>CM057454.1:674317500-676717500 GCA_016271365.2 Neoceratodus forsteri | reverse complement strand
TAGATGTCCGCCAAACTCCCACTCATGACACCTTTAAGAAAGCATTCCGTCTGCACCTCACCTCAGCTGACCAATGCTCCTGTTTTAAACCTCCTTAGCTCCCTATCCTCCTCCCTGGCTTCAGCTCTCAATCCTGTCTCTGCTAAACTCCATTTCTCAGTTGTTCTTTTCTCTTATGCCTCTCCCCAGGTGCACCCACTACTCGGTTTGGCCTGCATCTCCTATACTAACCCAGCTCCAAACCTAATCTATCTCAGCTTGCCTACCCCTACATTTCACTCCCCCCCTGCACTTATCTGGCTCTGTTCTCTTATTCCTATTAACAATACACACTCGCCTACCTACCCCTGTGTTGTCTATCTTACCTGTCCTCCAACCACTTTCTACTTGCCTTGGCTGATATATCTCTGAAGCTTGCCCTTCTACAAACTTAATTAACCATTTTCCCATCCCCTTCATCAACCCCCTATACTTATCAATAATTATTTCTAGTATCTTCCTTGTCTGTTTATAATTTTGTCTTCCTGTAGGCTCATATCTGCTGTTTGACTATTTTCTTATTTTGTGTTGTACTAATGTATGTCTTATCTACTCCCTGTACTCTGCAACTACACTGTTTTGCTCTAACTGTCAAAATTGTATCATCCAAATGCCAAAATTGTTATACCAGCTTGTATCCTACCCTCTAAAAACCTGTTTATTATTTGTACTGTATAAACTTGACGTGGATCACCATTGTATATGCCTTGCTGTTACTCCAATTGTTGTATCTATATACTGTTGTATCCTGAAACCTCCTGGGTCGTGACTGAAAATAGTCATCTCTATGGCTAGTGCACCTACCTGGTAAACAAAAACTAAATAAAAATACAATACCAAGTGGGGAACCAAACAGTTACAGCTCTGGTGGATTCAAACTGTGGGCAGACACTGGTTAAAGAATCTGTGGTAGGACCCAACCTGGATCAGTGGCAAGACCCCATAAATACTATCTGTGTGCATGGGGATACTCGTAAATACCTTACTACCCCATTATGGTTTAAGTAGGCAACTGGGCAGGAATAATAAAGGTGGGAATTTCCAATACCTTGCCTTGGTTAGTAATCTTGGGCAAAGACTGGGAAGGGTTTCATATCCTTCTGCAAAGCAGTGCTGAACGTTCATGCCCCCAGGAGGCCACACAGAAAGAGGAACTAGAACATGTATTTCTCTTTACCGATTCTAAGCTATTAGGCCAAGAATGGAAGCCTAAGATGTCCAGTGGTCAAAAACGGAGGGAGAAAAAGGAAAGGGTCCCTCTGTTTGAGATTGTAGTGGCTGCTGGGGACCACAAGGACCCGGGTTCAAGAAAGGTCTGAGGTGACTCTCAGATGAAGACACGCAACACACATCTATCAGGAGGTCAAGAGATCCTTCCAGAGGTCAGGCCAGACATTTTTCAAAACCTGGCCAACATAATTTCTGAATAAAGGGCTGATGAGGTTCTTAGGAATGCTTATCAGAACTTAGCTATGGTAAAGTGGTAGGTGAACAAAAAGCACAATAATTTGCAAGGTCTGAACTGAAGGATGATAATTTTGTACCAAGAAGAATCAAAGAAACAAACTGGGACTTTACGTTACCAGTTAGTGGATCCCATGTCTGCAAGAAAGGAGGTACTGAGGCTGGACCATACTATATCTATTATGGGTCATTTGGACAGGGAGAAAACCCAGGCATGCATACTTGCCCAGTTCTTCTGGCCAAGTATATGGAAGCAAGTAGCACATTGTTTGTGATTCCTACTCTGAGTGTCAGCTAGTGGCACCCAGAAGTATAAAAATGGCCCTTTTGATCCCTATGCCCATAATAGATACCCATTTAAAAGAACTGAGGTTCATATGATGGAAACCTTGATAAAAAGTACATGTAGGTGTAACCCCTAGATGGCGCTATCCCAGGGGCTACTACCCCTGCCTGATTTGCCACTAACAGGTTGAGGGGCCTGGATCCAATGGCGGGTGCCTCCACCCAGAGGTCAGGGTTTGCAATAGTTAAACTAACTTGGTCACAGCCCTCTGGGACACTGCAACCCTTTCTTTTTCCACTAGTGGCCCACACAATATCAGAATTACCTTCACAGTATACACTTACCCCCAGGTCTGGTTCCGCACTGGGACCTCCTGTGAAATGAGATACAGTGCAACAATCACAGTACAGTACTTTAACATAGACAAATACCTCAGGCAGTATAACTTTGCTGAAACAAGCAGCTCTGATTTATTTAGGGGGATATAACAAGGACAGGGGAAATCAGGTTAATTAGCTTATCACTCTAATAATCTACCTATGGCTCTGTGCACAGGCCTATCCCTATCAGTTACTGTCCTGGGTACCCAAGCCCTAGTGGCTAGTCCAAACCGTGGCAGCTGGTAGGGCCCTTTCACACAGAGAAAAGGAGAATTAAACAGTCAGCAGTACAGTAATTCCATTTGGATTTAATGTGGCAATTCAACAGGAGCAACCCTGAATTAGTACTCACGACCTCCAAATAAGATAGGGTCCTTCAATGTCAGCAGGGCTCACTTGAGGTACAAACCTCTTCACACATCCATATAAAAGAAAGTACTATACCAGGCAGGCTGCATCTGTATCCCGATCGAATTACTGCACAATACCGGGAGAACACACAGCAGATTCAGTTCCTGACAGACCGAGTGCAATTTTCAGCAATTCTTCCAGTCTTCTACAGGGTGAGCCTGGTTTCTACTCTTCAGAGATCCTTTGATTCTTTTCACAGGACGGATTCAGTCCTAACAAGCTGTTACACAAGCTGCAGACCGGAACTCTGGGCCTTACACACGTTTTTTGACTAAAACTGCACACTGAAAAAGCACAGGGCTCCTTCCTTCTTCACTGCCAAAGCTCAACTGAAGCTCCAACCGACAAAACTGGGCACTTCCTTTGAGTTCCTCCCAGTTCTTGACTGGATTGGCTGTCACTCACAATAGACTGCTGCTGTTGGTCCAAAAGGCACTGAAGTCTAAACTACATCTCCCAGAGTCACTGCCCATACAATCCTCTTGTGGCTGGCTCAGATTATGAGTCCAAGTTCTGATTCGTCCAAGGCACCATTTTAGAGCTAGCCTACCCCACACTGATTGGTCCAGTTCAGCAGTTCAAAACTAGAATGGGAACTAGCAGACACAGTTCTGACTGCAAAGAAAGCAGGTTAGACAAACTGTAATTTCATTATTCTCTAAATAATTTCTGGCAAACAGTTACATCTTTCAGATAGGTTCCTTTGCACTCCTAGTGACTGCAAAATGAAGTGAATTGGCAGCAGCTCAAGTGGTACTCAGGCACACAGTCCCCATACAAACTAATTATGTCTGCAAGCAGACAGCTCTTAAAGAGACAGTACCAGAGGCTCTAAAACACTCACTGATAAATGGCTTAAATGCCAAACACCATTCAGGCTTGGAGCATTCAAGCAAGCTCCTGGAAGTCTTTTGGGAACCCCCATTTGCAGGGGGTTACACCTTCCTAGCCTGGGAAAGCTGGCGTCGCGTCAAGCAAGTACCCATAAGTTTCAACTGCAACCATATACATTTGTATTAGGCTCGCACATGTAATCATCAGTCAATATATCATTTTACCAAGAACACATTTTGAAACATTGCAGTATGTCACTCTTTACACAGTATTACATACACATTGTACCATAACTCAAGTTATTACCTCTTGTACATGAAACCTGAAGAGAGGGGCCCTTCCTATCAGTTACCTTGGGGCTGGACGGGCAAGGGCACCATACTTAGAGGGCAACACAAGTAACTTGAGTTAGCACTGACGCTCAGTTTGGGCAATGAGCTCGGGGACACATACACTCCTTTATGGACAACATTGAGAGGCAAATCCACAGGCCTCCCAAGGGAATCATAACTGAGGTGCACCACAGGCTTTACAGCTCGACCAGTCTTTCTAGGGGAACTGTTACAGTCTCTGCACTCTGAGCCTCATTTCAGCATTGTCCACACTTGTCAGGAGTCTCCATGGGGTAGAGAGGCTAGAACTTGGGGCACTTTCAGCTCCAGGAGTTACAGTTTCTGAGTCCACAACATTTGGCTCGCATGGAGAGCTTTCGACACTGGCAGTGGACTGTCAGGGCACTCAAAATACTCTTCTTGTTCGGTGTATCACCAGTCTGCCCCAATCTATCATTTCCTCCCTGAAAGCTCAAACAGTTCAACCATGCACAATGATTCCATTTCATCTGATCTGATGCTTTGCACTTCACTTTCTGGGAGCATTGGCTCAGGGATGAAGCTGGGGCTTAAACAGTCCAGAAGGCCCAGCTTTGTCTCCAGTATTGACTAGGGATTGCCCGAAACAGTGACTCAGTTAAGTAAGAAGGATAGTATTCAAAGTCACTCTCACTTTCTTCCGATAT
The DNA here is from genome assembly GCA_016271365.2 of Neoceratodus forsteri. Lineage (NCBI taxonomy): Eukaryota > Metazoa > Chordata > Ceratodontiformes > Ceratodontidae > Neoceratodus > Neoceratodus forsteri. Next base: position 676,713,068 of record CM057454.1, on the reverse strand, counting down.
GGACTGACAGTCATGCTCAACTGGGACTTGTGGAGGGAACACTTTAACTTTGCTTCTGTAGGTGCAGACTTTCTTGATCTTTTCTTAGCAGCAGCTCTAGTCACTGGTCCAGAGGGGCATCTTCTAGGGGCTCAGACTCAATTAAGATTTGTCCAATGGGCAGTAAATGATTTCTATGCATTGTTTTACATCTTTTGAATTATTCTCAGGCCTTACTTTGTACACTGGCAGATCATCTAGTTTGCCCACTACAATGTGAGGAGATGGTGCCATCTGTCAGCAATCTTGTGCTTGCCATGCAATCCCAGATTTCTTAGCAATACCCGATCTCCCTCCTGGAGTTCCTGTGCTTTCACCTTTTTATCATACCTTTCTTTGTTGGCCAGATTTCTTTTGGCAGCCATGGTTTGAGCCAGTTGTGCGCATGAGTTAGCTGGGCCTTTAACTTTTGCACATACTGTAAATAGTTTTCAGCCTGAACCCCATCAGGAGAGACCCCAAAACACACATCTACTGGTAGTCGAGCTTCTCTTCCAAACATCAGGCGGTGAGGGAGAATCCAGTGGCATCACTTTGGTGCAGTTATAAGCATGTACCAGGGTGCTAATTTGTTGGCTCCATCTAAACTTGTCCTTTGGGTGCAGGGTGCCTAGCATATCTAGCAAAGTCTCGGTTGAAACGTTCAGGCTGTGGGTCCCCTGGGGGTGGTAAGGAGTGGTTCTGGACTTCCACTCCCCACAGAGAAAGCATCTCTTTGATCAGACGACTCTCAAAGTCTCCCTTGATCAGAATGGATTCTTTGTGGAGCCCCATAGTGAACAAAAAGTTTTCTACAAGTACTTTGGCCACAGTGGATGCTTTCTGGTCTTTGGTGGGGAAAGCTTGGGCATATCTCGTGAAATGGTCAGTGACCACCAGCACATTACTGATATTTCTTTGATCTGACTCCAGACTTAGAAAATCAATACAGACCAGCTCCATGGGTGCACTGGTGGGTAATGTTAACAAGGGGGCAGCCCTCTGGGCAAAGCTTTCCTCTGTAAGCAGCGACTACAAGTTCGAATGTGTTGCTCCACATCAGCCCCCATCTTAGGCCAATAGAATCTGGATCTCACCAAGTCAAGTGTTCTGTCTATACCAAGGTGCCCCATGTGGTTGTGCAAGGACCTCAGTACTGAGTCTCGAAGGCAGTGGGCAGCACTAGTTGTTGTTTGTCTACTTGTCCCCTCTGTCTACTGTTTCTCTGTATAACAGTTTATTGATCAGTTTCAACTTAGGACCTTCTTTGTATAACAGTGCAGTTCTCAAATCAGTGGAGCGTAATTTGGACACATCTTTTCCTGCATAGAGGGCCTCAAAGCTGCTTTGATCATGGGATGCGGGATTGAGCCCGCCGAATACTGTCATTGTCCAGCTGAGGCAGTGCACCAATGTCTATTGCAGAAAAGTGGCAATAAGCAGCAGTATGCAATTCTCAGAGGCTCCCAAGCAATCCACCATGCAGTCCACTGCGTCCGTGGACATTTGTTCCTCCTGTCAAACTTCCGCAGAGTGCCCGAATGTCAGAGTTCTGCCAATCGGACCCAATCATTCTGGGGAACAGGCCTCCGGAGAGAGCATCAGCATCTATGTGGTTCAGACTGCTCGGTATTCGAGAGCATAGTCATATGTAGATAATGCAGAAAGCCACCTATGGCCAGTGGCATCCAACTTAGCTGAGGTCTGCACATAGGTCAAAGGATTATTGTCAGTTTTACTAGTATTTTAGCCCCATACAAGTACTCATGGAATTGGTCAATAGCCCACTTCAAAGCTAGGAACTCTAACTTATGTACAGGATAGTTCTTTTCGGATGGGGTCAGGCTTCTACTGGCAAAGGCCACTGGTCTCAGGCCATTCTCGTGCTCTTGGTACAACCAGCCCCAACCCTTGCAAGCTAGCATCAGTGTGCAGGACAAGGTTTTCTTGGATCGGCATAGGCCAGCACTGGAGCATGGGTAAGTTGATATATGATCTCATGAAAAGCAGTCTCACAATCAGGAGTCCAGCGGGCCCAAATACTTCACTCGGATGAAATACACTCTTTCAGTCTTGAGGACGCTGACTTTTGGTATTTTTGTGGGTTGGGGATACCCTTGAGTAAGGTTAAGTAAAGGGCGGATCACTCTTGAATAGTCCTTGATGAGCGCCGATAATAACCACAGAATCCCAGGAATCTTTGCAGTTCTTTTAGATTTTGGGCTGTGGCCAGGTGGTCAAGGCCTCAACTTTACTTGGGTCGGTCTCTATTCCTCGGTGGATACTATGTGTCCCACATACTTTACTGATGTTTGAAAGAATTGACACTTATCAATGGACAGTTTAAGGCCAAAGTCCTCCAGTCGGTCCAATACCTTAAATAATCTGCTCTCATGTTCCTCCAGTGAGCTGCCAAACACAATAACATCATCTAGGTATACCAGGCACTCTAGTAAGTTCATGTCCCCACTGCACGCTCCATCAATCGTTGAAAAGTGGCTGGGGCACCTGAAATCCTTGAGGCATCCTCATGAATTCATAAACAGAGCGGACAGATAAAGGCTGTCTTTTCACGGTCCTCTGGGGCCATCGGGATCTGATAGTACCCACTGCGGAGATCCAGCACAGAGAACCACTTGCTCCCGTTTAGGCAGTCCAAAGCATCCTGAATGCGGGGCATTGTGTACTGATCAGGATAGTCCGCCGGTTTAGATCGATAATCCCACACATCCTTACTGTTCCATTCTTTTCCTCACTACCACAATGGGGAAGCATAAGGGCTTCTGGATTCTTGTATTACACCAGCAGCTAACATCTCTTGCAGATGCCGTCTCACATCATCTATGTCAGCAGGTGCCAGGCGTCGAGACCTCTCACGAAATGGTCTTTCGTCATGCAGCGGATATTGTGCTCAGCTCCTTGCGCATCCTACATCCCATTCCTTTAAAGAAAACACCTGGTCTCTCTGGGCAAGCTTCTCACTGATCTTCACTTTCCATTCAGCTGGCAGCGGAGTCGCCGAAATCAAACAAGTCAGGCGTTACTGTCATTCTTCCTTGAACTCTTGCTGCTGGGTAGCACTGCAGTGTCTGCACAATGCACATTAGCCAGGATGCAACCTCTGTTTACTCGAATGTCTCTTTCAGACACATTATGAACTTGGACCATTACCTTCTGGCATAAGCATGGGCTCTAGCGGGCAAAATACTAGGCTTGACCAGCAGTCCCTCTGGCAATTTTCCATCGCCTGGTGCATCCAACATTAATATTTTATTCTTAACATCCTTTCTGACACGGACCTCTCCCTGTAAGGTACACTGGGCATTTGGCGCCAGGATCAGAGACTCAGGATCCTTCTTCCACACAATTCCGACCGGTTCCTCTGGTTCTGTTTTTCAGCATCTCTCTGTGCCTCATAGGCCTTCTTAATTAAAGCGGAACTCTTAAAGCTCTACTAGTCTTTGACCCCTGTTTTTCATAACACAACTGTGCCAGCCTTCCGAACATATGAGCATTTGTTCCAATCAACAAAGGGACACCATCATACAGTCCAGTGGGGGACACACTAAGGCTAGGGTCTCTACTTGTTCGGCCACTCCAGCCACGGAGGTGGGGAAAGACACCAAATTCGGATATACCCGAATAGGGGTAGCCTTCTCACTTAACCCCCATACATGCAGTCCTTCTAATGGTTGTAAGAATGCGTCTGACAAATGCTTCTGATACCAATCTTGGAACATAATTGTCACTGGAAGCCACTGTCTAATATAGCTCTTGTAGACACTCCGTTCACCTTTACAGTGGTCTCCATGGAGGGACCCACTATTCTGGACCAGTCTGGAGGCGGTAGTGGGGGCCTGGGCAACTGACCTTGCCACAAGGGCGTAATTAGCATTTTGGTGCCCTCACTGGGATCATGTCGTGCACCTCTTAACCACTGATTTCTTCTCCAAGCTCTCCTTGTAGCCTATATGCAACTTTGTCAGTGTCTTTTGGGGACTGGCATTCCCTTTTCATGTGCCCATCTTTCCCACAATTATAGCAAAACATACTTTCTGGAGTTTGAGCTGGCCGGGCGCCACACTGGGAGCCAGGGCGGGGTATTACTAACTGGAAACCTTGGTGCCATCTCTGTCTGCGCGTGATAAGCATTTGGAGACATCTCGTCAGTTTCTCCACTTCCATGGTCAAGGAATCGGGTTCGGAGCTGTTATCAGCAGGAGATACATGGGTGGGTACCCCACCCCATAGCAGATGCAGTCGGATATAGGTCAGAGGCCCGTACTTGCAGGCGTGGCCTTCATAAAGGGACTGTTTTGAATTCCGGATCTCTCTCAACAGTTAGCCCCATTGTGACATATCTTTTCCTTGTCAGAGCACTCATTGACTGCCAACCTCTGCCCTGAACTTCACTTGATGGGTCACCCTCAGTCACTCGGTCGTAGCCGCAGCTATTGGTGCAGGTCCTCCCGAGGTCGTCTTTTCTCAACTCCTCGAATTTCTCTCATTAACTCATCATAGGAGGGTGGGGATTCCAGTCGATCTGCCAGGTGTAACTGAAGCAACAGCAGTTCTGAGAGGGGCAGACTTAAGGATCCTGTCCAGCCTGGTTCGGTCCAGTTCAATCGCTGGCAAACTACCTTTTCTGAGGCATTCTTGCAACAATTTTTCCAGCCGAGATACATACACAGACAACAACTCCCTTGGTACTGTTGTGCATCTCTTACTCTCCACCATAGGTCCTCATCAGAATCTGGGCTCCCATACACATTCTCCAAGGCCTCAAAGATAGGCCTGTGCAGTCGCTTCAGGGTTACTGGCCGTTTATACGGATGGTAGCCGGGCAGGACCTCGGAGGCTCTCACTAACCCTCTTTAACGCTTCACCTTCCGAGCATTGCCATTCTAGCACTTGGGGCAACATAGTCTATCCAGGTCTCCCAGTCATCCTCCCCTGGGGGTGGGGAGGTGCCAGAGAAGATCCTCAACCTTCGGTAAGAGTCGTGACTAATGGCAGGTGCAGAAATAGGAGTCTGCATTGGTTCAGCCACCATTACGGGCACTGGAGCAGGAGAGGGTGTTGGGGAGAACACCCCAGGTGGCAAGAATAGTTTCTTCAAGTCCTCCACAGTTTTCCCTCTCCCAGCAACCATTCAGCAAATTTCTCCTCAAAAGTTTCAGATAGTGGTGGGGCTGATTCCCCAGGTCTTTACTGTCATAGTTATCACTCTCCAAGCAGTGAGGGCTCCCTCTGGGGTAATGGTCTGTGGCACTTTGGAGCTATCTATTGGATCCTTAAACTCTACTAGGGCCAGGAAAGTGTGGGTGAGCAGATTAGCATGCCGACCCACCACCACAGGGTTTTGTAAGCCTTCCACCTTGGAAAGTACTCCCTGCACAGTGTCCGTATTGATACCCAGGGGGATGTCCAGGATAAGCATAGCATTTTGGGGGTCGATCTCCTCCCCAGTACACCACTCCACCAGCCGGTGCACAGCCACTTCTGTCGGGGTACCCATTTTTTTCTTAACAGTGGTTCGTAAATATGGCCACTAGAGGACACACAATCCCAGTGAGCCTCCAAGATGTAACCCTAGATGGCGCTATCCCAGGGCTACTACCCCTGCCTGATTTGCCACTAACAGGTTGAGGGGCCTGGATCCAATGGCTGGTGCCTCCACCCAGAGGTCAGGGTTTGCAATAGTTAAACTAACTTGGTCACAGCCCTCTGGGACACTGCAACCCCTTTCTTCCCACTAGTGGCCCACACAATATATCAGAATTACCTTCACAGTATACACTCACCCCAGGTCTGGTTCGGCACTGGGACCTCCTGTGAAATGAGATACAGTGCAACAATCACAGTACAGTACTTTAACATAGACAAATACACTCAGGCAGTATAACTTTGCTGAAACAAGCAGCTCTGATTTATTTAGGGGATATAACAAGGACGGGGAAATCAGGTTAATTAGCTTATCACTCTAATAATCACCTATGGCTCTGTGCACAGGCCTATCCCTATCAGTTACTGTCCCTGGGTACCCAAGCCCTAGTGGCTAGTCCAAACCATGGGCAGCTGGTAGGGGCCCTTTCACACAGAGAAAGGAGAATTAAACAGTCAGCAGTACAGTAATTCCATTTGGATTTAATGTGGCAATTCAACAGAGAGCAACCCTGAATTAGTACTCACGACCTCCAAATAAGATAGGGTCCTTCAATGTCAGCAGGGCTCACTTGAGGTACACAAACCTCTTCACACATCCATATAAAAGAAAGTACTATACCAGGCAGGCTGCATCTGTATCCCGATCGCAATTACTGCACAATACCCGGGAGAACACACAGCAGATTCAGTTCCTGACAGACCGAGTGCAATTTTCAGCAATTCTTCCAGTCTTCTACAGGGTGAGCCTGGTTTCTACTCTTCAGAGATCCTTTGATTCTTTTCACAGGACAGTTCAGTCCTAACAAGCTGTTACACAAGCTGCAGAGCGGAACTCTGGGCGCTTACACGTTTTTGACTAAAACTGCACACTGAAAAAGCACAGGGCTCCTTCCTTCTTCACTGCCAAAGCTCAACTGAAGCTCCAACCGACAAAACTGGGCACTTCCTTTGAGTTCCTCCCAGTTCTTGACTGGATTGGCTGTCACTCACAATAGACTGCTGCTGTTGGTCCAAAAAGGCACTGAAGTCTAAACTACATCTCCCAGAGTCACTGCCCATACAATCCTCTTGTGGCTGGCTCAGATTATGAGTCCAAGTTCTGATTCGTCCAAGGCACCATTTTAGAGCTAGCTTACCCCACACTGATTGGTCCAGTTCAGCAGTTCAAAACTAGAATGGGGAACTAGCAGACACAGTTCTGACTGCAAAGAAAGCAGGTTAGACAAACTGTAATTTCATTATTACTCTAAATAATTTCTGGCAAACAGTTACATCTTTCAGATAGGTTCCCTTTGCACTCCTAGTGACTGCAAAATGAAGTGATTAGCGGCAGCAGCTCAAGTGGTACTCAGAGAAGCACACAGTTCCCCCATACAAACTAATTATGTCTGCAAGCAGACAGCTCTTAAAGAGACAGTACCAGAGGCTCTAAAAACACTCACTGATAAATGGCTTAAATGCCAAACACCATTCAGGCTTGGAGCATTCAAGCAAGCTCCTGGAAGTCTTTTGGGAACCCCCATTTGCAGGGGGGTTACATAGGTATCAGTGTATAGTGGTTATATTGGATTGTCACCCCTTAACATGAGGCTATTCCACAGCAAAATAATAAAGGAAGTAGAGTGGTGGAAATAAAAGGGGATGGGAACATCAGCATTAAAAAGACAGGGAGGGAGGAAGGAGGGAGGGGAAAAAGGAAACCATGGGAGTAACAGGCAGAGGGGTAACAAAATATGGCGCCCCACATGCTCCCCAGGTGGCCTTCCACATTGACATCTGTAGTACTGTCCCTATTAGTGAGCACCACGTCCAGTATTGTCCCATCATGTGTGGGCTCCCTGACTAGTTGCCTGAAGAATACTCCCTGCAGAGAGTCCAGGATGTTACTGATTCTAGCTAGAGATGCAGCTGGGAGGCTCCAATCTACATCTGACAGACTGAAGTATCCTACCACCTCCCCTATCTTTAGGATTCTAACACTACGCCGCACATGGACACAGGGGGTAGGCTAAATAAGTGGTCGCCCAAATGTCTAATTGCTCTTTATGTGTATTCGCTATTGTTGTACAGTCGCTCATATTCCATCACTCGTGTGATGTGTTACCATCATGTGAACAAATGCAGGAAGCCTAGAAAATAAAATCATGGACCTGGAGGCCATCATGGCAGAAGCAGACCTAAATTACTGTGGCCATTACCGAGTCGTGGTGCACTGGAGACTACAACTGGGACATGACCATACCAGGCTGTATTCAGTTCATGAAAGACACAGTGGGAACAAAGAGAGAAAGAGTGATGCTTTATGTAAAGGAAAGCATAAAAGTGACAAGAGATGCAGGGAATCCGGGGGGAATGGAGGCACTGTGGGCCACCCTGAACACAGGAAACAGTATTCACACTGGCATTATTTACATACTTCCAGCATGGGGGGGGGGGATTTAGATAAGGTACTGGTGGATGGCATTGACAAAATGGCAGAAATGGGGCTGGTGCTGGTGGTGGGGTACTTCAATTTGTTAGATGTAAATTGGAGCCTCCCAGCTGCATCTTTAGCTAGAATCAGGAACATTCTGGACTCCCTGCAGTGAGTATTCTTCTGGCAACTAGTCAGGGAGCCCACTCATGATGGGACAATACTGGACGTTGTGCTCATTGACAGGGACAGTACTGCACATGTCAAGGTGGGAGGCCACCTGGGGAGCTGTGACCATTGTACAGTGTGGTTCAAGAGAAAAATGGCAGCAGAATCAAATCACACAAAAGTGAGGGTCCTGGACCTCAGGAGTGCTGATTTTAAAAAGATGGGTGAATAACTCAGGGATGACCTGGGTGGGGTGGAGGAACAGTGGGTGAAACTAAAGGAAGGCATGGTGAAGGAAACAAACCTCTGTACTAAGAAAGTGAGCAAAAGCAAGAGGAAAAAGAGACCACTATGGTTCTTGATGGAAATGGGTGAGAAGGCGAAGGTTCAAAGGGTAGCATTCAGAAAGTATAAAGAGATGTAGAGGGAGGAGGAAGGGGAGGTAGGTACTGTCACAAACCCACTCAGCAGGTCAGGCCCTCTGCTCCCACAATGCCAACCTCCGAGCGCAGTCATGCGAACAGTTAACAGAACTGGGTAACCCTCCTGTCTGTTTTGTGGGCTCGAATCAAACTGGTCTCAAGTTCTGGAGGGATTCAAACTGTGAACCTCTTGCTAGCATACCCAATGTACAGGCTCAGATAATTCTACTCTTTGGGGGGGTGGCAGATATCTTTTGCCTATGGGCATCTAATCAGGAGTACAAAACGAACCCTTAAAACTCTATTAAAGACCTTAGAATAAACTCTTACCTTTTCCCAGTTTGGTAAAACCAGTAAGCTTTGTACAGAGTCAACTTTAACCATGTCTGCTTCACTTGTCAAGAAAAAGAATTTCAAAGGCACACCAAGTAGTCTCTAAAGTAGAGGTTTACTCAAAGATAGATAAAAAAATGTAACATGTAAATACAGAACCATATATCACAAAAACATACAATCATTTAAAAGAACAAGGGTTAAAAAAAAAGTGCAAAATTCCTACCACCAGACAATTAGACATATATCTAATGTATCTCTTCTAATAGTGCTAATAGACAGATGTTGTTGTCAAAAGAGTCCAAACGTGTGTCAGTAAAGGTCTGTTACAGCTTAATTAAAACACTGTCTTGACCCTGCCTTCTCCATGATGTCACCCAGCCCCTCCTCTGTTTATTAAAAATTATACAATCAGGATGTCTGTCCAGCAGGAGGTAAATTAATAAAGGTGACCTCAGCAAAACTCATGTCCCCACATGACTTTCTTTAAATAACATCCCCTCTTTGATCTCAAGTAGCTCTTCTTCCCAGGACACATCAAAGAATCTTTTAAGACTTCACACTAAAGTGTCATAACCTGCTCTCTTCCTCTAAACGTTATAAAAGTTTATGAATTCCCATCCTAGCAACTGACAAGCTACAATTAAGCTAGATAAACAGGGGATCCTCAATTTAGTCTCTTCTAGCCTGTAATTATCTCCTGGCTGTTCTCTTTTAGCTGAAACAGCATGTTTCATGAGAGACACTCAATAACACATTTTTATATTACAAAAATCATACAGCGATCAGAACCAGCTGTCCAAGTGTCATAGGTATATCACGAGAAATGGAAGGAGGCAGGAAAGTAGTAAGGAGTGTGAAGGTGCAAACTGAGGAGAGAATAGCTCAGGGGGGTAGCAAAAGGTGAAATTTTTTCAGGTATGGGACTCATAAATCTGAAGGTGGACAAAACGATGAGGCCAGACTGGGTGCTTCTAAGGGTACTGGGGGAGCTCAGGGAGGTACTGGCTGAACCTCTGACAGCCATATTTAACAGCTTATTGGAAACAGGAGTGGTTCTGGAGGACTGCAGAAGGGCAGATGTACAGTAGTCCCACTTCACAAAAGTGGTAGCAGGGAGACTGGCAACTATCAACCTGACATGGGTGATGGTGAAGTTAACTGAGACACTGTAGAAGGAAAGGATTATGAAGTATCCCAAATACAATGGGTTACAAGACCCAAGGCAGCATGGACTGACAGGGGAAAGCATGCCAAACAAATCTGATAGTTTTTTTTGGCTGGGTGACCAGGGAAATAGGCACATCTTCTGCTCCACCTTGATCTATCTAAAGTTCAGAAAGGCTTTCCACACAGGAACATAAGGAAGGAACACATAAGGAAGCTGGGCAGCATAGGGGTGGGTCCAAAGGTGGTTAACATGATAAGAAATTGTTGAAGGATAGGTGATAGAGGATGGTGGTAGTAAATGGAGTTCACTCTGGAAAAGGAAGGCTGACAAGCCTCAGGGATGAGAAAAATGGGCAGACTGGGTGGACCAAGCATTCCTTATCTGCCATCAAATTCTATGTTTCTTTGTTAAGGTTCCACAAGAGCCTGGTTAGTGGCAAAAGAACTGATATAAGTATTTTCCTGAGCTGGGCTGCCAAAGGAGATCCTACTTATCAAGGTACTAACTTTACGTCAAAACTTATAGGGAGGTGTGTGCTTTACTGAAGGTTAAGCCCATCCAGACATCAGCGTGTCACCTACAAGCAGAAAACTTAGTGGAACACCTTAATAAATCATTAAGAGGTATGCGGTCTATATTCATGTCAACAGAGGTAAAACATTGAGATGAACTGCTACCCTATTCAGTATTTGCCTTCAGGATGTGCCACAGTCTTCCACTGGGTTCTCACCCTTTGGGCTGTTGTACAGGTCACAATCCCAAGGGATGCTGGATCTAATTAAAGAGATGCGAGAAGAACAGGCACATAGTTCACCTAATGTGGTCCAATGTGTATTACAAATTAGAGAAATATTTGAAACAGTTGGCAGATTTGCCAAAGAAAAATTAACAAAAGCACAGCAAACTCAGGCAGGGTGCTATGGCCAAGGGGTCATGCTATAGGAGTTTAAGCCTGGCAACAGAGTACTCCTTCTGTTGCCTATGGGAATAAACTCCCGCCTAAATGGGTGGATGTTGTTTGAAAGGAAAAACAATCAATAGATTATTAGTAAGGATATTAATACTATTTCTGTGGTTATTGTTGGTCAGGTAAATTTTCATAAATACTTGGGCTTGACACTTGACAATCACTTAACTTTTGATTTAAACATTAAAAACATTTGTAATAAAAAAATGGTTACTTTTTTTTATAGGAACAAATCTTTATTTAATTTCTCAGTTAGGAAATTATTAGTTACATCATTATTTTTACCTGTACTGGACTATGGTGATTTTGTTTACAAAAACGCTACAAGTACTTTATTAGGAACACTTGATTCATTACATGATAATGCTCTGTGGTTTATTACAAACCTGCCTTATAGTACTCATAGGTTTACTTTGTATAGTATAGCAGGCTTGATCTCTTTAACAGACCATAAGAGATTTTCATTGAAACACATTTGTTTATAAGTTTATTATACAGACTTTACCTTTGTTTTTACTGTGTATATTAAAATCTAAAATCTTTCACAAATACTCTTTGAGATCTGCAACTCTGATCTCGTTCCAAGTTCCGAGAAGCAGATCCTGATATGGTAACAAATTACTGGCTGCAGCGGGCCCTAGAACATGGGACAAGGTAAACAATTGAGAGTACAAGCACTATTACCCATGGGGTGTTTTAGAGCTTTATTAGCTAGCTTATATAACAAGCATTGTAATTGTTATGGATAAACACCAGTGTTTTAACTACTTACTGATGATTGTTTTAATATGATCTTATATGCGTATGTCTGTATAAAATTGTATCACATGTTACAAAGTTTTGTATCATGGATGGATGTGTTTGTAAACAAGATTAATTATCTCAATTTGCTATCAAATAAATCTGATTGACTGAATATAAGGACCTCAGAATGGTGGGGCAAGTTAATTTTGAAACCTTACAACCAGACAGAAAAAAAGGAAAAACAAATTTACTATATTAATTTGTTGAACCCCAGAAAGACAGGGAGGTATTGCTGACAACTCACCTTTTTACACTGAGTTTTGGTCCTGTTGCTTTGTAAAGTCTTTTGACTATTCTGTTATTTTATTGATTTTAGCTCATTCCATCAACTTTGCTGCGTATATTTGAGGTGCCCAGAGCCCCAGGGATTGGGTGCCATAGGTGCCATATAAATAAAACTGCCTTGCCTTTGACCCAGAAGATCCTAAAAGGGCCACAAGTCTGCTGACGGATAAAGACATTGATGATGGAAGCCTGGACTTCAGACCCAAAACTGTAAAGGAAGCAAGCACTGTTCCAGTGGACAACTGGCTCAACCAGACCCAAAAGTAAGAAGCCCAGAGACTGGTAGAAAACTTTGGGGGCTTTTTCTCCCCAAGGCCAGGATGAATCTATGTGATTCAGCATCATGCAGACACAGACCCAGTTGCCCGGATCCGCCAACAATCATACAGACTATCGTAGAGATAGTAAAGAAGGAAATCCACTCTATATTGAAGTTAGGGGTCATTGAGAAATCCCACAGTGAATGGTCTAGCCCTGCTAGACCCAAAACCAGATGGAGATGTGTGAGTTAGCCATTGCTGTCATATAATCAGACTTATTTTGCTATATTTTTATGTGATTTTCTATATGAATAAATGCCACAAGAATGCCAGTATTAATGAAAGGGTCATATAGGGAGAGAGAGATTGTTTTGCAAAATGTTTGAAATTCCTCTGTGATCTGAGGGGAAGCTTGCTTGGCAGGAAGCTAAATTACAGTTTAAGGGCTGCTCAACAAGGATGTGCCAGAAAACCTGTCATAAAATTTTCACTTCAAAGCAAGATGCTTTGGAAACAGGATTTAGGAAATGGCCATTCTTGAAGGCTAGTGTGAATTATCTTACAGGTGCTATAGTGTCGTGGAGGTGGGGCATCAAAGGCAGCCAGGAAATTGGGTTGTGAGAAATAGATATAATAATTCCCTCACATTTAGGGGAAAGAGCAAAAGAGACCCCCTACTGGCCTAAAAGATAAGGCCCCACCTGAAAAAAAGGCATGTGGAAAAAGACTGCCAGCTGGGAGCAAAAAGGGTTTTTGTAAACTGAGACAGAGGGTATAAAAATCCCTTCAGAGCTTTTTGGCATTGCATTTGGACACTTGTTCCTGACCACAAGAGAAGCAAGACTGCCACAACACAGAGACAGACTACGAACCAGTGAATGCTACAGAAGGACTAAAACTTTTGCCAACATTTTGTTCTGGACTTTAGGAATCTTTCATAAACAAGATAGAAATTAGTTACATTTTACAGTGCGTTTTTATGTATAATTCCAACTTTTGCTTTGTTATTCTGTAACCAGATAATTTCTGAAATCTCTTGGGCAGGATTCTCAAAAGGGATGTGCTGGCGCATCCCCGACTTGCACTGCAGTGCACTTCTGGAAGGGGGCCGATGTGCCAGTGCATCCCTGATGTGCCAAGGCATCTCAGATATGCTGCATACTGCCAATAATGATATGGGGTACATCTGGAGGGGGTGTGCCCATTCATATGGAGTGCAGCCCCATTCACAGCCCAACTTGGAGGCGTATCGCTGGGGCAAGTCCGGAGATGTGCCTCCCAAAGATAAGTCTACTTCAAGTAAACTTAAGTGGGTGGCCATCCACAGGCAGGCTGCCATACTGCAGACAGCAGCACTGCAGCCTGCCCACCTTGGCAGTCCAGCCCCCTATGCCCTGCCCGTATCAGTGATCCCCTGATAAATTCTACTGTTATGTTCCCTGGTGGTATAGCGGTCCCCCCCTTCCTGCCAGTAGCACCAATCCCCTGATGAATTCCACCGTTATGTTCCCTGGTGGTATAGTGTGTCCCCCCACCCTGCCAGTAGCACCAATCCCTTGAAAATAACCACCGGTATGTTCCCTGATGGTACAGTGGTACCCCCTCCCATCCCCACCCGACCGCATTACAAAACGTGATATCTGAAATAACCCTGATGGTCCAGTGGTCCCACCCCAATCACCCAGGCACCCCACCCCAGCCCGCCTCCCATCCCAGCATGGTAGAAGGCGGCAGGCAGCACAACCCACCCGCACACTGCCACGGCTGCCTGCCAACTGTGCTGTCTGTGAATGACAGCGTAATGTATGATTGTAACTGCATTGGTATACCTTGTTGACCAATGTGCTTGCAGCGTGTACTGTACGCTGTTATTCACAACTTTGTGAATGACAGTGTACAGTACATGCTGCAAGCCCACTGGTTGACAAGGTATACCAATGCGCTTACAGGGTTGCACCCAACCTTGAGTCACAGCAAGTGACTGAAAGGGATCAGACCCTGGGAATGGGGTGCCATGGGATGTCACAGTGTCCAGTCCCAGGGAGGAGGACAGAGAGGCCAGAGGGAACCCAAAGCCACAGCGCCAGGTGAAGACCACCACAAAGCTGGAGCGGGAAGAGATCAGGCTGCAGCTGAAGTTTAGTTCGAAGCCCAGCAGCAGAGGGAATTCAGGCAGATGAAGTTTGAAATGGAATTGCAGGAGCAGTAGCACCAGAGAGAGGCCAAGGAAAAAGAAAAGCGGTTTCAGAGAGAGAGAGAGAGACCGAGGAAAAAGAAAGGCAGCGCCAGGGAGAGTCTGGAGAAGCTAAGACTCAAATGACCAGCGACAGAGGAGGTAAATGGCAGGGGTGAACCTGAAACTCCAGGGCTGGGGTATAAATTAAATTCTAAATTAACAGCTGAATTTAAAGAGGAGGAGGATATGGATGCATTTTTAAATTCGTTTGTAAAAGTCTGTATCCAGGCCAAAATACCCAGGGAGTCCTGGAGCTTCCAGCTGTCCCGGCTACTTACTGGTAAAGGTTGTGAGGTGCTAGACCAAATGGACAATAATGATAGCAAAGATTATGAGAAACTTCAAGCTGCTTTGCTTAAAAAGTATGAACTGACTCCTGAGGCCTACAGGGTTAAATTCCCGAACCTCAGAAAAAGCCTTGACATGAGCTTCGAGGAACTTGCCACAAAGCAACATCAGTTTTTAAAACATTGGTGGAAGGGAGTGGAAGCAAACTCTGTGAGGAAAAATGAAGCATTTGTACTTTTAGAGCAGTTCTTTTGGGCTTGCTCAGCAGAGTTGAAAACCTGGCTAGAGGACTGAGATCCAAAAACGGCACAGCAAGCTGCTAAGCTCTCGGATCGTTATGCCAGGAATAGGCCTTCTCTGAAAGGAAGTGGGACAGGTGTGGCAGGGCAGAAAGGGAAAAGCACGCCTTCAGGGCAGCTAAAACCCTCAATGCCTCTGCTGAGAGGGGGAACCCCAAGTTACCAAAAAGGTGATGTCTCAGATAAAAGAAATTATGACTGTTGGTTTTGTAAACAGCCAGGGCATCTTAGGGCACCTTGCTAGACAGTGCTCTAAAAAGGCACAGAGTGGACAAAGTGGTGCTCGAACAGAGTTGGGTGCACTGTGTATCCCTGAAAGCATGCCTGTAAACATGAGGGAGCACATACACCCAGGTAAGTGGGATGCAGACCCATGGGTTATGTGACATGGGGGCATCTCTTACCTTACTAAAAGGGGATTTGGTTGGGTCTGAACAGCTTATCCCGGATCAGTCTGTAATGGTGAGGGGATTCTCTAGGGTGGAGAAAACTCTGCCACTAGTTAGTGTTCTCCTGGACTGGGGTAAGACAGGAGAGAGGGTACAAAAAGTGGCAGTGGCAGACAACCCCGCCCTGAATGTGATTATAGGGAATAATCTACAGCAGGGAGTGATGTGTGTGGTTACCCGCAGTCAGACGGCTAAAGCTCCTTGTAGTTCCCTGAACGCCACAGAAGCCCCTGTGGAAAAGTATAGGAGGCTCATTCCCCAGCCTGTGTCTCCTGACCTGGAGAGTAGTGAAAGGGAAGTAGGACTTCCCCAAGTAGCCATTCACAAAACAGCTACAGAAGGTTACTCGAGGAGGGAGAGGTAACCAGTGGTTAGAAGGTTAGGGATGGCAGCGGCTCTGAGTGCCCTGATGCTAGAGCTGTGGACCTCAGTTTAGGAACTGAGAGGGACATGGTCCATGCTTTGGGAAAATGTGAGGAATTTGCCACTGCTCAGAGGACAGATTCTAGTTTGGAGAGGCTGAGGGCTTGTGCAGAATCTGATGGGACACAGGGAGGTGACATGAGACATAGGGTATTTTGGGACAATGGACTTTTGTATATAGAGGATGTGAGGACAAAGGGAGGGGTGATGGGCAGGCAGCTTGTCATTTCCCAGGGGTACCGTGAGCAGTTGCTCAAGATCGCTCATGATATCCCCATGTTCGGACATCTGGGCATCACGCGCACCATGCAGCGATTGGCCCAGAATTTCTATTGGCCCAACTTTACCCAGCAGGTAAAGGAATACTGCAGGTCTTATCACTGGTGCCAACAAATAGGGAAGGCAGGTAGTAAAACCAAAGCTGCCCTAATTCCCTTGTCCATTGTGGAGGAGCCATTCCAGAGGATAGGAATGGCTATTGTGGGACCTTTGAGCACCCCAAGCTCCTCCAGGCAGAAGTTTATCCTGACGATGGTCGATTACGCCACCCGATAGCAAGAGGTGGTCACTCTCTCCTCACTTAGGGCAGACAAAGTGGCAGATGCCTTGCTATGGATTTTCACCTTTGTCGGGTTTCTGCAGGAGGTTATCTCTGATCAAGGGGGTACCTTCATGTTGGACCTGATGAAGTGTTTGTGGGAGAAGTGTGGGGTGGTGCAGAGGTGCACAACATCTTATCACTCACAAGCCAACGGGCTTGTAGAAAGGTTTAATGGTACCCTAATATCGATGTTCCAAGCGTTTGCTGAACAGCATGGGAGGGACTGGGAGAAATACCATCCCCACCTGTTGTTCGCATACAGGGAGGTGCCCTATGAGTCAACAGGGTTCTCCCCCTTCGAACTCTTATATGGCCGTAGGGTGCATGGGCCCCCAGACTTGATCCAGGAAGACTGGGAAGGCAAGTACGCCATCCAGGGATCTCCCATAGTGGAGTATGTCCTTATGTCCTTATGTTTAGGGAGCAGCTGAAGGAGCTTATGGGAGCAGCCCAAAGCAACCTGTCAGCTGCCCAACAGAAGCAAAATGTCTGGTATGACTGCGGAGCCAGAGCTCGCTTGCACAGTGCAGGTCAGGAAGTCATGGTTCTAATTCCGGTCCAGAAGGACAATCTGCAGGCCGACTGGGTGGGACCATATAAGGTAGTCTGACAGGTCAATGATGTAAACTATATTGTGGAACTGCTTGTCAGGAGACATACCCATAGGATGTACCATGTCAACATGATGAAGCTATATGCAAATAGGGCTGACATGGTATTTGCAGTTTGTAGTCCTGGGGAGAGGATGGATGAGGAAGACCCCCTCCTGAACTTGCTAGAGGAAAGCAAGTGGGAGTCATCTGTGGAGGCAATCAAACTGTCGCCCCAAGTGAGGGAGGTTTTAGAGGATTTTGCCCACCTTTGTTTACGGCCAAACCTGGATGAACACCCTTAGCGACACACGATGTAGACACGGGGTCGCAGGCGCCGATACAGTGGACATCCTACTGGGTATATGAGGCCATTCTAAAGGACAATAGGAGGGAGGTGTCGGAAATGCTGGATTTAGGGGTATCCAAAAAAACTCACAGTCCCTGGGCTTCACCTGTAGTCCTCATTTCCAAGCTGGATGGCTCTACTCGCTTTTGAGTGAACTATCGTGGACTCAACACAGTCATGCAGTCTGATGCCCACCCAATGCCACGGACGGACAAACTATTGGACAAGTTGGGAGGGGCAACATATCTTACCACAATTGACTTGACGAAAGGGTACTGCCAGAACTAGAGAGCAGTTGGCCTTCATCACTCCAATAGGATTGTTCGAGTTCTAGGTAATGCCTTCTGGAATGAAGAACGGCCCTGTCACCTCCCAAAGGTTGGTCAACCAGGTGTTACATGGTACTGAAGGGTATGCAGTGGCTTATCTGGCTAATATTGCCATCTTCAGTACCAACTGGAAGGAACACCTGTCCCACGTGAAGAACGTGTTGGGCAGGATACAGATGGCAGGGATCACTGTAAAGGCTAACAAGTGCAAGGCGGCTACGGTGGAAGTGGCATACCTAGGCCATGTAGTGGGGCGGGGGCAGCTTCATCCCAATCAAGCAAAGACTGAGGCGATAGAGGCGTGACCCATCCCAGAAACCCAGAAGCAGGTTAGGAGCTTCCTAGGGACTGCAGGGTACTACCAAAAGTTTGTGCCCAATTACAGTACCCTGGTGGTTCCCCTCTTTAGCTTGCTGAAGAAAAATCAGTCCAAAAGGGAAAAGTGGGAGCCAGCCTGTGAACAAGCCTTCACACAGCTAAAAGAGGCACTGTGCAGTGTCCCTGTGTTGGCCAGTCCAGATTAAACCAAGCAATTTGTAGTCCAGATAGATTCCTCGGATGTGGGGATTGGAGCAGTCCTCAGACAGACATCTAATCAGGGAAAAGACCATCCAATAGTGTACCTTAGCAAGAAGTTACTTCTGCAGGAGCTGGCATACTCCATGGTTGAAAAGGAATGCCTTGAGCTGGTATGGGCCCTGAAGAAATTAGACCCGTACCTCTACAGGAGACACTTTGAGGTACAGACCAATCACAACCCCCGATGTGGTTATATCAGATGGGGAAAACAAATGGATGGCTACTCCAATGGAGAATTGCCAGGCTTATGACATGACAATTATCCACAGGGCTGGGTCGGCCAATGCAAATGTAGAGGGCCTATCTTGCCAGTTAGAACAGTAAACAGAATTATGGAAACTCTACCATACAATACGGGCATGTTCCCATAAATTCAGTCTAAGGAGGGAGGGAGGGAGGGATGGATGCTGCAAATTAGCCATTGTTGTCATATCTGCAGACATATTTGGTTAAATTCTTGCGTGATTTTGTGTATGTGCAAATGCCACAAGAATGCCAGTGTTAATGAAAGGATCACATAGGGAGGAGAGAGAGATTGTATCACAAAATGTTTGACATTCCTCTGTGACCTGAGGGGAAGCTGGTTTGACAGGAAGCTAAATTACATTTCAAGGGCTGTTCAACAAGGATGTGCCAAAAAACCATCACCTGTCATAAAATTTTCACTTCAAAGCAGGATGCTTTGGAAACAGGATTTGGGAAAGAGCCATTCTTGATGGCTAGTGTGAATTATCTTACAAGTGTTATACCTTCGGGGAGGTGGGGCATCAAACGCAGCCAGGAAATTGGGTTGTGGGAAACAGATATAATAATTCCCTCAAATTTTGGGGAAAGGGCAAGAGAGACCCCTACTGGCTTACAAGATAAGGCCACAGCTGAAAAAAGGCATGGGAAAAAGACTGCCAGCTGGGGGCAAAAAGGGTTTTTGTAAACCAAAACAGAGGGTATAAAAATCCCCTCACATCAGAAGCTCAGAGCTTTTTGGCATTATATTTGGGCACTTGTTCCTGACCAAAAGGGAAGCAAGATTGCCACAACATAGAGACAGACTAAGAACCAGTGAATGCTACAGAAGGACTGAAACTTTTGCCAACTTCTTTTGGTTCTGGACTTTACGAATTTTTCACAAACAAGGTAGAAACTGGACAGTTACATTTTACAGTGTGTTTTTTATGTATTATTCCAACTTTTGCATTGTTATTCTGTAACCAGATTGTTTCTGAAATCTTTTGTTTGCAAAGTTTGTATGATAATCATTTAGATTTAGTAAAAGTATTTTGCTTTTAAAACTGCCTGTGAGTGATTTTGTGTGCATAAAGGTAAAAAGGTTTATTCAATTCTGAGACCAACCTTATTAATGCAAGGTGTCACCATTCGCTACCACGTCTTGGATTCAAAAAGGGAATATCTGGGTGCCTTAAGTAAGGAAGATACACAGGTCTCGGGAGGAATCTGTAAAGGGGAACTAGGTGCTGCACACCCCATAGGAGAAGACACAATCAGGTTTACAAGGGAAAACCCCGAAGAGCTCATAATGCCTGGGTCTTCCCTCCAGTACTACAACCGAGAAGAGTTCCCACCTGGCTACAGACTTGAGACTGTACTGTATCCCTACCCAAATTAGAGAGAGGAAACCCTGGGACCTTGTGGCAGGTGTTCAGTCGTGAACTCAGCGAGCACTCTGGATGGACACTTTGGAGGGTATTCCTGTTCCCCCCCATCACGGATTGCTCTTAGGGTGGGCACTGTGAGCTAAGTGGATCTGGACCCCAGGAGTGGGTTCATGACAGGGACCACCCGATTTTGTATAGATTTCCAGAAAGTTAATGCTGCATGCAAGTTCAATGCATACCCTATGCCAAGGGTAGATGAACTTTTGAACTGACTGGGGAAGGCTTGTTTCATTAGTACTCTGGACATGACGAAGGCAAATCTTGTTAACTGCCCAAATCTGTTAGAAAATGGCATTTGTCACCTGATTTGGTCTACATCAATTTACTGTACTTCCCTTTGGACTGCATGGAGCCCCGACTACATTCCAGAGAATGATGGACCACATCCTTCGTCCCCACAGGCTGTATACAGCAGCGTATTTGGACAATGTTGCCATATTTAGCCCTAATTGGTACAGCCACCTGCAGGATGTGACCACAGTACTTCAGTAACTCTGGGAGGCAGTTCTCACGAGCAGTGCTGCAAAATGCACCCTAGGGCAGCAGGAGATTAAATTCTTGGGGTATATGGTTGGGAATGTTCAGGTACTCCTGGATATCGACAAAGTAAAAGGCCCTAGCTGACTGCCCAGTTCCAACTACTAAGAAGCAGGTTAGGTCCTTCCTTGTACTTGCAGGGTATTAATGATGTTTCATTCCAGACTTCTCAACACTTGCTACCCCACTGACTGACCTGAACAAGAAAACTGCCCTCAATAAAGTCCACTGATCATCTGCGTTTCGGGTGGCATTTCAGGCCATCAAAAATGTACTGTGTGATGGGCCAGTCATAAAAAGTCTAGATTTCAACAGTTCCTTCATTTTTTAAACAGATGCCTCGGGGGCTGTTCCTTCATTTTGTAAACAGATGCTTCTGGGGGGGCTGGAGGCAGTGTTATCAGAAGACTTTACACTCAATCCTATATCTATCTCGCAAATGTTTTCTGCAGGAGCAGCGCTATGCCACGCTGGAAAAAGAGTGTCTGGCAGTAAGTGGATGGTGGTAATCCTATGGTACTGTCTGTTGGGATAGAAGTTCAACCTCATCACTGACTATGCCTCCCTCAAGTGGTTACTAGCTATGTGGGATACTAATGCCTGTGTCACCAGATGGTATTTGGCACTGCATCTTTTTTATTTGTGTGCCATCAGACAGGTATCCAGCAGATTTTTTCATTTGAGAGGGTGGGTCTCTGGCCCTAACCAAGTGTGCCACGACTAGTGCTTCACAACCCTGCAACACAAGCTTAGACTGGGGCTTTGTTGGGATCTGTGCCAAACTACCAAGATAGCCCTTTAAATCTCACTGCATTGCTTGTTCTGGGTGTTGGATGTACATTGGGGGGCAGGGGTGTTAACAAGTAGCACATTGGCCCAATAAAAGGGAGAGGCGCAGAGTCTACTTTTTCTCTTAGATGCAATTGAAGAAAGAAACAGACTGAACTGAATTGTGAAGCTGAATATAATCTGTTTGTTTTATTTTGTTACTGAAAGTAAAGCAGGTTTCATTTAATTTAAACTGATGTCCTGAGTGCTCAAGAGATTTCCCCAGAAGCTGTCTGGTTCTCTACCCTGTCACACTGGGAAATTCAGAAAAAAAAATCCACATAATTTTGAAATACATTTCTGCTTATATTGTATTTTCTTTATTTACAGTATCTTCTTTTTCATTAGAAACATCCACATTAGCTTTAAAACTGAATCACTGTCTCGCAGACTATCTGCTCTGGCTGCTTGTCTATGGCTGACATCACAGTCCTCTGCTTATGACATCCCAAACTGCTGACATTGAAGTGATTATGATTTCACAAACAGAAGATTATGATGACTGAAGTGTAGGCAACAGGCGGATAAAATCTAGAGGACATTAATACAGTTTCCATGTTAATGTGCATAGTTAAAAAGGAGATGCTAAATATAGAAAATATATAATCATCAGCTATGTTATTTTTATCCAATCCTGGCTCAAATCCACAGGATCTCTTCTCCTACATACAACTGACATCTCACGCATGAACGTTAATGTTCCCCTTCAGTAGTGGTGAAGGAAATGCAACAACATTCACTTTTTATGGTGTCTTCTTTCTCCTACCACTTGGTTTGTGCACTTTTGCATGAATCGGGGAGGGGGTGGAACTGTGTTCAGGAGCGCTACAATAATATTTTATAAGATACTAAATTGAGTAAGGGTTTCTTATTTTGTTAATATTGAAGCTATTAAAGTTATGTTCTCAAAGACCGCTTCAATCATAGGGTCAAATAAGCTGGTACATCCAGCAGCTTGGAGGAATACAAGGTCAAGTCATTGGGGGTGGGCGGCCTCGGTGGTGCTGCAGGGGAGCCTGAGCACTGTCAGCGGCCACTATCACAGTTGTCTCTTTGCAATCAAAGGCACACAGTGCTGCACTGAGGTACATTCTCATGTTTGTGAGCCATAATGAGAGGGCAAACCCTCAAATCAAATGTTCTGTTATAACTCAAGTACAGCGTTATATTATACAGTGCAGATGAAGAGATTTTTTTTTTTTTGTAGGGCTCCCAGGGGCCTTTGCTAGTCACAGTTATATTCTGTTATGCAAGGTATTAAATCAAGGACCTGTATAGGTCACTTTCAAACTACTACATTAAATCTGTGCTGAGTATTTACCTGTGGGACACTGGCTTCTATAACTATCTATCTTAACTCATTACTTCCAGTAAGATAGATGTTGTCGGCAGATAAGGACCTCTTGGCCCACCTAGTCTGCCATATATTCCCTACCTACTGTGCTACTGCAGACCCTACTCTATCTCCAGTCCAGCAGCTTCATATGAAGTCTGAACCATCCGCTGCTCAACCTGACACAAAAGGGCCACCCAGGTAAGAATAAATTTGCGTATGTTTAGGTAACCCCTTGATGCTATACCTATCGAATATGTATTCTTAATCCTTCAGTGATATATTAACTGGTCATGTTTGTCATTGTACATGTTCAGAAAAGTATGGATTTCATACTTTATGTTAAAATGCAAGAATAAAGTAAAAAAAAAAAAATTATAAATCACTTGGCTAATTCAAATTCCCACAAATAATATGTGCTGTGAGAGATCCTACAAGTTTAAATGTTCAGTTCCAGCGTCTGTAACCCAATGCCATCACGAGTGGCGAAGCCACTTGTGATGTCACAGGGGTCACGGATCACAAGTAACTATCAGGCATATTTTTATAGTATATGGTTAGACCCTGTTGTGTATTGAGATCTATATACAGCGTATCTCTGTTGTACTATAGTTCAAAGGTCATGGAAAGTTGTAGTATCTATCTGATGTCAGAACTATACTACAACAACTTTTAAACTTTAAACTGCGTAGCCAATGCTACCCTTGTACCACCTCAGTAAAAAGAGTCACAGAAAAGCAGTTGTCAAACCGCGACATTCACATACCGGCAAATCCTGTCAGAATAGCAGAAATACATACTGGAAATGGTCATGGTCATTTTTTGAAACACCTGAATGACAGAGAAGCTTTAATTAGCAAACAGGAAAATGTCTGCACATTTAAAAAAAAAAAAACAGCTGCTAACATTAAGATTGTTGAAGCCTTCTGTTACAATCCGGTGAACAAAGAGAGCTGTACTGTATACCATTAGAAGAGCTGGACACGCTGATAACATAATTTGTATATCAAGTTAAAAGGCAGGATGGTGAAGACTACGAACCGGGCACCATATGAGGTAAATGGGGTAGTATAGGTAACCACGTGCTGAAACATAACTATAGGCACTCAGTCTATCATGGCAAAAGTAGCCCTTTCATTGAAATGCTCAAAACAATGTCAGCTAAACAGAAATTAAAAAAAAAAAAAAAAAAAAAAAACAAGGAAAGGAAAACAAGCCAAATTGAGTAAAGGCTCTGACAAAAAGTGACAAACTTCATATTCTTCTGGTACACTTGGTCTGCAAAATCTAACATCATCATTGAATGTGCTTTGTTTCAATGTTGGACAGTATTTTGCTCTCCATACAATACAGCAGTACTCCTGAAATGGGGAGATTTAGTATTGCCCAGGGATACAGATGGTAATCACTTCCTCAGATATAATGAGAGAGAGAGAGACTTAAGACGAGAACTGGTGCTAATCCCTGCTACATAAGACTTGTGAAGCCCAGCATGTGTGAAAATACTGCCAACCCTCAGACGAACATTTACTGCATATATGAAGAACTCCGTACGGCACTCAAAAATTCTCCTTTTAACTTGGCCCCAAATATTAACTATAAACCTGGGGTTTCCTTTTGGGAATATTTTTTCCTTCCCTTGTCCGCAAGAGTTTTCTCCCTGGCCCCATGTTCCCAGTGAAAGACATGGCAATAGATCTGACTCTAGTCCACCTAATCCAGATAGAAGAAATTTTCATCTCGTTTACAAGAAAGGATACTGGACCTGGGACATTATGCCATCTTCTTGGTTTTTAGCCCCCAGTAGATCCAAAAGATTTTGGAAGAGCCAGCCCCTGATTTCCATGAGTGGTTTGTCAAACACTTGATGTTCACAATGGAGGCCCTGTGCTCCATTTTGTGTACTGTTCAACAGGGGGACTGCATGGAGCCAGTCCGTTTGTGGACCTGTGGCTCCAATAAATTCCAAGGCAAGACTTGTACCAGACACTCCTGAGATGTTCTATATGGGGATGTCTTCTTCGATGTCTGGCCCTCCTTTCAGCTTAACGACTGCACCAAGAGTGTCTCAAGAGTTCCAATGGCCCTGTTCGGACTGGTGGCACAACAGAGGCAGGAGGGACACTGGGTATTCTCTTGTCTGGTCCATCTCTCCATTAGGGCTCCAACAGGGTATGGAGATGCCCATGTCAGGGATCTGGATGTTTTGGAGTCACTCAGCTAAATAATCAACAGGCAGGAGAGCTCTTTGTCACTGTTATAGAGGTTGATAAGTGGAAGTTCATCATATCTACAAAAAAGAACTAGACTGTGTCTGGGAGATTCAGTGGCTGAGATAGCAGACAGTCATTTCTGTTCCCAGACTGCTCCAGGTTCTGGGTCTGATGTTGATAGCAAAAAAGACAGGGGGCCTTCCAAACCAGGCATCAATTCTGTTATCCATGCCATTCTTATATTTAGAAACAAAGAAACCTAAAAGGTGACAGCAGAAGGAGACCAGTAGGTCCATCTAATCTGCCTAGTCTTTTCTGTCTTTTCCTACCCCCCCCAGCTGCCCTTTGGTGGGAGGCTCCCTTGTGTCTATCCCATGCATTTTTGAATCCCATGACTGTGTTAGCCCCCATCACCTCTGGAGGCAGGCTATTCCAGGCATCCATCACCCTCTCCATAAAGAAAAACTTCCTGACATTAGTAGAGAACCTCCCTTCCTTCCTTCAGCCTTAGTTCATGTCCTCTGTTCCTGCTGCCATCCTTGAAGGTAAATAGTTTCTGTGCCTGTACCTTGTTAATGCCTTTTATGTATTTGAATGTTCTGATTATGTCCCCCCCCACCCGTGTTCCAGGGAATACATGTTCAGTTCTTTCAGTCTTTCTCCATAGGACATGTCATGCAGTCCCTGGATCATGTTTGTTGCCCTTCTCTGCACTGTTTCCAACTGGTCAATGTCTTTTTTGAGGTAGGGCCTTCAAAACTGGACACCGTACTCCAGGTATGGCCTGACCAGTGACCGGCACAATGGCAGGACCACCTCCCTCCTCCTACTTGAGATTCCCTTCCCAATGTAGCTCAGCATTCTAGTGGCCTTCAATGCCGCCTTCTCGCACCATTTTTCCACTTTCAAGTTTCCCAGATCACGCTCCTGGTTGATCCGGATAGTTATCTAGGCCATTGGTCCAATCCCTTTTGCAGTTCGAGAGCTCCAAGAATCTTGGGAGGTCACTCCTCAAAGCACACTGGAACCAGTTCAGGCCTTATACCAGCCTTCAAGCTAGGGAGGGGCACCTTAGACAATTGCCTGTTGTAGGGAGTATGGAGTTTTTAGGTCAGTGTCCCTAATCAATATTTTGGGTTGAGGATAAGTTGTCTCATCTCAGTGTTTCTTCAAGATCAAGCTCGGTTCTGGGAAGGGAAGGTGAGGCTGAATTTTGCTTTTCCCATGGAATGCATTAATCTAGGAGGCACTAGAGGTGCCAGCTTGCTCTCAGAAGCAACCAGGGAGTCCCTGTGAGAGAAGCATAAGCTACTGTCTGTGACAGCAGTTCACCTAGCCAGGAAACTGAATTTCCAGGTTGACTGAGTAGGTTGTGAAGATTAAGTACGAATAAATGTTTCTTGAACTGGTGGTGTTGAGTGTAAGTGCACAAGGTTTAGTCTGCACCAGCTCGATCTGTTTGCTTCAAGAAGAACTCTCAGGAGTTGAGTTTCATCAACAGAGTTAGTGCCCATACGCGGAAGTGGCAGATGTCCTGTTCCAGCAGGGGGACAAACACATCATCTGTGTTCCTGCCACTGTAGGCTGTTTTAAGGGCACAGCAAACTTCAACGGTCAGGAAGAAGTTCTCTTTAATAACTTGGAGTGGCTTTTGATTCTAGTTCCTCTGAGTATGCAGATACCATTCTTTCCTTGCTGGGCCTGCTCAGGTATTGGTCCAGTTCTGCCCTCAACTCCAGAAGTGATGCAGTTGACAAGCTTGTTTCTAACAGGAACAGACTCCAAAGCACAGCGCTCCCCATGAAAACACTGTTAGCGTCTGGCAGGTGTCCCTCTCAATGTCATACACTACATCTGGCTGGAGTCTGCGATGTTAGGCCCAAGTCTACATTTATGTAGGTCTTAGGCTACTTTTTTTCCCTTATAGACAGGAGCAGACACCAAGCTTACACTGAAATCCCTATGGAATTAGATGTCTGCTTTTGTTGTGTGTGGTGGGACCATGTGTGTGACTCCCATGAGGACCACCATGGCACCCACATGGTACTTGAGTTGGTATTGCTCCACTCGCACAAAGATCTATTGAATTTTATTTTTGTTTTCATTAGTTCCATTGGATTCATCACATATGGTGTCTTTTACTGATTTGTGATTTGCTCAGCCAGGAGGACTGGCAGATGCCAAGCTCCTTTGCTTAGGGAACTTTGCACTACAGTATGAAACACAGGGACAAGTCATGCATTTCTCAAGACATCAAAGGACTACGCAAAGTCAGAAGTCTGATTTTTCTTGTCTTTGTTCCCATTTCGAAGTGGCAAGAGGAATGGAAGAGCTCTGAAGTCCCCTTAGCCTGACAGATAAGGCTCTACTTCACAAGTCATATGTATCAAGCAGAAAAATTTAAGTGCCTCTTCGTTTGCAAGTCATATGCGTATGCAAAAGAATAGGAAGGTCTACTTTAAACAAGACTCCCACTCTCTGGGGCACATATGGCACCCTGGTTTGGCAAGGCAGAATTGTTGATACAGACTGCTTGATATAAGTAATGTGTAGTCTACCATTTGTATATTTTTGGTGTTTCACACAATTGATGTCCAGATTCCTGTTGTGGCACCTGCCGGCTGTAGAATTGCTAGATGGTGGTTGTTGGATGGATCTAGTAGCTACTCATAATGGTCATATCTGTGACAGTATTCTTCCCCTTCCTACTTCAGACGAGTATTGATTCTTAGAACCCATATGTATTAACTACCTTCCCTACAGACGGTGTGGAGTGATACAGAAAGAATTTCCTTCACACTTACTGTCATTTAATTTTCTGTTAGTCCCAACATTAACTGTAATTTCCTTTTCTGTTAGCCCCAATATTGTCAATGGGACCGCACCCTAGAGTTATCAGCTCCTGTGGAAACTACTGCCCAATATACAGTTAGGTAGGTGTGCATTATATTTAGAAAAAGGAGTCATCAACTGGTACTGGACATCTCGGTACAGTTTTATGTTGTACACAGTTCTCCAATAGATCGTAAAGTCGGGACCTTTGGAGTTAGGTATTTGCTGGGGAACCAGCATGGGTCCCAGGTCTTGTTAAGCCAGTTGTTTTCCCATAAGTAAGCAATATCTGTTTTGATGATGGGGAGAACGTAAGATGGAGTGATCTGTAGTCCAGGACTGGCTGTTGCTGGTCTGGAAAAGAAGCTGAGGTCAGATGTCTCGTACACGATTCTGGTCTTCACAACAAGGTGGGTCTGTGTTGTTCAGTGTACCCAATTATTTGGAACATTTTATCTGGGAGTTTGACTGGAGATGTGGACACTGACAGTTTGGTTTACTATGTGGATAAATGTTAACTGAGGTAACTGCTGCACTCAGAATGTTCAGGTCCCTGGGATTCTATGCTGAAGCTTTGGAGCTGAACCACTATCGCACTGAGGGAGTACATTACCCATATGTATTAACTACTTTCCTCATTGACAATGTTGCAACTAACAGAAAAGGAAACTATTGTATGAATGAAGGACTCTCTCCTTAGATAACTCCTTAAAAGGCATGCTCTCAAATGAAGGAATTTGAGATCTGAGTCAGTTACCATGCCCTGGGATGGTCAGTAGGTCCTGTCTTTTTTTGTTTTGCTGTTGCTGTTATGTTCTGCCACTGATCGGCCCCCTTCAGCCCTACCCCTACCACCCAGGCCCATAATCCACCCCAGAACGAACCTGATCCCATGTTCTCTTGTTGGTGACCCCTCACAGGAAGGCAACCTGGAGGTAGACCCCCATCACCTCTGAGCAGAGTTAGAGCATCTGTTGGGGAGAGACAGTCCAGGCAACAGTGTGGGACCTGAGGCAGGCGGCATCCTGCGTGGTCACAGTCCCCTTCAGCCCTGCCCCTACCACCCAGCCCCATCATCCGGCCCAGAACATACCTGCTCTCGTGTTCCCTTGTTGATGACCCCTCACAGGAAGAGCCACCTGGAGGTGGACCCCCATGACCTCCGAGCAGAGTTACACTGTCTGTCAGAGGGGAGAGACAATCCAAGCAATGGTGCGGGAGCTGCGATGGAGCAGTGGGTGGCATCCTGCGTGGTCATGGTAATTTTTCAGTTTTCTTCCATGGAAGGTGCAGCGTGCAATGACGTGGCAGCATGGCTGCCAATAACTGCCCCCCCTTACTGTCAAGCTCCTGCATTGCTAGACCCCTTGCCTCAGTGGGGGGCCAGTCATGTGCTGGACACTGTCCCAACCTCCTCCTCCAAGGAGGAGAGCAGTCCCCAAGACGCTCCATCCTCCATCCCACAGCCAGCCCTCCAAAACTCCAGGCCTGTTTCCAAACCCAGTGCATCGGCGTTGCCATCAGAAGCTCTACCGCTGCACCAGCGGGCCAGCCCAGTAGTCCATGACTTAATGGCAGTTTTACTGGTATTCTCTGTGGCACTGTAAGCATCAGTGAGTACAAAGACTGCCCTGCCCTGTCTGATGCTGTCCGAATCATTGTAGCAGCCTCCCTTCTCAATTTCAGCAGCACTTTATGAATCAGTAATAAAGGAAGGAATGCATCTAGGAACCTGTTTCTCCAGGGATGAGCTAGTGCATCTCCTGGAACTGTCCGCACGAGGGAGGCCTGCAATAAAACTGGTAAAGCTTTCTGTTTTCCATTGAGGCAAACAGTTCATCTCTGCTACTCCCCATCTCTGAAACACCGAGCTTAGAACCCCATTTGTTCATAGACCACTCTAGGTTACATGCCCCATCCTGCTGAGTAAATCTGCTAGTACAGTCTCCTTTCCTACTATGTGTACTACTGAGAGAGTTGCATTAAAGCTGTAAGCCAGGTTCCAGATCTTCATCAACTCTGTACAGAGCTTTGATGACCTGGTGCCTCCCTCTTTGTTTATGTAATACATAGTTGTATTGTTGATCTTTAACAGGTCTGTTTGGCCCTACAAAACTTGATTATGCAAGCAGCACTGAAGAAGAGTGCAGCATTGAGCATGTTGTCAATTTTTGAGCTATTGTAGGTGCTGAGGGAGGCCATGGTGCCGGGGACATCAGAGCATCTAGTGGGGGTGCTTTTAGCAGTGCCAACCCGGACAGTGATGACAGCGTCAGTGATGGTTTTTCCCAGGCTGTGTCATTGGCACTGGCACCCCAGCATGTGTCAGACTCCTCAGAGGGGCCTACTTAGTCATGGGCTTTCTCTTCCCATGGCGGGGTCTTCCCATGGCCATCCCTCAGCCTCCTCTTCCATCACTGAAATGCAAGCAGTTAGAGATCCTGCTCCATAGTCTCCTATGGTGAGGGTATTGCCTGAACCTCAAAGCCTTTCCTGAGATAAGGGTGCCATGACTCAACAGGCTGCTCTGTTCCCCCTCAGGTGAACGCGTCAAAGTGTCTCATGTGTGGCTAGACAGAACACCCATGTTAATTAGGCCACCCGGGCCTATTACATGGGAGTAGAATGGTGCATGGGTTGGTATTATACACTCGCAGTACAGAAAATCTGATAGGACCCAATTCAGGGTCCCTTCCCTGGCGTCTAACACTGGTGGTCTTCATATCTTGCATCCCTTAACCTCCCCTCCAAGGATGAGTCATCCTTCCACCTGGCCTGGTGTGCTGAGTATGTTCTTTACCAGTGATTCATAGGTGGGGGATGCTGTAGACATTGGATCTCACAACCTATATAAAAAGCAGCCCTTTAGCCCTGCCATAGAGTCTCCAGGGAGTTTCAAGTTCTGACACCTACATCGTTCATCTCTGGCTCAGATCCATGGAGGAGGCATCTAGAGCATTATGGAGGCATCCCTACTGCAACCCTCCAAAACTGCCCAGTCACCTCATGATCAGCTATCATGCCCATATCTGGTATGCAGGATCCATATCTCATCCCCTCTTTGGGGCTTCAGGTAATGCAGAACCACACTGGGCTACAGCACCTGAGATGTCAGTGACCTCCCAGTCAAAATTCAGCCAGATTCCATGCACTTGACAGGAAGATGTTTTCCTCAGCACATTATCTTCTTGACAGTTGTGTGACATCAGGCACATACGGCAGCTTTCCCACGCCATCTGTGGCTGCAAATGCAAGCTACACTTGCTGCTATGCTTAACTGTGAAGTCATTAAACTGGCCATGGACATTTCCATCAGGGCCCACAGGCAGCATGGCACTATACCTGGGCATCATACAATATCAACGAGGTGTTCTTCAGGATTGTCAGATGAGCCATCTGTATCAGATGAGTGAAACACCTATGCCTGTCTCGACTTGCACCTCTGGCCTGGTGTAATGTGCTCAACTCACATTACCAGGGTGGCTAATTTCTTCTCTCCTTGGGTAAGGTGGAAGTTGTTGAGGGACCCTCCTGCTCCTGTGCCACAGGAGCCACTGTCTCGAACTGACCAGTCCTTGGTCCTTCCAGACCAAAGAAGAGCCCCCCCTGCTATTCTCCCCCACAAAGAGGTAATCTTGCTGTAGTTTCAGAAAGAACAGGCTCCATCCTCGGGTCAAGGGACAGTTGATGGGTAACCTGCCTACATCCATGTCCCAGGAGCCACTGCCTTGACCTGATCAGTCCTGGGTCCCTCCAGACCAAGAAGAGGGCCCCTTCTCATAGGTATTCTCCCCCATGCAGAGCACAGAGACAATGTTGCTGTAACTTGAGGGTAAGTAGACTCCTTCCATGTAAAAAAGGGGAATGTTGGTACAATGGACCAAAGACTGGGACTCCATGGAGAAAATGTATTCTAGGATGATAGAAAAATTATATACTTAACATAACTGAAGATCTTCCAGACTATCTTTTCCACAGAGTACCACTCACCTGCCCACCATCCCTCTCTCTATAGTGAGCCCGGGCTACTGGGCAGCTCCCCTGTTCTTGTAGGGACTCTATCTGGCTAGTACCAAATTAATCACCCCCCCCCCAAATCTAAGCCCCAGCATTTTCTGAGAAAAATAAAAATAAACCTAAAAAAAAAAGGGAGTTTAAGCACAAACCTAATAAAAGAGAACTTTCGGTGTACCTCTCTTTACCTTCTTTTGCTCTACCCACCCTCTCCATGCCTGGGATACATTCCCTGTACCTTGAGTATATCCCTGTTAATTGCCATATGAAACACTGTGCTCTAGAGGAAAAAGACGGGGAGGGACCACAAAAATTAACAGGAGCACAAGAGAGAGGGAGGTGGACATTAGTCCATTTTTGGAGAAGAGAGCCCTAAAGGGACTCACAAATCTAAAAGTGGACAAAGCAATGGGGCCAGATGGAGTCCACGCAAGGGTATTGAGGAAGCTCAGGAAGGTACTGGCTGCATTTTCTGATGGCCCTATTTAACAGCTCATTGGAAACAGGAGTGGTCCCGGAGGACTGGAGGAAGGAAGCTGTAGTCCTACTTCATAAAAGTGGTAGCAGGATAGTCTGGCATTTACAGACCAATCTGCCTGACTTCTGTAGTGGGAAAGTTAATAGAATCACTGTTGAAAAAGGGATTGTGGAAAATCTCAAATCCAGTGGGTTACAAGATCAAAGGCAGTATGGATTCATTGGGGGGGAAGGGTTTATGTCAAACGAATCTGACAGAGTTCTTTGACTGGGTGACTAAGGAACTAGATCAGGGTGGAGCGGTGGATGTAGCCTACCTAGATTTCAGTAAGGCATTGAACAGCATTCCACATAAAAGACTAGTAAGCAAGCTGGGTAGCTTAGTAGTGGGTCTAAAGGTTGTAAACTGGGTAAGAAATTGGCTAAGGGATAGGCAGTAGAGGGTGGTGGTAATTGGAGTTCACTCAGAAGAAGGGGGGATGACCAGTAGGGTGCCTCAGGGCTCAGTGCTGGGACGGATCCTCTTTAATGTCTTTATAAGTAAATTGTTGTACTGCACTTTTCTGTTAATTGTAATGCTTTAATTCGTACTTTGTGTTTTGAGACTCCCTGCACCCTTCCCCCCAGGTCGCACCGGGAGACGAGCAACTTATTGCTCAGCGTGCCTTCCTGGTGAAACATTTCAATAAATAAATAAGTGGCATTGCAGAGGAGCTGGAAGGGAAGGTCTGCCTCTTTGCGGAGGACACTAAACTCTGCAGTAGAGTGGACACTCTGGGGTGGGTGTAGAAAGGATGAGCAGTGACCTGACAAAGCTCAAGGAGTGGTCAATGATATAGCAGCTGGGTTTCTATATGAAAAAAAGCAAAATAAAGCACTTGGGGCACCCAGGGGCAGAGTACAAAATGGAGGGTGGTACTGATGACCACCAAGCAGGAAAGAGAAGAAAGTAGTTACATAAGAACTTACAGTAACAGTAGATCTTTGAGAGAAGCTCACATAGCAGGAAACACCGGTAGGCTGCCAGGCACTAAGATCCCACGGAAAACTTCTAGCTAGCAGTATACAGTGGGGGACCGCTCCTTGATGTTGGCCCACCCCCGGCGTCGGCCAGTGGTATATAAGACGAAGTCCCCCAGCCCTACCTCAGTTCTTCTGCTGGAGACCGGGCGAGCACAGACAGGAGACTGAGGAGGGACCAAGGAAAGAGCATGCACAAGGGGAAGGTGGGAGGGAAAGCAGCGCCTGCTGCAGGAGCTTCTCTCGAAGATCTACTGTTACAGTAAGTTCTTATGTAACTGTACTATCTTACTTCGAGGATAGTTTCTGCAGCAGGCAACAGCAGTAGGACGGAGTCCCAAGCATTACTCGGAAACAAGCCCTGTTAACCGGGAGGAGGAAAGAAACTGTGGAGTCAATCCCTCAGGAAAGGAGCCCCTGCAGGACAGCAAGGCCAAAACCCATCCTGCGTCTGGAAGCAATGTCCAAACTGTAGTGTTTGATGAAAGTATGGATGGAATTCCAAGTGGCAGCTGCACAAATATCTGCCACCGAGACCCTCCATAGCAAAGCGAAGGAGGCAGACACTCTCCATGTGGAATGGCCTTTAACCAGGCCTGGTAAGGGCTTGTCATAATTCTAGTAGCAGAACACAATACAGTTAACCAACCATTTGGATAACGTCTGCTTAGAAACTGGTGCACCTAAGGTCTTCGGGGCGAAGGAGATGAATAACTGATCCAATTTTCTGATAGAATGGGTGCGATCCTGATAATAACGGAGCATCCTACTGACATCCAGCGTATGAAGGACTCTCCTCAATTCGAGTACTCTGGGTAATAAACAGGCAAGGGGATGTCCTGGTTCAGTGTAAATTCAGACACCACCTAGGGCAGAAACTTAGGATTGGTCTGCAAGAACACCCTGTCCTGGTGGAAAACTAAATAAGGCTCTTTACACATCAGAGCCTGAAGCTCAGAAATCAGGTCCAGCTGAGAAAGGGCCCTGACTGCAATAGGTGCATGGTATGTAGAGATGGCTGATGAATGCACCTTAATGGAGGAGTAACCCAGGCCAGAATCTGACAGGGCAAGGAGTTACTCCAAAACTGAGATCACCGGGCAGGTGAAAGGTTCGAGGGAATGGGTTGAAGTCCACCAGCAGAACCGTTTCTACTTCATAGCATTGGTGGCATGGGTGGAATGATTCCTAGCAGCCACCAGGACCTCCACCATTCCTGGGGAGACCCCGAAACAGGAAACACCTAGGTCTACAGGAGCCATGCATGCAGCTATAGAGACTTGAGGTCAGATAGATTAAGGTGCCCTGGTCCTGGGAGAGCAAGTGGGAGCTTAGAGACAGAGGAACTGGAGGCTCTGCTGCCAGCTGCTGGAGAAGGGGAAAACAAATCTACCGTGGCCACTAAGGAGCAATGAGGATCATGTCCGCACCTTCCGCCTGAAGCTTGAGAAGAACCCTCTGCAACAGAGGGAAGACATAAAGTAACCTCCCTGTCCAGCAGAGGGACAACGTGTCTCACCAGAAAATACTAGGCCCTGGATTGAGCGAGCAGAAACTGGGCACTTTGGCGTTGAATGGGGGCACAAAAAGGTCCAACACTGGACATCCCCCACCTGTCAAAGAGGTCACCTATGACTGCCTGCAGAAGCTCCCACTCATGGGCCTTAGACTGAGACCTACTTAGGTTGTCATCCAAGGTGCTTTGGACACCTGGAACATGGATGGCTGTTAGTTCCAGACCATGATCTATGGCCCAACACCAAACACTCATGGCCTCTCTGCAAAGAGGATACGAGTGGGTGCTTCCCTGTTTGTTGATGTAAAAGACCATGGACATGTTGTCTGTCTGAACCAGCAAGGGGCCTGGAAGGAGATCCAACTGGAAAGCCTGCATGGCATAAATGATTGCCCTCATCTCCAGCATACTGATGTGGAGATCTCGCTCCAGTGGAGACCACGTTCCCTGAGTCTGCTTGTCAGTCAAATGGGCTCCCCAGCCCTGGTTGAAGGCAACCTTGGTCAGGATTTGAGTATGTGGATCCTTGAGGAAAAGGACCCCATTCATCAAACTGAACAAGTCATGCCACCACCTGAGTGTCCTCCGGATTTGCCTGTGAGACAAGCACCTGCTAATCCAGGTTGTCCAATCGCTGGTCCCATTGAACCCAAAGGGTCCATTGAGGCACCCTCATATGAAGGCAAGCCACAGGGACTGTGGGAATGGCGGCACCATGTGGCCCAGAAGACTGAGGAACGTCCAAGCTGGAATCCGGCGAGATGAAGAGACTAGGTGGGCTAAGGTCTGGAGCCTTACCGCCCTGTCCTCCAGTAGAAAAGCCTGTCCCTGTTTGGTGTCCAGAACAGCACCTATGTACTGAAGTCTGCAACTGGGCCAAGGAAAGGAGTTGGGAAGATTCAGGGTGATACCCATTGACTGGAAGAGGGTGAAGGTATCTGCCAGAGTCCCCAGAAGCTGATCCTCAGTGGAAGGTGCTAGTTGCGAGTCATCGAGGTAAGTAAAGATGTAGTGTCCCTTCCTTCTCAGGACCACAGCCACCATAGCTAAGCACTTGGTGAAAATGTGAGGAGCCAAGGACAAACTAAAGGGAAGGGCTCAGAACTGATAACTGGTCTCCTGGAAGCAGAACTGCAGGAACTGCCTGTGGGGATGAAAGATTTGAATGTGCAGATATGCGTCCTGCATGTCCAGAGAACAAAGCCAGTTCCCTGATTGTGGGGGGGAGAAGACCTGGCAGAGTGATCATTCTGAACCGTTTGTACTCCACAAACTGGTTCAGCTGACTCGGGTCTAGAATGGGCCATAGGTGCCCTGTTTTCTTGGGGACTAGGAAGAAGTGAGAGTAGTAGCCCTTTCCTTTTTGATCGGACAAAACGGGTTCTATGGCCTATTTGGACAGCAGAGACTGGATCTCCTCTCAAATCAAGTGAAGATGAGAGGGAGGGTAACAAAAGGGTGTCGTGGGGGGCTGTATGAAGAGACCTCAGTACTCTCCAGAATATGGCTCTGTTCGATAAGATGTAGGACCCACTGATCTGACATAATGCTTTTCCACCCTTCGAGGTAGAGGGAGAAGCAACCCACTACCAACTCCCCCAGATGCTCCACCGAAGGGGGGGGTCAGGCAAGGAGTCAGGCAGAGGCACTGGGAGTGGGGCCGGGAGGCTGAGGGGTCTTAGGGGTTCTTGGACTGGAGCCCCCTCTCCCACCTGAGAGGTGGCCTCTCTCTCCTAAAGGTACCTCTAGGCTGCCGAACCTGAAACTACTGGCTCTTGGAGTGACGAAAAGGCTGATGCTTGTTAGGGGCCGGCTCTGAGTAGTACATTCTGTATACACACTGTCCCATTTTCCTGGAATCCTGGAGCCCCAGGATAATTCTTTTGGTGAGTTCCCCAAAAAGCACCAGGCCTTGGAATGGGGCATCCAAAAATTCCTACTGGAGATCCATCCGGAAGCCAGAGACCCTGAGCCACAAGTAACGACGTAAACAGATATCCATAGCAGCAGCCCAAGTTGAAGTGTCAGTGGAATCATATGCATAATGCAGGATGTGCTTACCTACGTCTGCCCCCGACTGGAGGATATCCAGTAGCTCCATAGTCTGGGGGGACTCAGATTGACACTTGGCCAGTTCTAAGGCCTTCTTCCACAGGGTGTTGTAGTATTTCACCATGTGAGCCAAGAAGCTGAGCGAGCGGATGCTACATGTGGCCGAGGAGTAAACTTTGTGGCCCAACTGATCCAGCCACTTGGACTCCTTGTCTGAGGGCTGGGAACTAAGATGGGTTGCTGGGACCTCCTATGGGCCACTGTGACAATCATGGAATCGGCTCTGGGTTGCTCTGCAAGAAAGGCTCATTCTTAGCGGTTTTATAGAGCCGGTCAGCTTTCCTCGGGATGGCGGAAGCAGAAGAAGGGTGCTTCCATGCCATCATAGTAATGTCTTGATAGGAAGGACCTAGAAGAGGCAAGACTACTGGTTTGGGATCCTGCAACTCCAAATGTTCAGCCAGCCAGCGCCTTTCTGGACCAAGATCCTCAGTGTCCCAGCTGTTGAGTGTCTAGATGTGCCCCATGACGTCCAAGATGCTGTGGTCATCAGGAGGTGACCGAGGCAGGATGGACTGGGGCGAGAGAAAGCCCATCCTCCGAAGACTCTGAGGCATAATGGGAGCTTCCACTAT
Source organism: Neoceratodus forsteri (assembly GCA_016271365.2). Lineage (NCBI taxonomy): Eukaryota > Metazoa > Chordata > Ceratodontiformes > Ceratodontidae > Neoceratodus > Neoceratodus forsteri. Next base: position 676,675,287 of record CM057454.1, on the reverse strand, counting down.
AGCTCCCTGACTCCAAGGACCAGGAATAAGACCTGTGCTGCTGACAGTCGCAGGAGTTGTGGTGGCATCTGGAGGTGGACCTAGAGGAGGAGTGCCTTTTCTTACCCCTGGGGGACCTAGGCTGGCTGGGCTCCAGTGTAGGTGAGGGCTTCCATGGAGGGGTCGGTTCCTAGGTTGAGGAACAGAAGCCCTTGGTTGAGGCTCCTTTGGGGACACTTCAGGTCTTTGAGGAAGCAAGTCCCCCTTGATGGCGTTCCTCCATGAAGTAAAGAGGGCCCCCACTTCTGACAAGGGGGCCCCTAGACCCTGAGGAACATTCCCCAATGGACCCAGCATCGGGTTGTGAGGCCCTGAAAGGCTGGGTGCCGGGATGCCCGGTGTTGGGATGTCCGATGTTGTTTTGCCTGATGCTGGGGTGTCATCAGGTCCAGATGTGACTGCTCCTCTGGTGTCGGCCCTGCAGGGATCGAAGGATCATCCAGCAACTGAGGGTTAGGCGACTTGGGGGTCGCTTGGTTTGACTCCGGTTAAGTCCATCGAACTGGCGGGGGACTGCTGAATCCCAGCCGTGGTACTGGCTGGCAGCAGGTGAGGCAGCATTCGCTAGGGGAGCAGACATTTGACTGGTGGTCCCATCCCTGGCACGGAGGGGGTGCCTTCGAACCCTGATGACCGGCCTGATGGAGTCTGCACCCCAGCCAAGCCCGAAGAGGCAGCACTGGCTGCACCTCCTGGATTCCGTTTAGTAGGATGGACATAGGATCGAAGGCACAGGGGAGTTAAGGCTGAAGAAGATGCTGGTCCCGAAGACCCCCTACCAGATGTCAGCTCCAGAGCGGGGGGGGGGGCCTAACCAATGACAACCCGGTGGGAGTGAGGGCTGCTGGGTGGGGCAGAGTCCGACCTCCCGCAGGAGGAAGAACTCAAGTCGGTCACCACGTGGTGCAGGGAGCTCGACCGGGACCTCTCCTTGTCCTCATCTCAGTGAGAGTGTTTCCCTTGGGACTTCTCCCAGTGAGTGCTCGAGAGGGACGATGTCCCAGTGGGTCTAAAAGATTCTATGGTGGCCAATTCTTGCTCAAACAGAAAGCTCTTGGGGGTCTTCAGGTGGTGGATCCTAGTCCTCTGATTGAAGCTGCGGCAGTGCTGGCAGGCCTCTGTCGTGGCTGGGGCCCAGGCAGAACAGGCAGATCGAATGGCTGTCAGAGTAAAGAATCTGCTTGCTGCAGGTGCACTTATTCATCTGCCACTCTGAAGACGATGATGAAGAAGTCATACAGGAACAAGCTGTATACTGTGGAAGTAAAACAAAAATGTGCAGGTAATACGCGATAGAGAAAGGCAGTCGACTGTTAGCAAAAGGTGTCCATGGAGCCGAGGTATGCGGGTCGACGACGGGAAAAGAATTGGTGTAGGACTGGGGGACTGCCACTTATTTAGTATATATCTTTTTATTAATTTCACACAAGAATACATAACATCCATCCATTCAATAACACTGTTCAAACATTCCTATATTGGTTACACTTAGAACCACTATACTTTCAAGGCATACATCTTGCTAATACATTAGTTCTGTATAAGGATGATTATCTCTCATCTTGTGTACTTTTGACCTTATTTTTTCTCATTTCCTGTCCTCTCCTCTGTCTTGTGATATGAAGAGAAAGACCTCTCATAACCCAATACATTTAGGTCACAATACAAAACAAACTCTGGTAGGAGCCGATGTGGCTGTGGAGAGCTGTTGGGATGCTTTTACCCATTATTTCTAATCAACTTGCACAATGCAGATCTGCAGAGAGGCAGTTTCAATGTGGTCTTCCTTTTACATATTTTTACAATGTGTTTTCCTAGATAATACCTGCTGATTGCTATACATTTAGTCTGGATAATTCACAGAAGAAATGGTATCTTATTTTCAGTGGGGCTCTACATCTACACAATATTATGCTGCACTGTATAAAATCAGAACGCACTAAAAATAATATTTTACATCTGGGGGGATATATTAAGTGGTGGATCAATGCATGAGCAGAAAGATGCGTTGTACAAAGAGGGTGCGCTGGTCGGCACTGATACAACATTCAAAGGGAATGCACCACCGGTACAGGGTGTGCATACAGTGAAGCCCACCAGGATGAAGCGCAGTACTACAGAATTCTGCAGTACAGTTACTGCAGCAAACAATGCAATTTCAAAGGGAATTAATCCCTTTTGTTATGCAGTAAACCTGTGACACTGCGCTTCATCCTGGCAGGCTTCTTCATTCCTGTTGAAAGTGTGACCCTGGATGGGAGTCACAGTGCAGGAAGCCACCAAGTCAGGTGCATCCAGGGTGACCCCAACTGAATACCTTCCAGCATGCACCACAGCCCCCATGGACAATATTCAGCCCAGGAATGCAAATGAGCTAATTGAGCATACAGGGTGCAAAGGGGCTTACGTTTGCTCATTACCAGCATATCTGCATGTTGGTATGGGAATGAATGCACCAGAGCAGCTTTCGCCCCAAAGCCCTGACCCTGATCACTCCCATGTGGGACAGGCCCTGAAGTCTCTGGTGGTATAGTGGCACCCCCCCACCCATTCCACCAGCCCCGATCACACCAGAGTCCAGGCTCTATCGGTTCCATATTGTAGTGACCCCAATGCCATCCCTAATTGCACCTGAAAACACCCACAGTCCATGTTTATAGTGTAGTGGCCCCCTGCCCCCTTCAGTGGTGCACAGACAGCCCCCTTCCTGCCCCCCAGCCCATCCAATTGCAACGACTGGCTCTGTAATGGGATTGTACCACTCTATCGGCAGGTAGCAGAGCACTCACAGTTGGATGCTGGAATGTGTTATACGTAGGCACAAGCTATGTGTGGGTGACAACACCCAGTAGCCATACTCCTCAGGCACTCATGTGCAGATCCATCATCCCGGTGCCACTGCACTGCTCAGTGTAGGTGACAGCCTGAAGCATATGCTGCAAATGGCATTACAGGATACCGCACCCAGGATGCTTCAGATGTCCGGAGGGTGGCATGTTACACAGGGGAACAGGAGAGAGTGAGGACTTGCAGTGGTGTATGACAGCAGGAAGATACAGCATTGACAAGGCATGCATTGGAAGTATGTAACTTCTCTCTTCAATTTGTCAGGGACATACACATAGCTGCACACACTGATGGATCTGCAGCTGGCATAGTGTTCCAATGCCCAGTACAGACAGCTGGGTCATTCCAGAGTGCAGGTCCCCAGCCTGGGTTCAGTGCAGTCAATGGCTGGCCATGGCAGGCTATGGTGGGCAGTGCCAGTCTTTGCAACAGGTTGGGTATGGTGGAGTGAGGGTATCTGTGTACAGGGGTAGTGGATGGGAGTCCTCTAGATGATGGATATGGACCATGGTTTCCTCTGTTGCAATCAGGTCTGGGGGGAGGCCCTACACTGTGGAGCTCTTCAGGGATAGAGTTGGCTAGACTGGGGATGGAAAGGGTGACCTCTAGTCTATCAGGACTGCCTGGCTGCTGCGCATCTGGGTGCACATCTGCAGCCTGCATGTGGATGACTGGCTGGGTTAGGCCAGCTATTCATGGCCTACCTGTGGGCCGCGGTGCTCTGGACTGTGAGGGGCACATTCCCACTGAATATGCTGCAGCACGGCATATGCATGGGAGTGCCCCCTGATAGTGGAATTATGGTCATTTTTTTTCTTCTGTATTTATTGAAATAGGGTATGGTGATTGAAATAGTACTTTTTTTAAGATGTTATAATATTGATTTGCTCTATTTAAGAGTTTAGGGTACATGACATTTCACTCCCGTCTTTTCACTCCCCGACTTCTCGCTCCCGACATTACGCTCCCACTCAAATTCGCTCCTATGTCAACACGCTCCCACCCGAATCACTCCCGTGTCGGCAGCTGTCAAAACGGCATTCTCATTTTCTCTTCAGCTCCCTCCCTTCCTCCCTCGGGCAGACCACGCCCAGGTGCAGCTCCCCAGCCACCCACCAGCAAGACCAAGCAAGCTCCTTACCTCCGTCGGGCAGATCGTACCTGGTGTAGCTCTCCCCAGCCACCTGCCAACAAGACCAAGCAAGGTACAGTAATCGGACTCCAAACAGACACTGCTGAGACATTCCTTTGTGCTCAGTTTTGAACTTGGCACCAATTTCACTGCGAGCGCCTCTGAGGGTCCCTGTATCGCTCACTCTCCTGTTCTGCAGGGGATCTCCAACCTGTAATGTATTTCTACTGGGGGTTAGCTTTTGCTGCTGTTAAGAAAACCCTGCAAGTGTTTTTTTTTTATATGCTAAGTGCTTTTACTTTTAAACATTTACCTCAGCACAACTCCAGTGAACCTTATACTGCTGAGACTGATAAACTATACATTGTTTAATTAGGGCTCCTCGCAGCATTACTAGAAGTAACTTCAACTGAGTTAAATTAAATGTTCTGCATAACGAGGCTGTAGTATATCAAACTTAGCTGAAGTTTCTCTATTGCTTAGTTAAGTTAATTGTATAAATGTCTGCTTCACTGCAGCACAATTTAACTCCAAGAATTCAAGCCGAGCTTAAATGCAGCACAACCTACTTTTACAAATGATTATTGCAATGTTAGTGGTGGAGCAAATTGCCATGGAGTGTAATGTCATAGGTGTGAACTGATGCCAGAGTGTACTGTCGGGAGCGAGAAGTCCAGCTAAAAGACGGGAGCGAATTGTCGTGCTCCCAAGAGTTTAATATGTATAGGTGTACTGTCACTTTAAATTGGTTTAAGATAAGTGTCAATTACCATTCTAAGAGACAACCCCCTGATGACGTACTGCATACGAAACCGGTCGGGGTCTCAGTGAGGTGTGTACAACAACCACACTGGTTAATGGTGGCCTATTTTACTTCTAATAAAGCCTTTATGTAACAGCTGAGGAGTGCGGTTGTTTGTTGATTCACCTTGTGATGTGCACTTGAAAATTAAAAAATAGCACTGTTTTTGCACCTTACTAAAGGACTGGCTTTGAATTCTTTGATTGCCTGATGTCGATGTGGACCATGGATTGTGAGTAGCCTGTGCTGGCACACATTTCTCTTTACATTTCACTTGTTACAAGCCGAGCACGGCACAGCACCCAGGTGCAGGCCTGAACTTCCTTGTACTCTAAATAATATGCAAATTGAACAGGATTGGCTCTTGGTTTTTCGCTGGATATATCCTCCCTCAATACAAATATCCCCCATGATGGGGGGCTCGAAGCATTGGACTACTGACTAGAACTTGATGGCAGTATACCCTTTAGGAATAAATTGTTCCTCTTGGACTGTGTGGAACATGTACTCACAAAGAATTACTTCATTTTTCAAGATTCTTTTTACCTACAGGTCAAGGGAACGGCAATGGTGGCTACATTTGCCCCTAATTATGCCAATCTCTATTTGGGACTTTGGAAAAAAGTATATGTCTATGACGCACAGACCAATCCATTTTACCATAAGATTGATATCTGGCGTCGCTTTATAGAAGAAATTTTTTTAGTGTGGCATGGCACTCAAAATGAATTTGTGGAATTTGTTGATTATTTGGAGAAAAGTAACATGAGTTTGAAATTTTCCATACAGTGTAGTCTTACATCAGTCTCCTTCCTGGATGTTACTATACATAAAGAAGAGGATGGTACTATAAGAACAGACTTATTCAGGAAGGAGACTGATAGGAACTCTATTCTGCATGATATGAGTTGCCACCCCCACCATTTGATTAAGAACATCCAGAAGGCACCATGTATGCGGGTACGCAGGAACTGTAGTGAGGATGTAGATTTCTTGGTGAATAGCACAGATATGTGTAACTGATTTGCAGCTAGGGGTTGCTCTCAAAATACCATCAGTGGGGCATTTTCTGAGACTCTACTCATGGATAGAGATTCTCTCTTTATTAAAAAAAACTAGAGAACAGGAATCTAGACTTAATTTTATAACAAAATATTCTAGATATTGCAATGAAATTTGGGATATCCTGTTCTCTTATTGGAATATTTTGGAAGGTGAACCCCTACTACAGGAGTATGTTAAAAACAAGCCCCGGATGACATTTAAGAAAGGTACTAACCTCAGGGATACACTTGTTTACAGCTATCAACCTGTGGACAAGACTGACAGAAAAACTATTGGTGTTCTGTCTCCCTTGACTCCAGGGATGTATACCTGTGGTAACTGCAAATTTTGCAGCTCAGTTTTGAAGTATAATACTTTTACTAGCTGTAACAGCAATAGGGACTTTCAGATTAGAGACTGTATTACTTGTACTACTGAAGGTGTTGTGTATGTAGCCTCCTGTCAGTGTGGCTCTTTTTTATGTGGGTAAAACCACAAGGGCTTTGAAACTTAGGATGGGTGAACATCTCAGATTGATTGATAACAATGACACTCACAGTGCCTTATCTCTACATTACAGAGATAATAGACAGAAAACTTTGAAATATATTTTCAAATTTTGTGGAATCAAGAAGGTACAATTGGCAAGAGAGGGAGTAGTTTGGATGAAAACTAAAACAAAGAAAATCCTTTTGGATATTTACACTGGGAGCCCTTAAAAAAACAGGTTTGAATGGATTGATCTTTTGTCCTGTATTAAGTGATTAGATTTTTAACAACGTCTTGATGGTTATTGTTATGACTGTATTCAGGTTACATATTAGGTCTAGAGATACATGTGTGTGTGTCTGTCTGTGTGTATGTATGCATGTATGTACGTGTGTGTGTGTGTGTGTATGTGTAGTGTGTGTGTGTGTATATATATATATATACACACACACACATATGCAGTCTTCAGTATTGCTACTTTCTTTTCTTTGCTAGCTTAGTTGAGTGTAGTTCATTGAGTACTAGATATTTAATATTAGTTCTGTCAGCAAGTTCTTTAAAAATGACTAAAAATAACTAAAAAAAATTTAAAATTCTAATTTTTTCTTTTTTCTTTCATCTTTTTCAGATTCTTTCAAATTATTAGGAGTATTTGGTTCCATTTATATTGAATATTGATGATGACATGAAAGATGGATTTTACAATTGGTATTTATAAATAGAATGTCATACATAAAATGTTGATATTTGTAATACATTTAGTGTCATTATGATTCCTCTCCCTGATATATTGTGTATCGATATATACATATATTCATTTTTGCAGTGTATGTTGATAGTGGAAATATGGTCATTTTTTTCTTCTGTATTTATTGAAATAGGGTATGGTGATTGAAATAGTACTTTTTAAAGATGTTATAATATTGATTTGCTCTATTTAAGAGTTTAATATGTATAGGTGTACTGTCACTTTAAATTGGTTTAAGATAAAAGTTTCCATTACTATTCAAAGAGACAACCCCCTGATGACGTACTACATACAAAACCGGTTGGGGTCTCAGTGAGGCATGTACAACAACCACATTGGTTACTGGCGGCCTATTTTACTTCTAATAAAGCCTTTATGTAGCAGCTGAGGAGTGCGGTTGTTTGTTGATTCACCTTGTTTGGTTTACTTCTCGCACCCTCTTTACACAGAGGAGCTGTATTGTGGAATTCGTCTATGCAAGGGATTGCCCCCTCGACTTGAATGGCATATCATTTGTGTGTGCCCTGGCCCATTCCCTTGCGGCCGGCACATCCCGCACGTTTGAATATCGCGCTGTTCCGCATTGTTGGAGTTGTGCAGCACATCTCCATTTTCCACCGGGATGCACTGCATACCTCCTTTGAATACGGGGGCCCTGGACTAGGTAGCCTGAATACATTATAAAAATGGTAACATTTTGACGCCACTGAAAATGAGATATTGCACCTAATCTGGGACAGCCTGAGTAAATACAGTGCAAAAATGTGTAAATGAACATCCCTGAGACAATGAGATGTAGCATTTCCCCTGCCCTATCCAGGATACAAAATAAAGAATAAGAAATATTCAGTGCTCCCAGATCCAAATAACGATTACTCTGTAAGAAACCCTAATTTTCCCTGTGTTTTCCCCACAAAGGCAAAATCAAATCCCTGTAAATTTTTCCATAAGCCACTGGTTCTTTATTTATGACTTTGTTCTTTATTCATCATATCAGCAGCTTTTTATTAGGAAATGAGCTCTGATTTGCTGCTCAGTATTAATATTATATGTCATGATGGCCTTGGAATGATTTGCATTTACATGCTATACATAAGGCACAATGGAGGACTATATGAAATAACAAATATCAAGCTCATTATTTCATGAGCTATACTCAAAATTAGTAATCACAAGTCAGACAGTCTTTCAAAAGATACTAGTAATGCCTGTAAGCAAATTTATTGCAAATAGAGACATTGCTCTCTCTCTCTCTCTCTCTCTCTATATATATATATATATATATATATATATATATATATATATATAGAGGCAAAAACTCTGTTTAATGCATTAGTTAGAGTTGTTCCACAGCGACAAAAGTGAGGAAATTCGCTGTTAGAGTTGAAAACCCTTGAACCCCCCTGCCCACCTCAACCGCGGCATTGAGTCGTAGCCCTAACTCTCACCCCATCACATGTGTAAAGCAGCACAAGTATAGGAGAATGGGGTGAGAGTTAGACCGACGACACCAATGCACACCCCAATGCCAGTTGGGGTGGGTGGGGTCCAAGGGGGTTTTCAACCCTAACAGCGAATTTCCTCACTTTTGTCGCTGTGGAACAACCCTAACTAATGCATTAAACAGAGTTTTTTGCCTCTAATTTCCCTTCTTTTTGAGAATGATAACGAGAAATAGTGAATGTAATGCAGCGGTGGGGGCCCCGCGCTCCCGCCACGTGATGTCTTGAGGCATAGTAACAGGAACAGCAATGCAAACAGAAGCGCTAACAGTGGCACACATGGTAATACAAGCGCGAATGAGAACAGAAAGGGTAACGCACACGGTGGCATAGACGGGAACGGTCTGCCAGGTGATGTGTTGTCACATAGTAACATGGTGCCTGCAAACGAAAATTTCAATGGGCATGGTGACGCAAACTAAAACAGAAAGAGAAACTGTGCTGTAGACACAAATGGCAAAAAATAACAGAAACGCAACCGAAAATGAAAATGCCAAGGATAACGCACACGGTGGCGCAAACGTCAACGGTAAGTGAAACGGGTATGGAACCGCAAGCAGAAAGGGCAACAGTAACAGTAATGTAAGCGCACAGGCTGGTTTTCCCCAAAAACTGCATAGAGAAAGACAGTGAGTACAAATAATGTATGCATAGTAATGAGTATCGGAGCAGAAAATGAGAAATTGGAATACTAAATAGGTTATATCTCAGGAACCGTACGACGTAGAAAAAAAATTTAAAAGTCATATTATTTACAACTGTCCTGGCTAATTTTGTACTTAGCTCCCATTAGGGGGCTAAGAAATTTTCCGACGAAAAGTCCGTATCTCGCACCGTTTCCGAGATACGGGCTCTGAAAGGCGCGGCAAATGCCATAATGTTATCCTATGGGAAAAAAAGAGAAGTTCGGAGTGCCATAATTTTGCCTCCCTGTAATATTTTTTCACCAAACTACTGAAAGGCACATCTGTGGGCTGTTGGCTGTCTTCCCTCCAAATTTCATGAAAAAGGACCAAACCGTTATTTTGCAGCAGGAATCCAAAGGATTTCTGTAATGTGTCGGGCGCCATAATGTTATCCTATGGGAAAAACCGTCAACTTTGGAGTGCCGTAACTTTGCCGCCGTGTAATATTTTTTCAATACAACACTGAAAGGCACACCTGTGAGATGTCTGCTCCGTTCCCTCCAAATTTCAGCCCAAAACTCCCAACGGTTCTTTTGCAGCGCAGTGCCAAAGAATTGCTATCACTTTCCCACAGATGGAAAACTACTGTCGCAATTTGCGAAAGCTTTCGCAGAAAAGTTAGACACTTTCGTGAGCACGAAAGTAATTTGCGAAAGTACTTTTTCCAGAAATTTGAAAAACATATTTCTGGGGTGTTTTACCACAAAATAAAGACATGGCAAGCATCCTCAGGGTCCGACTAGGTGAATACAAAAAGAATTAGGTTGCTAGAGGGTCCCAAATTTAAATGCCAACCATTTTTCTGATCACCAACTGAAAACAAAATGGCTGATTTGCAAAAGTAACAGGCCCATTTGCGAAAGTAAAAATGCATTTGCGACACTGTCGAACTTTTTACTTTTCCCATTGACTTATAATGGGAAATTGTTTTTGAATAACTTTTGAACTATTTAATATTTTTCACCAAATCTTCGAAAGGCACATCGGGGACCCCGACCACATTCCCTGAAGATTTTGGGACAGTCAACAAACCGTGGCGAACCTGTATGCTGCCGACCGTAGATTTCAGAAAAGCGAAATGCTGCCAAGTAAATCACGCTTAATAACCCGCAGCCGTGTATCTGACTGGTACGAAACTTGACAGATGCCAAGGCCTATGGTTCTTGATTGTGTATTCCAAATTTCAGCCAAATCTGTCATACAGTTGCAAAGTTATTAAGGTGCAAAGTTTTGGGGTTTAACATAGAAATGGCTCCTCAACCCTAACTATGGTAGCACTACCATGCTACCATAATATATATATATATATATTTATGCAATAGGGGTGGACATACATTGAGTGTAGTAAATTCGTTTATCCGAGTCACTGTATGTATAAATAAATTTATACATACAGTGACCATTTATACATACAGTGCCGGACTACTTTCTAAAGCTCCAACTATTATGTGTCAGTCCATTTATCCATACAGCATGTATGTCCCTCCCCCTTCCCCCTTGCTCGGACTTTTTCCAACAATTTCATTTTGTTTCCAGCACCCATTCATATACCAGCGACTTCTACTTCCCACCACACAGCATTATAATCTCCATACAAGGCACACTGCAAAATACACAAACACAGAAACAACTCCTCCATTCCACCATAAAACAACCGTTGCTGCTCTTCTCCATGTTCTTTTAACAAACCGGCTTTCAAATCAACAGCCCACTCCTCCTCTCACCTTAAATCTCCAGTCTTTTCCTACTCCTCTGCATACTGTCTTTTTCCTCCCCATTCTGATTCGATCCTCTTTTTCAATTCTTATGAGATACCAAAAAAAAAAAAACGACAAAAGCAATTCCTCTCTTGCTTGCACACAAGATGTCCGCACTGTTCACTCGCTAAACTCGGATGCCATTTTCTCTCATTTTTTTTTCAGTCATCCACTACAACAACCAATGAGCTCTTACGTTCTAGATGTCAGTTCGCCACCTGCATAGCATCGGCCATAACAACAGCACATACTACGAACGGAGCAACTTAAGAATAAAGAAACCCCTAAACTTACACAAAATACATACAAACCCCACATTTAAAAAATAAATAAATTCCAGCACATCCTCTATCCCTATTGCATAATAGAAATATAAGTGGTTAGGTGGGATATATCGTCAGAAGGTTATAGACTTCGTATCCATCACTGTGACTCCGCCACTCATGAGGTTACTTGAGGTCAAAGGCAACTACAACAGATAAATGATATATCACACAGCCGGCCCCCACATATCCCTTATACACACACACACACAAATACATATATAGATACATAAATGCTATTTTTGCATCTTACAGTTAAGTTTTCAGACAAATTCTCATAGACTTTTTTCTGTCTACCTGATGGAATCCTGAATGAGTTAGGTAAATGTTATTATTTTATCAAGGCCCTGATCCAGCAACTCAGTAAATACACACTCAGCGTGTCATATTATGAAAAGACAAAAACAGTCTTTTGTTTGCAGTTGTTTGATCAGGAATTTTATAAATGGTATAAGTTCTTTATGTCACATCTATTTTGGTCCACTAAAAGGTATCACATCATTTGCTTCTGTATCACTCATGGTTTGTCAGCAGTTAAATCATTAGATGAGGTCTCCCTTGTCAGAGTTTGACTGTTTCTCCACCCCTTCCCCAAACACACACACACACAATGTATTTAGTATGGGTTGCTCACTGAAGATCTGGCATTTTATTAGAGAGGTCTTGAAAGGTTGAAAACAGTGTAAATCTTTACAAAATTTGCTGGGAAAGGGTAACATTTATGAGGTGTGAATCTTTCTTGAAAGATATTCATCCCCAACTGAATTAGTAGCAAAACATGTTTAAATGCCAATCATTTAAATGTGCAAGCTGTTGCATTTTAAGGGGGTAAACAAATCTCCAGTTTAATAGGCAACCAATGTGTGACAAGCTGTTTCAGTTTCCTAATGGCCATCAGATAAGTAGCTTGGAGTTATGTCTCCAACATTCTAAAGAGAAAGGAGGGATTATTTGATATTAGTTGTCATAGTAATTTGTAGATGTGGAAGAATACACTGAAATGTCCAAACAATGAGTCCCACAAAACTCCATTTTCAAGCAACAGATAGCAAAATGTCTGTAGGCTCCACCCACAGCTATAAAAAAACACACATCAACCCCCACAAGAGGAAACCATACAACCTGCATTGGTAAAGATATGTCTTCCATAATCAAAAAACATCAAACTGGGCTTACTTGTAATATTTTGTTTCCTCCCTTCTATTTTATTTCTGCCCCTTTTGCACAGACCTTACCTCCTATGTAAATTACTGCACATCCTCTCTGCTCCATTTCGTACCCCTCACCTCTGTTCACCTTGTTATTACCTGTGGCTGGCCCTCAGCTTCACCCTCCCTCGGGGTGCATACATCCAAGTACTGCAAAAATAGCATTTATAGTCACACCACCCCCAGCAGCAGCAATGTTACCTCTGGACTGCCCCTTATATACTATTGGCTGACATTGGGATGATGTCAGGGGGCGGTCCCCTGCTGTATACTGCCAGCTAAAGTTTTCCGCAGGGTCCTAGCATCTGGTGACTTAGTCCTACTGGTGTTCCCTGCTGCAGGAGCTTTCCTCAAAGTAAGATCTGGGGGTGATCATATTGGATGACCTAATCTGGATGACAAGGGAGGGGACTAGTGCACCTGGGGCAAAAGTTTGACATCTTTCTCAGATGTTTAAACTAACTCTGGGGGAGACTAACTCTGGGGGATTCATACAAACAGATGTAGGGATGGAGATCGCAGTTAGTCCTCCCCCTTGCCTGAGAACTAGCAGCACACATGCTCAGAGTGATAGAGTGACACTCAGGATTCTGCAAATCAAATACAGCTAGGAAAGAATAAGAGAGAAGCTCGGTTAAAGAACAAGAAAGGTTTATTGGATAGTTGGACTGGGGTCTGTATGAAGGCCAGGAGTCTAAGCAACAAAATTAGTGAACTTCAGGTGATGATGGCAGAATCCAAGCTAGATATAGTGGCCATCACAAAAACTTGGGCTACAGATAAAAATGACTGTTACCTAACAGTGCTTGGATACATACTGCTAAAAATGAACAGGGAAGCAGGGAGGAGGTGGATAGCCCTCTATGTCAGAGAAGGCATTGAGTTATTGGAGGATGGGAATATTAGGTGTAACTCGGGGAAGACAGAGTCTCTGTGGGTTCAATTTAAAGAGGCATCTGGGAAAAGCTATGCCTAGGGGTATGCTATAGACCTCTAGGCCAAAGAGAGGCAGAGAATAGGGAGCTCAGCGAAGAAATTAGAAGGGGAACAGCAAAAAGGAGATGTTGTGGTACTGGAGGACTTTAACTTGCCCGATGGAGGCTGGGACATTTCAGTGGCCAGGAGCAACAGAAGTCAAGCTTTGATGTCTTTCCAGACTGCCTACTAATGCATCTTGTAAGGGAACCCAAAAGATAGGATGCTGTCCTAGATGTGGTGCTCAGTAACAGATGTAGTTAAATAAGTGATAGTTAGGAAGCCACTTTCAAACAGTGACAATTTGGTTTGGTTTAAAGTTGCCGTTGGGACTGAGAAAACACATTCTGGTACGGTGGTCTTGGATTTTAGAGGGACATCTTCAACAAACTCAGAGATGTGGTTCGGAATAAATTAAAGGGGGAGAGCATGGGGGCAGGGGTTGAAGAGACATGGAGGGCAACTGAAGGGGCCAGTGTTGAAACTTCACAGCTTTACCTAAGGAAAGTAGCCAAAAGAAATAAATTCATGAAACCACTTTGGTTTTCTGTGAGAGTCAGGGAAGCAGTATGGGCCAAAAGGATGGCCTTCCACAACTACAAAAAGAAGCGGGGGGATGCAGAAAGGGAAGAATACCTCTAAAAGAGTAGGGAGGCAAAGAAGGTGATAAAGGAGACAAAGGCAGACACAGAGCTGCAATTAGCCGGGGGGGTCAAGCGCAGAGAAAAGCATTTTTCCCACTATATAAGTGAAAAAAGAAGTAGGGATGGGGGGAGAAGTTAGGTTGTTGGATGGGGCTGTGTGACAGAGGAGGATGAACAAAAGGCTACAGTCCTAAACAACTATCATATATCTTCAATTAGAAGCCTCCCTTGAATATAAACCACCATCCAATATAAGCCGCAGGCCATAGTGAAATATTTTAATAAAAGCCACCCTTGAATATAAACCATAGCCTCTAATCATGTAACATAAAGCACTTCAGATTGCACTTCTAGTGTTCTGACAAAGTTTCTTACTATCTGCTGTTTAGCTGTACCATCTCTCTGAGAGTTTAATCTCTTTAAATATTATCATTAATGTATTTCATAAGCTTTTACTTAATGTTTAAGTTGATTTCACTATGAAGTAAACCGCATAAAATATACTTGGCTGTTGGATGGGGGCTGTGTGACACAGGAAGATGAACAAACAGCTACAGTCCTAAACAACTACCAGTACTTTTGCTCTGTCTTTACCAGGGAAGATATCTGAGAATGGCGTTAAAGCCGCCGAGAGAGGGATCCCAGAGATGGGGAGGCCAACATTTACTGGCGATTGGGGTATGAAAGCCCTCAAGACAGACAAGGCCCCAGGTCCAGGTGGGATCCTTCCGAGGGTGCTCAACGAATTGACAAATGAACTAGCTGAACCCATGGCATGGCTTTTCAATAGGTCGCTCCAATTGGGGGTTGTGCCGGGAATTGGAGGGTGGTGAACGTGATTCCGTTTCATAAAGTGGGGGACAAGGAACAAGCGGGCAACTACAGGCCTGCCAGTCTCTCCTCTTTTGTCAGAAAGCTGATGCAGTCTATTATCAAAGCAGACCTTGTGGACTATCTGGAGGTTAATGGTCTCCAGGATAGTAAACAGCATGGTTTTGTGGCAGGGAGGTCATGCCAGACAAACTTAGTAGTCTTTTTTGATTGGGTTACAAAGGAATTGGATAAAGGCCATGCCATGGATCTGCTATATTTTGACTTCAGCAAGGCTTTTGACTCTGTGTCCCATAGATGCCTGCTGAAGAAGCAGTGGACCTTGGGGTGGCTAGGGATGGTTCCGCCATGTCGGTTCAAAAACCCAGAAGGATGACCAACATTACAGCGACACCCAAATGCTGACGGCAACCATGTCACCCAGCAATTATGCCGCCCAATCACCGTGCTGCCCAAAGCACTGGGGTATGTCCAGGCTGTTTGTGGGGGGCTTTGCCCCCCCCCCCGCACTCACCACCGCAGGCGGCGTCACACCCCACCCTCCCAAAAGATTAAATAATCACCTCTGGTGGGGGGGGGGTTACCGGGGAGGGAGGGCAACACCAGTGCAGTACTGTGGGTGTACCGTGCTCCAACAACCAGTTCACCATTGTGAGTGTCGAATTGGTTGCAGCGCACCCATAGCCATCACTGAAATGCCATCGCTGTGCTGATGGCACACTGCTAGGGATATAGTCAGATGGATGGAAAACTGGCTAAAAAGGAGATAGCAGTGGGTACTGGTAAACAGTATTAAATCAGAAGAGAGTGAGGTCACAAGTGTGGTACCACAGGGGTCTATCCTGAGTCCAGTCCTTTTCAACATGTTATTAGTGACATTGGAGAAGGAATCTGGGGTAGGTTAGGTCTCTTTGCAGATGACATAAAGCTCTGTGGAAGAGTGGATAGTGTTGAAACGATTGGACAACTACAAGAGGACCTGTAGAGGCTAGAGATGATCGAGGGTCTGGAAGCTGAATTTTAATGCCAAAAACTGCAAGG
Source organism: Neoceratodus forsteri (assembly GCA_016271365.2). Classification (NCBI taxonomy): domain Eukaryota; kingdom Metazoa; phylum Chordata; order Ceratodontiformes; family Ceratodontidae; genus Neoceratodus; species Neoceratodus forsteri. The sequence goes on along the minus strand of CM057454.1, from coordinate 676,659,219 downwards.
TAATGCACCTAGGGAAGAAGAATCCCAGGACAGAATACTGGATGGGATGGGTAAAACTCAGTACTACAGCAGAGGAATTTAACCTCAGAGTCCTTATTAGTGACACCCTAAAGCAGGCTAGGCAATGTGACAAGGCTTACAGTAAGGCAAACGGGATGCTAGGATGTATAGGGAGGAGTACTGACAGTAGAAGGAAGGAGGTGATATTCCCCTTCTAGAGATCCCTGGTAAGACCACATCTGGAGTACTGTGTCCAGTTTTGGAGCCCTCACCTTAGAAAAGATGAGGATAGGCTGGAGATGGTACAGTTCAGGGTAATGAAGATGATTCAGGGCCAGCAACGGAAGTCCTACGAGGAACGACTTAGAGCACTGAATATGTATTCGCTGAAGGCTAGAAGGGAGAGGAGGGATATGATAGAGACATTCAAGTTCCTGAAAGGAATAAACAAGGTGGACTCCGGGGAACTGTTTAGCAGGAACACTAGCTTGACAACATGGGGGCATGACTAGAAATTGACAGGGGGACGGTTCAGGAGGGATGTGAGAAAGTATTATTTTACGGAAAGGGTGGTGGAACAGCCTCTGACTGAGATGGTGGTAGCAGAAACAGCAGGTACTTTTAAACATGCTTGGGATAACGTGAAGGGATGGTCATCACTGGTAGGGACAAGGATGGGGAAGGAGTAGGATAACCGTTTGTGAGGGGTACAACCCCCAATCAATGCCAGGTCACAGGGTTCTACAGAGTCCCATGGACAGACTGGATGGACCATTGGTCTTTTGCTGCCATCACCATTTGTGTTTCTAAAGGTGGCCAGGGAGTGTGACATGGCACCTGGGAGGGCAAGTGTGATATTGGGTTCACAGTGAGGAGTATCACCAGCAGAAAGAAGGAGGTGGTGTTGCCTCTGGATAGATCGTTGGTAAGACCCCACTTAGAATACTGTCTCCAGTTCTGGAGATCAAATCTCATAAAAGACATAGACAGAGTGGACGTAGTCCAGAGGAGGGCAACTAAAATGTTGCAGGGTCTACATCAGAAGCCCTATGAGGAGCAATGAAAGGACCTAAACATATATACCCTGGAAGACAGGAGGGGGGGGAGAATACCGCAGAGACCTTTAATTGCCTCATGGGGGTAAACAAGGTACAAGAGGGAATTATTTTAAAGTAAAAAAGGTGCTCAAGGACAAGAGTGCATGAAAAGAAGCTGGAAGTGGGTACATTCAGGAGAGCTATGAGGAAGTACTTCTTCATAGAAAGATTGGTTGATTCATGGAACAGTCCTCTAGCAGAGGTAGTGGGGGCGAAAACAGTGGTGAGGCTCAAGAATGCATAGGATAGGCATAAGGGAATCTTTTGGGGGGGGGTGGTGAATGGGCCAAAAATCAAGTAGGATTTGCAGTGATACCATGTGCAGGGAAAAATAGGCAGAGTAGGTGGGACAAGCGTTCCTTATCTGCCATCAAATTTTATGTTTCTTTCTTAAATTCTGTGTGTCTAGTGGTGTCCTGACCTCAGTCTAATTCCACTTGATAGTATCCCTATCAGTGGTACAAGGTTTATCCTGCTCTGTCCTGAACAGCTAGGTTGTTTCTGGTCACTCGTTGCTTAGCTTCCCTTATGGGGTAAATCCCCATGTGTGTCTCACTATTGTAGGGTCAGGGTAACTGCATCCAGATCTCTGGCTAGCACTATAGTTGCAAAGGGTAAAAAAATGTTCACTGGTTCTCCTACCCTGCATCCTAACTATTTAGTTGCTTCTGGGTTCCCTAGTTGTAAGAGCATGAGTAGAGCAAGAGGATTAATCAGTTTGTTTGTCAGTTTGTAATATATATCATATTCTGAGGGAGTTCTAAGTCTGGGCAGTCTTACAAGTAGCAGCACTGAGTTATCCCCTTGCGGGATTATTGATGCATTTCTCATCCAAAACAATGTTTTTCCTTTGCTGCACACATGCTGAAGACGTCTTAGTTGACAAGCCTTTCTCTGGGACCACTATTGCTGTTATATAACTCATATTTTTTTTTGCACCTGGCACCTCCCTGGGGCTGCTGCCATGTTACCCCCCCCCCTTTCCCCTAGGTTCCAGGTCAGCAAGAGTATTCATGCTGTAAGGGGGGTTAACTGAGTTTTTCAGTGGCTCTGGCTCAGTTTACTTTACCTGTGTACCGCTAGTCCTCAGCACCTCAATCGTGGAGACATTATGGTCAATTGAGGTCTGTACTGAAGTCGTTCTCATTGAGTGATCAAATATTTTTTTGCACTCTGGGAGACTAGCAGCTATTTTTTTGACCTCATCATTTTCTTTACCTTATTTTCCTCCAGGTCATAAATATTTCTATGAACTCTAACACAAGACACACATGCAAACCATTCATTTAATATCATCTAAGCTTAAAGCTGGTAAAAGGGTCACACCTGAAAATAGGCACTTGTTGTCTAGTGTGCTTACCTGGTTAACAAACGCAAATAAATAAATAAACAATTCTACATACCGACACAAAGAAGTGAGGAAAGAAAAAAAAGACCTGAACACTCAACAAGTCTCCCCGTCCCACATCACCATTGCATGAACAGGCCAAAATGAGACCTAGTTTACTACTATCTCATGCAAACAAATCTCCTTTGCTTCTTGGGTTGTTTTTTTTTTCAATACTATTTATGCACCCTTCATCCTGGAACTCTCTCGGGCTGCCTCTACTCGCCGGTCGCTCTACCGCCGACCTGGTCCCCTGCCTCCTCAGAGGGTACGCTACCCCTCCACCAACCGGTGAACCCCCCAGCTCTGAGCCCCCTTGGGCAGGGCCACCACTCCATCCGGCGCTCTATCTACAATGTAGTGCCAGCTGAGGAGGAGGAGGAGGGGAGAGGGGCGAAGGCAAGGCCCAGTATTGGCAAGTGGCAGTGGCCCAGAGAGGAGCCGTCGCCTATCCAGGCATAGGGGGATTTTTTCGTAGGTATCCCCAGGAGCCGGACATGCAGTGACACCCACATGGAGAAGCCGTAAGCGTCCGCCGCGCACCTCCCCTTGTATTCGAGGCACAGGTAGTGCACCCGGTCTCCACCGGGTGTCACTACTGTACCGAGGAGCCCCCAAACCCACCCCAGGGAGAGTAGAGCCATCCCGCGGATGCTCAATCCTCTCCCTTCCCTGCCGGCCCCCGGAGGTCCAGGCTTGTTCCCGAACCTGGATCGCCAGTGTGGCGTCCAGCGCTTCAACCCTCAGCACCACCGGGCCAGCTCCTTTGCTTCTTGGGTTGCCAGTGTTCATTTCTCAACTGTCTGGGGTGGCTAAACACTCATCCCCTTGAAACAGAGTTCATACTGTAGGTTCATAGGTGTGTTACGAGTTAGGAGGTCATAGACCTATAATAACTCGCCACTGTTCAGTGGTGTTACCTGCTTTTTGCCTGGCGTATGTGCATATCTAGCTCTTGTTTAAAGGCTTCCATGGTGCTACATGTAACTACCTGTTCTGGCAAAGTTCCACACGGTGACTACTCTATGTGTAAACTATTTCAGCCTCCTGGTAGTGTTGGCTACCTCTCCTTGGAGCTGTAAGTGGTGTGACCTCGTTATTCTGGTTGTTGTTTTCCTGTATAAACTTACAGTATACTCTCCCAAAGCAAGTCATCATTAAAGGCTCTATAAACTTGACATATATCTCCTCTTATCCTTCTATAATGCATCAAATATAGGTCTAGTTCTTTTAGCCTACTTTCACAGGTTTTGTGTTTTAGTATTTTTACTTTTTTTGTAATTCTTCTTTGAACCCCTTCAGTTAGTTTTTGTTTCATAATACTCTGTGGGGCACAGAAAGCAGCACAGTATTCCAGATAGGGTCTCACAAGGTACAAGTACAATGGTATTATTACTCTGGAATCTCTACTTATTATGCTTTTAAGTGTGGAATACACTTAAGCATGGGGCTTAAGGCCAGCTGCTGCCCCTTTAAGAGCTCTGAACAGATGTGGTGTTTTATTGCTATTTATCACTGTTTTACTGATTTAGGAGGGGCTTCTTTGGAATCCCTGGAATTCTCAGTGGGCAGTCAGTCTCTGTGGGTCAGCAGTCCAAGTCGACCCAAGTAGTATGCTGATGTCTCTGTAGTCTAAGAATAAACTCCATTTTTTCCACATTTATTTTATATGTTCGTCTGTTATTCATATAGTCCAGAAGGTGTCCACCAGAGAGGCAAGAGATGGGCCTGGCAGATCTGAGAAGAAGGTAGTGACAGACCAACACCAAAACGCCACACATGGTGGAGAATGTGACCCTTCTGCCCAGACCCTATCTCCCTTGTGTGCATCGCTGGGTACCCTAAGTGATTTACCTCAGTATGCCTGAACAGCTCTGAACATCTCCTGCACCACAGCCCTGGCTGCAGTGAAAAAAAAATAACTGTCTCCTGCTTTGTACAGCAGCCTGCAGCCCTCCTCTAACATTGTAGGCTGTGAAAGAAAAAAAAATGTGTGTTGCGTATTACAAGCCAACTGAATTTGAATGAACTGTCAAATTAAATCATCCAAGCCTGAGCACCACGGAGCTGCGGACTCCACTCTCCCCAGCAACTCTTGTCTAGTGGCAGTACTCATTTTAACTGCTCCGACTTAACATGCAAGAACTACTGCATGTTCTTTAACTCTTAAAGCAGAGACATATGGCTTTCTGTTATTTTAACTTGCTGTGCCTTCCAATACACAAACTCAAAGCTCTGTCTAAAGAATGGCCACAGACATTTGTTCTGCCAACTCTGTCTGAAGAAAGTATTCCAGCTTCCTAACATTGAAGAGAGCAATAAATCTTTCCCCACAAATGCTTTAGATAGCCTGGGAGTCACTCAGCCAAACCAAAGCCAGGCATTTATCTTTTGAATAGACTGCAGAATTGCCATCTTGCATTCTTCTGTTGCCCTGAGATAAGCCATCTGCTTACAACTGCAAAACAGGAAGACCTTTATCCCTTCTTGGCTGCCATACTGGGAATGGCAAACTAGACAAGAAGTCTACGCTACGAGTTCAGCGGTCATCTTTGTGAGGGGCACCAATTTCTGCAATTGTGACTATGCTTCATATACTACAATGGCAGCCATGTTTTGAGGAGCACCCCATTATTACTTACTTGGTATTACTTGGTATGAAAGAACAGAAGAAGGCCAGAGCCCATCGAGACTGTTTCCCACACTATGTGGGACATTATTTATCTATTATCCCCCAACCAAACATCTACTTTGTTTTTAAAGACAGTGGCACTAGTTGCCTCTACCAATTCTTGTGGCAAGGTGTTCCATACAATGGATGCTCTTATCGGAAAAAAGTTTCCCCTTTTGCTGGTTTTATAAGTTTTTACTTCAAGTTGTTTATTATGCAGTCTCGGAACATGTCTCCTTTTGGAGAGTGTTAGACCACATTTTTCCATTAGATCTGGTGAATTTATTAAATTAAAAACCATAAGCATCACCTCTTAATCTTCTAGTTTGAAGAGAGAAGAGACCAGTAGCTTTTAATCTGTTCTGATAATCCAAGTTTGTTAATCTTGGAATAATTCTAGTTACTCTCCTTTGAGCCTGTTCAAGAATTGCTATGTCTTTTTTTTGGTTTGGATTCCAGAAAGGGGAGCCATAGTCTAGAATCTGAGTCTACTGTATGCCTATACAATGGAATAAGGCATTGTTCATACGATTAACAAAAGTGCGTTTTATTTGCCTCAAAAGTCTGTTGGTCATGCAAGCAGTTCTAACACAGTGATCGTTTGATGTAAGTTTATTATTAAGATATATCCCTAAATCTTTCTTACAATTTGATTAGTGAAGTGGTAGTCCGTTTATATGATATATCGTTTTTGGATTATTTACATCAAAATGCACTACTAAACATTTGTCTTGATTAAACTGCATATGATTTTCATTTGCCCAAAGTGTTAATTTTTCCAAATCCTTCTTTAATGCAGAAATATTTTCTTGATTATTAACCTTGCCCCCCAATTTAGTATCGTCTGCAAATTTAACTATGAAGTTATTTGGCCTTGTTTGTAAATCACTGATAAAGAGGTTAAACAATGTTGGTCCCAAGACCGACCCCTGTGGTACATCACTTGTCACACTACCGAATCAGACAAGATATCATTAATTCTGACTCTCTGAGCGATTTGTCAACCAGTTTAAAGTCCAGTTTACAATATCAGGTGACAAACCTAGATTGTGCATTTTAGTAATGAGTTTTTCATGAGAGACTTTATCGAAAGCTCTACTAAAGTCCAAAAGAATTACATCAGTAGGGATACTCACATCTAGTAGAGTACTTATATTATTGTAAAAAGATATCAGATTGGTGGTGCAGGAATACTTGGGAGTAAACCCATGCTGATTTGAATCATAAATTCCTAATTTTTTACAATCTTGATCTATTAGAGACTTCATTACTCGTTCCATTAATTTACCAGCCACTGAGGTCAGGCTAATTGGACGATAATTTTGCACAGAGCCTCTATTGCCTTTTTTAAATATGGGAGTAACTATTGCTGAATGCCAATCATTTGGTACAATGCTTTCTTGTAAGGATTTATTGAAAATAATTGACAAAGGTATAGAAATATTTATAGAGGTTTCAATCAGAAACCATGGATGAATACCATCTGGGCCCGGACTAGTATTTTTTTTTAATAGCCTGTATAATGTCAGTTGGATAGAACCTATGATAATCTACGTGGTGAACTTTAAATGTACTAATAGGTGATTTTTGAGAGAAGACAGAACAAAAGTACTTATTAAAGAGATTTGAGGTTTCTATGTCAGATAGAGAAGAGCCATTGGTTATAATGGGACCAATGGTCCTTGATACACCTTTTTTACTATTTATATAGGAGAAAAGAGATTTGTGACAGTCTTTTGTGTGAGCTAGTTTAAATTCTAGCTTATTTTTTGCCAATTTAATAGATTTTTTAAGTTTTTCACAGATAGTCTGTATTTATGTAACAGAGTAGTTTTAAATGGAACAGAACTATTCTTAAGTTTCCTAAAAAGTTTAATTTTTATTTTAATCTGATTTTTAATTGCCTTGTTGAACCAAGGGGGAACTTATCCTTTATTATTAAATTTCCTCTTAGATGGAATAAAGGTATTTTCCAAATAATGTACAATGTTTTTAAAAAAGTCCCAAGCTTGTTGTGTTGTACAATTAAGATTAGATTCCCAGTTTATGTTTTGTAAGTATTCATTGATTTTAGATGTAACCCCTCACCCCTGCCTTTTTAGCAAAATGACAGGTGGCATGCTGTTGAAGCTGACAGCAGTACCTGGTGGGGACTGGGTTCGGAGAGGATGAGGTTACTCGGCACAGGGGAGCCTAGGTTTGGCTACTCTGCACAGGGACACCCAAGTAAATCCGAACACAGAAAGCAATAACTGTAATGTCCAGAACCAGGAATGGGATTCTTCAGTGTGGCTTTTATTCACATAAGCTGAACAAACAAAGCATAGATGGACCCACATGGGGCTACATTTCCTGGTAATGCAGATTAGAGACAACAGAACACTTTATCACTATTTCTAGCCCTCAGGCTCTAAACCCACCAGGCACACAGCCCAGACTTGCACGTAGCTTTGGATACACAGCCTGACTTGTACACACTTGGGTTTTTCCCACTGGCCCGGCTCCCCCGCCGGCCACTTGATTCACGGTCCATTGGAAGAATGAACCAATTATCCTGTTCACGGTCCACTGGAAGAATGAACCAGTTATCCTGTTCACGGTCCACTGGAGGAATGAACCAATTATCCTGTTCGCACGGTCCAATGGAGGAATGAACCAATTATCCTGTCATGGTTCCCCAAACCACACTAGAGTCTGCGACTCCTAGAGAGAATTTTCCTTACAATCCCACGTCTGGGTACTTCCCCCATCACTGGTCAAGTGCCTGAGGCAAAGTAGAAAACCACAGAAGAAATCTGTAGAGGTGGACCTGGTCACTAAAGATGGGGGCCACCACCTCCAGCTCCCACAGCCCATACCCGGCCATTTCTCTGGAAACTGAACAATTCCTGTACTGAACTTTTAAATGTAGATTAAGGGTAGACGTCTGTCACATCACCTCTACATATTATTTGCATCTCAACAAACTCTGGAACTTGAACCTACTTTTACTTTGCTTAGCCCATTACTCTAGGCTTCCCAATATTTAGTAGTTCAATTCCCACATTGTCACACAAGTCCCAGGTGAAAAACATAGGCCCTTTTAGCCAGAGCAGACACTCACCCTCTCGTTGCAGGTGCCCCACAGGCGACTCACAAATCTTCTTTTCTCCCAAATAAATACTGGAACAAACAGGCAGCTTTTCCTCCACAAGCAGAACTAGGGGATTGCCCCAGGAATCTGCAGGGAATCCTTTCCACCCCGGCACTGAGACCCGAAAACAGTGGTCTCCACCACTTCAGTAATCTTCTGTGTCTCCTTTTAAGGTGGAGACACACACCCTATTACTTAAAAGTAGCCCTCTGTCAGGGCTGAGGCTTCTAGAGCCTTCACTGAGCTGCTTTAACAGCAAACTCCCTACTTCACACACACTCACTGAAGACAAACTGAAGACACTGACTTCAAAACTCCCAACGTTCTATCTAACTCCCATTGCTGCAGATTCCAATATGGCTCATGCAGCCGCGAAAATTCTATTGGTGATGTCATCCCTCAGTCTCAGCTGAGACTGAGAACAGAGTGAGGCAGTGTGAAACCCATTTAACTGGAGTTTCACAAGCTGCCTTCCCTGCCTACCACTAGGTCTTACTGGGATTCTAGTAACCCCGGATAACAAGGGGGTTACATAGAAAAATTTGCTTTGTTATAATTTTTTGTATAGTATAACTTCCTTTGTGTAGTTTTAAACTGTTGAATTTCAAAAAGAATAGATGAATGATCACTGGTCCCAAGTGGATCCCAAATTTGTAAATTGCTAATTTGTTGCTCTATGTTAGTAAATAATAGATCCAAAATATTATTACCTCGAGTGGGTTCAGTAACAAGTTGTTGTAATCCAGTATTAACTACCACATCTATTTAAAATTGATGGACACTGCAACAGATAGCTAAATTTTGCAAAGAAAACTTTATTGAAATAATGAACAACACAGAACTGAGTTGGAATTGTTTATTAAGATGTCATTTGATGGACTTTGCTTACAAATAATTGTACTTTTGTCTACAAAACCAATTTTCTCCACAGCACTCCATCTGCTCCACGATGTCCCATCTCCTGCACAAAGGCAACTCCTTCTCATAATTACAACTTTCGCTTGGGGACACAAGGCTTACCTCCAACCACAATGTCCAACAATGACACATGTATTCATGCTGCAGCGTCCACAGTTCCACCCTCACCGGAGTGCAGCACCAACATAGAAACCATTCTGCAGGACATCCGGGCTTCCCTCTCATCCCAAGGTGCACAAGCTAAGCAAGCCATTCAAGCAGACCACGCCTACATTAGAACCATGTCACCTCAGTCCACAGTCCATACCAGCCTACAGCCAGTACCCTTCTCAGCCTTGCTTCACGAAGACGCTGTTGACTAGCTCAAGCAATTCCAAACCTGGATTGCTTTCAATGGTTGGACTGATCCCTTGCATATTTCAACTCCTTGCGCTTGCTTCTGAGAGGAACTGCCATTTCCTGGTTTAATGCACTTCCAGATCAAGTCAAAGGAAATACCGCTACTCTGTATATGACTTTCAGAGACCATTTTGTTCATGCACATCCCCCTTGGTTACTGGAACAACAGCTGTGGGAGCGCACGATGCAGCCCTCTGAGTCCCTGGAAACCTTCATCGTCAACACTGAGTCATGCCACAAACGTCTACAGAAAAAGATCAAATCCATGGCTTTTGTCCGAGGCCTGCTTCCTCAGCTTTGCACTTATGTTATCCAGCAGAAGTCGACAACATGGACGGACACAATCCAAGCAGCATAACTTGCACAGGAGTCCATTTCAATGTTCCAGGCCACTAGTGCACCAGCGGCTCATTCATCACAATTGGCTGCACTCATTATAAGTGTCTAGCAGCAACAAGCAATGATAGACAAGCTCATCATGACTGTCAATAGTTTACACCTGAGCTCAACTTCCTCTTCGACTACATCTGTTAATGCTGTGCACCCACCTCGACAGCCACCTGCAGCACCTCCACCTTCTGAGAGCCTGTGACCTGCCAGTGGTGTGGATACAGAGGACACACTGCCGCAGTTTGCTAAAAGCTAAAGTACCATAATAGTAACCAAAATAACAGGAACCAAAGACGCCCCCTGCAGTACAATCAGCACGATGTTCTCAACTACTCCCAGGATCAGGGAAATGAGAGCTGCCCAACACACTAGGAGCTTCTGTTGGGTAGGGGAACACTTCAACTGACCACCCCTCTGACTCCTGCAATTCAAGCAAACAGCATCCTCCAACTACCAACTCTGGCACCCTCCTTCCAGGGACCAAGGTACCTGTTATCATATCACCACTATTAGCCAACGATGTCCCTGTAACCACTAGAGATTGGTTCACGCATGCTTTGGTCGACACTGGAGCAGAAATCTCAGTTATCAACACTAGTATTTTGACCAACAAAGCAGTTCGTCACTTACCTAACGTCTCTCCAGCTGACCTAAAATACATTATTACAGCCAATGCCGCTAAGGTACCTATCACAGGCGTGATCCATCTCAAGTTACGCCTTGGCTCACAGCAAGCTACTGTCAAATTATACCTAGTACCTGAGCTACAAACATCGGTGATTTTTGATATGGATTTCCTTAAATCTCACAAAACCATACTAGACTTTGCATCAAACAAACTGTCACTAGACCCTCGGAGGCAACTCGCAGATACAGATTCAGTCACTGTGCCTCCTAATACTGAAATGTTTCTGATTGCCAAGATCCGAGGTGAACCGCTTTCACAAGGTGTTGTTGGCATCATCCACGGGATTCCCCGCTATGCATTCGTCAAGTCTTCTCCCCGGGAACACCCTGTCTACTGTGCATGGTGGAACAGTCTTCCAGAAATACTGCACCTTCACAGATGAGCCAGTAGTCATTTCCAAGGGTGCCACTATGGGGACGTTTGTTTGCTTTTCTACAGGGGACCAGCTTCATCGTATGCAAGAACGTCAGTCTGGTTCTACCAACTCTAGTCCAGTCAATTCTATTACGACCACTCCAGTATCACCAGAGTTACCATTCAGTATGCGACTACCCTCTTCCAAACTCCCAGCATCTCCAAAGGAGAGAGAACAACTTTTAAACTTCCTGGAGGGCTACCCAGATGTCTTTGTTGGTCGAGATAACAAGCTTGGATGTTGTAATATCCTGCAACACACCATTAAGATGAATCCCAGTCAGCAACCCATCCGTCAGTGAGCCTACAAGGTGGAATACAAACAGAAACAAGTCCTAGAAAACATGATCAAAGACATGCTTGACCAGGACATCATTAAAGAGCCTGTGAGTCCCTGGGGTGCACCATGCCTGCTAGTGTTAAAGAATGACAATGGGTATTGCTTCATGGTAGACAACAGAAAGCTTAATGCTTACACGGTGCAAGATGCTCATCCCTTACCCACAACAGAGGATGTATTAGAGAGTCTTTGCATGGCCAGCCCAGCTTACTTCACCACTCTAGACCTACAGAGTGGGTGCTACCAAGTCTGCACTGATTCAGCTTGTCGTCCATACACAGCCTGGTGCTGTCACTTGGGGCTCTTTCAATTTAAATGACTGCCTATGGGACTTCAGAACAGTCCAGCTACATTTCAGCATGTTATGGAAGCCGTACTACGTGGGTTGTCTTGAAAATCTTGCTTAGTTTACCTAGACGATGTTACTGTTTTTCAGCAGAACTTTTCCCAAACACCTCTAAAATTCAAGGAAGTGTTTGAATGTCTCTGACAAGCCAACCTCAGGCTTCGCCCAGAGAAGTGTTGTTTTGCACAACACTAAATTCATTACCTGGGACATGTTGTTAGTTCAAGGCATCATTCCAGAGCCAGATAAGCTCTCAGCAGTCAAAGACTATCCAGAACTTAACAATCTCAAGGACCTTAGAGCTTTCCTAGGCTTATCTGGATACTACAGAAAGTTCACTTGTAACTATGCACAGATTGCAGCTCTAATTTAAGCCTTCACCAAAAAGGGGTGTGACTGTTCATGGACGTCTGAGTGCAAAGAGGCCTTTGAAATCTTAAAAGACAAACTGATCTCCTCTCCAGTATTAGCCAACCCAAGGTTCGACCAACCCTTCAAACTCTACTCAGATGCTAGTTCTTTTGTAGTGGGCGTTGCGTTACATCAAGTACAAGATGGAACAGAACGAGTCATCTCCTATGCCGGGTGCTCCCTTGCCTCAGCTGAGCAAAACTATGGCATCACAGAAAAAGAATGTCTTGTCATGGTATTTATCATAACAAAGTTTGACTGTTACCTTCGCTACTACTCCTTTAAAGCTATCGTTGATCACTCAGCCCTCAGACAGTTTTTCAAGATGAAGGAGTCAGTAGGCAAGTTCACCCAATGGACTGCCATGTTGCAATGCTACAATTTTGAAATTCAGTACAGACCAGGCCGAGTTCACCCCAATGCCGATGCTGTAAGCCAGAGATGGTATCCCTCCACATCATTCTCAACAGACGAAGTCTCCTAGTTGCAAGCTCTTCCCTTCCATGCCACAGATGTCCTTCCTGTGGACACTCCTACAGCACCTCAAGTTGCCTTCCTGCCACCATCTGCTTCTTCAGAAAACAGCACAATCCTCACCTGTGGCAAGCAGCTGAAGAGCTTCTCACCTCCTCTACTTCTGATCTCTCCCTGGCAATAATTCAAATGCAACAAAGGGCAGCTCCTCAATTCACAGACATACTCTCTTACAGTCTGGAACCTTACCACAACAGAAGCAACATTGCCAAGATGTACTTCTCCTTGCGTCACAATATTTCCTCAATGATGGTGTGCTTTTTCACATTTGCATCAATGAAGGCAAGGGCCACTGCACGGACAGAACTCATGTACAGTTAGATGTGCCAGCCTCTCCAATCACAGAAGTTCTTCTCTCCACTTTCCGGAGACCATATGGGAATCCACTGAACTCTTCAAAAGACAAGGCTTCACTTCTTCTGGCCTCACATGAACAAGGACATTGTCCAATTTGTCAAATCCTGTCAGCCCTGCTCCAAAAGAAAGCCTCCTGCCAAACTGAAAAAGACACACATCATTCCAATGCCTGTAGCTACCGAACCCTTCCAAAGAGTCAGCACTGACATTCTGGGACGGTTACCAACATGCTCTGACTCTGGCAACAAATATATTCTTGTTTTTGTGGAGTACCTTACAAAGCACTTGGAACTAATTCCCCTAAAAGACATAAAAGCTGCTACAGTAGCAAATGCCTTCCTCAACACTGTTATTTGTCATCATTGTACCCCCTCGTACCTTCATTCAGACAGAGGCACTAACTACCTTTCAACAATTGTTCGAGAAACCTGAAAACTTCTCAACATTAAGAAGACATACACAACAAGTTATCATCTGCAATGCAATGGACAGAGTGAAAGGATGATGTCTACCATTCTAAACGCACTCTCCAAGTACCTGGATGAAACTCACGACACTTGGGACTGCTTTGACCCATTTGTGCAGTTCGCCTACAATACCAGCCCTGGTATCGACAGTACAGAGTACACCCCCTTTTTCCTTGGTCCATGAACACCATCCAAGAACTCCACTGGACAGGGGTCTCTCACCGTTAGAGGTTCCAAAGTCAGCTTCTTCACTCATCATTCCTGTACTGGAACAGCTTGAACTGGCTAGACATATGGCAGTCACCACATTGGGACAGAGAAAATCTGCCATGTAGCAGATGTCAGCAGCCAAGTCTCAAGAGCCTTCATTTTTTTGTGGGGGACATTGTCTACCTGTATTGACCTGTCCTAGTTCTGGGCACCACAAAGAAACTGCTCCATCCTTGGACTGGTCCCTTCTACATTGTGGAAAAGCTTCCTCCAGTCCACGTTCGTTTGCAACGCAAGTCCGATAGAAAACTTGTACATAACAAAGTCCACATCGATTGTCTGAAACATGGGTACTTGAGTAACACCATTCCAGATGATCCTAGATCACCCAGTACTGATGGGGAGGAGGGGAGGGTGGCCCTACAGGGGGACCTGGAGGCTCTGGAAAGATGGTCTAGAAAGTGGAAGCTGAGGTTCAATGCAGGGAAATGCAAGGTACTCCACCTGGGGGCCAGAAACCCAGGTCAGTGTACACCCTTGGGAATGCCAAGTCTCGGGATGGCTGAGAGGGACCTTGGGGTGGTGGTGGATGTCAAGATGAACAACTCTGAGACTTGTAGGAGGCAGCAGCCAAGGCCAACAGGATGCTGGGATGCATCGCTAGGGGATCACCTCCAGAAGGAGGGAAGTGATACTCCCTCTGTATATCTGCTTGGTGAGGCTGCACCTTGAGTACTGCGTAAAGTTTTGGAGGCCACACTTAAAGCGGGACATTAACCTCCTGGAGGGTCCAGAGGAGGCAACCAAAATGATTTGGGGCTTGGGGACAGGACCTATGAGAGAGGCTCAAGAGCTAAATATGTACACACTGGAAGAGAGAAGGACCGGGGAACATGATAGAGGTCTTTAGGTACATGAAGAGGGTAAATAGGGGAGGAACAGTCGGGTGCTTGAAGGAAGGAGGAAGGGGCCACTAGAGGGCATGGCTGGAAGCTGGAGGGAAAGATTCAGGGAGAAAGAGGAGGTGCTACTTCACTGGGAGGTGGTGGAGCCATGGAATGCACTGCCTAGGGGCTGGTGGAGGCAGAGACAGTGGAGGGGTTCAAGAGGGGGTGGGACAGGTACAGGGGAAGGGTTCTGGAAGCAAAATCCAATGCAGCAAGAATATCCGGAACTGGGAAGGGAGAAGCCAGAGAAGGCGAGGGGGACAGCAAGGTCAGCACCCAGGTTGGGGACTGACCAAACGAGCAGACATGAAAGACCATTAGGCCTATTCTGCTGGCATTTTAGGATGTTAGTATGTTAGTATGCCGCACTTGAGCATGCTATCTTGTTGGAATCAGAAATTCCTCCTGATAACCTGCAACCAGTTGCTTCTGCCCCTCACACTCCTGACAATCTCCAGCCGGGTTCCGTTTTTGCATGATCATCAGCCAGATGAACTTCCTGGGATATGTCAGCCTTCTTCCTCTTCTCAGGACTCTCTTGGGCACACCCCTGTGTACACAATCGAGAAGATATTAAGAAAGAAATACGTAAACGGATCCTGGACTTACAGAATCAAGTGGTGTGACTTTGACAGCTCATAGAACTCTTGGGTTGCTTTTGATTACCTAACCCCAGCCTGTCAAGAACTGGCTCAGGGAACACATTCCACTATTCCCACTGACCAGAAAAGTCAGTGAAGGTCTCTAACTTTTATATAACTGGACACAGTAATTCTTTTAGTGGTATTCTCTCCGTTAATAGTTCCTGCAGTAAATGCTTTCCGGTACCTCATTTCAGTGCACCTGTTGCTCATGGTACTGCATGCATGGCATTAACCTTTTCCTTGCAGGAATTTCTTTTCAAATGCACACTCCATGTATATTTTTATTACTCTGCAATTGTTTATGGTAATATTTATATCTTATGTGCTGGGTATTTTCCAGCTGATACCCATTCCCCTCTCTTCCTTTTCCCTTCCCCTGCACTGTGGAACTTGGCACCTTAAACCAGCTTCTAGCTGCTGTGGTGGTTCCCTTTCCCCTAGTATGTCTCCGACTGGTCACCATTGTGGTCCAGAACCCCCCCCCCCCAATCACAACGTTCTACTGTTCAGGAAACTGCTGTCATGCTTTGCTTACAATTTTTTTTTTTTTTTACTTTTTCTCGTACTGTATAATGTTTGCTTGTTCGAGTGGTGCTCACATTCACTGCCCCAGGGGGTGGTGTGGAGTACACTTAAGCATGGGGTTTAAAGCCAGCTGCCGCCCCTTTAAGAGCTCTGAACAGATGTGTTTTATTGCTGTTTTATCACTGTTTTACTATATTAGGAGGGGCTTCTTTGGAATCCCTGGAATTCTCAATGGGCAGTGAGTCTCTGTGGGTCAGCAGTCTGAGTTGAGCCTGGTAGTATGCTGATGTCTCTGTAGTCTAAGAATAAACTCCATTCTTTCCACATTTATGTTATATATCCATCTGTTATTCATACGGTCCAGAAGGTGTCCTCCAGAGAAGCAAGAGATGGGCCTGGCAGATCTGAGAAGAAGCTAAGGGTCCTAGTGACAGATCAACACCAAAATGCCACATAAGTATGTTTGCCAGTATTCTGTTACATTTTTTAACCAAAATTTCTGGTGTGTGTATCGAAGTATAGATCATTGGTTATACTGATGTCCAATTCATTTTCATCAGTTGTTTCTTGTAATGTAATTTTATTAAGCTGATATTACTTTTTTTATTCTTAACAAGGTGCATAACCCTGCGCTTTGTTTCATTAAATCTCAGTTTGTGAGTTTCTGCCCATGATTCCAGGTGATTCAAATCATTTCAGAGCTTTTTGGTTGCTGTTTCATTGTTCACAATTGCCCCTATTTTGCTATTGTCCACATATTTACATAACCAGGAATTTTTTGATGTCTGCGTGGATGTAATGAATATGTTAAACAGTGTTGGTCCCAACACTGACCCCCCCGTGAGACTCCACTTGTCACCTCTCCCCATTCTGAGATGTGACCTGTAATGACCACTCTCTGCCTCTTTTTATTTGATCACGATTATACCCATAAAACTAATTTTGGCTGTAACTGAATTTCCCTAGGTTTTGCTATCGGAGTATGATGACATACAAAATCAAAGGCCTCTGAGTAATCAAGGAATATAATATCAACTGGAAGGCCTTTATCAAGTGCTGCACTTACAAATTCACAGAAACGCAGCTGGGTCGTTAAACATGAGCGCCCCTGTATAAAGCCATGTTGCGCTATGTCCCTTCTGCCTTGTTTCCCAATATGGTCAACTACTGTATATATTCTTGTAGTATACCCTCCAACAGCTTACTAAGGATGGAGTTAAACTTACTGGGCGATAGTTTTGAACCTCCTGCCTATTCCCCTTTTTAAAAATGGGAGTGATTGTGGACGCTCTTCATTCAGCTAGTTTGTTGTCCTCATTAATAGAGACCGAAATCAATTTAGTAATTGGACCTACAAGTTCTTCTGATAGTTCTATAAGACGTTTTGGATGAATCCCATCAGGACCTGCTGACTTATTAGGTTTTAGTTTTTTAATTTTATTCATGACCTCCTGCTTTGTAATCATTATCTCTGTGGTATTTTGCTGTGTTGGTGGATTATTGTTCGTTAAGTGCTCCTTGGGTTGATATGTACATAAGAAGCATTTATTAAATTCATTGGCTAATTCTTGTTCTTCATTAATAATCCTGTCTCCCATTTTTAGAGGACTCATCCTACGTTGATTTCCCCTCATTGAACCAATGTAGCTGAAGAATTTTTTTTATTGTCTTTTATATTAGTATCAAGCTTGATTTCAAGCTCACATTTTGATTTCCTCATCAGATTTTTACATTTGTTTACTTGTTTCTTATATTCTTTCTGGTTTGCCTCTGAAGGATTGTTTCTATATTTTCGGTACCATTTTTTTCTTCTTCCTAATGTTTTTGTTTATTCCTTTTCCAAACCAGACTGGTATTCTACCTGACCTTTTGTATTTTTTGACTACCTGTACATGTTTTTGTGTACAGTAATGTAACTTCTGTTTTATGATGTCCCAGGTCTGTTGCATTCCTTTGTCTCTTAATTAATTTTCCCAGTCCCATTCGCTGAGATAGTTCCTCATTGCATCAAAATCTGCCTTGCAGTAACATAGAGGATAATGTATGGTCCTCTATCATTAACCGGTCAGTTAACAGTCGAGGAGGTTGCCAGGCGACCATGTAAACCTCGAGGACTTCGAGGTTCGTCGCCCTAACAACCTCGAACAATAAGTCGACCGGTTGCCGATAGAGGGACCATACATTATTTTTTATAGTGTATGGTCCCACTATCAAAAATTAAATGGCTTACGTTTTTTAAAAAGTCACCGCTGCGGCCCTTCAGTCCTTCCCCATGGGTTTCCCTTCAGTCGGTTCCCCGTTGGAAAAAAGCGCGCACATGCGCAGACCACTCGCTGTTGTTAACCTATCGATGTGACGTAGGATCGATAGGTTAACAACATATCTACGTTACATCGATAGGTTAACAACCTTAGGAAATGATGATTTCCTAAGGTTAACAGCGTTCTAACATACATTATATTTGAATTCTGTTATTCCTTTTACTGTATCCCACTGATATTGAATGTTATAATGTTGTGATCACAATCTGACAAGGGCTCCAGTATTGTTAAATCGTGTGTGTTCTCTGGTGAGATAATAAATACCAGATCTAGTGTATTAGTACTTCTTGTGTTGTCCATTATCACTTGTTATAAATTTTTTTTGAATAGTTGTATCAATAAATTTATTTTCTACTGTAGAGGTTCCTTCCAGTTTGTTCCAATTGCTAAATGGAAAATTGAAATCACCTAGGAGAATGTATTCCCCTGCTACTTCGAATTGCTCTATTGCTGTAATAAGTTTGTTGTTCTCTTCAATAATGAGGTTGGTGGCCCTATAACACACACCAAATGTTATATATTTAGTTTGTAACTGGACTGTGACTCACAGAGTTTCTTCGTCTTCCAGGACTGCATCTTGGGCTGTCATTTCTTGGGCATTAATCTCCTCATTTATATAATGTGCTATACCACAACCTTTTCTGTTTCCTGTTTTTTTGATACAAGGTATAACATGGAATGTCTGTTTCCCAGTCATCATCCCTAAACCAAGTTTCTGTAATGATGCATATATCTATATTTTTCTTATGCAGTTCAAATTTAAGCTTATCGATTTTATTTCTTAAACTTCTGGTGTTAAGTAGCATAACTGTCAACTCTTTTTGTCCCGACTGATTATATTCTTTACTCTTAAGGGAGGGTACCTTTGTTTTTGACTTTGTGTCTACGATGGATTTATCTTGCCCCAAAATGTTCCCCTTTCCCCCTCGGTTCTAGTTAAAAGTTTTCCAGATGGTCTCTGAAAAATGTTACTCAGTAGTTTACTTCCTGCTCTGCTAAGATGCAATCTATCATGACAGTATAACTGTGTGTTACCATAAAATTTTGCCAAGATTTGATTCAGGTTATACTCTTTGTAAGACATCAGTACCTGAGCCAGTTGTTAATTTTAACAGTTTTTTTCTCTCTCTTGTTTTGTTAGCGCTTGGTGTAGGTAATATTTCTGAGAAAATTACTTCACATTTTGAATGTTGTATCAATGTGTATATTTCTTTAAGGGTGTTAAATTTGTTCTCAACCGAGTTGTATCTGATATTGTTAGTTCCTATCTGAACTACGATAAGTGAAGTAACTGTTACCTGTTTCAATAAATCTGGTATAATCAAATGCATATCTCTCATCCCTACACTGGGGAAACAAAAATAGTTATAATTTCTTTACTATGTTTCGTAGTGTAGTGATCCGTATAGCGAATTATCGAATCCCCTAAAATGTAAACCTTTCTTTTTCCTTGTATTTCATATCCTATTGTACCCAACTCTATTCCTGTATTCAGTTCTTCATTAGTATTCACATTCAGTTCTGTGGCTTGTTCCTGTGTCTGTCTCGCTAATGTTCATCACTATAGCCATTAAAGGACAAGACTATTGTATATTTCTGATTTGGATATGTCTGATGTATTTATTATACATTACATCAGTTACTGTACATATGTCAATAAGAGATCAGTCATTTCTGCTGTTGCAACACATATCTAGAGTTTGAGGCTCTGACACAAGGTAGTAAAATGTCAAGCAAGCCTCCATTTACATGCAAATTGGTCACTTGTAATACAGCCCCTTCCATTCCCTGATGTCACTGCAGCAACAGCGCAGAAGAACACATAAAGGTATCAATGCTGTTTATCCTGATTTTAGTTTAAGTTTGCAATGGCTTAAGACAGTTCTGTCATGCAACTCACACAGGGAGTTGTACTTATAGCCTTAAAACTGCATGTGTAGAGCAAATAATACATCTAATAGTATTTCATTCACAGGAAACAGAATATGTTCTATGTACTGCTCATTTCTCTCTCTGAGACAGTTGCAACATGTTGTAGAGAGCAGTAGAAAGATTGAGTCAATCAGACAGTCAGTCAGTCTAGCAGTCAATGAGTCAATCAGCATTGCACCAGGTGAACACCCTTGAGAAGATTCATTTACAAGGTCTGAGCAGTTTACCAAAGGATCACACAAGACTGAATTCCTCCTTTGCACAAATTATACACCCCCACCCTTCAGCAGCCTGAAAGTGGAGCGCTAGATCACTTACTTTATAAAGTGTATTGTTTTATATTTCAAATGCTCCCCACATCTGGGTTTTTGACTGGAAATACCAAGACAGAATGCATATGACATGGGAGGAATGAGCTAAGCAAATACAGCACTACAAACACAGACTGATCAGTTTCTTTACCTACAACAGCTGAAATGTAGCATCTGACTTGTGAGGGACATCCTACTTCAAATGCTGGCATTACAAAGGGGGGGGGGCTGCCACAGGTTTTTTTCAGTACCTTCAAAGTGAAGTGCTGTAGCTCTCACATCACTGCTAATGATTTATAATGGGAATGGGGTCACTTTTAAAGTCATGGACCTGAGGGGCCATCACAGTTACCAAGGAGGTTAGGGGAACTTGTTAAGGGTTAGAGAGTAAGGGACTTTAGTAGGATTTGAACCAGAGTTCCCCAGTTCTTGTGCCTGTGCTTTAACCACTAGATTATCCTTCTTCCATATGCTGCAGCCGATGTTGCCTTGGTAACCTATTCCTTATTATAGCTGAACTCTTTATTGCCTTACATCAGCCATCCAATCACTGACTGCCTAGTTACCAAAGGAAAGGGGCATTTTTGCAAGATTGTGTCTTGCTGCTGGTGTCACTCAAAACAGAGAATGCTAACACACAGAGAACATAATACAACAGCTATATAATACCACTTAAGACTCTTGTTGTACCCAGAGTAATTTATTGGGTAAACTGTTTTTGCTAACAGAAACAGTAACACAATACATACAGGTGCTTCCTTATAGGCATACTGTATATACATGTCAAATCAGTGCTGCATCACACTCATATGGTCCTAGTCCCTAGTAGACCTGCACTTCAAGTTGTGCACAACACTTAAAGGGTTACGTCACTACACAAGTGGGGAACCAAACATTGTGGGTTCTGTTTACTGGTGGAACAGCATTTAGTGCAGCACCATTATCTGTTGCTCTGATGACATCATCCTCCAGCAGCATTGATGGTAAAATGGAGGACAAACACATTGATAACTTCTCGGGGCTGTATATTTTATTTATAATCTAGATTTGGACAGCAACAGGACTGCTGGCAACTGGAGGAGGCACACAACAGTTACACATAAGGAGTTGGGAAAACATGGGTGTGAAACTATGGGAGTCTTCCCCTTTAAGTCACTGGTCTGACTCGCTATATTATCCACCGCTTGAAGTAACAGAGCATACTGGTTACTTGTTGGTACTGTGAATTCCATTGCACGCCTCCCTTTCTTATGTCTATTTGCCTCTTCTTTACTATATTCCCGACTTTTATCCTCATGCTCTCTTAACCTCTTACCTTTGGATTCTTGCCTGTTTGACTGTGTTTAATGCATCATTGATTGATACTGTTTCTTTTTGTATTCCTGGTAGGCTTTTAATACATTTGAGCTCTAGTTCCAATCCAAGTAATTTAATCTTGAGCTCCTTGAGTTCTGAGCATTGTCTACAGGTAAACTGATCAAAAGTTGGCACTACTTCTAAGCTAAATTACATTTTTTGCAGACAATACACTTTATTCCAGTTCCCCCACTACCAAAGTTACAATGTTAGCATCCATTTGTATGTTTGTTTTGCCTGGAAACTGCTTGGTTAATACCTATAGCCACAAGTCGCAGTTTTATTTTTCTTTTGTCAGTCTTCTTACCTCGCTATTGCTGCCACATTACAATGTGCTCCCTGGTACATCTATATTTCCTGGCCCCATTCCCCTCCTTTCACGACTGACACCAATAGACGCTGACAGATGCTGGCAGATGCCACTGGTCTCTGTGCACATTGCCTCCACTCCGTACTCGACTCTGCTCGCTACAGCCAAGCAATATATAGGGCGCTCAGTGGTGACGTCACCCCATTGCTATGTTGACAATCACCTGTTTACCTCCTTGAGCTGGCAAGACCATGTATATAACCTGCCTTTAAAAAGGCAGGTTAGCCAACACTAGGCAACTATAAGTAGCCTCTCCTGAACACCGAAGTATCAGTGTCTGTCTCAGTTCCTGTACCCTCGAGTAGCAGGGGTCACAGGAATGCCGTCCACAGGTACTACCTTGCCAATAAATTACTGAGCTTGCTGCCTTCACCTGCAGCTGCCCCTACAGCCGCATGCTCTGTATATCAAGTTAAAACACAGTAAAATGGTGTGCTGCCTGCACTTGCAGTCTTTTCCTTGCTTGCTTGTTGGACTTCTGTTGTTTCTTAAGGACTGGCAACTGCCCTTCATGTCCAGGATGTCATTCAGTTCCATCCAGTTCTGGGGTGAGATAACACCCCTAGCAACAGGCTCACAAAAATAGATTTGTCTCAGATGTCTGATCTGCGGACAGTGGTGCCGCCACCTCCCTCACATGGCCGGTACCATAGAGAGGCTAAGCAAACTGATGCAATCATGTCTGCCTACAGCCACAGTTCCCAAAAGGGATAAGGTCACACATGAGCCACAAAATATCCACCACTTCCCAATCCTGTGGACCAATCCCACCTGGGACAAGGACCCGTGGGACATACAGCCCTGAAGACAACAAACAAAAGGTGTACACTGTTCACAAATTGATCACAAAAGCAGCATACACCATTCATAGATAGATGGGATATATGATCTTGGCGAAAACAAGAAACTTTCATCATTTGCAGAGTGATGCCATGGGGGAAGGTAGGCTTCTCCGCATGCCATGCCCACCAAGATGTCCCACGTGCCTTGCCAGAGCTATGGTGGTATGCTGACAGCATAGCCTTTGGCTTCCTATGTGACCAGGGAAAATATCCCACCCTTTTTTATTTGAAGGGACACATCAAAACCCTGGCCCTTGGTAGCTGACTTAGCTAATCTACCCATTCCCGATCTATACTATGACTACAGAGGCAGGGTTTTGGAATGCACTTCAGATCTGACCAAATGGAGTTCACACCTATAGGCGCTATGGCCTGAGTCTCCTTTAGCTGTAACCTTCCACAAATCTCAGCCACAAAATAGTACAGTGACTCTGCACCAAAAAAGTGGAAATCGGAAACATTGCTACTTTTTCTGTTCCAGCCATTCCCCTTCTCCTCAGAGGGATACGCTTCTTCATTTAACGAGATCTGGCTCCATCAGATCAGGATTCTCCTTAGACCACCAGTATCCTCCTTTTGACCTGTCCCATCAAGATTGGAAGGCAGCCTGCAAGATGAATGAGCAGGATCGATTTGCCTTGACACACCTGGACATACCTGTAGAGACCACTCCCTGACCTGAGGGGTCCACTAGTGTTAGAAAGTCTTTCTGTGTAGTACCTGTGGAACATCAGCATATAATATCTCCAAGAAGAAGACAATATGGACTTTGTGTAACTCAGCTTTACCACTGCCAAATGGTACCACAGGTGCACCCCCCCCCTGAAATAAACATGTTAGGTTATGAGATACAGATAGGACAATAAGGTCATATGGGAGAAGGCCTCCTAGTCCTGCAGCAGGTCTTACCTCTATTAAATGTAACCGGTCTACAAGCCATAATGCCCTTGCAAAAACAATTCCAAGTCTGAGCCACTGTTCCCTTAAAAGGCAAAAATCCACCTCCTGAACTGCCCCTAGAAGCCCTTGGGGACTAAAGGAGTAATTCGCTTTTTAAAGCCAAAAACAGAATTGCCTCTCAGAATAGCTACATTCCAATTAATTAGCCCCTGTTGCAGATCACCCTCCCTCGAAAGCACAATGCTGAAAAGTGCTGCCAAAAGCTCTGTCTAAAATCAGAGGACAGTCCGCATTCCTGCAGACAGAAGCGCTGATCTCAGCAGACATGAATCAGGCTGTGCTGGGGCTGACAATCCCCACTCCTCTGTTATGCGTGTGAACATGGCTGTGCTGTAGCTAAAACGCCCTGCTCATCTCCTGAGCAGTCAAAAACGCTGTGTGTGGGTGTGGTGATGTCATGCGCATGTGTGGTGACATCATATGGTAGCATGCATAGAACAATGTGGCCCCCCCCCCGTTCAGAAAATTGAGCAATAACACGCACACACTACATGAAAGCGCTGATACCATGCAGAATAACTACCTGAGGGAGTTTGGCCTGAGGCCAGCATGCAATGAGTAAAACTACAGGCAGATGGTCCAGAAGAACTGCACCACCTTACCAGGCCTCAAAACAGTCTGAAAATGCTATCCCTGCCTAAAATTACAAGCGGTCATATGTTACAGCTGGTAAGCAATACCAAAAAGGGACACATCACAGTACACCAACAGAATATCAGCCCAGGCCAACTAAATTGTCAAGGGAGGGATCTCATACAACACCACACTGCAGCTCTAAGCCTAAAGAAAGGAATCTGTCATATCTAAGCACTAGCCACCACTGCAAGTCTAAACCAAGTTGAAAATGATCCAGTGCTAAAAATGAGAAGGCTACCATCACTGATAAGGCACTAGAGGGAGGGAGGGAAGAATGCAAATAACAGTCCACCTTCAAAGTAACTATCTGATTAAGCCCCCAGTAGTAAAAAGAAACAAAACCCTTTACTTACCTGAGGCACCAGGCTAAAGGAAAAATCTGCAGACCTACTATGATAAACACCCAGAGACCAGTGGTCTCCATGCAGGCACTATAGGCATTGATGAGAGTTAGCTAGCAGGTTATCCAATTTGAAAGCCGCAAAACTTAACAGGCACGATTTAAAAATTTAGGTATGCTCCCTACCACCAGGTAGCTCCAACCTGCCTTAGAGTCATAAATCCTGAAAAAAATAACAAGCAGTTGACATTTTCTGGAGCATTTAATCTATTGTATGCTGTGTACCCCCTTCAGTGGTATACCTGAAACTGAGGTAACTGCTGCACTCGGAATATTTATGTCCTGGGATTCTACTAGCCAGTGGAGGGAGCACATTACCCATATGTATTAACTACCATTCCCACTGACAGCATGGCATGATACAGAATATACAGAATAGTGGATGGCTGACCATTCACAACAAGGCTATGTTTTCATTGAGGGAGTTGATGACATCATAGAAACCATGAGAGTGAAGCTCGAGAGGTCTCTATGATGTCATCAAATCCCAAGATGGAAACACTGCCTTAGTTGCTCGAGGTCTCTATGATGACATCAACTCCCGAGATGGAAATACTGCCTTAGTTGTGAATGGTCAACCATCCATGTTTTCTGTTTTTTTTTTTTTTTTACTTTGTAGTTATCTTCTGTGCCTGGGTTCTGTGTTATCTGGTGCTGCCCCCACTTGCTCCGGCTTCTCCAGCTGAGTCAGATCGTGTCGGTCCAGAGAATTCCTGTGTGGTGGTTACATCCATCTGTGGCCGCACTGTTCATTTTTAAAATGAAAAAAAAAAATGTAATTTACTTTTGAGACACAGAGCCTCTTTGTGTCTACAGGAGGTGGATCCACTGCTCGGTGCTCACTAAATCATACTGCCATGTTTCCACTATTTTCTCCATTACAGCTACGCCGAGTGAGCCAATCAGGTGGCAGTTCAAGGCTGATAAGTTTTTGTACTATCGATGAGACGTCAGAACGACAGTACAACAACTTTTCTGACCTTTGAACTGTTTTACTATAAAATTCTGAAAGCCACCATTTTCAAAGTATAATAAGCCCTAACCATATACTATAGAAGAGCTGTAAACTTACTGGTTCTAACCTTCAGATGTAGGGCAGAATTTCAAAACTCACAGTGGGGATGTATCTCTTGGATGCATCATCCACAGCTTCACAAGCAGAGGTCCATCGTGCTCATGAAATTCGGGCCTGCTCTTAGGCAGCATGTAACCAAATCCAGATGCATGCTACTGATTTCAGACGAGTGCTAGGCCATGTAAAAGCTCCTTGATCACTTATTGAATCCTGCAGGCATCCAAAATCCACAACTGGTGGGATTTTCAAATGTGTCTACATCTGGTTGGCTTTGCATATCTCGACAGACACATGAGCGATGCAGGATACTGAAAGCAATGCCCAAGCGTTGTAAAGTTCTCTTTCCATTACAAATTCTCTTATTGTAAGAGTGCTGCATGTGGAATCAACACCCTAAATAGCAAAATTTTTGTACAAAAAAATAGGAAAAAAAAAAAGGAACATGATTTATTCACACCTGATGTGACATGAAATATTATACACTGGAAGTCTATTCAGAAATAATTAGCTGTACAGTTGAGTATGGCAGCCTAATGGTGAGCGGGCATACTTTCTCTGTGGGGGACCTGGGCTGCATATTACATAAACAGTAACATAGTAATTTTAAGACTGAATGGATTTTAGATTCACCATCTTGCATCATCAACTTTTGGATGAGACATTAAATTGAGGTCTAACCTGCCTGTTCTGGTGGTTGTTCAAGTGGATGTTAAAGATCCCATTACAAAATGTCGCACAGTGGGTAGTACTGCATACTCCCTCGTCTGTGACCCGGGTTCGGAAGTGAGCCCAGGAAGCCAGTCAGGCAACCCCAAGGGCTGGACAGGCACTGCTGCATGTCAGTGCTCCCAGCCATAGAAACACAGAAGTTGATGGCAGCTAAGGACCACAAGGCCCATCCAGTCTGCTCATTTATTCTTCTACCTTATAAATGTGCCATCGGCCTTTGCTCTGTCAGTGGCCTATCTATTCATACTTATCTGTATTGCTCCCTTATGCCTATCCCATGCCTGTTTGAAGCCCTGCACTGTATTCACAGCCACCACTTCCTGAGGTAGGCCGTTCCATGCATCCACCACCCTTTCTGTGAAAAAGAATTTCCTCACATTCCCCCTTAATCGGCCTCCCTCTAGTCTCAAGCTGTGTCCTCTTGTCCTGTTATTTTTCTTATATTTAAACATGTTAGACTCTTTCACCTTGTTAATGCCCTTAAGGTGTTTGAATGTTTTGATCATATCACCTCTCTCCCTCCTTCTGGGATGGGGAGCATGTCTGGGGTGGGTAGCATGGACTTCTTACCTTAGATCCCACCATGGGGGTAGACAGAAACATAGAAATTGTTGGCAGATAAGGACCGCTAGGCCCATCCAGTCTGCCCATAAGCCCCGTAGTTGAAGACGATCATCCCAGGGAGGGACGATGTCGGGTCCTGCCACTCTAGCGACCCCTGCCATAGGTCAGGGATCTTGGCTCTCCCACAGGGGCACATCAGAGCATGCAAGACCACCTCAGGGCTAGGCCTTACACAAGAAAGGAGGACGGGGTCAGTAAATGAAAAACACAAGCTAGCTGCAGGCTGATTTTCAGACTGGGAACATCTGGACTTTGTTTCTGGGGTGGGGAGCATGTCTGGGGTGGGGAGCATGGACTTCTTGCCTTAGATCCCACCATGGGGGGTAGGCAGAAACATAGAAATTGTCTCGTATTTGAATATGGCTTCTGACCCTCCCTCCCTCTGCTTCACCTCTATGGTTCCTCTATGCCTGTCCCATGCATGTTTAAATCCAACCACAGTGCTTGCTCCCACCACCTCTTATGGCAGACCATTCCACATGTTCAGCACCCTTTCTGTGAAGAAAAATGTCCTCACATTCCCCCTTAACCTGCCACCTTCCAATTTCATGTCATGCCCCCTCGTTCTTTGTACTACTCCTGTATTGGAAGATGTCTACCCCCTGCACCTTGTTTATGCCCTTCAGGTACTTGAATGTTTCTATCATGTTCCCTCTCTCCCTCCTCTCCTCCAGCGAGTACATATTGAGGTCCCTTAATCTCTCCTCATAAGTTTTGTGGTGCAAGCCCTGTACCCTCTTAGTCGCCCTTCTTTGGACCGTCTCCAGCCTGAGAATGTCCTTTCAAAAGTGCGGCCTCCAGAACTGCACACAGTACAGATGCGTGGGGGACCTTCCCCAAGATAAGTCCCCGAGACAGTGGGTGATGGGAGTGGGCAGTCAGAGAGGAGGGAGGGTAGCTAGGTGGCAGGGAAAGAAGCTTAATTAATAAAAAAGATCCCATGGCACTTTTCGAAAAGGGTAGGGGAACTTCCCCAGTGTCCATTGCCAAATTTCCCCCATTCACTAAAATACCACCAATAGCTTAACCTGGTTCAATATGTCTGTCTGCATCTGTATCTACCCCCTCCACAGGGGATGAAGCTAAAAACAGGCAGAATAGCCTAGCCCTTCTTTCTGGGTCAACAAAAACTAAATAAATCATATACCTCCCCATATGAATGAATCTGCTGCGCAAACATTAACTAATGTAAGGGGCTCCCAGCTCGCTCAATTATCCAGGATAACCTGCAATTCCCTTGATAAGCAGAAATTTGTGTAGACTTACCTTGGGCCTGTACTATTTTTAATGAATCCAGAAGCAAATGATTTGATACCTTTTAATGGACCAACATAGATGTAACAACAAGAACAAAGTGCTCTAGCTTTCGGACCAACCAGTCCTTCAGAAGCTCAACATTTTGATTAATGCTTCACTGCTTGGCAGTTTCGTCATCATCACACCTGGAAGAAGTGCCTCTTAACCAATGTTAACATTGAATTCTCTCCCTCTAAACTTCAGGGTGTGTCCTCACATCCTGTTGGAGGATGCAGGATCAGATTACTTCATCTTGTTGCTAACTTTGAGTACCTTGAGTCTGGGAACCTGATTTTACAAAGTTCTGCAGTGCCGCAGGGGACTTGCAGCAGGGTGTATAATGCACATTACGACTTGCATCACACCTTGTGGCAAACACGATTTTCAATGCAGTGTGCCATAAATGCCTGCCACACATCTAGAAAGTGGGACACAGAGAGTTGAGCCACCTTCTCCCTGGTCTAAGTTTGCGTCTGGGATTGCGGCACTTGTGCCAACTGTTTGGTGCAAGTAGCAGTAAAGTGGGGAAAATGTTGCAAATGTGCCACCCCTTTGAGAATCTCACTGCTCTGCATCCAAGAGGCTTTGATTCATCTGTGACCCCCTTTGTTATCTCTCTGTACAGACAGTTGGTGAGACCCCATCTGGAGTACTGTGTGCAGTTCTGGAGACCCCATCTCTGCAAAGACATAGACAGAGTGGAGGCTGTCCAGTGGAGGGCAACCAAAATGGTGCAGGGTGTGCACCAGAAGACATACAAAGAGCGACTAAAGGAGCTTAATACGTATACCCTCGAGGAAAGAAATGAGAGAGGGGACACAATAGAAACTTTCAAGTACCTCAAGGGAATCAACAAAGTCCAAGAGGGTAGTATCTCAGAAAAAGAGATGTACAAGAACAAGGGGGCACAATCTAAAGATAGAAGGGGGATGGTTCAG
Source organism: Neoceratodus forsteri (assembly GCA_016271365.2). NCBI lineage: Eukaryota > Metazoa > Chordata > Ceratodontiformes > Ceratodontidae > Neoceratodus > Neoceratodus forsteri. Next base: position 676,629,551 of record CM057454.1, on the reverse strand, counting down.
AGGTAATGTGAGGAAGTATTTTTTCATGCAGATGGTTGTGGATACATGGAACAGCCTTCCTGAGGAGGTCGTGGAGTCAAGAACAGTAGGGGAATTCAAGAATGCATGGGAAAGACATAAGACAGTTCTAGTGGGGGTTAGGAGGAAGTAGGCTGCTGGTTAACTAGAATCTGCAGCTTATTCATCAGGTAGGAAAATGGGCAGACTAGGTGGGCCAAGCGGTCCTTATCTGACATCAAATTCTTTGTTTCTATACATCGGACACAGGGCATGATGCAAGCCCTGAATCCCCCTTCTGGAATCGGGCCTCCAGGGAATCTAGTCAGTCTGAGTCCGAGTACAGTCTGCAGGGCATATGTCATGTCTCTGGGGAGGGTTTCTGACACCTGCCACTGCATGATCCTGAAGAAGAGCATGTAGGCACAGCAGAGGTTCCCTTCCCGAACCCTGACCCCAGTACACAGTAGGATGTTGGTTCGTTCCACAAGCTGACATCATGCAAGGGGCCTGACAACAGCTTGCCTCCTTCATAGCTAAACTTAAGATATATTTCCTCCGTGAGAAGTCCTGCCACCGAGGGGAGTACCACTATGCAGACTTTGAAGGCAGTAGCTGTAAGAGATGGGCTGCTCTGTTTTGATCCAAACCTGTGGTAGAGGTATAAGGGCCTTAAAGTGGGAGCTGTGAGTGGTTTAATGCTAGGTCAAAGAAGAGAATCTGATAAACAGAAACATAAAAAAGGACCAAGTTAACTTAATTTAGAAAAATCACATGTGTGAGTTAGTCAGGCTCTTCAGTGTTTTGGAAATTCCCTCCTCCTTGCACCCATCAATCAGGAACAGGCTAAAATTAAAGTGTTTGAATAGAACAGAATTGTACTTTTATATAGCAGTTTTCATACAGAAAAAATCTCAAGGTGTTTTACAAAGCAAGTGTTGTTAACACATTTCCAAAAGTGACTATTTGTCCTCATTTGAAGCTGCCACACTCCATGAAAGGTTATACAGCACTAATGGCAGAGCACAGCAATGATACTGCCCAATGAGTATGACTCAGTTCATTACTGAAATTACAGGCCTGTTAATGTCTACTTCTACTGATGATACAGTAATGTGTGTATCATTACTGTCAATATTCACTAAAGTGTTTGCAGCTAAAAAGCCTAAATAAGTAAAGATTTATCTCACTTTTTCTTTCCAGTGTTGATCGCTTAAAGGAGCAGTACTTGTTGATAAAAATGTTTCTAACAATCATTATGTCAAACAAGCCTCACAACTAACAACTCTGCAATCCTTTATTTTCAGATTTGTTTTGGTTTCTTTACATTCTTTATTTTTTCTGACAGTTTTGAATACAACCTTGCCAAGCCCACGATACTGAATTCTGAAGGAAAAGGGGTGGCACCTTTCTCTCATAGGTTATTTTGTCTGATACAACTGGAACCACCCCTTTTTTTGCCTGCTGTGTGTTCATTGAACAAGCTATTAAAACAAAGGGTGAAAACAGGAAGTAGTATGGGGGCTGGCACATTTCCTGTAGATCCACACAATGAATGTATTAAAAATTGAGGGAAACGATGATCAAAAACAGCAAAAGTAAAATTGTAATTTTTATAAACCACCTGGCAATGCAAAAACCTTGGAAGTAATAAACACTCTGTAGTTGTGTAGTACTGCTGCTTTAATTTGTCTTGGAAGGTGGGCGGGACACACAGTCCTACCCCCAGACAATTGGAACTAAATGAGCAGCAGCTATCAACTGCCAAAACTGAGCTACTCATTCCACTTAGTCAGAAAACAGGTATACAGCAAGCTAAAACATACAGCACAATCCTGTTTAATATGCCAACCCAAAAAATGAAAATTACATACTTACTACAATTCACTGTAATTTTTGATCTTCTAGGAATCTCTTCACCATTAATTCCCACTAATGGGTCTGTGCTGGAGGCACCAGGACCCCGTGGGAGCCAGAACTTTTCAAGAGGGCTGGCGTCAAGGCAAGTCTTGTGCATGTATGGTGCCATGAGAGTAACTTGTGGTGTCAGGCTTACCTCGGCACCAGACTCCAACTGCCTCCGTTCCTTTTTTAATGAGGTGCAGTATAACCTAACTAGTGGTCATGCACCTATGCTAAGGACATAAGGAGCTCTGATGATCCATGCAAGAGTGGTCCGTATGTGAGTAATACAGTGTCTCCATAGTTCAAGCTTTGAACAGGGAAGAAGATCAATAACATACTAGAGTGAGCTTGGGGTATGGCCGGTGGGTGTGTGAATTAATGGTAAAGATATTCCTAGAAAATCAAGAATTAGGGTAAGCATGTAATTTTTCGCATCTTCCAAGACTGCATCTTCACCATTAATTCCCACTAATGTGTCAAGAGTACCAAGCTTAGATAAAACCCACTGGCTAGGAAGGTAGAAGCCGAGAGCTCACTCAGGACCGGAGTCCATCCAGAGAAGGCTTGCCAAAGATAGCATACCGCCTGGCAGTGACATCCAGGGTAGAGAGCATAACAAGTGTGTACTGTGGTGGCAAGTTACAGCTGTGCAAGGTGTCATTGACAGGCACAAGAGAACCCATGTGAGAGACATGCCAACTAAGGGGTGAAATGGATGTATAGCTGACCTTTCAGCATGAGCTGTGCCATGGCATAGCAAAGGTACAGACAGTTCACCATCTAGGCAGAAATGCACTTGACTGAAAGAGGCTGGCCTCTAAAAATGGAAATGAAGGAGACCAAAAGCTATCTGGATAGCTTGAAATCCTGAATCTGTCCAGGTAAGAGTGAGCCCCACCACCTCCTGAACATAGAGAAATGGAAATTACATACTTACCGTAATTGTTCTTCTTCTTGGACACAGTCTCCATCACTCATTCACACTAGTGGGATAGCGCTGGAGGCGCTAGGACCAAGTGGGAGGCAAAAATTTTCAGAAGGGTCGGTGCCGAGATAGGACCACGCATGGCATGCACGGCACCACAAGACTAGCTCGCGCCTGTGTAGGCTATCTCAGCATCAACCTTCCAACCGCCTCAGTACCTTTTTGACAGAGGAGGTGCAGCATAACTAACAAAAGTAATTTATCCTGACTTTCTGGGCCTGAGAGGGCCTGGATGGCCCTTGCAAGAAGGGTCAAAGAACAATGACTTCACAGCCTGAACCATAGGACTATGAAGATCAGGAAAGAAAACAAGTGAGCCCAGGGGATGGAGGGCGGGCGTGTGAATGAGTGATGGAGACTGTGTCCAAGAAGATCAGCAATTACGGTTAAGTACATAATTTCCTTATCTTCCTGGACCCAAGTCTCCACCACTCATTCACACTAGTGGGAGAGTACCAAGCTAAAACCAACAACCCTGAGTAGGGTGGTAGGAGATAGGGCTCACTCAGAAAGGATGGCCAAGGACTGTCCTGCTATTAAAAAGTACTGTCTTGGAAAGATCATTTAGAACATAGTGCTTACAAGATTGAGTTCTAACTCACCACTGTGCAGAAAACTGCAATGGACACAAAATAAAACTCTGCCAGGAGGCTGCAACCACTCTAGGAGGGCAGCGAGAACCTGGCCTCACAATTTGGTCTAGGACAAAAAATTAATAGCGTCAAAGACATGTACTAATCTAATGTAAAGGGACTTCAGGAACTGAAAGAGTTGGATATAAAGTCTACTGGTTCAGGGTAGACCGGAAAGCGCAGATGGAAACCCCCACTACCAAGTATGGCTGACCTGTGAACAACAGGTCCAGAAACACTTGTACCCTTTACTTGGTGAGCAAAGGGGGGTCCAGGTGGGGTTAGCCCATCAAGGAGAATGGTTTCCACTTAGTCACTGAAACCTTCCTGGTGGAAGGCCAAGCACAACTTAGAAGCCTCTTGTAGTGGTCTAGTAGAACCAGATCCCTACCCACTTCATATTCCAAAAGGAATCATTCTGCCCCTGTGTGCCTACAACTGCAGTAGCAGTCTCTGAACTAAGGGAAGAGAGGGAAAGTGTACAGGAGGATGTGTCCACTGTGGAAAAACATTCTGACAGAAAAAAAAATAGGGGCTGGATTTCTAAGCCAAATAGATGCAGATGTGCGTCGAGGAGGGACGCAGCAGGATCAAGTTTGGGCTATCCCATTCATTGAAAGTGACTGAATAGCGGCAGAAGTGACTCAATACGGTGAGGCACCACTTGCTCCGGCCTTCCTGAAAGGGAGTAGGAAAGGACTCTAGTTTGCTTGCTGATGAAAAACAAATATCCCAGTTTCGTCACCCACTTGAAGTGGGTAACTTCGTGAGTGACTGGCACGGAACCAGTGAGCAGGAACCGAAGGTGTGAATCTTGAGAAGCCATCTCTGAAAAAAGACCTACTTGACCGATGGTCAAGAAAGGGGCATGCCATCTGTTAACTTGAAGTAAGCAAGGAATTGGGAACCTGAGTTCTGTCTCACTGGAGAGTCACTTCTGTTGCTCTGAGGCTCTGATCAAAAGAAGAAAGCCTGATTAAAAAAAAAAGGGGAACAAATGGACTGGGCAGCCGCCTAGGTCTAGGGAATATCTCTGAATAAGAGAAATCTCTCTTAGAGAAAAGAGATGTCCCATACCTCCACTGAATCGGTCTCCCCCTAGGGGTAGAAGAAGGTAGGTACTCTTTACCGCAGTTTAGAGACGACCGCCTCAGGGGCTGAGGCGGAACCTGGTCAGATCCAAAAGGATGGTATCAGGTAATTTCGGGCTAGGCCCTGTGCTGTGATGATTTTTTTTTTTTTTACCATTAGTCCAAGCCTGGCAAGGCTTTCAAGCTGCTATCTTGCAAGGACTGCCTGATACAAAAATGATGAAGATTTTTTGTTGTTGTTGTTGTTTAACCAGGAGTAGCACACTAAGCTGAAAGCTTTTTTACAGGAGTGACCAGGGGAGCACAGGGAAGTTAAGTGACTAGCTCAGGGTCACACAGTATGCAAGTGGAAGCTGTGGGATTCAAACCCAGATCTGGTCTGCTGGATGTCACTATATTTGTAGCTCAGAGTCTTAAACCACTGCGCTATACCTCCTCTCCAGATGTCATCCATCTGAGGGGCAGGAGTAGTCTGAGCGTCCATAACTGAAATCATGACTGGACCAATAATCACAGCTGAAGAGATGTTAACCACCTGTTGCCGATGAAGTCACCGAAGGGGCAGTATCACAAGGTGGCTATATACCCCTATCAAAGGACCGGAAGAGCTTGTACGGCTCCCGACCATTGAATCAGAATGTTCCACAGAGTGTAATTGTCCTAACGACTGAAAAGAGTCTAGACACAGAAGCGTCCTGTCCAGGGATGCAGTCTGAAATACTATAGTGGACTCCTTCACTGAGGAACAACTGAAAAGATCTTCCATCACGGACTCTGGTGACAGAGAAGGCTTGCCCTCTAGTCTATAAATGAGTCATCCGCTGTATCACCGACAAATAGGACAGGGAGAGACTCATCCAGATGCACTTCTTCACCAGAAGGACCCCTAAAGGGAGATCTAGGTCAGAGCCACTAGAGACTCCACCACCAGGAAGGGTGTCGAGGAGCTCGACACCACATAAGGAGCCAAGAAAGTGCTGAGTGGAATGATGGATTCCCCTGGCAGAACAGCACAGAAGAGTTCCATCAGCGGAAAACCGCTGGATGTCACAAGATCCCCCGCAGACTGCCACGCACTAAGATCTGTGGAAAAATAATCCGCAGAACAGGACTTCATTCTGTGGAAAACATCTTGCCACAAACTCTGTGGAAGAAGTGGTCTGCAGAAGGAAAAATTCGGTACTAGTTCTGCCGGACAGCACAAACTGGCACCCCCTGTGGCATCAGCATCACTCGTGGCACAGGATGGCACCAAGCAGTACTTATGCCAACCTGGGCGACACCCGAGGGCACCTGCGGTGGTACCCTCAGGAACCTCTGTCACCCTTGGCACCATGGCAATCATGGAACCCTTGGCACTGTGATACTCATGGGTGCCTGTGACACCACCGTGGATGCCTGGCACTGCCCACAGCACCAGCAGGTGCCCAGTGCTGCATGCAGCACCCGCAGGTGCCCATCACCACCCACAGCACCCGCAGGTGCTCATGGCACCACCTGCGATACTCATGGGTGCATAGCGCTGACACCCACGGCACCGGGAACCAATGGCATCAACAACAGCACCCGCCACGCTGCATGGCACCAACAGCACCTGTGGTGCCATAGGGCAGCAACGGCGCCACCCACAGCACCAACACCAAAACCAGTAGTGCCACCCATGGCACTGACATCAATTCCAGCAGCATCGCCATGGCGCTGCTTCATGGCGCCGGACCTGCGGCATCACCCATGGCGTCGGCCACGGCGCTAGGACCAACAGCAACATGGAAAATGCCAATGGATAAAATCCTGAGGAGAAATAAAAAGAGGTGCCCATGCCAGTCGCAGCATGGAAGAGGGAGTCGGGTAGGCACAAGGGGTCGACATGATGGCGAAGGCACCAGGAGGGCACCGCGCACATCCTGATCCAATCGACCTGGCCCTGGTCCAGCAGGTCTGAGGCCCAGAGGCCACGAAATCATGAACACTGGCCAGGAAAACTGGGCAGAAGTCGAACCCCTTGCTCCACAGGAGCGACCCAGAGATGAAACTGCTCAGCGGAACTCCATTGAGGACAGAGATGGAGTCTGGAGTCAGAAGCATGCCGTTAGAGCGGCCAAGGGGAACCACGAAAGTCGGTTCAGGCCTATCGCCCCTCCCAACCGACAATCTACATGCAGACATACCAGAGGACAATCTTTAGCGGCACCGATTCTTCTTCCCCCAACGAGGAAGAAGAGCTCGAGGTTAAGCAGAGCCAGAACCACCAGATTCGTGCTTCAGTGGACTGTCCTCCCCCCCTGAGAAGAGGACTGTCTGTAGTCGGACCTCCCTTTTAGCAAAGGGCGGTGGACTGGGCACAACCCCTCTGCCATAACAACTTTCAAACGAAGTCTTCCTACCGTCACCGCTACTGTCTATGGACGACTCTGTTGATGGCTGGTGAGAATTTCTTTTTCTTCTTCTTCATAATCTTCTTTTTTTTCTTCATAGAATAAGAAAATACTACTAAAAATGTTATATAAAACTAATACTAAACGGCTAAAAGCTGCTGTATAGACGAAAACTTTGACTCTGGCAGACGAGCGATGTCGACATCCAAGCGCACTAGATGGCGGGAGAAAAGGAACTGAGGTGGTTAGAGGGTCAACGCCGAGATAGCCTATACAGGCACAAGCTAGTCTCGCAGTGCCGCGCATGCGTGGTTCTGTCTCGGCACCAACCCTTCTGAAAATATTTGGCTCCCGCTTGGTCCTAGTGCCTCCAGAACTATCCCACTAGTGTGAATGAGCGGTGGAGACTTGGGTCCAGGAAGATCAGAGAGAAGGGTCTCTGTCATCCTGGAGGCTGAAAAGAGGGTAGGCAGCATAGTGACTGATGCAGAGGAACCCCAAAGCCACTTAGGAAGGAACTTACTGTGTGCGTAGCCCTACCTTGTCCCTATGAAAAACAGTATATGGGGGATCTGTAATCGAAGCATTGAAAGAGATACTCTGCAAGCAGAAGAGAGAGCTACTGGTAAGGTGCTTTCCAAGTATGCATCCTAGGTTACATGTCACAAGAGGCTGATGGGCTTGCTGTTGAGTATGGGCAACACAAGGTTGATATTGTAGACAACCAGCAGCTTCCAGAAGAGGGGCCTTATGTGAAAAGATGCCCTAAAGGAACCTCAAAAGAAGTAAATGAGCCGGACAGAGGAATCGAGGGCTCAAGACATGCAGATATAACACAGAAGCAGACCTTGAGCGTGGAATCCTGCAATCCAGCATCAAAAAGGTCCAGCAAGCGCTCCAGAACACAGCCAGCTGGACACCAAAAGTTTTTTTTGTCAGGTTTGGAGGGCCAGATGGAAAAACTCTTCCATGTGGTTGTGTAGGTTTTACTAGTGGAAGGTTATAGGCAGTAGAAGTACTTTTTTTTTTTTTTATTCAAGTCTTGGATTACAACCGTTGAGCTAGAACTCATTTGCAAAGGTTCCATGTCAGGAAGGAGTGAAATACATAAAGAAGGGAGAGGGTGGACATGATAGAAACTTTTAAGTACCTCAGTGGAATCAACAAAGTCCAAGAGGGTAGCATCTTTCAGAAAAAGAGACGGCAAGAACAAGGGACACAATTTAAAGAAAGGGGGGTTCAGGGCAATGTGAGAAGTATTATTTCACAGAGGGGGTAGTGGATGCATGGAACAGCCTTCCTGAGAAGGTTGTGGGGTCTAAAACTGTGGGAGAATTCAAGTATGCATGGGACAGACATAAGGCAATTCTTGTGGGGGGTAGGAAGAAATAGGCTGTTGGTTAACTAGGATCTGCGGCCTATCCTGTAGGTAGGGAAATGGGCAGACTAGATGGGCGGACCTTATCTGCCATCAAAGTCTATGTTTCTATAATTATAAAAGTTAACTAGGCAACAACATACAGTAGGTAAATCATATCTAGATACATTAAAATCAACAATCTGATAGACAGGCAATTAGGGCTGTCAGATCGAGATTCAGACAAGGGTAGTTATAGATATCATTTGGAGCAGTGGTAAGTCATACTTGGAAAGACATTTGTGAAAGGAGGCTAATGCCAGGCATAAGGTGAAGGTTAAAGAAGAGGAGTGGGGAAGGTGAGTGGCAAGATTCCGTGCAGAGAGCTGGGGGTGCCAGGCTGCCCTTTGCCAGCTGAGGGGGAGACGATATAGGCAGAGGGGTAGTGGGCCAAGGTGAGGAGACCGGTGGCTGGGAAGCCTTTGAGGTAAGGTAGGTAGAGGAGTGGGAGGTGGTAGTAGTAGGGTAGGGTTGGGTAGGGATGGAGGGAGAGGTCTGTAAACAGGCTAGGGTTGTGGTGCTGGGAATGTAGATTACGTGTCCTAGGCCAGGTGCTTGCTAATACTGGGGTACGAGCATATCATGTGGCTCAAGAGGTGGGAATGGATTTTTTTTTTTTTGAACAGACCTAATTTGGGTTCAGATAGGAGGTCAGCTAGGAGTGAGTTAAGCCACTTTGGTGCACGGTACACAAAAGACCACTGCCCTTGGGTCATGCAGCAGAAGGGGACTTTGTATTGGGTACTGAGAGAACCTCTGGTCAGCCAGGAGGGGGCTGTTTGATAAAGCATAGAGTGGACAACTAGTGGGGTAAGACCAAATGTGGCTTTCTTGGCCAGAAGACAGGCTTGGTATATGATGTGACTGTCAAGGTTCAGCCATCCTGTAAGTGCATATAGGTCACACGTGTGTGTTAGTAGCGGGGCTCCTAGGACTAGCCGGCAGGACTTGTTTAGAGCAATGGCAGTTCTATTCAGGGTAGATTGTGGAGCAGAGCTGTAAACAACGAGGTCATAATCTATTACGGAAAGCAATGAACTGGCTATTGCTAGTTTAAGGGCTTTGGGGGTGAGGCAATGTCTGTGTTTATATATAGTTGTCCATTTTTTCTGTACACCATCTTAGAAACATAATCAACATGCAGTGTGTACCATAAGGTGCTATCCAGTGTAACCCCTAGGTATTTGAAACTGTGTACCATTTCAAGGATTTCATTTTTTTTGTTTTGGATAGTTAGATAGGCTGATTTACTTTTGCTGTTAGGGGAGGAGAAAAGCATAGTTTTTGTTTTCTTATAGTTGAGCAGTGGTAAACCAGTCTTCAACCAGACTGAAGTTACACTGGAGACTTTACTCAAGGGAGATGAGGTTGGAGTGGTTAGAATAGAGTACAGCGTCATCTGCATACAACAGGATTTTGTCATGGCACACTTTGGGGAGATTGTTTAGGAAAAGGCTGAAAAGCAGCAAGCCTAATATGGACCCTTGGGGGAACCTGTGCTAACATTCTGTTTGTCATAGAGAATACTGCCAATTTTAAGTTGTTGGACCTGGCCAGTGAGATGGTTACGGCACCAGCTTAGAAAGGTGGAGGACATGGAGGTCTCACATAGTTGGTCCAGTAGGAGAATACGGTTAACTGTGTCGAAGGCCTTAGTGCGGTCAATGAAGGTAGCCCCCCACTAAGTGCCCTCGATCCAGCAAGTCATGCATGAATCCAGTGAACTCAACAAGGGCAGACGTCGTACTGTGTAAGTTTCGAAATCTATGCTGTTCTTTGCACTGAATTTGACATTTATCGAGGTGATCGATTAGTTGGTTGTAGACCACCTGTTCTAGGGCTTTAGAGATTGGGGGGGAAGAACTGAGACTGGTCGGTAGTTAGTGTGAGTGGTCTTGTCTCCACTTTTGAAAACTGGTGTTACAACTGCTGCTTTCCAAAGCTTGGGGAACTGTCCAGTGATAAGCGATAGGTTGAGTATTCTCGTTAAGGGGATCAGGACCTCATCTATATTGAGTGTTAGAAATTTCTAATCTAAGCCGTCACTACTTTGTCTGGATTTGTGAAGTACCTGAATGAGATATTTTTTGGCTTCAGTGAGTTTGATGACCTTGAGATAGAAAGGCAGGGCAAGGGTACTATGGTCGGGGAAGAGGCAGCTGCCGTTGTACTCAGGGCATTATTGACAGGGTTGAGGTTGCTGGGTGGGAGCACTTCACTGAGGTCGGTGAAGGCCCTGTTGAAGGTGTTTGCCATGGTTTTGGGTCTTGGATTATTTTCCCATTTAGGTTCAGCAGGTCAGATGGAGACCGATTAGGGTTCCCAGTTAATGTTTTTATGTTTGTCCAGAATTTGAGGCAATCACCCCAAGAATTGTCCAGTTCAGTTCTACAGAAGCGTGATTTAGCCTGACATACTGCCTGGGTACATTTATTGCAGGCTGCATGGTAGTTCTGGAGGTTGGTTTGTGCGACCATGCTTTTGCTTATATGCCAGAGGTTGTCCCTGGGATGCATGTGATCAATGAGTGAGGGGGTTATCCACGTCTTGTGGGAGCCTCTGATCTTTTTAGTGGTGAGGGGTGCAAAGATATCATAGGCCGAGTTAAAGGCCTTTATAAAGTAGTCTAATTCCTTGTCAACATTTGTTGCAGAAAAGATGGAGTACCAATCAAGTTGGCAGAGGAGCTCTTTTAGGGAGTCTAGTTGCCTCTTCGTAGGATTCTGGTTGTCACCTTTTTAGCAGGTGGTTTTTGAGATTAATTCGACCAAGTGCAAAGGATGGCGGAGTGGTCGCTAATGGAGTCAGGGAGGACAATTGTGCTAGTAATTCACTCTGGACAGTTAGTCAAGACCCAGTCCAGTAGAGTGCTTGTTTCAGTACGGTAGTTAGTGTGTGTTGGAGTTTCAACTATCTGGGAGATGTTTAAGGAGTTGATGGTATCTCTGTATGATGCAGCATCAGGGGACAGCCGGTTTATATTGAGGTAATCTACTATTATTACCTCAGAGTTTAGGTGGCAGTCAGTAAGGTACTCCATGAGTACATTAAATACTGTTGCCTGCTCTTTGGGTGGGATATAGGTGGAGATTAAGGTTATGTTCTTTCCATTTATTCCAAGGATTATTTTAACAGGTAGAAACTGGATATTGCTGCCTGATTTTATAGGTGGGAGGGCCTGGCCCTGCAGGTGAGCTTTAACATAAACTACACATCCCCTTCCACATTTGTCTACTCTGTCTAGTCTAAAGGGTTTATAGTCATCCAGTCAGATGTCAGTGTCAGGTATTCTAGGGGTAAGCCACGTCTCTACCATAGATAAGATGTCCGGGTTGTGTTGGGTTGCCCACACTTGTAGAGAATCAAGTTTGGCTGATAAACCGCAGATGTTGATAGAAGCAGTCCTGAGGTAGTTTTGGTTCTCATACCCACAAGTATTCACACCCCATGGGGCCAGAATTGGGATATATGTTCCCAGATAGGAGTAGGAGAAGCAAGAGCAACCGAGTAGCATGCAGTCTGAGTTGCTTTAAGGCTTGTGAGCGACTTTTGCAGACATGGACTCTTTTAGGGTATTTCCTTGTTATTAGGAGTAGGTAACGACTGAGAGTTGGCCATACCTGGCTATAGCATATTCAGAAGAGACAGGGCAGGCAGGAAGGGGGTAGGAGGAGTGGCACTGTATGTGAAAAATGACATAAGGGCCACAGAGATCCAGGAGGAACAAAATGGGGGAGAGATACTGTGGGTTAAGCTGGAAAGGAAAATGTTGCCAGCCATCCGCACAGGTGTGGTCTATAGACACCAGCCCAGGAGGAAGAAACAGATAGGCTGATGCTAGCCATCCAAGGATGGAACGACAAGGAGTGAGGTAGTACTGGTTGGAGACTTCAATATTCCAGATGTGGACTGGAGCATCCCAGCAGCAGCATCAACTAGGAGCAGATTTATCCTGGACTCCCTTCAGGTGCCTTCCTCAAGCAACTGGTCATGGAACCAACTCGGCAGAAGGCAATACTGGACCTTGTGCTCACAAACAGGACAGTGTGATGGGAGGTAACAGTTGGGCACCTGGGGAACAGTGACCACCAGTCACTGTGGTTTGAAATCACAGAAAGAGCAGAACCAAACCACACAAAAACACGTATCCTGGATTTTAGGTGGAAGACTTTGGAAAAATGGGGAGATACTGAAAAGAGGCATTACGAGAATGGGGCAGGAATCAGGGTTGAGGAACAGTGGGCAGTATTTAAAATAGGGATTACAAAAGCAACAGAATTATGCATTAAGCAGGTAGTAAAGAGGAAAAGAAGGAGACCATTATGGTTTTCCAAAAGGTTGCAAAGAAAGTGAAAGCCAAAAATATTGCATTCAGGTAATACAAAAGACACAGGCAGAAGGGAGGGGAGAAGTACCAGGAGAAGCAAAGGGAGGCAGGGAGGTCAGTAAGGAAGCCAAAGCTCAGACAGAAGAACACATTGCAAAATCAGTGGGTAGAGGGACAAAACCTTTACAGGTACGTAAGTGAAAAAGAAAGGCAAAGGAGGATAGTGAGACTGAAAGGGAGGATGGGGGCTGTGTGGAGGATGACAACAGTAAAGCTGACATATTGAACAGGTATTTCTGCTCAGTCTTTACTGAGGAAGAGGAGGTAATGGGTCTGAATGGAGTACAAGGGTGAGAATGGTGCAGAAATGAACAGTCCCTTTACACGAGAAAGGGTCCTGGAAGGAACTGGGCAATAAGAGTTGATAAAGCACTGGGGCCAGATGGGTGCAACCTCAGGGTCCTTAAAGAACTAAGAGAGGTGGTGGCTGAACCTCTGTCTATCCTGTTTAGCCGATCACTGGAAACAGGGGAGGTACCCAAAGACTGGAGGATAGCAGATGTAGAACCCTTATACAAAAGTGGGAACAAAGAGGAAGTGGGGAACTACAGACCAGTCAGCCTCACCTCGGTAGTGGGGAAGATCATGGAAGCACTACTGAAGGAGAGATTGGTGGAACATCTGGTTGTCAATGAACTACAGGACCCAAGGCAGCATGGTTTCACCAGGGGGAGGTCATGTCAGACCAACCTCATTTAATTTTTGACTGGGTGACTAGGAGGTGGATCAGGGAGGGCAGTGGACATGGCCTATCTGGACTTCAGCAAGGCCTTTGACACCTGCACATAGAAGACTATTGCACAAACTGGGGAATATGGTGTGGGCAGGACAGCAGTGTGGTGGGTAGGTAACTGGCTGGGTGGCAGGACACAGAGGGTGGTGGTGTGAAATGGCTGTCACTCCACAGAGGGAAGAGTGACCAGTGGGGGTACCACAGGGATCAGTGCTGGGACGGTCCTATTCAATATCTTCATTAGTGACGCTTCGCAGGGACCTAGAAGGCAGAATTTCACTGTTCGCTGATGACACAAAGCTCTGTAACAGAGTAGACACACCAGAGGGTGCAGACAGAATGAGAAGGGACCTGCAGAAACTTGAAGAATGGTCAGGGGTTTGACAGTTGAAATTCAATGCAAGGAAGTGCAAGATAATGCATATGGGGCACAAAAACCCTGGCACAATATATCAGTTGGGGGGTGAGGATATAGCATGTACCAAGCAGGAAAGGGATATTGGGGTTATCATCTCTGATGACCTCAAGGCAGGGAAACAGTGTGACAAGGCAGCAGGTAAAGCAAATAGGATGCTGGGATGCATAGGCAGGGGCATCACCAGCAGGAAAAGGGAGGTCATAATTCCACTATACAAGACACTAGTGAGGCCCCACCTGGAGTACACTGTACAGTTCTGGAGATCTTACCTACATAAGGACATAGACAGGATAGAGAAGGTTGAGAGGTGGGCAGCAAAGATGGTGCATGGATTGCATCACAAGTCCTATGAGGACAGGTCGACTGAACTGAACATATACTCTCTGGAGGAAAGGAGGGAGAGAGGGGATATGATAGAGACATACAGGTATCTTACAGGGAGGAACAGGGTGCAGGAATACGCTATTTTTAAACAAAAAAGATGTTCCAGGACTAGAGGGCATGGGATGAAGTTGGAGGGAGGACGATTCAGAGGAAACGTGAGGAAGAATTTCTTCACAGGACGGGTGGTGGACAAGTGGAACACCCTGCCAGAGGAAGTGGTGGGGGCTGAAACAATCACGGGATTTAAGAATGCATGGGATAGACATAAAGGAATTCTGGAGGTCAGGGGTAAGAGGCAACAGACTTCTTGGAAAACATAAACTGAACTTACAAGCTCAAATAGGCAGACTGGGTGGGCCATAGGCCCTTATCTGCCGACACTGTCTATGTATCTATGTATCTATGTAAGTGAGTGGTGGAGGGAGTGGATAGGTGCAACACTGCAGCGGTGGTTCAAAGCAGCATTCACTACAGCAGTCTTCATTTGGGGTGGTTAATGGGGCTGATGTTGATTTTAAGCAGCTTGTAAAGTTTGTTGATAGGTTGTCATGGGCTCTGCTGGCAGGCTGTTCCAAAGAGTGAAGCACTGAGCCTGAGAAAAATGTGACTAGAATTGAGAGGCTCAGCAGTGGCTGCATCTTTTGCTGTTGCTGTGGGAAATCAGCCAGGTGAGATTAGAAGGTTCCTTTAAGGGGAGGTACGGCCGTTCCACAATTTATGCAGGGACTGTATTAGTAAAGGAGAGAGAAGAAGGTAGGTGGAGTAAGAATGGGGAGAGTATTTAATAGAGGCCGGTACAAAATATTAGGTTAAACAGCTTTGCGGGCTAGGCACAGCACTTAGAAAAAGCAAGCGAAAAGGCACCTTTGAGAGCTCAGCTACTGAAAAGAACCTCCCAGGGGGGAGGCTGGGGAAGAAGCAGCCAATGGTGGTGAAGCTTGCGGTGGTGATGACCAATCAACTTGCAGCTTTCATGGCTCTGCAAAGGCTTTGGTTACCGTACCTGGGAGGCTTGTTGGGTGGGCGGCCTTCAGGAGGGGAGCCACCGGCAGAGATCTGCACCGGCCACTCGGCACGTTCAGGGCAGGATCCTAGAACACTCACTGGGTGGGCAGGCTTCAGGAGGGGAGCCACCGGCAGACATACTTCTGAGACATACTAAGATAATGTGCACCTATTGACTTTCTTCTCTTTAGAAGCCAAGCCTGAAGGTGAAGGGAGCACAGGTTGGGATGCACCAGGAGACACTGAGTCCAACCTGAGAAGAAGGATCCTCTGTTTACTGATTGATAGTCCATTCAACAGAAAAAAAACATGTTTGTCAAGATCAGAAGGGTACGATCAGAATTATCTTGCTCCATGTGCCTGTAGCTCAAAACAATACCGTTGCAGGGTGGTGGGGTGGGGGGGCGGATTGAGGGAATGCATACAAAAGATTTGTCGAGGCAGTCTGATGCATCTACACAGAAAAAAAAACTAGATTTCTGGAGTAGAAACAAGGCAGTTTGGCACAGAGAAGTCATGCAAAAGGCCCACATCTGGGGTGCCCCACTATCAACTAATGATCTCAAAAGTCACTTGTGAGGATGGGCTTGAGATCAGCTGAGCTTGTCTACCAGAGTACTCAAGACTCCTGGCAGATAGAAGGCCTGGAGTACGATCCCCTGCTATAGGTCCTCTTTCCACACTCCTATAACTTCTCTGCAGAGGGGAAAAGACAGCGTAAAGTACTTGTAGAACTGGGAACTTCAGCAACATGGTTTCCATTCAATTGTAATCCTAAGGAAACCAACACACACTGGTGTAAAGATACAATCACTTTTATTCCATAAGCCCAACAGTGAGGTGCAGAGGACACACTCCCTCAGAAAACAGCAGCCAAACATTTCTGCGTGACAGTACGTGCTTTCTCAAAGCTGGAGATGTGCAAGTGATAGGAACGTTATAAGGATGAAGATTTAAAGTGACAGTGTTATTTTAAAGTGCTTAAGGGCATGGTGCAAATCAATAAATACTAAATGCACTTGCACAGTGATAAAAAAAACAGGCAATTAAATATGCATATAAATATGAAACAATTAAAACAATATGGTGTTGCGTAAATGAAAATGAAGATAAAAACATGATGTATATAACATTCTGCTGAAGAAAGAAGGTGGGAAGAAGAAAAAGAGCAAATTTGATAATCTGTGCTATTGGTTAGGATAAATATGCATAACAGATGCTAGTATTCATAAATATCATCTGACAGAACTATATTAACAAAAAGAATGAATAAGCATAAATGTTGCAAAAATAGATGTCAAAATTGGCATCAGGAAATTTATGTTATTTTTATAAATAAGGAGAGAGTTGAAAGTGTTCATTTAAACCTGGCCATTCTTATGATTTTAGTTTAATTTATACTGCCAAAACGTCACTCTTCATAGCAATTTTGCGTCCACATTGCTGCCTCTGACAGTAACAGTGTCTCTCCACAGCTTGGAAGGAAAAACAATGTTACTTCCCTTTCGATTGAGAGTGCTGGGCAAGAGCACTAATGCCATCAAGCCTTGCATGTTGTCCAATTCTTTTTTTTTAATTTCCTTTTGGTTTTTCCAGTGTAAAAAGCACAACAGGCACCACATTGTGCAAGATACTGTAAGATGACATTTTGTATATTGCAAGTAATGAAGTCTTGAATTTAATACTATGCGCCAGTGACTGGATGCTTAAAAGTGGAACCCGTTTTGATGAACTGGCAAAAGATGCAGTTACCACATGTATGTGTCCCAGGTGTAAGGTGCTGGTGTGACTGTTTATCTGCATCTTGTTCTCAATAGATGCTATGGACCAAAACATCTTTGATATTTTCACCCCTTTTAAAAACAATGCGTGGGGTAGATTGTGTTAGTTTTTTCTCAGTGCTTAAAATATGCCAGTAAAACACTTCCCCAGGCCCTCGGATGTAAAGGTCTTCGGGCTCTGAAGACCACACAGATGGCTCATCAGGCCTGTGCCAGTGACCCCTCCGACATCGACGTATCCTTCTCCTGCCATCAACCTTAACAGTATTTTGACCCAGATAATTATGGCCCTGGTACACCAGTTGTGCTCATACAGGCCTCGGTCCTGTTGAGCACCCCGTTGTCATCGACGCATCTTCGGCCTTCTCAGTCTGCACCCCGCTGGGTGTTGTCGGCTTCTCGCTCAATGGACCTCGAGTTAGAACAGGCCAACGTTGAAGAGGAGTACCATCCTAACCTCATCCTCCCTGAGGAAGAGAAGGAGCAGGAGGAACCTTTTTTCTCAGACAGATCCACTGCTTCTACAATAAGTGAGGACTGTGGTAAATATACTCCTAGGTCCCCTCCTGAAGATCCTACCAATTTTAATGTCATGAAGCAGCTGTCCACAGCTATGGGCTTCTACACTGAGGAAGAGTATGCCACCAGGAGAGAACTGGTGGACATCGTGGATATCCCAGAGTCTCCCCCCTAAGGTCATCCCTCCTATTCTTTCAGCTCTGACGAATGCCACCACCCAGACATGATTCCTGCAAAGCCCCGCAGGGCAGGCAAACTCTATGATGCCCCTCATGGCCTGCCTTATTATGCTGCCCAACTGGAGCCCGATTCTGTGGTCTTCAAAGCAGCATGAGAAGTCCAAGGTGCCCAAGCACCTTAGTTACCTCTCCGCCCTGACAGGGAATCAAGACAGACTGATCTTTGGCTTAACAGGGTTTATGCCTCCTCTACCTTGGGACTTCAGACTGCTAACTATCTAGCACATATGGTCAAGTACCAAAATACCATCCGGAGGAAGAGCAAGGTGTCTGCCCAAGCCCTCGCAGAATGTTCCCAGAAACAGAAGGTTCTCAAATCTTTGCAGGTCACTGAGGATATTAGTAAACATCTCCTCAGGGCCTTGTATGAGAGGGCTGCTGCCACAGGTATTTGCCTTTGGAGGCACACCTGTATGAGGGTCTCGGGCTTTGCAGCAGATGTCCAACAGAAGGTGCTGAATGCCCCCTTCAATGACTCTACGCTATTTGGGCCAGATGTCCAGGACATCATTAATGATTTACAGGTATTGGGAGGGCTCTCAAGTCTGTCCATTCCCATACACAGCCCCAGGAGCAGACAATGCCCGTCCTTTCATAAGGTGTCCCACAAGTCCGGAGCAGGGCAAACAGAAGACCTCCTCTGCTTTACCCACCCCCTCTTCCTTGGGCCCTGCCATAAAGCGACCCTGGGGTGATGGATCAGTCCCAGTGACTGGATTCACTTCTGCCTGACTCCTTGCCAGACCCCCCGCACAAGAAGTGGTGGTCGGTCAGGTCTCCCTCCATCTCAGCCAATGGAGAACCATAACAGATACCTGGATTCTCCAGAATATAGAATGGGGTCACACTCTGGAACTTGTAGAACAGCCCCCAAAGACTCTTCTAGTACCCTCCACCTACCCTCCAGCCCATGTAATGGTTCTTTGGGAAGAGTCCCTTCTGCAGAAAAAGACCACTGAGCCAGTGCCCAGGCAGCAGAAGAACGAGGGATTCTACTCCAGGTTTTTCCTGGTCCCCAAAAGAACTGGAGATCTGAGGCCTATCCTAGATCTCAAAAATTCTACATGGTCACTCTGCCTGGCCTGCTGCCCTTACTCAAGCCGGACAACTGGCTGTGCTCTCTAGATATGCAAGATGCTTACTTGTATATCTCAGCTTGTCGTCTGCACAGGCAGTTTCTCCAGTTTCTTTACAGGGCAAACATTACCAATTCAAAGTATTGCCCTTTGTCTTATCTCGGTGACACGGGTCTTTACAAATTGCTTAGCAGCAGTAGCTGCTGTCCTTTGGAGCGAAGGCCTGTTTATTTTCCCCTATCTGGATGACTGGCTCCTCAAAGCTCCATCCATCCAGAGATCAGCTCCTCCGGAGTCTGGACAGGATCCGTCCAGCTGTTTCACTTCCTGGGCATCACTGTCAATCTACCCAAGTCCGTATCGATTCTGTCCCAGAGGCTGCAGTATATGGAGCAGTCCTGGACTCGGGGCAGGGCAGGGCAAGGCTTTCCTGCCTCAAAATAGTGTGAAGTGCCTCATTTCTTAGGTTCAGGAAGTGACCCAGAGCCATTATGTTCCTGCGAGGGAGTATTTGAGGCTATTAGGTCTCATGGCT
The DNA here is from genome assembly GCA_016271365.2 of Neoceratodus forsteri. Classification (NCBI taxonomy): domain Eukaryota; kingdom Metazoa; phylum Chordata; order Ceratodontiformes; family Ceratodontidae; genus Neoceratodus; species Neoceratodus forsteri. The sequence goes on along the minus strand of CM057454.1, from coordinate 676,610,072 downwards.
GCGGCCACTGCCATGGTCCCCTTGCCCAGACTGAACATGTGGATGCTCCAGTGGACCCTTCGGGTGCAGTGGGACCAACACATGGACAACCTGGAGCAGCTGGTGCTGGTCTCCTCTCCAGTCTGCAAGGTGCTCCAGTGGTGGATGGACTTCCAGAACTTGCTACAAGGGGTCCAGTCCTCATATCTTCTACGCAACAGATTCTCACTATGGATGCCTCTGTCTCGGGATAGGGTACGCACCAGGGTCCCCTTCAGACTCAGGGGACCTGGTCCCAGACAGAGACATCTCTGCATATCAACGTCCTCAAGATGTGGGCAGTCCTGTATGCCATGCAGGCCTTTCAGAACTATCTCCTTTCAGGTCAACTGTTGGTCCAGCCAGAAAATCTCAGTGTTGTCTACAACAACAAGCAAGGGGGAAAGCATTTGTACCCCCTGTGCAGGGAGGCCATTAGAGTCTAGTACTGGGCACTGGACAACAGCCTGGTCCTCCTGGCAGTCCATGTCTCAGTGATACTGAACACTCTACTGAACAGCCTCAACAGGACACAGTCCAACATGCATGAATGGGAGCTTCTCTCATCTGTCACAGAAGACCTGTTTGTTAGATGGTGTCGGCTAGAGTTGGACATTTTTTGAGTCCCCACTCAGTAAAAAACTTCCTGGTTTCTGTTGGCTAGATCCAGGGCCTGGAGTCTTCTGGCGAGACACGTTGTCCCTCTCCTGGAGTGGAAGGTTCCATTATGCATTCCCTTCATTTCCTCTGATTCAGAAGGTGCCAATCAAGCTGCACATGGAGGGGGCCTGCATGATCCTAGTCGCACCCTTGAGGCCATGGCAGATATGGTTTCCATTAATGCAACATTTAGTGGAGGACCCTCCAGTTCCTCAGCCTGTCTGCAGGGATCTGCTGACGCAGACTAAGGGGACCCTGGTCTATCTGAACCTCAAGTCCCTTCATCTGCATGCCTGGCTCCTGAGGACATAGCCACTGCCCAGTTTGGAGTATCTCAGAGGGTAGTGGGTGTCCTCGTGGCCACACTCGAATCCTCCACTAGAGCCACATATGCCATGCAGTGAAAGAGGTTTGCCATCGGGGCTCTTTTACCTGTCCTGTTAGCCAGATTCTGGACTACCTGATCTCCCTGTCTGACTCAGGCCTCCAGTACTCCTCCCTCAAGGTGCACCATTCCGCTATGCTGCCTTTCATGAGCCTGTGGGCGGTCATACCGTGGCTCAGTCAGATGTGTCCCATACCTTTCTCAGGGGCATCCTGCACCTGAAACCTCCAATCAGTTCCCCTGCCCTGGCTTGGAATTTAAATTCTGTTTCAGAGAAATTGATCCTGTCTCCATTTGAGCCAGCAGCGACTTGCAAGCAAAGCTTCCTTTCTTGGAAAGCATTATTTTTGGTTGCTGTTACTTCTGCTCAAAGAATTTCTGAGCTTCAGGCTCTCTGGTATGACTTTTCACAAAGACAAGGTGTCTTTGTGCACAAATCCTATGTTTCTCCCAAAGGTGGTGTCTGAGTTTACCCTGAACGAGTCTATACACCTACCTGTTTATTTTCTGGAGTGTGCCAATCCAGGGGAAGCACTGCTCCATACTTTAGATGTGCACAGCATGTTGAAATATTATCTGCTCTGAACTAAGAAATGCAGAAAAACAAAGCAGCTTTTTGTTTCTTTCACCCCAAGGAAAGAGGACGTTCAGGTTTCCAAACAATGTTTATTCAAATGGTTGGCCCATTGTATTGTGTTCTGCTACAACAAGCACAGCAAGGAATTGCCAGGGTGGTGAAAGCCCTTTCCACAAGGGGCACGACTATTACTGAGGCCTGTTTCAGGGGGGTCTCAGCTGCTGACATTTGTGCTGCTGAACCTTGAGTACTGTCTATACTTTCACCAAGCACTACAGTCTGGACATTGCTTCTAGAACCCGAGCAGGCTTCAGCCGGGCTGTTCTGCAGAGCCCCCGTCCCAGGCCTTAGTTGACCATCCTCCCAGATTGTTCTGCTGCACCTGTAACTGCTTGGGACTCGTTCCTACAGTGTGACCTATTGACTGAGATATCCCTGAAGAAGACAGAACAGTTACATAAGAACTTACCATAACAGTAGATCTTTGAGGGGATCTCAGTCATCAGGTCTGCTTTCCCTCCCACCATCACCCTTCTTGGGATCCTCTGCTCTGACTGACTAAATGGTGTATCCAGCCTTTTATTTAGGCCTGGGCACCTCTCTCTCTCTCTCCTTGGACCCCGGGACAGGTTTGCTCCCTTAGTCTCCAGGGGGGAAAAAACTGAGGAGGGAGTGGGGCAGCTCATGCCTTTAAAGGGTTGCTGATATCGGCAGGTGACGTGGCCGACCCCAGTGCTACTGCTAAATAATCTTCCATGTGGATCCTGCTTCAATGACGGTGAAGTTCATACGGTGTGATCTGATGACTGAGATCCCCTCAAAGATATACTGTTAAGGTAAGTTCTTACATAACTGTTCTTTCTTGCTCTAAGTAAACATAGACTCACATCAAACAGTTGCCTTACTCTGATTTCTGTACTGTTCTTAACCCTGAATGCACTAGATTGTCTGTTATAGATGTTGCTGCTACTTACCTTGTTTGCTTGTTTACTGTATCTAGCTCATTACTGTAATCTGTAACCCATTTCCTCCACCACCACCCTCCCCAGGTTGCAATTAAAAATGAGACTGTATGTTATCTGTATTATCTACCTAGAAAAACAAGTTTATATAACTATAATACACACAGGCACTACTAAGAGTTGAAAGCAAGATAGCAGCTGCAACTTTGAAACTATCTGGGGCAGGTAAGGGGGGGTCATGTGGGAGGGCATTTACGTGTAGCTCAGCTTATTAAGCAGCAGCCTTCAGATGTGTGGCAATTAGGGTTTGTCATAAAGTGGTTTGGTAGGCTGTTCCATTCTGCAGGGCCTGAAAAGGTACATCTGTGTTTGTATTGTGTTTTATTTTACCCATAATGATACCATTGAAGACACAGCTCTTGCAAGGTACACCTGGGTGCAAGTTACATACACATCAAAATTGCATAAATTGTTCTGTATATACAAAAGAAAAATAAGGCATTATTAAATATGTTTAGACATCAAAAAAGAATATAAATGTTAAAAACATTTACACTTCTGATAGTATTTTCAGTTTTTGGGTACTATACAGGAAGCTGCCTTAGTCAATCTTAGAGAACGGGTAGCAGGGACTGGATTTAAGAGGAATGCAAGCTATCTGGAGTCTGGGAAGTGGATACAGTTATGGAGGTGTGTGCACCAGTGGTAGTCTCGACAGCTGCAGGGCTTGGTCAGCCCACATTGGCTGGACAACAGGCATGAGCATGCATGCATCCTTGAGTCACTCTCAAGGAGGAACCTGGAAAATCTGTTGTACAGGACATCCAACCTGTGCAGTGCATCTTTGGGGGAAGAACAGTACACCAAATCACCACTATAGATCAGACAGAGCAGGAATTTTTTCATTACAGCATCTGCACTCTTGTTTGACAGGTGAGGCAGTTCCTGGTGCAGTATGATAATATTTAATTTAGTTAGCCAATGAACCCCACTTTTATTCTTTTCAAAATCATTCTGAATAGAACTGGTCATTTTAGTGGTGCAAATTCTTTCTTTTTTTTTCTTTATCCCCCCTCCTCACGGTCGGCCCACATCCGGCCGCCGTCCTGGTGCACCCCGACTCCTATTGAGGCCCTCACAGCCCAGTGATACCCCCATGGTGTGCCCTCCGTGGTGACGGGGTTTCAAGCTCTTACCCACTGCCAGGAACAGATCCAGTGCACAGGGGGCAACACCCTCGGAGCCAGGTGGTGCATCCTAGGATGGCCATCAAGCCATGTGATCTTATTTTCTCTTTTCTTCCTCGGGGTGGAGTGTGCAATGATGTCACCAGAGGCAGCGTGCATGCTCCATGCACGCTCCTCAAGCGTCTGCCCATCCCGTCCTCATCAGTGTTGGCTGCCCCCAGCATCCGCTAGGGGCAGGCGATCGCCGATACTGGAACCCCTCCCCAGAAGGAGAGCAGTCCTTGGGATGCTTGATCCTTCTCCTCCCCTGCCGACCCCCGCTGGCCTGCATTCGTTCCCAAATACGGGTTGCCAGCGTGGTGCGAGGTATGTAGCATCCTGCGCCTCAACCCTCAGCACCACCCGGCCGGTCAGTATCCTGTGTTCTTTTAATACAGTTTTCTTTACACTACACCACAACAATAATAGTACAGTGTGGGACATTATACCATAATGATAATAGCAAAGTGTGGGACATTACACCATAATGATAATAGTACAGCCTCTGCCATTTTTCCTCGTGAAGGCGAATGATGGAATGACAGCTAACAGCGGGTTTCTGAGTAGTTTGTGTAAATGTTTTGCTTTTCCTGATACAGTTTTAAAATACCTCTGGTGATGGTCTTTAAGACTCTCTTGAGTCCAAAAAATTCCTGGGTTTACCTGTAACTTTTGTTGGTGTCCTTTATCACGTCTTTTGCCGTTCATCCATTTCCCATGTTCCTCAAGAAAATCATCTGCCCAGTTTCCCAGCAGCTCCTCATAGCCCTTGCTATATTTGGTATAATTGGAAGTTTGCATCCTGGAATAAATCCACATTCCTTACCCTGTCTTAAATTCCGCATGATTATTAGATTAAACTTGAAAACGTATTTAACTAAACTGAATTGGAATGCCAACAGTGGCCAGTAACCGATCTGGGAGGTCTGATTTAACTCACCCTTCAGTTGAAAACTATATACAATAACCACTGGGTCCATCGTTGCTTGACGAGAAGGAAGATATATCCCCCAGTTCAGCGAGCCAATGGAGCTCTGGTTTGTGACTTCCAAGGTTGAGGAGCTCAAGTGTGGTCTCCTTAGTAGCACAGCAGTAAAAAAGCTACTGTACTATGGAGGTAATCCATTAAAATATTCATCATGGTCCTCCAGGGGGTGATCTCCCCCCTTAAATGTGGCAAACAAAACTGGCTTGCTATTAACATCTTTTGCAAGCATTAGGAGAAAGAAAAACAAAAAACAAAATGGGTTAACCTGAATCCAGCCATCAGCAGTTTCCTAATTCTCCTTGCTGAACTATAACATTGCTGTCCTTTATGCACGTTTCCTGTTTTATAAAATAAATTGCTCTTGGATCAATGTGCAAGACAGAAAATCAACTTATTTAACTTAAAAGGCACTAAAATTTAAATCTGTGAGCATTCCCTCAGGAACCATTTTCCTGATCCTGGTTCAAGCCATAATCGATGGCAAAGTACCAGGCTATTATAAAGCAAAGTGAAAAAAAAAAATAGTTTTTAAGGCGAGCTAATCCTTCGCCATGGTTTTCCTCTGTTTTTTGAGGAGTTACCCCACTGTCTAAATCATCGCCTTGTTCATTATAAAAATAAATGACCTTATAATTATGGCGTCTTTTGGCCTAAATGATAAACAACTCAAGCTTATATCGTTATCTATAGTCCTTTCAATTAGCAAAACTAATATCCAGCTGCTATCGCAGTAATCACTGTTCATACGAAACATAACAAAAATCAAAAGGAATTAGCAGTACAAGAGAAAACTAGTGAAGAGTCCCCCATCTGGGGAATACTCATCTGAAATGCACTGTCTTGCTTGTTTTCATCGACGGAGTAGGAGTATGAACCCCTTTTTTTGATGAGAGGCTTCTCCGAGTGTCTCAGTTTCTCTGCTGTGTTCCAGTGTAAGCCGCAGTGTCATTATGGCCTAACAGCAGACCTGGAACAAGTATCCCCAAACCAGAATACCAGTTCTCAACTCTATACTGCCTCAGCCGAGGTATTGTAAAAAGAAATTGGATTAAATCTGTACACTGCTCAAGATTTTCCTCTAGTGGATCTTTGGAAAGATGCCAGGCGAGCCACTACTGAAACTGTAGATTTTTCTGGGGTCGTTCGCTTGAGTCTCAAGGCTGCCAGCGTGGCGGCTGTGGGGGCTGAACTGAGCGATTTTGTGCCCCTATTGTGAACTGCATCCTGAGCTTACTCAGCTCCGTGCGAGCCTCCTCTGCTGACTCAAACTCCCTATGTCCATCTGGTAATTGCACAATTAGGTGAGCAGGATAAGGGGTAAGGAATTGATATCCTTTAGCTTTTAACGCTGGAAAGATATCAGAGTATGCCCACCGGAGTCTCGTCATTTCTGGGGCATAGTCATTGTTCAGATATATTCTTGTTTGCCCGTAGTAAACTTTCTGCCATCTCCATGCTGTGATAAGTATTTTCTCCTCGGTTGCATAACTCAGAAACTGAGCAATAATTGAATGTGGGCGAGCTTCTGAAGAGGTGGGTTTGGTCCTAAAGCTCTGTGAACCCATTCCATTTCAATAGAGAGATCCGTGGGCAGATCCAAGGCTGTGCACAGTAAAGTTATGGTAAAGTCAGCTATATCTGGGCCCTCTGATCCCTCCGGGATACAATAAATGCAAATATTTTTTCGCCTAGCTCGATTTTCGGCATCCTCCTGCCGTGTATTTGATCTTTCTTGTTGTTCTTGAAGGATTCTGAGAGTCTCTTCCATATCATCTACCTTGTTTTCTACTGCCATTATTTGCCTCTCTGAGTCATCCACTCGTTGTTCGAGTGCCACCACATCCCTGCAGAGCTTGGAATATAATTAACTTCTGATAGAAAAGATATAAGTTCTTCATAGGTGGTATCTAGTTTCACCTTCTTAGATTTTAATGCTTTTTTGGGGGGGTATTAATTGCGTCTGTGCGACCTCCAGTATCCAGTGAAACCTGTGATTGTTCTGAGTCCGAGATGTCGGCGTTTAGAGCTTGCTGGTTATTCTCCATTTTTTAAGTTATTGGTCTCTTGCTGGTTTCAGGATTTCCTTATTTTAAGTCCCTTTCTGTAGATACATTTCTTTGGAGTTTTGCATTCAGTTGGATTTTTGTTCGGGGTGTTTTCAGCGGTTTCTAGTAGGAGCTCACTTAACTAGCTGCCATGCTGGTTGAGATGCAAACCGAAGTCCAGGTTTCTGAGTAGTGACCAATCAGAATGCCAACATCTGTATGCAGTCCCATTGTTCAGTCCACTGTCTGGTTATGTCCAATTAGAAAATGGGCTTTTTATTTCCTGGCATCTGACTGGCTAGTACCCTTGCCAGGGGGTACATTAACTTTCAACAGATGCCTTGGAAATAAAAGACACCAGTCCTAGTGCCCATTCACCCACACACTTAATCCTTGTGCCCAGGTTGCTTCCCTATTGGACAAAACAACTAGATTTAACCTGAAATCTGCGCCATTGTATCCCCTTGCTTAGCGAGAAATATGAGCTGCAAATGAGCCACTCGTTCCCAAAATGAAGCTGCCTGCCCAGAAACCATACCAAAACCAAATGCCCGCTTGAACATGCACAGTATTATTAAAAAACAAATGTTGCACCATGCCTACACAAGTGCACAGCTCGAGAAATACTTCTGATCTCATAAGCTGATGAACGCTCAAGCGCCGCCTATCTCGCTCCACTTCGCCCCTCATCAGGACAAATCTATCTCTCACCCCTTCCGATCAATATAAGCAAAAACAAACACCATACCTCATCAAAAAAAGAAAGAAATTAATTTCTCGATCTGACACCCTTCTTCCATTTCCCCCATATTTCCGGGTGTGATGTCACTGGCACATGCGAACTGCCGCGAAGTAACCGATTGAGAAATCAATTTCTTCAATTTGTTTCTGAATTTTTTCATGCAGTTCTGCTCCTCATCTATATTTAACACTTGCTGACACCTGAATGTGACAGGCATTTCAGAGTAGAGCGAGCGAGAAATGATGGGCAGCACCATACATCATCATGCAGACCACAAACTACTGCTGTCTGCTGTACCTCTAAGCCCCTGTGCAGGTACACTCCAACGTTTTGTTTTTTTTCAAAATATTACAGTAAAATCTTTTCATCTGGAGAGCGGGGGTAGGGGTTAAGAACAAGAGAATCCCTGTCGGGGGGCTAGGGGACGGGATAGGGCAACAAATCTGGGAAAACATGCAACAGCACAGAGATAGGGACTACTTTATCACACAAACATTTAAACATCATCAGTAACACATTTGTCAACTATTTTTTTATAAGTTTTTGAATCCCACGTAAAATTGACACAGTGCCCATTTTCTAAGCACAATAATGCCCTCCAGGGTGGGCGGTATGGGCAATACTGGACCTTCTAGGGGCTATAAGGCCCTCTGGCTGCGGCATCTGGCCTCATTACATCCCTGGGCAGTCCGATATAACCCAGTACCACCCACCCTGTCGGGCACTGCTGCTTGCATAATGGGACAGTAGCTCTCCATTCTTACTGGCTGCATGGTGCTTCCTGAAGTATACTATACATTTACTGTATCTCTCTTATTTTTTTTTTTTGATAACCGGGTAGGTGCGCTAGACACGAAAGTGACTATTTTCAGGCACGACCCCGGAGGTCAACAACATAGGGAGATAACAGTTACATAGAATACAGTGTCAGGAGCTGTGCAATACATTTCAGGCACGACCTGGGGGTCAAACAACATAGAGAGATAACAATTACATAGAATACAGTGTCAGAAGCCGTGCAATACATTGCAAGCATAAGGTGAGACAAATTTAGGACAAATAACGATACAAGGCATAACTGGTTTAAAATTAAACAATTGGAGATAAGTGCCCAAGTGTGGATTATCATAGAAATAACACAAAAATATGAGGTATATAGAGAAGAAATCTATTGAACGGCAGCATTATAACAAGGTACTGAGAGTGAGAGGGTATTGGTTTGGAAGGGGCAGGGAGAGAGGTAAAGTTGGGATGGGTGTAATGGGGGCTGAGGGGGCAAGGTGTAATCTCACACTGTAGAAGGTGTAACCAAGGCAGCCAGAGCAGGGTAAGTCTGGACCTATGGAGGGTTGAAGCAGGTACATTGAGTACAAGTAGTAAGGAGGGAGCGGTGCAATTTCTTAAACGTGGCATGTTTAGGTGCAAGGCGGACATCTAGGGGCAGCGAGTTCCAGTAGGAGGGGCCTACATGCGAGAAACCTGATTTTCCTTTGGTAGTTCTACATCTGGGAATGCAAATCAAGGAAAGGTCAGTAGATCGGAGACCATAAGAGATGGGCTGAGGGATTAGCAGGGAGGCTAGGTAGACATACTAGATCGAAGTACACTGTCCATCGGGTTCCCAAGAGAGAGGAGACGTTGTGCAGTAGAAGAAGGCCAATTGAGATCAGAGTACAGCAAGCAGTGATGTTTTAGTCTGGAGGAAGCAGAGGCGTAGCAGCATATATTGTTGTAAGTAGTGTCCCACCTATGAAGATTAGCTTTAGACGTATTTGTATAGATTACAGATCCGTAAGAAAGTGATGGAAGAAGGATTCCTCTAGCAATGGCAGTCCTAGCAGTGGGGGTAAGAATATAGCTTGTTTTGTAGGCTAAGCCCAGTTTGGCATTCACAGCCTTACAGGTGGAGGTTATATGGGCATCATAGGTGAGGTATTCATCGAGTAAGACCCCCAGACAATTAAAAGAAGTTACCATCTCCAGTGGGGAGCTGTCCACCTAGGTGACCTGGAAAGATTTACGGTGCTGTTTTAATTTAATAGAGGAACCAAAGAGCATGGCCTTGGTCTTAGCAACATTTAGGACAAGCTTATTATTGGTGATCCAGGATTGAATATTTTGTAGGTCCATGGAGAGCTTATGATTAATAGAGTGGACATTATCTGAGTTTGTATAAAGGACAAGGTCATCGGCATAAAGCAACGATGAACAGGAGGATACCACTTGAGGAATGTTGTTAACAAACATTGAGAAAAGCAGGGGTCTGAGGACAGAACCCTGCGGTACACTAATATTGATGAGCGCTTTTTCTGAGGTGGGCGAATTGAATTTCATGGTTTGATGCCTGTTTGATAGGTAGCTATGGAACCAAGTTACAACATTATACGGTCTGATTAACTTGCCTCTAAAATCATGACTCATACCGGACTAATACTGTGGCATTAGATCATTCAGATTTAGATTCAAGATGTGAATCAGAATTAGATTACCGAATGTTGTAAAACTAAGGATCCCTGGCTGGACCAGAGACACAATAGTAGTGCTTCCTGATGCCACCTGGGAGAGTCCCCTCCTTGCATGCAGACTTGGGTTGCATGCTCTGGGACTGGCTTGGAGCTGAACACATCACAGAGGTGAGGATCTTGGCTTCTGTGGAGGAAGGGAAGATGCAGGCTGCATGATTCTGGTGCCTCCCCCTGCTGGTCAGCCATAAAGGGGCCTGGAGTGGAAAGCAGTTTTAATTTTTTAGTTTAGCTTTTATTGTGCAAAAATCCTTAAGAAAAAAAAACTATTTTTCAAAGAATCTAGAGTCATACACACATACATAAATAAGTTACATGTAAATACACAGTGCAAAAATTACAAGGGAATGAAGACATACAAAGCAGTATAAAGAAACACATTGTCAAGAGTGATCAGGTGCTAGAAGCAGTTACAAGTGTTAGATGCAGTAAGCACATCCAGTAGTTCATTTTTGAAGGAGATAGTCACACAGAGATGACAGCAACTGCTGAGGAGAGAGGGATTACGGGTAGATACAAAGACAACAAAATTAGATTACTGATGTAACAAAAAATGGAAAAACATCAGAATCTTTGGTAGACACTAAAAGGACAACTGGAAGGCATCTAAAGGTGTAAAAACTGTTTCCTATCACCTTTAACAAGTTCTTTGAGACATTCTAGGATTTAGCAAATCTAAAGGAGAAACAGTTCTTAACTAGCGAGAAGTCTCTGATTAGTAATAATAGAGAGTTAGGTGCCATACCCCTAGTAGAGTACTTACTGTCAATAAACCTAAAGTTGAACTGTAGTCCTAGGGTAAATAGCCAAAGTATTTTTTTTCCCATAACCATGGTGTGGAATTGCAGCCATCCCAAGATATTGTAGAGGACTCAGATGTAAGTGTCAAGCTTAAGGTCCAGTATAAAGCCAAAGGCCCTGTTCAAGAGGCTTTTAGAAAACGGGCTTTAAAAATACTCAGTCCTGACTGGGCAAGAGCCCCCTCTACCCATACATTTATTTTTCAACAGTTCCCTGTAAAAAATCAAGTGCCAGCTGACACTGCCACTTTATGCTGCTGGTGTTCCTGTGCCATGTCAATTTTCAGAATCACTCGGAAGCCAATTTTTCTGCTTGCAGGCTCCCTACCCCCCCACTCAATTCTCTCAACCAAGCAGTTCTACAACTTTAAAAATAATGTTTTAAAATGGCGTGAAAGATAATGTAATGGCAAACCTTCCCGGTAGCAGAGCTACCGTGTACAAATCTTTCAGCCAGCATGCCACTGTGTTACAGTCCAAACCGACCACATTGCAATGAAAGTGAGTGAAAGTCGTTCCTGTTCCACATAAAAGCAGAGCACCACGAAGCATGTGTGTGTTGGGGGAAGGAATAACAATTGACCAAGCAAAGGATGGAAGGGGGTGGCAGTGAGCGTTAAACAGCCCTACAGGAAGGGAAGTCTCTGGAGGGAAGCAACTCTGAAAGACTGCAGTGCCCTCTACTTGCTAATACACCAGTGGAGGGCCTACTTTACCAAAAAGAAAAAACAACCCTTTACAATCATTTGTACTCATTTTGTTGGTATTTTTTTGATTTTGCAATTCTTACATAAAAATGTTACATGTAGTCCCCTTTTCTAAGCACAGTAATATCCTCTAGGGTGGGTGGTAAGGGCTATACCAGATCTTCCAGGGCTATAAGGCCCTCAACCTGTGGCATTGGGACTCATTACGTCCCTGGGCCATCCAGTATAGCCCAATACCACCCACCCTGTTGGGTATTATTGCTTACTGACTTAACACTGGACAGCATACTATCACTTGCTGAACCCTATAGCCCATGATGCCCTAATCAATAATGCTAAGGCAGACACAGTGAACCAAGAGATTTTTTTTAATTTCAGGAAGGAAATTTCACCAGTTACAGTACAGAAAGCCAATTCGAGTGTTAATGACTTTAGACAAGTGGTCTATATGATCAGCGAACAATAGCATACTGTCAAGAAACACCCCAAGCTATTTAAATTTGTTCACCTGTTCTAAGGCAGCAGATGTTTACAGCAGGGGAGGAATCCAGCTTACAAAAGGTGCCAAACAGAGATGCAGCAAAGTTTTAATTTGCTGGCAAAGGTGCCGTGAAGTCGCAGAAATTCACACTTTGCAAATTTTACAAATGTTCTGGTGGGCTCACCAACTTCGCCATGCAAATTACTTTTTATTTAAACCCTCAAACTGTAATAAAAAGTTCCCCACCCCCACTGTGCTGTAACACTGCACCCCTTCCACCTCCCAAACATTTTTAAGGCCCAGTGGGCTTATCAGGTCAACAAAATTCAATAAATAAGTAATAAATAAGTCATTAAACCCCAATCCCTGCTGGCACCATCGTCCTTCCTCCTGGCGAATTTCAGCACATAAGTTCAATATACCCTTCCCCCACCCAGGTTCCAAACACAATTCCCCCTGCCTCCCCCCAACCAAGTCCCATCACCAGGTCCATTAGTCATTACACGCCCCTTGCCACCCCCATGGCCTTCACCACCCATACAAAATGTGACCTGTAATAAAGGAAATGGTCCCCTGGTGCAGAGCATCTGCTCTGTTCAGTGTTCAGCTCAGTAACTGCACTGGTGCTAGAATGAAGGGTGACATCCTAGTAAAACCCGATTGGCTGAATTTTCAGTGAGTCAGTTTTTATTACAAAACAACTAAGTCAGCATTTATTCATGCAAGGCCCACTACTGAGGCAAGCACTGAACAAAGCAAAAGCTCTGCACCAGGGGACTGTTTTCTTTATTACAGCTCACATTTTTTCTGAGTGCTGGTGGGGGCCGATGGTGGTAGGGGCTAGAGGGGGTTGGCTGGAAAGTGTTATGATTAATGCACCTGGCGATAGGACTCGGGTGAGGGAAGGTGGGGGTAATGTGTCTGGTGTGTGGGTGGGGGAAGGGTATCTTGAACTTATGTGTGGAAATTCACCAGGGCAGAGGACGGAGGAGCATGCCAGTGGGGACTGAGGTTATTATGACAAAAAAGTTTTGGGAAGGTGAGAGGAGGGTATTAAAGCACAGTGGATAGGGGAGTTTTTTAATTACAATTAAAGACACAATTCATGTCATTTTTCTCCCACAAATTGCACAAATTTGAATGATGAACTACACAAATTGTATATAGTTCACCTGCAAACTGACAATTCACATCGATTTCCCATGTGAATTTGGACAATTCTCCAGGCGAATAACTATTCAAATTGTGGTTGTCAGTTATCTTTTTTGCGAAGCAAATTTCAGCAACTTCACACATCTCTATTGCCAAATAGCATACCTTTATTTTTTTTTTCATTCATAACTAGCAGATGTTAGAAAGCCACATCTAAATTCAGTGGAAGTCTATTTGTAGCCTCGATCGCAGGTGATAGTACAGTTATTAAGAACTTACTGTAACAGTAGATCTTTGAAAGGATTTCTTGCAGTAGGCCATCAATGGTACGACTCAGTTGTCAGGTGCTAGGACCACATGGAAACCTTTCTAGCTAACAGAAGGGGCTGCCCACCTCCAATGTCAGCATCTGATGCCAGCCTATCCGTTATAAGGCATGCGACCCCCAAACCTTCCTCAGTTCTCCCGCCAGAGACCAGAAGCAGGATTCAGGAAGGGGGGAGCCAAGGAGAATGCCAGAAAAGGAAAAGGAAAAGGCAGAAAGCACACCCTGATGGAAGGGGAGTGAAACACAGACAGAGAAATGAGGGAAGGAGGGAGGGAAAGGCAGGGCCTGCTGCAAGAGATCGTCTCAAAGATCTTCTGTTACAGTAAGTTCTCACGTAACTGTACTATCTTACTTCGAGGGTATCTCTTACAGCAGGCCATCACTGGTAGGACTGAGTCCCAAGCAGTTCTCATCACAGAGGCAGCCAGGATGGGTGGATGGCAGATAATATGACAGCCTACGAGAGAAGGCCTTGAAGGACTGCCAGGCCAAAACTGGCATGACTCCTAGAGGTAATGTCCGTCCAGACTGTAGTGCTTGGTAAAGGTGTGGACACCACTCCAGGTGGCTGCAGCACAAATGTCAGCAGCAAACATGTTGCGAAAGCAAGCTACTGAGGCAGCCATGCCTCTTGTGGAATATTTGACAGCCCCAAAGTACTTTACCATACTCTCGGCGCCGAAGGTGGTGCTGAGGTAAAGGCAATGGATGCCTTACTCGCGCATACTGGCGACCGGGCTTGGGAATGAGCCTGGCCGTCTGAGGTCGGCAATGGGGGGAGGGAGGGCTGAATGGAGCTGCCAGAAGGCAGCTCTCCTCTCCAGGGAGGTGTAGCGACATCCCTTGGCTGATGGTTGCCTCCTGGTGGAGACTAGGGACAGCACAGGCTTAGAGGGTGCCAGGCGTAGGCCAATGGAGTGGGCGGAAAGGGGTTGTTACCGGGGCCATAAGACGCATGTGCACCTCCACGTGTATGCGTTCCTATTCCTGGGGCCACTGGGAGAAAACTGGAGGAGAAAATCACCAGTGGTAGGATAATGACCGACTCCTCGCAGATGCCGCTCCCAGGCTGGGCAGAAGGTAAGCCCTAGTAATTCTGAGTGACAGGGCTGGGGGGTGATCAGATGGAGGCTATCCAGAAAGGCACAGAAAATCTTATATGTTTAAAAAAAAAAAAAAAAAAATAAAGAAAAGGGTCCCTCGAAATATCTGATTTATTTCTGCTCACATTTCTACCAGTATTCCCTGTGGTGCTAATGAGCCAGGAACAAACCCGGTGATATGGACAGTCCAGACGGGGGTTGTAGACTGGAGTCTGGCAGGAGCATTCTGTGCCCGGATGCTTTGCTGTGCTGTGCTCAGGAGAAAGACCCAGTGACAGCCCAGAAAGTGAGCTGGGAAAGACCTCTCAGGAGAGCTGAGGAAACTGGATATGGAGAACTGCCTTGAGTTGTGTGATGCTGGCTAGCCCTAGTGTCAGTGGTCCAGCATTAGCAACACCAACAGATTAGGGATCTGCCCCACTTGCTGGGAGGTTCGGGCCATACCTGGGGTTCAGAGTGTGGGGAGAGCAGGCAGGGTGCTTAAGAAGGGAAAAAAACAAAACAGAAATAATATAAACAAGTGCATGTGCTACACAGCAGGGGCACCAGCAAGGGAAGGCAACGCTTTACACAGTAAGGCTGGAGTAATGACCTTGTTAGGGCTGCAGGTAGGCGGAGCCTGCAGCCCTATTGCATCAGCTCTAAAAATGATCTACAGGATTCAGACCATAGAACGCTTCCTTTGGAGTTTTCAAATGATCCTTCCACCTCACTGCAGCCCTTCAATTTAACCCTTGCAGTGCTGCAGACTGAACATTTATCCAGAGCTCAATCAAATAGATTCATTCTAGTTCTTTCGGCAGCCTAGGGATTAAGAAATGAATGCTCTGGAGAATCACCTCTCCTCCCCAGCCTTGTTTTCATTTGAATCCAAATTGGTAATCAGCGTTTTTAGAGCTAATGCAAGAGGGCTGCATAAAGCCATCTTGCTGTCTGTAGCTGGAAAAATGGAGTACCATGGCACACATTTGGGGAGTTTTCAGTGTATCTTTCTACCCAGTCTACAGTATACAGCACTGTTTCTAGAGCCTCTTAAATAATTGTGCCTCTTAAAAGACCTTAAGGCAGTAATAGCTGTAATTTCTATTGAAACACATTTATCATTTCAAGAGCATGTAAGATAAATAGCTATGGAACAGCTAATTTCCATAAACAATGAAAAGATGATTTCTTTTCAATGGCACTTCTTTCCCTGCACTCTAGCATATTTACCTGATTCTGTACTACATGTGTTGATTTCCTGCAAAATGTGTCTTTAAAACTAAGATATTTATAATAATTAGACAGTTAATGTAGTTATGTGTCTTTTCTGGTATTTTAATGGTTTCAGCTCCCCCTGTTCTCAGATTACCTTGCAATATATTTGAGTCTTAACCTTTGATTATGCTAGTCATTAATCTTCAGCCTTCTTGTGCGCTTGTATATACATAAATGTTGACATTTTATTTTCTTCATCGGTACCATAAAGGCATTGCGTTTTTGCAGAGTTTTTTGCACATTTCTCACCTCTTTCATTTATTTTTTCTGTCCAATGTCCACCTCCACATTTACATTTTTTATTTCTATTTGATCAAGTTTTACAGCATGTAAAGCTAGCAACAGTGGCAGCTCCAGCTTCCATTGGTTAATTTGGCACTGGCTAGGCACTACAGTTGGAAGCCAGGGCACCTACTGTAACTCGAATGGAAAAGCATATGTGCATATTCATGCTTGCTTCTTGGAGTATTCGAACTAATGATGAATGTTATGTTTCTAAAAATTAAAATGCAAATTCCATTGTATTTTTTTACAGGGGATGGCCCTGCTTCTCCTATCTTGGGGGTGGGGTACGGATGGCCCAGTTTCTCTTGGCTTGGGGTGGATGGCTCTGCTTCTCCTGGCTTAGGGAGGGGGGGAATGGCCCTGCCCCTGCTTTCTCTAGCAGGATAAGCTGGGCCACATGACCCAGAAGATAGGGCCACCCCCAAGCCAGGAAAAGCAGGGCCAACCCCGAGCCAGGAGAAACAGGGAGATACCCTCCCCCCCAAGCCAAAAGAAGCAGGGCCATCCTCACCCCCCAAGCTGAGAGAATCAGGGGCCCCCCCACCAGGAAAAGCAAAGCTATTCCCCCTGGGGTAGGAGAGGTAAAGTCTTCCCCATCATCCGAACAAGAAGAAATTTATTTTATTTATTTAGCTTTTGTTGACCGGGTGAGTGCACTAGACAAATCCTGCCTATTTTCAGGCACGACCCGGGGGAGGGGGATACAGATGAATGCCAACTGACCTTGAACCAGATTAAGCTGTTGGTGATATTTTTAGTGAATGAGGGAAATTTGGCCAGGACACCGGGGAAATTCCCCTACTCTTTTCGATAAGTGCCATGGGATCTTTAACATCCACCTGAACTACCACCAATCCAGGCAGATGGGACCTCGGTTTAACGTCTCATCCGAAAGGCGGCACCTCAGAAATGCAGCACCCCTCCCATGCTGCATTACAGTGTCAGTACTGGGATATTAACCCAAGTGCCAGATGTGGGAACTGAACCCACAGCCCTCTGATCTCCCGGCCTCACAGGCGAGTGTGCTACCTATTGAGCCACTGACACTGCTATGACACTGAAATGGCCATCCCAACCCTTTACAGCAGGTAGCCACCTACCAAAACAGTCTTCAATGGATTGGCCACCTGCAGTGGCAGGCCAGGAGATCGAGGGTCATGCATTCTCTCATTTGAGTTTCTCCCTTCCCCACAGTACTAAGACATTTTCAAGTAAACCCATCCACTTACCTTAACAAAAAGGCACAAGCAGTCAGAACCCTGTCACTCTTTCTTGGCCGTTTTTGCTGCTGGCAGGACTTGTACTTGAGGGTCTGACTCTGTGCTGCAGCTACTGGCTGGGCAGAGTGGCTAGCTGGTGCTGCACTCTCTCATTACTGACCAGACTTCTTTAATATTTTATGAAAACAGCACAGCATAGTACAGCTCTTCTAAGGTTAGCTATATTACTGGGTTGGGGGGTGCTTCTGTGCTGCAGCTTGCAAGCAACAGCAGTGCAGTTCTGGTTTGGTGAGCATGGTTGGCTAGATGACTCCTGATTCAGGCAGCTAGGCAGTCACCAGGAACCAAACCGCAGTGCCACTCCCTGCCCCCAACACTGGGTGCCCAATTATGGGGTAGGGTGATAAACTAAAATGAAAGCAAGTAGCCACTTGCTGCTCAACCCTGTTGCCATCAGACTTCCCAAATTTTGACACCAAGTGCCTAAACCTAGAGTCAGACAGTAAATGAAAAAAGTAAGCAAACAATGACAGCCAAACCCCAGTGCTGCCAACCCTCCTTTCTAACACTAGGTGCCCAGCCCCCCAGTCCAACAGTCAATGAAAAAAAGCAAGCAGACAATGGAAGCCCATCTACAGTGATGTGTTAGAAAGAAACGTTAGTTGTTTTCTGCATTTATCTATTGTAGCATTACTCCCTGCTATTCATTGTACTATTGCACACTTGTACATCAAATAAAAAGCAGTGTTATTCTATAGTCAGCAGTAAAACTTTAACCCGCTTAATAGAAAAGCACATGGAAATTCATAGGATGAATACTAAAAACAACAAAAGTGCAGTAGTGCAGTTAATATCAGGGAGCAATGCTATACCATATTGGGGCAAAAACAACTAACGTTTCACTCCAGAAGCAGAGTTTTATCAGAGTTAGTAAAGTAATGCAGAAATGCCCTTATATTATCTGTCATTAGGTCTGAATAGCACATGTATGAACAGCGCTGTCAATAACAGCACCTTCCATACAGCACTATGCAGAACAGTGGCAGGAACAAATGCGGCGAGTAAAGGCAATGCCACTGGTAGCGGTCACAGTGCACACTGACAACTGCTACCAGTCTAAACACTTATTTTTAGTGGGGGTTCTGTCCCCTCCCCACAACCCCTTAACTAAAATTATCAACTCTGAGTTGGAGTTGGATTACGGAAGAAAAACAAAATTTTGAATTCCAGGATTAGAACCCTGATCTCCACCAACATTGTGACCAAGCAGCTCCATATCTCAGTCCTCTCTGCCACAGGAGCAGTTCCTCTACCATTTTCGATTTCCCAGCCCTTGTCTTCTTCCTAGTACTACAGCCAACAACCTGAGTAGCGCTTGCTGCACAGCACTGTTTAATCTCTGTCTCCATCTGTGGTACGCCATTCAGACATCGCTGTTTTTTCCTTATGCTATATGTGTAGCACTATTGTATCCGGTTATTATATTATCCATCACCAGTGGTGTGCAAATAAAACATTTGAAACAATGAATATGATGCATCCTTAGGATAGGAGGAGGCACTTAAGAAATTACAACCGGCAATTAAGACAATGAAAAGTATATCAAACCTGGTTTAAACTACCCAAAAGGCATATTTCACAGTTGGTTAGTGCATTTAATTATAAAAAAAAGCTTTACATATAAACTACAGTATCAGGAACTATAAACCATATAGAAATCCATTTTGTGGATGTTGGAGTGAAGCAATGAGGATATAAAATTGACAGGTATTCATTTATATATCGCTTCTCTTGAGAGACATTTTCTTTAGAACTGTAGAACCAATGAACTCTGCAGTACAATGATTCCAAATATCAGGAATCTATTCAAAAACATTAGATAAAAAGTAGGGCATTATTATATCAGATGCTCAGACATAATGGATCTATACCTTGGGGGCTCGCTGTAGCCCAGGTGTGAATGATTTCTATAGGCAATCTTTATTTCCTATATATAAAGATGGCAGGCATACTTTGCAACAGAAGTGGTTTTTTTTTTTGTTACTGTATTACAGTATGATTATGACAAAATGACCATCTGGTAAAATAATGTCCTGCTTTTATATTGTTTTTTAGAATCCATGCCTGCCATTTGTATTTTGTATCACAGAGTTAATTGGATCCACAGTGCAAGAGAAAATGTCTCTTAAGAGAAGGAATATATATGGATGAACACCTAAACATTTTATAGCCTCAGTGCTTCACCCCAACATGTGCAAATTGGACTTCGATATAAATGTACATTTACTGTTATTGTGGTTTATATATAAAGTATTTTTTAATACTTTCATCTACTAACAAACTGTTGAAAATATGCCTTGTGGGTAGTTAATACAGGTCTGATGTTATACTTTTCATTACCTTTATTGCCAGTTGTAAATTTATGAGCCTCCTCGTATCCTAAGGATGATCCACATTCCTCTCCTGCAGCCCGATCGGCTCAGGTCAGTGTTTGTTTTTTGCTTTAATCATGTCTCAGCCCCCAGATATACTGGAAAAGGAACATACTGGTGGGCTGCTCCAGTCGGTCTGTTACCCTACCTTACCTCAATTCCACTCTGGTGACTGTAAATCTTCAGTGTTACTTTTTTGCTCCAGGCTGCTTTGGAGTGCTACACTGCTATGCTGGTGCTATACAGAACAAGTGCTTGTTCATACCTTTAAATGTATGTTTTTGTGCATTGTACCTTCTGGTACAATTAATCCCAACTGCAAAATGGATGGTCAAAAATTACCAAAGAGGATATTCTGTAGTAGGTTTCTATGAAATGGAAGATGCCCAGAGGAGTATGAAGTGTGTGGGTGTTGCCAAAGAACATTTTGCTGTTATGATGGAGTTTTTAAAATTGGTTTTGGCCAATGTTCTATTAGCAGTAGCCTCCTTGTGTGCCAGTCTCTACTGCCACTGCCAAGCAATGAACCCTGACAGCTGCAAAGCTCCTACCTGTGGTTTGGAATGCCTACAGCCTGGCCTGCTCGAGGAGAGAGAGAATGAGCAGCTGCAGGCTGTTGTGTGATTAGGAGATATCACTGTCAATGGTAAGTGCTTTAAACCGTCCAAAAGGTATGCCACCATTGCCTCAGTGAAAGCACTACTGAGCTCTTTCCGGGCCAACTTGTAATGCTTGTTTTACTCCCACGTTTTTTTTTTTGGTTCCACGGACCGACAACCTATCTAGGAGTTTGCTTGGTGGGAGAGCCTATTAACACTGTTGGCCAGGTTGTAAACCCTGCAGTGGGTATTCCAGATAAAGACCTGCTTGGTTCAGTACCTAAAACTGCGAAATTATTCTCATTCTCCCTCAAGGATAAATATCTCAGTTTATAGAACGAAGCAGCTACTACAGTGGAGCCCACTTATAAGAATATCAGATATAAGAAGATCCCATTTATAAGAACACTGTTTGGAAGTCCCGATTTTTGCTCATTATTTTCAATGACAGTAAAGCCCGTTTATAAGAACATCAGTCCGTTTATAAGACCATTTTTTCCCAGAGGTAGTGATAGATGGTTATTCTCACCTCTGAGCGTGCTAAGCCTGGGCTGAATCATCATCTAGTTTCCTCATTAACAGTCACTTAAGTAGTAAATGGATGTGTGAAAGATGCCACATGAAGGAGACAGTACATATTCTTTCATAGTTAGATGAGACACTGAATGGATTTTACAACATTACAATAATTGTTTGAGCAAGAGCTCTTTTAAAAAGCTGTATTATACTACTTTTAATTAGGAGTTTTCTAAAAACTAGTCTGAGTCTGGTTTCATCATGTTAACCATAGATTTTACATAGATTTTCACCGTTTTCAGTGAAGCCCTCTTATAAGAACATCCTGGTTATAAGAACATTTTTGCTTGGCATTTAGGGTGTGCTTATAACAGGGCTCCACTGTAATGAATTTTAACAAACTGTCAAGTTCTGCTGGGTCTTTGTTCAAGCAAGATAATAGACTATTTGAGCACTGGCTGCTCAGACTTCCTGTAACTTTTTTCCCCTTTTACCTTTTATAGTGCTTAAAACATTCCCGGCTTATTAGGAAAGCGCCCTGTGTGATGTTATGGGATTCTGTTTTATGGTCTGATCTAATATAAATTAGTATTGTTTTGTGTTATTTTGTTTTCATAGAAACACAGAATATGACAGAAGATAAGGACAAACCGGTCCACCTAATCTGCCCATTTCCCTACTTGGTTTGGAAATCCCTATTCTTATCTGGTCTGACGTTCCCCTGCTGTGCAGCAGAGCAGGGTGTCTTTATGCTTATCCCATGCACTTTTGAATCCCCATACTGTTTTCGCTTCCACCACCTCTGCTGGTAGGCTGTTCCACGGATCCACCACTCTCTCTGTGAAAAAAATACTTCCTAACATTCCCCCCTAAACCTCCCTCCAGCCTCATGTTATGGCCCCTTGTCCTTGTGCATGTTCTTCTCTGAAATATGCTCCCCTCCTGTACCGTTTATTCCTCTAAGGTATTTGAAAGTCCCTATCATATCCCCCCCTCTCTCCTTTCTCTCTTCCAGTGAATAGATGTTAAGTTCCTTGAGTCTTTCCTCATAAGGCTTGTGGTGCAGTGCACGTATAATTTTTGGTGCTCTTCTCTGGACTGCTTCCATTCTGTCTATGTCCTTCCTGAGATGAGGTCTCCAGAACTGGACACAGTACTCCAGATGAGGCCTCACCAGTGATTTATACAGTGGCATCACCACTTTGCTCCTCCTACTGGTTATGCTCCTTCCTATGCACCCCAGCACTCTGTTTGCTTTCCCCACTGCTTTTTCACATTTGTTTGGACGACTTCAGGTAATCAGATATGATAACCCCCAGGTCTCTCTCTTTCCTGACTTGTGGTGGCTAGAACCTGCCCCCCCATCCTGTATTCCTCTCTTGGGTTTCTGTGTCCCAGGTGCATTATCTTGCACTTCTCAGCATTGAAACCCAACTGCCAAACCTCTGACCATTCCTCAAGTAGCCTTAGGTCGTTTCTCATTTTATCTAGCCCCTTCTGTGTGTCAGCTCTGTTGCAGATCTTGGTGTCATCTGTGAACATGCATACGTTCCCCTCAGTCCCTCTGCAATGTATAAACATAGAAACACTGTATAGGACTGGACCTTCCAGTCCATGTGGCACCCCGCTGGTCACCTCCTCCTCTTCGGATTTTATGCATTTTCAAGTCTTTTATGATTTAGTTAATACATTTGCTTGCTATTAGTCATCAGTCATTAGACTGACCATCAGGTGTGTCAAACCCAAGTCTTTCTTGTTGGACTAACTAGATTAACTAGTAAATTAATCATTATTCATTTATTTTTCCATGCTTTTTGCCAGAAGTGTAGTTCATACTTGACGATTGTGTTTAGATACACTTTAATATTCGATTAGTCTAGCACTACGGTGCTGGAAGTCACATCTGGCAGTGTATTTGTGTGATACCCTATTTCAGTACCTCTTTTTTTGTGGTATTGATGCTGTATATTTTACCTGGTGGCAAAATGTGGTGCTTTTCTTTTATGAAGACCCCATCCTTTTATTGAAACTTAACTTTAATTCATCCCAATTTGAATTTTAAGTTTTGAATTTACCGCCTCTGCGTTGCTACGCTGTTGCCAATGTTGCCACATCACTGACTCCCAGCCTACCATTGTGCGGGCTCAGTGTCCTGCTCCAAACATTTGCCATTTTGAGCAGCCTCATGATCAGGACACACACAGCTTTATAGCTAGAGTTTTGCCGGACTTTTGCACAAAGTAACATGGAAGGTGATGCGTTTTGTAGCTAAGTTTGCTATCTAAGTTTTTAGATTCTATAAACGTGTCTATAATAAGATGTCCAATTCTCTTTTGTAGAAACATGCTACTCAAGGGTCCTTTGGTCTATGACCACAAGCTCTCCTCTTATTTTTGAATTAAAGACATATCTCAGACGGACAAGGACGCAAAAACAATTGGGAAAGCCAGAGAAGTTTTTTGTAAAACATTTCGCCACCTGTTGTTTTTCAAAGGTAGACAATTAACTCCACTTGTAACTAAAACATCGGCAATATTAGCATTATAGTCTGAAGACTGAATTATTGTACGTCTTATGTGTTTTCAATTGTTTTTTTCTAAACTGGCAAGCTTGATTTGTTTTGAACCTTATTTTAAGATATTGTAATCACCTAGATTAACCAGCATATAGATTTATCTAACATTATTTAGAGATATTGCTTATGTTTTCTAATTGTTTTTATACTTATTTATATTTTAAAATGTATCTCTCTGACTTTATTAAGTGTATTAACTGTATTAAAGTGCACTAGGGCCATTGGGAGTGCATAGAGTACTTGGAGTGCCATTCAGGCACTTAAGTGTGTCCAGGTTAAATTGGGGCATATTTATTGGAAAAGGCAAAATATATAGAGGTCGCTGGTCCATTATTTAAACTCCTTCTGACAAGGGAAGAGTGCAAGGTTGCTGTACTATAAGCCTCTCCACAAAGGTGGTGATGCCACTACCCCAAGGCAACCATCATCCAATTTCCCTCCTCCCCACCTTATCTAAGGTGAAAGAGCACTTTGTACAATCAAGACTAAACATGTTCCACACCTCCACTAACTTTCTGTCCCCCTACCAATCAGGCTTCAGGAAGCATCACTCCACCATATCTTCTCTTCTTAGGTTTACTGGCCACATGCAATCCACTGCCGACAAAGGATATATCATGGCAGCCATTTTCATTGACCTAGTCAAGGCCTTTGATTCTGTCCCCCCCCCACTCCTAAATGCCCTGGATCATGCTGGTCTTGCCCCTGTAGTACAATGGTTCACCTCCACCTAACAAACAGATATCAGTCAGTCAAAATAGCAAACTCCTTTTCCACCCCTCCTATCCAAGCTAGCATCCTCAAGTATTGATTCTTGGTCCCATTCTTTTCACTCTTTTCATAAACAACCTCCCTTCTGCCTGCTCAAACTCCCTCATCTACATGTACGCAAACAGTCCTGACCTGAACTCTGTCAAAACTGCTCTACAAGAAGACATGTCTTCATGACCTTCGGAACCTCCCAAAGACTGGCAAAATCCATCCCCCTCCCATTACCACCATAGCAGGCACAGCCCTTAAATGAAGTTTCATCCTATAAGTATTTAGTTCTTTAGTTAGACCCTCAACTAAACTTCTCTCACCACATCAACTATCTATCATCAAAACTGCGCCCAAAGCTCGGCATCTTTTACCATAACAGAGACTCTCTCCCTCCCTGACAGTCAAACTTCTGACCAAAATGATTTTACCTATTCTTGACAATACCAAAATCATCAACTGCACTGCCCCCTCCTCCCTGCTTACTAGACTTGACTTTCTCTCTTTTATGCCTTCTATCGTTTTGCCTCAAACTCTCCCTTAAGGACCCAACACTGCTCCCTCCTCTGTACTCTAAATCTCCCTCCCCTATCTCACCGGCACTTCATTCACTCTGTCTCCTTTATCTCTAAATTTTGGTCCTAACTCTCTGATCACCTCAGCCCCGCTTCCCCCACATCCTACTCCCTGTGCCCTAGGGATGCCTGCTCCTTCTCCCTTCCCAAACCATCCTCAAGCATAGGCAAATCTGCCTACACCTATCGTCTCCCCTCACTCTAGAACTCTCAACCTCCTGTCCTTCGAAACTCCCACCTGCACCCCTCTGTCAGGTCTCAGGTATGCCTCCTGCCTCCTCCTACCTGCCCCATGTCACCTGATTGCACTTAGGCATTGCAAATTCAGTGTTGTTGTTGTAATTTTCTATTTGTATTTACTTGCCGCTTTGTATTGTTTCCTTATTAGCTGCTGGCACTGCCTTGCATCCTACATGATTTTACTATTGTATACTGTTTGTGCAATTTACCAATGTACACTGTCTTTCATACTTGTGATCCTTCACATTGTTTATCTATTGCCACTGTAATTGGCCTGCTTATGCCTTGTAATCACGATTGTATTACTTAAGAGAATTGTATATGTTATTTCTTTTTTTTCTTTTGTACCCCGCTCCTCAGATCTCCCCAGGTCGCACCTGGAAATGAGGCTCGGCTCAGTGTGCCTTTCCCAATTATCAAATGTGTAAATAATATATTTAAATAGTCTATTAACCATTAACTAGAAAATTCTAGCAAATTATATCCTGGCCTTTCCGCTCAGTTGTTGGGTTTACTTTTCCTTTTAAACCGGGTCCTATCAACTTCGTCTGCCTGAACAGAACTGACCACCTATTATTAGAAAGGAGAACCTGAACTTGATCTGGATTAAGACTACCCCAATAGATGTGGAATAAGTGGATAATCTGACTTTAAGAACTGAGTTGAGAATTTTGTACAGATTCTACAATAAGAGACAATAGGAAATAAGGACAGGTTTCATAGGTTAATCAGAGCTAAAAAGACCAAGGTCCATATTGCTCGCCATATGTTAATTATAACCCTTGATGGAATTTAAACACAAATAAGCATCCAATCAATTTTTAAAAAGATACATGCTCTCACTTGCAACCACTTCCAAGGGCAGACCATTCCATATCGTAGAAACTCTGAGAACCATGAACTTCTCTGTTTAGTTCTACAGCATTCCACTTTTAACTGTAGTGGATGAGCTCTGGTTTCGTATACCACCTCTCTGAGTACTAGACCTAAACGTTCCCATAATCGATCATCATGTAAGGCTCTGTAAACCATACGCAAATCCTCCCTCATTCTACGATACTCCAGAGTATAAAGCCCGAGTTTCCACAGTCTGTCATCATACTCCATTCCCCTCACTTCATCAATTCTTTTAATTGCCCTCCTCTGAACTCTCTCAAGGGCATTTATAGAACCCTTATCTCCTGATCCCCAAAACTGAGCACAGTACTCGAGGTGGGGCCTAACTAGGGAGGAATATAGTGGCAACAAACCCTACTACTTGTACTTTTTATATGTTTATTTATACAATGGTGTATGCCCCCAGCCTTCTTAATTACCTGTTGACAGTGTAGTCCAAAATTTAGGTCATTTTATTCTTTTAGATATGTTAAGTCATAACAGCTTCAAGCAATCTACCCCCCAGAGTGTAATTTGCTTCTGGATTTTTCCTCCCAAAATGCATCACTGTAAATTTCTCTACATTAAACACAAGTTTTTTTTAACATTGGCCCAGCTTTCTAATTCATCCAACGCATACTGTAAGGTGTTGATGTCTTCGGGATTGTTAACTGTAAAACGTACGCATGTATCATTAGCAAATTTGGTTAACCAAATCTCTGTAGATGTATTTAGTGTAGAAATATAGATATTGAAGAGACAGGGGCCTAATACTGATCTCTGAGGGACCCCACTAGTCACTTGCTCATATCCAGAATAGTAACCCTTTATGAAAACCCGCTGAGTTCTCCCAGTCAACCAGGATTCAATCCATCTAGTAATATTTCCCTCTAAACCCATAGTTATGGTTGCATCAATTAATTCACCATGGGGGGCCTTAGAAAAATCGAGAAGGATAACGTCCACAGCTTCTCCTTTATCCAGTGCCTCACTGACACCACCATAAAAATGTTACAAATTAGTCATGCATGATCTTGATTTCACAAAGCCATGCTGGGTTGTATCAATCTGCATAGCTTTTCCAATATAAGTTTTTACTATGCCCTCAAGAATCTTACCCAGGACCGATGTTAGACTAATAGGTCTGTAATTCATTACATCCTGCTGAGATCCTTTTTTAAAAATAGGAATCACTGTGGCTTGTCTCCATACATCAATAACTTGTCCCTCTATAATAGATTGTGTGAAGAGTGCAGCGACAGGGCCCGATAAGGGGATCACTAGTTCCTTCAAAATACGAGGGTGGAGTCCATCTGGGCCAGCTGATTTATTTGGGTCCAGTCCCTGTAGTAGTTTTCCAACTTCAGTTTTTCTCACCCTAAATTGCTCATTTGTTGGCTGATCACTATGACTTTTATTAGGTCTGGTTTTACTATTAAAAACTGGAGAAAAATATGTGTTGCATGCAGTAGCCATTTGATATTTGTCAGTTATTAAATCATCTGTCTGTTTTTTTAATGGGCCTATAGTAGGTGTGCCTCCCCTTTTTTTATATATATATTTATAAAAGGTTTTGTAATTATCTTTTACACTTCCTGCTAACCTGAATTCATAATCTCGTCTGGCTTTTCTAATACTATTTTTTGTCTTCCTTAACTGGTCTTTATATTTTGCCCAGTTTTCTTGGGTACCACTTAATTTAGCCTTCTTAAATGCGTTATTCCTATTTTTTATGTTTTTCTTAACTATTACATTCGTCCAGGGCAATTTGGCTTTCACATTTTCAGTTTTCTTCATTTGGGGTATATATTTCTTAATGGCTATAGAAAGTTTGGCATTTAAAATCTGCCACATTTCCAGAAGGGACTTGTATTTAAAATCTGATTCCCAGTCCCAAATAGCCATTTCATGTACAAAATCCAAAAAATTGGCCTTACTAAAATTATAAATAATCATACTACTGGTATCATATCCTAAATTTATTTTATAGGAGAAGCTGATCATGGAGTGATCACTGGACCCAAGGGGGGGGATGACCCCACAGTTTATAATATTACTACCAAGATTGTTTAAAACCAAATCCAAAATATTTTCATCCCTGGTATTAAGTTTAACTATTTGCTCCATATTAGTCTGTAAGAAGGTTTCTAAATAAATACTTTCTACAAGGATTTTAGTTTGTAGTGTACTCCAGTTTATTCCTGGGAGATTAAAATCCCCCATAAGTATGACACTATTTGTAGATAAGAACTTATTTATAAACTGTAATAATAGGGAATCGTCCCTCTGAGAGATAGAAGGGGGCCTATAAATAACTTCCAGGTTTATACATTCTGAAGTCTTTGGAATTATTTTAACCCATAAGGCTTCAATACTGGGCCACTGGGTTATTTCTATATTTTCAGCATTTATACTGTATGAGATATAGAGCGCTACCCCACCCCCACCAGTACTAATCCTATCTTTGTGAAACAATGTATAACCCAGGATACTCTTATCCCATGTATCATTTTCTTGCAACCTGGTCTCTGTTACTGCACATATATGAATGTTCAGTTGGAGAAGGGTATACTTAAGTTCGTCAAATTTATTATTAAGACTACTAGCGTTTATAAGTAAAAAAATTCCAGTCTGAGGTACATATCAGGACAGTACTAGTTTTTTTTTTATCTATAGGAGTAGAATAAAGGAGAAGAAATTTAAAACAAAATCAGAATCTTAAGAAGAAGAAATCTGAGACTTCCTACTGGGATATATCATTGATTTGCTCCATAATTGTGTTAGTAGTATTTATTGCATTGATTTTTGTATGCTGCACTTTTGCACTTTGCATCTATCTGATTCAAGAGCCATTCAACTACCTATTTTTGGCTTTTCTGTTTTCCTGTTAGCCAGTTACAGCCAGCTACAGCATTTAACTGATTTAGAGGCGGTAAAGATTAGAAACCAGGAAACCCCATACTAACAGGTTTTATAGTAAATTTAGGTTTAAACAAACAGCAGTATAGCTATGTATTCAGTATACTATAGGTACAGACACTGGCAATAGGATAATGGGATTTGCCTGAATTGTATAAAGGGTAATATAATGGTTAACACAAGGAGTGGCTTAATTTATTCCCCATTGATTCCTAACTTGCAAGTGATTACTAATAAAAAAGCAAAAATAAAGAAGGAAAAGTAATTTACTAGAAAGACATAGTTATATGAAACAGACAAAGATAACAGATTTTTTTGGGAAATCAGATTTGCTGGAGAAGGCCTGTTCCACCCCACTTTCTCAGTCAGTAATTCTACCTTCCACACAAAATGGGATGGCTAAAGGGTTGTGCTCTCCACAATTAACAAACTCCTATCTGGAAGCCAACCCATTCAATTCATATAATACACCTATGAGAACCACATGAGAACTTAATCCAGAATCATTTCTTTCTCCTTCCCCTGGGTTGTCAGGTTTAAATCCTAAGGAACTGAAGACTGTTTCTCAGGGGAATTTGATTCCAGTTTTCCAGGAGAATCTGACTTCTGTTCCCTATTCTCCTTCTACATCCCTTTTAATACAGCCATAGGGATTGGAGTTAGAAACAAAGGATCCCCCCATAGTTGATAGTCTTCCTTTGGTAATATAAGAGCTAACCTATACAACAGAGAGCCTCAAGAAATTGGCCAGTTTCTGTACAAATCCAGATATAACCAAAGGTCCGGAGGATTTAATAAAAGGCCATGAAGAACAAACAACATCATGGTCAACATCATTAAGATTTTCTCCAGCGTCGTTCCCTTTAGATCCAAAAAACTCTTCTCTACAAGAGCTAAGAATAAACCATAATAAATAATTTTTTGCCGACGAGGGAGACTTCACTTCCTTTTCTACTCTGTCAAACCAAATACTAGAAATAGTTAAAAACCCATACTATGCCAACATTGTTATTTTAGAAAACCTGTGGGCACATAAAGAAGAATTAACAAATTTGAGAAAAGACGTTGTTTATAACAAAGTTATATTGGATCAGCTTAGAAAACAAGAAGTTAATACATCTTTGGATTCATTAGACTATTGGAAAATAGCACTCCAATTACTAATGTGACAAAACAAAGTAAGGCAGCACACGTTTATTTACCACCCCCTTTTCAGAAAGGAATGGAGGACATCCCTGAATTAACAGACTTAATGACTGGACAAAAAGGTAAAAACATCCAACATGGGGCCCTAAAAAAGATAAAAAAACAAAAAAAAACAATAGAAAGACTCAGAATAAAAAGTCCCTTCCATCAGTTGAGAAATAAAAATAACCCCATCTCTAAATATCTGAATAAAAACAATTCTAAAAATGAAGTCAGAAATATTTCAATAGATAGAGAAGAAATAGTAGCAGAAAATGTTAAAGATACATCATGGAATACCATCCCAAGTGAATCTCATATTGCTACAAAGGAAAAGAACCCTCAGACAACTCTGGCAAGCTTATCATCATTGTCAAAGCTGGGTAGCAATCATACTACTGGGTCCTTATGGGAAAATGGGGGATACTGAGGGTAATCCTCAACATTCCCAAACCAGGATGCTCTCAAATTCTATAAAGATAATAACTGTAGAAGGTAATATAGTTGATGAACCTTTACAAAACCCAGTAGAATATTTAATAGAAATACATGGTGTCAATAGGTTATATTAAGAATCTCCTCAACAATTAAATAGCTGGATTTTACAGCTTTTTCCACATTTCAGATCAGAAAAATGATATACATTATGCGTCCACCAAACTCTAGAGTTATGGATTGTGTATTATTTTACTGCAAGTCATAACAAATTGCATCCAAAGTTTGGGAGTTGGAAGAGGAACTGAAATGAAAGGAGAGTAATATTTTACCGCCCCAATTGGTTCGTACCCAACTTTGTGAAGGACTACAAATACAATGCAGAAATCACAAGAAACACTGGTAGAGTCTGCAAGGGATAAATAATGGTCTGATAGAGTTACAAATGTGATCTCTAGGTATAATAACTCCTTAGTAAGTGTGTGGAAAAATAAGACCCTATCTTTGTTTGGCTGGGAATTCCCAAAGGGAAAATCTAGAGCAGCCCTAAAGAGACGCATTGCCACATTTATGTCTGGTGTTTTAAAAATGAATATTAGTATGAATGCTGTCGAGCAGATCAGGATTTATGACAGAATATCCAAATCCCCACAGATGTATCTGACTTTCAGAACCAGCAAATTGACAACTTTAGTATTAAACGAGTCTACTGCTTTAGACCCTTTTTGTGTTTAACAAATGTTAAAACTCTGAGGAGGAAGGGTACACATATAAACAGAAATGAGGATGGAATTTTACCACAAATGAATTTTACGTCAAACGCTACCCTCTCTCACTCCCACCCTCCTGTTCCACAACTGCCCACTTCCTCCTCCCACCTCCCACCACCTACTACCTTCCCTTGACAAAGCTTCACCTTGGCTGCTAAAACATGCATTTCTGCAGACTGGGAGCACCCCGTCTGAACTGTAACATGATTGTTAAACACTGTACTGCACTTAATTAGTGCTGCATTAATATGTTTCTCTGGAAGTGTGGTCCTGCTTCTCCCCTTACTTCTTGTACCCCTGCTTAATGTTGTAACTGCGCACTAATACTACTTGTTAGTTGATGTCTTTCTGTTCTGCAATGTTTCATCACCTGTAAATGTCTTGTATTCCTTGTTGACTTGGAGCCTTTGTAAACGAGCCCCCGGCTCAAAGGTATTAATCCGAATTTGAAATAAATAAATAAATAAAAATCCATTTACTTTATTGACTGCCTCACACTCAAGCTGACAGTATCCGAAAAATTTTAAAAAATGTGTCTGCTGATAGCTTACATGAGATGCACGTTCCATCATGGAATATAGAGGGATTGACCAACAAGCTGGTTGATGAAGAAGTAAAGATCTATCATCTGCTGATATAATATGTTTACATGAAACTTGGCTGATAGATGAGGATCCCCCACTGTTTTCTGGCTACTCAGGTTTTGTGGTCCCAGTAACAAAAATCAAAAAAGCAGAAGAGCCAGGACTGGACTGATGACATTTGTTAAAACTTCCCTAAATTTAAAAATTACACAATTAAAATCGTCTCTAAGTACTATACTGCCTTTAAGTTTGGAATGTAGAGATATTAATTTTAGTTTGTTTAATGTTTATGTCCACAAAACCCCCACAAATGGGCAGAACTGGGACCAATTTAAAACCTTTACCGCACTGGCTATGGATAAATATGAGTCATACCCAATTATAATAATGGGAGATTTTAATGCTAGGTTCCCTAAGGCACTGGTCCCTTTTTCAGAATAGAATGATTTTATCTATGGCATCAACCTGATTAATAGGATCAATTACATACGAAAAGCCAAAGATAAAGTTATGGATAGACAAGGTAAACTATTAAAAAAACAATGGAAAATTTGGATTTTTGCCTTTTAAATGGTAGAATGCCAGGAGATCCAGAAGGTGAATTCACATTTATCGGACCAAAGGGCTCCTCTATTATCAATCTTGTGTGGGCAAACATAGAGGCTATAAAGTTTGTGGTGGACTTGCGTGCCTAGAGTCAGCACATTTTTCAATATTAACTAGCTGGCAGTTAAAAACTGTTGAGAACAAGGTACAGGATGACATTTACACATTACAGAATCTTGAAATAATAAACTCAAAGAGAATAAGATGGCAGCAGCTGGCTATAGATAGATTTACAGAAATTTTAAATTCAGATCACTTTATTATCAGAAAAAACAATATTATATTTAGCTCAGATTTCCAAAATATGATAACAAAATGGGAGGAAATAACCAATTACATTAGACCATTATTTAATCAAAATTTTTTGAATAAAAAGATAGAGAAAACCTGGTTTAATAAAACTTGTAGAAGGGCCAGTAGACAACTTAACAAATTTATGCATCAGTCCAAAAAATACCCTACTATATGTGACACTAGAACAATAAATAAGGCCAGAAAACACTACAAGCTAATATTGGAGGAGGAGAGAAAGAAATTCCAACTTGTAATGTGGGATAAATTAAGAATGGCTATCCTAGAAAAGAACACTAAGCAATTCTCATTGTTAATTAACCAATGTTCTAACCAATATTACAAAAAAATAGAGTCCAGGATAACACCTTCAATTTGGGAGGAACATTTCAAGCAGCTCTGTTTCTCTCCAGCAGAACAGTCATTATGTGTGGCTGAAAATTAGGCTAAATGCATATTTCCAAAACCAATCTGCATTTACAAGAATGAGATTATGGAAGCCATTAATAAGATATCTACAAATAAGGCACCAGGCCCAGATAATATCTTGGTTGACATCTGGGACTGGTGGCTACCAATTTTACATAAATTATTGAATTACTGTATACAGGGTGAATCACTTCCAAAGAGTTGGAAGGGCAGTATAATTATGTCCCTTTTTCACAAAAGGAAACACAAATAATCCGACCATATACAGACCAATCAGACTGCTTGACTCCTCGCAAAAGATGTTTGCAAGAATTAAACTGAATCATTTACAACAATGGGCTAATGAAAGTAATCCTATTAGTGAACTCCAAAATGTTTTTTTAAACCAATCATTCAACAATTCAACATTCTCGTGTGCTGAAACATTTAATTTGGAAATATGTCAAGGAAAAAAAATCCAAAGTATATTGTTGCTTTGTGGATTTGAAATCTGCTTTTGATTTGATCAGCCATTCTCTTCTTTGGGAAAAACTAAAATCTTAGGAAATAGATTTGAATCTACTTGATGTACTTATCACACTCCACCAAGATATGTGGCTTAATGTTTGATATAAACAATCAGGTGGTCTAATATCTCCAATATATACAAACCTTGGAGTTCGCCAAGGCTGTCTTTTGGCCCCAATATTATTTAACATATATATAAAATCAATACTGGTACAGATGGAACACCCTGAATTCCATTCCCCCAAAATAACTAACACAAAAATTCCATGTCTTGCATATGCTGATTATTTAGTACAAATGTCTACTTCATTACAAGGTTTACAACATAAATTGAATAATGTGTCCAATCAATGTAGATTAAATAAATTAATAATTAATAAAGAGAAAACTAATTTAGTAATATTTGGCAACAACAGATGAACAGTACCTGCAATATACACTGACAAAATCAAAATGACTACAGCTAAATATTATGATTACCTAGGAATAAGTTATTCTCAAAATCTATCCTGGACACCATAAACAGACCTCATGACTCAAACACCAACAACAGTATTTAATGCTTTTTGGAGATTTAGTACAAAACCTGGCCATGGTACAAGCATAGGGCTATTAAAGGTTATTAATGCTAAAATTAAAACCAGTGTCCTTAATGCAATGGAGATCTGGGCTTCCTCCAATATGAGGCCACTAGAAACAACAGTGATAAAATGTATAGCTACATCTACACAGTCTAGCAGTCGGTCCCCTCAGAAATTATAAGAAAAGAACTAGGACAATTGGCTTTGTCCACTTTGGTGCTGGAAAAGAAAATTATATTTATATTCAAACTCTTCCTCCTCCCAGAAAACTGATTACCTAGACTGTGCCTAGAGGAAGAGTTGGAATATAATTGAAGGGATTTTATTTTTCCTTCAATTATTATGATTAAGGACTTTGTGTTCCCTATGGGATTGGGACATCTACTTTACAAAATTATTATAGACCCTTCCCAGATATAGTCAAGTCAAGAACAGAATTAAAAATGTAGCTAAAGCACACAATCAGATGAAAATAAACAGCTTTAAAAATTACAGATGGTATAAAATATTAAAAACTAATCACTTGTTGGAACCCTATATCACTATGTTAGCAAATCCTGTAAAGCGAAGATTATTGACTAGGTTCCGCATGGAACTACATGTTGTGAACTATATATATTTCAGTAAGAAAAGGCCTGGGATTACCAGTGGATTCTGTAATGGCAAGAAGAACATAGAGGATGATCTTAAACATATAATTTTACACTGTCCTTTATATTAAACAAGCATTTGTCAATGCCGAATGTTTGCTTGCTGGCATTGGCAGTGGTAGTGTAGGAGTTAGAGAGCTGCATAATAGGAATGGCAGTGAAGTACTGAACCGAAGCCAACCCCACCACCACCCTGCAGATACTGAGAGGCATTGGGGTGTGCCTTTGGGTTGTCAGGCATAACGGCCATGCCATTTGACCACACCCTACCCTGCAGACACTGACAGGTGTCACGGTGTGCCTTGGGGGTCTTTGGCCCTTATGTTCACCCCCATTCCATCAGGAAATATGGTGAGAAGGGTGCTGTATAGGAGAATGGGGTGAACTTTGGGGCCGAAGAGTCCAAGGCACACCTCGATGCCTCTCACTGGCTGCAGGGTGTGGAATGGTATGAGCATTACAGGCGAGAATCCCAAGTCACACCCCTGATGCCTGTCAATCTCTGCAGGGTGGGGCGTTATGGTTGGAAACCCAAATGTCTCAGGCGTTTGTTGGCATTTTCACTCCAAATTTTCAACATGGGTTTTTTGTGACCCCCCCCCCATGAACAGTGGCAATATCAGTTTGTTAGCCAAAAGCTGATTTTGCACAGCGACTACGCCATTTGGCACCACAGGTGCGAAAACACATTTCGAACAGGATGTGAAAAATGACAGCTGTACTGTTCATGGGGAGGTGGAAAAATGGCAATGTTGAAAATCTGCAGTGAAAATATACAAAAAACTGGTGAAATCACGAGCGTATGTAGAAACTGCGCAACGCACACCCATAATGCAATTAGTTTGGGGAATTTTTACAGCAGATTGTCAACACAGGCATTTTGGAAACTCTGCTCATGAACAGTGTCACTGTGATTTTCTTAATCTCTCCCGAACAGTGCTTTCCCAAAGCGACCACGCATTTCTGCGCTGGAAGTGCGAAAACACATTTCGGCCATGGTATGAAAAATGACAGCTGCACTGTTCATAAGGAAGTATGGAAAAATGCCAGTGGTGAAAATCTGGACTGAAAATATTAGAAATCCATGCACTTATGAGAGTGCGTGGGAATTGCGCAATGGTCGCTCGTAACACAGTCATTTTATGGACTTTTTTCACCAAATGTTTAACATAGCCATTGTAATACCTTTGCTCATGAACAGTGTCACTGTGATTTTCTTAATCTGTCCTGAAAATTGATTTTGCACACCGACTGTGCCATTGTGCGCTATATATGCGGAAACACGTTTTGGGCAAGATGTGAAAAATGACAGCTGTACAGCTCATAAGGAGGTGTGGTAAAATGGAAATATTAAAAATCTGGAATAAAAACAGTGAAAATTCATGAACTTATGAGTGTGCATAGGAACAGCGCAATGCATGCTCATAAAACAGTCATTTTGGGGAATTTTTTCACCAAATTTTTAACATAGCCATTTTAGCACTTCTGCTCATGAACAGTGTCACTGTGATTTTCTTAATCTGTCCCGAACATTAATTTCGCACACCGACTCCGATTGTGCACTACATGCACAGAAACACATTTTGGGCAAAATGTGAAAAATGACAGCTGTACTGCTCACAAGGAGGTGTGGTAAAATGACAATGTTGAAAATCTGGAGAAAATATTGAAAATTCACGAACTTACGAGCATCGTAGGAACAGCGCAATGCGTATACATAAAACAGTCTGTTGAGAATTTTTTCTGGAATTTTCAACATGGGTTTTGGGAGCCTACCTCATGAACTGTGACACTGTCATTTCATCAATCGGTCCGAAAGGTGGTTCACACAGTGACCGCAAAATCACCTTTCGGGCCGATTAATAAAATGACAGTGACAGAATTCATGAGTGGGTCCCAAACCCCATGTTTAAAATTTGGTGAAACTTCCCAAAATACCTGAGATATGCATCAAAGTTGAAAAACCCTATTTATTACATTATACAGCTTATCAGCATTTCCTCAGTTAAGTAGTCGGCTTTGAAGAGTGGAGCGTATTCCCGGTCAACGAAGATTGTCGCGCCGGACTCGGAAGTATGTATGGGGTGAGGTGTGTGTGAAGAGGCAGGGTGCGCAGTGGGTGGCAGCGGGTGGGGAGCAGGGGTCAGGACAGTCAGCCGAGGGGCAAGTTTTCTCTTTCAGGTTTCTTTTTTCTCTTGGACGACGCAGGACCTGTGCCACGCTGGGGTGGGCTCCCAGCATGGCAGCTGGAAGGCTGTTTGGGGCGGGGGAGGCAGTGGAGCCAATGGGGGATTGGGACCCCCTGTTGGCCATACGGACTGTTGCCATGCTATGGGTGGGCTCCCAGCGTGTCACCCGGTTGTCTGTTGGGAAACATTGGAGCCAATGGGGGATTGGGCACCCCCGTCGGCCATACAGTGTGTGTGGGGGGGCACATTACCATGCAATATGCATGCGTGTGTGGGGGGGGCGCATGCGCAGGCAGTAGCTTCTCACTGCTCACTGAAGTGGAGCTCTGCCTTTCAACTGTACGGCACTGCATTTTCAAATGCTGTCACAGACAGCTGCAGCATTCATTGGCGAACTGTGGCCGTGCCTGCAAACACACTGACTGCATTGAAAGACGGGTGCCACACCTACCAAAACTCAGATGATGGCACTATGTTTCTTGCACATGCGTGCAAACAAACATAAAAAGGGTCAATTCTGGATAGGGCCAATATTAGCTAACCTCGATCTCCCCTTGGACCAATTAATTGTTTCACTGTTCACATTGAGTGATGCATTAACTCTGAATCATTTGGGAAATTTTTATCTTCACTAAAATTATGATGTTGGGACCTGATCACATTCAGAATGAATATTTCAAGTACTGTGTACAGTATTATAGGGACTGTCATCTTGAAACAGCAATTTGTTTAAATTATAGGTGGTGACTATTAATAAAATATTTTAATAGTCATTCAAGTCTCTTAATGTTGTATCCCAATCAAAACTACAAGATACAAGGAATTATATAAAAGGGTGTATGGTTTTAATTCTGGTGACGATTTAAAGAAATTTAAAGTTATTTAAGTTTGACAAGTCTTTGTACCAAAACTTATGATATGTACCAAGTGATGTACTTATATACATGTTCTGATTTTAAATATTGTAGAGACTATATGACGATCAATAAAACTAATTACTTGCTTACTGTCTGGCCTACTATAATGCAATCATAATGTTCCAGACTGCAGTGTGTTCCAACAAGGGCTCGTTACAAGTTTAGTTTCCAGATTACAAACTGAAGTGTGGGCAATCCTGGCCACCAACATTACGGTATCTCCCAGTAAGCCAAACACCTACCGCATTTTATACTGTAAACTGTGATAGCGATCTGGAAAAAGGCTATTTTTTCTTTTTGTTTCTGAGGACGAGCAGGGGGCACAGTGCCATAACTAGGCAGGCTCACAATCTGGGACTCTAGAGACATGAAAACATTTGTCTGAGACAGCTGCCTTTGCTGCCTGAGATATGTCACTTATACTGATCAATAAAAAGTGTGGCACTGTCCAGGGGCACGTGCCATCCACTAGTTAAAAAAAAGATTTTCAGCAGTACAAACAACATACAGTGTATGAGAAAAATGCAGAACTACAGTGTTTAACTAGCCATCATCCAGGCATAGCTAGCCTGAGGTGTCTGAACTTGTGAAATACTGAATCCATTACCAACCCCTTGGAGGAGGGGTGGTCTGAGAACCCAGAAAGGGACCCAGCAGGGACTGCATACTTACAGATCATACAATCAGAGGGTGCCAAGCAGGATGCTGGATACCCACCCCTCAAACAACCCCCAGAATCATCCCTGTCAAAAATGTCTGAAAACGTTTACTCAGCTTTTTCTGGATTGGCTAACGTGGGACTGACATGGACTCTGATATTAGGTGGGGAAACACACCGAAGGACACTGGGCTATGCTCAATGGACAGCTCCTTGACCAACCTTGGTTGAGGAGGGGCGTCCTAGAGAAGGCCATGGACTGATGGTCTGAGTCATCCAAGGATTCCTCAAAAATGACCCTTGACCGTTTCTCACCATGGACCACCCGGGTATCCTCCCCCTGGATGATCTGCACTGACAACCAGCCTGGCAAGCCAGTGGTCAAATGGGTGTCCCAGGTCGGAACATCCACCTTCAGCTGTGGTGGCAGTGGCTCCACCTGAAAAAGTGAAGAAGCAGGTGCAGGGAGCACCTGTATAGCATGGCTTGGCAGGGCACCACTGTCATCTGCAAGGTGACTGGATGTCCAAAGGGGTAAAGCCCTACGCTGCCCCGCGATGGCCCACTGTTGTCAGAGGAGCACCCTGTAGCACTGACACTGCTTGCAGTGGTGCCTCTACTCACCAGAGCATCAACAGTGACACCTGCCAGTGAAAGATCCTCTGATGCTGTCCCCAGCCGGGAAGAGTACTGAGACCGAGGAGGTGCCTGCCATGGCAGCTACCTCTTTTGCCTCAAGGGTCACAGGCTACTGGGCAGACCAAACCACAGCTGAGGCCTTCCTGTAGCCCTTAGGGTGGTCCTTCAGATCCCATTCCAAAGGCTGACCCAGCACAAGCCGGAGCTTCCAGTGCTTGAGGGACTTAGGAAGCAGGCTGAGACAAAGGCCGCACCCAGCCACATCATGCTGACCACCCAGGCGATAGACACATGTGTCATTAGGGTTGGTGACCAACATCTTCTGCAGGCACTGAATGCAGAATCTGAACCCCAATGTCCATTATTCCATCAAAGATCTACAAGGGCAGTCAAAGGAACCAAGGAAATAATTCAAAGAAATCAAAAAACTTCAAAGGCTAAGTTCACCTATGGCACACTAAATCCTAAGCTGAAGCC
The DNA here is from genome assembly GCA_016271365.2 of Neoceratodus forsteri. Lineage (NCBI taxonomy): Eukaryota > Metazoa > Chordata > Ceratodontiformes > Ceratodontidae > Neoceratodus > Neoceratodus forsteri. Next base: position 676,570,205 of record CM057454.1, on the reverse strand, counting down.
ATGAAGACGGTGACATGTTCTTCCAGCGAAAAGAAAGACCTGACATCAAGGGGTGGACTTGGGTATACACCATCCAGGTGGTGGGAGGAGCTCAGCTTGAAGATGTCTGGTAAATCAGACTGTTTCAGTGCATCTGCCACAGTGTGGATAGTGAACCATATCCATGCCCCAGAACAACAGAAAACAGTTGGCATTTCACACTTTGATTCACTATGTATATTACAGTAGCATCAGTATGGGTATGCTAACATTTCAGAACAAGCATTTGTCAATGCCGAATGTTGCTTGCTTGTATGTGCTATTTGGGTATTTGGAAGTCATCGGAGTGCAAATACTGAAAATTTCCAAACTTCTGACGTCGCGTAGAACTAGTAAACGTCGAAACAGTCATTTTAGGAATTTTTCACCAAATTTTCAACATAGCCATTTTAAGACCTCTGCTCATGAACAGCATCACTGTGATTTTCTTAATGTGTCCCATACATGGATTTCGCACGACTGTATGCCATGCGCTACATGGGCGGAAACACGTTTTGGCAAGATGTGAAAATGACAGCTGTACTGCTCATAAGGAGGTGTGGTAAAATGGCAATGTTGGAAATCTGGAGTGAAAATATTGAAAATTGAAACTTATGAGCGCATAGGAACTGCGCAATGCACGTCCGGAAACATTTTTAGGAATTTTTCACTAAATTTTCAACATAGCCATTTTAAGACCTCTGCTCATGAACAGTGTCACTGTGAGTTTTCCTAATGTATCCTATACATTGATTGCGCGACACCAACTACGCCATTGTGCGCTACATGGACGGAGAACACGCTTTGGGCAGGATGTGAAAAATGACACCTGTACTCCTGGCAAGGAGGTATGGCAAAATAGCAATGTTGAAAATCTGGAGTGAAAATATTGAAAATTCACGAACTTACTGACGTGCACAAGAACTGCATAACGTCAAGCTGGTGAAACAGTCATTTTAGAATTTTTCACCAAATTTTCAACATAGGCTTTTGAGAGCCCACCTTATGAACACTGGCAGTGTCATTTGCTAATCAACCCCAAAGGTGATTTCCGCAGTGACAGCGAAATCACCCTTCGGGCCGATTAACGCCATGACAGTGTAAGAATTCATGAGGAGGGGTCCCAAAAACCCCATGTTGAAAATTTGGGCCCAAAATTCCCAAAAATGCCTGAGATATGCAACAAAGTTGAAAAAAGCCCTATTTATTCCATTATACAGCTTACCGGCATTTCCTCAGTTCGCGGTCGGCTTTGAAGAGTGCAGACATGTTCCCGGTCCACCGATGATCGTCGCACCGAGCTCCGGAGGTAAGGATGGGGTGAGGAGGGGTGTGGGGAGGCAGGGTGCGCAGTGGATGGGTGTGGGTGGGGGCAGTGAGACTACGAGGGACCGTTATTTTATTTACATGGTTTTTTGTTTTTTTTTGTAATTAAGACGATGCGGGACGTTTGCCACGCTGGGGTGGGCTCCCAGCGTGGCAGCTGGAAAGGCTGTTTGGGGGAACTGGAGCTGACGGGGGATTGGGCACCCCCGTCGGCTATAACAAGATTTGCCACGCTGGGGTGGGCTCCCAGCGTGGCACCTGAAAAGGTTTTGGGGGCGTGCAGCCGTGGAGCCAACAGGGGTTGGGCACCCCGTTGGCTACTATATTTTGCCACGCTGGGGTGGGCTCCCAGTGTGGCACCTGGACAGCTTTTGTTGGGGGGTGGAGCCGACAGGGACTGGGCAGCCCATGTGTGCCATACAGTGTGTGTGCGTGGGGGCGATCAGCCGCAATATGTGTCTTGCGTGTGTGTGTGTGGGGGAGAGCTCTGCTCACTGAAGCGGAGCTCTCCCTTTCAACTGTTTGCCACTGCATTTTCGACGCTGTCATAGACAGCTGCAGCAGTCATTGGAGAACTGCGGCTGTGCCTGCAAACTCACTGACTGAATTGGAAGACAGGGTGCCACACCTCCGAAAACTCGGATGATGGCACTATGTTTCTTGCACATGCATGCAAGCAACATAAAAATGGCTCAGGACCATTGTCTGTGTCTTGCATCAAGGGGTATCAGAGTTTGAGAAAATGATCTGATTGGCCCCATGAGGAGTGCTGTGCTCTAACTTCACGCACATAGTGCAAGTAGGATTGTTAACCCTGTGGGTCTCCCAAACATAACACACTTTTTATGTGTCTGGCAAGGTTTGTCTCAGATTTAGCTTTTGATCCTCATTGCTATATTCTTTAAGACAAATTACTGTGGTTATCACTGGAATAAAGAAGGCATTATCATAAATTTTAATTAAAATGTGTACAGATTCACTATAAAGTTATTTGACAACTATATTAAATAGAAGAAGTATTTATCAGGGATCCAGTGGCCTGCATTATGCTGAATTTTTAGTTAATAAGAAATGCTTGGGGTAAGCAATCTTTTAGCTTTATGCGTACACAGATGTGAAATGTTATAGCCCCTTGCTTTCTAAAAATGTCAGGAAAATTGCCATCTCAATGCCAGCCTGAAGCTTATTTTAGTTATTCTCTTCCATTGAAAATGTGCTGTTTGGATACTGCATAATTATTTTTTTATAATATTTAAAAGATATTTATCTATACGTATTTAATAGTACAGGGGCGCGGTAACGCCATGTTTAGGGTTGAGCAGGGTCTATGTTAAACCTCAAATACTGAAGTTCAATATCTTCACAAGTTTTCAACGGATTTGCACGCAATTTGGCAGGCCTGGTCTTGTGGGATAGATCTCTTAACTTGCCAAGTTTTGTTCCAGTTGGATTTGCAGATTCCGAGATGTGAATAGAGCAAAAACATAAACATTAGCAGTATTTCACTGTTTTTTTTTTTCACTGCCTTGTGCCCAGATGGTTTGGCATTTTGGTCTGAAATTTTTAGGGCAGAAAGGGCTTGTGCTACAGATGTGCCTTTCACTTTTTTGGTGAAAAAATATTAATCCATTCCAAAGTTATTACATTTTAAAGTTTCAGTTATTTCTAATTGAAGTAGTCTCTTTTGGATAGCTGCTTGGAATGAAAAAATAATTTGGTCTGAACAAAAAAGAATCCTTTTTCGTTTGGGCCAATCCTTTTTCATTTGCCACCATTCTGTTTTCCATTTTTTTCAAATAAACAAGTTTCAAAAGTCCCAAAAATTACATCCTGCAGATACCACAAAACATGTGTCTTGCTCATCAGAGCTTCAGTAGATGAATTCTGCACTTATCCCTTGTGAAAATGACCCCGGAATGTGTTTATTATTTTAAATCCTTTTTCATTATTCGTTAATGCATTTTTCATGAGTCCTTTTTTATTCAGACAAAAAAGAATCACGAGTGATGAAAAAGGATTTTGAACTTAAGTTTTTTCTTTGCTTTTTTTAATTTACAGTTTTTAGACCCCAAATCTCTGGGCCAGTCCTCCAGGCTGAGGAGACACCGGACCATCCATGGTTTTCCTGCCAGTCCCACTGCAGCCCACCCCCCATGGAGCCTCAGTTTACTCTCCAGGCAGTGGTAGGGGTGGCCAGTTTCCCCCCACTGCGCATGTCATCAGGCAGTTATACAGTGGTGGCAGGGCTCACTCCGGACTGTACTGGTGTCCCTGCCAGAAGCCAGCACCAGAGCCAAACGTTTTCTGTTCCTGATGCCTACAGTCCCCTGGCAACATCAGCACACACACAGGGAGACCAGTGGGATGAGCGCAGGTCCACCAGCTGATTTCACTGCCTCCCAATGTAGCATTCTCTGCTGCTCCATCCAGTTGTGGTAACCCAAGTGATGGTATTGCAGTGGAAATGACAACCCTTCCCCTGGAGGAGATGTCAGTGGGATGCTCGATCCCCCAAGCTGGCCCTCCAACAGCTTGGGCTCATTTCAAAACCAGGGTCTTTGGTGTCACGAGCCGCAGCTCTATCGCTGTGCCAGTGGGCTGGCCAACTTAGGCTTTTTCTGACTTTTGTTGTGGCTCCTTTTTGTTCAAACAAAAAAAGGATCCTTTGGCACGAAAAAGGATTTTGGACTTAGTAATTTTTCTGATTCTTTTTTTTTTTTTTTTATTTCAAGGGATCTTTTTTCATTTGATATTTTTGTTCAACTGAAAAAGGATCCCTTAATGGAAAAAAGGATTTTGGACTTAGGTTTTGGTCTGATTCTTTGGTTTCAAGGGATCTTTCTCATTTGGTTTTTCCATTCAAACGAAAAAGGATCCTTTGATACAAAACAGGATTTCAGACTTAGTTTCTTTCTAGAATCCTCTTTAATGACAAAACAGAATTAGTTTAGTTGCTGTATTGGTCCTTGTAAGAACAGGCCCAGAAGCAAATGGTTTGATAACATCTATGTTGGCCCATTAAAACGTATCTAACCATTTGCTTCTGGATCTGTTCTTTAATGACAAGGAATTGTTACTCTTTTCAACATGGCCTTTTGGAGACCGACTTCACAAACAATGTCGATGGAATCAGGCAAATCTGGCTCCAAAGGTGATTTCGAGGTTGCTTGGCGAAAAATCCCCTTTCGGGCAGGATTTGAACATTTTCACTGCCCTTGGGTATGCTGAAAATTTGGGGTCAAAATATGTTAAAATGGTATAGTTAGGTACATTCATTGATATTTTGCTATGCTTGCTCATAACTTTCGTAATTTTCAATATTTTCACCTAAAATTTTCAACGCTGCCATTGCTTTACACTACCTTATGAATGTGACAACTGTTATTTTTCAAATCTTGGCCAACATGTCTTTTTGTGCCTCTAGTGCAGAATGAGGTTTTGGGGGGGATTTGACAGTTTTTACTACCGGATTCATGAGGTGGGGTAATAAGAAGGTTATGTTTACAATTTGGTTGCTACTGTCCTACAAATGGAAGCGCAGAGCCCTCCTCACTAATATACATATATGGATCTATAAAGGAATGGGTCCTGTACTCCCACAGGTGAATAAGGATACAGTTACATTATCTGAAAAAGTATGGATGGATGGGAATGCAGGGCCTAGAGGGCCCTACGCTTCCACAAGCAAATAAGGATACAATTATACTATTTCAAAAATACATAAATTCTTTATAAAAAAAAACTCCATTAATGTAGCATTTAGGGTTCAGGCTAAAGCGAAAAAAGTATGCTGATGTTGTAACTGTAAATACATTTTAGTGCCAAATTTTGGTGAGGTGCTCCCCTCTCCACTCTGAGGCGCTTAGCACTGAAATCCGCTGCAAATTAATTTTAGAGCAAGTCTGGTGTTTAGGTACTCCTTTTTCTCCACTCTACTTAATTTCTTTTCTTTTCCCATTTCAGCTGCCTGCTTTCAAACCTCTAGCACTGTGACTCCCCACCCCCCCCAGCTCCTCTCTCTCTCTCCTCCCCCCCTGCCCCCCAACCTGAAGCTTCCTCCCACCGATTAAGCCCTCCATTGTTGCTCTTAAACATGTCTGGCTCCTGTGACCCTCGCAAATTCCCACCCCCCCAATCTTCCTAACTGATATAATAAGTTATTTCCCCTTCCTCCCTAGATTTCTGCCTCCAGCCCTGAGCGGGCTACAATCCCATGGTGCTTCTCCACTTCGGCAGTCATCACCCACAGCTCCTGCCCTCACAAGGCAAAGAAAATCTTTGAATTTCTGGCACCATCTGAGTTCTGCAACCCAACTGACTGCTGACTGCAGCTATAGATGACTTTGGCTCTAATCCGATTTCACTTAACTTCTAATTTATTCCTACTACTGGTTGTCTTAATTTCACCAGTCTGCAGCTTCAGTGCATAGCTGCTGCCTATCTGCTCATTATCCGCTCAGAATTTCCTCCCACCCATGGCACTCTTTAAATTGTCTTGTCATAGTAAGCCTCCACCTCCTCCACCCTCCAACTAATCAAGTAACTGTAAGCTGCTGACTCATTTACCTAGGCCACTGTTGGAATCCCAGTCTTTGAGCTCTAAGGGTACAACTTTTCCTGTTCTCTGCCTTAATTTACTTGCAATTTCTGCACTCAGCAACTTTTCCTTTCCCTGTCCTGAATTATTAAAAATTTTCTGCACACAGCAACTTTTCCTTCCCTGCCATTAAGTTACTCGAAATTTCTGCACTCTGCTTCTTTCCCCAGTTTTATATGAGTGCAGTGCCACCTCTTTACCCTTAGGTTGACAGTACATGCTACCTACCTATCAACTATCCTTGCTCCAGTCTGCCCCAATGCCTCTCTTTTTCAACATGACTCTGCCCAATCTGGCTCCTTCTCATATTGTTTCCCACTCTGCCTCCCTCTACTCATCCTCTCACTAACTCCACCAACCCACTCTGGCTACTGACCTCCCCAGAGGTTTGCCGAGAATTCATACCCCTCACCCTACTACCCTAATATTTGACCAATCTGCTTACTCACACTTCCCAGCCTTACCTAATGCGTCCATCAACACCTTTCCTAACTCCGTCTCACTATTATCACTCCTAAAGCTGAGCACTCCACCAACCCTAATCCGCCACCTTATCCCCCACTCGCTCACCTCCCAACTATGATATAAGAGAGATAAACTTCACTATCTCATCTTAACATACTTACTCCTTTTGAGTGGGGACATAAACCCTAATCCCGGCCCTCACCCTACTATCCCCACTGCACATGCTAACGCTAATACTGGCCCCTCTTCTACTAGCACCCTCCCACGTAGCCTCAAACTACTCCATGTAAACATTTGGAGCTTGCTACCTAAACTAGTCCTGCTACAATCACTGGCTATCTCTCTCAACCCGACATCCTTATTCTCTCTGAATCCTGGCTAAACAACAAAATTACAAATAATGAAACTGCCATTCCAGGCTACTCCATTCTCCGGCAAGACCAGGCAAGTCAGGGTGGTGGAGTTTCAATGTATATCTCATCACTCAGCGCTGACATTATTCCATCTGCATTCACGCCAGCTTCCCACAAGGTCCTCCTTATTAGATTTTCCCTTTCGTTCTCCGCCCAATATAGGTAGCTGGAGTCTACTGCAGACCTGGTCTATTTCAATCATCTGTTTCAGATCTCATTACCACCATTGCCTCTCATGCATCAGCAGGTGAGCTATATATAACGGGGGATTTCAATCAAAACTGGGCTGCTCCCCCTCTCACTAAGCTCTGAAATGACATTACTGCCTTGAACCTCTTGCAACAAATCCACGAGACTACTTGAATAAACTATAAATCATAAAACCATTCACCGACTGTTACCCCAAAAATTAATACATTCAAGGTCTTTTAAGTCACTCAAATTAGACCCCTTACTCCTCAGTCTTGCATTAACAGACTGGTCTCCCATCTCCTCGGCCATCTCAGTTGATGATGCCCTGGACTACTTCAAAGAAAAATGAATTGCCACTTGGAACATCTATGCCCCCATTAGGCGTTCCAGGGTCAGAGGAAATCACCTCCCATGAATCACCCCGGAGCTCCTAGCCTGCCAACAGGCTTACGACCAAGCCTGAAAAAAACATAAAGAATCAAAAAATCCAAATGACCACATGAAATATCGCACTCTCCACAACCAATGCACAAAGGCTATTAGATTAGCAAACGCTGAATATTTTAGAAACTCCTTTCAATCAAACATTGACAACCCCTCTAAATTCTGGAAGGTTGTCCATGCTCTATTGGCCCCCCCCATCTAAATCACCTCCCCCTTTCCTTAGGGTTAATAATGCCTTGCTCTCTGACCACCTTGTAGTCACCACCAAATTTAATTCTTACTTTACTTCCGGTGCATCCACCCTCCTTGCCTCCCTCCACCCTTACCCTCCCAAGCTAATACTTCTACATCACAAAATGAAGCCCTACTCAAAGGAGCCTTCTCTTTCTCAAAGGTCTCCCCATCTGACACCCTGAAACCCTTCTTGCGCTAAACCCTACTAAAGGAGGCTCCCCTGACTGCCTGGACACTAAGCTCCTTTACCTCTCTGCCTCAGCTATAGCCGCCCCACTGGCATATATCCTAAACCTTTCTTTCACCATAGCCACAGTACCCAAAATCTGGAAGCATACAGTAGTTCTACCACTTCCTAAGGCTGGTGATCCGTCCTCCCCTGGTAACTACTGCTCAATGTCCTTGATACCTATCCTGGCCAAGCTTTAGGAACACTTGCTCCTTTCGCAGCTGTCTTCCTATCTCTCAGAATCCCCCTCTTCCATTCTTAGTCTTCCAATCCCTACTCTGGTTTTTCTCTTTTTATTTACATACCTAAAAAATGTCTTGTCCCCTTTCTTTCCTGGGCTATTTTCTGCTCTGTTTGCACCTTTGTGCTCTTAACTGATTTCCCTGCCTCCCTCTGTTTCTCCAGATACAGTACCACATCCTCCTCTTTCTGTGTCTTCTTATACCTCCTTGTCGTCGAGGCACAGGTCAGGAAGCACAGGAAGATCAGGAGTAGTTGTAAAATTCTTAAGTAGCATTTTATTATCAATAATAATAAAATAAAAATTATTCAGTATGACAATTTACAAAAGCAAAACAGAGAAAACAAAGTCCTTCATCTGAGGTTTTTTTTTTTTTTCAATTCCAAATCTCAGTCTCTGTCTCTCACTCTAGCAAAAGCATTGCTGCTCTTTTTATAAGTCTGTGCCTGGGAACTCATTCAGGGACATCCTGTTTTTCTCAAAATGTTCTTGTTGGCTGGCTCGGTGGTGCAGAGGGTTGAGGCGCTGGATGCCACACCTCGCTCCACACCGCAACCTGGGTTCAGGAATGTACCCAGACCGTCGAGGGTTGCCCGGAGAGGAAAAGGATTGAGTGTCTGAAGGATTGCTCTCCTTTCCCTGGGGAGGGACTGGGGTCTCCATCATGCTGCAGTGGTCCCCTATGGAGACTGGGGGCACTACAGGAGCGGTGCACTTGTGGGATGAAGTGCAGCAGACGTCAGCACGTAGTGCCTTGATGTCACTGCGCATCTGCACTTCAAGGGGTAAAAGCAGGAGGAAAAATGACAGATGACTGGGCAGCTTGATAGTCGCACTTCACCACCCAGGGGACCTGTCTTGGAATCGCACTGTGGTAGTGGTTCCTGGCCTGGTGCAGGGTGACTAGGGAGATCCCCTCCACAGGTACAATGTGCGCCAGCCGGTATGTGAGTGAGCCTGTGTGCTGAATGGGGGTGAAGGCGGTGGCTGAATATAGGCAGGTTGGGCTGCAGGGAGCAGAAATAAAAGATATAAATGTTATATGTTCTTGTCAGTTTCCTTGCAGTTGCAACAAACAGAACAGTGTCCCAAGCTGGCCCCATGCTGACAGCTCTGCAAAAGTTTGTGCTGCATGGCAAGTTCAACCCCTTGAGTTCTAAATAGCTTTTTGCAATCTTTTCAACAATATAACCATATACATTTTCACACAAAGAGATCCCAGTTTCACATAAAGATTCACATACATTTTTATAACCACAGATATGCAAGAGGAAAGAAAAGACAAACAGCAAGTAAAGGTAGAGAGAGAGAGATAGTGAGAGGCAGAGAATCGCAAGACTGTCAGAGTGGTCAGTTCCTAGGTCTCATGAGAATATTCGGTTGCATAACCAGACAGACAAGAGACAGAAAAGGAGATGATAGAACAGATCCTTGCTTTAAACTCTTTCTGCATAACAGATGGATGAGGCCTTATTCAACCCTGTCACACTCCTGAAGGCTAACTTGTTTGCCCTTACCTTCCCAGACACCGCCTTACAGAACCATAGCAGTCTCTTTTTCCTCTTGCCTTTGCTTACTAGCCTGACACAGAGGTATGTTACCTTCTCTATGCCCCTTTTTTAGTTTTGCCCAAAGTTCCTCCACTCCACCCAAGTCCTCCCCTCACCCCCACCCCCTGAGCCTAGCTGCCTCCTAAATGGTAAGCATGGTCCACAAAATCTGTCAATGACCAGCTAAAGGAATGGATTGCAAAGGAAAGGAGTACCTCTCTGGGTTCAGAAACAGGAGAAAAGCCCATGAACCATGGGAAAAAAACATAGCCAGCCATAGTTATCTAGTTGAGGAGACAAGGACTATAATAGGTAATAAAAGGATTATGAGACCCACATGACCAGAACACAATATAGGAGATGGCTAGCCTCTGATTTCGAAGGTCTGAAAGCTGACCCAGTGTCAATAGTGTGTTAAAAGGTTCAGTTTCTAAGCCAAGAAGATAAGAAACTTAGAGAGAAAATGCAACTCCTGAGAGGGGAAAAAAATGACCGAGAAAGGGAGTCTTCACCAAGAACAAGATAGCAATAGGAATACAAAAGAAAAAAGATTCCCTTCCTTCTAACTCTCTGTTTCTGGAGAAAACATCCCAAAAATAGGGGATTAAGAGAAACAGAAGTTTAGCAGGCCACAGAAACAATAGCTGAGGTGAACTGCAAGGGGAGAGGCTGAACTGCGAACAGAAGTGGACTACAAATCCAAACATTCTTAGCCCCCTAGAACACTAGCTTCTCTTGCAAGGTCCTTGTCCTAAGAGGGACCAGAAAAGGTTATCCAACAGCAAAATAATAGATCCCCCCTTTGCACACAGAGTGAAGAAGGAGGGGGCAAATACAGGCTATAACTGCCCACTTGGACAAAAAGGTTCTCTCTACTCTTTTCTTCATTTTTGGGGAAAAGAAAAAAGTGGAAAAACAAGAACCAGTATGAGTCATTCCAAAAACACTGTTTTTTTTTAATATAAAGGGAAATCTAAGGAAGGGGTTGATGCGAGATCACCCTAAAGACAAAAGTTCCCTTCCCCCCCCTTTTTGGGGGGGTTACATAGGGGCGTAAAGAGGGAGGGTCCCTGAAGGAGTTATCCCCTTAATGCCCCTCTTTTATGGCAAAATGGGGGATCCGGGGAAAGGGAGGAGGAAGACTGCCCAGAAGCTTGGCCATAGCAGGAGAAGGTGGACGGGTTGCAGTGATGAACGGTGAGGATATTCTGGAAGATCAAGAATTACGTTAAGTATACGTAACCCCTAGGCGGTGCTATGCCATGGGCTACTACCCCTGCCTGCCTGCTTGGCTAGTAGCAGGTTAAGGGGCCTATGTTCTTCAACGGGTGCCTCCACCCAGAGGTCAGGGTTGGTAGTGGTCAAACTAACCTGTGCACAGTCCTCCGGGACACTGTAACCCCCCTCTTTCCCTTCTAGTGGCCTGAGCAATATACGATAATCACTTTCACAGTACTCCTTGTACATCACACGAGTACCCACACTTTGCTGGTTCCTCTGGCTCGACCCTGGGGAACCCCTGTAAAACAAGGCTATGCACAGCAAATAGCAACAGTACAGTACTCTTGGCACAAACAGGAACCACAGTAAGGTTAAATGCAGAAAAAGTCAGATCTGATTTATTCAGGAGACTTGAACAAGGAAGGGGCATAATCAGGTTGATTGGCTTAAAGGCTATATTAATCAAACAGTTATGCATGTACTTTAAGTCCCCACACAGTCACACCTCTGGGTACCCAGGTAGGGAGATGATGGGCTAGCCAGGAACGTTGCAGCTGGTTGGAGCCCTGTGATGGAAGAAAGCAACATGCACAACACACACTATTTGTAATCCGGAGCTGGAGGGCTCAGTTCGTGAAAGAAAAAAAGTAACCAGACAATCAGATGACAACACTTTAGATTTAGCTGTTGTTGCAGGGAGCTACCCTGATGTTTACTCATGATACCCAATACTGGACACAGGCAGGATGAAATCGAGACTGCAGGTTGTTTAGCTGGAGTGCCTGGAGAAGCGGGGCACACACAAATCACCGAGGCGTCGTTCCTGTTCAAGTGTTAAGCAGGGGGCTGATCCCCAGGCAGGTCTCTCATCGATGGCTTTCTCTGTGCAGTGGGTAGTCGGGCTGGGCCAGTGTGGCAAGGCCCAGGCCCAATGGAAATGATTTTGGATTCAGTCCGTGGGGCTGGATGCAGTTTCCAGCAAGCAGAATACAGTTCAAACCACAGTGGGGAACCAGATCGCGACCCACTAGCAGCACACAGAACATTTACACGTAAGGAAATTCTAATGCAGCTTCCAACAAGCAGAACACAATTCAAACCACAGTGGGAAACCAAATCATGACCCACTATAAGCACACAACACATTCACATGTAAGAAAATTCCACTGTACCGGGCAAAAGGCTCTCCGGTCGCAATTTACAGAGTCACTGCACAATCCGGGAGTTCAGAGGTGGCTGGAGGTCCAGACAGGCCGATTGCATATAGCAAATCTTCGGTCTTCTTCAGGTAGAAGCCTGGTCACAATTAAGTGGCTTACTTCGTTCTTCAAGTTCGGATTCAGTCCAAATAAGGCACAAGTTCCCTCTCAGGAACAGCAGGCAGGCATGCAGGCCAAAACTCAGGCTTTTCCACAGTTCCATGCAAATCTACACCGGGACTGCTGCTTGAATCATTAAAGCTGTTATCTCTTCACTTCCCAATTCAGAACTGAAACTAGCTGCAAGCAGCTTGAGAATTTCCCCAAGATCCAAAAGGTTTGGTTGGCTGATCTGTCTGTCAGTGACAACAAGGGCTCCCCCTCCAGGTTATTTTAGGCAACAAAATGCAAAACCTACAATTCCTACAAGTTTTGACCCCACCAAGCCCCTGCAGGTAGGCTCCATTTTAGAGTCCCAAATGTCCTGATTGGTCCATTTCAGCAGTCCAGGACCAAGATGATGGAAACGAACAGAACTGTACATGCTGCAAAGAAGGCAGGTTAGAACAAACTGCAATATTATTACTACTCTAACAAATGATCGGCAAACAAGCACATCTTCTAACAGAGCTCCCTTTTAGATTAATTATGACTGCAATCCAGCCAGCTCTTAAAGAGACAGTACACAGAGGCTATATAGGCACTCTCTGGCAATCACATTTAAACTGCAAAAACGCAGGACACCAGCCTGCCAGTGAGCATTTAGGCAAGCTCAAGGAAGACTTTTTGGGATCTCCCATTTGTAGTGGGGTTACATATGTAATTTTCGTATCTTCCAAGAATCAATCTTCACCGTTCATCACTGGTGGGTCTAAGTACCAAGCCACCACCAAATGGTGGTGTTAGCAAACCCTAAGGGAAATGGTTGTTCCCTCAGCCTCCTGCGGGGGAGACACAGAGAGGCGAGGGCCCCGCATGGGCCTGGTGAGGCACGAGACTGGTTAGAGACAAGAGGAGGCTCCCATGGCCTGGAAGCAAGAATGTGCCCGCAAGCTCACACCTGGCCCTTCGGGAGAAGAAGTGGGCCCCCTGGTAATGTGAGGCAATCATCCTACACCAGGCCAAAGGTGAAAATGATGAAAGACGCAGCCACGCAATCCACCGAATGCAGACTGCAGTTCCCACTAGTCTGAAGGCTACCTCATTAGAGTCATAGGATGCCCTCACCTGTTGTCTTGGCAGTTCTAAACCATGAGCAGAAATGCATATGGCCTGTCTGGTTGCCTCACAATCTGGCAAGGATGCTAGGAGCTGATGCAGCGTTGCCTACAAATGCCTGGCATAGGACATCTGGTGCGCCTGATGTACAGCAATGCACAACATGGTGCACACCGCTGAGCACATCCTATGTCTCCAAATGTCAAACTCCGCTGAGTCTGACTCTGGGGGACGGTTGCACACTTGGTGCCTATGCCCAAAGTATCCAGGAGCTGGACCCCAGAAGAGGGGTGAGGCATGGCTCCTGGAGATTCCAGGGGTGTGTAACACCTGCACTGGGCATCCCTTGGGGCTGGTAAGGGAGCAGAGGGATGGAGCAAGACATCTCTTGACACCTCCGCAAATGAAAGAGGCCACAGAGGTATGACTGTGGAGTCATCACGTACTCTCCAAGGAAGAACAACGTCCGACATGTAGGATTGCGTCCGGAAACATAGAAACATAGACTTTGATGGCAGATAAGACTCACTTGGCCCACCCAGTCTGCCCATTTCCCTAACTATTGGATAAGCTGCAGATTCTAGTTAACCAACAGCCTACTTTCTCTTACCCGCCACTAGAATTGCCTTGTCTGTCCCATACATTCTTGAATTCCCCACTGTTTTTGACCCCACTTCCTCCTCATGAAAGCCGTTCCACGCGTCCATCACCCTCTCTCTGAAAAAATACTTCTTCACGTTGCCCCTGAGCTGTCCCCCTCTATCTTAAAATTGTACCCCCTTGTTCTTGCACATCTCTTTTTCTGAAAGATGCTACCTTCTTGGACTCTGTTGATTCCCTTGAGGTACTTGAAAGTTTCTATCATATCCCCCCTCCCTCCTTTCCTCGAGGGTATACATATGAAGTTCCTTTAGTCTCTCTTCATATGGCTTCCAGTGCAGATCCTGCACCATTCTAGTTGTCCTCCTCTGGACCGCCTCCATCCTGTCTATGTCCTTGTAGAGATGAGATCTCCAGAACTGCATGCAGTACTCAAGACAGGATCTCACCAACTGCCTGTACAGAGGGATCAAGAAGCAAAAGAAAAAACCCTCGGCTCAACCCTGGTCCATGGAAAATAAACAGACACCAGTCGTGTTTTCCAAAGTATCAAAAACAATGTATTTATTATTTAAAAATAGTAGCACCCCTCACACTACACGTCTACGTTTCGCGTCACTCTTGATGCTTTATCAAGGTCTTGATACACTGGCGTCTGTTTAATTTCCATGGACCAGGGTTGAGCTGAGGGTTTTGTCTTTTGCCTCTTGATTTAGTATGCTTGTACCTCGGCTCCTCTTTTTACTTTCTAGAGACGTGTTTTTTTGTACATGTTCATTGTACAGAGGTATAGCAACTTACTGTTTTCTACTGGTGATGCCTCTCCCTATTTTATTTATTTATCGAAAAGTTCCACCAGGTAAGGTACACTGAACAACAAGTTGCTCGTCCCATGGTACGACCTGGGGGAGTGGGTAATGGGAGTTACAATCGTAGTATAAAGTACAAGCAAGTTACACAAAGCACATAAATTACAAAGTAGAATAGTTTAAACATATAAGGTGACCTTATGGGTGACCAAATAGTGGCTAATATAGTACATGTGCTCCTACGGCCTACATTCGTGATCTAATAGTAAAAAGCATCATGTGAGGAAAACAGCAATGTAGCAGAGATTGAGCTAGAAGACCATGACGAGTCCCACAGGCTTCGAGGAGAGTGACGTTAGAGAGACAGATTACAACAAGTAAAACAACTAGGAGCAAAACTATATGCTAAAATTATAAGTCAAGTCAAGTCAAGTCAAATTTATTTATAGAGCGCCTTTCGAAATCAAGGCGCTGTACAACAATAAGTAAAACAAAGACAGAAAATCCAAACATTAACAACCATAATTATAAAGAATAAGCCAAAGTAAAAAGATGTGTTTTTAAAGCAATTTTAAAACTGTCAACGGTCGGGCATTCTCTTAACCAGCGAGGTAGAGAATTCCACAGGGTTGGAGCCGAAAAGGCAAAAGCACGAGATCCCGATAACTTCAAACGGACCCTGGGAATCTCTAGCAATCCCTCACTGGCGGAGCGGAGAGGACGGAGGGGGCAATAGGGAACCAGAAGATCTTTCAGGTAACCGGGTCCCTGATCATGTAGGGCTTTATAGGTTAGATAAATAAATCAATAAATGCTCCGATTAGGTTATACTTAGACATATGAGGCAGCAGTCTGGTTGTTGGACTAGTGAGGGGGAGAGTTGGGGCCATGGCAGGATTAACCTGTATGCCAATTACGCCATGGCGTAGGGCCCCAAGGTTCAGAAGGGCCCCCACTGTTAACCTATTTACAGTTACTTTCTTTAATCCTGGCTGTACTGGGTGACCGCCGACAGGCCGAACTGCCCAAAAAGCACCCACCTTCTTGGAGTCAGTCAGCCCCCCGCCCCACTGAGTCAGCCTGGTGAATGGTGACCCCCTCCCCCCACAGCCGCTCTGAACAAGCAAGCATCTCAGTCTCTCCGATGGGCAGCTCCGACTTCACCTCTGATCCACCCTGACCCCACAACACACAACCAATCATATCCATCAGAGGTCCTCTGGAGGTGTGACTACTGGGGAGCTGAAATCAGTGCGTTCATGTGCATGGCATCAGAGTGTGTGGCCAGGCAGTGATGAGGAGTAGAGTAGGAAAATGAGAGAGAGCTGTGGTGGTCAGTTGTTGGTGCCGGTGGCTGGTCTCATCTATCAAAGAAGAAGAGTTTCTGCCTAAAGACACAGAAGTAGAGAGAGAGAGAGTCTGAGCAGGCTGCAGGGGGTCACCTAGAGTTAGATTCGGCTTCAGTGCAGCATTGCATGCTGCTGGTGTTTTCCATGTAGCCACTAGCCAGGATCAGTTAGTGCTGCTGCTAGTTGGGCCTTTGGTCCTGCTGTGACTGTGAGGAGTCCTCCCATGCCGGGCCGCACTGCAGGGCCGAGTCGTGTCACTGCCGCCTGCGTGATCTTGAGGAAACAATCAAGAGGACATACTGGACTCATTACATTCACATCAGTCAGGCCACACCAGGTATGTTGTGTTGACTAGTTGTCTGTGTTCTACAGTGTCCAAGCCAACTGTGATGCAGAAATAACTCATTTTATCGCATTGGAGAAACAAGCTAAGTTGTGGTTGCCTCTGCTCATGGTCTGTCTGTGAGTGTTCAGTACCCTGAGTAGTGTACTGATGAGTCTTTAATAAGATTTGAAGTTTGGCACTGAGTGGACCATGGGGTGCTGATAAGTCACCTGAGGGGAACTAACTTGTGGGACTTGCTCTTGCTGGCACAGTTTTGTCTTGGTTTGATTTGAGTCATATACATTACTGGGAAGTTGCAGGAGGCTGCTCTAGGAAGCTTAATCTCTGAAGTGACTGCAGTCAACACCTGTGGGTCCTGCAGGGTTCTTAAGGCTCAGTCTTCTTGACACAACTCTCTTTAGCTGCTTTGGCATCAATGACTTGGAGTGGGGGCAAGGATGTGGCAACTCAGCATTGGCAGCAAAGCAACTTTTAAGCTGACAACAAAACTATAAATGACAATGGAGATGGAGGAGAGGAGACAGTGGGAGAATGGACAGAATTAAGGACAAAGATAGCTGCACAGAGGGTGATAGTGGCAGATGCATTGCGGAGGCAAGGAGCTTGAGCATGTCTCAGGTTTGGAGTTCGAAGGAATCTTGAGCAGGGAAATGATGTGAGGGAGCTTTGAGCCCCATTAACTGCTTCAATACACGCTTCAGTTTTTTGGTTTTGGCAGAGAGACAAATTATTTAAGGAGGCATGAGCAGGGAGATTGTGGCAACTACAATCCCCATTTTTATTAAATTATTTTATGTGGAATTTGAATTTGATATCTGGGAAGGCAGGACACACTAATCGAAGTCTAATGTCCAGGTGTGTCTCAGAGGAGGGACGAAAAGAGGAAGAAAACAGGATCCATAATTAATAATGAATCCATAATTATTAATAACAAAAATAGTTACAAGGTACTGTACATACAGTAGTGACAAGGGAAAAACAAGACAAGTTATAGGTAACTAAAAAGTGAAAATTTACAAAATGTTAATACTGTACCGATAAAATATTTCTTTATGCAGTAACTGGTCATTCTGAATTGTGTTGTTTATAATCAAGGCATGTGACCTGTCAAGTCATGTGGCATAACACAGCATTATAAACCACGTCCTGCTTGAGTACCCTGGTCATTGCGGCCTTGCCAGCCCGGCACTGTAGAAGAGTGGTATGTTGGCATTTAGGGGCCCCCAGGCCACAAAATATGACTTGGAGTAGGGTCCCCACTTCCATTAATCTGGCCATGGTTGGGGCAGGTGCAATTAACAGAAAGGAAATTATATAGTGCTTTATTTATTGAGCCAGGTGAGGAGGAGAATCGGATTTGTGTAGGAAGAGCATTCCACAGTTTAGGGAGATGGTGGGAAAAAGAGGACTGGCCAAATGAGGTGGATCTCTGGGGAACTGACAGAGTTCTGTGGTCATGGGATCTGAGGAGGCGAGAGGGTGTGGGTGGAAGGGAGATGGGGGAAGTAAGATAAGGAGGGAGTGTGCCAAGCCAGTACTTAGAGATGAACTTTGCGCAGTGATGCAGCCACATATTAGCTAGAGATGGGAAGGCTAAAGCGCGGTAAAGGTGACAGTGTTGGGTTAGGGGAGGTGCATCAAGGCAAACCATCAGAAGGAGTTGAAAAGTGTATCCAAGTTAGCTAAGGAGGTGGCAGGAGCAGAGCAATAGACAACATTGCCGTAATCGATGATCGGGAGAATCATCTTGCATCTCAATATTCACCCCCAGCCCTCCTTACTGCCTTCTCACATTGCTTGCCTACCTTTAGGTCATCTGATATTACTCCCAAGTCCCTTTCCATTTTGTTGTTGTTAGTACCTCCCCCAACCATTTTGTACTCTTCCCCTGGGTTTTTGTTTCCCAGGTGCATTACTTCGCACTTCTTTGCATTGAATCTAAACTGCCATACATTTGACCATTTCTCCAACCTTGCCAAGTTCTTTCTCATCCTTTCCACCCCACCCCCTTGTGTATCAACCCTGGAAAAGCGGGACAGTCACAGTTAACTCATCATCTTCAAAAGGAACTGCTGATAATGAGTGCAGTCAGCAACGGAGGAGAGGTGGACTGAGGAATCCTCTTCCTCACTGGAGGAAGAAGAAGAAGCTGTACTCAAGGGTGGCAGTGCCGGGGTTTCAGGACAAAAGACAGCCTGGTCCATTGCCCTCATGTAGGCTAGGAAGGCACTTGCTGAAGCCCTGAACTGCTCACAGGTTGGGGACCTGTAGGACCAGAAATGCCCATGAGAAGAGGACAGCCAGGCAGAGGAGGAGGTGGGTCATGATGGACCATGGACCAGGCTAGGTCCACTGCCAGGGCTATGAGAGTGAACAGGTGATGTACCTGAGGGGAACAGTAAAGCATCTCGTCCACCGGGAATGCCCAACTGGAGAGGGGCAATCTGGATGGTGCCCTAGGGCAACCCCCGCAGGTGGGGAGGTCACAGCCACAGAGGTACCGCATAGTGGCCCCTATCCCTACGTACTGCAGGCCTTGACAGTTCTGGGGGGGGGGACAGAAGACCAGAATTGACACTATGACTCCTGCTACAGCCCCCAGCCACTTTAGACATGGAGCACGGTGCTGACTGGGACCTACCAAACCCCACCTCACCTAAGTGGGTGCTGCCCCTTGGACTAGGCCTAGAAGCATCCCCAGCAGCAGAATCCTGAAGCAAGAGGGATCCGATGCCGCAAGCAATGCCAGAACTCCCTCAGCACCGGAACCCGACCCTACACTGGAGATGGCACCATAATCAACCCAGCGCTGCGCTTGGTGCCACCATCCCCTCCAGCACTGGAATCGGCACTGGAGAGATCCCTGGTGCCACAAGCTACACCATGGGACACAGGGGAGGCAGCACTGCAGCTAGCACCAGGACAAGAAGCACCATCAGACATTGCGGATGCTTAAGACTTACGGCTAGGCCCAGAAAGGTCTCTTCCTCACCTGGGCTGTGCAGCAAGTCGGGACCATCCCAGTTCTCCCCCTCCAGATCATCTGACCGCTCAAAGGATGAGTTCCAGAAGATCTCCAATGGATGGCTGGCTCCAGAGGTCTTCCCTCTCCCGGAGCTATGAACGGCAGCAGGAGGTGACCCGGCTGCATGGGCTGGCACCGGCCTGAGTGCCAGGAGGCAAAGTGGTACCACACCACGACCCCAAGGGACCCACCACTGCAGGCCTAGTGTATAGCCATGACTTCACCAGCGGAGGTGTTCGGAGCCCTGAGGGGGTACTGGACTGGGAGGCAGGGGTGTGCAAATTGTATTGCCTGACATCCAAGGCTTACCTAATTACACTGTCGGACAGACCCTTTCATCTCCCCACTTCAGCCCTTGGACAAGTGTTTTTCCCATCCATTTTTTTTTCTTTGCATTTTGCGTATGCGTTATTTTTATTTTATTTTTTTCTCCAGGTCCTTGCCTTGCTGCCCGAATCCCTCTTCAAGAC
Organism: Neoceratodus forsteri; assembly: GCA_016271365.2. Lineage (NCBI taxonomy): Eukaryota > Metazoa > Chordata > Ceratodontiformes > Ceratodontidae > Neoceratodus > Neoceratodus forsteri. Next base: position 676,550,259 of record CM057454.1, on the reverse strand, counting down.
ACCCCCATCTAACCTGCAGTTCATTCTGCCCTTCTGATTTATTTCTGCAGGCTAGCAACAGTGGTGGCGTGTGCTAATTGGCCACAATGAGGATGGAGGAGAACACTATAACACGTGGGAAAGAACAGTCAGTGTTGCACGCCATTACTGAGGAAGGCTAATGTTACTGAATCTCTGAATGCGTGGCTAATTCTGGCGTATGATGATTATCGATGGTAATTATCTTATTTATGAAAAAAAAAAAAGTTTGTTTCCATCGCTTATCGGCTGCTGGACAGAGGTGGCCTGAAGAAAAGAAGAGGGTAAGACGCTGGGTTAAATTGGGATCGAATATCCCTCCTGTTCTTCTGTGCGGCTCACTGGCTGGCTTTAGCAACTGACAGAGATGGGTACAGTGTTAGGGAGCTAACTCGCTCACACTTGAGTCTCAGGCTGTCACACTGCTGAATTTTATAATTTTCAAGAAGTGGCTGGTGGTCAGGTAATATATCGGACTGTACAGAGTATTGGCAGTGCACTGTGATTTCCTTTGCTTAGCCAGTAAAACTATGGTAAGGTTGTCGGTCAGGCTGATGCTGCATGTATGCTGAGTTCAGCTTAAATATTCTGTTTCCCTGGCCTAGCAGCTCTGCTTTTTCTCCCCCGGTGGCCCGGTCACTAACTGACCCCACTGCCAGAGGTTTGCACTGTTGGTTTGTTTGTGTGGCTGATGATAGAGACTGGGTCATTCATTGATGCTTGTAGCCTGCCACCTGTTTTATTATATCTGGTAAGCATGCTACTTACCTGGCCATGATTCTTAGTTTGTCATGCAGACAACAGACAGCTTATAATCGTGGTTGTAACCGTTACTGTAGTCAACCCCTCTCTCTGTCTGTACCTGGGCCCGATAGCTGCCGCGATGTGTTGTATTATTAGTAAAATGTTCTGCGACTGGAGCTTGGTGGTTAGGTCAGGATGCAGGACGGTACTTTGTTTCATTGGCAAAATGGTGCACCGTGTGTGGCAGCACTGCACCGAGCAGTATGTCGATCATTGTATTTGGGGCAGGCTTCATCCCGTTCCACTGCTGCTGCACCTTCTGCACCATGTTGATGATGTTGAGCACCGCTAGCCAATGGCTACCCTGATGCAGGTGCTCTAATGTAATCCAGGCCGTGGTTGGTGAAGGCCATGATCCCCATCTCTCTGACTTTGAGAATTTTAAGTATTTAAGTGAGACCCCCTCTGAGTCTGACCATTGGCCACCACTGATCAATTGTTGTTTAGGGATATGACAGCCATGGATTGACTGTTTGGGAGGTACAGCACAGAGCTCAGATAGGTAAGCAATGAAAATGAGTATGACTGGTCTGAGGTGGGGAACCATCCATTAATTCATTATTAATTCAGAGACAGCAGCAGGCTGGCTAATGTGTCACCTTTAAGGTAGGTCTATAGACTTACAAAGCCCTACATGGACAGGGTCCTGATTACTTGAAAGAGCTCCTGGTTCCCTACACCCCTCTGAGACAGCTCTGCTGACGAGGGGTTGCTAGAGATTCCGAGGGTGAGTTTAAAATCATCGGGTGCACGTGCTTTTGGATTTGTGGCACCTACCCTCTGGAATTCTCTGCCATGTCAGCTTCGGGAGTGCGGGACGGTGGGGTGTTTCAAGCGGGCTCTTAAGACTTTTCTGTGGGGGAAGCCTATTCTGTATTTTCCTGATTTTATTATATTTATTGTATTCTGTTTTTATCTTGATTGTACAGCGCTTTGAAATATGAAAGGTGCTATAACAAATACATTTTATTATTATATTATTATTATTATTACTGGGGTGGGGGGGCACACAGAGGACCACGTGTGGTTCAGTAACTTAAGTATGTGAGGTACTTAGCTGAGCAGGGCGGGAGGCAATGCAATGCACAACGAGGCAAATGGTCTGGATACTTAACATCGGGGTTGGGGGGCTGCTGGGGGGTTGCTGTGATGGAGAGGAGTCTCGTCTTGTCCCTTGATTGCTACCATGTTTTAAGGTGTGTGAGTGTCTGTGTGTCAGATTGCAAAACTGTGGATTATGGCCTGCCTGCTTCGTTCTTGACTTTGTTTGGAACATACACTTGTGGCTCCTGGGGGGGGGGGAGGGGCCATTCATCATTGAATGATATGTTGCAGCTGCACCAACTACCCGAGAGATTCGCCATGCCAAACCCCTGCTTCCTTGGTTCTGTAGAGGATCTAGTTGGCTTAGTGGGGAGTAGTGTTGCCAACTTGCTGTCTGCTGTGCTGCAACTGCTGTTTGCTGCAAAAATACAGCAAGTTGCATGAAAGTTGACTCCTGATGTTGAGTATTTTATGTGGTTTATTTTGTGGCAGTGTAAGACAAGTCACAACCCAGTGGTGAAGAAGTGGAGCAGGGTTGGCAATGTGTGTGATGTCTTTTTACAGTACCAGAGGCAGTGCAGCACTGTACTCTCCACTCAGTGTGATATCACTGGTACCCTCAGGTCCCTCACTGCCTGGGCTGGCTAGTTGTGAATGATTGCATTTCTTTTTGGCTTCTTGCACTAGTGTTATCCAGCCACTTGCTTCTGATGTTTTTTAAATGGCCCGGCCCTTGCCTGCTTTGAGCCTTGTGTGGTTATTGAGGGGGGGTCCATAAGTGAGTGATTCATTTCATAGTGTGTTGTTGTAGTGTGTACTTTCTTCACTTCAGGCCATATCATATGCAGAAAGAACCATCATAGATTATTAGGTCATATCAGGTAGGGTCGTTCCTATGAGAGATGGCCAAGCTGCTTAAAATAGTTTGGGGGAGGGCGGGTGTTGGAGGGGGATGAACCAAAAAAAAGTGACAATGTTTGACATCCTTCAACAGCATCTATGTAATTCCCTGTATACTGCACTTTTGATTCCATACGAAGGTGTAACCCCCCCCTACAAATGGGGGTTTCCAAAAAATCTTCCTTGAGTTTGCCTAAATGCTCGCTGCCAGGCTGGTGTTCCGCATTTTAGTAGATTAAATGTATTGCCAGAGAGTCCCTGTATAGCCTCTGTGTACTGTCTCTTTAAGAGCTGCCTGGATTGCAGTCTTAATTAATCTAAAAGGGAGCTCTGTTAGAAGATGTGCTTGTTTGCTGATCATTTGTTAGAGTAGTAATAATATTGCAGTTTGTTCTAACCTTCCTTCTTTGCAGCAAGGACTGTTCTGTTTATCTCCACCAACTTGGCCGGGGACTATCAGAATGGGCCAATCAGTACTGTTGGGACTCTAAAATGGAGCCTGCCTACAGCGGCTTGGTGGGGCCAAACTTGTAGGAATTGTAGTTTTTGCAGTTTGGTGCCTAAAATAACCTGGAGGGGGAGCCCTTGTTGTGACTGACAGACAGATCAGCCAACCAAACCTTTTGGATCTTGGGAAAATTTCCAAGCTGCTTACAGCTAGTTTCAGTTCTGAGCTGGGAAGTGAAGAGATAACAGCTTGAATGATTCAAGCAGCAGCCCCGGCGTAGAGTCGCGTGGGAGAACTGTGGAAAGGCCTGAGTTTTGGCCTGCATGCCTGCCTGCTGTCTCTGAGAGGGAACTTGTGCCTTTTTCGGACAGAATCCAAACTTGGAGAGCGAAGTAAGCCACTGGACTGTGACCAGGTTTTAACCTGAAGAAGACCGAAGATTTGCTGAATGCATTCGGCCTGTCAGGACTTCCAGCCACCTCTGAATTCCTGAATTGCGCAGATACTCTGTAATTGGGACCGGAGAGCCTTTTGCCTGGTACAGTGACATTTCCTTACATGTGAATGTGTTGTGCACTTATAGTGGGTCGTGATTTGGTTCCTCACTGTGGTTTGAATTGTGTTCTGTTTGCTGGAAGCTGCATTAGAATTTCCTTACGTGTAAATGTGCTGTGTGCTGCTAGTGAGTCGCAATTTGGTTACCCACTGTAGTTTGAACTGTATTCTGCTTGCTGGAAGCTGCATCCAGCCCCATGGACTGAATCCAAAATCATCTCCATTGGGCCTGGGCCTTACCACGCTGGCCCAGCCCGACTACCCGCTGCACAGAGAAAGCCATCGACAAGAAACCTGCCTGGGGATCAGCCCCCTGCTCAACACTTGAACAGGAACTATGCCTCGGTGATTTGTGTGTGCCCCGCTTCTTCGGGCTCTCCAGCTTAACAACCTGCAGTCTTGATTTCGTCCTGCCTGTGTCCAGTATTGGGTATCATGAGTAAACATACGGGTAGCTCCCTGCAACAACAGCTAAATCTAAAGTGTTGTCATCTGATTGTCTGGTTGCTTTTTTCTTTCACGAACTGAGCCCTCCGGCTCTGGATTACAAATAGTGTGTGTTGTGCATGTTGCTTTCTTCCATCACAGGGCCCCAACCAGCTGCAACGTTCCTGGCTAGCCCATCGTCTCCCTACCTGTGTACACAGAGATGTGATTGCGTGGGCATTTAAAGCGCATGCATAACTGTTTGATTAATATAGCCTTTAAGCCAATCAACCTGATTATGCCCCTTCCTTGTTCAAGTCCCCTGAATAAATCAGATCTGACTTTTTCTGCATTTAACCTGACTGGGGTTCCAGTTTGTGCCAAGAGTACTGTACTGTTGCTATTTGCTGTGCATAACCTTGTTTTACAGGGGGGCCCCATGGTCGAGCCAGAGGAACCAGTCCTGGTGGTAAGTGCAAACAGTGTGGGTATTTTATTTTTTTTTTATTTATTTGCTTTTGTTAACCGGGTGAGTACACTAAGCATAGGAATGCCTATTTTCAGGTATGACCTGGGAGGATATAAGTCAGATACAAAACAACCAACATCAATGTGACGCGGCACATATAGGTCATACAATGCAAAGTCAGTCAGGAGAAAAAAACATCACAAACACTTGTAAGACTATATAATAGATGGTCAGGCAAAGTAGCTAATAAAACAAAGATACCAAGATCATTCCGAGGAATGAGATAAGTGCAACAAAGGTTCAGAAATTAGTACCAGTCATTGTTATGAACAGTGAGCAGTAAGTGCCAATTTGCAAGTCAGATAAGCATAGTAGAGAAAAAAGAAAAAGGGGGAGGGTAGAGGAGAAGAGGGTAGGTTAGAGTGTATGGTGTACAAGGGGTACTGTGAAAGTGATTATCATATATTGCTCAGGCCACTAGAAGGGAAAGAGGGGGGTTACAGAGTCTCGGAGGGCTGTGCCCATTTTAGTTTGACCACTACCAACCCTAACCTCCAGGTGGAGGCACCAGTTGCAGAACCTAGGCCCCTTAACCTGCTACTAGCCAAGCACGAAAGGGTAGTAGCTCGTGGGATAGTGCCTCCTAGGGGTTACACAAGGTAAGAAGAACTTACCTTTTTTTTTTTTTTTTTTTAGTACAGTGGTAGTAACATGTTGTTTTTACCAGTCATATGTTTCATGGTACGGCAAGTACAAGATTTCATGGACAAATAATTTTTAAACCTTCACTTGCCCTGGGGCAAGCATTTATTAATTTTACTTGCACGCTCCTGCTGGGAGGGGTGTACAACCGGCCCTTTGGGTGGGGCTGGCTTTCCCACAGACCCCTCGTCTTGGTGAAACGAGGACTAGTGGAGGCCCTGTCTCCCTTGGTACTTCAAGTACCGGGGAGGGATTCGGGAAGAGCCTAAGGAAGGACCTTACCTTCGAGTCCTGAGTGCGACTCCTGCTTTCAAACGTGGGTGGGGGGTCCTGTTTCCATTTCATCACATGGATTTCCAGGCTGCAAGGGTTCATTAAGAAGCAGGCATCGCAACGGTCCGTGTCGTAGTCCCATCCAAGGTAGGTCCAACAATGATCATAGTGGTCCCAAACAGATATTTTTCCCACAGGGGCACCAATGCATGAGGCTAGAATCCATTTTCTTGCTGGTTTTCTTCTGTTTCTTAGGCCCCTGGGATCCAGATATGATCAACTCATTGTGTTCAGCATTGTAAAAAAGGGATAGAAAGAGAAACGCTGGCAATGAGAGGTCAGATAAACTATACAGCATTGAGCTAGTGGTGAAGAATAGAACTGAAGGCCTATGACGCAGTAGAAAATGGCAAACACTCCCAAGGGGTACCTTTGTAGATGGTGGGAAGAACAAAACTGAGGAGGGAGAGGGGACAGCGTAGGTTACTGGCCAGTCCATGAGCACCACATCACATGTCTGTCTCATGGGTGGTGCCATCTTCGACATCAGTGCCCTTCCTTACAACATTTTAAAGGCATACGCTCCTGCGGGGCCTTGGTGCCTCCAGCACTGACCCCCCAGTGATGAGTGATGAAGATTGATTCTTGGAAGATGGGTGTTAGTTTCCCCTCGTGCCGTTTGACCTTTGGCATCACTTGTGGCTTTGCCACTCATGATGTCATAAGGTCAAACTGCACTCAAAGAAAATTACACAGCTATTTTCAGCGAGGCCGTGGCATATCCCATATATTTTTATAATATTAATGCACCTGCTAGGAATACATCCAAGGATACTGAAGGAGCTCAGAGAAGTACTGGCTGTACCTCTGATAGTCCTTTTCAACCAATCACTGGAGACAGGAGGAGTCCCGGAGAACTGGAGGAGTGCAGATGTAGTCCCACTTCATGAAAGTGGTAACAGGGAGGAAGGTGGCAACCACAGGCCAGTCAACTTGACTTTGGTGGTGGGGAAAATAATGGAATCACTGCTGAAGGAAAGAATTGTGGAATATCTTGTAACTAGCAGCTTACAGGATCCAAGGCAGCATGGATTCACTAGGGGGGAGGTCATGTCAAACAAATCTGATAGATTTCTTTGACTGGGTAACCAGGAAGTAGTTCAAGTACAAGTTTGTTAAAAGAAAATATGCATAGAGAGTAGCTGTTACATTAATGTCATTAATACAGCAAAATTACCATCACCATAGACATTAAACACAATTATCTAAACAGATTAAAATCCTTGTTAAAAATGACATCATTCCATTTATCTTGACAGTTTCACCAAAGCCTTTAGCGCAAAATTCATTGCCATAAAGAGCGTGGCTTTACATTTAATAAATAATAAATTAACTACATCATTTCTGCCACACTCTGTTCATCTTTTAACTCTAAAAGGTTACAATCATCGTTTCCTTTCCTCTTGTACGGTGGGGCAATCAATAAGTACAGTATATGATGCACTGAAATTCCACAGTTTTCATCACACTTACATAATATATTTCCTCCATTGTTTTTTTTTTTTGCCCCTAAAGAACATACTGCTGTTTTCCACGATGCCCATCCTTAATCTACACAGAGCCACTCTTTGAAATTCTTTTGCACAGAAGTTCAAATAGACTTCTTCTTCTCTATATACTTTGTAGTTCCTATAGCGTGTAAGACCTGGAATATCTACAAGCTTTGAGTATAAAATTTGAAACCAGTGATCTCTGATTCTCTGCTCATCTTGTTTTTTGTTACGTATATTCTTTTTCACCTCCTCGGCTAAGGGGGTGGTCCTATGGTTCCCCATATCAGGCGACTTACCTTGGCTGCTGCCCCAGACCCAGTCAGAGCTCTGACCCTTTTCACCATGCCATCCCAGGTTGCTTCACAGCGAGGATTTATCTCATGCACCATGGAGACCTGGAGGCCAGGGACTGAGGAGCTGCTTGAATGGGTCATGGCAACTGATGCGATCTGCCATCATCGCGCTGGAGGATTATTTTGTCCCTTTGTACCCCCATGGCACAATTGTGCAGTGGCATCAAGGATATCCTGTGCATGCACTCACCCGCAGTACGTCCAATGCCTGACCACGCCATCCCACACGTTGATCCCCAAGCCCTGCACTAGCTCCTGGCTACCACCATGGGCCAGTAGCTCGGCGATCCTCCCCATCCTCCCTCCCCGAAAGAGGAGAGCAGTTTGTGGAATGTTCAATCCTCCTTCTCCCAGCCGACTTCCAATGCTCCGAGTCCGTTCCCGAACCTGGGTCCCCGGCATGGCACGAGGTGTGGCATCCAGCGATTCAACCCTCAGCGCCACTGGGCTGGCCTGCTCAGCTTGTTTGATGTAAAAATTAGGATTTTGTTGTGTATTTTTGTCCAAAATACTTGGTATTCCCAATCTGGTAAAATAAAAGTTTAATTTTTGAAACCAATTGTGTCGACTAGTTCTACATTTGGTTTCTTCCCTGATGGTAGCCAAAACGCTAACTTCCTCAGCCTGCATTACTTACCCCATCATCTCAAAGCTCTGATCCATGCTTTTGCTTTCAGTGGGAGAATGTTATTCTCTACTAATACCAGAAATATGGGTGTGTCGTATGGCAGTTTTAAAATATTTCTATAATACATATTTTGTATCGATTCTACACTTTTAATTTCTAATTTTCTTGCTTGAGTTAACCAAATTTCACTGCCATATAAAATGTTACTGTTCAGTTTAGCATTGAAGGAGTCTTTTAGGGCCTTATACGAGTTATTAACAAAGTATTTTTAAAATCTAACAATAGCTTTGGTTGATTGTGATGCTTTCTTTTTTCTCTTTTCCAAATGTGTATGCCATGTACCACTATTATTAATAGTAACTGCTAAATATCTGTATTGTTTTGTGTACTTTAATGTTCCATTTCCTACCCTCTGCTCCACGTCTGAGTTATGCTTCTTTCCTATAATCATGATGTTAGATTTGCTGTTATTTATATGTAGATTCATGCCAGAAGGATGAATAAAGTGGTTATACAAGAACTTACCGTAACAGTAGCTCCTTGAGAGAGGCAACTGCAGGAGGCAATAATCGTAAGGACTGAGCTGCCAGGTGCTAGGACCACACAGAAAACTTAGCTAGCAGTATCTGGCAGCAGACCACCCACCCGATGTCACATGATCGACGTCGGCCCAACGGTATATAGTAGGTGGTCCCCACTTGCCTCCAGCTCTCCCACCAGAGACCTGTGAAAAGGTCTGAAAGAAGAAGGAGAGGGCTCCTGGAGCCACTAGAAAAGGCTGAGCGGAAGAGAAGCAGCGCAGCAAGGGGAAGGAGGGAGGGAGAGAGAGAAAACCCTTGCCTTCTGCAACAGCCTTTCTTGAAGATCTACTGTTATGGTAAATTCATACGTAACTGTACTATCTTACTTCAAGAGGACTCTTGCAGTAGGCAACAACCATAAGGACTGAGTCCCAAGCAGTGAGAGTAAAACAGAGACTGAACACAGGACGCAGGAAAGGTCTGCAGTAGGCACGAATTAAGACAGAAAGCCTTGCAGGATGGCTAGTCCAAAGCCAGCCCTGCGCCTAGAGGCACTGTCCAGACTGTAATGCTTCGTGAATATGTAGACAGAGCCCCAAGCGGCTACCGCGCAAATGTCTATGGCAGAAACATTTCTGAAACATGCCGAGAAGCAGCCATGCCTCTGGCTGAATGCCCTTTAACTTCCCCCAGAAGGGGTTTGTTGCACTTCTGACAGCAAAACAGAATACAGTTTGCTAACTATGTAGATAAACACTGTTTTGAAACTGCTGCACCCTCCCTTTTGGGTGCAAAGGAAACAAAAAGCTAATCCATTTTACAGACTGATTTGGTCCAATTTGTGTAGTAACACAAAATTCTGTGCACATCCAAAGTGTGCAGAATTGCCTCCCCTTGATTAGAGTGCTCAGAGTAATACACTGGCAAGTGTATAGTCCAATTCAAAGTAAACTCAGAAACAACCTTTGATAGGAACTTAGGATTTGTATGCAGAGCCACCTGGTCTCTGTGGAAAATCAAATTAGGCTCCTTACACGTAAGAGCCTGAAGCTCGGAAATCCTTCGAGGTGAAGTAATAGCAACTAAAAACAGTGCTTTGCAAGGCAAACAGCGCAGGTCACAACTCATGGCTGGTTCAAAGGGAGGCAGCGTAAGCTTCTCAAGGATAAAGTTCAGATTCCACAGGGGAACAGGATTCCTGACCGGGGGTTTCACATGGAATTTCCCTTCAGAAAAGTACAGGAGACCTCTAACTGAGCCAAGTTTTGCTTTCCACCAGAGTGTGGTAGGCAGATATGGCAGATAAGTGAACCTTCAAAGAAGAATAACCGAGTCCCAGGTTGGAGAGATGGAGCAGGTACTCTAAGACCTGAGGAACAGGCATGAAAGGTTTGGAGGCTGCCCAGATGGAAAATCTCTTCCTCTTCATTGTGTAAGTGGTTCTTTTTTTGGATGACTTTCTGGCCTCTACAAGGACTTCAGTGACTCTAGGAGAGACCCCAAAGTGAGATACAGCTGTGTCTGAAGGTGCCACACATGAAGGTGAAGGGACTTGCGGTCCGGATGGACCAGCCTGCCCTGATCCTGTATCAGACGGTCCTGGTAGAGGGGAAGAGGAACCGGAGGCTCCACTGCTAACTGCTGGAGTACAGGGAACCATATTTGGCAAGGCCAATATGGAGCGATGAGGATCATCTGAGCTCCTTCTACTTGCAGCTTGAGGGGAACCCTGTGCAGGAGTGGGAAGGCATACAAGAGCCTTCCTGTCCAGCAAAGAGACAGTGCGTCTCACAAAAAAAATGTCAGGCCCAGGAGCGAGTGAGCAAAAATTGGCTCGTTTTGCATTATATGAGGAGGTGAACAGACCGAAATCTGGATGACCCCACAGGTGGAAGATATCCTCAACCACCAACTGATGCAGTTCCCACTCATTAGCCCTTGCCTGAGTGCAGCTCAGACTGTGCACTAGGACATTCTGGATGCCCGGGACGTGCACTGCAGTTAGTTGGAGCTGGTGCTGAACTGCCCCAATACCACACTTGCATTGCTTCCTTGCACAAGGGGTATGACTGAGTGCCTTCCTGTTTGTTCAGATACCAGACCATGCACACAATGTCCAACTGGATCAGAAGTAGTCCCGGGCTAGCCCGTTGGCGCTGAGGGTTGAAGCGCTGGACGCCACACCTCACGCCATGCTGGTGACCCAGGTTCGGGAATGGACTCTGCTGCTGGGGGCTGGCAGGGGAGAGGTTGGATTGAGCATCCCAGGACTGCTCTCCTTCCTCTGGGGTGGGCTCATGGGGTTGCGTCACGTGAAGACCAGGAGAAGCAAAAGGCATGGCACCAGTAGGGGGAGGAATTTGGCAAGACGCTTGCGTATGCGCAGCACGTCACTGCACTGCTGGCTCCAGGACAAAATTAAGGTGGAAAATAGGTCTGGGCACGACCGAGCAGTCTGATGGCTGTGCACCCGCCGACCTGGAGCCTGTCATGGAATCGGGTCTGGGGGTCTGGTGATGACCGTGCTGAGACCCTTGCGTACCAGTGAGCCTGCTGTCCTCCGGTGGGTGGGGGCCGACGGCTGGATGCCCCCGCCGGTGAGCTGCAGAGGCGCAAAAATCGAAGGAAGATAAAAAAAAAAAGAAGTGGTCCCGGGAAGAGAAGGGGTTGAAATGCCTGGAGGGCATACAGCACAGCATGCATCTCAAGCATGTTTATGTGCAGTGAGAGCTCCCACTGAGACTAAGATCCCTGGGTTCTGCGATCTCCCAGATGCGCTCCTCAGCCCAGACCTGATGCACCTGTCGTCAATGTTTGAGCTGGAGGGGGAGGCTGGAAGGGCACCCCTCGGCAGAGAGATTTTCCAGATCCTGCCACCACAGGAGATCCTGTCGCATAGGGTTGGACACCAGAAGCCTGTGATCCAGGTCGTCCGACCTCTGATCCCACTGTACCCTGAGGGTCCACTGCATAACCTGCATGTGGAACCAGGCCAGGGGCACCTTGGGAATGATGACCACTATAAGATCTAGGAGGCGGAGGACTGTTCTGGCTGTTCTCCAACAATTAAAGGCCACAAGCCGAGCTTGCTTCTACAGCATTTCCGTCCTGTCTAAGGGGAGGAAGGCCTGACTCTGGGAAGTATCCAGTACCGCCCCAATTAACTGAAAGCGCTGAGAAGGAGTGCAGTGAGATTTGGGGTGATTCACCGTGACCCCCACCCTGTGGAATAGATCCAGGGTAGCCTCTAGAGAAGCCTCCAGGCCATCCCTCTATGGGGCTGAAAGAAGCCGGTCATCGAGGTACGGGAACACACAGTAGCCCAGATGCTGCAAAGCCACTGCCACCACTGCTAGGTACTTGGTGAACACCCTGGGTGCCGAGGAAAGGCCAAAGGGAAGAGCCTTGAATTAGAAATGCTCCCCCTGGAAGGTAAACTGGAGGGAGCAGTGGTGGGCAGGGAATATAGGGATATGCAGGTAGGCATCCTGTATGTCCAGAGTGCAGAGCCAGTGTCCCTGATGGAGCAGTGGCAACAGTCCTGGGAGGGTCAGCATGCAAAACCGTTTGTACTGGACATATAGGTTGAACATGCTGAGGTCCAGTATCAGCCAAAGGTCTCCCATCTTCTTTGGGACCAGGAAGAAGTGGGAGTAATACCCCTTTCTTACTTGGCCTCGAGGAACTGGCTTTATGGCGGATTTTCACAGCAAAGCCGCAGTCTCCTCTCTGATGAACGTAATGTGACCTTGCGGGTAATGAGAGCAACCTGGAGGATTTTCTGGAGGTCTCTCTATGAATTCTATCATGTGACCTTGAGCTATGAGCTGAGGCACCCAAGAGTCTGTTGTGATTGCCTACCACCCGGACAGATGGCTGGCAAATCTGCCCCCTGACTGGCTCCTCCACAACTGTGGGCGGACGAGAGAGGGTGGGCCAGGATTCAAGAAGTGGAAGGCACACTGCCCTGGAAGTTTTGTGTGACTTGGTGGGGTGGGGAGAGGCAGATGAGGGAGTCCAGTGTTTGCCCTGACACTTGGCGGGCTGCTGCCTTGTCTGGAGCTTTTGTTGTTGGAACAAAACAGGTCGAGACTTGGGACTGGTATGGTAGAGGGAGTGCACTGAACGAAGGGCCTTCCCTCGTTCCACAGATCAGTCATTATGTCCTGGATGTCCCCTCTGAAGGGTACCAATCCCCTGAATGGGGCATCTAGAATAGACGCTTGGACATCCTGGGCAAACCTGATACTCACAACCAGGCATGTCTGCGAAGACAAACCGCTGTCGCAGTACTTCTGGCAGAAGCGTCAACGGCATCATAAGTCGCCCATAAGGTATGACAGCCCGTAATCTCTGCCGTCTTTACCATCTGCTGAATTTTGGTCTTGGCCTCAGAGTTTGGCAAGGCCTCAGATTCTGTTTTCAGCTGGCCGAGGATGGCCTTTTGATAGCAGGCCATGTGGGCTACATAATTCAGAGCCTAGAAAGCCAAAGTAGAGGACTAATAGACCTTCCAGCCAAACTGATCAAGTTACCTTGACTCCTTATCTGGAGGGGAGGTACTTATATGCTGCAGCTGCTTAGAGCAGTCATGAGCCATGTTGATAAACACTGAGTCAGCTTTGGGGTGGTTAATTAGGTGATCTTTCCCTTCACGAGCATGGTACAATCTGTCCACCTTCTTGGAAATGGTTGCGTCAGATGATAGTTGTTGCCATACGGTAGTGGGCAAATCGTCATGTGGCCCCATCATGGGGGAATGATGAGGGGGTTCAGCTCTGGGAGGTCAAGATGCTCTGCCAATTGCCGTCTCTAGGGAGCTTGCTCCTCTATCCTCCGTCCGTTGGCCTCCTGAATTTTTCAGAGGATATCCAAGAAGGAGGGATCCTCTGAGGGGACTTAAGAGTCTCCTAGGCTTGAGGGTCCTCAGTGGGGAGACTCAGAGCCCGAGGAAGAGGAACAGTCAGACTGGGAGTCTGGCGAAGGCTATGTGGAGATGGGGACCTTCGATGTAGGTCCTCCTTCTGAGGATCAGTCATTCCATGATCCTGGTTATCCCCTGTGGAGGCACCCAGCGTGTGTCCGGAAGCTGGGGAGTAACAGGGGACAGGGACTGTGGAGTAGGAGTCACCTGGATCGGCATACAAATTGTGTCCAGCTGGCATCGGTCCAACTCTGATGTTAGCTGGTGCTTAGCTTTATTCCACCGAGAATCAAAGAGAGCATCATGGTCCACAGGGGCTTGCGAAGAAGCCTGTGGAGGATATGGGTAGGTCGGCGTTTGATACTCCGACGGCAGATAGCCCATCATGGGATACCCTGGCATTTGGGTACCCCGGCGTTGGATGGATACCCACGTGTTGGATATCCTGGCATTGGATAACCCGGCGTTGGGTACCCTGGCATAAGGTGGCCAGCATAGGGTAGCCTGGCATTGGATAGCCCTGCGTTGGGTAACCTGGAGAAGGACCCAACAGCAGGCCTGAGGGACCTGGTAAAAGGCCCGTAGGGAGGCCAGAAGGCCCAGGTTGCAGGGTATCCAGCTGCGGACCCTGCAGGGGGACCCAGATGGGGTGATGGGCACCTCTGGGGTCTGAGATGTGGGAGGCAGCCCAGATGGAGGAATCACAGGCTGATTAGCTGGGGAGTCCCCAGGAGGGTCCGGCATAGGGCGGCCTGCTGCCGGCTGGTTGACAGGGCCAGCAGGCAGCAGTACCTCCAGCTCCAGGTGGAAAGGAACATCTGAAGGCCCCACTGGAGGAGAGATGGAGGGCTGTCCTGAGGGGGGGGGATTCCCCTTGGGGCAGCTATGGCTGAAGCAGCAGTGGGTGCTGGTCTGGAGGACCAACGTCAGACCTTGAATTGTGGTCTGGCAGGAGCGCTGAGGCTGTGCAGATGTCGGCAGAACCGGCATCCAACTTACCAGCTGAACCACTCAACTTAGACCCTAGCTGAGGTTGGAAGGGCCTAAGGTTGGAAGTAGCCTCCGAATCCCTGGAGGTCCCCACTGAAACCATTACCAGCTCGGGTGGCGGGGCCAAAGGCTGCTCTAAAAAAGGAGGGGCAAGATTGGTAAAAGGGGCCCCTTCCTTACTAGTAGAGGGCCACTCGTTGGTCGTGGCCTCTTAAGAGAGCCGTGGCCTTGAGGGAGACCCAGTGTTTGTCTCTGTTGCTCTTGTGCTTCCTCTGCTTGGAGGAACGGGAGCCAGAAGAGCCCCGGATGATGAAGAAGCGCTCCGCGCCTGCTGCAGTTCCTTTTCCATTTTTGTTTAAAAGGATGAGTGTCCAGGACTTTTAGATGGTGTTTTCGTATCGCCAGGTTGAAGCTCTGGCAGGCCTCACAGTCCTCTGTGTTGTGGTCAGGCCCCAGGCAGAGGAGACACAAGGTGTGGCTGTCTTTCTCCGGTATCTGCTTGCTGCACATGCACTTGTTCTTGCAGGATTCGGTAGAAGGAGAAGACATGTGATCCGATGTAGAAAATACTAACTTTTGAAAGAAAATAATGAATTTTGAAAGATATACTTACTGAAAATGGCAGTCGACTATAGCAGCATCCCATGAGGTCCGACGTGCTCATGTTGACGGCAGGAAAAAACTGGAGGTGGGTGTGGGGACTGGCCACTATATACCATTGGGCCGGAGTCAGTCACGTGACGTCGGGAGGGTAGTCCCCCACCAGAGACTGCTAGCAAAGTTTTCCGTGTAGTCCTAGCACCTGGTGGCTCAGTCTTTATGGTTACAGCGTACTGCAAGAGCCCTCTCAAAGTAAGATCTACAAGAGCCAGAGCTTTTGTTAACCCTACTGATGTTTGGGAAATTAAGACAATATTGTCTGTGTAGCATAATATTGGAAGTCTGGTATTTTCAATGGCATGTGCATGAGCGAGTTTATATAAATGTTAAGCAAAAGAGGTGTTAATATGTAACCTTGTTTTACTCTCTTGTTCATTCAAAATGGAGCAGATAATCTTCCATTATTTCCATATTGAATATACAATATATTATTTCCATGCAGTAAGATAATGAGCCCCAGCAGGGATTCATCAATCTTATATGACCTTAACCTTTGCCATAATACCCTTCTATTCACACTATCAAATGCACTGTGTAGCTCCAGGAATGATAGGTATAATGTTTGTTTCTTCCCTACAACATATTTGTTTATTATATATTGTAGGGTAAATATACTGACTAATGTCCCTTTGGTTTTCCTGAATTGAAACTGCAGTTCTGATATAATTTTTTGTTCTGATTCCTATATTGCTAATTTTTCCAGTCTCAAACTTGAAACTACTTTTAAGCAGATACTTAATAAAGTAATGGGTCTGTAATCATTAGGGTTCCACATATCTCCCTTTTTATGAATTGGTACAATGATACCCTTCGTCCACTCTTCTGGCAAGATTTTTACTTTAGCAATAGCATTAAAAAAGGGGTCAATAATTTAGCCCATGTCTCAGGTGCTGCTAGGTATGTGTCCACAGGATCGTTATCGTGCCCAGGTGCTTTGTTTCATTTTTACGCTGAAACAGCATGTACAATTTCTATTTCCAGAAATGTAATACTCAAAGTTTATTCATGATTTCTTTTCAGGGTATATCTGTGATAGATAGGGAATGATTACTAGAGCCCATCAAAAACTTCCCTATAAAGAAATCAACCCATGTAGTGCTATCTACAGTACTACTGACAGGATGTTTCTGTCTAACTTTGCAGTACCTCGGGCTACTAGTCCCCAGAATGTCTTAGTATCTTGTTCAAATATAGCTGTCTGTAGTTTTACCCATAAGTCATAACGATGTTTAGCCTTTTTTTTGGCTCAGTCACCAGTTTTGCGTAAGACATTCCCTAGTCTATTTATTACTTTCCTCTGTCTGTTACACTTCTTATCAGCCATTTATTTTTGACAGTATATCCAGAAAGTTTCCTGATTTTCTGCATATGGCTATGTTTCTGCATTGTTATGTCTTTTACAGAACTGTAGTATGTCAATAATCTTAAATATAGGGTTTCTATGTCAAAGGTTGGAAAATTGTCCAGATCCACTTCACATATTTCTAGCATTAGCATCTCTAAATTATTAATGAAGAATTCCTGCATTTATTCTCTAATTGGAGGAGTCCATTGATTTTTTTTTCTTATTCCTTACTATCGTGTGTGTCTGCCTGTTTAAATTTTTCTAAGTCATCGCCTTTTCGCATAACACAGGTATTGTGAATTTTAGTTACTAAAGGAAAATGGTCACTATCCAATAGATTGAGTTCTAACTTCATGACCTTATGGAAGTTAAAAATGTCTCCTATATACAGATCTAGTAATGAGCCCCCTTTCTGAGTAGGAAATGAATAATAACCTTGCAGGTCTCCTATTTTCCTGCAACTTACCACGTGTGACATTAGTTCACCTAACTGTGACATACATTGTTTTTATACAATTATCATCTATAGAGTTACACAATGGAATACTGTATATGTCGTCCAGATTCCAGCATTGGTCACAGCCTTCCTGTATTGTTTCTGTTCTAATAATTAAATTACCAACCATTAATAGCATTGAGCTGGAATACATTTCCACTAGGTAATAAATTGTTTGTTATAGGCATGCTAAAATGTCTGATTCTTGTTGGGTCCTTCCTCTAGTGGCAGGATATACATTTACTATAATAAAATCAGATTTATCCTAATTTCAAATATATCCCTATGACCAGGGAAGTAGATCAGGGTGGAGCAGTGTATGTGGCCTACCTACATTGCAGTAAGGCCTTCCACACTATTCCACATGGGAAACTCATAAATAAGCTGGGCAGCTTGGAATTGGGTCCAAAAGTGGTAAACTGGGTAAGGAATTGGTTGTGGGATAGGCAACAGAGGGTTGTGGTAAATGGAGTTCACTCCAGGGAAGGAAGGGTGATCAGTGGGGTGCCACAAGGATCAGTACTAGGACCGGTCCTCTTCAATGTCTTTATAAGTGACATTGCAGAGGGGCTACAAGTGAGAGTATGCCTTTCGGCAGATGACACTGAAATCTGCAATAGGGTAGACACTTGGGGGTGTGTGTAAAAAATGAATGGTGATCTAAGAAAGCTTGAAGAATGATCAAGAGTGTGGCAACTAAGTTTCAATGTGAAGAAGTGCAAAATTATGCACTTGGGGCACAGAGACCCAGGGGCTGAGTACAAGATGAGGGGAATTGTACTGATGACCACCAAACAAGAAAGACACCTGGGGTAATCATATCTGATGACCTAAAGGTGGCCAAACAGTGTGACAAGGCAGTGGGAACAGCCAGTGGGATGCTAGGATGCATAGGGAGGGGGTATCGTCAGCAGAAAGAGGGAGGTGGTGATGCCCCTGTATAAATCATTGGTGAGACCTCATCTAGAGTTACTGTGTCCAGTTCTGGAGACCACATCACCGTAAGGATATAGACAGGGTAGAGGAGGAACAGAGGAGGGCAACTAAAATGGTGCAGGGTCTGCACCAGGGACCCTATGAGGAGAGAATAAAGTACCTCAATATGTACACCCTGGAAGAAAGGAGGGGAAAGAGGGGATATGATAGAGACTTTCAAATACCTCATGGGTATTGATAAGGTACAAGACAGAGAAGCATTTTTCGGGAAAAAAAAAAAAAGATACTCAAAGAACAAGGAGGCATGCTATGAAAATGGGGGGATAGACTCGGGGAAACATGAGGAAGTACTTTTTCACAGAAAGAGTAGTGGATGCCTTAAACAGCCTCCCAGAGGAGGTTGTGGTGGGGGCAAAAACTGTAACGTGATTCAAGAATGCATGGGACAGGCATAAGGGAATCTTAGTTGTTAGGGAAAGGAGGGCTATGACAGAGATCAAGTAGGGTCTATGGTATTACAGTAGGCAGGGAAAATGGGCAGACAAGGTGGGCCAAGTGGTCCTTATCTGCCATTAATTTCTATGTTTCTATGTAACAAAAGTAAGGAAATGTGATGCTAGGGTTTCCACAGAACTGTGCGTTTTTTTTCCATTTACATAGGGAAGCAAGCAGCCATGTCAAAAACGAAGGTGGTGGACTTTAGGAATGCAGACTTTGATAGGATGGGGAGCATAGTATAGGAGCACCTGGCGAAGCTCTGGCCAGAGATGGATGCAGATCAGTAATGATCCTTCATTAAGATGGGGATATTCAAGGCCACCAACACCTGCACAAGGGCTCATAAAAAGAATCCCAGAACCAGGAGGCCTAGCTGGTACAACAGGAGAGTGGCTAAAAAGGTAAAGGAAAAGAGGGTGGCCTTCCTGAAGTACAAGCCTACCTTGATGGAGGAGGACAGAGAGGCATACACTATGAAATATCAAGAGGCTGGGGGAGCGGTCTGGGCAGCCAAGGCTGAAAAAGAACTAAGACTGGTGAAGGGGATTGAGGATTGAGGATTAAGGAAGGGGAAAGAAGAAGCATAAGGGATGGAATAGATAGGATTAGGAAGGGAGAGGATGGGCAGAAAAGGGGGAAGAGCAAGCGGAGGCACTAAATGAGTACTTTTGCTCAGTCTTCACCAAGGAAGCGGACAGGCCTATGCCACGGGGAAAGACTGGGGGGGGGACCTTTTGGGGGGAGGAGGAGTATGAGGGGGATGATTGGGGTAGGCAGGGTCTTAAGTGGTCTAAGGGAATTACAGGCACAGAAGGCACCTGGCCCAGATGGGGTACACCCAGAGTCCTGAGGGAACTGGCGGGGGTATTCGCAGCCCCATTAACAGACCTATTTAATAACTCACTAGAGAAGGGGTGTGTACCACAGGGCTGGAGGACAGCTCATATGGTACCTCTCCACAAGAGTGGACCCAGGGACGAGCCAGGTAATTACAGGCCAGTTAGCCTAACCTCTATAGTGGGTAAGTTGATGGAGGCCATTCTAAAAGAAAGACTGGTGTCTGTCCTTGAAGAGAATGGTCTCCAGGATGACAGGCAACATGGGTTTGTCAGGGAGAGGTCTTGTCAAACCAATATGATAGACATCTTTGATTGGGTAATGAGATCATTCGACATGGGGCAGGCAGTGAACGTACTATATCTACAGTAGACTTCAGCACGGTAATCAACTCAGTGCCACACAGTAGGCTAATCAGCAAACTGGGGGACCTGGGACTAGGGGATAAAATACTAGGATGGATCAAGAGCTGGCTAAGGAACAGGAATCAGAAAGTGGTGGTGGTGGGGGGACTGTTCAAACCAGGCCTGTAACCAGTGGGGTCCTCCTGGGCTCAGTACACGGAACTGTGCTATTCAACACATTGATTAGTGACACTGCACAGGGAATCAGTAGTAAAATCTGCCTTTTTGCAGATGATACAAAGCTCTGTGGGAGGGTGGACACACAGGACGGGAGCCAGGTTTTAAGGGAGGACCTGGCTAAGCTGAAGAAATGGTCAGACATCTGGCAGTTGGGTTTTAATGCTAAGAAATGTAAAGTAATGCACATGGGAGCCAGAAACCCTAGGGCCAGATACTGGCTGAGAGCAATACAGGTGACAGTATCAGAGGAGGAAAGGGACCTAGAAGTAATGGTGAGGGGTGATATGAAACACACAGCACAGTGCTGAAGGGCAGCAGCCAAAGCAAACAAAATGCTGGGCTGCATCACAAGGGGAATCACCTCAAGGAGGGGTGGAAGTTATTCTGCCACTGTACAGGTTGCTGGTGAGACCACACCTAGAATACTGTGTTCAGTTGTGGTGCCCTTACCTGAAGAAGGATATCAAACTACTGGAGGGAGTCCAGAGGAGGGCAACCAAAATGATCAAGGGTATGGGTGACACAACATATGAAGAGAGGCTGTGGGAGCTAAACAAGTACTCCCTGGAGGACAGAAGGAAGAGGGGGAATATGATTGATACCTTCAAGTACCTTAAAGGCATAAACAGGGTTGGTACAGAGGGCATTTTTACCTTAAAAAAGGAGGGTACAACAAGGGGGCATAGCCTGAAATTGGTGGAGGGTAGATTCAAGACGGAAATGAGGAGACACTTTTTCATTGAAAAGGTGGTGAAGGGGTGGGATGAGTTGCTGGAGAAGGTGATGGCAGCAAAGGCGGTGGCCAGTTTCAGGGGAGACAGGGTGATGAAGAAGATAAGGACACAAGATGCAATACTGGGGCGAGGTTGGGAGGAATGGGATGGCGGGGATGACTCCATGAGTAGGGAGGGGCAGCTCAAGGAATAAATGGAGATGCACTCAGGCAGCTTAGATAGATTACTATGGCCTGTTCCGCTGGTTAATTCTCATGTTCATATGTTTTTATGCCCCCAGCAGCAAAATGAAAAAATTAGGGTTTTGGCTCTCGTGACTCCTGGTGAATCAGTAATAGGGTCTTCCTTGGGGTTGTCAACCTTAACATTCATCCCCACCCCTGAGCAAACAAGGTCAGATGTGATCTGTTTTCTTCAGGCAGGGCCCACACGTTGTTGGCAACCTGTGGTGAGACACACATACCAAGGCAGCACACACAGATGTTGTGCGAGTTGCCAGAGCAAATCTATTATTTATTTTATTTTATTTGGATTTTGTTTACCGTGTAGGTCCACTGAGACAAACATCCCCTTTTCAGGGATGACCTGGAATTAGTTACACAGAAGTCAACATTGAATTACAATATGTAGAATGGAACAGAGATACTCGTTAGCTGCAGATAAAGTTCACTGTCCTGTACTTCTGTATAATGAGTCTAACATAGAGAACTAACTTAGCAGTTCAATTAATTTAATGGGTCTCCTTCTACAGCAAACATAGCAAGACGTTTTTTTACAGTGAAATAAATCAATTCTACAGTACATCACATTTACGTAGAACAAACACAATTGTGTTAATTACAATAATAGGCTTTACATGACAACATAACTGTGTAGACATAGCTACAGTATGAAATTTTACAAATCAAGATACTGTACAAGGAATTTGGTAGACATGGAGGGGGATATTTTCAAAGGAGATGCGCCGACGCATCTCAAGAAATGCACCACAGTCTGCGAATTGAAAGGAGGGAGATGCATCGCGCAAATAATATATGCAGTGCATCTCCAGAGGGCTAACCCATGAATAGGCGCACATCCCTATATTTAGTCGATGTGGACGATCTGCCCGCACATCTTGAGATGTGCTGCACAAACGAAGGTATGGAAGAATCATGCCTAAGTCCCGGCCATTCCACAGGTGGGCTGCTGTACTGCACACAGCAGCATTTGGCCGCCAGCTCCAGGCAAGACACCCCCAGCCCGAACCCATCAAAGTGTAATGTGTGAAAAATATATCATGCCCCATTCCCTGGTAGTCTAGTGCCCCCAATCCCGTTTCCTGTAGCTGTACCCGTGCCCCCAACCCCATACCATAGTGTATGGACCCCCTACAATCACAATCCCTCATTGCATCAAAAATAATTAAGTCCTCATCCCATTTTCCATAGTGTAGTGTCCCCCTCCCATCCCAATCCCCATTCAAAATAATCCCCAAATCCTGATCATGATATAATCCTTAAAATAAAACTGCCCCAGTCCCTTGTAGTCAAGTGGTACTCACCCCCACCCTCTCAGTAACCCACATCACCCATTCCCCTGTCCCAGCATGGCCAGCCAGTGGTGACAGCACAGCCCTCTGCACACCTCCACGGCTGCCCGCCAACTGAACTGTCAATGAATGACAGCTTACTATATCACTACAAGCCCATTGGTTGACACTAACCAATGGGCTTATAGTGATTACAGTAAGCTGTCATTGACAGTTCACTCAGCAGGCAGCCATGGAGGTGTGCGGAGGGCTGTGCTGCTCACCGGCTGTCTGGCCATGCTAGGACGGGGTGGTGGGGTGGGATGTGAGTTACTGAGTGGGTGGGGCTGCCACTAGACTACAAGGGATTGGGACAATTTTATTTTTAAGGATTACACGGCGATCGGGGTTCAGGGATTGGGGGGGGCCACTACACTATGGAAACGGGCTGGGGATGTTATGTTTATTATTCTGAATGGGGATCGGGACAGGGAGGGGAGGCCACTACACTATGGAAAAGGGGGCAGGGGAAATTCTTATTTTATTCCAATGGGTATCAGGATGAACAGGGCCGGAGTATACAGTTAAATGGGACTGGGTGGGCAGGCCACCCAACGCATCCTGCTAGGCACATCCCTGCAGAAAGCATGCAAATGCGGCCATAATGGCATGCAAATGGCCCATTTGTGCCTTGCATGCCTAATGGCCACATTTGCATGTTTATGGCTGAATATCTGGAATTTGGGCCCGGCGCAGCGCATCCCTATTCCAGGTATTCAGGCCGTCCCCCGAGATGTGCTGGCGCATTATCAGTGGCCCCCATTTGCACCACCCACTGGCATTGTTATATTCAGACGACATGCACAATCGTGTATCTCATTTGAATATAGCATTTTTTTGCGGGGGCGCATCTAGATGCGCCAGTCATCCCCTTGAAAATGGGGTCCGGATCATATGTGTAGAGCATTAATTACAAGTGCAATGTGTTACAGGGGGAAGGCTGGCTCTGAGGAGACTTTTAAATGTCTCTATAAAGGTACACTGTTGCAGGGGGATGGGGAGGTCATTCCACACCTGGGAGGTCTTGTTTGAGAAGGACTGTTGGCCAGACAGTGACCTAGTTTTGGGGATCTCCAGAAGTGGCTGCTTTGAGGAACAGAGAAGTCTGGCAGGGGTTTTTAATTTCACTAGCTCAGAGAGGTTAGGTAGACATCCCATAAGGATTTTGAAAGTAAGGCATAAAATGGAGTAGTTTAGCCTATCATCCAGTGATCTTCCTATCTTAAGGTACATTTGTCTAGCCTTGCTTCTTTCAGTTTCCTTTAACGAGGCTAGCATGGGTGTTCCATATAGCAGCAAGGGGAGAAGAAGGGTACTAGCTATGGAATGACAGGCCTCATTTAGGAGGCAGGACCTAAGCTGGTGGAGCAAGCCAAGTTTTGCAGATAGTAGCCGAGTTGTGTGTTCAATGTGTTGTCTTACTGGTTGGTTTGGATGCCAAGATATTTGCAAGTTATTTGCTACCTCAAGTTCAGCTCCCCCTGAGGAGACGACACAAAAAAGATTGGACTGTTTAGTACCAAGATTCCAGAACCCAAGGAGCATTGCTTTTGGTTTTTCAGTATTCAGGACTAGTTGGTTGTCCACTAGCCATTCTTCCAGAATGGCAAAGTCTAGGTTCAGGCCATCCTTGACTGATTTTAAATTTGTATGAGATCTGTAGAAAACAGCATCGTCTGCATATGACAATGCTTGGGCCTGGCCACAGTTTGATGGAAGATCATTTATGAAGAGGGAGAAAAGTAGTTTCCCCAATATGGAGCCTTGGTGGACTCCATCATTAAATGACCTTAGGGACAAAAGGGTACCACCTCATCTCATAGCCTGGGAATGGTCCGAAAGGTAACTTTCTATCCAAGTAGCAGACAGCGAATCAAATCTTAACCTTTTTAGTTTCATGATAAGAAGTTCATGGTTTACTAGGTCAAAGGCCTTTGTCAAATTTATAAAGATTGCTCCAGTGCCTTTCCCCGGGTCAATGGCCCTGAGAATCTCGGAGGTGAAACAGACAAAGGCTGCATCTGTGCCATGATTCTTTTGCAATCCATGCTGGGCAGAAGTGAGTAATGAGAAGGTTTCAATACAGAATATCAGTTGGTTGTAAGTAAGTATTTCTTGAATTTTTGATAGTGTGCTGAGTACAGCTTTCTGTATGTCCTTTACATAGATATATAGACTGTGACGGCAGAAGGGGACCATAATGTTTCATCTATTCTGCCCAGGATTTGTAGGTAGCCATCCCCCTTCCGGATTACTCGTTCTGGATAATGATGACCCATGCCTGCCCCATGCTCATTAAGTTGTACCACGTCATAAGAGTGACCCAAAATGAGTGACTAGAAATATAGCGACTCATTTTGGGCAATTTTATGGTGGGCAACCCTGCAGAATAGCGAGGGTATGGGATAGCGACCAGAAGGAAGGGCAGATAGAAGGGAGGAATAGCAAGGGGAAGGGGAGGGACAATGAAGAGGTTTTCAGGCACTGGTGTACCTGCTACTGCCGAGCTAGCCGTCTGGTGTGGTGGTAGTGGTGGTGTGGGAGGCTAGCTCTGGCACAGCAGGTACTGGGTTCGGGAGCGGGTACATTTTGCCACAGCTATGAGCTGTAGCACTTAAATTTTGCCAAATTCAGATTTTGGCCCCCTCCTCAGTATGCACCCCTAGAGCTGAGAATCCCAAGTAAGGGGTGGGTTTAAATTCGGATGTCAATCGCCTTTGAAGTGTATATCGCTGATTGCTTTTTCGCAATATACACTTGCCATAATAGCGATCACTGTTTTGCGTTCACTATTATGATATGGAATCCCATTAACTCCCCTGATAGTTTTGGCTCCTATGGCCTCCGGGGCAGGCTGTTCCAGGCATCAACCACCCTGTCTGTGAAGAAAAACTTTCTGATGTTAGTCCCAAACTTGCCTCCTCGTAGCCTTAGTTCATGCCCTCGCATTCTACTACCATCTTTGAAACCTGGAGACCTGGGTTTGAATCCCTCAGCCCCCACTTGCATACTGTGTGACCCTGAGCAAGTCACTTAACTTCCTTGTGCTCCCAGGTCACACCTGTAAACAAGCTTTCAGCTTAGTGTCTCTCTCCTGGTTAAAAAAAAAAAAGTGAGAGTTCATGCATCTGAACCTTGTTTAACACCCGTAATGTATTTGAATGTCTCTATCATGTTGCTCCTCTGTTCCAGGCAGTACATGTTTAAATCCTTTAACCTTTCCTCGTATGGCTTCTGGTACAATCCCTGGATCATTGTTGTTGCCCTCCTTTGTACCGTTTCCAACCTGTCTATGTCATTTCTCAGATGTGGTCTCCTAAACTGTACACCCTACTCCAGGTGGAGCCTGACCAGTACCCTGTATGGCGGCAAAACCACCTCACTCCTCCTACTTGTGATCTCCCTCCCAATGCAACCCAGCATGCCACCAGCTCTTAGTGCCACTGTCGTTGAGGCACAGGTCAGGAAGCATAGGAAAAAACAGAAGTGGTTGTAAAATTGTCAACAAGAGTATTATTGTGAATAACAATAAAATAAAAAAAATAAAATTGTTCAGTATAACTACATACAAACATACGAAATTGCCAGCAGATACAGGCCATATGGTCTATTTAGTCTGCTTGAGTGTGCAGCACTTCAGCCCTTTAGACTGCAGCTGCCCCCCCCCATTAACTCTTCCTTCCTCCAACTGTCCCACCCCGGTATGTACTTTCCCCCTTTAATTTGTCCCACCTCCTCTTGAAGCACCCCACAGTCTGCACTGATAAAAGTTGCTCAGGCAGTGCATTCCACCGTTACCACTCTTTCAGTGAAGTAGTGCCTCCTCCTTTCCCTCCTGAATCTGCCCCCCTTTAACTTCAGGGAGTGCTCTCTAGTATCTCTTCCATTCTGGAGAGTGTACCCACCCTGGAAGCCTACTCTGTTCACCCCTTCAGGTACCTGAAGGTCTCGATCATGTCCTCTCTCTCTTCTATCCTGCAGGGTATACATGTTGAGCTCTTTTAGTCTTTCCTCGTAAGTCCTATCCCCCAACCCCTGGATCATCTTTGTTACTTTTCGCTGCACTGCCTCCAGTAGTTTGATATCCCGTTTCAAGTACGGGAGCCAGAACTGCAAGCAGTACTCCAAATGCGGCCTCACCAGAGACCTGTACAGGGGCAATATGACTTTACTACATCTGGATGTAATCCCCCTTGCTATGCACCCTAGCATCCTATTAGCCATAGCTGCTGCCTTCCTACACTGGCCTGAGTGGTTTAACTCCCCAGTCACCAGCAACCGCAGATCCTTCTCCTCGTTGGATGTAGAAAGTTTGATACCATCCATCCAGCAGCTGTATCCCGGGTTTTTGGCTCCAAAATGCATCACCTTTCACTTCTTGGCATGCAACCTAAGCTGCCAGGTGTGCAACCACTCCTCGAGTCTTGCCAAGTCCTCCTGCAATAATTTGCCACCCTCTTCCCCATCCACCTCAGCATAGATCTTGGTGTCATCGGCGAAGAGGCTGATCTTATTCTTGATCCCAACCGCTATGTCTGTGATGAAAATGTTAAACAGAACTGGTCCCAGTACTGACCCCTGTGGGACACCACTTGTCACTGCCCTGGGCTCCGATGCTTCTCCCCCCACAACTACCCTCTGTTGCTTGTCCCTCAGCCAGTTTTCTACCCATTAGGCTAGCTTCCACCTTATACCAAGACTCCTCAACTTGCAGGTCAACCTTCCATGTGGCACTGAATCGAAGGCCTTGCTGAAATCCAGGTGAACTTCATCTACCCGCCATGGCCTAAATCCGGTGCCCGCGGTGACAGTTAAAAAAATCAACCAAGTTTGTCTGACAGGATCTGCCAGCTGGCGAAACCCCGGTTGTCTTTTGTCTTGCAGATCATTATCCACAAGAAACTGCACCAGCCTTTCTTTGAGGATAGATTCCATCAGTTTCCCCACAACTGCGGAGAGGCTCACTGGTCTGTAGTTCCCTGGTTCGTCCTTTGGCCCACTTTTGTGGAGAGGTACCACATGTGCCTCTGTCCAATTTCTGGGCACACATCCCGTATTTAGAGAGGTGTTGAACAGATCCACCAGTGGCTCTGCCAGGACCTCTGCCAGCTCCCTCAGCACCCTGGGATGTACCCCGTCTGGTCCAGATGCCTTGTCTATCCTCAGAGATCTAAGGCCCTCCAGCACCCTTTCCACCGTGATGACCCCGTCTGTGGTTGTCTCACCCCCCCCATGCCTGTGCCCCCTTTCCCTGCAGGAACGGGCCCATCCCTCTCCCTTGTGAACACTGAACAGCAGTACTCAGTAAGTACTTCTGCATTCTCGGCCCCCCTTGTCTACCCACCCACTGCCTTTCCTGATCCTAAGTATTTGATGCTTGCACTTCCTCTTTTCCCTGCTATACCTGAAGAAATCCTTTTCTCCTTCCTTAATCCCCTGTGCTAATTTCCCTTCCCTGGCTGCCTTTGCAGTCCTGACTATTTACAAAGGCAGAATAAACAGAAGACACAACTGAGTTTTCCTTCAATCTCTGTGTCCCTTGCAAGTAACTGCAGCTTTGTTTTTATAAGTCCTTGCAACCCCCCTCCTTAACAATCATCCTGTTTTTTTTCTAAAATGTTCTTGTATATATCAGGCAAGTGCAGCTATAACACAATGTCCCAGAACTGAGGCCCCTTTTCCACAGCTTCTGCAAAAGGCTTAAAAATTGCATTTCAGGTTAACCCCTTGAGTTTCCAATAGCTTTTTGCAATCATCTTAAACTATAATTATATACATTTCAACAGTAACACTATATCATTTCTAAACAAAGGGATCCCAATATCAGTTACATTTCCACATAATGATTTGCATATATTTTTATACCAGCAGATATGCAAGGGAGGAAAAGACAAACAGCAAGGGAAGACTGAGAGACGGTGAGAGGCAAAGAATTGCGAGACTGTCGGGGTTATCAAATCCTAGGTCTCACAGGAAAATTTGGTTGCGCAGCCAGACAGACAAGAGACAGGAAAGAACAGAACAGATCCCTGCATTCAAACTCTCCATAACAACTGGGACAGGGTCCTATTCAACCCTGCCACACAACCACCTTTTCGCACTGTCTTCCCACCTTCAGATTGTCTGTTATTACGATCCCCAGATAACGTTCTTCACTAGTTTTTACTACTCTTTCCCACCTAGATAGTAGTCAGTTCTTGGATTGCTCCTTCCTAGGTGCATAACCTTGGATTTTTTTACATTGTAATTTAACTGCCATGCTGCGGACCATTTTTTTCAGCTTCTCTAGGTCTGACTTCATTTTTGTTACTCCTTCTGTAGTGTCCACTCTGTTGCATATTTTGGTATCGTCTGCAAACAGACACAAGTTCCTTCAAGCACCTCAGCAATGTCAGCTCTGAATATGTTGAAAAGTAGAGGCTCCAAAACAGAGCCCTGGGGCACCCTGCTGGTCACCTCCTGTTCCTTACATACCACACCATTTACCTGCACCCTCTGTGTCCTATCATGTAGCCATTTTTTTTACCAATCTTACTACCTCCTGCCCTACCCCCATGCAATCTAACTTTTTTATCAGCCTTCTGTCTGGGCTGAGACAAAGGCCTTGCTAAAGTCAAGATAGATCATATCGATGGCCCCTCCTTTATCTACAGCCTTGGTCACCCAGTCGAAGAACTCAATCAGGTTTGTTTGGCATGATTTTCCTTATGTCAACCTTGTTGTCTATGGTCCTGTTGTCCACTGGACTCTAGGAATGCTATTATCTTCTCCTTTAGTAATGATTCCATTACTTTCCCCACCACAGATGTAAGACTCACTGGGCAGTAGTTTCCTGCCTACTCGCGGCTTCCAGATTTGTTCAGTGGAACCACCATCGCCCTTCTCCAGTCCTTGGGAACTCACCAGTGATTTGGTAAAGAGTTCTGCTAAGGGTTTTGCCAGTTCTTTTCCCAGTTCCTTCAGGATTCTTGGGTGCATGTTATCTGACTCCATGGCCTTGTCCACCTTTATGTTGTTTAGTGCTTTCAGGACTTCCTCCACTGTGAGGGGGCTCATGTCAACCCCGGTACCTGGGGGGTTGTTCCTTCGTATCACTGGACCGTCTCCCTCTTTTTCCTCAGTAAATACCAAACAGAAGTACCTGTTTAGGACCTCTGCTTTCTCGCAATCCCCCTCAACTTTAGTCTCCTCTTATGCTGCTAGTCTTACTATGCCTCCCTTAGTTTTTCTTCTTTTTTTAATGTA
This sequence comes from Neoceratodus forsteri, assembly GCA_016271365.2. Classification (NCBI taxonomy): domain Eukaryota; kingdom Metazoa; phylum Chordata; order Ceratodontiformes; family Ceratodontidae; genus Neoceratodus; species Neoceratodus forsteri. Next base: position 676,520,746 of record CM057454.1, on the reverse strand, counting down.
CCTAAAGAAGGTCTTGTCAGTTTTTACCCCTTCTGCAATTTTCTCTTCGGTCTGGGCTTTTGCATTCCTTTTCACTTTTACTGCTTCCTTCATTTTCCGTTTGTATGTTTCTTTATCTTCTTCCTTATTTGTTGCTCTGCACTTCTTGTAGGCTGTCCTGTTCTCCTTCACAATGTTTGCCACCTCCTTGGAATACCACAGTGGATTTCTCTTCTTCTTGGCCTTACTTATTTTTTTGGTGTATTGGAATCGGTGACCATCTCAATAACTCCTTTGATGCTCTCTCACATATCTTCCACCTTCCCTCTCTTCCTTCCCTTTAGGATTTCTGCGGTTTTGTACTTTACATCCTCCATTATGTATTGGGACTGTATTAGTCATCACTTTCCATTTTTGGGGGACCAGCCCTTGGGGAAGAGAGAGGCTGTAGATTTTGGTCAGCGGGTGGGCAATTACTAGTGCAGCAAGTCTGAGTAGCCTGGGTTCCAGGCCATCGTAACCTACAGACTGGTCAGTTTTTAACTTGAGCAGCTGGCCCAGCACTTCTTACATGAGAATATTTTGAGATGAAAGTCTGGGTGGTTGGTTCGTGTAGTAGATGTGGGAAGAGGGGAATGGTAGAGTTGGCTTTGTATCCAGCCAGCTTTGTAAAATATTTATTAAACTCATCAGCTAGAATGAGGATCTTTAATACTCTTGTCATTCATTTGGAGCTCTTGTGGCAAGCAGGACAGATGTTTGCATAACAGATAGTTGATTTGCATCCAGAACAGCCTGGGATTTTGTAGATTGTTTAACTTGAAGATTTCTCATGTATGCTCATTTGGCCTGTTTTAGGGATACCTTACATTTATTCCGCAGGTTTCAGTAAGTGTGCCAGTCATGCAGATACCCAGGTTCACAGTACCTAAAGAGCTTAGCGGGTTCTTAGATGACATACACGACAACGATTATCACTTATGGAGAAAATATCAGTTAACTATAAACAAAAAGACCTTCAGAATAATCAAAAACTCCATGGCCTGGATATTCAAAAGGGTTGCGCCTGCGCAAGTCCGAAATTGCGCCATTCTGCGATATTCAGCAGGAGGCAGTTGCGCCCCCCAAGTCATGCTGAGCAACAGCGCAATGCTAATGAAGGCATGCTCAACCAGAGGGGGAGGAACCATGCATAAACTGCACAGCCCGATATTCAGCCGGGCCATGCAGAGGTGTGCAGGCGCAACCCCTAGCTGCGCCTGCAACAACTTTAAGCCAAAAAAGGATTGTCGAGGCCACCCACAGGTGAGCTGCCACATTGCAGGGCACAACACAGCAGCTGCCACCTGTGGGTGGCCCTCCACTTGTTCCCTGCCCCCGCAGATCGATGGGCATAATAGCAACCCCTCCGTGACTTGATCCGCGTGCAGAACACTTCCCCACCCACTAGCCTGATCGCGGGCAGATCTCTACCCCCGACTAGTCCGATCGCGGGCAGAATGTAGTTGAACCCCCGACTGGCCCAATCGCAGGCAGACGTGAATTGAACCCCCGAATTCATTCACATATCTGGACTGCCTTTTACGGTTATGGACTGCCGCCCATTGGTTTCTTGCTCTGAACCAATGGGTACAACTCTAGCTAATGATCAGCGGGGCGGGTGAAATGCCGCCAGCGGCTGATGGGGAGGAGCAGGGTGGTGAGGCTCCATGGGTGGGTGGGGTGGGGGCCACTAGATCATCAGGGATATTGGACTTTGGGGGGTGGGTTTGACCTTATGCCCGCGATCGGGCCAGTGGGGGGGTTCAATTACGTTCTGCTCATGATCGGGCTAGTGGGGAGGGTTTACTTCATGCCTGCGATTGGGCTGCAGGGGGCGTCGGTCCCCGATGGCTGCTGCTTGGCAGGGCGCCAGGCGCAAGTCGTCGGGGATCGGTGCACCTGCACGCTAATGGAATGCAAATGGGGCCGTAATTAGATGCAAATGGCCCCCCACGTGCCTTGCATAAATTATGGCCCCATTTGCATGTCACCTTTTGAATATCGGAAATTTGCGCAGGGCACAATGGAACTTGTGCCACCGCATCTGAATGCTCCACTCTGACCACTTGCGGTGGCGCAAGTTCCACTGCGCCATGCACAGTGGCTGTGGCCGGGGGGCGATATTCAAAGGAGTTGCTCAATAGCGCAACTCCGTTGAATATCGCCCTGGCCACACCCCTGTGCAACTTTTTTGAGCAGCACAAGGGCTTGTGCCACAGAATGGCGCAGTTTGAATATCCAGCCCCATATATCTAACTGGTTGATTAAACATGATGCAAATCATTATTAATATGTACTATCTAGATATTTTAACTGATTTCGAGCAAAGAAGACTCTATACTCTTTATCGCATGGAGTTGTTTCCGAGCAATGTCATTAAAGCAAGATATACTAAGGCTATTGAAAACTTTGTGAAATATTGTAGTTGTAATACTCATGATATAGAAGATCTGAAACATGTTATCCTAGACTGTAGATGGTATGATAGAGCTAGATCTAAGTGGCTTACTCCACTTTTACATAACATACAGACAAATGACGTGCAATTAATCTTACAAATTTTATACACTAGCGATGATGAATTAGTTATCAAAACAACTGCACTTTATTTAGGCACGATATATAAGGGTTGCATGAAAAAGGGATTCACAATTCCCTAGGGGCTACTTCATCCTTTTGTAAGACATTATGTCCTTAAATATGATATGATAGATGTATTTATCTATCTGTATAAATTGTGTGTGTAGCAATCTGATCCTGGGATTACTGTATGCATTGTTGTTTATATTTTGTATCTTTTTGTAATACGTCTTTGAATTTTGTATCCAAGTTATGTTAAAGGTCTATGACCGAACAATAAATATTACTACGGTTATCACTTATGAAAAGTGACTGCAAACTAAGGCAAGAAATATATGAAAACACTGAGTAGCAGTTGACTGTAGCAGCAGCGTCTCCGTAAAGGGTCTGGTGAGTATAGTCAATGGAGAGGGGAATGAGGAGGGTAGGGGCTGACCACATTTATAAGAGAGTGCCAGCATAGGACGTCGTCATGGGTGGCCCTAAGCAGACTGCTTGCAAAATGTTTTCCTGTGGTCCTAGTGCCTGGCGGCTATATTATCATAGGTGTGTCCTGATGAAAGAGATATCTTTGAAGAATATCTTAAATTTCAAATCCTTATAACTTGGGAAAAGATTGGGCTAGCAGTATACCCTAGAGGTTAGAGTAACAAGGTGCAAATGAGCTTGGCAGATCCAGCAGACCTGTTTTTGTTTCCCCCCACAACCTCCACTTGCATACTGTGTGACTCTGAGCAGGTCACTTAACCACTCCAGTGTTCCGGGTAACCCCTAAAAACAGGCACTTGGGCCTAATGGGCCTTACCCGGGTACTATATATATATAGTGTGTGTGTGTGTGTGTATAGGGGATACATGATGGGCAGGAATGAAATATGGAAAATATTCTCACTCCTGCAGAGTGAGCTGTGTATTTTCGGCACTCGAGAAAATACACAGCTCATGAGGCCGGAGTGAGAATATTTTCTATATGCCATGGTCTGCCCATCATGTGTGCGATTTAAACCACAGGGGTGAGAGCTGCAGGAACATTTTTTCTGAGTCTGTGTGTTTCCTGCTCATTCTGTGTGTGATGTTAGTGTGTGTGTATGTGTTCTGAATGGACTGGGAGTCAGAAACACAGGTCAGTGTGTTTTGCAAAGCTAATTGAGCGAGTCAGAGGCTCAGTGAGAAAGACAAACTGCTGCAGGTAGCACTAAGAAACGGAACCTGCTTTGTAAAAGACTTTCATTTAGAATACAGGTTGTTTTGAAGCTGAGATCAGCACAGTAATGGGCTAGAAATGTTAAAAACACAATGGGACATAGGTGAGAGTCTTTTGCAAAGCTAACTGAGTAAGTTGCAGCTTCATTGAGAAAGAAAAACTTTTTCTGAAGCAGTTTCCTTTAGAATGCAAGCTGCAGTGCATTTATCCTCACTTTGGTGACATCAGCAGAGTATGGATAAATGTCGATATCCTCACTCTGCTGATGTCATCAGGATTTATCCTCACTGCAGTGGAAATAACACAGGTTATCATAATGAGAAAGCTCTCACTCCCGTGGTGTGATTATATATATATATATATACACATATGTACATAATATATTTATTTTTTAACCAAACCAGTTAAAGACACCATTCTAGGGTAAGGCCATGCTAACTTGCAAATTTCAGGACAAAATTCCAAACCATCTGGGCTGTGACAACAAAAAAATAAAAAAGCAAAAAAAAAACAATTTTTCCTATTTTGGCTTATCTGGATCTCGGAATCTGCACATTCAATCAGAAAGAAACTTGCCAAATCAAGAGCCCTCCCCCAACACTTCATATACAAAATGTTGTGCAATTCTACTGAATGGAGAGAAGCTATTAAGGTGCAAAGTTAGGGGTTTAACATTAAACAGCCAGCTCAGCCCTAACTATAGTGGTGGTAATGCACCACTGAAATACATACAGAATGCAAGTAACAGTTTGTAAAAAATTAAGTCTTCCTAAAGGACCCCACTATAAATGAGAAACACTCAATGGATTTATCCTGCAATAAAATGAAAATTAATCTCTTTTGTTTGGACTTGCTTGTTGTTCTTCAGTGTTGGCATTGAAGGGACAATAGAATTGTGAAAATAATTGAAATGTAGATAACTAGGGAAACAGTACAGAATTATGAAGTGGAGCCATAAAAAAGATTATTTAGACGCTGTGCCGTAAAAAGTCTTAATCAAAAAAAGGTCTTCTGGGTACAAAAATGTAACTGATGTAACCAATAACTAGAGGCAGTCCAACATACGGAATAGGGAGGGGTATGCAAGGTGGTTCAAATCTTCAAATATTCTTGGGGGGAAGGGCCTGATGCATGAGCTGGATAATCTAACAGCAGGGTTATGGATGAATCTAAGCCGTTAGAATGATTTAACTGGCAAACCTACTGTTTCATAGATTATGTATGTCTGTATGCATGCAAGATGGAATATGCACAGCTATTTGGAGACTGCAAAACATTTGGGACTCCTTGTCAGTGTGCCTTAACCCAAAGCTGACAAGACCAGCCCTCATTAGCACCTTTCCTGCTACTGCTGCTGAGACATTTCCTCCCCTAAGACATTCAGCTGTGGGACCCCCTCAGAGCAGAGACTGCCCAATTAATACCAGTGCTGATCAGCCTGGTGCAGTTTTCTATACAAAGCCGTGGGGCTGGGACTGTTGAAAGCAGCTGCACAATATACATTTTAAAAACATTTGAATGCATGCGATCAGCATAAAATAATATAAAGAATTACTCTAGAACTTTGAAAGTCCTAGTGACTTTTGGGTTACGCCCTCCCCTCTTAAACACCACTGTGACAATAAAACTATAACAGCTTGTAACTTAATATTTGTTACGAATATGAAGGAGTTCCTTTATTTTATTTATTTGAGAATTGGTAACCTGGAAAGACATGCTGAGCCAGAGGTTTTTTGCTGGTATGATTTGGGGGTAGGGAGAACATGGGGTACATAATGAGTACTATGTGTTACAAGCTACATTAATGCCAGGGTAAATAAGACAGCAATAAAACCATATGTAGATATGAATTTAGCTAACGGATGAGGAAACTTGTAACTTTTTTTCCTAAAGTTGTATATTTTTGACTTGTAATACACAAGCCCTACTATCACATCATTAAGCAAATCATACCAGGACACTGCTTATGAAATAGCTCCTGCAGCTCTCGCTCCCAACAAAGGAGTAATGACTTCTTTGTTTACAGAGCTGCAAGTTAATTTTGTTACCACCAATCAACAGTTGGACACTTCAACTTCATAAGCAAACATAATGTCATACGTTTAGCAAACTGTACCATTAGGGTTTTACACCCCGGTAACCTAATAGGGATACAAATTCAGCAGGTTTAGTAGCCCACTGCAAAACATACCCAATACAAATTACAAAAACACAAACCCAACTCTTCAAAGTAAAAAAAATTCTTACCAGGCAGGTAACAGTTATAACATCTTTAGAATTAAAGAGTCAAAATACTGACATTCAGCTAACCAAGACACCTGTTGTTCAGAGGACACATACTGTAGTACAAAACCTTTCCAAAGTGCACTCACACACAGAAAGAGGACGTGGTTAAAGGAGACCTGCATCTAACCAGCAAGCCTGTATCTCATGTTGAAAGTGTTTTTTTTACATACTGGTTCACATTTTATTATTGTTCCATCTTTACTGGCCTTTATTCCAACTTGGTGGGCATGTCTGACCTACACACTGGTGGTTGGTGGTATGTACAGTACCATTTTAGATCTGTATGGTGCAGTTTATTGTCCTAAGCTCTTAGATTTTAGGTATATTGCATTTATTCATAGTATACATAGAGAATAATATATGGGCAACAATACACAGCAAGGCTGTGTTTCCATTGTGGGGCTGAGATGACAGCATGTGAATCTCGTGAGCATAGCTCGAGAAGTCCATGCTGTTACCTCAGCCGCGAGATGGAAACATGTGCCAAGCTGTGTGTGGCTGCCCGTATTTTATTCTATACAGTGTAAGCCCTCACTCCCTGCAGCTAGGGGTATGGTTGTTGCAGATGATAACACAGGGAGAAGAGCAAACACCATAACTAGCTCACTTACTTAGCTGTTGGCAACCTCCTACCACTCCAGGACAAGTCAGGGCATACAGGCTGCAAAGGCAAGGAGGTTAGCACAACGGATGCATTTTAAACAAAGGACAATGTCCAAACCTGGACTACAACTTTGTAACAGGACCATTTTATTAAATCAATGCTCATGAGTAGATAGTTCATTTCCCCAGTGGGCCAGCTGCAGAATCTAAGTCTTTCACTTATTGCAGTCTCTGAATCCCATATTCCAACAGTGGCAGACGAGGCATTTTATGAGGTAGCAAAGTTCCTTTGATAAATGGATTGTGTAGTACCAACAACCCAAAAGGCACACAGGCAGTTTTCCTCTCAGCTAGATCCATACCGGAATGATCACACAGCAACTCCTCAGGACATGCACTATTTAAAGCGTTCCCTGTAGCTTGAGCCCCTATAGGCTCCTTATAACATGCTGCACATTTACACAGACAGCACCACCTCCCTATTTACACCAACGCGAGCACTTCAGGATCCATACGTACATTTTCAAGAGCCCCATGCTTCCCTTGCACAGTCCTTCTCTATACAGACATGGGTATTAGGCTCCATCTAGCTACCCAGGGACTAGGCAGCAACTTCACCTGAACCCGGTGCCAGGCACACCCTACCTGTCTCCCTGAAGTGGGCAAAGCAGGGACCCCAGCCCTTAGATTCACTTGTACTGCAAAAGCTTCCAGCACAGACTTCGCACGGATGCTCACAAGGACTATTTCCCCACACCATTTACATGGCAAGAAGAGGCCATCACTACCGGGGGGAGGGGGGGTGTCCAAGGCTGTAACAGTGATACCTTCTACTCTCCCCCAAGAACTGACCTCCGTGGGCAGAGTCCAAATCCAAATTAGTGCTTCACAGGCTTGGTCCCTCGCTGAGGGGGGTCATAATTTAGGGGCAAGGAGAGGTGAACACCTCCTGGGGGTCCGAAACTGCCACAGGTGCCACCTTTCACTCTCTCACAAAAAACGATCCTCATGGGCAGAGAGTCCCAGACTGAAGTACAGCTATAGAGGCATATCTCTAAACCTCCTGCCTAATGCAGGGAGAGGAGACATCACTGGGTGCCATGTACAGTCCTGGTAAAAACAGCTTGTTACATCACTTTAGTTGGTAGCAAAATACATTTCATAGATTCAACTCATCTCTCAGCCTCTGACTTGATGGAACTAGAAGATGATTTCCCCCTCCAGGGGATCCTTGCCAATGACAGCCGCCATGCTACAGCAAGTTCTTGTTTGGGCCCTTCACACTAGAACAGAGGCTCAGCTCCCAGCAGCAGGCATGGCTTGCCTGCCGTACACTTCCCAGACCACACTCTCACTCAACTTCCTGCAGCTCTATTTAACCACAGGCAGCTGGTTCCTTCCTTCTGGAAACTAGAGCAGGCCGGCTGGCACAACCTCCTAAGACACCAGGGAATCAACCCTTTAAAGGATTTTAACCAGGTCACATGGACCTGCTGCGTGGTTTTACACAGTCACGGAGACCTACATAATACACTGTGTATAGAAGCACAGAAACATAGATATTGATGGCAGATAAGGACCGCAAGGCCCATCCAGTCTGCCCATTTTTTTTCTAACTTATGAATGTGCCATAGGCCTTTACTCTGTCAAAGGCCCATCTATTCATACTCATCTGTATTGCTCCCTTATGCCTATCCCATGCCTGTCTGAAGCCCTGCACTGTATTCATATCCACCACTTCCTGAGGTAGGCCATTCCATGCATCCACCACCCTTTCTGTGAAAAAGAACTTCCTCACATTACCCCTTAATTGGCCTCCCTTTAATCTCATGCTGTGTCCTGTTATTTTTCTTTTATTAAAACATGTTAGACTCTTTCACCTTGTTAATGCCCTTAAGGTGTTTGAATGTTTCGATCATATCACCTCTCTCCCTCCTTTGCTCTAGGGTATACATATTGAACTCCATTAATCTGTCCTCATATGTTTTCTGATGCAGACCCTGCATCATTTTGGTTGTCCTTCTCTGGACTGCCTCCATTTTGTTAATGTCCTTGTGAGGTGCGGCCTCCAGTACTGCACGCAGTACTCCAGATGGGGCCTAACCAGTGTCTTGAAAAGAGGGATTATTACCTTCCTCTTCTGACTTGTAAAACCCCTACTAATACACCCCAACATCACCCTAGCCTTATTTACTGCTTTAGTGGTCTGCTTGGATGATTTCAGGTCATCTGTAATGATGATGTCCACGTCTCTTTCTTCCCTTGTGATTGCCAGCAACTCCCCTCCCAACCTATAGGTGGCTTCAGGGTTTCCCTTCCCTATGTATCAGAGGGTGTATCCTGAGCTGCATAAGCAGACATATTAGGTCCAGGAGGAGCGAGGTTATTTTACTACTTTACGGCTCACTGGTACGGCCTCACCTGGAGTACTGTGCCCAGTTTTTCTCACCAGGCTATAAAAAACAGATCGTGGTACAGGAGAGTGTCCAGAAAAGAGCCACACGTATGGTTGAGGGAACTCAAGGGTGCGACTACCAAACTCGTTTAAACAAATATGGACAATATACAGTACTTTGGAGTACAGGAGACTGCGTGGAGACATGTGTTTGGTTTATAAAGCTCTTACAGACACTAAGTTGAGGGAATTAACGGGGCTAAAAATAAAAAATCAGCAATATCAAACAACAGTACATCCCTTCCAGTTACAGATGAAAAAGTACAAAACCACTAAAAGAAAACACTGGTTTAGTATTAGAGTCGTGCCAATCTGGAATAAACTGCCCCTGGAGGTGGTTTCCAGTTCTTCATTGCAGGTTTTAAAAAAAAACCTACATACATATCTTTTAGCTAATGGTATCTTGGGGTACCAACAATATTAAAAAATAAAATATGGCAAGCAGTATGGACCAAATAGGTCTTCTAGCTTTGTAACAACTTATGAACTTATGTGCATGATCTTGCACTTCTTTGCATTAAACCACACAGGAGTCACAGTAATGCCCCCCATAAGTAAAATACTTGCCATTTGTCTGTTCTATTATCAAAATAAAATTTGTAGACTTTTACAAGTTAAAAGGTACATCTGGGCACTGGGTGATCAGTACGCAGCTGGGTGTATGGTACATGAGGAATTTAAAATGTTATGACCTTTGAACTGTGCTGAGCAACAGTTTGGAATGTGCACAACACTACTAGAGAAGCTGCAACATATGGCAGCAGCTGGCAATTTGCCTGTGGGTCGTCCTCCCTGAACCTGGGGGGGATGGTAGCAAGAGGTGGTCCTTTCTCTGGGGTGGGGGGAAGGTAGGAACAATACCCAGAGAGGAGGGATCACCAGGGCCACCCATAGGGAGGTGGCATCAAGGATGGGAGAGGAAAGAGGAGTTATATGAACTAGTGGCCAGCAGTTCCCCCTTTTTCTTCTCCTCCCGTCTTCTTGGATCTCCACCTGCTCATCCTCGTAAAAGCAGGGTTGGGGTGGTCAGGGAGTTTGACCTAGTATGGGTGACTGCATTAGTGGTCAGGAAGTGTCTTTTCCCAGTTTTCCCTCTACAAGGGTTTTTCCAGGTTTTTCGTCTCCTTCATATGGTGAATAAACATAGACAGATTGTGGAAGGATACAGTTGTAAGGATAGGTAATTAGAGGCCAAGACATATGCTGAAAAAATGTTGAAGTTATGTATGTCGCAGCCATGCGTCGCAGCTCAGGAGGATCGAAGAATAAAGGAACAAAGAAAAGGAGGGGGGATGAGTCAAATTAATTTGAAGGGCTCGTCACCAACCCAGGTCGGCATGAAGGTGGCAGACTGCGGATCTGGACCCAGAGAGGGGGACATGGTCAACCTTCATCAGGTACCCTGCAAGGACAGTGGTGCTGAACAGGAGGCGGCCGCAAGAGCCTTGGTCATAACGACCATATCATGTACCACAGGCAATCGGACACACATCTGGGTTGGTCTGAGATTGAGGGCCGGTGTGTCACAAGGCCTGACGAGGGGTGGATCCTTCTGGCTATGCACGCTGCTTTTTAAGCATGGATTATTTCAATAAACACATGGCTATGGCCATTTCCTCCAAGACATGTGTCAATGTTTTTATTCCAGGGGAAGGGTACTGGAAGGCTACCAGACTATTTGGAATGCACAACAGTTTAGAATGTGGACAACAAGGATTTTGAGCAAGCTGATTTTTAGGCAAAACAGTGGTCAATCATATACTGTAATATAATTCTAGCATGGGAAATGACATAAGATACATCACATAAGGAATAAAGTATGGGCACCCATACACAACAAGCCTGTGTTTCCACCGAGGGGTTGAGGTAACAGTTTATGGACCTCAACAGCAAAGCTCGAGAGGTCCATGCAGATATCTCAACCCCAAGATGGAAACACACGGTGAGTTGTGTGTGGTTGCCATATTTTATTATGGTATATGGTTTTAAAATGTTTGCAGTACAGAACATAACAGCCCTTCAAAGTGGGGCTCACTTCTGCTTCAACTGTATGGGAGAACAGTTACCTGCCTTATACTGTATTTTAATATACTTCCAATGTGCTGGTAAGAGGTCTCAAAAGTTTTAAAAGTACTTGCCCCCTCAGAGACAGGCAGAGCAGCAGTACTTTTATGAAATTGTTACCACAGATGGCAGTGAGCTGCCAGAAAGACCATTAGTAAACCTTAGTCTTCTGGTGGCTTTAACAGCCAAAAATAAATCAGTTAAATGGCGCTAAGTGTTTTGCTTGTTTTATTCTGGACACATTTTTTAACAAAACCATGGGTAGATTTTTTTTTTTTATTGTCTTCTTTGTTTTACGGAGCAGTCACAGTTCAGTGAATGACAGCATCGGGAGTCGGCACGAGGTAAAACACATGTGCTCTGATGATCAAACGTGCACAACTTAGCACATGCACAACTTATGAGCAGCCACTGATTTCTATACAGAATAAACCCCAACCATACACTGTAGAGTTCTAAAATAGTACTTCCCATCAGTTTATAATTCTGAAACAGCCTCCGAGTTTACTAAAAGACCGGTTAAAATGACACAATAACCGAACTGGAACTAGAATTTAATAAACAGGTTCTGCTGGAGAAAAAAAAATGACATACAGGTTTACTGCAATTCTCCTTTCAAGAGATTTGCACACTTTCCCCCAAAATTTGAATTTTTGGACCTTTAATTTTTTTATTATTGTAGATATTTTCATTAAAATTGGATATTTTCCCCTTGGACTTCATTGTCTCGTGTTGCTTATATATGCCACAAAGTCATAATCCTCTGCTTATAACATCATAATCTGTTGCCACGGTAATAATTCTGATGTAACAATCAGAGGTAGTATGTCCACCAGAAAGATGACGGTCATCTTGTGCAAGAGGAGCATTCTTTGTGGATCATGTTTTTTGAGTTCCCACCGCATGGGTCTCGTGTAATTGTGCTAAGCTACTACAAATGTGACAGAGGCCATCAAACTGAATAGTCTGAGGAAATCTGACAGACTGTACTCAGGTCCAGCACAGGCAAGGCAGAGGCAGAGAAAGGCTGTGGTATCCAGGGATTCTAGTTATAACCTAATGAAAATATAGTACTGGATCAGTGTCAACTTAGACATGGATTTTGAAAGAAAATCAGAAGGTTTCCACTGTGAGGTAATCTTGGCCATCCATCCATTTTTCACTTTGCTTGATTAGTCAATATGGAGTAGACTTTCAGACCATTCATTTATATGTAAACCCCTTGCAGGCAAGCAGGGGTTAACATTTGTATGCATATGTAAATTACTTCTGCAGTATGTGAGGGTTAATGTTTTGCAGCCCTAAGATAATGCAGGCTTGAGCTACTGCTGCCTGAACAGCCTCTTCTGAGGAAGCATGGTTAATTACAGGACAGCTGTACCTTTGAGGGAAACAGGAGAAAACAGGTCTGTTAGTTTGGGGAGTATAAACAACAGAACCCCGTAGCAAAGAGAGTTCCAGGTTAGAGACAGACAGGGAAGAGGTAAGTGCATCATAAAATCCTTCAGGATGTATCCCTCCCACATATCTGGCTGCAACCGGTTGGGAAGACTTGCCAGCCATCTGGGGTGGCAAAATTTGTCCTGGATATGACATAAGTTCCTAGTCAGGTGACGAACCTCTCTCTGAAGCCTATGAATGTGCATCTAGAAGACACCAGAGGGATGGTGAGTTGCTTGTAGAAGGTTACCTCTCAAGGGGTTCATCCAGATGGCTTCCACTGGGTGTCACACTTCTGATTTTAGAGGCATCATAAGGGTAGTGACTGCAGCAGATGGATGCATAACTGCTCTCCCCTAACCCAGAAATCCTGATAACAGATATAAATGAGCCAGTCCATGTCGGAGCTGAATGTTATTTTGTTTTATCAGTAGAAAGCAATATTCATTTACAAGGAGGTTCTGGATAGTACAAATAAATGATACAAAAACAAACTGAATAGAGCTAGAAAACAGATGGCAAATCTAACTGCATGTAAATGTTGTAAAAAGTATTAAGGCAATTAACAAGTCAATTCAAAGTCTGCAGTGACGGAATAGTAATTGCATGGCAAATTTGCAAAAAGATTTTAAGGCATTACAGACAAGCCAAGTTCAGCAGATCCAGGGGGCAAAATCATTCCTCTAGTCTGCCTGTCTGATAAGCGGAGTCATGTCTAAGTTAAGGAGGTGCTGCCTAGGAGTTAGAGAGCCATAACTGGGGAGAATGGTCTAGAGGTGCCAGGTGCCTGTGTTATCACATAAGGGTCTTCGGACATTAAGGAGTGACCATTCTCATTTCTAAGTTATCCTCCAGATTAGGAAGGAATGGAGCCTGGGATTTGAAAGGATCTGTCACAAAAAGTACTACTAAGTGTATGTAATGTAGAGATTACCATCCCATGTGACTTCATTGCGAGAAAACTGAAGTGCATATTTGCAGACACCATCCAAGTGTCTTATGTTTGAATCCTACTTCTGGTTTGCCACTGCAAGGTCATCAGGCATCAAGAACGATCGGATCCTGGTGATGTTCCGGAAATGAATGAAACCAGATCGAACAACCAATGACACCTGTTGTTCAAGGGTCAGTCGATCATCCAGAAAAATGCAACATCTCTAACTGCACTCACCATCGACAGGGGATGCCTGACAACAGTTGGGGTGAGCAGCCTCCCATCAGTGGAAACACCCCAATGACTGGGCTCGATCACCATAACCTCTGTCTTGCCAGAGATGAGACATAGCCAGTTTGCAGACATCCAGTCGTTTATCTCAGCCAAATACTAGCTCAGCGTAACCGAGGCGGAGAGGTTACCTGGGACACAGGACAGGTATAACTGGGTATCATCCGCATGGCAGGGAAATCCCACACTGTACCGCCTAATGCTCTCCACTAGCAGCAGCATATACACGGAGAACAACAAAGGGGCCAAAATAGAACCCTGCAGAACAACACAAGGCAGTGCAAAAAGGCCCGAGGAAAAATTCCCCAAGGACTACACGCTCTGATCTCCCGGTTAAATATGAGCTAAACCAACACACCCACATAGTTCCACAGGCAGTCCATTAGCATCCCATGATCTACCATGTTAAAAGCTGAAGATCGGTCTAAGAGCACCAAGATGGTACATTGCCCTTGGTCCCTTGCCATGAAGAGGTCATGTGCCAACCTGACCAAAGCCATCTCAGTGCTGTGCCGGGGCTGAAAACCCAACTGCAGGTTCAAAGATGGACAAACTCTCCAAACACTCAACCAGCTGGTCAACCACCAACTTCTTGATAACCCTCCCCAAAAAGGGAAGATTATAGATAGGCCTGTAGTTTGAGAGAACATCAGGATCTAAAGATGGCTTCCTAAGGAGGGTTCTCACCACAGCCTCTTTCAAGGTTGAAGGAAAAGAACCCTCACTTAAAGACCCATTTACGATCTCAATGAACACTGGACCCAGAGAATCCAAGCAGCTGATGACAAGCCACGTTGGACTCGGGTCCAGAGCACAGCTGGTGGGACGCAAGCTAGTGAACACATGGAGAACCTTAGCTGCCGAAACCGGACAAAACTCACTCCAGCTTGGCAGAGAATCTCTACCAACAGACCAATCCCCTCCAGCAAAAGCTGGATCAGTGGAGGCAATACTCGCCCTGGCAGAGGACACCTTGTCAGCAAAGAAGCGCCCAAACCGCTTGCACTTTTCTATGGAAAAAGCTGTCCCAGACTGCAGACAGGAGGGATTTAGCCAACTGTCTGTTACCACAGCTGGATTCCCATAATGGAAGATGTCTCATACTGCCAAATTTAGACAAACAATTCTGGACTACACAAATAGCCTGAGAAAACTGGACTACACAAATAGCCTGAGAGCACTTCCCTTTATTTACAAAGGGGAACCTGTAATGATCACAACAGTTCTGTATCATAAAACATACATAGAAACATAGAATTTGCCAGTGGAAAAGGACCGCTTGGCCCACCGAGTCCGCCCATAAGTTCCCTACCTAATCTGTCTCTGCAGACCCTAACTAATCTCCTGCTACCCTCCCACCACCCTTCCTATATTCTTTTTTTTTTTATTTAATATTTGTTATTCTCCCAGCCCCTGCTTGCAAACTCTTTTGGGAGACACCAAGGCAACCCAGTCGGCTATCATTCCCCCTTACCTGTACTCCAGTGCTCAGGCCTTCCACCATGAAGCTGTGGATTTCCCCATAGGTGGGGAGTGAACCCCTTGAACTTCGGCAGTTCATCGGGAATCCGTGGCCACATGCCAAGTAGGGGAGATCTGGGATGGTGCCAAGAGCTTTGTCATCCTTGCGTACAGGGGCCATTCTTTTCGTTTTCCCACATCACCCCATGGACATTGGCACACACAAGGGATCTAAGGCGTGTGCTCACGCAGAAGTGTGGCACCGCTCTGGAACCGGCTGACGTCCATCCCTCCCCTGGCATCCCCCATCTGCACTACCACCTGTGTGTACCCAGGTGGAAGTATAACAGCAGGGACAGCTACCCTCCCTCCCCGGAGGACAGCATCCGATGGTACGCTCAATCCCTCTTCCTCTGGCTGGCCCCCAATGACCCAGAGCTCGCTCCCAAACCCTGGTTACTGGCATCACAAGCGGTAGAGCTATGCCTGTGCCAACAGGCTGGCACCCTTCCTATATTCTAATATACCCCTATGTTTATCCCACGTAGGCTTGAAAATCCCCACTGTATAACATTAACGCTTGTGCACAGCCTGTAAATAAATGTTTTCCTGTTTGATTCAAAAGTTTAAATTAGAGTAACCTGTTTCTTATGCCTAATGTTGGAGGATGAAGAATTGCCAGTGTTAAGCCTGCACAAAACATTTGTTGGTTAATGGGGAACTGACTGTTGGATTAAGAAAACACCAGTCACCCTGTGGTGAAAAAAGCAGCCAGCCAGTGCTAAGAAAACCACAAGTAATACATCTCCCCTTGCATTGTGTAACTCTCCCATGGTCAAAATAAACAAAGACATTTCCTAAAAGGCAACACCTCTGGGTTCCCCCAGAAATGAGCTGCCTCAAGTGAAGTCACTGTGCTATTTACTTTTTTTCCTCCAAATAATTGATTATTCAGTTTGCTCAAAACAAAAAGAAAACGGAAGAGGAAAAAAGAATTAAAAAAAAATGAAAATTAGGAACATACTCAAGTAATTCTTGATCTTCCAGAATATCTTTACCATTCAGTCACATGACTGGGTGTTAGCCAGAGGTACTAGGATCCTGCAGGAACAGAATCTTTTGCAGCCTAAGGAGGGGACCTTCGTCAGGGCTGGCGCAGCCCACAAGGCTGAGGTAGCCATGAGAGAGAGAGAGAGAGAGAGAGAGAGAGAAGGCTATACACTCCTGTCCCAAAGGGATAGGAAAAGGATACAGGTTAAAAAATAATGACAAACTAAAACCCAGCTACCAACACAAAAGAACTAAGGGCTGGGCCTAACAGTGGCACAAGGGTAGCAGGTATTAAATGAAGACTTGGACTATGGTTCATATTTGAAAGAACAGGTATTATCAAGTGGATTAATGGTCACTTGGCCACCCCTTTTCTTAAAATTTCTTAAAATATTCTAATATAAAATAAGAATATACTCACTCTCTGAAACTTAACTTGTAAGCTTTAAACATGTGAGATAGCTATGAAATGAATAATTAAATATGATTTTGATTTGAATTAATAAAGTGGAATTTTCTGTTTAGCTGGTGTTTTGTATTATAATGTGGCTGGTCAATCCTTCCCCCATCCCTACTGTCCGTTGTTGTATATCTTTTCCCCTTCCTCTTTTCATACTGTTTCACTACGGGGCAATCTGATGCAGAATTTTACCACTTTATACAAGTGTACTGCTTAATTGTCTTATCGTCTTATGGGCTGAAGTGCAGTGAAAGTGATTAGAAAAAAAAAATTTGCCATTGTTAAAGTTCTAAATGCCAAATAGTTCAAATGCACCCCCCCCCCGATTTGTCTGTATATGTCTTTCCCTATTGTGTAAACCTTTACCTTCATTATGCCAGCATATTTTATATGAATGGAATGTTGTTCTATTAAGTACAACTCAATTAATTATGTAAATCTTGGGTTATAAAATGTACCAGCTCTGTTCGTGACGTCACCCAGACAAAGACCAATTTGGTGGTCGAAGCGCTGAGATTTGTCCTCATGGTTTTTCTGTAATAAACCTTTTTTTATTTGCATTTAATCCAGTGTGTGTTAAGTCTGTGCCAAGTGCAGTTTCTATTTTTCTACTGTCTAGCATCAGTCTGGCCGCCCCCAACTGCACCACCCCAGCTTTCTGTGACACGCTGTCTCCTTTTTGCCTTTGTACTAGCGGGTATTAGAGCCACAGCCTGACTCAACCAGCTGGACAGGGAGGTGATAAGGAGAATGACAGCAGTCCCAGCAAAAGTTCTGGCTTGAAAACTGAGGTCTGGAGGACCTCATGTAAGTAGATGACAGAATGCCATCTAGAGAGTCTTGTGTTCTAAGTGAACAAGAGTAAGGATAATAACTGCATAAAATGTTCCAGAACAGCAGATAGCAGGTGTGATCAGATAGAGTCCAAGAGCACAACCACTACAGTATCTTCTTGCCATGCCAAGCAGTAAAGAAAAGGAAAGAAAAGATATGAGAAATGTGTAGTTCCACAGCTAGCATGGAACAAAA
The DNA here is from genome assembly GCA_016271365.2 of Neoceratodus forsteri. Classification (NCBI taxonomy): domain Eukaryota; kingdom Metazoa; phylum Chordata; order Ceratodontiformes; family Ceratodontidae; genus Neoceratodus; species Neoceratodus forsteri. The sequence continues at coordinate 676,502,869 of CM057454.1, read as the reverse complement.
AAAACACCCAGTGCAGTAAGTCAGTAATATAGCACAAGCCCAGAGTCCCTCCCTCTGGACAGATGGAAACCCTGCATCGTGTCCAGAGAAGGCCTTGCTGCACAGCAGAGCCAGGGGTGTGGACAAGATAAATGCAAGGCAGTAACAAGGATATGACAAGCATATTGCTAACAGTTGGAGAGTCTAGGGAACACAGAAAAACAAAGTTTAACCCAGTTTTGAGTTTTTTTGGTGGGAAGAGGGCAAGAGGGCCCAATTCCCATTTATGTTTTATGGAGGAAACAGCTGAAGCTCCAAGACAGGAGGCTTGAAAGGAGTGGCACAAAGATGCCAGTGTGCAATGCACAGCAGGGTGAACTGCCCAGAGGGCCTGGCTCTACATGGGTGGGGGGATGGTAGGTGGGCATGTGACTTGAACAGTGAATATATTCTGGAAAATCAAAAATTATGGAGTACATAATTTTCATATTTTCCAAGAATCAGTCTTCTCATTTGGCCACACTAATGGATCAGAGTACCAAGCTTTCCCCAAACAAAAGAAGGAGTTGGATCACCCTGAGGGAAAAATATCCCTCGGCTAACTGTGGGGGATGACCACTGAAGGGCAGGGGCTCCTCACCGGTCTGGCAAGAACTGAGACTCATCAGGGACAGACTGAGGCTCCCGTAGACTGGGAGCAGGATGGCACCCTGACAGCTCATGCCTGACCCTGCAGGAGAGAAAGTGAATCCCTTGGAAGTGCGAGCTAAGCACCCTACGCCAGGTCAGGGTGCCAACCAAGAAAAGTGAAGTCATGCCATCCACCGAATGCAGACTGTTGTTCATACCAGCCTGGAGGCTTCCGCATTGGCACTGTACATCACCCTTGCTTGGTGCATCCCGAGCTCCAGGCCCTAGGCAGAAAGGCGAATGGCCTCCCTGTTTCTCTCACAGTCTGGCATGGAAGTTAGGACCTGATCTAAGTTCTCCCACAGATGCTTGTTGTAAGCTGCCTGATGTGAAGCAATGCACACGTAGTGCCTGTCACCCCAAAAAACTCCCCGCCAAGCATCCATCTCTGTAGAGTCAGAGTCAAGGGGGCAGTCATGCACAGGGTGCTTAGGCCCAGTGGGGGTCTGCAGTACCAAAACCCTTAAGGTGGGGTGAGATATAGCTCCTGCAGAGCCTGTGGGAGCACAGTATCTGTGCTGGACATCCTTAGGGGCTGGAGAAGGGGCATAAGGACGAAGTCAGACAATTCTGTATGCCTCCAAAAAAGACAGAGAACAGGGAGGGATGATGAAGGAGTCATCGCTGAAATCTGCACGGAACCTCACTGCCAGGGTAGCAGTATTGTGAGCAAAGCAGTACCAAGTTGTTGTAAATATGAGGTGCTCTACCCACAAAAACACTGTAAACAATACTTTCTTCAATTATCTTTCACTTTCATTTCTTCAGTCCATATTGACATCTATCCTTTTTTTTAATTTTAGATACATAGAAATTGTTGGCAGATAAGGACCGCTAGGCCCATCTAGTCTGCCTGTAAGCCCTAAACTTGTATGCAGTCACTGACCCTAAGTGATCAATGGCTTTTCATCACTCTCTTCCCACCTAATGTTCCCTTGTGCCTGTCCCAGGTGCTTGCCCCCACCACCTCTTGTGGCAGACTGTTCCAAGCATCCACCACCCTCTCTGTGTAGAAACACTTCCTCACGTTACCTCTTAATCTACCCCCTTCCAATTTCATATTGTGTCCCCTCGTTCTCATATATTTTCTACATTGGAAAAGATTCCCCACCTGCACATTGTTTATGCCCTTGAGGTACTTGAAAGTTTTTATCATGGTCCCCCTTTCTCTCTCCTCTCCTCCAGTGAGTACATATTGAGGACTCTTAGTCTTTCCTCTTATGTTTTGTGATGCAAGCCATGCACCATCTTTGTACCCTTCTCTGAATAGCCTCCACCTTGTTTATGTCCTTACGCATGTGTGGTCTCCAGTACTGCACACAGTACTCCAGGTGAAGACTTACCAGTGTTTTATACATTGACATCAGCACCTCTGGTCTCCTCCTAGTAATTCCTCTGCCTATGCACCCCAGCATGCCGCTGGCCCTCTCTGTAGCCTTTGCGCACCACTTTGATACCTTAAGGTCATCAGATATAATAATGCCTAGGTCCCTTTCCTCTTTGGTGACAGTCAGCACCTCTCCCCCAATTCTGTAGCTCTCCCCGGTGTTCCCCCTACCCATGTGCATTATCTTGCACTTATTTGAACTGAACCTCAGTTGCCACACCTCCGACCATCTTTCAAGCTTCTCCAGGTCCCTCTTCATTTTCTGCACCCCTTCTGGAGTATACACTCAGTTACAGATCTTGGTGTCATCTGCAAATAGGCAGACCTTTCCTTCCAGACCATCTGCAATGTTGCCAATGAAGACATTTGTAACCCCTAGGTGGCACTATCCCAAGGGTTACTACCCCTGCCTGCTTGGCTAGTAGCAGGTTAAGGGGCCTGGGTAATGAAACGGGTGCCTCCACCCAGAGGTCAGGGTTGTTAGTGGTCAAGCTAACCTGGGTACAGCCCTCTGGGACACTGTAACCCCCCCCTTTCCCTTCTAATGGCCTGAACAATATACAATAATTACTTTCATAATGACCCTTATTCACCAGGCGACACCACACTGTTTGCACTTACCACCAGGGCTGGTTCCTCTAGCTTGACCCTGGGGACCCCCTGTAAAACATGGTTAAACACAGCAAATAGCAACAGTACAATACTTTTGGTACAAACTGGAACCACAAGCGGGTTAAATGCAAACAAAATTAAATCTGATTTATTCAGGGGACTTGAACAAGGGAGGGGCATAATCAGGTTGATTTGCTTAAAAGCTGTATTAATCAGACAGTTATGCATGCAGTTCAGAGTCCCTACACAATCACACACTCTGGGTACCCAGGTAGGAAAACGGTGGGCTAGCCAGGGACGTTGCAGCTGGTTGGGGCCCTGTGATGGAAGAAAGCAACATGCACAACACACACTATTTGTAATCCGGAGCCAGAGGGCTCAGTTCGTGAAAGAAAAAGCAACAAGACAATCAGATGACAACACTTTTAGATTTAGCTGCTGCTCCAGGGAGCTACCCTGATGTTTACTCACGATACCCAATACTGGACACAGGCAGGATGAAATCGAGACTGCAGGCTGTTGAGTTGGAGTGCCCGGAGAAGCAAGGCCCACACGAATCACTGAGGCATCATTACTATTCAAGGTGTTGAGCAGGGGGCTGATCCCCAGGCCGGTCTCTCGTCGATGACTTTCTCTGCGTAGCAGGTATTCTGGCAGGACTAGTGTAGCAAGGCCCAGGCAAATGGAAATGGATATGGATTCAGTCCATGGAGCTGGATACAGCCTCCAGCAAGCAAAACACAGTTCAGACACACAGTGGGGAACCAAATCACGACCCACTATAAGCACACAGCACATTCACATGTGAGAAAATGCCACTGTACCAGGCAAATGACTCTCCAGTCGCAATTACAGAGTCTCTGCACACTCTGGGAGTTCAGAGGTAGCTGGAAGTCCTGACAGGCCGATCGCATTCAGCAAATATTCAGTCTTCTTCAGGTTAAAGCCTGGTCACAATTCAGTGGCTTAATTCGCTTTCCAAATTCAGATTCAGTCTGAAAAAAGCACACGTTCCCTCTCAGGAACAGCAGGCAGGCATGCAGGCCAAACTCAGGCCTTTCCACAATTCTCCTGTGTGAATCCACTATGGATTGCTGCTTTAACTATCTCGAGCTGTTACTTCTTCACTTTCCAACTCAGATCTAACTGAAACTGCAAGCAGTGTGGGACTTTCCCCAAGATCCAAAGGTTCGGGTTAGCTGATCTGTCTGTCAGTCACAACAAGGGCTCCCCCTCCAGGTTATTTTAGGTGCCAAAAGCCCAAAACTACAATTCCTACAAGTTTTGGCCCCACCAAGCCCCTGTAGGCAGGCTCCATTTTAGAGTTCCAAATGTACTAATTGGCCCATTCTGCAGTCCAAGACCAAGATGATGGAAACAAATAGAACTGTCCATGCTGCAAAGAAGGCAGGTTAGAACAAACAGCAAATATTATTACTACTCTAATAAATAATCAGCAAACAAGTACATCTTCTAACAGAGCTCCCTCTCAGATTAATTATGACTGCAATCCAGGCAGCTCTTAAAGAGACAATACACAGAGGCTATTCAGGCACTCTCTGGCAATAAATTTAAACTGCTAAAATGCAGAACACCAGCTTCGCAGTGAGCATTTAGGCAAGCTCAGAGAAGACGTTTTGGAAATCCCATTTGTAGGGGGGTTACACCCTTCCCTGCCTGGAGAAAACTTGACGTCCGTGTCAAGTTTGTACCATCACAATATCAAAAATGCAATATAAACGAGACATATATATCATTAGCTTGTTACATCACCATACTTTTCAATATACTTCGCATTACTACATCCATATTGATAATACTTATGCATGTTTAACATAGAAACATAGACTCTGATGGCAGATAAGGACCACTTGGCCCACCCAGTCTGCCCATTTCCCTAACTATTGGATAAGCTGCAGACTGTAATTACCAACAGCCTACTTCCTGCAATGCCCCACTACAATTGCCTTATTTCTGTCCCATGCATGTTTGAATTCCCCCACTGTTTTAGACCCAACAACCTCCCCAGGAAAGCGGTTCCATGCATCCACCACTCTCTCCGTGAAAAAAAATTTCCTCACATTACCCCTGAGCCGTCCCCTCTCTATCTTTAAATCATGTCCCCTTGTTCTTACACATCTCTTTTTCTGAAAGATGCTACCCTCCTGGACTTTGTTGATTCCCTTGAGGTACTTGAAAATTTCTATCATGTCCCCCGTCCTTCCTTTCATCAAGGGTATACATATTAAGCTCTCTCAGTCTCTCTTCATATGGTTTCTGATGCAGACCCTGCATCATTTTAGTTGCCCTCCTCTGGACTGCTCCCATCCTGTTGATGTCGTTGCGTAGATGGGGTCTCCAAAACTGCACACAGTATTCCAGATGGGGTCTCACCAACTGTCTGTACAGAGGGATAACCACTTCCCTTTTTCTACTTGTGATGCCCCTTCCTATGCATCCCAGTATCCCCCTGGCTCTCCTTACTGACTTCTCACATTGCTTATCCACCTTTAGGTCATCTGATATGACTACCCCCAAGTCCCTTTCCATTTTTGTTCTTGTTAGTACCTCCCCTGCTATTGTGTACTCTTCTCCTGGGCTTTTGTTTCCCAGGTGCATTACTTTGCACTTCTTTGCACTGAATCTAAGTTGCCATATGTCTGACCATTCCTCCAACCTTGCCAAGTCCCTTCTCATCCTTTCTACCCCCCCTTGTGTATCAACTCTGTTACAGATCTTTGTGTCATCTGCAAAGAGTCTTACCTTTCCCTTCAGACCCTCTGCAATGTCACCTATAAAGATATTAAAGAGGACTGGACCCAGTACTGAGCCCTGAGGTACTCCACTAGTACCCCCCCTTTCTTCAGAATGTGTTCCATTCACTATTACCTTCTGTGTCCTGTTGTGCAGCCAGTTTGCTACCCAGGCTACCACCCTGGAACCCACTCCCAGGCTGCTAACTTGATTATTAATCTTTTGTGCGGGACTGTGTCAAATGCCTTGCTAAAGTCTAGGTAGGCCATATTCACAGCCCCTCCCTGGTCTATTACTTTGGTCACCCAGTCAAAGAAATCAATTAGATTCGTCTGACATGACCTTCCTGCTGTAAATCCATGCTGCTTTGGGTCCCTGCCCGCTGGCCTCTAGGTACTCAACAATTCTTTCTTTCAGAAGTGATTCCATCATTTTCCCTACCACTGAGGTCAAACTTACAGGTCTGTAGTTTCCTGCTTCTGCCATGCTCCCACTTTTGTGAAGGGGAATCACATCTGCCCTCCTCCAGTCCTTAGGTAACACTCCATCCTCCCATGATTTGTTAAAAAGTGTGGTCAGTGGTGTCACTAGGTCCTCCCTTAGTTCTTTTAGGATTCTGGGGTGAATCCCGTCAGGCCCCATTGATTTGTCCAACTTGAGTTTTAGGAGTTCTTTCAAGACTCTTTCTTCTGTAAATGGACTGGTGTCAACCCCTCTACCCAAAGTGCTTCTATTGTCTGGTTTAGGTACCTCCTTCTCATCTTCTTTTGTGAATACTGAGCTTTGCTTTTTCACTGTCTCCCTCTGCCCACCTCCCCTCTCCTTTAGTAATCCTCACTATTCCTCCCTTAACCTTTCTATGCTCCCTAATGTACCTATAAAAGGTTTTATCCCCCTTCTTAACTGAGTTGGCTATTTTTTCCTCGGTTTGGGCCTTTGCTATTCTGACTGCCTTCCCCACTTCTTTCTGCTTTAATTGATACAGTTCCCTGTCGTGCTCCTTCTGTGATTCCTTATACATTTTGAATGCAGCCTTTTTCTCCTTAACCTTCACTGCCACCTCTTTAGACAACCATAGTGGTTTTTTACTCCGCTTTGTTTTCTTTATTTGTTTCACACAAAGGCTTGTTGCCTCTATGGTGGCAGTTTTGATTTTTCTCCATTGTTCTTCCACCCCTCCATTTTGGCCATTTGCTAGTGCATTCCTCATGTATTCACTCATTGTGCCAAAGTCAGCCCTTCTAAAGTGCAGTATCCTTGTTTTTGTATGGCTTGTCTCCATGGTTGTGCTTATTGTGAAGCACACTGTGCAGTGGTCCCTTGTTCCCAGACATCTACTGACTTCTAAATGTGTGGTCCTCTCTCTATTTGAGAGTACCAGGTCTAGTATTGCTCCCTCCCGAGTGGGTTCCAACACTAGCTGTCTAAGGCCTGCCCCCTGCAGGGCATCGAGAATGACCCTGCTCTTGGATGTGGCTGCAGTACATGTCATCCAGTTAACATCTGGCATATTCAGGTCCCCCATCAACAGTATCTCCCCTTTTTCAGCCATTTTGAGAATGTCCTCTATCATTTTCTTGTCCATTTCCTCCCCTTGAGACGGGGGTCTATATACAACCCCTGTGCGGATTGTGATGCCATTCCCTGTCCCCAAGGTGACCCAGAGTGCCTCTTTTCCTCCCCCTTTACTTTTTAGTTCTGTAGCTTTGATCCCTTCCCTTATGTACAGAGCTACTCCACCACCTCTTTTACCCTCCCTGTCCCTTCTGTAGACTGTGTACCCTGGTATGTTGACATCCCAGTCATGGCTCTCCGTGTACCATGTTTCTGTGAATGCCACAATATCCAGTTGTTCACCTTCCATCAGGCCTACTAGCTCAGGAAGCTTGTTTCCCAGACTATGGGCATTGGTACTCATTGCCCTCCATTTAATGTTGGCTTTATCCTTTTTTCCCCCATCCCTGCTCTTATTGCCCTTGTCTGTTTTTCCATTTACCCCTCTCCTGCCCTCTGTTGAGCTCTGTACCTCAGTGTTTACCTTACTACCTGCCATGTTTTGTGGGGGGAGGCTTGAAATTTCCTGCCTCTTATCAGCACCTCCCCCCCTTGGCTGGTTTAAAGCTTGCCAAGGAAGCATTTAAACCTGTCACTTAGGAGCCTGGTTCCCTTCAGGACAGATGCAGACCATCGTGCCAGTATAGACCTTCATCTCTCCAGGTGTACCCCCAGTCCCCAATGAAGCCAAAGCCCTGTGCTCTGCACCAGTTTTGCAACCATTCATTAAACTGCATGGTGTGCAGTACCCTAGTCTCACCCCTGCCATGGACTGGCAGCACCTCTGAGAAGGTAACCATGCTTGCTACCTGTCTGAGGCCCCTCCCAAACTCCACAAATTCATCCTGCACTGCACTGATTCCATGCCTAGCTAGGTCATTTGTCCCAAGGTGGACAATGATATCTAGTTCCCTCTCCTGTGATGCTGCTTCTGCAATCCTGAGGATTCGCTTCTTGTCCCTCCAAGCAATGGCACCAGGCAGGCACCTTACTTCCCTCTCCTCTCCCTTCCCCAGTTCTACCCCTCTAACAACTGAGTCCCCTATCAGAAGCTGTTTCCTTCCCCTGTGGTGTCCCTTGCCACCCTTTAGTGGGTGTCCCTTGTGGATGTCCTCAGCATTCTTCTTGGTCTCCACTGAGGGTGCCATCATAGAGGAACCTTGCTCTGCCAGACTGGCGTACGATTTGTGTAGAGGAACTAGGGGGCTTTGCCTCTGTTCCACCACCCACACCCTCTCAGAACCCACTGTGGTCCAACTGCTCTTTATACTTGGCAACCTCTGAGGCAGTGGTTGTGGCAGTGGTGCTCTTTGGGTGGGGGAGGCCTCCTTAGTCCTTGCCAGTTCAGCCTGGAGGTGGGCAACCTCCTCCCTCAGAGCTGACAGCTGCCTGCAAATAGGACAGCAACGCAGTTTCCAGAATGTCTCCCGGAAAACTGCTGCCCCACAGCCAGTGCATTGCACCACGCCCCACATGTTCCTCTCCATTATAATATACAATATTTATATATATATATATATATATATATATATATAAATATAAATATATATAGTGTGTATATATATATATATATACTTTTTTTTTTGTGGTGTGTACTTACCCTTTATGCACTGTGCTGGGTTTAACAATGACAGTTCTGCCCAAAGACCTGTTGAAGAAGTGATGTCAGAACTTTGGCTATAAAGGAAATACCACGCCTGGGGATGGGGTGTGGGGAAGGGTGGGTGGGTAGTCCACAACCACAGATGACTGTTAGAAACAATCAAATACACCATTGCTCCACCACCCTGGTGAGTACTGCCCTTTATAATAATTCAACTAACCTCCAGTAACTTATTTAAAAATAGTTTAACTATCACAAAATCCTACGCACCAGTAAATTATTTAAAAATAGTTTCTGTTCCAAAATCCTAGTAGTCAATCCAGCTACCCCAAGGGACAACCAAAATGCAGTATTCAAACCCTTGTGAAGTTACTTCCAAGATAAGCAGAGTTTGTAAGCTCCTTATTCAACTCCTCAGCCACCTGTAATTTATTTAAAATAGTTTAACTGTCAGAAAATCCTAGTAGACAATCTAGCTACCTCCAAGGGTCTACCCAAATGCAGTATTTAAATCCTTCTGAAGTTACTCACAAGATAAACAGAGTTTGCAAGCCCCTTCTTGGTTAAACACTAAATAAATATGTGAATAAAAAGCAATTACCAAGGGTAGTTAGTTTCACCTCCCACAGAATTGAGCAAAAGTGCACGTTGTTGCAGATATCAAGTGCAATACAGAATTTCCCACACAGCTCACAGCTGAATAAAGAAGTAGTCTCTTTCCAGGTCAAGAAGATGTGCTTTGTCTCTCTAAATATTGTAGCCACCAGTAGGTTATAGTAATCTGATCAAGTCTGGAAAGCTCCACCCAGGGCAACTGGTTGACAATGGTTATGATGCAACCTTTCCTAATCCAATACAACACTTTGTGGTCTGAAAACAATGAGGGAAGGCAACAATTTCCTGCACCTGTGGCTGTCTGTGTTTCAATTCACACTGCAGGTTTTGCTATGACAACTCCTTAACCCCAGTAACTTTTTAAAAATAATTTAACTATCACAAAATCCTACGCACCAGTAAAGTATTTAAAAATAGTTTCTGTCCCAAAATCCTAGTAGTCAATCCAGCTACCCCAAGGGACAACCAAAATGCAGTATTCAAACCCTTGTGAAGTTACTTCCAAGATAAGCAGAGTTTGCAAGCTCCTTACTCAACTCCTCAGCCACCTGTAATTTATTTAAAAATAGTTTAACTGTCAGAAAATCCTAGTAGATAATCTAGCTACATCCAAGGGTCTACCCAAATGCAGTATTTAAATCCTTTTGAAGTTACTCACAAGATAGAGTTTGCAAGCCCCTTCTTGGTTAAACACTAAATAAATATGTAAATAAAAAGCAATTACCAAGGGTAGTTAGTTTCACCTCCCACAGAATTGAGTAAAAGTGCTCGTTGTTGCAGATATCAAGTGCAATATAGAATTTCCCACTCAGCTCACTGCTGAATAAAGAAGTAGTCTCCTTCTCCTTCCAGGTCAAGAAGATGTGCTTTGTTCATACAGGTAATGCTAATTCCACTATGATTAACACATTAGTAACATCACAGTGCTGCTTCAGGTAATAACTTCTTGCACATTAAACAATGTAAGAGGGGGCCTTTCCCTATCAGCTAATTTGGGGCCGGATGGGGCAGGGGCACCATGGTGAGAGGGGAAACAATCAACCTGGAATTGGTCCTTAAGCTCAGTTTGGTTAGTGAGCTCTGAGAAACATAAACACCTTTGTGAACCACATTGAGAAGCAAATCCACAGGCCTCCCGGGAGAATCAAAACTGAAGCGCAATACTGGCTTGAAAGCTCGGCCAGTCTTTCTGGGGGAAACGGCCACAGTCTCTGTACTTTCAGCACTAGCCTTGGAGCTTTTGTCACTTGTGAAGAGTGCCTTTGCACGGATGGGAATGTCCAAACTTGGAGCACTGTCAGCTCCTTGCTCTGTAGGCTCTCTTTCTACAACACTTTGCTCATTATTATCCTCTGACAAAGGCCCAGGTTGCTCATTTTTAGGAGGCTCTAGCACAATTAGGCTTTGCAGCACTGGAAGGGGCTGTCAACACTCTCACATTGTTCTTCAGGTTCTGGTGTGTCACCAGGAGACTCAGACCATCAGCCCCTTCTTTGGGCAATTCACACAGTTCCACAAAACACAGAGAGTCCGCAACCTCAGATGTGATGCTTTGCATCTCACTTTCAGGGAGCATTGGCTCCAAGAACGAAGCTGGGGGGTTAGGCAGTTCAGAAGGCCCAGCTTCATCCCCACAATTAGTCATAGGGTTACCTCGAAACAGCTGACTCAATTCATAGGAAGGGTAATAGGCATTGTCACACTCATTATCATCAGAGGTGGACTGACAGTCACTATCATTCTGGGCCTGCTGCAGGGGAAACCTTAACTCTGTAACTACTGGGGTAGGATAGCTCTGTCTCTTTTTTGCACCAGCATGAGTCACCGGCCCAGGAGAGGCAATGTCTGCTGGCTCAGCTTCAATAATAATAACTTGGCTGATAGACAGCAAGTGGTTACAGTGCATGGTCTTGACAGCTTTGGAGTTATTCTCTGGGCGTACCTTGTATACTGGTAGATCATCCAACTTTCCAACTACTACATGAGGAAGATGGTGCCACCTATCAGCAATTTTGTGCTTGCCATGTAGTCCCAAATTGTGTAACAACACATGGTCTCCGGGCCATAGCTCTTTAGACTTTACTTTCTTGTCGTGCCTCTCTTTGTTGGCGACATTTCTTTTAGTGACCATTGTCTGAGCCAGTTGATATGCATGGTTCAACTGAGCTTTCAGTTTCTGTACATACTGCAGGTAGTTTTCAGCTCAGACCCCATCTGGAGAGACCCCAAAATAGACATCAACTGGCAGGTGGGCTTTCCTCCCAAACATGAGGCAGTAGGGGGAGAAACTAGTAGTGTCATTTTTGGTGCAATTGTACATGTGTATCAAGGTGCTAATCTGCTGGCTCCACTTATGCTTGTCTTTTGGGTGGAGGATGCCCAGCATGTCTAGAAGGGTGAGGTTAAAATGTCCTGGTTGAGGGTCCCCCTGCTGGTGATAGGAGGTGGTTCTTGACTTCCGCACCTCCCTCAGCGAGAGCATTTCCTTGATTAGCCGACTTTCAAAGTCTCTGCCTTGGTAAGAGTGGATCCACTGGGGGGCACCATAGTGGACAAAGAAATTTTCCACTAGCACTTTGGCCGCGGTAGAGGCCTTTTGATCTTTAGTTGGAAAAGCTTGTGCATACCATGTGAAATGATCCATAACCACTAACACATTGCCAATATTCCACTGATCAGGTTCTAAACACAAAACGTCTATGCAGACCAGTTCCATGGGGGTGTTGGTAGTAATATTGACAAGGGGGGGCAGCCCTCTGAGACAGGGTTTTCCTTTGCAGGCAACGACTGCAGGTCTTTACATGGTTCTCAACATCGACCCCTATCTTGGGCCAGCAGAATCGAGATCGTACCAGGTCGAGAGTTCTGTCAATATTGAGGTGCCCCATGTGATTGTGGAGGGACCTTAGTACTAAATCTTTAAAGGCCGTGGGCAGGACCAATTGCTGCTTGTCTACTTGACCACTGCGATCCACTGTCTCTCTGTATAATAACTGACTGTGTAACTTCAACCTGGGGTCTTCTTTAAACAATAGGGCAGTTCGCAAGTCAGGGGAACGCAACTGGGACACATCTTTCCCCGCACACAGGGCATCAAGTGTTGGCTGAATCATAGGATCTTGGGATTGAGCCCAATGGATGCTGGTATTGTCAAATCGAGGGTAGTGCACTAATATCTAGAGCAAAGAAATGGCAATAGGCAGCCGGTATGCAGGTATCAGGAGGGCCCAAGCAATCTACTAAACAGTCCACTGTGTCTGTAGACATCTGTTCATCTCTATCAAACTTTTGGCACAATGCTCGGATGTCAGGTTCAGACAACCTGACCCAATCACTCTTGGAGACTGACCTTTGTGACAGGGCATCAGCAGCAATATAGTTCAGTCATGGCCTGTATTCAACAGCATAATCATAAATTGATAAAGCAGAGAGCCACCGGTGCCCAGTAGCGTCCAACCTAGCTAAAGTCTGTACATAGGTTGATGGGTTATTGTCGGTCTTCACCAATATCTTTGCCCCATAGAGGTACTCATGAAACTGGTCAACAATGGCCCATTTTAGGGCAAGGAACTCCAGCTTGTGCACAGGATAGTTTCATTCTGACGGGGTCAAGCTCCTGCTGGCAAAAGCCACTGGTCTCAAACTATCCTCATGGTCTTGATACAGCACAGCTCCGGGGCCCTGTAGACTACCATCCATATTTTTTAATTTATTTATTTTGATTTATTTATTTAGTTGTTTAACCAGGAGTAGCACACTAAGCTGAAAGCTTTTTTACTGGAGCGACCTGGGAGCACAGGGAAGTTAAGTGACTTGCTCAGGGTCATACAGTATGCAAGTGGAAGCTGTGGGATTCAAACCCAGGTCTGGTCTGCTGGATGTCACCAGATTTGCAGCTCAGAGCCTTAAACCACTGCGCTATACTGCCTCCAATGCAGTACATAGGGTTTGGTAGGGTCAGCATAGGTGAGGATGGGGGTGTGGGTGAGCTGGTATATGACTTCGTGGAAGGCTGCTTCACATTCGGGTTTCCAGCAGGGCCCAAAAGGTTCATGTGTTCGGAAGTATACTTTCTCGGGTTCTTTGACAGCCCCTTTCTTGTATTTACGGTTGGTAGGGGGGTTAACCCTTGGTGAGATTCAGGAGCAGGCAAATCATCTTGGAATAGCCTTTTATGAACCTGTGGTAGTAGCCACAGAACCCCAGAAAACGTTGTAGTTCTTTCAAGTTATGGGGCTGGGGCCAAGTAGTCAGTGACTCGACCTTACTAGGATCGGTCTCTATCCCTTCTGCAGATACTATGTGTCCCACATATTTCACGGAGGTTTGGAAAAAAATGGCACTTGTCAATGGACAGCTTGAGGCTGAAGTCTTCCAATCAGTCTAGGACTTTAAACAATCAGGTCTCATGCTCCTCTAATGTGCATCCGAACACAATGACATCATCAAATGGTTTTCCGTATTGGATCTTCGCAGCGGATATTACCAGATTCCGATGGCCCCAGAGGACCGTGAGAAAACAGCCTTCATCTGTCCTTTGGGGTTCTATGAATTCCTGAGAATGCCAGAGAGGATTTCGGGTGCCCTGACCACCTTTCAGCGACTGATGGAACATGCGGTGGGAGATATGAACTTGCTGGAATGCCTAGTGTACCATTTGTTCCCATTCAAGCAATCCAGGGCATCTTGTATATGGGGCATGGTGTACTGATCTGGGATGGTCCGCCGGTTCAGGGTTCGATAATCAACACACATCCTCACTGACCTATTCTTCTTACACACAACCACAATGGGAGAGGCATATGGGATCCTTGATTCTTGTATAACGCCAGCAGCGAGCATTTCCTGCAGGTGCCTCCTAACATCATCTATGTCCACAGGGGCGAGACGTCGGGATCTATCTCAAAATGGCTGGTCATCATGCAGGCATATGTGATGCTCTGAACCCTGGACACACCCCACATCCCATTCTTTTAATGAAAACACTTGGTCTCTTTGGGAGAGTTTCTTGCTAATTCTAACCTTCCATTCAGCTGCCAATGGAGAATCACAAAAGTCGAATAAGCCCTGGGTCACTCTTTCCTTTTCACCAGAGTACTTGTAGCTGGGTAATATAGCAGTGTCTGTGCAGTGTACTGTAGCTAGGGTGCACCCTCTGTTCAACCGGACCTCCCAATCTGACACATTCCGAATCTGGACCATCACTCGTCGTGCACAGGCGGATAACCATATGGCTCGTACCAGGTGTGAGAGTGCATTTACTTAAAAAAGAGGCCAACCCACGAGGCCGTACATGGTGACAGAGGTCTTACTGGGAGGTAAAACATATACCCTGGCACCAGTCTCTAGGCCAAATTATGATTACCTCAAGTTTTTCCACAGGTTGTCGGTCGCTTTGGCAGGCTTTATTTCCCCATTGGTCATGGGTGGGGACTTCAACACCACTGGCACCCAGTGCTGGATCGTTTGGCACCCCAGACTAGACATCCCCCTAAAAGCTTAGAAGCACTGCAATGCTTAGCAGAGGAAAGGGGCCTAGCAGACATATAGTGATTCTTACATCCAACCGATAGGGAATTTTCCTTTGACTCACATGCACACCATTTGTATAAACAGATAGACTTGGTTCTGGTCTCTACCACCCCAACTCAACAGGTGGCTAATGCAACCTATGAGCCAATAGTATACTCTGACCATGCTCCACTAAAGGTTGCAATAGAAAGGGATGGAGCTTGCCCAAAGCTGTAAATGTGGAGACTTGACCCCAAACTGTTAGTAGATGCATATTTTGTCAAACACATGCTCAAGCCATACAGGTGTTTCAAGACTTTAATAAACCAGGGGATACATCAGAAAGAAATTAAGATTACATACTCACCATCATTCTTGACCTTCTAGGATCATCTTCACCATTGATTCAGACCAGTGGGTCCTGAGCCGGAAGTGCTAGGACCCTGCGGGAGCAAGAATTTTTCAGGAGAGGCGGTGCTGAGGCAGTTTGCGCACATGTGCGGTATCGCGAGACTAGCTCATGCTGCATGGCTTACCTCGGCACTGGCCCTCAACTGCTTCAGTACCCTTTTTAACGAGGAGGTGCAGCATAGCCAAAAAATAAAACACCTAACTAAAGGGCATAGATAGATAGATAGATAGATAGATAGATAGATAGACAGATAGACAGATAGATAGATAGATAACATTTTTATTTTTATACAGGATAAAGCATGTCATTAGGGAAAAATCCCTGTGTACAAGACAGTCCTGTGAGAGGTTACATACAAGTTAAATTAAAAAATAAAATAAAACACTTACAGATAGCCCTTGCGACCAGTGGAAGAAGGGTCAACAACAAAAAAAGCAGTGTCTTCACACCCCAACCAACAGCAAGGGGCGAAGACCAATGAAAAGAAAGAGTGAGCCGAGGGGATGGAGGGTGGGTGTGTGAATCAATGGTGAAGATGGTCCTAGAAGATCAAGAATTACGGTGAGTACGTAATTTTAATGTCTTCCAGGACTAATCTTCAGCACTGATTCACACCAATGGGTTACAGTACCAAGCTCAGACAAAAGTCCCTAGGCAGGGTGGTAGAAGCCAGAGCTAACACAGGACAGGAGTCCATTAACGATTATCCTGCCAAAAGCAGCATGTTGCCTGGCACGGCCATCCAGGACACAGTGCTTGATAAAGGTGTGCACTGTGCTCCAGGTGGCAGCTCTACAAATATCGGTGAGAGGACCAGAGTGAATCTCTGCCAGAGACACAGTGACTGCTCTGGTGGAGTGGGCACACTCCAGCTTAACCTGCACAATAGAATAGCAGTGGTGGAGGCAATCAACAATCCATGCGGATGCAAGGCTCCACTCCACCTATGTCTAGGCCTGATGTAAATTTAGAGAGGAGGGGGCCCAAACAGCAGCAGACCATCTGACTATAGTAGCATAGAGCTAGCACATACCTCAGATAGATGTTTCACCAGGGTTCAGCAGCAGAGATCTTGAAGGCAGGCACAATCCACCAGGTCTAGGGCAGACTCAAACCTGGAACACTGGAGAGCAAACATTAGCCAGCAGCTCAATTAATTAAACAGAGGAGGCACACTCGAGTTAAAAATAAAAACAAATGCAACAGCTCCCAGGAGCTAGGGGGCACAACCGGAGACAAGTACCAGAATCTGTGGTAGAACACCATGGCACAACACTTGCAGGCCGACCTGGCCCAATAGCTGGTTTTCAAACAATGGAGCCAGGGGGCTCCAAACAGAGCAACAGCAAAACTTCTAAACCACAGGACTCTCTCCCAACCCACACTGTGGTTCCCACCGCTATAGCCACTTCACAATTTGCCTTTACTGCTATAGCACTTTGCCGCTCTACTGGATAGCCACTTCACCGCTCTTAGAAACATTCTGCAGCTGCCATCCTCACAGGCTTGCCCCATCCTGCAACTCAGGGCCATGGGGGCCACTTCCCTGAATTCCCAGAGAAAGGCTCAACAAGGGCAACATGTCAGGGTAACCATGGACCCACTAAACTCTCCCTGCAAGCTGTCCAACATGCAGACACAGAGTGCCACACGGGTAAAGGGTCTGGAGGGCTGCCACCACCTCCAGGACCCACACCACAGGCTGCCACCAATGCAACATCCCCACTGTGCTTGCCCTAGCATCACTGAAGACTAGGCCCCAGCCCACCCCAGTGCCACAGAGCGTAATGTGGGCTTACACCAACTCCCCAGGCTGTGGCTCCTATGCTATGGACCCAATACCCAGATGGCCGCAAAGCCTGCACTTCATCCAGATTACCGAGTGGGCACAACATCACAGCGCGGCGCTGAGGCCCGATCCCCCAGCCCACTGAAGGTATCTCTCTCCTGTCACCCTTCCCGACCAAAACCCACACCGCTAAATGTACTCCCAGGGCCTTGGCAAACTCCACCCAAATGCTCTAATATGGAACAAGTGGGAGGAGAGGCTACTATAGAAAGCCCTCCCAAAAGGGGGGCTTACGCTCTCTCCCGTTTTAAATCCATTCCCCACCTGAGGAACTGGGCACCTGGCTCCCCGCAGGGAAGGGCCAATGGTATATGCGCACTCTCCTGCCAGCTTACTCCTCCTCCAGAAAGAACACCAGGGAGCAACTTAACGGGACCCAAAGCAAAATCCTAAATCCCAAGTTGCCACTGCTCAATGTGAAGCCCAGCTACAATTACTGCACAAAATCCCAGCATTAGTTACCCCCTCAAAAATTTATGAACAGCATAAAATAGTAGTGCATGCCAGGACAAATAGAATAACCTTTTGTTTTTCTCTGAACCAACCGTTTAGCCCCATACTTAAACTCACAGCCAGCCATCTATACACACACACACACAATCAGACAGCATGCACTCCAATCCACCTCTCACACAAACAGACATCCATCGCTTCCTGTCATAGCTCCCTCCCCCTACAACACAGGAACAGTTTGACAGTAGGCAGTCCAGAAGCACAGTGCCAATTAATACTGGTAAACTATAATGTCCTAAAATGCTCATGGCAGAGCACAGTTCCACGGCTTTAGCCAGCAACCAAGGTGGCACAGTCCCCTTCTTTTAATGCTATTCTCCATCTAACAAATTATCTCTTTTTTGTTCTTGTTTCTCACAAGAGTTTAACAGTACAATAGCAACTAGAACTTGTAGAAACCAAACAGCTCACCCAATTACAGCAGGCTTAGGGGAAGACAAGAACAACAGTCCTGGCATGAGAAGCAAAAGGCAAAATCTTCACCCTTTACAGGGCTGGTCCTCCACCATGGGGGTGGTAATAATGGGGGTCCAACTTGGTGGTTTCATTGGCAAAAGTCTGTTGACACGACATAATGCTTCATCCTCTGGCCGGAGACATCTTGGATCATGGCAAAATATTTGAAGAATGTAAGGCCTGCCCATGCAGTAGAATGACACAGTGAGCAGGCTCTAGAAATAACCTGCTCCAAAGGGGGTCCAAACTGGTTGGTATGAAACTGGAGTTTGTTAACCACCCCTCGGAAGACCCAGTCTGAAAGTTTCTCTTTAATGACATCCCAAAGGCGTTCGGAGAGATATGGGTACTGCTCCTGATGGTACTCGATATAGATGCAATGACATGCCTGTCACAACCCCCACTCGGCAGGTCAGGTCCTCTTCTCCCACCATGCCAACCTCCAAGCACAGTATTGTGAACAGTTAACAGAACAGGGTAACCCTCCTGTCTGTTTTGTGGGTTCGAATCAAACTTTGGTCTCAAGTTCTGGAGGGATTCAAACTGTGAACCTCTTGCTAATGTACCCAATGTACAGACTCAGATAATTCTGCTCTTTGGGGGGCCCAGATATCTTTCGCCTACAGGCACCTAACCAGGTGTACAAAACGGACCCTTAAAAACTCTATGAAAGACCTCAGAATAAACTCTTACCTTTTCCCAGTTTGGTAAAACCAGTAAGCTTTGTACAGTGTCAGCTTTAACCATATATGCCTCCCCTGTCAAAGAAAGAATTTCAAAGGCACACCAGGCAGTCTCTAAAAATAGATACAAATGTAAAATGCAAAACACAGAACCATGTATCACAAAACATAAAATCTTTTAAAACAATAAGGTTTTAAAAAGTGTAAATTCCTACCAATAATACACTTAGATCTGTCTACCTAATGTATTTTTATCTTCTTATAGTGCTGTAGATGTTTGTGCTTTCAGAGTCCAAACATGTGTATCTGTAAAGGTCTGTTAGGCATAATTAAAACATTGTCTTAGCGGCCAGTGGCATTGAGGGCTGAGGCTGGGCCACCTCCAGCCATCGCCCGTGTTGAGGAGCGAGCATGGGTCATCGCGGGGGCTGGTGGGAGGAGAAGGATCGAGCATCTGTTGAACTGCTCTCCTTCCAGGGTGGGGAACATTAGCTGCCGGTGATCCACTGGCCCCTAGCAGCTGCTGGGGGCAGTGCACTGACGCTTCTGACTGATGGGAGGAGATGGGAGCAGGCGCTTGGTGAGGCGCATGCAGAGCGTCGCTTTATTCTACAGGCGTCATCATCGCCTGCCTCCACACAAGGGGAGAAAAGTGGAAAAAACAGCTCCAGCAGAATGAAGTGGTCCCTGCAGCGCCGCCTGCGAGAAGGTACCTCCCTGGCATGGATCCGTTTGGAGTGGGTTGAGTTGCTCCCCACCACCCTGCCATGAAGGGTAAGTCGTGGGGTGCACAAGGGAGGGGGTCTAACCTTCGGGCTGCGCTGGGGGACAACTGAAGGCAGGCTTGCAACAAGCTGGGAGCTCTGGAAGAAATAACACATCAAAAAAAAAAAACACTGTCTTGACCCTGCCTTCTCCATGATGTCACCCAGCTCCTCCTCTGTTTATTAAAAATTTTACAATCAGGATGTCTTGTGTCAGGAGGTAAATTAATAGGTGACATCAGCAGAAAAAACTTATTTCCCCATATGACTTCCCAATTAAGTCTGTAATTTTCAAAGTTCTTTCTTTCATCCATGAGCAGTATCCTCTCTCAAGGACATCAAAGGACCTTTTATGACTTTGCACCACAGTGACATAACCTGTATTCTTTTCTAAATGTCATAAAAGTTTATGATTTTCCAGTCTAGCAGCTGGCAGCTACAATTAAGCTAAATAAACAGGAGATCCTTACTTTAAGTCTCCTCTAGCCTGTAATTATCTTCTGGCTTTTATCTTTTAGCTGAAACAGCATGTCTCATGAAAGACAATATAACACATTTTTATATTACAAAAAGCATAGATTAATCAGAACCAGCTGTACAAGCGTCACAGTACCCACCGTTCCTCTTGGGAACACTCGAGTATACTTCTTATGCTGGTTCTTCTGGCCTGGCCCTCTTCTAGCCAAGGCATATTGCTATACAGTACCTCATATTAAGTGGGTCGTTGGGCAGTAATCCATCCATTCTATCCCTAAAGGCAGCAAACATCCCTGGGAGGTGCGAATGCTGTCAGGCAAAGTTAGTGTAAGCCACCTATAAGGATGGGGTATGGCACGATCAGTCTCCTGATCCTGGAAGACTGAAGATTTTGCTGCTTGGCCAGGGGGCAGGACAGGAGGTTCCACTGGTTCAGACCGGCTGGGTTTGTCTCTCTCTTCTGGAAGCACTGGGGACTCCTTACCCAAGGCCACACCCCGCTTTACCATTGCACTGCCGCCCCTGGCAGGCGAGGAAGCATGCTCTGATCCCCTGGGTCCTGGGGGGTCAGTAGATTTTTCCAGCTTCTCACGCCCTCTCCCTCTACTATGGGGAGGCTCTGTGGGCGGCAGTGGGGAAGGGCTGCGCAGACGTCGGTGCCCTTCCTCAACAAACAGGTTCTCCTCCTCCACTTACTTACAGGGGGCATCGGGAGTGGTAGGCTCCAAGGGAGTGGTCACAGATCTTAACTCGTCCCAGTTCTCGAGACTTCCCATCGACAATACTGAAGTTGCCCCTGAGGAGGGGGCATGAGACCAGGTCCATGCCAGGATGTAACGAGGCAATGACTAGTAAGTATCCACTTGCAGCATTCCTCGGGCACAGTTCAAGCAAAGCGGAAGGCGCGCCACCCTGACGCCTTGAAAGCCACACCTGATGCACCGGTCAGCTGGAACTCCATGACCCACACTGCACCATAACCAGGAAATTAGGGAGGCTGGTACCAAGGCATGTGGCTCCTCTTTGGGGTTTTTGTCAGCCACCTCCACAATTTTCACGCTTCTACTCCTTTTGCTCTATTCAGTTGTCCAAGGCAAAATGGTGCTCAGCCTTCTCTACCTCCCAGGAGGCCATGCTTTTCCCCAACCAGTCAGCAGCCTCATAGGCTAATTTCCATAAAATTAACTATGTATGGCCGGATTTCAAGATGACGGTGAGGCAACTGGGCATGACAAATACCCGCATGGTGGCCTTCACAAATGACACAGAGTGAAATTAGGACCCCTTTAAGGCTGCCAGTCCCAGAAAGTCCAGGTACAAACTGAACCCCATATGTTTACAATCCCGGACGAGCCCTCACATTTGTAAGGCCCCCCCCCACCTATGTCTAGGGGTCTAATGTGAATTTGGAAAGGAAGGGGCCCAAACAGTAACAGACTATCCGAATACAGTAGCAAAGAGATAGCACATACCTTGGATAGATGTTTCACCAAGGTTCAGCAGCAAAAATCCTGAAGGCAGGCACAACCCACCAGGCCTACGGTAGACTCGGACCTGGAATACTGGGAGTAAACGATGTTAGCTTGCAGCTCAATTCATTTAACGAAGGAGGCACACTCAAGTTAAAAATAAAAACAAATTAATTTATTTTAAAAAGAAATGCAACAGCTCCCAGGAGTTTTGGGGCACAACCAGTGACAGGTAACAGGATCTGTGGCAGAACCACCATGACACAACACTTGAGGGCCGACCTGGCCCAATAGCTGGACTGCAAACAACAGAGCCGGAGGGGGCTCCAAATGGAGCATCAGCAACACTTCTAAACCACATGACTCTCTCTCTCTCCCAACCCATGCTGCAACTCCTACCGCTATAGCCACTTCACAATTTGCCCTTACTGATATAGCACTTTGCCGCTCTACTGGACAGCCACATCACTGCTCTTAGAAACAGGCTGCTGCTGCCATCCACACAGGCTCACCCCATCCTGCAACTCAGGGCTGTGGGTACACCTCCCTGAAATCCAGGAGAAAGGCTCAACACGGGCAACACATCAGGGCAAAGGTGGACCCACTGAACTTTCCCCACAGGCTGTGTGTAACCCCCCTGCAAATGGGGGTTCCCAAAAGACTTCCAGGAGCTTGCTTGAATGCTCCAAGCCTGAATGGTGTTTGGCATTTAAGCCATTTATCAGTGAGTGTTTTTAGAACCTCTGGTACTGTCTCTTTAAGAGCTGTCTGCTTGCAGACATAATTAGTTTGTATGGGGGACTGTGTGTTTCTTTGATTGAGTACCACTCAAGCTACTGCCAATTCACTCCATTTTTGCAGTCACTAGGAGTGCAAAGGGAACCTATCTGAAAGATGTAACTGTTTGCCAGAAATTATTTAGAGTAATAATGAAATTACAGTTTGTCTAACCTGCTTTCTTTGCAGTCAGAACTGTGTCTGCTAGTTCCCCATTCTAGTTTTGAACTGCTGAACTGGACCAATCAGTGTGGGGTAAGCTAGCTCTAAAATGGTGCCTTGGGCCAATCAGAACTTGGACTCATAATCTGAGCCAGCCACAAGAGGATTGTATGGGCAGTGACTCTGGGAGATGTAGTTTAGACTTCAGTGCCTTTTTGGACCAACAGCAGCAGTCTATTGTGAGTGACAGCCAATCCAGTCAAGAACTGGGAGGAACTCAAAGGAAGTGCCCAGTTTTGTCGGTTGGAGCTTCAGTTGAGCTTTGGCAGTGAAGAAGGAAGGAGCCCTGTGCATTTTCAGTGTGCAGTTTTAGTCAAAAAACGTGTGTAAGGCCCAGAGTTCCGGTCTGCAGCTTGTTAGGACTGAATCCGTCCTGTGAAAAGAATCAAAGGATCTCTGAAGAGTAGAAACCAGGCTCACCCTGTAGAAGACTGGAAGAATTGCTGAAAATTGCACTCGGTCTGTCAGGAACTGAATCTGCTGTGTGTTCTCCCGGGTATTGTGCAGTAATTGCGATCGGGATACAGATGCAGCCTGCCTGGTATAGTGCTTTCTTTTATATGGATGTGTAAAGAGGTTTGTGTACCTCAAGTGAGCCCTGCTGACATTGAAGGACCCTATCTTATTTGGAGGTCGTGAGTACTAATTCAGGGTGCTCCTGTTGAATTGCCACATTACATCCAAATGGAATTACTGTACTGCTGACTGTTTAATTCTCCTTTCTCTGTGTGAAAGGGCCCCTACCAGCTGCCACGGTTTGGACTAGCCACTAGGGCTTGGGTACCCAGGGACAGTAACTGATAGGGATAGGCCTGTGCACAGAGCCATAAATGAATTATTAGAGTGATAAGCTAATTAACCTGATTTCCCCTGTCCTTGTTATATCCCCTAAATAAATCAGAGCTGCTTGTTTCAGCAAGTTATACTGCCTGAGGTATTTGTCTATGTTAAAGTACTGTACTGTGATTGTTGCACTGTATCTCATTTCACAGGAGTTCCCAGTGCGGAACCAGTCCTGGGGGTAAGTGTATACTGTGAAGGTAATTCTGATATATTGTGTGGGCCACTAGTGGAAGAAAGGGGTTGCAGTGTCCCAGAGGGCTGTGACCAAGTTAGTTTAACTATTGCAAACCCTGACCTCTGGGTGGAGGCACCGCCATTGGATCCAGGCCCCTCAACCTGTTAGTGGCAAATCAGGCAGGGGTAGTAGCCCTGGGATAGCGCCATCTAGGGGTTACATCTTGGAGGCTCACCGCTGGGATTGTGTGTCCTCTAGTGGCAATATTCGCAGACCACTGTTAAGAAAAAATGGGTACCCGACAGAGTGGCTGTGCACCGGCTGGTGGAGTGGTGTACTAGGAGGAGATCGACCCCCAAATGCTATGCTTATCCTGGACATCCCCTGGGTATCAATACGGACACTGTGCAGGAGTACTTTCCAAGGTGGAAGGTTTACAAAACCCTGTGGTGGTGGGTCGGCATGCTAATCTGCTCACCCACACTTTCCTGGCCCTAGTAGAGTTTAAGGATCCCATAGATAGCTCAAAGTGCCACAGACCATTACCCCAGAGGAGCCCTCACTGCTTGGAGAGTGATAACTAAGGACAGTAAAGACCGAGGGGAATCAGCCCCACCACTATCTGAAACTTTGAGGAGAAATTTGCTGAATGGTTGCTGGGAGAGGGGAAAACTGTGGAGGACTTGAAGAAACTATTCTTGCCACCTGGGGGTGTTCCTCCCCCAACACCCTCTCCTGCTCCAGTGCCCGTAATGGTGGCTGAACCAATGCAGACTCCTATTTCTGCACCTGCCATTAGTCACGACTCTTACGAAGGTTGAGGATCTTCTCTGGCACCCTCCCCACCCCCAAGGGAGGATGACTGGGAGACCTGGATAGACTATGTTGCCCCAAGTGCTAGAATGGCAATGCTCGGAAGGCGGCGAAAGAGGTTAGTGAGAGCCTCCGAGGTCCTGCCCTGGCTACCATCCGTGCTAAGCAGGCCGGTAACCCTGAAGCGACTGCACAGGCCTATCTTGAGGCCTTGGAGAATGTGTATGGGAGCCCAGATTCTGATGAGGACCTATGGTGGAGAGTAAGAAATGCACAACAGTACCAAGGGAGTTGTTGTCTGTGTATGTCTCTCGTGGAAAAATTGTTGCAAGAATGCCTCAGAAAGGGTAGTTTGCCAGCGATTGAACTGGACGAACCAGACTGGACAGAATCCTAAGTCTGCCCCTTCTCAGAACTGCTGTTGCTTCAGTTACGCCTGGCAAATCGACTGGAATCCCACCCTCCTATGATGAGTTAATGAGAGAAATTCGAGGAGTTGAGAAAAGGCGACCTCGGGAGGTACCTGCACCAACAGCTGTGGCTACGACCCGAGTGACTGAGGGTGACCCATCAAGTGAAGTTCAGGGGCAGAGGTTGACAGTCAATGAGTGCTCTGACAAGGAAAAAGATATGCCACAATGGGGCGAACTGTTGAGAGAGATCCGGGAATTCAAAAACAGTCCCTTTATGAAGGCCACGCCTGCAAGTACGGGCCCCTGACCTATATCCGACTGCATCTGCTATGGGGTGGGGGTACCCACCCATGTATCTCCTGCTGATAACAGCTCCAAACTCAATTCCTTGACCATGGAAGTGGAGAAACTGACGAGATGTCTCCAAATGCTTATCACGCCGCAGACAGAGATGGCACCCAGGTTTCCAGTTAGTAATACCCCGCCCTGGCTCCCAGTGTGGCGCCTCGGCCAGCTCAAACTCCAGAAAGTATGTTTTGCTATAATTGTGGGAAAGATGGGCACATGAAAAGAATGCAGTCCCAAAAGACACTGACAAAGTTGCATATAGGCTACAAGGAGAGCTTGGAGAAGAAATCAGTGGTTAAAGGTGCACAACATGATCCCAGTGAGGGCACCAAAATGCTAATTCACGTCCTTTTGTGGCAAGGTCAGTTGCCCAGGCCCCCACTCGCCTCTCCAGACTGGTCCAGAATAGTGGGTCCTCCATGGAGACCACTGTAAAGGTGAATGGAGTGTCTACAAGAGCTGTATTGAGACAGTGGCTCCCAAGTGACAATTATGTTCCAGGATTGGTATCAGAAGCATTTGCCAGGCGTACCCTTACAACCATTAGAAGGACTGCATGTATGGGGTTAAGTGAAAAGCCTACCCCTATTCCAGGTATATCCAATTTGGCTGTCTTTCCCCACCTCCGTGGCTGGAGTGGCCGAACAAGTAGAGACCCTAGCCTTAGTGTGTCCCCCACTGGACTGTATGATGGTGTCCTTTGTTGATTGGAACAAATGCTCATATATTGGAAGGCTGGCACAGTTGTGTTATGAAAAACAGGGGTCAAAGACTAGTAGAGCTTTAAGAGTTCCGGCTTTAATTAAGAAGGCCTATGAGGCACAGAGAGATGCTGAAAAACAGAACCAGAGGAACGGTCGAATTGTATGGAAGAAGGATCCTGAGTCTCTGATCCTGGCGCCAAATGCCCAGTGTACCTTACAGGGAGGTCCGTATCAGAAAGGATGTTAAGAATAAAATATTAATGTTGGATGCACCAGGCGATGGAAAATTGCCAGAGGGACTGCTGGTCAAGCCTAGTATTTTGCCGCTAGAGCCCATGCTTATGCCAGAAGGGTAATGGTCCAAGTTCATAATGTGTCTGAAAGAGACATTCGAGTAAACAGAGGTTGCATCCTGGCTAATGTGCATTGTGCAGACACTGCAGTGCTACCCAGCAGCAGAGTTCAAGGAAGAATGACAGAGTAACGCCTGACTTGTTTGATTTGGCGACTCCCGCTGCCAGCTGAATGGAAAGTGAGGATCAGTGAGAAGCTTGCCCAGAGAGACCAGGTGTTTTCTTTAAAGGAATGGGATGTAGGATGCGTGCAAGGACTGAGCACAATATCCGGCTGCATGACGAAAGACCATTTCTGTGAGAGAGTCTCGGCGCCTGGCACCTGCTGACATAGATGATGTGAGACGGCATCTGCAAGAGATGTTAGCTGCTGGTGTAATACAAGAATCCAGAAGCCTTATGCTTCCCCCATTGTGGTAGTGAGGAAAAAGAATGGAACAGTAAGGATGTGTGTGGATTATCGCACCTTAAACGCGGACTATCCTGATCAGTACACAATACCCGCATTCAGGATGCTTTGGACTGCCTAAGCGGGAGCAAGTGGTTCTCTGTGCTGGATCTCCATGATGGGTACTACCAGATCCGATGGCCCAGAGGACCGTGAGAAAACTGACCTTTATCTGTCCGCTTGGCTTCTATGAATTCATGAGGATGCCTCAAGGGTTTCAGGTGCCCCAGCCACTTTTCAGCGATTGATGGAGCGTGCAGTGGGGACATGAACTTACTAGAGTGCCTGGTATACCTAGATGATGTTATTGTGTTTGGCAGCTCACTGGAGGAACATGAGAGCAGATTATTTAAGGTATTGGACCGACTGGAGGACTTTGGCCTTAAACTGTCCATTGATAAGTGTCAATTCTTTCAAACATCAGTAAAGTATGTGGGACACATAGTATCCACCGAGGAATAGAGACCGACCCAAGTAAAGTTGAGGCCTTGACCACCTGGCCACAGCCAAAAATCTAAAGAACTGCAAAGATTCCTGGGATTTTGTGGTTATTATCGGCGCTTCATCAAGGACTATTCAAGAGTGATCCGCCCTTTACTTAACCTTACTCAAGGGTATCCCCAACCCACAAAAATACCAAAAGTCAGCGTCCCTCAAGACTGAAGAGTGTATTTTCATCCGAGTGAAGTATTTGGGGCCCGCTGGACTCCTGATTAATGAGACTGCTTTTCATGAGATCATATATCAACACCCATGCTCCAGTGCTGGCCTATGCCGATCCAAGAAAACCTTACGTCCTGCACACGATGCTAGCTTGCAAGGGTTGGGGCTGTGTTGTACCAAGAGCACGAGAATGGCCTGAGACCAGTGGCCTTTGCCAGTAGAAGCCTGACCCCATCCGAAAAGAACTATCCTGTACATAAGTTAGAGTTCCTAGCTTTGAAGTGGGCTATTGTTGACCAATTCCATGAGTACTTGTATGGGGCTAAAATACTAGTAAAAACTGACAATAATCCTTTGACCTATGTGCAGACCTCAGCTAAGTTGGATGCCACTGGCCATAGGTGGCTTTCTGCATTATCTACATATGACTATGCTCTCGAATACCGAGCAGGTCTGAACCACATAGATGCTGATGCTCTCTCCCGGAGGCCTGTTCCCCAGAATGATTGGGTCCGATTGGCAGAACCTGACATTCGGGCACTCTGCCGGAAGTTTGACAGGGAGGAACAAATGTCACGGGCGCAGTGGACTGCATAGTGGATTGCTTGGGAGCCTCTGAAATTGCATACCTGCTGCTTGTTGCCACTTTTCTGCAATAGACATTGGTGCACTGCCTCAGCTGGACAATGACAGTATTGGCGGGCTCAATCCCGCGATCCCATGATCAAAGCAGCTTTAGAAGCCCTCTATGCAGGAAAAGATGTGTCCAAATTCAGCTCCACTGATTTGAGAACTGCACTGTTATACAAAGAAGGTCCTAAGTTGAAACTGATCAATAAACTGTTATACAGAGAAACAGTAGACAGAGGGGACAAGTAGACAAACAACAACTAGTGCTGCCCACTGCCTTTCGAGACTCAGTACTGAGGTCCTTGCACAACCACATGGGGCACCTTGGTATAGACAGAACACTTGACTTGGTGAGATCCAGATTCTATTGGCCTAAGATGGGGGCTGATGTGGAGCAACACATTCGAACTTGTAGTAGCTGCTTACAGAGAAAGCTTTGCCCAGAGGGCTGCCCCTTGTTAACATCACCACCAGTGCACCCATGGAGTTGGTCTGTATTGATTTTCTGAGTTTGGAGTCAGATCAAAGAAATATCAGTAATGTGCTGGTGGTCACTGACCATTTCACGAGATATGCCCAAGCTTTCCACCAAAGACCAGAAAGCATCCACTGTGGCCAAAGTACTTGTAGAAAACTTTTTGTTTCACTATGGGGCTCCACAAAGAATCCATTCTGATCAAGGGAGAGACTTTGAGAGTCGTCTGATCAAAGAGATGCTTTCTCTGTGGGGAGTGCGAAAGTCCAGAACCACTCTTACCACCCCAGGGGACCCACAGCCTGAGCGTTTCAACCGCACTTTGCTAGATATGCTAGGCACCTGCACCCAAAGGACAAGCCTAGATGGAGCCAACAAATTAGCACCCTGGTACATGCTTATAACTGCACCAAAAGTGATGCCACTGGATTCTCCCCTACCGCCTGATGTTTGGAAGAAGCTCGACTACCAGTAGATGTGTGTTTTGGGGTCTCTCTGATGGGGTTCAAGCTGACAACTATTTACAGTATGTGCAAAGTTAAAGGCCCAGCTAACTCATGCGTACCAACTGGCTCAAACCATGGCTGCCAAAGAAATCTGGCCAACAAAGAAAGGTATGATAAAAGGTGAAAGCACAGGAACTCCAGGAGGGAGATCGGGTATTGCTAAGAAATCTGGGACTGCATGGCAAGCACAAGATTGCTGACAGATGGCACCATCTCCCTCACATTGTAGTGGGCAAACTAGATGATCTGCCAGTGTACAAAGTAAGGCCTGAGAATAATTCAAAGATGTAAAAACAATGCATAGAAATCATTTACTGCCCATTGGACAAATCTTAATTGAGTCTGAGCCCTAGAAGATGCCCCTCTGGACCAGTGACTAGAGCTGCTAAGAAAAGACCAAGAAAGTCTGCACCTACAGAAGCAAAGTTAAAGTGTTCCCTCCACAAGTCCCAGTTGAGCATGACTGTCAGTCCATATCGGAAGAAAGTGAGAGTGACTTTGAATACTATCCTTCTTACGAACTGAGTCAATTGTTTGGGGCAATCCCTAGTCAATACTGGAGACAAAGCTGGGCCTTCTGGACTGTCTAAGCCCCAGCTTCATCCCTGGAGCCAATGCTCCCAGAAAGTGAAGTGCAAAGCATCAGATCAGATGAAATGGAATCATTGTGCATGGTTGAACTGTTTGAGCTTTCAGGGAGGAAAATGATAGATTAGGGCAGACTGGTGATACACCGAACAAGAAGAGTATTTTGAGTGCCCTGACAGTCCACTGCCAGTGTCCGAAAGCTCTCCATGCGAGCCAAATGTTGTGGACTCAGAAACTGTAACTCCTGGAGCTGAAAGTGCCCCAAGTTCTAGCCTCTCTACCCCCATGGAGACTCCCCTGACAAGTGAGGACAATGCTGAAAATGAGGCTCAGAGTGCAGAGACTATAACAGTTCCCCCTAGAAAGACTGGTCGAGCTGTAAAGCCTGTGGTGCACCTCAGTTATGATTCACTTGGGAGGCCTGTGGACTTGCCTCTCAATGTTGTCCATAAAGGAGTGTATGTGTCCCCGAGCTCATTGCCCAAACTGAGCGTCAGTGCTAACTCCAAGTTACTTGTGTTGCCCTCTAAGTATGGTGCCCTTGCCCCATCCAGCCCCAAGGTAACTGATAGGGAAGGGCCCCCTCTCTTCAAGTTTCATGTACAAGAGGTAATAACTTGAGTTATGGTACAATGTGTATGTAATACTGTGTAAAGAGTGACGTACTGCAATGTTTCAGAAATGTGTTCTTGGTAAAATGATATATTGACTGATGATTACATGTGCGAGCCTAATGCAAATGTATATGGTTGCAGTTGAAACTTATGGGGTACTTGCTTGGCGGACGTCAAGCTTTCCCAAACCAGGAAGGGTGTAACCCCCTGCAAATGGGGGTTCCCAAAAGACTTCCAGGAGCTTGCTTGAATGCTCCAAGCCTGAATGGTGTTTGGCATTTAAGCCATTTATCAGTGAGTGTTTTAGAACCTCTGGTACTGTCTCTTTAAGAGCTGTCTGCTTGCAGACATAATTAGTTGTATGGGGACTGTGTGTTTCTTTGATTGAGTACCACTCAAGCTACTGCCAATTCACTCCATTTTGCAGTCACTAGGAGTGCAAAGGGAACCTATCTGAAAGATGTAACTGTTTGCCAGAAATTATTTAGAGTAATAATGAAATTACAGTTTGTCTAACCTGCTTTCTTTGCAGTCAGAACTGTGTCTGCTAGTTCCCCATTCTAGTTTTGAACTGCTGAACTGGACCAATCAGTGTGGGGTAAGCTAGCTCTAAAATGGTGCCTTGGACGAATCAGAACTTGGACTCATAATCTGAGCCAGCCACAAGAGGATTGTATGGGCAGTGACTCTGGGAGATGTAGTTTAGACTTCAGTGCCTTTTGGACCAACAGCAGCAGTCTATTGTGAGTGACAGCCAATCCAGTCAAGAACTGGGAGGAACTCAAAGGAAGTGCCAGTTTTGTCGGTTGGAGCTTCAGTTGAGCTTTGGCAGTGAAGAAGGAAGGAGCCCTGTGCATTTTCAGTGTGCAGTTTTAGTCAAAAAACGTGTGTAAGGCCCAGAGTTCCGGTCTGCAGCTTGTTAGGACTGAATCCGTCCTGTGAAAAGAATCAAAGGATCTCTGAAGAGTAGAAACCAGGCTCACCCTGTAGAAGACTGGAAGAATTGCTGAAAATTGCACTCGGTCTGTCAGGAACTGAATCTGCTGTGTGTTCTCCCGGGTATTGTGCAGTAATTGCGATCGGGATACAGATGCAGCCTGCCTGGTATAGTGCTTTCTTTTATATGGATGTGTAAAGAGGTTTGTGTACCTCAAGTGAGCCCTGCTGACATTGAAGGACCCTATCTTATTTGGAGGTCGTGAGTACTAATTCAGGTTCGCTCCTGTTGGATGCCACATTACATCCAAATGGAATTACTGTACTGCTGACTGTTTAATTCTCCTTTTCTCTGTGTGAAAGGGCCCCTACCAGCTGCCACGGTTTGGACTAGCCACTAGGGCTTGGGTACCCAGGGACAGTAACTGATAGGGATAGGCCTGTGCACAGAGCCATAAATGAATTATTAGAGTGATAAGCTAATTAACCTGATTTCCCCTGTCCTTGTTATATCCCCTAAATAAATCAGAGCTGCTTGTTTCAGCAAAGTTATACTGCCTGAGGTATTTGTCTATGTTAAAGTACTGTACTGTGATTGTTGCACTGTATCTCATTTCACAGGAGTTCCCAGTGCGGAACCAGTCCTGGGGTAAGTGTATACTGTGAAGGTAATTCTGATATATTGTGTGGGCCACTAGTGGGAAGAAAGGGGGGTTGCAGTGTCCCAGAGGGCTGTGACCAAGTTAGTTTAACTATTGCAAACCCTGACCTCTGGGTGGAGGCACCCGCCATTGGATCCAGGCCCCTCAACCTGTTAGTGGCAAATCAGGCAGGGGTAGTAGCCCCTGGGATAGCGCCATCTAGGGGTTACATGTGCAACATTCAGGCACGCAGTGCCACACAGGTAACAGGTCTGGAGGGCCGCCACCACCTCCAGGAACCACACCACAGGCTGCCAACAATGCAGTGTCCCCACCATGCCTGCCCTAGCAAGTATCACCAAAGAGTAGTCCCAGGCCCACCCCGGTGCCACAGAGCACAAGGTGAGCCTACACCAACTCCCCAGGCTGTGGCTCCCACGCTACAGACCCAGTCCTTGAATGGCCGCAAAGCCTGCACACCACCCAGATTCCCAAGCAGGCAAAACAACACAATGAGGTGCTGAGGCCCAATCTCCCAGGCCGGAGGTCGAACCCCCAACCCACTGACGGTATCTCTCACACGTCGCCCTCCCCAACCCAAACCACTAGATATACCCTAAGAGCCTGGGAAAACTCCGCCCAAATGTCCTAATATGGAACAAGGGGGAGGAGAGGCCACTATAGTAAATCCTCCCGGGGGGGGGGGGAGGCTTACATGGAAATGCAGTTGATCATAACCGGCTGACCAAGTCCATTGGGGTGAAAGGAAACGAAGAGCTCTTTCAACTACCGGAAGTCCTAAGTTCTATCAAGGTAGAATGTGAGGGCTCTTTTATCATTCAGAGTAGAGGTTGTGCTCCCCTTCATTCTGGAAGCTGGGAAAGTATGTAGGCTGTACAAAATGTTGGTTTAAGTGAAATTTCAAAATCACCTTAGGCAAGAACTTGGGATGCATGTGGAGAACCACCTTGTCTATGTAGAAAATGGTATATGGAGTATCTGTGACCAACTCATGTATCTCAGGGACTCTGCGGGCAAAGGTAATGGCGACCAGAAATGCAGTTTTCCAAATTAGGAATTTTAGGTCACATGTAGCCAGGGGTTTAAAGGGTTTACAGGTGAGCATGTCCAACACAGGATTGAGGTCCAAGGCAGTTATGGGTTTCCTGAGTGGGGGCCGTGTGTGCAAAATGCCTTTAGGGAACCTCTTTAATAGAGGCAGTTGAGCTAGAGAGAGGTTCTGAACAAGCTCATGATATCCCGAAACAGCACACAAATGGACCTTAACTGTAAATTACTGCAAGCCTGCATCAGAGAGATCCAGCAGGTACTCCACAGCCCTGTCTGGCGGGCATTGGAAAGGGTCTATATGGTGTTTGGAGCACCACTCAGAAAAATGTTTCCATTTGGCTGTGTAAGTCTTCCTGGTAGGGGGCTTATGAGCAGCCAGAAGAATCTCAGAGACCCTCCGGGACACCTTGTATCTGCCCACTTCTATCTCTTCAGGGGCCACTGCCATGGATGGAAATGAAGGGAGCACAGGTTGGGATGAACTAGGGATCCTTGTGTCAGAAGGTCTATCCAGAGAGGGAAGGTTCTCAGAAGGCTGACTGACAATCTGTCGAGGCTAGCATGGGGCAATTAGAATCATTTTGGCCCCTTGTGCCTCCGGCTTGAGCAGTACCCTCTAAACTTGAGAAATAGAAGGAAATACATACGGAAAGTGATTTGTCCACAGCAGCCTGAATGCATCCTGAAAGAAAATGCCACGTTCAAGATTTATGGAGCTGAAACAGGCAGTTTAGTGTTAAGCGGGAATGCAAAAAGGTACACCTCTGGGATTCCCCACTCATCAAAGAGAGAAAGTAGGTCAGGTGCCAATGACCACTCGTGCAGATCTGCTTCTGTCCAGCTGAGCTCGTCTGCTAGACTGTTCTGAGCCTGTGGCAGATAGAGCACCTGGATCAGGACGTCCTGTTCCAGACACCGTTCCTACACTCTCATTGCCTCCCTGCAGAGAGGATAAGAGTATGCTCCCCCTTGTTTGTTGATACAGCACAAGACAGACTTGTTGTCAATCTGGATGAGTACTATCTCGTGGTGGACCAGAGCCCAGACAGTGTACAGCACTGCTCTCATCTCCAACACACTGGTGTGGACGTGGGACTCTGTAGGGCTCCAGACTCCCTGAGTGTGGTGGCCCCGACAGTGGGCTCCCAACCCCAGCAGAGACATAATGTGGTAAGGATTATCTGAGGCCCTGGTGGAGAAAAGGGAAGACTCTGAAGAAGAATGCCCTCCTGTGTCCACCATGCAAGCAACTGAAGCAGAGGCTTTGTCACCTTGATAGAATAAGATTGATGATGTTTTGCTAGAGACCACTGCATGCTGTGCATCCACTGGGTCTTCCTCATATGCAGATGAACCAGAGGTACTGTGAAGACAGAGGAGGCCATGAGACCTAACATTCACTGCATGGAGTGAGCCTAAATGGACTTGTGCTGCATGACGAATTGAGCCATATGAAGGATGTCTTTCCTTCTGTCCTCTGGAAGAAAGGCCTTCGATTTGGTGGTGTCCAACAGGGCTCTGATGAAGAGAAGCTGCTGAGAAGGCTGAAGCAGTGACTTCTTTAGCTGTAACAGGACTTCCATGGAGGTCAGGAAATGAGATGCTGTGGTCACTGCTTGTTCTGTTTCTTGCTTGGAAGGGCTGGCAAGTAACCAGTCATCCATATAGGGAAAGAATTAGAGTCCGTGTTTTCAAAGGTGCACGACAAGAATTGCAAAGCACTTTGTAAAGACTCAAGGCACAGATGATAGCACAAAGGGCAGGACCCAGAATTGGTAATGCTGACCCAATGCCACAAAACAAAGAAATTTGTGGTGGCTGGGGTGGACTGGAATATACTGGTAGGCATACTGCATATCCAGGGTATTAAACCAATCCTGTGACTTGAGAAGAAGCAGCAGCAGGGTCCCTAGGGACACCATTTTGAACTTCTCCTGGTGTATGAACTCATTCAGTTTCCCCGAGGTCGGGAATACGGTGCATGCCCTCTGACTTCTTCAGAATGAGGAAGTAATGGGAGTAGAAACTACTTCCACTGCCCTGTTGCTCAAGAGGCCCACAATCTCCTCCGTGAGAAGGTTCGACATGGGTATTGAAAGGGAGTTCTGCTTCCTGGGCAGACAATCCGGAGGGACTTCTGAGAAGTTCAGCAAACATCCTTCTCAGATGATCCTTAGGACCCACTTGTCTGTGGTGATGGATTCCCGCTGATGGTAGAACGGAGTCAGTCATCCCCCCTCTGCAGAGAAGAGGTCTGACCCGGGCAGCTGAGGCAGGACCAGGGCCAGAATTTCAGAGAGTGGCACTGGGCGCTTTTGAGGCCTGTGCCTTCGGTCGCGCTTTCTTCTGCAGCTGGGGTGGCTCAGACTTGACTTGAGCTCCACTGCCTTTCCCTCGAAAGGACTGCTTGCTATGATAAGATACTCTCCCCTTTCCTCTCTGAGGATGAGAAGGGCAGGTCGAGAAATCTTAATGGATGTTCTGGTCTTCTAAGAGGCCTTAAGGGACTGTTCTACCTGTTAACCGAACAGATAGGAGCCACTGAAGGGTACGTTCATGACCCGCTGTTGGATGTTGCTGGAGAAACCAGGTGTCCAAAGCCAGGAGTGCCTTCTAATGCAGATTCCTGCAGCAGCAGAGTGGAAAGCAGTGTCAAAGGCATTCATAGCTGCCTTCAACTGATGACTGTTCGACTCAATGCCATGGGTGTCAGTCTGAAGTATTCTCTTACTGTCTGATTCAGGCAAGGTCTCCGCAAGAGACTTGAAAGAGGTCCAAAGGACATACTCGTACTCACAGAAATGCCCCTGGTAGCTGGCTATCCTCATGCTAAGGGTAGCCACAGCAAAAGCTCTTTTCCCCATCATATCTATTTTACATGACTTCTTATTGAGAGGATGTGCTGTGATCTCCTGCGAGAGAATGACTGTATCAATGACAATCTTGTCAGCAAAAGGCTGGGAAGCCAGAAATGAAAATTATGTACCTACCATAATTCTTGATCTTTCTGGATGAAGTCTCCATCCCTCATTCACACTAATGGGACTACGCCGGAGGTGTTAGGACCAAGCGGGAGCCAAAAATCTTCAGAAGGGCCGGTGCCAGGGTAGGACCACACATGTGCAGTGCTGCGAGACTGACTTGCACCGTATAGGCTACCTCAGTGTCGACCCTCCAACCACCTCAGTAACTTTTTTACCAAGGAGGTGCAGCATAAACTAACCTAGTGAAACTAACCTATGTCGGACATAAGATAGTCCGAACAACCATTATATGAAGAAGGGTCAACAAAACAGAGTCTTCATGGCCC
Organism: Neoceratodus forsteri; assembly: GCA_016271365.2. Classification (NCBI taxonomy): domain Eukaryota; kingdom Metazoa; phylum Chordata; order Ceratodontiformes; family Ceratodontidae; genus Neoceratodus; species Neoceratodus forsteri. Next base: position 676,467,011 of record CM057454.1, on the reverse strand, counting down.
AGCCATCGAGAGAGTGACAACCAAAAACAAGATAAGTGAGCTTGGGGGATGGAGGGTGTGTGTGTGAATGAGTGGTGGAGACTTCGTCCAAGAAGATCAAGAATTACGGTAGGTATGTAATTTTCATATCTTCCTGGACATAAAGTCTCCACCACTCATTCACACTAATGGGAGAGTACTGAGCTAAAATAATCCACCCCCCCCCCCCCGAGAAGGGCGGCAGGAGAAAGGAACTCACTCAGAACAGAAGTCCATTAAGGACTGTTCTGCCAAAGGACGGATGCTGTCTGGCATGGACATCCAAAATGTAGTGCTGTGCACAGAGCTCCAAGTAGCTGCACTGCAAATGTCTGCAATGGGCACATTCCGTATTTCTGCCAGAGATGCCGTGACTGCTCTGGTAGAATGGACGTATATCCTGCCTTCCAGCTTGACATGCACCATGGAGTAGAAATGGCGGAGTCATGCTACCGGCCGCGTCGAAATACACCTGATGGCAACAGGTTGAACCAGCCAGGGCATGCTGAAAGAGACAAAGAGTTGCTTGGACTTGCAGATCTCTTTCATTCTGTCGATGTAGAACCACAAAACTCTTCTAACATCCAGAGAATGTAGGGTACGTTCCCCTTCATTCTGGAAGTTCACAAAGTAGGTCGGAAGGACCAAGGGCTGGTTCAAGTGGAATTCCAACACTACTTTTGGAAGAAATTTAGGGTGAGTTCTGAGAACCACCTTGTCCTTGTGAAATACTGTGTAAGGAGGATATGTGACCAGGGCATATAGTTCAGACACTCTGTGAGCGGAGGTAATGACTACAAGGAAGGCAGCCTTCCAGGTCAGGAACTTCAACTCTCAGGTTGCTAGAGGCTTGAAAGGTTTATGAGTAAGCATGTCTAGTACAAGGTTGCTATCCCAAGTGGCTACCAGTCTCCTGACTGGTGGCCTAGTGTGGAGGATACCCTAAAGGAACCTCTTAACCAACAGCAACTGAGCCATCGACATAGTGTGGATAGGCTCGCAATAAGCCGAGATCACGCAAAGATGTACCTTCACCATTGAGTACTGTAGCCCTGTATTTGACAGGTCTAGCAGATACTCTAAGAATTTGTTTGGTGGGCAAGAAATGTGGTCCAGGGAGGACTTTGCGCACCAGATGGAGAATCGTTTCATCTTCGCCGTGTAAGTTTTCCCAGTGGATGGCTTACGCACTGCTAGGAGAATGTCTGAAACTCTACAAGAGATGTTGAATCTTCCCACTTCTATCTCCTCAGAAGCCAGGCATGGAGATGGAGGGACCCAGGTTGGGATGGACCACTGGGCCCTGGGTCAGAAGTTCCATTTAAAGTGGTAGTTGTCTCGTGGAACTTCTGATAATCTGTTGATTAACAGAAACCAAATCTGATGAGGCCAGTATGGAGCGATGAGGATCATTCTGCCCCCCTGTGCCTCCAACTAGAGCAGCACCCTCTGAATTAAAGGAAGAGGAGGAAATGCATACAGAAAGCATCTCGTCCACCGCAGTCTGAATGCATCCCTGACAGAAAATGCCAGGTTCTGGATTTCGTGAGCAGAACAGAGGCACTTTTGCATTGAGCGGGGATGCAAAAAGGTCCAGGTCTGGTGTGCCCCACTCTTTGAAGAGCAACTGCACAACGTTTGCATCAAGAGACCACTCATGTGGATCCACCTCTGTTGTGCTGGGGCAATCCACTAGATCATTCTGGACTCCACGCAGGTAGATTACCTGGATCAGGGCTTTGTGTTCCAGGTACCATTCCCACACTCTCATCGCTTCCCTGCACAGAGGATAAGAGTGTGATCCACCCTGCTTGTTAATGTAGTACATCACTGCTTTGTTGTCAGTCTGAAGGAGAATTGCTTTGCGACAGAGGATGTCCTTCAGAGCTCGGACAGCATGCAGGACAGCTCTCATTTCCAGGACATTTATATGTAGTTGAGCCTCGTGCTGATTCTACAGACACTGGATTTGGAGATCCTGACAATGAGCTCCCTAGCCAATTAGAGATGCATCTGTGGTGATGGTGACCTGTGTCTCCAGTGGGGCAAAGCAAAAGCCTTGAAGAAGGTTGTCCTCTTGATTCCACCAGGTGAGCAACTGCCTTAGAGGTTCCATCACCTTGATGTGAAAGGACTGTGGATATGTGGTCAGTGACCACTGAGTACTGAGCATCCACTGAGTGGTTCTCATGTGAAGAAAAGCCAGAGGCACCGTGAACACTGATGACGCCATGAGACCCAGCATCCGCTGCACTGAGAGAGCTCAAACTGAGTCGTTCTCTTTGATGAAGCGAGCCATCTGGAGAATATCATTTCTCCTGTCCTCCGGAAGGAAGGCCCTTGCCCTGTAAGTGCCCAGGAGGGCTCCTATGAAAAGGAGTTGTTGGGAGAGCTGCAGCTGTGATTTTTCCAGATTCAGCAGGACTCCCATGGATGTGAGAAACTCGGAATCCATGACCACCGCTTCCCATGTCCCTTGTCTGGTGGAGCTTGCTAGGAGCCAGTTGTCCAGATACAGAAATACTTGAATTCCAAGTTTCCTGAGATGTGCTGCAAGTACTGCAAAGCACTCTCTAAAAACTTGCGGTGCTGAGGACAGCCGAAAGGGCAGGACTCAGAATTGGTAGTGCCGACCCAGGGCAACAAATCGGAGATACTTGTGGTGGCTTGGGTGCATAGGAACATGTTGATAGGCATCCTGCATGTCCAGGTAGGCCAGCCAATCGTTTTGATGAATCAGAGGTAGACGCTCACCGATCTATATCATCTTGAATTTCTCCTTGAAGAGGAATTTGTTTAACTTCCTTAGGTCTAGAATAGGGTGCATACAGCCTGCTTTCTTTGGAACTAGGAAGTAATAGGAGTAGAATCCTGTGTCCCATTCCTCCTACAGAACTACTTCTACTGCCCTGTTGTTCAGAAGGCCTTGAATCTAGGAGACGAGGAGGTCTGACTGAGTGACAGACTGTCTGGGCTGTCAATTGGGTGGATGATCTGGAGGGGTATCTGAAAAATTCAGAGAGTAGCCCTCGCGAATTATCCTGAGAACCCATTTGTCCGATGTTACTGACTACCACTAGTTGTAAAACTGAGTCAGACGCCCCCCTACTGCCGAAGAAGAGTCCCCCCCTCAGACAGCTGAGGTGGGACCTGGGCTGCAATTTCAGAGGGTGGCACTAGGTGCCTTCAGGCCCTGTGCCTTCTGCTGTGTTTTCTTTTGCAGCCGGGGGGGGGCCTGATTCTTGTTGAAGCCCCCTCTGCCTTTACCATGAAAGGACTGACGGTTATGAAACTGCCAGCAGTTTCCACCCCGTTGAGGGGCAGCAGGGACCGGTCTGGCCGTCTTAATGGCAATCCTAGTTTTCTGCGTGGCCTCCAGTGCCTGCTCCACATGTGGGCAAAACAGATTTACTCCAACAAATGGCGAATTCATGATTCTCTGCTGAGCACCATTTGTAAACCCTTAAGTCCGTAACCATGAGTGGCGTTGGGTGCATATCCCAGCTGCTGCTGCCCTCAAGGCAGTGTCAAAGGCGTCCATAGCAGCCTTAAGTTGCTGATTATTGGACTCAGTGCCTCTAGTAATAGTCTGGAGAAGCTCTGAACAAACGTCTGACTCCGGGAGAGCATCCACCAGGGTTTTTGGCGAATGCCAGAATCCTAAAAGAACTAAGGGAGGACCCAGTGACACCACTGACCACACTTTTTAACAAATCATGGGAGGATGGGGTGGTACCTGAGGACTAGAGGAGGGCAGATGTGATTCCCCTTCACAAAAGTGCGAGCAAGGCAGAAGCAGGAAACTACAGACCTGTAAGTTTGACCTCAGTGGTAGGGAAATGGTGGATGGAATCACTACTGAAAGAAAGAATGGTTGAGTACCTAGAGGCCAGCGGGGCACAGGACCCAAAGCAGCATGGATTTACAGCAGGAAGGTCATGTCAGACGAATCTAATTGATTTCTTTGACTGGGTGACCAAAGTAATAGAACAGGGAGGGGCTTTGGATATGGCCTACCTAGACTTTAGCAAGGCATTTGACACAGTCCCGCACAAAAAACTAATAATCAAGTTAGCCAGCCTGGGAGTGGGTCCCAGGGTGGTAGCCTGCAGCAAACTGGCTGCACAACAGGACACAGAAGGTAATAGTGAATGGAACACATTCTGAAGAAAGGGGGGTTACTAGTGGAGTACCTCAGGGCTCAGTACTGGGTCCAGTCCTCTTTAACATCTTTATAGGTGACATTGCAGAGGGTCTGGAGGGAAAGGTATGCCTCTTTGCAGATGACACAAAGATCTGTAACAGAGTTGATACACAAGGGGGGGGTAGAAAGGATGAGAAGGGACTTGGCAAGGTTGGAGGAATGGTCAGATATATGGCAACTTAGATTCAATGCAAAGAAGTGCAAGGTAATGCACTGGACAGACAGTTGGTGAGACCCCATCTGGAATACTGTGTGCAGTTTTGGAGACCCCATCTACGCAAGGACATAGACAGGATGGAAGCAGTCCAGAGGAGGGCAACTAAAATGGTGCAGGGTCTGCATCAGAAACCATATGAGGAGAGACTGAGAGAGCTTAATATGTATACCCTTGATGAAAGGAGGGACGGGGGGATATGATAGAAACTTTCAAGTACCTCAAGGGAATCAACAAAGTCCAGGAGGGTAGCATCTTTCAGAAAAAGAGATGTGTAAGAACAAGGAGGCACAATTTAAAGATAGAGTGGGGACGGCTCAGGGGTAGTGTGAGGAAATTTTTTTTCACGGAGAGAGTGGTGGATGCATGGAACCGCCTTCCTGGGGAGGTTGTTGGGTCTAAAACAGTGGGGGAATTCAAACATGCATGGGACAGACACAAGGCAATTGTAGTGGGGGGGTTGCAGGAAGTAGGCTGTTGGTTAACTAGAATCTGCAGCTTATCCAACAGGAAGGGAAATGGGCAGACTGGGTGGGCCAAGTGGCCCTTATCTGCCATCAAAGTCTATGTTTCTATGAATACTCATATTGTGAGAAATAGCCCTGGTAGCTAGCAATATGCATTAAAGCAAATAAACAAAACAAGACGATGTAAGAAACCACTATGGTTCTCAAAGGAAGTGGCAGTGAAGGTTCAAGAGAAAAAGAAAGCATTCAGGAAGTACAAGAAATCGCAGAAGGAGCAGGACAGAGAACTGTATCAGTTAAAGCAAAAGGAGGCTGGGAAGGCAGTCAGAACAGCAAAGGCCCAAACCGAGGAAAAGATAGCCAACTCAGTTAAGAAGGGATAAAACCTTTATAGGTACATCAGGGAGCGAAGAGAAGACCAAGGAGGGATAGTGAGGCTTAATAAGGGGAGGAGGGTGGGCAGAGGAGACTGTGAAAAGGCAGAGATACTAAACAAATATTTTTGCTCAGTATTTACAAAGGAAGAGGGAGGTACATAAAACAAACAGTTGTAACACGCTGGATACAGAAGTTGATACTGGCCCATTTACAGAAAAGGGTTCTGAAAGAACTCTTAAAACTGAAGATGGACAAAGCAATGGGGCCTGATGGATTCATCCCAGAATTCTAAAGAACTAAGAGTAGAACTAGTGACACCACTGACTACCCTTTTTAACAAATCATGGGAGGATGGGGTGGTACCCGAGGACTGGAGGAGGGCAGATCGATTCCCTTCACAAAAGTGGGAGCAAGGCAGAAGCAGGAAACTATAGACCTATTAGTTTAACCTCAGTAATAGGGAAAATGATGGAATCACTTCTAAAGGAAAGAACTGTCGAGTATCTAGAGGCCAGAGGCACAGGACCCTAGGCAGCATGGATTCACAGCAGGAAGGTCATGCCAGACAAATCTGATAGATTTCTTTGACTGGGTGACCAAAGTAGTAGATCAGGGAGGGCTGTGGACATGGCCTACCTAGACTTTAACAAGGCATTTGACACAGTCCCACACAAAGATTAATATACAAGTTAGCCAGCCTGGGGTGGGTCCCAAGATGACAGCCTGGGTAAAGAATTGGCTGGAGAATAGGACACAGAGAGTAATAGTAAATGGAGTCCACTCAGAAGAAAGGAGGGTTACTAGTGGGGTACCGCGAGGGTTCAGTAGTTAGGATCGGGTCCTCTTCAATGTCTTTATACAACATTGCAGAAGGACTGAAGGAAAGTATGCCTCTTTGCAGATGACACTAAGATCTGCAACAGAGTTGATGCACAGGGTGGGGTGGAAAGGATGAGAAGGGACTTGGCAAGGTTAGAGGAATGGTCAAATGTATGGCAGCTTAGATTCAATGCTAATAAGTGCAAGGTAATGCACCTGGGAAACAAAAACCCAGGGGAAGAGTACACAATGGGGGTGAGATACTAACAACAACAAAAATGGAGAGGGACTGGGGTAGTCATATCAGATGACCTAAAGATGGGCAAGCAATGTGAGAGGGCAGCAAGGAGGGCTGGGGGATACTGGGATGCACAGGAGAGGCATCACCAGTAGAAAACAGGAAGTTATTATCCTCTGTACAGACAGCTGGTGAGACCCCATCTGGAGTACTGTGTGCAGTTCTGGAGACCCAATCTCCTAAAGACATAGACAGGATGGAAGCTGTCCAGAGGAGGGCAACTAAAATGGTGCAGGGTCTGCACTGGAAGACATATGAAGAGAGACTTAAGGAGCTTAATATGTATAGCCTCGAGGAAAGGAGGGAGGGGGACATGATAAAAGCGTTCAAGTACCTCAAGGGAATCAACAAAGTCCAAGAGGTAGCATCTTTCAAAAAGAGGTGTGCAAGAACAAGAGGGCACAATTTGAAGATAGAGGCGGCTCAGAGGTAATTTAAGAGTATTTTTCACAGAGAGGTTGTGGATGCATGGAGCGGCCTTCCGGAGGAAGGTTGTGGAGTCAAAATCAGTGGTGGAATTCAAGCATGCATGGGATAGTCATAAGGCAGTTCTGGGGGGTGGGGGTAGGAAGAAGTAGGCTGTTGGTTAACTAGGATCTGCAGCTTATCCAGTAGGTAGGGAAATGGGCAGACTGGGTGGGCCAAGCGGTCCTTATCTGCCGTCAAATTCTATGTTTCTATGTAGCAGTGGCGAAGACTTGCTTCCCCAAGGTGTCACTCTTACAGGATTCTTTATTTTCTGGATCTACCATAGACTCGTGAGGAAGAACGACTTTGTCATTTTCTGCCAAGACCACTATGGCATCTGCAAAGGCTTGAGAGGCCAGAATTGGTCGCTCCTTAGGGGGGAGTGTACTTCCTGTCTATGGACTTAGCCATGGAAGGAATAAGCACTGGATTGTCCTACACCATCTCTGAAAGAGTCTCGAAAGACGGCTGTACCGGGGGTGTAAATTCCACAGGAATTTCCGGGACATGCAGATATTGAAGGCACAACAGCTTCCCCAAATCAACCTCCGAAGTCTGAAGAGATAGGGTGGAATTCATATTCTTCAGTAGAGATTTAAAGTATAGGTCCTCAACCAAAGGCTCTTCCGAAGTAGAGGGCTTACTTTCCACTCCGAAGGATGAATCTTCATCGAAGTCATCTCCTAACTGCAGATAAGGATCAGGCTCAACATCATCTCCTACTAGCTCAGGAGGGACAGTACATAAAGGAAAGGGAGGAAAGAGAGCAGAAGGAGGTGCTCCTTGAATTGGAGTTGAAAATCCCGGCATCTGCAGCGGCGCTGCCATGACCAGAGTCGAAGGTGGTGTGGCGACCAGTACCGTGCAAGCACCTGGAGACTCCAATCCAAACTCTGGGGCACACAAGGACGAAGATCTGAAAACATGAGTAGGAGAAGGTAGTACATGTGCTGACCCCTGTGCCGCAGCCATGTGAGGGGGAAAAGCACAAGAGCATGGCATCGATGGCACTGAAGAAGGTGCCGTGCGACTTGGCTGACCCAAATGCCCCACCCGTGGGTTCGAAGCCCATAGGCCCCAGGGTCGACCTCGCAGGCTTGGGAAGTCGGGACAACCGTCGAACCCACTGCTCCATAAGAGCAGCCCAACGATGAAACTGCTCATGGGAGGACCCCCCCGAGTGGGCAGAAAGGGACTACAGTGTCGAGGACATCGGCCACCAGCAACAGAGGCCACATATGACCCTAACGGAGTTGGAGTCGGCTCCTGTCCCCCGCTACCAACGATCATCGTGCAGACGTACCGGAGGGTGACCTCGAGTGGTACCGTTTCTCTTTTGACTGGCGGGATGAAGAAGAACTCGAGGCCAAGCAGTGCCGGGTTTCTGACAAAGGTCGGGAACGGGACCAATTCTTTTTGTGCTTTTGAGAGGACTGCCCTTCCTCCCGCACACTGGACTGCCCGTAGTCACACCCCCCTCCATAGAGGGCAGTGGACCAGACCCAGCCCTGCTGCTAAAACAGCTTTCATGAAAAGTCTCCCTACCATCACTGGCTCCATTCATGATCGACTCCGTCGAAGGTGGGCTGAAGAAGACATCTTTGTTCTTTCGCTGAAGCAAAGAAAAACTTCTTTTTAACTGAATAAATAAATATACTAAACCTTAATCAAGTATTGAACAACTAAGCTGCTGTCATATAGACGTGAAGATTTGACTCATGGCGGGCGAACAACGTCGTCACTGAAGCGCACTCGATGGCGGGGAAAAAAGGAACTGAGGCGGCTGGACGGTCGATGCCAAGGTAGCCTATATGGTGCGAGTCTCGTGGCACCGCACATGTGCGGTCATACCTTGGCACTGGCCCTCCTTAAGATTTTTGGCTCCCGCTTGGTGCAAGCGCCTATGGCATAGTCCCATTAGTGTAAATGAGTGGTGGAGACTTTATGTCCAGGAAAATTAGGCCCGTCTTTGTGGGCAGCATACTTATGGTCTTTCTGCCGACAGACAGAGGGAACAGATGCAGGCCAGGCCCACACTGCGTCGGAGAGTGTCTCAAATGCATGGGGAAGAGGAGGTATAAGGTTGACCGGCATACTGGAAATGTTGAGCCACTCCAGATGGAGACGTTTCCCTGGGTCAATGGCAGAAGACTCGAAAGTAAGGGTTGCATACATGTTGTAAGAAGAGCCTGGAAAGAAAGATCCTCCTGTGGTACACGGGAAGGGCCTGGAGTTAAGTTATCCAAACTGTAAAAAGAGTCACAATCACCGCCCTCAGAAATAATGAGGTCGGGTCAGACTCATCCCACTCCAGCTCCTCTCCAGAAAGAGAGGCTGGGAGAGGGGTAGACCTAGAAATGCCTAACCCAGCTTTAGGAGTTGAAAAGACAGGTGACACTGGCACTGATAGAGAGGGAGCCAGCACCGACCCCGGCACTGGCAAAGGAGGAGGCGGCACTGGGCCCAGCGCCAGAAAACTGGTAGTCATCACCAGCAAAATGGGAGCCAGAGTCTGAGACGGCATCGCCAAATAGACTGGGTCTCATACCAAGAGCTCTCTCATTGCTGGGGCAGCACTGGGTGCAGCGCTGGGAATGACGACAGAGCATGCCCCAAGTGACCTGAACCCGGCACCAAGCCCGGCACCACCCATAGTGTCAGAGGTCCAGCTGGCACAGAAGTGACTGGCGAAAGTACCTGGGCCTTTCCCAAGACAGTGACACTGCAAGGGGATGCGCCCAGTAGTACAGGCATTGGCGGCACAGTCACCAGCAAGAACTCAGATGCCACTGCCGGAGCCAAACAATCTACCTGGCTAGAGTGTTATGACTGCAGGTCCAACACCCCTGACCCCACAGGGCCCAGAGCTGACTCTGCGAGAAAGGGCAAGCGAGCCAGACGCTGTACCTGCTGCTCCATAATAGCTGCCCAGTGATGATACTGCCCACAGGATGACAGGGAGGGGTTCCAGGCCTGAGACCTTGAATGTCCATGAGCAGAAACCGTTAGAGACACCGATGGCGCCAGGGAGGTCCTCCTGCTCTTGGACACCGAGGACCTTGCAGCAGATCTACCAGAGGGTGACCTCGAGCGGTACTGCTTCTTCCCCTTATGATGGGAAGAGGAAGAACTGGAGGTCGAGTGGCGCTGGATCCCTGACTGGGATTGAGAACAAGACTGCTTCTTTTTCTGTTTACTAGAAGACTGTCCTCCCTCTTGAACACAGGATCGCCCATCATCAGAACCCTCCCTCCCTCGGAGAGGGAAGTGGACCGGCCACAGCCACGCTGCTGGAGTAGCATGCCTGGAGAGGCTCCCTACTGTCATTGTTGACATTCATTGTTCTCGAATGTTGTTTGGTAGGGCTGAGAGAAGCTGACAGAAAACTCTCTTCTTTTTTTTTTCAGAATACTAAACTGACACAAAAATAATAAACACTAGCTTTAAACACTAAGACTGAGAGAACTGAATGCTGTTGTCATATAGACATGAAGTTCTGTCTCCTGAAGGGTAAGTGACGTTATCACTGAAGCACACTCGATGGTGGAAAAAAAGGAACTAAGGTGGTTGAGGGCCGGTGCCGAGGTATACCATGCAGCACAAGTTAGTCTCACAGTGCCACTCATGCGCGTAGACTGACTAGGCACTGGCTCTCCTGAAAAGTTCTGAGTCCTTGTACCATCAGCTCAGAACCCACTGCTGTGAATCACTGGTGAAGATTGGTCCTGGAAGAGCACGGTGAAACATCGTAAAAGCCTACATCCGCAAGGCAGAGATATCTTATGCCTCGCATAAGCACAAAGGGGAAATTTTGAAGGAGAGGGGATTTTCCAAAAAGGTAAAGCAGCTCGAGACCGAACACATGGCTAGAAACTCTCTCTCAGTGCTAAGAGAATTACAGAAAAAAACAGAGGAGCTTGACCAACTAGTCTCAGGTAGAATAGAGAGAGTCCCACAAAGTTATTGTTGTGCCATAGGTAACTGCACCAAAAAATGTTCTGTATTCAGGTATACTGCCACCTGGCGGCCACTGAAGATCAAGACAAATAGTTGTGGGGGAGCTCAACTGCTTTTTCTTTAAGGAAAAAACCAAAAGGCCTTCACTAGGGCTGTGCACAGCCTGAATATTATTTCCCTAATACCATGAATAATGCACTATTCAGTATTCGGATCCCGAATAATGAACAGTTCACTATTCGTCCAGTATTCAGGAAACACTGTTTGGAAAAAAAAAAGACAAGAACTAGCCCCCTCCCTCCTCTCCCAGCCCATGCCAGCAGTAAAACACCCAGCCCTCCACCTTCCATCAAAAAAAGCGTAACTCTTTCCCTCCCCCCCAGTACCCACAGGTTGTTTTTTCTTTTTATTAATGTCCCTGAAAAAATATTAATATAGATTGCGGGTGTCAGGTAACTGATTCTACCCACTCTCTTCCATGGTCCATTGTAGGCTTGTGAGGCAGTCTTCAATCGGGTATTCCGGTCGGCCTGGGTTCAAGTCCCAGCTGAGGCTCTTACTTCTTTCTCACCTCTGTTTGTATGTGTTCCATAAATATGCACACCACACTCCTGTGTGATTGTTACAAATAAATATTTGTGTTGCAGTTGGGATGTGCATTTGAAAAAGAGTAATGTGCTCGGGGACAGCCCAGCTTCTAGTTGTCTCTGTGGCGCAACTGGCAAGCGCAATCAAAACGGTATTCTGGGCGGCCTGGGTTCAAGTCCCAGCTGAGGCTCTTACTTCTTTCTCACCTCTATTTGTATGGTTGAGGAGAACTTGACAGAAGGGTAAGTACCCCTGTCCCAATACGTGGCTACCAGCATGGTACTGCCTAAGCCAGAAAAGCCCTCAATTTTGTGCGATTCCTATAGAACCATATGGTTTTAGGTGGGGTGGAAAGAATGAAAAGGGACTTGGCAAGGCTGGAGGAATGGTCAAATATGTGGCAGCTCAGACTCAATGCAAAGAAGTGCAACGTAATGCATCTGGGAAACAAAAACCCAGGGGAAGAGTACACAATGGGGGGTGAGTTAATAACAACAACAAAAATCGAAAGAGACCTAGGAGTAATTATATCAGATGACCTAAAGGTGGGCAAGCAATGTGAGAAGGCAGTAAAGAGGGCTGGGGGGATACTGGGATGCATAGGGAGAGGCATCAACAGTAGAAAACAAGAAGTTGTTATCCCTCTCTACAGACACTTAGTGAGACCCCACCTGGAGTACTGCGTGCAATTCTGGAGACCCCATCTCCGCAAAGACATAGACAGAGTGGAGGCTGTTCAGAGGAGGGCAACCAAAATGGTGCAAGGTCTGCACCAGAAGACATACGAGGAGAGACTAAAGCAGCTTAATATGTACAGTATACCCTTGTGGAAAGGAGGGAGAGGGGGGACATGATAGAAACTTTCAAGTATCTCAAGGGAATTAACAAGGTACAAGAGGGTAGTATCTTTCAGAAGAAGAGATGTGCAAGAACAAGGGGGCACAATTTGAAGATAGAGGGGGGACGGCTCAGAGGTAATGTTATAAAGTATTTTTTCACACAGAGAGTTGTGGATGCATGGAACAGCCTTCCTGAGGAGGCTGTGGAGTCAGGAACAGTGGGAGAATTCAAGAATGCATGGGACAGGCATAAGGCAATTCTAGTGGGGGGCCAGAGGCAGTAAGCTGTTGATTAACTAGAATCTGCAGCTTATCCGTCAGGTAGGGAAATGGGCAGATTGGGTGGGCCAAGCGGTCCTTATCTGCCATCAAATTCTCTGTTTCTATGTTTCTATATCTCTGCTTAACACAGATTATAATAGAAAAAGTAACTGCTGCCAAGACAGAGAGGGTCTTATCAACAGTCATTCAAACTGATCAGGCAAGGTGTGTCAGAGGCACACAGGCTAGATATAATGTAAGGTGCTCACTAAACATCATGTGGCAATGGATGAGAGGAAGGGTCACTCGGTCTGGCCTCCTGCTGGTAGACGCTGAGAAGCCATTGGACCAGGCTGAGGACCTTTCATGTTTGCTACTCTGTCCAGTTTTGTTTTTAGCCTGAGGAACTGGTAATGGATAGCGACACTATACAGGTCACCCAAGTTCAGATGCTGAACAATTGGTGCATGTTACCCAACTTTTCACTACACAAAAGGCCAGGCTATGGTGCCCACTGTTCCCCTGCTGTATGTTCTGATGGCGGAGCCCCTGGACTTTGCATTTAGGAGTCACAGAAACATAGAAGGCCTGCGGGAGGGGGGAACCCACCATGTTATCTCTTTGTTTGCAGACAACATTCTGTTGTTTCTCTCCAACCCAGAACAAGCTCTCCAGGCCTTGACATAAATCTTTCAGGAGTATGGCCACCTGACAGGCCACAAAATAAACTGGGCTAAGTGGGAATGGATGACCTAAGTGCTTAAATCAGTTCAGGTTTTAACAGTCCAGATACCCCTGACATTTTTCCAAAGTGTCCAGGGTTACTTGACCAATTTCCTCTGGTGAGACAAACAGAGCATGAATGAAGCAGAAGGTCCTGCACAAGCCACTACAGGAAGGAGAGATGGATTTATAAAACTTCAGACACTACTACTCAGCTGTGCAGCTTGCCTTCTTGATGGACATGATATAGCAGAGAGAGTGAGGAGGCATCGGCCTGGGTGGCCTAATGGGTGTGTACCACGGAAGGCCCATTCCCTTCCACTGTTTTTGCCTCGACATTGAAATTAGGAATTGTTAAATGAATAGCTAATCCCTTTCTCTAAAGGTTTCTGGCAAGGGCCTGGTTAGTAGCACACAAGATACTCCAACACACAAATATATATACTCACTAGTTGCATAAGAGTGGGGCTGTAGGGCTACTCGGAACCACCCAGACAGGTGGCAGAATCTTTGACTAGATGGGCCACCAAGGTACTTATGAAGGTATTGGATCTGTATGAGAGTGGATGCTGAACCCTTTTCAACAGCTGAAGTTAAAGTTGAAGTTCGCTCTGCAAGAAGCAGATTTCTCCACCAATCTTCAGGTGGAGCAGAGAATTTGGAACCACAGGGGCTCTTACTCCAACTTCAAAAGAGCTCTGATAGAAGGTATTGCAGTTTAATGCCATAAAGGAGGCAGACCCCATAACTTAATCTATGACACCCTGTTGAAAGTATCTCAGGGACAGGGTATGGCAGTTCAGAACAGATAGGCATAGAAGCTGTTGGGGCACAAGTGGAGGGAGGCAGGCCAAGTAGTTCACAGCTGCTCAAAAAATAACCGATTACGACAATTAAAATTCAATTTTCTACACAGGAACTATTTACACCACACCTAGCACATATGAGCGACAGCACAAAAGCAGATACATGCCTGAAATGTAAGGCAGGAATAGGAAGCTTCCTGCACTGTAGCTGAGAATGTCCAGAATAATTAGATTCAAGAGGGCAGTGGTCCAGGCTTTAACAAACTGGTTGGAATTCAATTATGTACTATCAGTAGACAGTTATTCTGAGCCACTCCCCCTGGAGGAGATGCATCATGTTACTACAAGCACCCACTGTGGATTTTGGAGTTGGTTGTGGGAAAGCATGCCATCATCTGGAACTGGTTGTTGGAACAGTTTCAACAATGGCCCACTATGCTAAACTGTCTGAGGATACAGAAGACTCAATATACAGTGCTTCATTGCTAGAAGAGTATATAAGCATCTGGGCCCTGGTGGAAAAGTTGCTAGAATAGGGAGAATTCCTCAGCTAAGACTTTACTGTAAGCTAGCATCCCAAGTATTCAGTAAGATGGCCTACATATTTCCCATCTTAAGAGTGTATTTACCTGTCCAGGTCTGTGGGGGTGCCTCAGATCCACAGAAAATAACATACACCTCCCCCCATGGTTACAGAATTTGATGTACAATGATGTTAACTTATGCAACAGTGTTTTTTTTTTCTCCCTTTTTTTACAAGTCTTTGTATCCTCCTGTGGCAGGTCACCTCTATTGTCTGCCACCCTACCTAAGCCCGGAGTCTTTCAGGGTCTTATGGTGCCATTGAGTGCCCTGGCAGAACCCCTGAGCCAGGCCCGGAGGCTTCATCCTGGTTGGCCCCAGTTTTTCCTCCGTTTTCTCCCCATGAGAGCTCTCTAATCCTGAGACCCCCGGAAGCAGTAGCGCATGCGCACCACAGCTCTAATACCAGGTCTCTTCTGCCCTCCCTCGGACTAGCGCCAGCACTTCCTCAGAGCAGCACCACTCTGGCCTCCACCAGGGGGCAGCCAAGTTCTGAGGAGCTGGAGAACTCCCTCCCAAGGCGGAGAGCTGCCCGCTGGCAGCCTGCACACATACTCTCCCTCTCCCGCCCCCCCCGAAGACCCTGGCTTGCTCCCAAACCCAGGTTGCCGACGTGGCGCGAGGTGTGGTGTCCAGCGCCTCAACCCTCTGCACCACCAGGCCAGCCCTTATGCAATAGTATTGGGCGCACATATCTAAAACAAAAGTTTTAATCGGCTTGTAAAATGTAGTTCATGTTTGATTTTTGTAGTACAATGTATTTCATGTTCTTTTCCTTGTTTGTCAATAAAAAGAATTTAAAAAAAACATGGATTGCGGCCATGGCACATGCCTAATGGTGTTGAATGCCATGGCACCATGTGCAAGGTTTCTGAAGGCGACAGTGCCATACGTTGTGTAGCAACAAAACACATAGTTGAAGAACACCCCACCAAACTGTAAAATACTAAGGCAAGACAGGTCAACATTCAAGGTCAATATCAAGGCATAGTGATGGTGCTGTAATCCTCTGTAAATCTCACCTCTTATTACACCACAATCCCTCTTTTACTCTCTCTCTCTCTCACTCTGAATCAATTCATGCCACCATACAACTGGGAGCCAAGAGGCTGCACATAGTTTGTGCCTATAACCCTCCAGCTGGTGGCATTACTGGTCTTGAGGAACTCATTTCCCAGGTTGACCTAGTTATTAAATGCAAAGAGGTCCTTATATTGGGGGATCTAAACCTCAACTGGACTGGTAAAGCAAGTCAGTCCTTTCACACCTTGGTACAAGGTCATGACTTACACCAACTAATCTCTGATACAACTAGGGTTATGACCCCTTCCCGATCCAGCACTCTAATTGACTGGGCCGTCACAAACTATCTTGATTGCATAGTCACTGCGGGTACCCTTGCTGACGATATAAGTGATCATTAGCCAAATTTTCTGTATCTGGAGTGCCACTAGACGACCATCTCCACCTCCTAAATTTATCGCCTTCCGTAATCTGGCCAACTTTAATCAGGCTCAGTTTATGCACTCTCTCTCATTAATTGACTGATCTCCTATCTTTACTGCCACTAATGCTCAGTCTGCCCTTGTTTACTTCCTCATGAGAATCGGGAGTCTACAGGACCTCCACGCTCCTCATGCCACCCGACGCATACGTGGAACACAAACTAAGTGGCTCACCAAAGATCTCCTTACACAATTCCGAGCAAGGGACAAAAACTGGCAGTGTTTTAAGGCCTCTGGTCTTCTGGCAGATTACAATGACTATAGGGCCAGGAGAAATGCGTGTAAAAGGTACACTTGCTTAGCCAAAAGCTCCTTCTGTAAAGGCTTATTAACAAAAGCTGCAGGTGACTCCAAGAAATTCTGGTCTGCTATTAAAACTCTCCTTGGAGCGAACCATATGACTAATAATAATGACATGCTACTGAATGGAGTGCACTGTAATAACCCAGTGACCACTGCTAACTCCTTCAATAGCCACTTCTCAGACTTATCTAGCTACTCTACCTCCTTCTCCTCTGCCTAGCCTATCATCCCCTCAGTGGATACAGAATCCCTGCTCTGTCACCCATCCTTCCAGTTTCAGTCCATCTCAAGAGTTAAAGTCCTAAAGTTGTTACTCCCCATCTCTGACTCTACCAGCACTGGTGCTGATGGCTTGGAGCCCCGTCTTCTCAAAGTTGCTGCTCCTCTTATAGAATCCCCCTTAGCCAAAATATTTAACCTGTCATTCTGCCACAGCACTGTTCCTGACATCTGGAAAATAGCCAGAATTACTCCTATTCTTAAAAAAGGAGATCTCAAGGACATGTCTAACTATCGACCCACAGACATCCTATCTGTGCTAAATAAAATCCTGGACAAACTAGTGGTGACCCAGACTATAGCATACCTACTGAAACATAACCTCCTCTCTGATTCCCAGCATGGCTTCTACAAAGGCCATAGTATCTCTACTGCCCTCCTAAGACTAACAAATTACATCTATGCTGCCATGGATTCAGGTCTCTTGACAGGTGCTATCTTTATTGATTTAACCAAGGCCTTTGACCTGGTTAACCATTCCCTTCTCCTTACAAAACTCAGCTCCCTTGGTTTCTCTGCAGAGACGGTGGCCTGGTTCAGCTGTTATCTTACTGATAGAAAGCAGACTGTAGTTTTCAACTCAGCCATGTCTGATCTTACATCCATACATATAGGTGTTCCTCAGGGATCCATACTAGGCCCTTTGCTCTTCACTATTTTTATAAATGACCTTCCATCACAAGTATCTACCTGCTCTTCCCTGCTTTATGCAGATGACCTTGTCATCTACCACAGTGTGAGAGATGTTTCAGACCTAAACAACTTCCTAGCCTCTGACTACCAAAGTATTCAAACCTGGCTCACTGAGAATAACCTGTGCTCAGTATAAGCAAAACACATTCAATGCTCTTTGGCTCTCCTGTTAGACTAAAAGGGATTAGCAACTAGGGTTGTCAGAACCATCTGAAGTCCTGGGTTCTAGTTCTAGTCTAGAACTTTTGAAAAAGTTCTAGGGTTCTAATCTTTTTTAGAACTTTTTAGAATTCGAACCCTATTTTTTAATTATGCTGCCCGTAATGAAGATAGTAATAAAATACATGTGAAAGAAAAACTGCTCAATATAAGAGGGAAGAGAAATTATCATGTGTGACATTGGTAGGAATACAACTAGGTTTATCTGTGATTTCTTCTGTTTGCTAAAGGCAGCAACTTACGTAACAGACCCACCCACCCATATGTTAAAGGTTTTCCCACTGCAGCTGCATCATAGTTCTTTAGTGAAAAAAGTGGCACATTAGCCATTTATGTACTCAGTTATATACACTCATCGTCATGAATTATGAGAAAAAAATAACTGATATTACCTAATCTCAGCTATTTGCTGTTTTCTGTTTTAAATCAGTAAATCAAAAGTTGCTATGTTTCAAAGAAAGCTTTTATAACAAAGTCAAGTCAAGTCAAGGTACTGCAGCCGCAGCACGTGGAACTGTTGCAGAACATATTATGTCATAATGTAGTCAGTCAAGACATTTGAATAAAAAAATATGCCAGTTGTTGGCAAAAAATGTATGTGATTTTCTAAGATAATGCGTACATATACCAGCATTCTTGTTGGCAAATTGAAGTAATACATACAACTTTCTAAGATAATGCATCTTTCCAGATGATACGTCAATAAAATCTGTATTTCAGTCACATAAATAAAAAAAGTGGTTTCCTCACCACATACTAACTTAAGGAACATTTAATGTAGCTGCAGCAGTTGGCATGTGATGTTTAAGGGACAGTGTCTGTCAATCTCATTATGCACCAAATTATCAGTACTTGTAAAGCAAAAACACTTTATGATTGGTCACATTCTGTAAAAACTGCCGATGCAGATTTTCTTTTATTTCTGATTCCTTTCTTCTTTTTTTTAAAGGGGACAGGACATTTGTGCTAAGTGGCAGCAGTTTGCAATATACTTAATAAGGAAAAAATATATATATATATATATATATCCATATCTATAGTAGGTTCCACAGTGGGCAATCGCTACAGCCCTCCCATATCATCAGTTTGTCATCATCTTTTTCCTCACCATCCCCTGCTGATCATGAATCTGTAAATGAAAGGACTAAAACAACACCCCCTTTCACCCCAGCACCCATTCTACCTTCCTTCCACCACCCTCATCCATGCAGCAGCACCCATGCCACCCTTACACCCATGTTAAAACCAACCTCCAACCCTCACCCACTCTCAAGCACATATTCCAACCTCCTCCCTCACCCAAATGTTTAAACTACCCCCAGGCTTAGTCATGAACTACCATTCATGTTACCCTTCTCCCTCCCACACCCATGTTAAAATCCACTCCCCCAACCATCACCCATGCACTAACAACTATGCCATGTTTCTCCCTCCTGCCTCCATGATAAAACCAACCCCAACCCTCACCCATGCACCAGCATCCATGCCATCTTTCTTCCTCTTGCATCCATATTAAACCCAACCTCCAACCCTTACCCACCCTCTAGCACCCAATCTACCCTCCTCTCCCTCTCAAATGCTAAAACTACCCCATGCTTACTCAAGAAAAATGAAACTCTTGCCTCCAAATAAGCCATACTTAACTGTTCCTTAATAAACAACACTTGTGTGAAAAACTGTCTTTTCAATTGCTTTCTTCTTATGGACAACATTCTGTACAGTTCTCTTCATGGAACCAGTAATTTGAGAGTTGTTGCTATTATGCCATGGTTTGTGTACAACAGAATGCTAAACGTGAGCTACTGTAGTATGAGACCTATGCTTACAAAATCATATGTGCTTAACCATGACATAGGTAAAACTCCAGAAGAGACTTGTAACAGGATGCTGCCCACAGAAAACTAAAACAAAATACAGTTTTTCCAGTCATTTTTTATTCAGTAAAGTAGTTATATATGGATCATTTTGGTTTATGGCTAACATTTCTGTAATTGAAAAAATAATAAACAGCTACCAACTAGAATTTATTGTTTTATCCTCTTTAAAATTGAAACATAGACTACCCCCGGTCCCGGACCATACTGATGCACCACAAAGTCACAGAAGGTAAATCCAAAAATATATGTTTGCATTTTAACTATAAATAATACGATACAGAAATGATTATTATTTGCTTTTGGTAACCGGGTGAGTGCACTAGGCATGGCAATGCCTATTTTCAGGCACGACCCGGGAGAAGACAGTTTAAACATACAAAACGAAACATACATGTGACGCAGCACATGAAATTGGTGGAACACAGTGAGGAATGCAGGCAGCTAACAACAACTGGAACAATAAGATCAAAGAGCAGTTAACATTAGGAATAATTAGGGGAGGGTTACAATGGAGGCAAAACTGGAGAATACATTTAGGTAACATAAACAACTAGAGTTACACGGTGAGTGAAACAGGCATTATCAACAAAGGTTTAAGCAAAACAAAGTACAGTAAGTGCCTAAATTGAGGGTGAGAAGACAAGAGAGAGAGAGAGGTGGAGAGAGTGAGGGATGGGGGGAGGAGAAAGTGGAGGGGAGGAGAGATGGGTAGTATGGGAGGTGGGGAAAAGACATGGAGGAGGAAAGTATTATAGTGAGAGAGGGGCATACCTCCCAACTGTCCCTGATTTTCAGGGACGTCCCTGATTTTACCTCAAAATTTTCCTCTGTCCCTCGAAAAATTTCTGTTTTTGTGACTGAACAGTGGGGATTGTAAGCATAAAATAATGTTAAACATTAAAGTTACAGACTAGTTCTTCATCAGAAAATGCTTCTTACACTAATTCTCTTATTCCTAACAGCTTTCTGAGTGAGCATTACCAATGTTTAAGATGTGTCCCTGATTTTGGGTCTCTGTCCCTGATTTTTTTAAGCCTTGTCCCTGATTTATGAGGTAAGAGGTTGAGAGGTATGGAGAGGGGAAGGGAGAATGATGAAGTTTAAGGTGGATTGAAGCAGGGACACTGGCTGACTGATTGTAGATGTACCCGGTGTCGAGTTTTAAAGCTAGCATGAGTAGGTGCTTCACGAATATTTGGAGGTAGCGAGTTCCAATATTTTGGGGCCATATGTGCAAAAGCACGCGAGCCCATGTTGGTTTTACATCTGGGAATGTGATAGGGGGCTAGGTCAGCAGATCGGAGCTCAAAGGACAGGGGATGTGATCGGACCAGACAGGCGAGAGAAGATGGAGTGCCAGTGCAGACTGTGTTGTCAATAAGAAACCCCAGGGAGTGGAGCCAATGGCCAGAGAAGCAAGGCCAGTTAAGGTCAGAATAGAGTTGGCAATGGTGTGTGAAGCGAGGGGATGCCGAGGCATACCTGCAGATATTGTTATAGGTGGTGTCCCACTTATGGAGGGAGGAGTTAGAGGCAGATAGATACGTGACTGATCCATAAGTCAGGGCGGGGAGTAGAAAGCCTTGAGCCACGGTGAGTCTAGCCGAAGGGGTAAGGGCATAGCTGGTACGGTAGGCACTACCTAATCTTGCATTTACAGATTTACAGGTGTTGGTTATGTGTAGGTCAAAGTTAAGGGATTCGTCCAGAGTGATGCCCAGGTATTTGAGAGATTTGGTACTATTAAGTGAAGAGCCGTCGGTACAGGTGATTTTTAGGGCATCAGGGTATGTTTTGAGTTTGGCAGGCGATCCAAAGAGCATTGAATGCGTCTTACTAATGTTGAGAATGAGTTTATTCTCTATCAGCCATGACTGAATGGCCGTGAAGTCTGAGTTAAGAGATTGGTTGATGTCAAGTGGGTTCCTTGCACTGTGACAGATTACTAGGTTGTCTGCATAGAGGAGGGTTGAGCAGGTTGAAGCAAGCAGCAGGATGCCATTAATGAAAATAGAGAAAAGCAAGGGGGGCCAAGTATGGAACCCTGGGGCACTCCAACTCGGATGGAGGCGGGATTGGAAGAGGCGGAATTGAAGACAACGGTCTGCATTCTACCGGACAGATAACTGTCAAACCAGGCAACTACATCTGAAGAGAAGACGAGGGAGCAAAGTTTAGAAAGAAAGAGGGTATGGTTTACCAGGTCAAAAGCTTTCGTTAAGTCAATGAAGATAGCGCCAGTCAGGAGGCCAGCATCCATAGCAGAAAAGATATCATTGGTGAGTTTAAGGAGGGCAGTAGTAGTACTGTGCCCCTTACGGAAACTGTGCTGAGAGCTAGACAAGAGGTTATGCTGCTGCAGATAGTCAAGAGTTTGGGTTGCTACAAGTTTTTCAAGGATTTTACTAAGGAGGGAGAGAATAGCTATAGGACGGTAGTTCGAGAGTAGTTTGGGATCATCCTTTTTTTGGAATGGGGGTGACTTTGGCAGTTTTCCAGATGTTGGGGACTAAGCCGTGACGCAGAGATAGATTGAAGATTTTTGTAAGGGGAGAGGCTATAAAGGGGGCGGCGGTCTTTAGAAGCCTGGGCTCTAGCCCATCTGACCCTACACTGGTATGGTCAGGGGCTGAGAGGAGAAGCCTCAGAACTTCAGACTTGGCAAAATTCCGGAACCTGAAGGGGGGGATGTGTGACTTGAGATTTAACGTTGTAGTTGGCCGAAAGGACTTGAATATTAGGGGATGGAACATGGTATGTGGAGAGGTCCGAGAAATGGTGGTTAAAATAATTAGCTATAGTGATAGGATTATTGCAGTGTATACCGTTTATCAGCATGTCATTTGCATGTGTTGTTTGATTTGCTGCAAGGAGGGTTTTTATTGTGGCCCAGAATCTTTTCGAGTTTCCCACTGCTTTGGTTAACAGATTTTTACAGATGGAGCTTTTAGCTAACCGAATTTGCCTTTTGCAAATATTTCTCTGGGCTCGGTAATGATTATAATCAGCCGTTAGCTCAGTGGTCTTGAAGCGACGCCACGCTTTATCCCTGGACCTAATCAATGCAAGTAGGTCTTTAGAGAGCCATTTCGTCTGTGATCCTCGAATCCGGACGAGTGACACAGGGAGCATGGGTGTCTTGGAGCAGACGAAATTTAGCAAGGAAATGGTCTAATGCTTGTTGAGCATTATTAGAGGTGTGGATGGGGGACCAGTCGATCAGTTCAAGATCACGTAAGAAATTTTCTTGGTTAAAGTTAGCCAGGTTTCGGAAGGTGATGAGTTTAGGAGGTGGAGTCGGTTTGTTTGATGCACGCCAGGTGCAGAAAATAGGAGAGTGGTCACTGATTGAGTCAGCTAGGGTCCCTCTGCCATGCTATGCTATCTGGGCAGTTTGTAAGGACCCAGTCTATAAGAGTACTAGCCCGAGGGGGGGGGGCATGACCCTGGTGGGGTCTACAATAAGTTGATGAAGATTGTGACCTTGGACAATAGTGTGAGAGGACTGGTTTAATTTACTGGTCCAGTTTAGGCTCAGGTCCCCAAGAATGAGGACTTCATTATGACCTATGGCCTACTAACCTGAGATAGCAGTTCCTCTAGCCCAGCTGTGCCACCAGCCGGAGGGTTATAGACACAAACCAAGTGAAGTTTCTAGACCCAAGCTTTACAGTAGCATAAATTGCTTCACAGTGAGATAGAGATGGTTGGGTATTGAGGATAATAGAATGTGTGGTTTAAAGAATGGCACCCCGCCCACTTGGTTAAATGCCTATCCTGCCAAATGATGTTGTAGTCGGGCAGTGAGCAGAGCTGATCGGGGTTGAGGGTTTTAGCCAGGTTTCAGATAAGCAGAGAACATCTGGGTTGTGCTGAGCTACCCAGGCCTCCAGTTCTGCCTTGTTGCGAAGCAGACTCCTAATGTTTAGGTGGGCAATACGGATGCCCTTGGTGTCATGCCAGTTTGTAGCTTTACAGGATAGGTTACCTGGGGGTCCAGGGTTTTCCTCTATATCCCCGCTAACATCAAGGTTAGGTGAGATAGATGTAAGAGTTTGCAACAGATGTGGGAGATGGATAGGGTTAAACTTGGCATCTTGGATTTATACAGAGTGTAGGATAAGTGATATATGAATTTGTGCTGAATGAGGAGGGGGAAGGTGACAGGAGGCAGTCGAAGTGTTTTTCGCGCAAGAAATGACCTGTAGTGGTCAGGGTAGGGGTAGTAAAAGTTAAAGGATATAGAGTTGTAGAGTGAAGGGAGCCAGATGAGGCAGAGAGCTATAGAGGTTACTAAAATAACGAAATGGGGAGAAATGGCCATTCTGGTATATTTGTAAGTGGTAATTAAAATTATAGAGATGTGTGGGAGTGAAAGGTACAGTCTGAGCAATGGTAAGGATAAGAGATAAAATCAAGTGCCCCCAAGCAGTTTAGAGTGAAAGGTACAGTCAGGGCACTGGTAAAAATATAGGATCAGTCAAGCGCCCTCTAGCAGTCAAAAGGTATAAGCTGCTAATGGAAAAGTGAGGAGATAGTTAATTTCCTCAACAGGGCGTGTACTCAGGGCGGAGTTTCAGCCTATAAAAGTAAAGCCGGACAAGGGTGCGTGTGGTGGGCGGCAGGTGGGGAGCAGCACCGGTCCACCAGCTGTAGGCTGCTATTACAGACCCTTTTTAAAGTATATAAAACTGGCACTTTTGGCTGCTATTACAGACCCTTTTTAAAGTATTTAAAACTGGCGCTTTTACCACTGCTGGAGAAACAGAAATGCAATATCACTGATCGTGCTGTAAACAGGCAGCCGCTTACGAGAAAAAGGTGCCAAGATTTAAACAAGGATGGGCAGCTGTTGAGGCGCTGCTCGAGTCGCAGGTACTGGAGAGTCAAATTACCTTGCTGTGCCGGTCGGCTGGATCATCGGGGGGGGGGAGCTCCTTGGCAGAGGAGCCCTCTTGAAGTCGCCTTCTGAGGAGAGAGAAAGAAATGAAGGTGAGCAGCTTGTTTATATAGGGACAAAGAGGAGGGAAACAGGGGAAAGGTAATACGAGTAGCAGTAGTGGGGGTGGACAGAGCAGAGTGAGGAAGAGCTCAGAGATAAGTGAAAGGCAGTAACTCTCCCGACAGAGCTTGCAATGAGGTATTTCTGGTGTTTGCACAATACTCGCTCAACAGATAACGTGGCTCTTGCTATACAGTCAGATTAAACATTATACACATCGCGACTATGTTAGAGAGATTAATCAGTCGGCTTTACAGATATTTTTAAGGTGTCCACAAATAATGAGTTCATGTAGCAGCAGCAGTAAGATGAAAGATTCATGAGGCCCCTTTAGAGAAGCATTCTACAAGCAGCATCGGTCCACCAGCTGTAGGCTGCTATTACAGACCCTTTTTAAAGTATATAAAACTGGCGCTTTTGGCTGCTATTACAGACCCTTTTTATAGTATTTAAAACTGGCGCTTTTACCACTGCTGGAGAAACAGAAATGCAATATCACTGATCGCGCTGTAAACAGGCAGCCGCTTACGAGAAAATGGCGCCAAGATTTAAACAAGGATGGGCAGCTGTTGAGGCGCTGCTCGAGTCACAGGTACTGGGGAGTCAAATTACTTTGCTGTGCCGGGTCGGCTGGTGGTTGGATCAGCCGGGAGCTCCTGGGCAGAGGGAGCCTCTTGAAGTCGCTTTCTTGCTGTGCCGGTCGGCTGGTGGTTGGATCGTCGTGGGGAGCTCCTGGGCAGAGGAGCCCTCTTGAAGTTGCCTTGCTGTGCCGGTCGGCTGGTGGTTGGATCGTCGGGGGGGCTCCTGGGCAGAGAGCCCTCTTGATTGCCTTCTTGCTGTGCCCGGTCGGCTGGTGGTTGGATCGTCGGGGGAGAGCTCGGAAGAGGAGCCCTCTTGAGTCGCCTTCTTGCTGTGCCGGTCAGCTGGTGGTTGAATCGTCGGGGGGGGGTCCTGGGCAGAGGAGCCCTCTTGATCGCCTTCTGCTGTGCTGGTGGCTGGTGGTTGGATCGTTGGGGGCGGGCTCTGGGCGGAAGGCCCTCTTTAAGTCGCCTTCTTGCTGTGCCGGTCGGCTGGTGGTTGGATCATCGGGGAGCTCCTGGGCAGAGAAGCCCTCTTGAAGTCGCCTTCTTGCTGTGCTGGTCGGCTGGTGGTTGGATCGTCGGGGGGGGGGAGCTCCTGGGCAGAGGAGCCCTCTTGAAGTCACCTTCTGAGGAGAGACATGACAGTGTCCCTTTTATGCCAAATTTGGGCCTGTTCCCACTGATGTTAAAACTGACCTGTATATAAAACTTGCTGACTTTAGACCCTAGCTACAAAGCAGTTTGCCGTGAAATGGTGAAGGTCTGGAGGGGGGGTGTAGTCCAAGGTAGTAGACTGAGAAATGAGAGAGACAACCCAAGTCATCACAGTCTGTAAAAGTTTCCTTTTTTGTCCAGAGAGACTCTGTCCCACACAATATTTACCAGTCACCACCATCTGAGTTGTCATCACCATCAACATCCACAACATCAATCACTTCAGGATCAGTTTATATACTCTTGTAGGGATACGAAAATCTCGACTTATTAAGTTTAATAAAAGTTAACGTGTACATTTTCTGGCAGCAACCTATTTCTGGTGTCTGTCACAATATTGCCAGCTGTACTAAACATGCGTTCTGAAGAGACACTTGTTGCAGGGCAACCAAGATATTTACAGGCTTCATCATACAGCTCTGTCCAAATTGACCTTTTTGATCTCCAGTAATCAAAAGGGCATGCATCCATAGGAATAGACAGTTCTTGCAGGTAACTGTCTACCATGATGGACAGAGAATGCTCAGAAGAGGAATCAGCATAAGCTGGTATGGCAGCAATTTGGGAAAGGCTTTGCCACAAAT
This sequence comes from Neoceratodus forsteri, assembly GCA_016271365.2. Classification (NCBI taxonomy): domain Eukaryota; kingdom Metazoa; phylum Chordata; order Ceratodontiformes; family Ceratodontidae; genus Neoceratodus; species Neoceratodus forsteri. The sequence goes on along the minus strand of CM057454.1, from coordinate 676,440,632 downwards.
TTAGCTTTCTACTAAGGGTTGAAGAAGTGGCAGTTAAGGAACAACTACTGTTAATGTTTGGTGACTTTTCCAGTTCTGTATCCCTTTGTGAAGATGAACCTGCATGTTGTGGTGATGACAACCTGAGGGTACTGTGTGTGTCTGTGTGTGACTCCTGTGAGCGCGTCAGCTCATCTAGCAACAGACATTTGTACTGCTCCATATCATCTGTTTTTGGAAGATATATAGCCTTGAACCTGGGATCTAAGAGAGTTGCAAGGATGTAGTGTTTTGATTTTGTCATTGTAACTAATTTGTCATTGGTTTTGAAGCGCTCGCTCATTCTCTTTACGAGATTCCCATGGTACAGCTGACATGTTGTCTGAGCTTCAGATCTGTCTTTTTGTATCTGTAGATTTAGAACACTAAGATGATGTGAAATCAGCATTATGAATGGGATAACCTGACTCACAGATGCACCTTCAGAAGACATATCCCTTGTAGCTGTCTCAAAAGAAGCTAGGATGCAGCACACTGTCACCATTAATTTCCACTGCAGCACAGACAGCATAATGCCATCTCCAATAATGTAATTGGAGCAATACTCATTTAGATCTTGCTTTTGCTCCAAGAGGCGCTGCAGCATATAAAGTGTTGAGTTCCAACGAGTGGAAACATTTTGAATCAGCTTTTGCTGGGGCAGCTTGTGTTTTTTTTGCAGTTCGGTCAATGTATGTATAGCCTTAGTTGAATGTGAAAAGTGAGTCACAATTTTTTTGCAAACAGCAATCATACTATCCACTTGTGTTTCATTGCTGAGAAACCCAGTGACAATTAAATGTAAGCAATGCGTAAAGCAAGAAGCATGCAGAAATCCTCCATCCTGTACTGCTTTCAAGATGTTGGCTCCACTGTCACTTACTATGAAGCCACATTTTAGACCGTGAGAATAAACCCATTCATCAAGGAGGTCATTTAGTTCCTGCAAGATGTTTGCAGCTGTATGACTTTGCCCAAACTTTTTTATATGCAGCAGCGCCATCTTTTGGGGTGTCTTTGTTTTTGAAGAAGCACAAGAAAATGTGACCCAGTGAGCGGTAAGGGACATGTAATCTATGTTTTGACTGCTGGTCCACATATCTGTTGTGACATGAATAACCCCACCCTCTGCAGTTTTAAGTGCAAGCATCACTGTCGCTGTTAAAGCCTGATACATGTTTGGTATTTCAACACAGGAAAAGTATCTTCGATGAGGAACATTGTAATGAGGCTCTTCAAGTTTCATTAGCTCCCTAAAATCCTCATGATCTGCCAAAGAATATGGAAGAAGGGCTCCAGCTGACAGTTCACCAATTCTGTGATTAAGATGAAGGGTCTTTGGATGATTTTTAGTAAAAGTATTCTTCCTTTCAAAAGCCTGAGATAGTGTCAGCTGTTTACAACATGTCCCTGCTGGTTTATTATACACCAAGCTTCGATGGGCAGATGGATGCTGGGATGGTGGACTTGAACTTATATATTCAGTACCATCACTGGATGTGCAACTGGTACTAATGGTGCTGGTGTTGGTGGTAATGGTGATCCTAGGGCTGGCACTGGTTCTGTCCGCATCAAGTTCAGACAATTCAGTATCCATTTCAGATTCCTGACCCTTCTCACGTGTGCTCTGGACGATGGAGGATATGGGTTTTGGACGATCACACAAAAGTGAATGCTTTTTCAGATGGCATTTAAGAGCTGTAGTGCCAAGGAATGATTCAACTTTACCACGGCTTACACTCTGTTTACACAGGGAACAAATTGCTCTGCATGGATCAGTTTTACTGACAGAGAAATAATTCCATACCTCAGATGTGACAGCTTTTGTTCGAGTGCTAGGAAGATAGCTAAAGACTGTTTGTGTCTTTTCACCTGACCGAATAGAACCTTGAACGTGCTCCTTGGTGCTAGAAGAGTGGGCAGGGGACTTTGATGGGTTTTCATTGTTGGCCAGTATAGAAGAGGTGGATTCAATGGATACGTCCTTTTCATTGCCAACAGTGCTGGTTCTATTTGCAACTGCACTACCTGATTCATTGTCAGCAGACTTGCTCATTTCACTTCGTTGAGGAAGTAATGATATGTCACCAGACACACTAGTGTCAGACTGAGACAAAGAGCTATTGTCTGAGTCAGAGAGGGACTCATTGTCACTTGCATTATTACTGCTTGTCCCAGGGATTTTAACAGCATGAACAGCATACCTTATAGTGCCTCTCTGTGTGACCCCAGCAGCTGCACACATTTTCTTAAAAGGTCCCCCTTTACTACATTTTGTTGTTTCTCTTTTGCTGTTTGTTTAATTTTTATCACGTGAAACATTTTGGTTATCTTTGCTAGCACCAGGATTATCACTACCACCAACACCTGCTCCACCATCAGCACTAGATGCTTCATCTATGTTGGTGTCAGCCATAACAGTACCAGTACTGCACACACCCACACCCACACAATTTCTGTGTAAGAAAGCAATGTGATCTGTGATCGCTAGATACAACTCCAAAATTTGGTTTTGGTTGTATGACACTGTGATACAGTGGACTGAAAGTAATTGACGAATATGACAGTTTGCAACTAAACAATTCCAGGTTCAAGGCTTACAGAATGATTGAACCACTGGACATAGGCCTACGCATAGTAGGCTGGGCAAGGTTTAAGGTCAATAATTGCAATTCTGAATCCAGCTGAACCACCACAAAACTGGCCACTGGGCTTCACATGGTAACACACACTGGGTAAGGTACAGTGCAGTCAAGGGGCGCACAGCAGCAGGGTGATGGGCTGACCACAAGAGACATAGTTACACACACAAACCAAAGAAAGAGATTTTTCTGTCTCTCCTCCTAACAGGGAAATATATTTTTTGGCTTCTGTCATGTACTTAAGGATAATGCCACCATACAACTGGCCACTGGGCTTCACACGGTAACACACACTGGGTAAGGTACAGTGCAGTCAAGGGGTGCACAGCAGCAGGGTGATGGGCTGACCACAAGAGACGGAGTTATACATACAAACCGAAGAAAGAGATTTTTCTGTCTCTCCTTCCAACGGAGAAATATATTTTTAGGCTTCTGTCATGTATTTAAGGATAATGCCACCACACAACTGGCCACTGGGCTTCACACGGTAACACACACTGGGTAAGGTACAGTGCAGTCAAGGGGCACACAAAGAGATTTTTCTGTCTCTCCTCCCAACAGGGAAATATATTTTTAGGCTTCTTTCATGTATTTAATGATAATGCCATCACACAACTGCCCACTGGGCTTCACACGGTAACCCACACTGGGTAAGGTACAGTGCAGTCAAGGTGCGCACAGCAGCAGGGTGGTGGTCTGACCACAATAGATGGAGTTACACACACAAACCGAAGAAAGAGATTTTTCTGTCTTTCCTCCCAACAGGGAAACATATATTTAGGCTTCTGTCATGTATTTAAGGATAATACCACCACACAACTGGCCACTGGGCTTCACAAGGTAATGCACACTGGGTAAAGTACAGTGCAGTCAAGGGGCGCACAGCAGCAGGGTGATGGGCTGACCACAAGAGACGGAGTTACACACACAAACCGAGGAAAGAGATTTTTCTGTCTCTCCTCCCAACAGGAAAATATATTTTTAGGCTTCTGTCATGTATTTAAGGATAATGCCACCACACAACTGCCCACTGAGCTTCACACGGTAACCCACACTGGGTAAGATACAGTGCAGTCAAGGTGCGCACAGCAGCAGAGAGGTGGTCTGACCACAAGAGACGGAGTTACACACACAAACCAAAGAAAGAGATTTTTCTGTCTCTCCTCCCAACAGGGAAATACATTTTTAGGCTTCTGTCATGTATTTAAGGGCTGACCACAAGAGACGGAGTTACATGCACAACTGGGCTTCAGACAGTAACAAACACTGGGTAATAGTAAGTGCAGCTAAATGGCACGGACAGCAGCATGGTGACTTGCTGGCCACCTCACAGAAGATGCAGAGAAGACAAACACTATACTGGAGTTTTTTTAGAGAGAAAGTTTACCGAAGCCCCCCCCCAGCACAGTCCTGGCTGAGAGACAATGTTTTGACCAAATTATTTTTTCCCTTTTTGTGGGCTTAGAACATCAGGTTTCACACAATCAGTAAAGTTGTAACCAATTTTTTTCCCTCTCAGGAAAAACCCAAATAATATAAGCATATATTCACCCCTCCCCAGTCAGGGAGATCTCCCTCCTGCCCAAGAGTGCCAGGGCCCATGAGTCACAATTGTGATTTGCGAATAAATGTGTTTAATTCAGCAAGCAACTAGAAGACAAGAGGAATGTGTGCACTGCAGATTGAGCACTCACACACAGGCAGTCTCCATGCAGCAGTCTGCAAGTTAACTAATTAATTCCATATTCTAACACTCCTCCCGACAGTACTCCCAACCATTCTTAGCTCCTCTCATGATTCCATTTCCCACCCTAGTTTCTTTCCTCAGTTCCCTATCCCGATGACACCCCTTCCTTTTCCCCACCCGCCCTTTAACTTTTTTTTTTTAATTTTCAGGCACGTATCATATAGGACTAATAACAAAAACAGTGTCAGTCACACACACAACTGAACTGAGAGCACACAGACGCTGCGGCTCCTTCTCCGCTACAAGTCTGAATGGCAAATGGAGCCGCAGATGGGCAGACGACTTCAGCACGATCCCTCGACTCGCAAGATTGACTTAAGTCACTCTACCACCACCACCTGACTGCATAGCAGATGGTCAGGTGGCTGCTATACAGATACACTAGAGCGACAAACCGACAACAGCTGCCCCCCCCCCCCAACAACAACAGAGAGGATGAGGGGAGCGAAGTGAGCTGCATTACTCAGCTGGTGCCAGAATTGGGAATGGGAATGGGAGGGACGTAAAGCACACAGACAGAAGTAAGATTAGTTTGGATGATTCGAACTCTTTTGCGAACCCTGTAGTGTTCGAGTTCTAAATCAGAACTCGAACACCAGGGTTTGAGGAGGGTTAGAATCTTTCTCAAACTAGTTCTGACAACACTATTAGCAACCCCCTCTTAATATCCTGTGCTGATGGTCCACCGGTAGCTAACACCAGCTCCTTCAAACACCTGGGTGTTTTTCTTGATGAATTCCTGGATTTTGACTTTCATATTACTGCTACCTGCAAATCTGTCAATGTGAAAATTGGGGGGGCATACCGCACTAGTTATGCTCTCACCCCATCAGCAAGGCTTGCTGTGGCACAAGACCTCTTGCTCCCGTCCCTCGCCTATTGCTTGGCTATCTACCTAGGCGCCACTAAGACCTCTCTCCATAAGTGGGACACTGCCTGTAATAACATTTGCCGCTTGGCCAACGAGCTGTTTCATATGCCGTCCCTAACATTTGGAACCAACTACAAGCCTTGCTGAAGCTAACCAGTATTGTCTCAATTAATTCCTACAAAACACCAGCTGTCTCTAAAATAAAAGATATCTGCAGTTGCTACTAGGCCTCCCCTAACTCTAAGCCAAGTATCTGATACCAGCTGTCCTTCTACCCACTAAGCCGGAATGTAATCTGCCTATGGTATAATTTTTTTTTTTCTATTTTGTATATCTTTTGTATTATGTATACACTTTGTATTTTATGTCTACACTTTGTTTATTCTACATTCAAATGTTCCTGTCCATGTAATAGTGATATTTATGTGTATATGACTCAGGACCTCCTTGTGAATGAGCTTGCTCAAAGGAGTTTTTTCCTGCAATAAACTTGAACATAAACTTGAACTCTGAACCATCACCTACCCCTTCTTCTGTAAATGCTGATCAAAATTAATTGTTCAATATGTCTGCTGCTTTTTTTGTGTGTTCTCTTCCTGACAAACCCCTCCTCCTTCTCCTTTTCGCCTTACTATTCCTCATTTAGTTTTTCTGTTCTCACTTATGTATCTAAAGAGTGTTTTATCCCGTTTTTTTTTTTACTGACCGGATAGATGCAAAATAGGAGTTCATACTGTGGACAGTGTCAGCGTCACATGCGTTAATTGTCACATAGTCACATTTTAAAAATGTTTTTGTCTAATTATGACTTATTTACTATTTTAATAAATAACAAACTGCACTGCAGTTCTTTTTTTGTGTGGTGTTTATAAGCTATTAAGAATTCACACAGTGGACAGTGTTAAGTGTATAACAGTAAATTGTAGGTGTAAAATACCATAGATATAAGTAACGTACTATGTTACACTGCAGAAACTACATTAAACACAAAGGAAATGTTGTTCACAAGGGCATACTGTTGTATCCAGTTTATACCGCATGTGGCATTTCTCAGCAAGGTCGGACACACCTCATTTTTAGCTTCTCTCATGCCCTCGTCTCCCATTTCCTGCAATCAAGTTATAGACTTCCCATCATTTTACTTCAGCACTAATTACTTTAGCACGCTAATTTTTTTGACAATTGTATTAACAGTACTTTTGGACAGACACTAAATCACATTTCAGATGGAACTGAAGTCTGAAATAAGGTTAATGTAAACATAATGTTTGTATCAGTATTTTATACTGTGGACATAATTAAGCTAATTACAAAAATGTTCTGATAAATGGAGCTTTCTGATTGGCTGTAAACATTCCATCAGCCTTATGTTAATTTTTTATTAACATACCTGTACAGTGTAATCAAATTCTGAGCAAGGTCTAACACTGTTTAAAAAAGGGATTATGTTAATCAGTCTGTAGGGGCATGTGGCACTCGGCTACACCTTGTGCCACATTACACCCCTAGAGGGTGATTAACCGGCCATTAACATAAACTCTTGTCATCCCATAGCTTAAATATAGAAATGGCATACATCTAATTTCTTTGCATTTTTAAAGGGCACTTCTGATCTTTTTATTGAAGATGACACAATTGAGAAATACTGTAACTTTCAGTATCTTTTATCTCAAAAGGAGGAGGCATCCTTATTTATATGAAGTCCCCAATAAAAGCCTCCCGATTTCTTATGCCTGGTCTGGAAAAGTGAGTCCGAAGCAGTTTTCACTCAGCTGGTGACAGGAAGTGCAAAGATCCTAATAATAGGGTGTATTTACAATCTGCCCAAGGTCATAGAGGCTGCCCTCAAAACCCTAACTGAGGCACTAACTGACCTTCCTAGACTGAGGTGAGAGGTTACTCCTAGGGGATTTCAACCTCAATTCGTCACAGGACATCAAAGGTGGTATTAAGTCTGCTTTGCAAGCAGTCCAACTCACCCAAGTCGTCACTGACCCCGCCAGGTCAAATAATAAAACCGGCAACCACACTACATTGGACTGGATTCTTGCAACACATCCTGATAGATTCAAAGCTGTGGGTGTCCTCGCTGACTCCACCAGTGACCATGCCCCGATATTCAGTATATGGAAAAATGACTACCAGAACCCCCCCCCCAAAAAAAAAAAAGGATATTCGGGGCCCATGATTTCTCAGACTTCAGCATAAATGCATTACTTGACACACTGATGGGAATAAACTGGGACCCATAAGAATACTCCCCAACATTGATCTGGCACTCTTAATTCTTCTCTAACTTCCTAGCTTGCTAGCCTTGCTTGTAGAGCAGAAAGCAGCTAACTAAAAAGCTACATTTTCTTATTAATTTAAAACTTATATCTCTGCAGGAGTCGGTGTCTGTTGAGATTAAGTAGACAGATACTTTATCAGAAGTAGAAGGGGTCTTATTTAGGGTTAAAAAAAAAGAAAGAAAGTCAGTATGTATTCTGTGCTGGGAAGGGTATTGTATCAGCTGACTTTGCTAACCCAGTAGGAGGAGAGAGAGAGAGCTTAATTGGGGGTATGGCTTAGACACTATAAAAGCAGGTGACTCAAATTACAACTTCCTGTTGTTAGCCTTGCTTGTAGAGCAGAAAGCAGCTAACTAAAAAAAGCTACACTTTCTTATTAATTTAAAACTTATATCTCCTCAGGAGTCAGTGTCTGTTGAGATTAAGTAGACAGATACTTTATTAGAAGTAGAAGGGGTCTTATTTAGGGTTAAAAAAAAGAAAGAAAGTAAGTCAGTGTGTGTTCTGTGCTGGGAAGGGTATTGTATCAGCTGACTTTGCTAAACCAGTAGGAGGAGAGAGAGCTTGATTGGGGGTGTGGCTTAGACACTATAAAAGCAGGTGACTCAAATTACAACTTCCTGTTGCTAACCTTGCTTATAGAGCAGAAAGCAGCTAACTAAAAGAGCTACATTTTCTTATTAATTTAAAACTTATATTTCCTCAGGAGTCAGTGTCTGTTGAGATTAAGTAGACATATACTTTATTAGAAGTAGAAGGGGTCTTATTTACGGTTAAAAAAAAAAGAAAGTAAGTCAGTGTGTGTTCTGTGCTGGGAAGGGTATTGTATCAGCTGACTTTGCTAAACCAGTAAGAGGAGAGAGAGCTTAATTGGGGGTGTGGCTTAGACACTATAAAAGCAGGTGACTCAAATTACAATTTCCTGTTGCTAGCCTTGCTTGTAGAGCAGAAAGCAGCTAACTAAAAAAGCTACATTTTCTTATTAATTTAAAACTTATATCTCCACAGGAGTCAGCTTCTGTTGAGATTAAGTAGACAGATACTTTATTAGAAGTAGAACAACTTCCTGTTGCTAGCCTTTTTTCTTACTAATTGCCCTCCATCCCACCCACCCTAAGCCAGTTCTACTTTTATAGCCACTGGATCTGACTGTCAACAGGAACTTCCTGTTTGGCAGTAGGAAGGGAAGGATCATAGAGAAACATTGGTTTTGTCAACCCTAAAGGAAAAAAGTAGCTCACTCTCCCCCAGCTGCTGGTGGTCTGACATTGAGCAAGGGAGAAGGAGGCTACTAAAGAAGATAGGAAATTGCTGTCCCAGAACAGCAAGGGTGAGAGTTGTAAGGAGAGGAGAGACAGTAAGCATCCAGAGAAACAGGAGAGGGGTCACAAAATAAGACATGATAGGAGCGGTGCAGTGCAATGGCTGCGGGGCCACAGTGTTCCGGAAGGCATTCTGGAGGCTGCGATGCTGCCCTGTTTGCAGGCACCTCTCTGGTCTGAGAAAGGAGGTTGCCCGTCTCCAGGCTGACCTGGATAGGATTCGTGAAACCTCCTCTCCCACCCAGGGACCACTAGGGCCAATGCCACTACCTCAGAGGTTGCCAAGAAAGAGGAGAGACTGGACCAGGGTGGGCTCAGGGAGGGAGAGGGTGGTGGAGTTGCATCCCTCCAGCTGTACCTCTCCACAATTCATTCGCTGTTCTGGTGGATAGTGGTTCCTCTATGGATGCACCTGTAGTGGAGACCAAGGAGGATGCTGGGAACCTTCACAAAGGAGACCCACAGGAGGGTGGCATGGGACCCCACAGGGGAAGGAAACAACTCCTGTTGGGGGACTCAATCATTAGGGGGGTAGAAATGGGGAGGAAGGGAGAGGAAGGTAAGGCGCTTCCTGCGCCATGGCTTGAGGGACAGGGGAATCCTCAGGATCGTGGGAGGAGCTGCACGAGGGAGGGAGCTAGTTGTCATTATCTACCTAGGGACAAATGACCTGGCTAGGAATGGGATCAGAGCAGTGCAAGAGGAGTTTGTAGAGTTGGGGAGGGGCCTTAGACAAGTAGCGCATACGGTAACCTTCTCAGATGTGCTGCCTGTCTATGGCAAGGGTGATGCTAGGGCACTCCTCACCAGAGAATTCAGTGAGTGGTTGAAAAACTGGTGTGGCGCTCAGGGTTTTGGCTTCATTGGGGACTGGGGTGCCACCTGGAAGGATGCAGACCTATACTGGTGCGATGGTCTGCATCTGTCCAGGGGGGAACCAGGATCCTTGGTGAGAAGTTTAAATACTTCATTGGCAAGCATTTAAACTAGCCAAGGGGGGAGGCACTGAAAAGGAGCAGGTAAATCCCAGCCTCCCCCAACAAAACATGGTAATTAGTGAGGTAAACACTAAGGTAGAGAAGTTATTAGGGAGCAGGACAGAGGTAAATGTAAAAAAAGGCAAGGCAGTAAGGACAGGAATGGGGCTAAAAGGGGTAAGGCTATCAAAAAGTGGAGGGTGATGAGTACCAATGTCCACAGTCTGTGTAACAAGCTCCCTGAACTAGTGGCCTTGATGGAAGAGGTTGCCTGGATATTGTGACAGTCACAGAAACATGGTACACAGAGAACCATGACTGGGATGTCAACATACCAGGATACACAATCTACAGGAGGGACAGGGAGGGTAAAAGAGGAGGAGGAGTAGCTCTCCATGTAAAGGAAGGGATCAAAGCAACAGAACTAAAGAGTAAACAGGGAGCAGATGAGGCACTCTGGGTCACCCTGGAGACAGGAAATGGCACCATAATCCGCACGGGGTTGTATACAGACCCCCATCTCAGGGGGAGGGAATGGACAAGAAAATGATAGAAGGCTTTCTTAGAATGATATTGTTGATGGGAGACCTGAATATGCCATATGTTAACTGGAGCACCTTTGCTGCAGGCACATCCAAGAGCAGGGTCATTCTTGATGCCCTACAGGGGGCATGCCTCAGACAGCTAGTATTGGAACCCACTCAGGAGGGAGCAATCTTAGACCTGGTACTCTCAAATGGGGACAGAGAAAGAATCTCAGATTTAGAGGTGGGTAGCCATCTGGGAACAAGCGACCACCAAACAGTGTGGTTCACGATAAACACAGCCATACAATCAAGCCATACAAAAGCAAGAGTATTGGACTTTAGGAGGGCTGACTTTGGGAAAATGAGAGAGTGCCTTAGAAAAGTACTAGCAAACAGGCAAGAAGGAAGGGTGGAGGAACAATGGGGAGTAATCAAAACAGCCATCACAGAGGCAACAAGCCTTTGTGTAGAGCAAATCAATAAAACACAACGAAGGAAAAAACCTCTATGGTTCTCAAAAGAGGTGGCAGGGAAGGTTAAGGAGAAAGGGATAGCATTCAGGAAATATAAGGAAACACAGAAGAAGCAGGACAGAGAACTTTATCAGTTAAAGCAGAAAGAGGCTGGGAAGGCAGTCAGAATAGCAAAGTCCCAAACCGAGGAAAGGATAGCCAATTCTGTTAAGAAGGGGATAAGACCTTTATAGGTACATTAGGGAGCCGAAGAAAGACCAAAGGAGGGATACTGAGGCTTAATAAAGGGGAGGGAATGTGGGTAGAGGGGACAGTGAAAAGCAGGGATACTGAACGAATATTTCTGCTCAGTATTCACAAAGGAAGAGGAGGGGGAGGTACCTAAGCCAAACAAGAGAAACACTCTGAAGATGGGGTCGATACCAGTCCATTTACAGAAGAAAGGGTTCTGAAAGAACTAATAAAATTGAAGGTGGACAAAGCAATGGGGCCTGATGATTCACCCAAGAATTCAAAAAAGAACTAAGGGTAGAACTAGTGACACCGCTGACTACTCTCTTTAACAGATCATGGAGGATGCATGGTACCTGGAGGACTGGAGGAGGGCAGATGTGATTCCTCTTCACAAAAGTGGAAGCAGGACAGAGGCAGGAAACTACAGACCGGTTAGTTTGACCTCAGTGGTAGGGAAAAAGATGGAATCACTTCTGAAGGAAAGAACTGTTGAGTACCTAGAGGCCAGTGGGGCACAGGACCCAAGGCAGCATGGATTCAAGATGGAAGGTCATGTCAGACGAATCTAATAAATTTCTTTGACTGGGTGACCAAAGTAGTAGACCAGGGAGGGGCTGTGGACATGGCCTACCTAGATTTTAGCAAGGCATTTGATACAGTCCCACACAAAAGAATAATACACAAGTTAGCCAGCCTTGGAGTGGGCCCCAAGGTGGTAGCCTGGATAAAAAATTGGCTAGACAACAGGACGCAAAGGGGAGTAGTAAATGGAGTACACTGTGAAGAAAGGAGGGTTACTAGAGGGGTACCGCAGGGTACAGTACTAGGACCGGTCCTTTTTAATGTCTTTATAAGTGACATTGCAGAGGAACTGGAAGGAAAAGTATGTCTCTTTGCAGATGACACAAAGATCTGCAACAGGGTTGATAACACAAGGTGAAGTGGAAAGGATGAGAAGGGACTTTGCAAGGTTGGAGGAATGGTCAAATGTATGGCAGCTCAGATTCAATGCAAAGAAGTGCAAGGTAATACACATGGGAAACAAAAACCCAGGGGAAGAGTACACAATGGGGGGTGAGATACTGACGACAGTAAAAATGGAAAGGGACCTGGGGGTAATTATATCAGATGACCTAAAGGTGGGCAAGCAATGTGATAAGGCAGTAACTAAGGCTGGGGGGATACTGGGATGCATAGGAAGGGGCATCAATAGTAAAAAACAGGAAGTTGTTATCCCGCTGTACAGACAGTTGGTGAGACCCCATCTGGAGTACTGTGTGCATTTCTGGAGACCCCATCTCCGCAAAGACATAGACAGGGTGGAGGCTGTCCAGAGGAGGGCAACCAAAATGGTGCAGAGTCTGCACCAGAAGACATACGAAGAAAGACTAAAGGAGCTTAATATGTATACCCTTGAGGAAAGAAGGGAGAGAGGGGACATGATAGAAACTTTCAAGTACCTCAAGGGAATCAACAAAGTCCAAGAGGGTAGCATCTTTCAGAAAAAGAGATGTGCAAGAACAAGGGGGCACAATTTGAAGACAGAGGGGGCGGCTCAGAGGTAATGTGAGGAAGTATTTTTTCATGGAGAGGGTTGTGATGGTGGAACAGCCTCCCGAGGAGGTCGTGGAGTCAAGAACAGTGGGGGAATTCAAGAATGCATGGGACAGACATAAGGCAGTCCTAGTGGGGGGTAGGAGGAAGTAAGCTGTTGGTTAACTAGGATCTGCAGCTTATCTGTTCGGTAGGAAAACGGACAGACTAGGTGGGTCAAGTGGTCCTTATCTGCTGTCAAATTCCATGTTTCTATGTTTATGCCTCGGCCTCACCAAGGTATAAACACCACTGTCAGCTCTATGCCGACCTAAAATGGCCCTGCCCTGCTGCTCACCGACTCCGGTCCTACGACTCTCTCAAACCCCCTCGTATGGGCTCAGATCGAATGAGCAAGCTCCTCTCTATATTCCTCGACATAAAATGCTATGGGTGCATGAGCTTTCTCTTACGCTGCCCCCAAGTATTGGAATTCTATCCCTCAAGCCATACGCTTAGCATCTACCCATGTGGGTTTCAAGAACCTCCACCGTGAATATTTACAAGCATCAAATCCCTGCGTATGCTTCCAGCTACCTAAAGTTTTTTTATCTCCCCCAGCTCTTATCCTTGCTACACTACACTTTCTACCCTTCCTCCTCCTGCTTTCATCCTCCCTCCCATTTGTAACTTCTCACCCTCTCCCCCCTCCCCTTCCTCCTCTTTACTCTTTTTAAGTGCATAGTCCTCACACCAGTACTTACAGTATGCAGTACTTTACAACCCTGTATTTCTTGCACTCGTTCTCTCTAATATCCCAATGTATTGTTTAAATATTGACCTGTTCCAACTATGTACTTCACTGATTCACTATTGTATTTCTGACTCCTTCACTTTGTATTCACGTACGTTTTGTGCTGTGTCACATTGTTGTTGTTAATTGTATTCAACTTGTATCCTCCTGGATTGTGCCTGAAAATAGGCATCCTTATGCCTAGTGTACTCACCCGGTTACCAAGAGCAAATAAATAAATAAATACAGGTGCAACACAATATGACCCACAGCGGCGAGGAATATGGCACCAGGAGCAGTGGTGCCGAGAGCTTCTGCAGCTCAGAAAATTAGTATCGATGGGCCTGGCACCAACAGCGGCCCCCCCCCAGGGCAGGGACCCCCCCCCAAGGGCAGCGCAGATGTGGGTGCTATTGTTGATGCTCCAGGGTTCCCCACTGAGTGGGGAGGTGGCAGTGCCAACACCTGCAAAAGCTATGGTCCACCAAGGGTTTCTGTGGCTGGGGTGTGTTCCCCAAAAAGACCTGACCATAACACCTTAGACCACCTAGAAGGAGTTCAAGTGTATGCATGTATGTGATCAGCAAAGGCTGCTCCTACTCAATCCCTGGGAGGGGGTTGCAAGACTCCTCTGAATCCATGATACTCACAGATATCTTATTCACCTCTGCAGTCCAGGATGAAGGATGGGATGAAGTCAGTGAAGTCTCAATGTACCAACTCAAAAAGTCTTGGCACCAAGCATTTCTGATTAAAGCTGAACCAGCATAATATTTTGTGGTGATTTGCATATACAGCCCATGATGCTTTGCATTATGGGGGTATGTGTGATTTTGTAAAGTCTCGATGTCTTCATTCACTGCAGATGGTGCCTTCTTTCTCTATGATGCTGATCCACTTTGGGATCAGCAAATGTGGAAATAAGGAATCTCGAAATGCATCACTTAAGACTTGAAGCTATGCAGCGTCAGACAACAGCAATGAGGACAAGCCATGTTATGGTCAGCACCGAGACACCAAAGCTTTTTGTATGCAAATCTTTACTCTTAATTTTCCTGCCGTAAGGACAGAGATGGAATGGAGGTGGCAGTTTAGGCATGGTACTGAACGGTCAGGAAATACAAAGAGTAAAGTACCCATGGAACAGAGCACTCGATTGCGGGATAAAGGGTAACTGAGGCTGTTGGGACAGTAGATGCCTCAGTATGGTGCCGTGCACATGATCATGTATCAGGGTGTTGGGCATTGCTTTCTCTCGCAGGGTCCTGTCGCCTCCAGCTCTAAGAGCAAAGAAAAGGGCTCTATGGAGACAATTAATTCTTTGAACATGAACGGTATCTCCAGCTAGTAAGTATGTAAGTAAGTTTTATTTAGAACAGGAGATGTACAAAAATCACTGTGTGCGAATGCATTTCCAATTGTGTGCTGCATAAAATCACAATAGTGTAACAGGTTGTTGAACAACAGCAGCTAACATTTTTAAACAAATGTCAAACATTTAAGCCTATAAGAAAAGCACCCAACATAAACTAATTAGCTAACCCATTGCCAAAAGTACAAAAAAGACAAAGCGAGCAGAGGATCAAATTAAAACAAGGCAAAAAAACCTAACAATATTTAATAAATAAATAAACAGCCCCTACACCAGATTCCCACTGTAACTCTTGCCATTAATGTGGATAGTCACTCCGTGGACAGCCACCTGAGGAAATGGTAAAGGTTGCAGGCAGAAGACAGCACGAGTCATTTATAGGCAGGACTGTTCAGAGAGAGAATAAATACAGGTTACTCACCTGTAACAGGAGTTCTAGGAATGGTATATGTTGTTCATCCACACTGTCTGGCAGGTATCCTTGCCGCTTTAAATCTTGCCGGAAGGTCTTCAAGCTGGCTCCTCCCACCCACCGGTGGTAAAACTCTCGGCTCCGCCCATGACGCCAGATCTGCCCGCTGGAAGCTCTAGTCCGGCCGCCGGGAGGTCAGGAACAGGTGGATGAACAACATATACCATTCCTAGAACTCCTGTTACAGGTGAGTAACCTGTATTTCTAGGGACATGGATATATTGTTCATCCACACTGTCTGGCAGACTCTAGCAGTTCTCCGGGAGGGGGAGGCAAGGCACACCCCCTACTTAGGGAATAAAGACTGGAGAACCGAGGCCCCAAAACCAGCATCCCGGCATGACTCAAGGTCGATGTGGTAATGGGTGATGAAGGTGTGTGCTGACTTCCAGGTAGCAGCCCTGCAGATATCCTGGATAGGGATGTCCCTGGAAGCAGCCACCGATGCAGCAGTATGGCGGGTAGAATGAGCTCTTATCCCTCTGAGAGGCTCCATGCCCGCCAACTTATAGCAGAGATCTATGCAGGAGGTGACCCACCTGCTTATCGTCCGCTTGGCTGCAGGTCTTCCAGGTGCGGCTTCAGCGTAGGTGACAAACAGCTGGCGAACCTCTCCCCGAATTTCAGCCGTGCGCTCCTTATAATAAGCGAGCGCCCTTCTAGGGTCCAAAGTATGGAGCCTGTATTCTGGCCTCCGAGGTGTGACTGCGGTAGAACACCGCAGAGTCAACACCTGGTTAAGGTGAAACCCGACACCACCTTCGGAAGGAATTTCGGGTGGGAGGACAACCTTGTCCCTGTGGAAGACCAGGTAAGGAGACTCGATGCAGAGCGCCTGGAGCTCTCCCATCCTTCTGGCTGACGTGATAGCCACCAAGAAGGCGGTCTTCCACGACAGGTGAGAGAGTTCACACCTGTGCATTGGTTCGAATGGCTTGCCCATGAGCTTTGCCAGTACCAGCAGTAAATCCCACGGAGGTGGAGGTTCTCGCACCGGAGGGGAAATGTGATCAAGGCCTTTGAAAAAGCGCCAGACCACCTTCTCCTGCGCCACCGACTGCTCCCCGGCCCATGCCCGGTAAGCAGAGATGGCTGCCAGGTGCACCCTTATGGTTGTCAACCTAAGCCCTTGACGAGAAAGGGACCATAAATAGTCCAAGATGCTTGCCAAGGAACAGGAGGAAGGGTCCAAGCCCTTGCCCTGACACCAAATGGAAAATCTCTTCCATTTGAAGGCATAGCATTTCCTGGTCGACTCCTTACGGGACGCCTCAACTACATTGAGGACCTCGTCGGAAAGACCCAAGGCCTGGAACTCTAGCCGCTCAGGAACCAGGCCGTCAGGTGCAGGGATTGAAGGTCCGGATGGAACACCTTCCCCTGATTGACTGAGAGCAGGTCCGGGCGAGCTGGAAGCTGCCTCGGGAGCCTGAAGCTGAGGCTGAGGAGATCTGGGTACCAGAACTGGCAGGGCCAGTCTGGGGCTATCAGAATCACCTGCGCCTTGTCCCTCCTTGCTTTGAGAAGCACCTTGTGTATCAAGGGAAATGGGGGGAAGGCGTAGAAGAGGCCCGGGGTCCACGGCCTCGAGAAGGCATCCCCCTGCAGCGAGCCCTGCTGAGGGGGGCGGGCATGGAACAGCCTCAGCTTCACATTCTCCCTGGAGGAAAACAGGTCCACCTGAGGTGTGCCCCAATGGGAGAACAGATCTTGTACTACCTCCGGCAGGAGAGACCACTCGTGGGATGCAGCCCCTATCCGGCTCAGGGCATCGGCCAGGGTGTTGGAGGCTCCTGCCACATGAATGGCTAGGAGATCTGGCTCCAAGCTGCGCAGGTGACCAAATGCGGAGAGCTTCTTGCATAGAAGCATGGAGCGTCCCCTCCCTGGTGGTTTAGATAGTACATGGTCGTGGTATTGTCCGCCTGACTGGACCACTTGACCCGGAGAAACGGAGCAAAGGCGGTGAGAGCTAGGCGGACCGCTCGGAGCTCCAGCAGGTTGATGTGGCATCGGGACTCCCGCGGGGACCAGAGGCCGTGCGCCCGGTGTTCCCCCAGATGGGCACCCCAACCCATCAGAGAGGCATCGGTCGATAGAAAGACCGTCGGCTCGAGGCGGACAAACGGGATGCCCTCCTGCAGATGAACTGGAACAGTCCACCACCGGAGAGTGTTCCACATCCCCTGGGTCACCATCACTAGCTGGTCCAATGGATCGCTGGCCAGTCCCCACTGAAGAGGGCGCATGTGCCAGCGTGCCCAACGGACCACACTGGTACAGGCCGCCATGAGACCCAGGAGGTGCAGGAAGTCCCGGGCAGGGCGCGATTGCCCAACCAGAAATGACTGGGCAAAGGAGGTAAGAACCTCGGCCCTGTCCGCCGGGAGCCGTGCTCTGGCTCGAAGAGAGTCGAGCTCTGCCCCGATGAAAAGAATCACCTGCTTTGGCTCGAGTTCCGACTTGGCCTAGTTGATGAGGCCGACCTGAGAGCAAACCTGGAGGGCCAGATCTCTGACCGCCCACCTCCTGTCTGGAGGGGTGCTATCAGCCAATCGTCCAGGTAGGTGCACACTCTGACCCCTCAGCGCCGCAGGAAAGCTGTCACCACTGCTATGCATTTGGTGAAGACCCTGGGAGCTGGAGACAGGCCGAAAGACATGGCTCGGAACTCGAAAAGGGATTCCCTCCGCTCGAAAGCGGAGGAATCTCCGATGTGACGGATGGATAGGGACGTGAAAGGACGTGTCCTGCAGGTCCAGAGAGCAGAACCACACGCCGGGTTCCAGGGATGGTATTATCTGAGCCAGAGTGACCATCCTGAAGGTTCGAGACCTTAGGAACTTGTTTAGGTCGTGTAGGTCGAGAATGGGGCGCCAGCCCCCCGTCCGTTTCGGAACCAGGAAGTACCTGGACACAAACCCCGGGTCTGAGGGAGGGTCCGCCACCTCCTTGATCACCTCCTTTTGGAGGAGGAGAGCGATGTCGGCTCGGCAAGCCGACAGTGAGGCTGTGGACCCCGAGGCCCCCCGAGGTGCGACGGCTCTGAAGGGTGGGGCCTGCTCGAACTCCAGAGGCAGGCCTTTTCCCACCACCTCCAACACCCACCTGTCCGTGGTAATAACGGACCAGGCAGAAAAGAAGTGATGGAGCCATCCCCCCACGGGGGGAACCTGGGGTGAGGTGACGGGGTTGGGGGCGACACCCCTCAGCCCGTCACTGGGCAGACTTGGAGGAGGGGCCGGCCGAGGGACCTCCTGGGCCTTTACCTTCCTGCTTCCTGTTGGAGGAAGCCCCGGGCTTGGGTTTGGGATGCCAAGCCCGAGCCTGCTGGCCCTGACGCTGTTGGCCGGACGTCGCGGGCTAGAGGGACGAAAGGGCTTAGGCTGTGGTTTATGCCTTGTCCTTCTGAGCGGATGAGACTGAGTCCAAGGTAGCATTGGACTTCTCGATCCTCTGCAGGTGACCTTCCACCCCAGGGCCGAAGAGGTCGGTCCCCAAGAAGGGGACATCCGCCAACTTGTGCTGGGTATCCGAAGTGAAGGTGGATATCCTCAGCCAAGCCCGACGACGCATAGCCACTGCGACCGCCACAGACCTGGCACATGAGTCCCCAATGTCCAAAGCAGTCTGAAGCTGCTGTTTGGCAACTGCCCTGCCCTGGTCCCGCACCTGCCTAACCGTGGTCTGCAGATCCGCGGGAAGATGAGGGACGACCTCGTCCAGGGAGCCCAACAGGGCATGACAGAAATGTGCCATGAGGACGGCCGAACTGGCCTGGCAAAGGCTGAGGGAGGACGCAGCGTAGACTTTTCGCCCGGCATAGTCCAATTTCTTGGACTCCTTGTCGGGAGGTTTGTCCAAATCCCTAGCGTTCCCGGCACACCGGAAAATGCTGTCGGTAACTAACCCCTCAGCCGAGGGGTGTTCCGAAAAACCGGACAAGGAACCGGTAGGGACCGCATACTTCCTGGCCATCCTGGCTGAAGGCGCAGGGCAGGAAGCAGGGCGCTGCCAGATCTCCAAGGCCGGGCCCACTATGGCCTCAGCCACCGGAAAGGCCTCCATAGGGGAATCCCCTCGGTCCAGAATCTCCATGAGGGGATACCTGGCCCGCTTAGAAACGGGTTCGAGCTTCATCCCGGTGGACTCCAAGATGAGTCGAAGCAATCCCAGGAAGGATGAAGGGCTATCGTCCACCGACTGTCCTCCTGAGGACTCCAAGTCCATTCGCTTGGAGAAAAGGGAGGAATCGTCTTCGGACTCGGAAGAGTCCTCAAAGAGCTGCCTCGGGCCTAAGCCACCCTCCACCTGCTGAGGTTGATCGGGAGTGAGGGTGACAGACAGCCTATGGGGCAGTCCCTGAGCTGACCGAGAATTCTTGGTCGGAGCCCCAACTAACGGCTGTGGAGGCGGAGGTTCCACCGAAATCGGTGGGGCAGCTGGTTTTGGCCGAACAACCGGCCTGGGAACAGGCTCCTCGGATGAAACGAGGGGTTGTTTCGGCCGCGCCGGTGACAGCCACTTAATGGCCGGGGAAGGCGACGGCGTCGGCTTATTCCCGGTCAGAAGGAGCTGTTGCCACATGAGGTCCTCATATCGCCGACGCAATTTACGCCGAAGCCTCCTCGTGCCGAGGAGGAAGGAAGAGGACGCGCAGCGGCGCCGTTACAGTGCCGAGACCGAGACCGCCTATGACAGCGGGATCGGTGGACCGCGAAGAAGTCCAAGACCGAGACTCGAGAACCTCGCTTTCCCGAGGACGGTGCAGGGAAGTGTCGGGGAAACGGCACTCCCCTGTTCGAGGGTTCAACCGAAGGCCCGAACTGAGGACAGACAAGCCAACGGGTCCTCAACTCCCACCGGGGAACTGGGAGGGGATTCGCGGCTTCTCCTGTTATAACCCGTCCAACGGGTCGAGAGAAAATCTGGACCATGGCCGACGAAGTCTCGGTCAACTGGCCTGATCGGGACACCGGAGACCAGTGGCCTGGCCGAGCGGTCGAATCAGTCGACGTGGCCAACCTCGAGGAGAGGATCTTTCCGCCCCTAAGAGCGCCGACGGGTGGGACTTACCCTTGCTCTTTTTGGACCGAGAGAATGGTCCAGCAGAAGTTGGTCCCTCACCTTTAGTAGAGAGGGTCAAACAAAGCTCCTTAAAAGAAGCTGAATAAGAGGCACTTAGAGAGAACGGGACAATGCCGCAGCCGGCGAGAAGCGGCTCACACGCCTCCTTCTTCGAGGGGCGATCATCTGCTCGAGCTGATTCCACCGAGCCCGCCCGCCACGGAAACCGCCGACCGGGCCTCTTTGACTTCACCGAGGAAAAGGCTCGGGTTTCTAGTTGTAAACGGGCAGCACGGCTCCGAGGACGAGGCCAAAAGAAAGAGCACAGGTTGCAGGCCTCGCGGGTCGTGGCTCCAGGCTAGACAGTAGACGATGCGGAGTGCGGATCCGTCCGAGACATCTTCTACACCGCAAGGGCATCTCCAGAAACCGGAGTCGATTGGTCCATCGAGCTGCCGAGGGAGAGAAGATCAAGTCTTTAAGCAAAAACTTTTAATTTAAAATTCAAGAATTAGGAACCAGTCTTATACACAGAGCGTTATGAGGGAACCTGAGCTTCAAGCGGTAAGGAAGATCTGGCGTCATGGGGCGGAGCCGAGAGTTTTACCACCCGGGTGGGTGGGAGGAGCCAGCTTGAAGACCTTCCGGCAAGATTTAAAGCGGCAAGGATACCTGCCAGACAGTGTGGATGAACAACATATCCAAGTCCCTAGAAATGAAGTTCGGAGCTGATTATTAAAGCTGCCAAACAGCCTTCTATTTAACCACCTGCTTGACCACTGCCTACTCTGACACTGGATACTGAGGTGCTCTATTGCAACCCCTGAATACCTAGTGTGTACCAATCATTAGTGTGCCCAGGAAGGTGCTGATAGCTAAGGGTCACAGGCAGAAGATGGCACAGGAGTTGTACCTATCATTTTATTCATATAAAAGTCCAAAATACATACAGAAGGAAAATTAGTCCAGTAACAAAAGAAATCTTCAGGTCTCTACTTCCCTCATAGAGCCTGTGGATTAACTTCAGCCAATACCTGAGAGTAATCTCCTTCTTACACTCTTGATGAAATACCTGTGTGAAATTTCCAGCACACAATACAGGTCCTCCTCCTTCACAGTCAGCACACTAACTGACAACTCCAACTCTATCCCCTAGTGGTGAGCAGTATATATAGCCCTAGGGATTACATCATAATGTTAGGGGAGTTCCCATTGGCCTCTAACCATAACCGTGCAGGCAGGCAGATAGGGCAGGACAGCTCACAGCCAAATGAATGAAATTCAGAGCTGATTACCAAACCTCCCCAGCAGCTTTCCGTATACATCACAGAGGTAATAGCTTCTCAAGTAGTTAGCTAATGGGGTTTGAAGGTGATGTGGATTGCGGAAAGGGTGGCCCGAGAGATAGGGCATAAAGATAAAAAAAAAAAAAAAAAATGATGAAATTATTTTTTACTAAATATGGCACTTGTAGATCCTACCACAAAGGATGCGAATACCAGATTTCCAGCACCTAGTAGAGTTACAAACAGCTAAAAACTATGGTTTAACATACTCCAGATGTGCAGCGTTATCGAAAAGGCCACTGCAGTCAGTGCTGTGCCCCTTACAGTAAAGTGCTTATGCAAGACCCAGCACACCAGTCGTAGAAGAAAGAAAGCTCTAATACAACGGTGGCTTTTTCAAATGACTCCACCATTTAACATGCACACTGAGACTACAGAATAACTATAAAACAGGGTGTGCCCATTGCAGCTTCAGCGTTTCGCACCTACTTTCCTAGGTGCCTTGTGAAGGTGACACACTGGGACTACAGAATAACTATAAAACAGGGTGTGCTCATTGCAGCTTCAGCGTTTCACACCTACTTTCCTAGGTGCCTTGTGAAGGTGACACACTGGGACTACAGAATAACTATAAAACAGGCAGGGTGTGCCCATTGGAGCTTCAGCATTTCACACCTGTGTTCCTACGTGCTTTGTCAAGGTGACACACTGGGGCTACAGAATAACTATATAACAGGGTGTGCCCACTGCAGCTTCAGCGTTTCGCACCTGCATTCCTAGGTGCTTTGTGAAGGTGAGAAGGTGACACACTGGGACTACAGAATAACTACAAAACAGGGTGTGCCCATTGCAGCTTCAGCATTTCGCACCTGCGTTCCTAGGTGCTTTGTGAAAGTGACACACTGGGGCTATAGAATAACCGTAAAACAGGCAGGGTGTGCCCATTGGAGCTTCAGCATTTCACACCTGCATTCCTAGGTGCTTTGTCAAGGTGACACACTGGGGCTACAGAATAACTATATAACAGGGTGTGCCCGCTGCAGCTTCAGCGTTTCACACCTGTGTTCCTAGGTGCTTTGTGAAGGTGACACATTGGGGCACCAGTGGGCTTACTGAGTTCTATAGTTGTTCTGTAGCTGTGCTACATGTTCCATGCCTCAGTATTTTGATCACAAGAAACAAAGTGATTGCTGAAGCAACCACTATTGTATTGGAACGTCCAGGACTAGAGTGCTAGGACTTGCATAAGAACTACTCTTCAGAAGTATCTACTTAACCCTGCAATTTAAAGCCATGAGAAAAACAAGACATTTATTTTCAAGCAGAAAGAGGTTTTCTGTTGGTAATCATTTTATATTGCTTCATTTCAAATCCCTGGGGTTGCAGGGAGCCAACTAGCTTTGAAACACGATGCCGTGTCATTGACTCACCTGGATTTTTTGATGTTTGGAGCTAAAACGTGTTTTTTTTTGTACTGTACCTCTGTTAAGCTTAGCCAACAAAAAGATAAAAGGTGACTAGTAATAATTATACAGCAAAGCTGTACCAACATTATTGGCATGGAGATTAACTGGCAGAAAGTTTTGCTTCTGTGCTTTCCTTCAGTTTGTGAAAAATTAATGGTTCAAATTTCTAGGAATGTGACCAGTCAACAACTATTTTATTTGGCATAACAGGTAGAGTAACCAATTATTAAAGCATTCCCATTTTATAACGATAATAACATGTCCACTAGAAACTACACAGTACATCAAGACACTAGGAGGCATATTGCCATCGGAAGGTGTACATCTACCTAGCTTAAGAAGGTGACTGAATAAGTAAATATGGGAGTAGGAATTTAATTATATTTCCTGACAACTTTCTGGACTGTTGATAGGCAATGCTTTAGAGAAGCTGGCTGCTACCCTCACATACTTGTGATGTGTGACACTGGACTTCAATACAGCTTTTCCCATAATTTTCATTCTTGTATCTTCAGAGATATTTAATACCAAGTTAATTCAGTAAACAAGGAAGTTATGACAGTTCTCCACAGGTTTTGATTGAGCTGCAGTAAAGGTTGCTGGAAGAGTAAGACCGAATTCTTTGGAAGATCCTACCACTGTTCTGTATGAAGCACCAGTTGTTAGGTATTACAGTACTATTGTAAGTGCTTCAGGTGTGTTGGGGAGGTAGTGTTTAAAATGACTTTCTCATTCACCTAATTAACTCGCCAATATGCTGCATATAAGTAAAGATATAAGAAAGACAATTATGGGAAATATTCTGCTGAAATCCAGTGTGAGAGCAGCAGCCAGCTTCTCTAAGCCACTGCTTGTCACCTAGAACCGTTTATGTGACGTCGAGCCAAATGTCTAATCTTTTTAAGAGGAGGCTTCGCTAAAGCCCTTTCTTACCTTGGATACACAACTTTTTCAAGATTTATATGCAGTAGTGTATCGTGGAATGCTGTTTTGCATGGACATCCATTCCTAGAATAAAGTTGTAGTGTATGGTTAGCCCCTACTGTGTATGGATTTCCAGACACTCCCAAGATGCTGTTATAGTACAGTTCAAAGGTCATGAAAAGTTGCTGTGGTATCATTGTGATGTCACAATGATACCACAACAACTTTTCACCGTTGACATGCTACCAGACTGGACAAAAACCTATTGTGCACAAAAAAGTCAAGGCAAAATGTCAGTACTTCTTAGCAAGCGGTTCACACAGACAGTTTTGGCACGGACAGCCAGAGTCAGCGTTGTGTTACCAAACTATACTAATTTATCAGTTTTCTTTTTTCTGTTTTAAATAAACATTGTCGCCATGAAACTTCAGAAGGTCCAGAGCGGTAATAACTGTTAGCTGTGGCTTGGTAGCAAACTGAGGTGCTGGGAGAAAGTGGAATCATGAACTCAAGGTATCAAACCTTGTAAATTAATCTTTTAAATCTTGGGGAAACCATGCACTATATAGAACAGTGTATGGGTGATCATACACAAGCAAAGCTGCGTTTCTATCTTAGGGATGTGTTGCCATCATAGAGGTCTCTTGAGCTTTGCTCTCAAGGTCTGTATGACATCATCACATCCCCTCGATGAAAACACAGCCTTGTTGTGTATGGGCACCCATACACTATTCTGTACGTTGTGCTGCAGGAGTGACATTAGTATGTGTTGTTGTGTTGCAGTAGTGATGTCACTGTTGCAGCAAAACAAAGTACAGTTACATAAGAACTTACCGTAACAGTACATTTTCAAGAGAATCTCCTCCATTAGGCCACACCTTTGGAACATAAGTCATCAGCAGTAAGACCACATGGAAACCATTGCTAGCTGGGGACCACCCATGATGATGTGCAATGTCTACATGTACAGTATATAAACATGGGTGACCCCATCACTCCTCAGTTACCACCACAGATTAGCCTCGGAGGACTTCCAACCATGGGGAACCAGGAGATGACACCAGCACCAGGCATAAAAGGAGAGGCATGAGATTGGAGACAGGATCCATGGAGTACGGTTTTAGGCACAGCATCTGATATACCCCTCACTGAGAACAAAGGGGAGAAGGGAGAGGGTACGGCATGGCATAATGGAGAAGATTCTATCAAAGATCTACTGTTTACGGTAAGTTCTTATACAACTGTTCTATCTTCTTCAAGGATATCTCCTCCATTAGGCCACACCTTTGGAATGCTTCCCAAGCAGTACAAAGTAAACTGGGAGGGTAGCACAATCTCCATCAGGACAGAAGGCCTTGCAGAACAGCAAGCCCAAAGCTGGCACACCTATGAGAGATGATGTCCAGACTGCAATGTTTAGTGAAAGTGGACAGTGCTCAGTATGGCTGCAGTACACATGTCAGCGGCAGAGACATTTCTGAAACAGGCAACAGAAGTGGCCATATTTCTTTGTGGAATGACCATGAGCAACAACAGGAAGTTCCATATCGTACTTTCTGTAACAGAACATAATACAATGTGCCAGCCATCTGGACAGGCATTGTTGGAGTGCCATCTTTCTCAGGGGTGAACCAAACAAAAGCTGAGAGGACTTTCTGCAGTCTGCAGTGCGAGCAATATAGTATCTTAGTAGTCTCTGTATTTCTAAAGTATGGCTTAGTGCCTCACGCTGACTGGCATGCTCAGGATAATATATAGGACGCTGTATTGTTTGATTCAGTGTAAATTCAAATAGCACCTTTGGTACAAACTTAGGATTCTTACGCAAAGAGACTGTCTTTGTAAAAAATCAAATAAGGAGGCTCACACATCAGAGTCTGAAGCTCAGAAATCCTTCAAGCAGAAGTCATCGCAACTAAAAATTACATATTACATATTACATGACAGGAAACATAACCTACAACTCGTGGCTGGCTCTAAAGGAGTCAAGATCAATTTTTCAAGAATGAAATTCAAGTTCAAAAGTGAGACAGGATTATGGACAGAAGGTTTCATAAGAAGAATACCTCTCAGAAACGTATGGGACACTTCTAGTTAGTCAGCTGTATGACCATCAATAGGGGCGTGGAAAGCTGACATAGTAGGCAAATGTACCTTAAGAGAGGAATACTGCAGGTCAGAGTCAGACAGAGAAAGTAAGTATTCCAGCACAGGACATGTTAAAGGATCCATATTCCAGGAAGCAGCCCAAAGAGTGAAATGCTTCAAATTCAGGGAATAAATATGTCTGGTACAAGCTTCCTAGCTGCAATCAAAACATCAGCAACTTTGGAGAATACCCCAAAATGTGCAATGGCCATGTCTTCAGGAGTCATGCATGTAGATGTAGGTACTTCAGGTCCGGATTGGATCAGAGATCCCTTGTCCAGGGACAACAGACCCAGATGCAGATGTACGGGGGCAGAAGGCTCCACCGTCAGATGCTGAAGGAGTGAAAACCATATCTGGTGAGGGCAGAATGGAGCAATGAGGATGAAAGAGGCACTTTCCACCCACTGCTTCAGCAGAACCCTCTGTATTAGAGGAATTAGGGGAAGTGCATATAAGAATTTCCCTTTCCAGGAGAGGGACGTGTCTTGCCAAGAAACTCCAGGCCCTGGAGCAAGCGAGCAGAAACGCAGCAGTTTTGCATTGTGTGTGAACGCAAAATGGTTCGGCTTTGGAGAACTCCATCTTGTGAAGAGGTTGTTCACCATGGAGGTCAGCAATTCCCTTTGTAAACCAGTACAAACAAGTATTTGCTCCACAGTAAACCACCATGCTGGGTCAGAAAGCACAAACAAAGCAGAACAGACTAGCACCAGTGTAAGCTGCTATACCTACTTTATTAGACAACACAAATGCTGGAAAATAAATTCCATGGTACACTCACGGCATGTACTTAGCAACAGCAGCACAGTGGGACACTACACATGTAAAACCCTTAACTGGTTTTGCCCAAAAGCTCCATCAGAACCATTGACTAGGACCTGCTTAACCTGTCTGCTAATATGTTTTGAAGACCTGGGAGAAACATGGACAGCTGAAAGCCATGAGACAGAGCCTATTACCATACTCTCACTGCTTCCCTACATAGGGTATGGGAATGACTGCCCCTTTGTTTTTAATGTAATGTATCACACTGACATTGTCCATCTGGATTAGCAGAGGAATGGGACAGGGATGATTCTAAAATGCCTTCAGGTTGTACAGGACAGCCTTCATCTCCAGGACATTTAGATGCAGCTTGGTCTCTACCTTGATCCATGACCCCTATGTCTGGTAAGGGCTGAGATGAGCACCCCTGCAAGGGCCAGAGGCATCCATGGTGAGGATCTGTACAGGAGCTGGTACAAGGAATGGAACACCATTCAACATGTTGACATGGTCAATCCATCACAACAACACTGCAAAGAGGAGATGTGATGAGAATGATTTGGTTCAGCACATCCATCAACTGGACCCTGAGTGTCCACTGAAGGATTCTCATATGAAGATATGCCAGCAATACAGTCATTGTAGCCACAGCTATGAGACCCAGGAGATGTAACATTGTTCTCGCAGAGACATAGTGGCTCCTGTATACCAAGTGTGCTCTGTCCTGTGGCAGGAGAGCACATCCCTTCTCTGTGTCTAAGACTGCCCCTATGTACTGCAGTCTTTGGCACACAGTCAACACAGACTTCGGCACACTTACTGTGACCACCAAGACATCGGACAACTGACATGCTCAAGACAGGGTATGTAGCAGAGCTGACCTTCAGGAGTCCGTCCTCCAGGCAAAGGAAAACATACATAACTTCCCTGTGAATGGCTGATGCAACTACTGCAAAGCAGTTGGCAAAGACCTGGGGCACAGAAGACAAGCTGAAGGGCAGTACATTGAACTGATAGTGTTCTCCCTACAGCATAAAGTGGAGGTATTATCTGTGGGATATCCTGATCATTACATGAAGGTATATGTCCTTCACGTCCAGAGAAAAGATCCCCAGAACCCTCTTATCCATAGTGATCTCACGACATTGCTTCAGAGGCAGGGAGATCCTACCCCCCACACTCACCCCAGGAGGTAACATCTGAGGTGGGGAGGGGGATGGAAAAGAAGTAGCCAATACCGAGGACAGCAGAGCTACTGGAACTGATTCCTTTGGGTACCTTTTTGTGGGCACTGGAGGGAGGGGACCCAGAAGGGGGCCATCTCCTCTGCCATGGTCTTGGTGACACTAGGCATGACTACCTGGGGCAGCAGGTGGATGAAAGAAACCCTGATAACCACGTCTAGCAGGAGCTGAGTACACAGAATTTACAGAACTTAGAGTAATTTTTGAAGTCTGAAGGCCATGTGGGGTCTCTTCAACATCGCAGCCAAACAGTTATGACCCTTTAAAGAGAGCATTCAAAACTGCCTGTTGCACATCATTGGCAAAGCCAGCAACTCTGAGCCAAGACCCTCTCCTCATGAAAATGGCAGAAGCTGCAGCCTGGCAGAGGCATCAGGTATACAATATGCTGAGCGCAGCAAATGTTTGCCAACCTCAACACCAGCAGACAATGTTTTTAATTGACCATTCTTGGCAGAGACATTGGGCAAAGCCTGAGCAGCAGTACAAGAAGCTTTCCACAGTGTGTTCTGACATTCGATCATGAGGGCCAGGTTGTTCGCAATCCTAAGGCCCGATGGTACTGAGGCGTAAGTACGTCTGCCCACCATATCTAGCCTCCTAGATTCCTTATCAGGAAGTAAACTACTCATATGTCTAGGGGGTGTAGACCTATCATGAACAACCATGATGACCACAGAGTCAGTTTCTGGCTGGCATAATAAGGCTTAGCAGGAAGTGCAGGATACTGCTTATCAGCCTTTCCAGGAACTGCAGGCAGAGAGTTTGGTCTATACCATGCAGCCAAAATAGCATCTTCTAATGCAGGATATATAGGTGGAATGATAATGGAGAGGAAACAGGGCACCTCCAAAAATTCCATGAGATGTCTTTTAGTGGAATCTTCCTCTTTCACCTCAACGCCCTTAGCAGACTGCATCTGCTGCATCATGATTTAAAAAGAACGGTCCTCAGGAGATCTCAGGGTATAGACCACTGAATCCTCACTACAGGATGAGAGGGTAGAGCTAGAGTGAGGACCCTCACAAAAATTGCTCACCCTCATGTTCCTCTTATAACTCCTCCTACAAGTGCATGAGGTCAGGAATTTACTCCATTTCATCATCATCATCAGGCTGATGAGCGGCTGGCAGCGGCTGAGCGGCAGGAATCTGTGGCATGCTACTGGAACCCATCAATGGAGGCTGAGTGCTAGAAGGCCTCATCGGCAGGGCCACTGGAAAATTGCGCCCACAATTTTCTTACAGAATCCGCAATTTTCACCATTCTCTGCAAAAACTGACATGTTCCGCAATTTCTTGCAATTTTTGAGTTTTTATATTGAACTGTGTAAAAAGTATTACCATTTTTAATGAAATGCTCTCAAATATATTGACAATTTTGCATGCAGACTTGGGTTTGGCCGAAACAATGCAGTGCAAGGTAGGGCAAGGGTTTTATGTGACACTGATTTCTTTTGAATCCTTGTCTTGTTTGGTTTCAAAATCCACTGGCCAAGCGATTTGTTTTGTGTTGAAGTAGTCTATCAGAAACTTTTTGTTGCCACACAGACTGAAACAAAAGATGGGAGAAAAGGTGCAAATTATCCCATTCACTTAAATAGAGTGCTAACTTTGAAGCTTTTTTGCAAGTGACAGGGCAAGTATTTACTTGTGAGCATACTTTCATTCAGACTAGTTTTGATTTAAACAGCTGAGGATTTTTGGATGGCTCTGCTGATTTTAAACTTGAATAAGCTAGTTGGTAACAGTGATCTCACTCTTAGCAACTACCCCCTAGATGCTCACATGCAAAGACTACAATAAAAACCTGACTAACGTCTAAAAACAAGCTGATAAAACACAAAATGTATCTGAACAGTTATCTTTAACTAAACAAAATCTTTGCAGCCAGACTAAAACAAAGGTAAATTACAGGGTGCCCTGACTACTGTATGATGCAGTAAAAATATATTGGTATTTTTTTACATTTTTTGGTAACCACGTAAGGCCCACTAGGCACAAGTGCTTGTTTTCAGGTACAACCCAAGAGCACTGAGGAGGTTAAATGACTTGCTCAGACTTGCACAGTATACAAGTGGAGGCTGTGGGAATCAAACCCAGGTCTGCTAGATGTCGTCAGTTCATTCAGATTGTTATGCTGTCCTCTAAATTATCCTGCCAGCCCCAATAACCCCCAGATTTAATGTTTAAATATGTGATTTCAAAAATACTGTACAGTACCTACAGTACAAATTATGACCATTAAACACTTTAACATTTTACTAAAACTTATTCACCACTCTGCTTAATTTTTCTTGTACCAAAGTGGGTGAATAGTTGGCAGCACTGTAAACAGCTGTTGATTAGGCTGCATTATTCTACAGCCAGAAACAAAAAAATATATTTCTTCTGGCTTTATTTAATATTGATTTGCTGTGGCTCACTTTTATAGAATCTGTTTAGCACTATATGAGGCAGATGCTTTTAAATTTTGGAAGATAGGTAACGCTTACAATAGCTTATCAGTTTAGTATTCTTTTTAGGAACATAAGGCCTGATTCTAGAAGGATGATGCAAGTCACCGCCAAATGCAACTTGCACCACCTGCACGTGACATTGACCCTCGCCCTATTCTAGAATGGGCAGGGTCACTGCAGCTAAGTCCTGTGACTTGCAACATGCAGCCAGGTATGCCGAACAGAGGCGTACCTGGCAAGTATGTCTAGCGTCCATAACACAGGTCCTTAAGTGCCCCCCATACCCAGCTAGCCACAATAGTCACCCTGCAGGGCTGCCCACATCAACTGCTCCCCAGGTGTACAAGTAGTGCCCACAGGGCTCCCAACCCCTGCTCCCAAAGTGTTCAAACAGAGCCCCACAGGGCTTCCCATACCTCAGTCCCTGAAATGGTCACACCAGAGCCTGCAGAGCTTCCCATGCCCCTGGCCCCCAAAGTGTTCGAACAGCACCCCACAGGCTTGCACCATACCCCGGCCCCCAGAGTGTTCAGACAGAGGCCCCACAGGGCTTCCCATAACTCCAGCCCCCAAAGTGTTCAAACAGAGCCCACAGGTCCCCATATCCCAACCCCCGAATCCCCCATTGGAACATGCCCTGCAGGAGCGGTGCTGTCATCCCCACCCGTGCCCCAACCCTTGAGTCGCTGGCGCAAATCTGGCAAATACCCTACCCTGGTAGACTAGTGGCCCCCCACCCGCCCATACCAGCCCACCCAGCACCTCCACCCGTCCCCAGCCGGTGTCTGGCACAGCCACCTCTCACCACCGCCCAACGCCGACTGAGTTCAGTATGGTAGCGTGACTGAAAAGACACGCTCAGTAATTATCGGCGCGTCTTTGCATGCGGCGCTCGCCTGAACTCAGTCGATAACCCCGTGGTGGTGAAGATAGGCTGCATGTCGCCTGCTGGGGACGAGTGAGGGGTGCTAGTGTGGGCTGGGTGGGGCCACTAGACTTACCGTGGCCGGGTATTTGCATTCTGGCCACTCGGGAGGTCGAGGGCACAGGTGAGGACGGCACGCACCACGTAAGGGCATGTTTAATGAGATTCAGGGCTGAAGTAATAAACTGCCCTGCTAGGCTCTTTTTGAGCCGCCCGAAGGCGGTAACAATGGGAAGCCCTGCGAGGCACTGTCTGCAGTGATTCGGGGGCAGTTGGTGATGTCAGCCCTGCGAGCAGCACTGCTGTCTGGGCGTGTACAGTAGGGGATGGGGCAGAATCATGTTAAGTCTAGAACTGTTTGTACGGTGCCCATTGGAGCAACAACGGGGGCATGGGTGGGCACATGGATAGGATTCTACAGAACCCTCGGAGGACGTATGTAAGTTACACCAGCTAAATGCAGGTGTAACTTACAATGTCGGTTCTCCTCCAGGGGTTCTTGTAGAATCCCGACATTGAGGTCTTTGTTGCTGCCCTTCTGGAACAGGGCGCAACAGCTGCCGTACACCCCCTAGCGCTATGTCGCAGGGGGTTTATGGCGCAACTGCTGGCGTAACTGCTGTTCGGAGCAAGCGGCCTGCGACATGTCGCAGGCCACTCTGTAGAATCGCGCAAGTCGCAACTGCTGGCGTAAGTTGCTGCTTGCGCCACTCTACTTGGCACAAGTGCTGTTATGCCAGGCGTAACCTTTCTAGAATCGGGGCCATAAACTTTTCTTTATGATTTAAACATATCCAGGTGTCAGTTTATTCATTTAGCAATTTATTCTGACTAATATACGCTGCAGAAAACATTAAAAGACTTATTGTGACGCACTCAGGGTCTATAGTAGAACCCCCCGCAATTTCCCGCAATTTTGGGTAACCTTTTCCGCAGTTTTCCTGTGGCCCTGCTCATCGGTGGAATAACTAGCTGCACTGGCAATCCAGGCAGAATGTGTTGAATCATTTCATAAAACAACACCAACACAGTCTGGGAGTCAATGGCACCCTGCAAAGGGGCCCGGGCTGCCTGCATTGATGGGCCTTGGCCTGACGAGGATGGCATCATACTATCCATAGTACGTATGACAGTGCCTAAGCCAAGCCCTGACATTGGTGTCTCAGCAACAGTGAAGAGGGGGCTGTAGTCAACGCCGCTACAGCGGCCAATGACTAAGGTTTAACTTGTCTCAATGGTGACCGGGACCTCGTTGGTAAAGCAGACTTATCTTTTCCTCTACAGTGCCTTCAGAAAGTATTCACCCCCCTTGGATTTTGTCACATTTTGTTGTGTTACTACCAGAATTTTTAATGCATTGAAATGATTTTCCCCTTGATTCACACAGCATACTCAACAATTTAAAGGGGCAAAAATATTTATATTGTATAACAAAAATTTATGAAACATTAAAAACTGAAATATCTTGTTTACTTAAGTATTCACCCCCCTGAGTCAATACTTTGTAGAAGCGCCTTTGGCAGCAGTTACAGCTTTGAGTCTTCTTGGGTATGTCTGTAACAGCTTTGCACATCTGGATTTGGGGATTTTCGCCCATTCTTCCTTGCAGATTTGCTCAAGCTCTGTCAAGTTGGATGGGGAGTGTCGGTGAACCGCAATCTTTAAGTCTTTCCACAGATTCTCAATGGGATTCAAGTCTGGGCTTTGGCTGGGCCACTCAAGGACATTCACCTTCTTGTTCTGAAGCCACTCCAGTGTTGCTTTGGCTGTATGCTTGGGGTCGTTGTCCTGTTGGAACGTAATTCTTCGCCCCAGTCCAAGGTCTATTGCAGACTGATGCAGGTTCTCCTCAAGGATGTGCCTGTATTTGGCTCTATTCATTGTTCCCTCTATCCTAACAAGTGCCCCAGTCCCTGCCGCTGAAAAGCATCCCCATAACATGATGCTGCCACCACCATGCTTCATGGTAGGGATGGTGTTACATGTGAGTATGAGCTGTGATAGGTTTGCCAGGCATAGCGCTTTGCATTCAGGCTGAAGAGTTCAATTTTGTTTCATCAGACCAGAGGAATCTTTGCCACATGGTCTCAGAGTCTGCCATGTGCCTTCTTGCAAACTCAAGGCATGTATTATGTGGCCTTTTCTCGGGTGGCTTCCGTCTAGCCACTCTCCCATAGAGCTACATCTGTGAAGTGCTGCAGAGATTGTTGTCC
Source organism: Neoceratodus forsteri (assembly GCA_016271365.2). NCBI lineage: Eukaryota > Metazoa > Chordata > Ceratodontiformes > Ceratodontidae > Neoceratodus > Neoceratodus forsteri. The sequence goes on along the minus strand of CM057454.1, from coordinate 676,406,861 downwards.
TCTGGACAGGTTCTCCCATCTCAGCCATGGAACTCTGTAGTTCTGTCAGGGTGGTCATTGGGTTCTTGGTCACTTCCTGACCAAGGTCCTTCTTCCCAGTTGCTCAGTTTGGGAGGGCGGCCTGCTCTAGGAAGAGTCTGGGTGGTTCCGTAATCTTTCCATTTCCTAATGATGGACTTGACTGTGCTCCTGGGAACTTTCAACACCCTAGAAATGTTTTATACCCCTCCCAGATCCGTGCCTCCTCACAATTCTATCACGGAGTTCTCTGGACAGCTCCTTGGTCTTCATGGTAGATTTCTGCTCTGACATGCACTGTCAACAGTGGGACCTTATATAGACAGGTGTATTTCCTCTGAAATCATGTCAACCATTTGAACTGACCACAGGTGGACTCCATTCAAGTTTTAGAGTGATCTCACAAGGAAATTGAATGTACCTGAGCTCAATTTGAGTGTCATAGCAAGGGGTGAATACTTATCAAATCAAGACATTTCAGGTTTTATTTTAAATTACATGTACAAAAAATTCCAGGAGTTTCATTCCACTTTGACATTATAGAGTAATTTGTGTAGATACGTGACAAAAAAATCCCATATAAATGTATTTTAATTTGAGTTTGCAACATCACAAAATGTGACAAAATCCAAGGGGGGGGGCTAATACTTTCTGAAGGCACTGTATGTTTATGCTTGTGGTCAGACGACAAGGAGGACTGTGACAACAACTATTCCTTTTTCCCTATCCTTAGATTTCAATGGCCATCTTTTGACTAACAGTGAGGGAGAAGCAGATTTTGAGCCTTTTTCCATCTCTATGGTTTTCATGTTTAAACAGGTGGAAATGTTCTAGAGATTTCTAATGGCATTGCCTCATAGCCTGGTTGAAGTTCTGGCAAATCTCTCAAGTCCCCACATTGTGAGACAGGCCCAGACAGCACACATAGACTGCGTGTGTCCTCTGTAAATTTTATCTCTGCACTTAGTGTACTGAAATAAAGGCTCAACTGACTGCAAAGGCATACAGAGACAATGATAGCTACACTAATAAAAGAAAAAAGAATAAATGGCAATGGCGAGCTTCATGGCATTTCCTTCAGCAGGTCTGATGAAGATGATCAACAGTGGGAAAAGAACTGAGGAGTGATGGGGCTGCCCATGTTTCTAAGCATGTAGACACTGCATGTCATCGTGGGCAGCCGCTGGCTAGCGAAGGTGTCCATGTGGTCCTAGCACTTTCGGCTTATAGTTCCAATGGTTTGGCCTCATGGAGGAGCTATCCTCAAAGAAGATCTTAGAATGCTGACGTACAGCTGCTTTCCTCTAATTAATTGAGCTGAAAGATGCTTTTATTTTTAGACTTGACACTCACACAAACAGCTGCAGCTGCATTCGCTAGCCACAAATTGAATCGGTAATTTCAGCCCATCACAAACCCTCAAGTGCCTGCCTTCCCCTAGTCACCAGTTCACTGAAAAGAAGCAGAGTGTCTGAAATGGGCATGGATGCCCATACGCTATAAAAGATAATGTATGGGCATCTATACTAAGACAAGCTTGTGTCTTCATCTCAAGATTTCAGTGGCAACCAGAGAATCTCTCGAGCTTTGCTCTTGAGGTTGCTGGTTGCCACAGAAACCTGTCGATATAGGCACAGGTTTCATATGTATAGTTTCTCATCCATTATTCTCTATATGTATTTCACTTTAATCCACTTTTTCCCCATTATCTTTAGAAGTTAGATTTTTTAAATATATGTAGCACATCCCCACCCCGTAAATAAAGTAGAAGAAATCAAACCCTACTTTTCCAGTAAGGACATCACAAATGGAGGTAGAACCAAAATAGGCATGGGTAGGGCCACCCTGGTTAAGGCAGTTTCTAACAGTGCCTAAAAAACAAAAGAATAAATAACAGTCATTTAAATGTTAGAATACAGACACTCTTTTGAGACTTTAAACAGTGTTTCAATCTTAATATTTGTGTAATCTCTCATTTTAGTACAGCGTGTCACCAAATCCCAAGATGTAATTACAGCCCTATACAGTAAGTGCACTCATGGTGTATTTATCTTTTTTACCACTCCCGCTGTTGTTGTTCTGGTGCCTCTGACAATCTGTCAAATTTTACTTTTAGTTTTGCTGTTGGTTTGCGCATGTAGAATCAGCAGCAGCCTTCTGTAGTAAGTCACTGTTTACAGCCTTATGAAAATCAGTGTGTGCCTACATTAAGGAGACCTGAAAGAGGGAAACCAGCAGCTAGCCTACACCAAATAAGATATTTTATTAAATACTTGAAGTGGCAATGTGGGTTGGTAAGTAGAGGCAAGTGCTCTTCAATTAGTGCTTTAAGGCAGTTCTTGAAACTTCAGTGACTTTCAGTAGTCAGAGTGGGCAAACTAGCTGGGTAAAATATTGCAGGCTCTTGTGCATTGAGTGGTTAATCACAACTTATGAAGCAGGTGTGTGATTAAGGAGGGGCTCAGTCAGGCAGACAGGAGATTTAAAGAGCCCGATGCCATTGTAACAACTTTGAGAAAATGTAATGTTTAGACACAATTCAGCTTATATTTAATATTTTTTCCTGTAATTCTCACCCTTACTTCATTTTTACTAAGGACACTTAAATGTAAACAGGATCACTGCGCTATCTATTCTTCTGCTTGCCTACATCTGACATCACAGTTCTGTTTATGACATCACAATCTGTTGCTGTAAAGATAATTATGATTGCCATCAACAGGGGTTATGACATCAGGTGTAGACAAGCAGACAGAGCAGATAAAGTCTAAGGGACAATAATCTTCTTTCATACAACTGTCCTCAGTAACAGAGAAAAAAGGGGAAAGCATTATAGAAAATATAGATCGAAGGAGCAATCCTGACCAATCGGAGCGCTTCTTTCCCCTGCAAGTGAGACACTCTTATTCTGTGAAGAGTGCCTCACGTACAGATGCCCTGGAAACCGGCACATTCTGGGAACAGTTTTTTTTAAATATATTATTGATCGCTCTTGATCAATAATATAGTAATACGTCCCACGTCGCCACCCTTTTCTGTATTACAGTGGCTTCACTTGCCTTCAACTTGAGCATTCAGCTTCACTTCGCTGTTCTTGCTCCAGCCAAAGGTGCGTGAAACCACTCTTATACAGCAATGAGTTGCTCTGGGAGACGTATTAACATATATATGAAATGTAAACTGAATTGTGTCTAAATGTCACATTTTTTTCCAATTTTTTCTAATGGTGTCAGGAGCTCTTTAAAAAGCTAATTACTATGGGGCCCTGTGCTGGGAAACTTAAAAGAGGGGAGAGAACAAAGCAGCTAGCCTACACCAAATGAGGTCTTTTATTTAATATTTAACATAGCATAGAGGAACCCTAACAATAAAGAATAAAGCCGGAGATCAAGTAGGGTCTGTGGTTTTTGCAGCAGGTAGGGAAAATGGGCAGACTGGATGGGCCTAGTGGTCCTTATCCGCTGGCAATTTTTATGCTTTTATGTTAACATGAATGTCTGGATAAAACATAGAAACACAGAATTTGATGGCAGGTAAGGACCGCTTGGCCCATCCAGTTTGCCCATTTTTCCCTACCTGCATTATTACCGCAGACCATACTTGATCTACAGCTCTTTCTGCCTTCCCTTTCCTTTCCCGTATGATTCCCTTGTGCTTATCCCATGCATTCCTGAACCCACTGTTTTCGCCCCACCGCCTCCGCTAGAAGACTGTTCCACGAATCTACCATTCTTTCCATGAAGAAGTACTTCTTCATATCTCTCCTAAATCTACCTCCCTTCAACTTCATAGCATGTCCCCTTGTTCTTGAGCACCTTTTCTTCTGAAACATACTTCCCTCCTGTACCTTATCACCCCCCGTGAGGTATTTTAAAAGTCTCTATCGTATCCCCTCCTCTCTCTTCCAGGGTGTATATAGAGAGGTTCTTTAGTCTTTCCTCATAGTGCTTTTGATGGAGACCCTGTATCATTTCAGTTGACCTCCTCTGGACCACCTCCACTCTGTTTATGTCATTCTGTGGATGTAGTCTCCAGAAATGGACACAGTACTCAAGGTGGGGTCTTACCAGTGATCTATACAGAGACAACACAACCTCCCTCTTTCTGCTGTGATATCCCTCCCTATGGCATCCCACTAGCCCTTCCAAATGCCTTGTTGCACTGCATGGCCACCTTTAGGTCATCCAGTATGATTACCCCCAAGTCTCTTTCCTGCTTGGTAGTCATAAATACCACCTGACCCATTTTTCACTCTGCCCCTGGGCTTCTGTGCCCTAAGTGCATTATTCTGTACTTTTTCATACTGAAACCCAGCTGCCATACCCTTAACTACTCCTCTAGTTTTCTCAGGTCTCTACTTATCCTTTCCACACACACACCCCCGACAGTGTCCCCCCTATTGGTCCACCCTACTGCATACTTTGGTGTCATCTACAAAGAGGCAGAAATTAAAGTTACATACATACCGTAATTCTTGATCTTCTATGAATATTTTCACCATTTATTCACACTAATAGGTCTGTGCCGGAGGCACTAGGACCCCGTGGGAGCCAGCACTTTTTAGGAGGGCTGGTGCGGAGGCAAGCAGTGTGTATGCATGGTGCCGCATGAGTGGCTCGCAGCACCAGGCTTACCTCGGCACCAGCCCCTAACTGCCTCAGTTCCTTTTTTGATCGAGGACGTGCAGAATAAGCTAACTAGTAGTTATGCACTTCCTTGAAGGGCACGATGAGCTCTGGTGACTGGTGCAAGTGTGGACTGTGTATGAGTAGACAATGTCTTTATAGCTCAAGCCCTTAACAAGGAAGAGAGCAAAAACACAATAAAGTGAGCTCGGGGGATGGTGGGTGGGTGGGTGTGTGAATAAATGGTGAAGATATTCGTAGAAGATCAAGAATTACAGTAAGTATGTAATTTTTATATCTTCCAGGAATCTCTCTTCACTATTTATTCAATCTCATGAGTCAGAGTACCAGGCTGAGAAAGAACCCTTGGGGTAGGGTAGTTCGAGTGAAAAACTCACTCAGGACTAAAGTCTACATAGGACTGTCCTTCCAGGGCAGCATACAGCCTGACAGAGACATGCAGAGCATAGTGCCACCTAGCATAATGTGCACTGAGATCCCAGTTACAGCTTTGCAATCTATTACCAATCGGCACAAAGTGAATCTCTGCTAGAAACGTGACAAGTGCAGTGGTGGAGTTGGTGTGTAATTGACCTTTCAACATGACCTATGCCATGGCATAACAAAGGTGCAAACAGCTCACCACCTAGGCAGAAATACACTTGACTAGAGGAGGCAATTGGAAACAAAGGAGACCAAAAGCTTGTTCGGATTGTTTGAAATCCTAGCTCTGTCCAGGTGAGAAGAGAGGGCCCTCTTAATGTTCAGAGAATGGAGAGAGAGAGAGAGAGAGCTCTCCATCCTTCTGGAAGTTGGCAATTGTAGGTAGGCAGCACAGCAGCAGATTCAGAGAGAGAACTTAGCCACTTAGGAAGGGAAACTATCAAGTGCAGAGCACTACATTGTCCCTGTAGAAAACAGTATAAGGGGAATCTGCGATCAAGAGATGTATTTTAGGCAATCCGCCAGCAGAAGAGATGGCCACTAGAAGCTGCTTTCCAAGTAGAAAATTGACTCACAAGTCACAAAAGGCTCAGAGGGCTTGTGGAGAGCATGTCCAGCAAAAAGCTGATATCCAGGCAACTACCAGCTTCCAGAAGGGGGTCCTCATGGGTAAAAATGCCCTAACATAGTGCAGGGATGGAGTAGAAGACCCTGAGACAACATGTCCAACATGAAAGGAAGGATCATCTGTTGGGTGAGCGAAAGCCTGATTAACAGAGAAACCATATCTGCCGAGGCCACAGGGTGCAATCAAGTGATTTTTCTACCCTTGTGCATCTAGTTTGAGCTTTATTTCCAGCACTAGGAGGTTTGGAGGGATGTATACAGAAAATATTTTTTTGCCACAGCACTCTGAAAGCATCCTGGCAGAAAATGTCATGCTTTAGTCTTATAGAACAGAATCAAGGCAGTTCAAGCAAAAGAGTCCACATCTGGGGTGCCCAAGTCACTGTACAGTGATCTCATAAAATCAGTCTTGGAGAAGGACCCCTGTTTGGCCGAGAGTACCTGCCAGTGTGCACTAGACACCTAGCAGCTAACTGAACTGGAGTATGATCCCCTACTCCAGGCCCTCTCTCCACACTCTCACAGCTTCTCAGCAAACAATGTAAGAGAGTGCTCTTCGTTGTTTGTTTGTGTAATACAATGCATCCTGTTGTCCATCCAGAAAAAGGACTGTTTGTATTTGTTGAGATCCACTAGGGCTGACAGGCCATACAAAAACAGATTGCATGTGCAACCCACTGAAGTGGAGACGACACTCTGACGTACAGGTTCCAGACACCTTGTGACTGAAACACTGGCAGTTGGCTACCCAACAGGGAGGCCTCCAAAGAGAGAGTTGCCCAGGGTTTCGGATGGAAGAAGGAAAACTGGAGGAGACTGTTCTCCACTGACTGGCAAGTAAGTGATCAAACCAAGGGCTTGATCAGCTGTCTTAAGGTCCAGTATGGAAGGCGTGGGCATAAACAGAGTTGTTGTCCAAAAAGTAAAATGCAATATGCAGGATCATCTGTATATCACTCTAAAAGGAAGGCTAGGCCCTGACTGTATCTGGGAGAGTTCCTAGGAACAGCAACTGCTGTGAGTGTCAGAGCCAAGACTTCTAGACTCAACAGAACTTCAAGAAAGGAAGGAAGTGAGAGGCCGTGGCTACAGCTTTGTGGCTGGAGGAAGTGGCTATCAGTCAACTGTCTGGGTAGGGGTAACTTGGAATCCTAACATCTCAGGTGCACTGTGAGAGCGCAGGGGGCAGTACCTAGAAGCTTGCATACCTAGGGAGCAAACTAATACTGGAAAAATAAAAGAACTGGTGACTGCCTGGATAAAATTGTGGTCATAGCCGTCAGCAGAATTCCCCCCTTTTTTAAACCTTGTGCCGGGAGCAAGGCAAGCTCCAAAGGGATAGACAGAAACTTTACCCTTGGAGCTAGCAAGCACACGAGCATGCCTTGAGACACAGCAGAAGCACCTGGGTCTGAAAAACCCAGGGAATGAAGTCAAAAACACCAACCTCAGCAGAGATTGGGGGGGGGGACTTATTTTCCTTGATATTCACCCGGGCGGAGAGGAATAGGGAGGTTCCCCTGAACTGAGAACCTCTGGCGTACACTGGGTGCTACACAGAACACCACAGAGGGTGCTGGAGGTGGCACCAGGGACAGTGCAGACCTGAACTGGAGCTGGCGTGGAACCTGGCCCAATGCCGGCCCCGATGCTGGACCCAGTGCTAGACCCAGTGCAGGACATGATGCTGACACGGCGCCAAACAGCATACTGGGTCAGACGCAGTACAGGCTTCAAATATGGCACTGACTCAACAGCAGGGTCCCTCACCACATATTAGAGGCACTGAACTGGCACCAAGGCAAGAGAGAAAGAGCAAGAAGAGAGAGAGAGAGAGAGAGAGAGAGAGAGAAAGTCTGGCACTAGGAAAACACCGGAGAGCCGAACTGGCACTAACACTAGGGCTAGTAGGGCATCAAGACAGGCCAGAAGGCCGAACTCAGCACCAATGCCAGCCCCACAGCAACAACGACCCTGGAAGCACTGAGGTGATCACAGCAGTACCTGGCTGGTCCTACCTAGAGACACAAGCTAGGGGTGCAGCCAGCAGAACAGGAGTCAGTGGCGCCGTCACTGGCAAGGGGCAGATGATCACTGCTGGAGCCAAATGCTCTACCTGGCTTAGGAAGCCTTGCCCGTGGGTTCAGTGCCACCAACCAACAAGGGCCAGGGACTGGACCCCCCCAGCAGGAACACCCCAGCCTGATGCTACACCCACTGCTCCCAAGAGCTGCCCAGGGAAGACTACCCACTGGGGACCCCCCTAGGGACAGAGGGGGAACTCCAGGACTGAGGTCTCAGTGTCCCGGCACCAAGGCCCATGGTAACGTGGGCCGCACCGACAGGCCTATGGCCCCAGGAACCACGGGTCTCGAAGAGACTTCCCGTAGGGTGACCGCGAGTGGTACCAATTCTTTCTCCCCATAAAAGGCAAGAGAACTCAAGGCCGAGCGGCGCCAAAAACCCAACCAGAATTGGGAACCGGCCTGCTCCTTCATGCTCTGGAGAACTGTCCTTCCCGAGCACAGGACTGCCCGTGGTCAGAACCCTTCCCTCAAGGGAAAGTGGACTGGACACGGCTCCCCACTGCCGAGCAGCCTGCTAACCATGGCGCCAGGCCAAACACAGCACCAGCCCAAAATGGTGCCAGACAAACATGGTGCCAGCCAACACAGTGCTGGGTCAACATGGCACCAGACCAAAAACGGCACCAAGTCAACATGGTGCAGGGCCAAACATGGCGCTGGCCCAAAACACCAGGAAGGCTCCCTACCGAGATCCTGTAGCGAAGTTGTCATGAGGTTCAATAGGGCTAGGAGAAACTGTCAGACAATTTTACATAATAGCATTAAACTGATACAAAAATAATAAATTCTAGCTTTAAACAACTAACATGAACTGAAGTGGCTGTCGTATAGACGTGAAGTTCTGATTCCCAAAGGGCAAGCGACGTCGTCACTGAAATGCACTTGACAGCAGGGAAAAAAAGAACTGAGGCAGTCAGGGGCTGATGCCGAAGTAAGCCTGGTGCCGCGAGCCAGTCTCACGGCACCGTGCATGCACACAGCTAGCCTTGGTGCCAGCCCTCCTGAAAGGTTCTCGCTCCCGCAGGGACCTACTGCCTCCAGTACAGACCCATTAGTGTGAATAAATGGTGAAGATACATTCCTGGAAGATCTTCTCTTCCAGCTCCCCTGCAGTGTCAATTGTAAAGACATTAAAGAGGATCAGTCCCAGCACTGATCCCTGAGGCAACCCGCTGGTCACCCTTTCTTAATCAGAGTGAACTCCGTTCACCACCACCCATCGACGTCTATCTCCTAACCAATTTCTTATCCAGTATACCACCTCTGGACCCATTCCTAAGCTGCACAGCATGCTTACCAGTCTCCTATGTGGAATGGTGTTGAAAGGTTTACTGAAATCTAAGTAGCTCACGTCCCCCACTCCACCCTGACCATAGAAACACCGAGTTTGTCAGCAGATAAGGACTACTTGGCCCACCCAGTCTGCCCATTTTTCCCTATCTACAGTATCACCATAGACTACTTGATCTCCAGCTCATTTTCCCTCATCCATTTCCTTTCGCTAAGATCCCCTTATGAGTATGCCATGCATTCCTGAACCCCATCATTGTTCTCACCCCCACCACTTTGATAGGCTATTCCATGAATCTACTACCCTTTCTGTGATGAAGTACTTCCTCAGATCTCTCCTGAATCTACCCATCTGACTTCACAGCTATGTCCCCTTCTTGTGCATCTTTTTTTCTTAAAAATACTTCCTTCCTGCATCTTATTTACCCCTGTGAGGTATTTTATTTAAAGGTTTCTATCATATCCCTCCTCTCTCTCCCAGGGTGTACCTATTGAGCTCCTTTAGCCTCTCCTCGTAGGGCTTGAAATGCAAACCCCTGCACCATTTTAGTTGCTTTCCTCTGGACTACCTCCACTCTGTCTGTATCCTTCTTGAGATGTGGCTCTAAGGACTATAAACAGTATTCTAAGTGAGGTCTAACCAGTGATCTATACAGAGGCAGCACCACTTCCCTCCTTCTGCTGGTGATACCTCTCCCTATGCATCCTAACATCCCACTAGCCCTCCCAACTGCTTTGTCATATTTCCTGGCCACCTTTAATTTTATATAATTTAATTTGATCCAATTCCATTGTCAGTCAAAGAAATCTATCAGATTCATCTGATATGACCATCCTCTTGTGAACCCATGCTGCTCAGGTCTTGTAATCCAGTGGTTTGAAGACATTCCACAATCCTTTCCTTCAGTAGTAATTCCATCAACTTTCCCATCACCAATGTCAGGTTGACTGGCCTATAATTGCCAGCCTCCTCCCTACATGCAGTGGGACTACATCTGCCCTCCTCCAGCCTTCTGGAACTACGCTTGTTTCCAGTGAACTGTTAAACAGGACTGTCACAGGTGCAGCCAGTATTTCCCTGAGCTCCCTCAATACCCTTGGATACATCCAATCTGGCCCCACTGCTTTGTCCACCTTCAGATTAGTGAGTCCCTTCAGGACTCTCTCGGAGTCTCTCCTCTGAAAATGGACTACTGCCCACCTTCCTCCCTTCAAGGCTTCTGTTACTTTTTTGTGGTTCTTCCCCTTCTTCTGTGAACACTGAACAGAAGTATTTGACAGTCCACCCCCCCTTACCTTTTTAACTACAATCCCACCCCCGGTCTTCCTCTTTTCACTCACTAAAACGTGTCCTGTCCCCTTTCATTACCTCCTGAGCTATTGTCTCTGCAGTTTGCGCTATTGCGCTCCATACTGCTTTCTCTGCTTCCCTCTGTTTCTCCGATACACCTCCCACTCCTTCTCCCTCTACATCTCCTTCTGAATGCTACCCTTTTAGCCTTTACCTTTTCAGCCACATCTTTCAAGAACCATAGCAGTCACTTTGTCCTCTTCCTTTTGCTCACTTGCTTGACGCAGAGGTTTGTTGCCTTTACTGTGCACCCTTTTAGCTTTGCCCACTGTTCCTCCACCTCACCCAGATCATCCTTCCTGCCGGGTCATCCTTAAAGAGCAGGTATTCACTGTATTTTATTTTTTTTCTAGGTACAGAAGACTCCTTATCATTGAAGAATAGTCTCCTACCTCTGTTTATGTGTGTTGCTGTTAGAATGTTTACACCAGTATCCCTCCTTATGTTTAATTTGATTCCTCCTGTTGCTGCAGTTTTTCAGCTTTAAAAAAAAAATCACAGCTGTGTGGAACCCTTGAGCCCGAGTCAAAGTTACGTTAGTTAAAGACTGCTGACTCAGGCTCCTGCTGTTATTTCTTCTGAGCATGTGTCAGTCATCAAAACGCACACAGACGTGCTCGTTCCTGTGTGGCTCAGTGACAGCATGTTGAATTTGGCGCTATGAAGTAGTCAGCACGAGTGTAGTCTGTATTTCAAACTGTTGTTACAGTTCATTACTCGTTCACTGCCAAAACCAGGACAGAATAACTTTTTGATGTGTCCCTAATGGCAGTGGATGAAATAATAAATATTTTCTCTGTTGAGTGACTCCATTCCTCATCTACAGGGTGACCTACAGTACACCTCTGCCTCCCCCTGTAATTCCTCTAACTCCATCGCTTTTATGCTTTCCCCACACATAAAGCACCATACCCCTCCTTTCCTTCCCAGTTGGTTCTTCTTGAACATAGTATAGCCTGGTATGGCCATGTCCTAGTCATGGTCTGTGGCGCACCATGACTCGGGAATGGACACAATATCCAGGTTGGCCTCTGCCATGATGACTTCTAGATCTGAAATCTTTTTTCCTAGACTTTTAGCATTTGCACACATGGCCTTACAGACTTTTTTCTCCACTCTGATTGTTGCCTCCCTTTTTTCTTTTTGCCCACCTTCCTTACCCCTCTCTTTTTAATACTCCCCTTCCTTTCCCCTTTTGTCTGTATCATCCTGGTTCCTTTATTAATTTGCACCCTGGGGGATTCCTCTCTCTTGGGGTTCTCCTTACTGTCTACTTCAACATGTGAGGGGGCAGTTTCTGCCTCCCCAATTCCTTCAGCCACCCCCTTCGGCTAGTGTGAATGTTCATCAACGTAACATTTAAACTGTCCACTAAGGACTGCGGTTCCCCTCCCAGATGGATGCAGGCCATCACCCCTGTACAGGTCCCTATCCTCCCAAGTGGGTCCCCAGTCCCCAATGCAGCCAAACTCTACCTCTCTGCACATTCCTTCAGCCACGAGCTGAAGCTCCTGATGCGGAAGCCCCTCTTCTTCCCCCTGTTGCAGACATGCAGCACTCGGTGAAAGGCACTGAGCAAGCTACCTGTCTAAGACTACTCTCCAGCTCCCTAAATTCCCCCTGCACTATCACAGCCCTGTCCCTAGACAGGTTATTAGTCCCCAGGTGGACAAAGACATCCAGCTCTCCCTCATGTCCATGAACAAGTCACACCCCTTGCCTCCTCAGCAGCCAATCATGGGCACCCAGCCCACTTCCTACTGCTGAGACAAAGGGGAAGGTGGCATTTAAATCCCACTCAAAGAGGAGAGTGGTGACTAACAGAGCAGCGTTCAGGGAGTGAGGGTCTCCAGAATTTCACATAGGGAGCCTTCCCCCTACCCTGAGGAGTCTGAAAAAACAGCAGAGCTTAGCCACGGCAACAGGGCACCAGCGGGAGCCAATCCTTGAGCAAGCTACACCCGCTGCCTCCTCAGCAGCCAATCACGGGCATCCAGTCCACTTCCTACTGCTTTAACAGAAGAGGTCTTCAAGCAGCCACTGCGCATAGGACCATATGCCAAGGATTAGCGCAACTGTCTGCCTCAAGTCTGCCAGAGTCTGCCGGTTGGCCAGACACTCTGCTGAATCCACTTGTAAGATGGCAAGAGACAGGCGAGGTGACCGGAGCACCAGAGGCAGTCAATCAGATAAGTACAATTCTGGATAGCCAAGTTATTGGGGGTTATCATCCTGAGGGTGAGGTTTTAACATTGCAACTTGGGGTGTTAAACTGTGGTTGTGAATTAACATTGCATCTGGGGGTTAGTAAACTTTGGTTGCAAGTTAACATTACATCTGGGGGTTAGTAAACTGTGGTGGTGGTGAATTTACATTGCATCTGGGGGTTAGTAAACTGGTGGGAATTTACGTTGCATCTGGTGGTTTCTACACTGTGACTGTGAGTTAACATTGCATCTGGAAGTATTAAACTGTGGTGGAAGTTTAACACTGCATCTTGGGATTAATTTCTTGGGGTTGTGAGTCTAATCTTGCACCTGGGGGCCCTTATGCTGAGGTCGTGACTGAGTAATCTGAGGTTGGGAGAGTGACATTACATCGATCTGCTACAAGGGGATATTATCCTGAGTTTGTAGGAAGAACAAAACAAAGGAAAAGAGGGAAAAAGAAAGGAAATTATTTATTTATTTGTTTATTTAGTTTTTGTTGACCGGGTAAGTGCACTAGACAAATCCTGCCTATTTTCAGGCACGACCCGTGGGAGGGGGAATACAGATGAATGCCAACTGACCTTAAACCAGATTAAGCTGTTTAGCAATAGGTGAGTAGTTATGCTGGTAGTGGTGCAGTGCAGTGCAGTGGATGTAGGGCCGCAGCCCTCAGGGACACTTTCTGAAGACTGCGGTACTGCCCCATCTGCAGGTACCTCTCTCTGCTGAGGGAGGAGGCTGCCAGACTCAAGGCCAAGTTGGCATAGGTTCAGAGGACCTACTCCCCCCCCCACCCAGGGACCACCTAGTCTGCCTTCGCTACCTTGGAGGTTGCCCAGAGGGAGGAGCAGCTGGACAACAGTGGGCTCAGGGAGGGTTAGCGTGGTGGAGCGTAGGCACATTCCCCCCTTCGGTACCACTACAAAACACCTATGCTGCACTGGCAGAGTGGGAATGTCCAACAGAGGCACCCGAAGTAGTGATCCGGGTGGATGTGGGGGTCCTTCATGGTGGAGACCCCAAAGAGGGTGGCAGAGGACCCCAGAGAAGGAGGAAGTGAATCCTGGTGGGGGACTCAATAGTGAGGGGGATACAGTTGGAGGCAGGTAAGTATGAGGAGAGGGAGGTTAGGTGTCTTCCTGGTGCCACGGCTTGCAGGGATCGAAGAAAGATCCAGGGGATCGCTGAGGCAGCAGGAAGGGAGGGAAAGCTGGACATCATTGTCCATCTAGGGACTAATGACCTGGCAAGGTATAAGTCAAATTTAGTGCAGGAGAAGTTCAAGGAATTGGGGAGGGGTTTTAGGCAAGTGGCACAAACTGTGACCTTCTCGGAAGTGCAACCTGTCTACGACAAGGGGAGGACAGGATTCTCCACACCAGGAATGCCAATGCATGGTTGAAGGAATGGTGCAAAAAGGAGTGTTTTGGCGTCATTAGGGACTGAGGCCCCACCTGGCTGGACAAGGGCCTGTACAGGTGTGATGGCCTGCATCCGTCCAGGAGGGGACTCATGCTCCTCAGTGAGCAGTTTATATGCTACATTGGCCAGCACTGAAACTAGCCAAGGGGGTACACGGAAAGATGAAGGGAGACATAAACTGTCCCCCCCCCCCACAGGCAGATGAGGGCAACAAGGGGAATTCTGAGGGGATGAAATTCCAAAAAGAACCAATTAACAAAGCAATCCAGGGGACAGAAGGTTAAAGTGATAATAAGATAGATGGAACAGCCATGTGTGCAAATGCTCAAAGTATAAGCAATAAGATTGCAGACCTAGAGGCCACCATGGCAGAAGCAGACCTGGATATGGTTGCAATTAGCAAGACCTAGTGCAATGAAAACCACAACTGGGATGTGGCCATACCAGGTTATACTCTGTTCAGAAAAGACAGGGTAGGTAAAGAGGGGGAGGAGTGGCTCTTTATGTTAGGGACATCATAAAAGCCACAGAAATCCGGGGAGAGCAGGGAGGAGCAGAGGTACTATGGTCACCCTGGAAACAAGTAAAGGGGTCACTATTTGCATAGGAGTGATCTACCAAGACCTTTGGTCTCCAAAGATCCTGTCATATTTCACCAATGCTGCGTGAACTGTACTGGCTGCCGGTGTAGTGGCAGATCTCCTTTAAAATAGATCTGCTGACCTATAAGGCCCTACATGGGCTGAGTCCAAGCTCACCCTTACACCCAGAGATACTATCTCCACTCGGAAGGGGAAGGTCTCCTGGAAGTTCCTGGAGCTAGCTTAAAATCTTTTCTGTTATATGTTACAGTCTTGTCACCCATGGTCTTCGTGTTGTGTTTCCGTGTCCCTTGTCCTGTTATTCCAAGTTACCATCCCCTTTGTTCTTTTGCGTGTTGGCCCCCCTCCTCCACAGGGTTGCGAAGCATACCAGATTGCATATCAAGTTCTCCTCATTGTATCACCATAAATGGTCCATGACTCTACCAGCGAAATGGGTGTGACACAGGGTCTGGACCATCCACCATCTTGTTATATTACTGTGTCCAGTGATTCCTAATAAATCCACTACCTTAAATTGCCTCATTACTTCATGGTCAAATTGGTATGCATCAATTAATTTAAGCAATAATTTCTGAGGTAGCTAATCATAACTGATATAAAGAAGAAAAACCTTCAATGTACATATTTTCATTGTTTCTAAGACCATTCCAACTACTATTTAGGCCATTTCGAGGGCTCCCCATGAGTCCGGCTGCCCCTTTAGGCTGCCTCTTGTCAGCTGTGTTTATTTGATCCTAGGGGGCAGGGTGAGTAGGGCAACCCAAGGTCTGAGAATTCGCCCCCTCTCCCCACTCTCTTCATATCCTGCTGCCCTTCCTGGGTCCTTCTTAGAACAGACTCCCTCTATGATTATCTGTGCTGGCTCTGCTCAGCAGGAGCCATTTCCTAGGGTACTCTGAGTTGCAATCATCCTCGAGGGTGTGTCTTTTGTAGGGCAGCACTTTATGAGCCACTTTGGCCATGGTGTCACTTGTTAATGTGACCTACAAAAAGGGCGTGCAAATCAACTCAAGTCAAGCATTAGCCTTATCTAGCACAGAACAGTTTCCATCCTGCCTTATTTAAGTCATGTTTTTAGTGTTCACTCAGCCAATCAACTGTCTGCTAGGCTGCTGCAGTGATCCGTGAGAGTCCCGCTATCCATTTCAACTTTAAAGAGCTGGCCGCTGTCCCCAGATTTCCCCCCCACAGTCTGCCAGTACACTTGTGAGATATTAAGTCATAGAAGCGATAAGCAATCCCCACCAAACATTGGGTCCAATTTCTTAATCCTTCCCCCACTGAACTGCCCACATTCCCTAATAAACAACGTTCATTATTGTAGGAGCAGTCTGGTAATGTGATTGAGCTGTTGGCATTTACAGCTTCAGGTTGACTCTCTCTTGTTTCATATGTTAAAAAGGTGTGTGGATAGCACTGCAATCAGTCATGTTAGACCTGCATGGTACATGGGTGTCCTGGTCAGTGCTAATGTTCCCCATCAGCTTTGCCTTCAGTGAGTTTCTTTTACAGTCCCAGCTGATCCTGCCCCCTCCATGTCATCAAACAGAAGAACAGCTGCATCCCACTAATTTGGTGCTATTCACACAAGGCTCCCCCCTCTTGCTTACAGATTTACCCCTGGGTTCTGTCCCCAAGGGCAGGGGGCCAGCCACCTCCATTCCTCCCAGGTTATCCAGTTCTTGTTCACGCCATTCTGGGTTACTGGGTCATAAGCCCTTGATTTAGGTGGCAGCAGCCCTCCCAGGGATCCAACCAAGCATTACTCAATGCAGCTTCCCCATGTTCACCATCCCCGGTCAGTTATTTCTCTAATGGCCCACTTTGCTGCTGGGGAGGTCGCTTCTGCTGCAGTCCAGTCAGTGTCAGAGTTTGCCATGCTCCATATGGATACTACTGTGCCAATGGAAACATGCGGCTCTAGTCTTCTGGTGTGCTCTTGTCCCAAAGGGGGACTAAGATTTGGTGGTGACTGAGCTGCAGGGTGCTGTCTCTACCAGGACATCAGTTGATGGAAGGGTACCTCAGGTTGCCATTTGTCAGTGGGTCACGTGGGGTGATTCCATCTTCTTCTTCTGGTGTGGAGATTGCTGAACAAGTGGTTCCCCCCTTCCTCCTGGAGCAGAGATGGTCTGGTTGTCTGGCTTAGCCACAGGTTTGTGTGAGTGGGGCTCTGTGTTGGTCCAATTGGGTTGTGGAGAGTAACGAACCAGCACCAGATAATTTCATAATTTCTGGACCACTGGTGAGGGAGGTGCCCAGTACAGGTTTTGCTGGTGTGCACGGGTATTAAGTCCTGGGATATTTGGGTTGGCTAAGGTGAATAGGCTGCAGCTAAGGAGAAACATGTTCCCACAGGTAACCACTGTGGTTGGGGTGGAGGGAATGATCATGTTTAATTGTGTGTCCCTTTTGCTCCTATCTGGTTGCCTCTGCCAACACCTATGTCTTTTTTGCAGTCCTTATCCATTTTATTTGTATCCCATGGTTTCACTGGCTAGTCTGGCACGGCAGCAGTAAGGGAAGATGTTTGAAAATTCCACCATCAGGGCTTTCTCTGCAGTTTCTAGTGAAATGAAAGTTTGTGGGCCTCTTTTCAGCCAAACCTTGAGTTTAGCACGGTACATGAGATGGAATTTAGTGCCCGTTTTGTGTAGCCCTAGCCCTCCCCCCCCCAAATGTCCATGTATTTGTCTCTCTCGTCCTGAACCCCTGGACTCAAGTCATTAAACAGCCTCATCGTGAAGTTTTTATATGTGAAGTTGTTTGTGTTTCTAGCTTGCTGCTGTACATGTAGTTTATCCAGGAAGCTCAGGAATTGGATGATAAAAACCCTGTGATGCTGGTTGGAGGCAGGTTTTGGCACCAAACCTCAGTGAGCACTGTCAATAGCATACTCTGTTTTCCCCCAGAGGTAGACCAGATAAGTCTAGTAGCATATCTAAAGTGAATCTAACTGGGTTGTGGGTCTCTTTGCCTTCAGGGATACCAAAGGCCAGGAGGCTGTTGCACCTGGAGTAGATCTCCTGGTACTCCATCCATTCCTCTAGCTTCTTAATTCACCATGAGTCTTTGACTTGCATTTTTTTCTCCCATTCCAGAGTGTCTTCAAGGTTCGGGATACAGGAGGCTTCCATATCAGTAATCTGTCTACAGTGTGCATCCACTGTGCATTAATCTGTTTCGTTTCATTCATTGCCTCTGTCACTGTAGATCTCAGGGTGCACATCTCACTCAGTAGTCTATTCAGTTGGTCT
The DNA here is from genome assembly GCA_016271365.2 of Neoceratodus forsteri. Lineage (NCBI taxonomy): Eukaryota > Metazoa > Chordata > Ceratodontiformes > Ceratodontidae > Neoceratodus > Neoceratodus forsteri. The sequence goes on along the minus strand of CM057454.1, from coordinate 676,388,925 downwards.
GAGATGGTCATGACGTTCATTGTCATTGCGGCCTTCGTAGAAGTACGGTGCATTTTTTTGCTTTGTTGTTTTATTAAGTCTGGGCTGTTATGCTCCTCAAATTTGGTGTTGGGTGCATCTGTGGTCATTACTGCATCCATTATTGATCGAGTATTGGGCTGGTTTAGTGAAAAGCTGCTGTTTTAAGTTTAAAAAGGTAGTTTCTGGTGCAGAGCTCCTGTAGGCTGAGTCCTCTCACTAGAGCTGCATCACATGACTCTATCATCTGACTCTTAGTAAGTGCCTCCCCTGGCACAATGCACAGGCTGGATGACATCCTCAGGTACAGGAATCTCCTCGTCTCTGCCTTCGGCATCGTCCTCAACACCATGCTTGGTGTCAACATTGATGCCCATGCCAGTGTCATCTCCCTCCTCTGTGTCAGGACTGGCACCAAGCCAACATGACTGTCAGTACCGTGCTTGATGCTGAACGTAGGCTCGACACCTTGGCCATCACCAACCTCTCTGGACTCAGTGTCTTCCCCCTTCCTGGTGTCACAAATGACAGAGTGGGCAGGAACAGATTCCAAGCCCACTCTGGTGCCAGCATCAGCCTCGGAGCCAGTCTCTCCCCCCACACTGCAAAAAGTGTCGGGTGGAGACACAGGGCCATCCCTTTCACCCACCATGTCATCCCCAAATGGTGACAGCAGCACTAGTGACACCAACAGATGATGTTGAGATGTAAGATAGTGTGGCTCAACGGACAGCTGCGTGGGGTCGCGAGGGCCATTGGAAGCCAGCGCTTCCCAGCCAGAGCAATGCTGCTACCCCCCCGAGAGACCCAGCAAGACAGCTGCGTGGGGTTGCGAGGGCCATCTGAAGCCAGCCCTCCCCAGCCGAAGCAACGCTGCTCCCCCCCGAGAGACCCAACAAGACAGCTGCGTGGGGTTGCGAGGGCCATCAGAAGCCAGCCCTCCCAGCTATATAACGTTGTTGACTCTCTCCCGAGAGACCCCAGAAAGACAGCTGCATGGGGTCGCAAGGGCCATCAGAAGCCAGCCCTCCCAGCCGAGAAACGCTGCTACCCCTCCCAGAGACCCAGCAAGACAGCTGTGTGGGGTAGCGAGGGCCATCAGAAACCAGCCCTCCCAGCCAGAGCAACGCTGCTACCACTCCCCTGAGAGACCCAACAAGACAGCTGCATGGGGTCACGAGGCCATTGGAAGCCAGCCCTCCCCAGCCGGAGCAACGCTGCTACCCTCCCGAGAGACCCAGCAAGATACGATGTGCAACCACAAGCACTCAGCATCAGCGCCAGCCTTATTCAAACGGCGCGAGTGTTTTGGCGCCAATTATCAATTCCAAAAAACAGACTTTCCACCTTACTTGTCGGCGTAACTTTACAGATAAGTTTTTGCATTGCTTTATTTTGTAAAGCCTCCAGTGCCTTCACTAGATTCCAATTGTAGCTTTAAGAGTTTGTGGGGTGTATAAGTTTCAGTAATTTAAAGTCTAGCCGTGGGTTTGTTAGCAGCAGCATGCCTGTATTCCTTTTTCCTTAAATGTAAAGGTATCACCAGCTGTGGGGAATCAATTTGTTTTACGGAACCTCCAGCCTGCCTCCATTTTACAAGGGCATCTAAGCGCATGTGCTAAACATTACTACTGCATTTTAAATTCGAACCAGTAACTCTGAGTTAGTAATTAGGAGCTAGCAATTCGCAGTGGGCTGTACTAATTGTAGACTGTACCTTAAACTTCTGCTCCTCCTCCTCCGATTGTTGCTTATAATCTTCTCTCTCTCTCTCTCTCTCTCTCCTTCTCAGACAGCTGCGTGGGGTAGCGAGGGCCATCAGAAGCCAGCCCTCCCCAGCCGGAGCAACGCTGCTACCCACCCCCCGAGAGACCCAGCAAGGTACAGTGTGCAACCACGAGCACTCAGCATCAGCACCAGCCTTATTCAAATGGTGAAAGTGTTGCCCCGCCGGCACTGCACTCCGGCTACCACACCACCACCCTTGGTCAGCAAAGAGTTTTATAGAACTATCCACGTGACTTGCCACAGCCTATCAGCCCACTCTCCCATTAGCAGCTTATCAGCTGCCACCTGTAGTGGCCGAAACACCCAGTTCCTGACTGCATTAGTCAACAGGCAGAATGATACCTTTGTATCTCTCACTATTTTGCCTGTCATTTCCACTAGCCTCCCTTCCTCCAGCTATCTATCCGCAATGGCAACCAAACCCCCCTCCTACCTACCACTGCACAGCTCCCCCACCCCTTCGTCCTACCTCCACCCAAGAACAGCTGCCCCATGTCCCCATGCTCAACTGGGTTCCTGACGCAACCATTCTGCCTCCCTCCTTTCACTCAGGGCAAACAGTACTTTACATCACTGCCTCTTGTGGCACTCCGCCTACCCCCCACAAACCCCATTCCTTCCACAGGCCCAAATCTTCCTGGCCCAAAACTAAACAACTTATAGTGCTGCTACTCCTTATGGTAGGGAATATCGAAGTCAACCCTGGACCCAACCCCCAACCCCTCCATTCCGATTACTCTCCTCAGAGGTCTCAAATTATTGCACTTCAACATCTGCAGCATCCTAAACAAATTAACTGCACTGCAAACCATTGTCCTATCATTATGTCCAGATATCTTGATCATATCTGAGGCTAGGCTGAAGCCCCACCATGCAGATTCTGAATTAACCATCCCTGGCTACTCACTTATTAGGCACGACTGCCAGGGCAAGAAAAGAGGCGGTGGCATAGCCATGTTTATCTCCACCAGGCTTCAGTTCACCCTTGGAAAACTTCCCCCACTTTCACCAGCAATAGACTCATTACTAATCAAACTATCACTTCCTTACTCTGCCCCCGTGTATGCTACCAGATCCTATTGTGCCCCTGGCACCCCCCTGCCCAGCGTCCTAGTCCATCTGGATACACTAAAGTCATCAGCATCAGCAGCAGAGCTCCACATCCTCGGAGACTTCAACTTCAATTGGCTTGCCAAAGACAGCACCAAGCTGCGTACCAAAATAAATGCTCTAAACCTCACCCAGCAAATCTCTCACGTAACTCGACTAAACCATAAAATGCAGAACCACTCCCTCCTGGACTGGGCCATCACCTCACACCCCCACAGGATCATTGCTGCTGGTCTGCTCCCAGACCTCCTAAGTGACCACCATATGACCTACATGGTCAGAAAAGTACATGGGCCCATCGCACCCCCCAAGGACGCTGCTCACTAGGTCCTACCAATCTCTAGATCTAGCGTCTGTCCTGTATGACCTGGCACATGTTGATTGGTCCTTCATACCAAAGGCATCTTCCATTGACTATGCACTCGAAAACATCCAAGGCCAGATTCCTCGCAGTGTGGGACACCCATGCTCCTCTGAGGGAAAAAAAGGGTCAGGGGCTCCCACCTTCCCTGGGTCTCCATCGCTATCATTAGCCAATTCCACACCAGGGATCAGGCATAGAAAACACAAAAGACAATGGGCACCCAAACATCTCTCCAATGCTACCACGCCCTCCGCAACTCCTGCACTAAACTTATACGCCAGGCCAAAAAGAATTATTTCAAGACAGCTTTCAACTCAAACCTCAATCACCCAACAAATTTCTGGAAAACTATCAAATCCCTACTCTCCCCCCCACCCAACCATCGACCCCGACCCTAACCATCCAAGGCTCTACCGACTCCGACCCTGGTGAAGTGGCCTCTGCCTTCAATACCTTCTTTACCAGCTGTGTGAACTTTCTCCTATCAACTCTCCCGCAAACCCCTCATGCCGCATACCTCCCCGAAAACGCCGCCCACCTCCCAGCCCTCCAGTTTCTCTTTTCATCTAGTCTCCCTGGCCGATGTGTTGAAAGCACTGCGGGCTCTCAGTCCCAACAAAGGCAAATGCCCCATGGGCCTGGACGCCGAAATGTTACACTGTCTGCTCCCACCATAGCCACCCCGCTGGCCAACCTTTTCAATCTCTCTTTTTCAATAACTGAAATCCCAGCCGACTGGAAGCAGGCAATAGTCATCCCCTTCCCCAAAGGCAGCGACCCCTCCTCGCTGGGAAATTACTGCCCCATCTCCCTCCATCCCATTCTGGCCAAACTGCAGGAACATCTTGTTCTCGCCCAACTCTCCTCCTATCTAGACGCATCCTCCTTCTTCACCCCCTACCAGTCTGAGTTTCGCAAATCGCACTCAACCATCACCTCCCTACTAAGGATCACTGATGCCATCCTCACCAGCATGGATAAAGGGCACATCACCTCAGCCATTTTCATCGACCTGGCAAAGGCCTTCGATACCGTCTCCCACTCCCTGCTACTAGCCAAATTAAAATAACCTGGACTCTCTGGTCCTGCTACCAGCTGCTTCCATTCATACCTGGTTGGCAGACACCAAGCTGTGAAAATTGGCCCACACACCTCTAACCCCTTGCCAGTCACTACTGGTGTCCCCCAAGGCTCAGTCCTGGGCCCATTACTTTTCTCCGTTTTCTTAAATGATCTCCCATCGGCCTGCCCACACACATCCATCCACATGTACGCAGACGACACCGTACTGTATGCCACAGACCCCTCCGCCGCCAAAGTGGCCACTGTACTACAACAGGACTTCAACGCTGTTCAGTATTGGTTCCGTTCCAACCAATTGTTCCTAAACACCAAGAAAACCGTCTCGCTAACCTTTGGCTTGGAGGCAAGACTCTCCCATCTAGCCTCTCGCACCACATACCAAACCATGGATGGGACCCCCTACAAGTATGTACCTCCTTCAGATACCTAGGGGTCTGGCTCGACCAACACCTTGATTTCTCCACGCACATCGAATCAATTCACATGAAACTGCACCCTAAACTTGGCGCCTTATATCGCAACAAGGGATGTATCCCCACATCATCCCGGAAGGAAATTGTTCAAAAGATGATTCTTTCATTACTTGAATATGACAACGTAGTCTATGGCTCTGCTCCTCCCTCCTCCCTAGCCAGTCTGGACACAGTCTTCTACTCTTTCTGTCATTTCATCCTGGAATGTCCACAAATGATTCACCACTGTGACCTCTACATCTCCCTAGCCCTGCCCTCACTCCAGGCCCACAGGCAGGTCCTCTGCACTTGGTCTATAGCTAAATACTGGACTCAGTCCCTTCCCCCATACCTCGATTTCACTCTCTTCACAGCCACCACCAGCATACTCCCTCAGGAGCACTGATTCCAGGCTTTTTCATGTCCCATTCATGGGCTCATCCAAAGGCCAAGCTGCTTTCAAATACCGAATGCCCAAACTTTGGAATGCTTTGCCTACCGACATTAGACATACCACTATCTCTCAGCATCTCAACCACTTCCTTAATGCCCATTTCTCCATCAGTTGTACATGCACCTAGCTCTAGCAAGTTGTCAGATCACCCGATTTATGCACTATCTGACCGTTTGGCCTCTCTAATGGGGCTCTGGCTGACACTGTACTTACAGGTTAAGGCCTGGCTGCTCTCGTACACACGGGCATCACACTGCTTACTTCCTCCCAGCTCTGTTACCAATACACAGGTCCCACGGCTTTGCTCTCACCCCTAATCTTCACTAGTACAGGCTACTAAGGCCGCTATCCCTTGCGGCTAACTGTATTCCCTCTAATCAACATAACTATATCAACTGTTTGTTATGTAATTACTGTTTTCTCGCTTAACAATGTAACTGTGTTCTGCTGCTTGTATCTGTAACTGGCTTACTTTGTATACTTGTATTATATTTCGTGACCTATTCCCTTAACCCAGGACGCATCTGGAATCGAGCGGTCCCCCGCTCAGCATGCTCTCCTGGTTAAACTCTTAAATAAATAAATGGATAGCTGCAGCCCCACCACTGGGGTGTCTGCTGTTTGAGGCAGACTGTGAAAGGTTCTCAGCTGACCACCCAGAAGGAGTCGGCCATCCAATTACCCAATCACCAGGGTCCACAATGCCTCAGTGCTGTGAGGTCAAAGAGAATCCTGTAATTCTGAGGAACCAATGGTCGCTGGAAGAGGCCCAAGGGAAGGGCCTAGCAACCTTACCTTGGAAGCCTGTGTTCGACGTCTACCACCGGAGGTGGGGATCAGTCAACCCCACTTCAACATGGGGTTATCAAGGGTGTGACAGTCCACAGAAAAGCGGGCATCCATGTCGTGCTGTGGTTCAAGGAAGGCAGTGCAGAGTTGATGCTGGTCTGTCAAAGACATCTTGTTCCCACTGGGGCACCACCACATGTTGGGTGGCTTCTTCTTTTCTGCCACCCCTTTCAACTTAAGACTTTGGCATCATCAGAAAATATAACGAAGAAAAGTACAGTTACGTAAGATCTTACCATAACAGTAGATCTTCAAGAGAAGCTCTTGCAGCAGGTAACACCGTTTACACTAAGCCGCCAGGTGCTAGGACCCCATGGAAAAAATTCTAGCTAGAAGTCTATAGTGGCGGACCACCCATCGACGTCCACCTGCCTTCGATGTCACCTATGGTATAAAAGGGACGGTCACCCGGCCCATCCTCAGTTCTCCCACTGGAGACCCGGCACAAAAAGAGAGAATGGAGAACCGAGGAGGTTCCTCATAGAAGAGGAAAGGCATCCATGATGGAGAGAACAACTATCAGGGAGAAGATGGGAGAGAAAATAGTACCTGCTGCAAAAGCTTCTCTCAAAGTCTACTGTTACGGTACGTTCTTACGTAACTGTACTATCTTACTTCGAGAGAGCTCTTGCAGCAGATAACACTGTTAGGACTGAGTCCCAAGCAGTAAAGTAGTGACCCTGATCAGCTGGGTGGGGGTAGCAAAAAGACTCCTTATGGATCTGAAGAGAGAAGGCCCTGACGGACTGCTGGTCTGAAGCCTGCTCTGCATCATGAGATGATGTCCAGACCATGGAGCTTGGCAAAGGCATGGACAGAGCACCAAGTGGCGGCTGCACAGATATCAGTAGCAGAAACATCCCTTGAAGAGGCAAAAGGAGGCAGCCATGCTCCTGGTAGAGTAGCCTGTTACTGAGACTGGTAAATGCTTGTCATACTTGTAACTGAAAACAATACAATGAACCAACCCTTAGGGTAAACACTGCCAAAAAACAGGAGCCACTGGCAACGAAGAGGTGAAGGATACAAACAACTGTTCAAGCAGTCTTACAGCATGGGTGCATTCCGTGAGGAACTAAAGCACCCCGCGAACATCCAGAGCATGAAGTAGCGCCTCCCCTAGGATTGAGTACTCTGGGTAGCAGACAGCAGAGTGGCTGAGTCTTCAAGGACACTTTACCTTTGTGGGAAACCAAATAGGGGTCTGTACAGAACAGAATCTGAAGCTCGGGAATGCTCCGAGCAAAAATAATGGCACTAAAAATATCAGATCCCTTGCTGGACTGGGTCTGTAAAGGGAGGCTTCCAAAGCAAAATGCCCAGCACGATATGCGGGGAAGGTTAATCTGTGCAAGAGTGTTGCCCCCTGATGGTGCATAGTAGGCCATGACAGCGGATGAATGCACCTTGAAGGAGGAGTATCCAGACCTGAAACCGACAGGGAGAGGAGGTACTCCATAACAGAGTTCACTGGGCAGATGAAAGGATCCAGATATAGTGCGGTTGCACAGGTGCAGAACCGCTAATAATGCATAGTACGAGTGGCCCTGAAAGGAGGTTTCCCAGTGACCTTTAAGAGATCTGATACCTCAGGTGAAATCCCGAATCGAGAGACATCTAGGCCTGTATGAGCCATGTACACAGAAGCAGAGATAAGACATCCGAAAGGACCGAGGTGCCCTGCTCCTGAGAGAGCAAATCTGAGCACAGGAGCAGGAAAAGAGTAAATTCCACTTTTGGTTACTGAGGGAATGGAAACTGAATCTGACAGGGCCCATAGGGCACCACTAGAGTCATTTCTTCTGCCTCCGATTGCGGCAGAGGGGAACCCCCTGCGGACAGAGAACAGGAGGGGAGGTGTAGAGGAACCTCCCTATCCTGGAGATGGATAACTCATGTGCTGGATGGGGAGGCAAGTAGATGCCAATCAGGGCATCTGCATCTGATAAAGAAATCATCAACCACAGTGGGAAGAAGTCCCACCTGTGAGCCCTGGATCAAGACTGACTTGGGAGGGGCAGCATAGAGGAACCTCCCTATCCTGGAGAGGGATAACTCATGCACTGGATGGGGAGACAAGTAGATGCCAATCAGGGCATCCACATCTGATGAAGAGATCATCCACCACTGTGGGAAGAAGTCCCACCTGTGAGCCCTGGATCAAGACTGACTTAGACTATCTGCCAGAGTAGTTGAAATGCCTGGAACATTGTCTGCTGATGAATCCAGGTGAGGATTCATGGCCCAAGACCATACTTTCATGGTCTCCCTGCAGAGTGGGAAAGAATGAGTCTCACCCTGTTGGTTCATGAAGAAGACCACTGACATGATATCTGTCCAAATCAACAGAGGGTCGGGCATCAAAACCACCTGAAAGGCATATTAAATCACCCATAGCACCAGGACATAGATGTGGAGAATGATGGTTGTTGTTGGGACCAGGACCTCCTGTGTCTGACGGTTCCCCAAGAGGACTCCCCAGCCTTGGCCTGATGCCTCCATGGTTAGAACCTGACTGGGATCTTTCTGAAAGCAAACTTCTTCAGAAGGGATGGTGAAATCCAACCACCAGTCTAAGACCTGTGTTGTGGGGTTGGTACCAGGACAGGATGTGCTAGAACATCTGGTAGTTGGCCTCACTGGACTCTCATGTACCACTGGACCACCCTCATATAGAGTCGAGCCAGAGAAATTGTGGTAATGGCCACTGCCACATGTACCTGGGGTCTGAGAACTGATCTGGCTGAGACCTGGCAAAGGGAGAAGACTTGTCGAGCGTGCACTAGGAGACACTCTGCTTTGTCCAGAGAGGGGAAGGCTGTGCCCTGGACTGTGTCCAGAATCACCTCTAAGTACTGCAGACTGTGGCTTGGCCAAGGAAAGGAAAGCTTAAGGTAACCCCTAGGTCCTGAAGCAGGATCAAGGTGGGTCAATAGCCAGTCATCTAGGACAGGGAGACAAAGTGGCGATGTCTCTGAAAGGCTGCAGCTACTACTGTGAGGCATTTGATAAAGACCCCAGGGTCGAGGATAGGCAGAAGGGCAAGATCCAGCAACTGATAGCGGTGCCCTTGGAAGCAGAAGCGCAGGTCCCTCTTGTAAGGTTGAAGAATCAGTATATGGGGTTATGCGTCCGGCATGACTGGTGAGCATTAGCAATCTCCTTACTGGAGGAGAGGCAGAAGGCCCAGCAGAGTGACTGTCCTGAGCAGTCTGAATGCTATGCAACTGATCAGGAGGCTGATGACGAGGGTAGTACCCAGGTCCTCGGTTTTCTTCAGCACCAGGAAAGGGTGAAATAACACCCTTTTACATTGCGATAGAAGAATTGGCCCTATGACCTGTAACTGCCGAAGGGCCTTGGCTGCCTCTTGAATGAGGGTGAGGTGAGCCAGAGGAAGAAGGGAGGGAACAGATGGGATGTCTGGGGCATTTCCGTAAACTGTAAGGTGTGTCCCTTTGCTATTAACTGAAGCACCCACTGGTTGGCCTGAAAGGTCCTGGATGCCTGAGGGGGGGAGCCTCTTGAGGCAGGGATGGGAGTTTGCTCCTAGAACCTGCTCTCTGCTGTCATCCTCTAGGCTGCTGGCAGGTGTTCCACTGAAAGGACTGCCTGGTGTTTGTCTAGACTAAGGGTTGTACATAATGTGTATGGACAGAGATAGCCTTTACCGACTCACTGTAGTGAGTCTTTGCCGGTGGGGACAGGACCCCCGAAGGCAGCGTCCATCAGTTTGTACTGTTTGTCCTGGCGTGAAGCAGGGTGCCCTGAGGCGGGAATACTGGTGGATCCAAACCATTAAAGCCAAAGCCCTGCCAAGTTACAGGAGGCTCGGAGGACATTCTTACCAATGTCCGATCCTGACATCATGGTGGTCTTCAGCATTCTCCCACAGGGCATTCTGATATTGAACCCTGTGGGTGAGGGAAATTTCAGCCTGAGGAAAAAAGATCTTGTAAGCAGCTGATCAACCTGTCAGGAATGTTTGTCAGATAGCAAAGTACTCAAGTGCCTGTGGTGCTAAAAGCGAACCTGGGCAGCAATAATGACCATGGAATCTGCCTCAGGCTGTTCCCTATAAAAAGGGGTTATCCTGAAGAGAACCACATAGATGGTCTTCTTAGAGACCTCATTATCTCAGAGAAGTAGTGTTTCCAGTCCATCCTGTTGACATCTGTATAGGAGTCAACAAGTAGAGGGGCTCCCATCAGCAAAGTGTCCTTTCCCTAAAGAAGGATAGCTGGCCAACATTGCACTGGATCCAGCTCCTCTATATCCCAGCTGCTTAGATGCTGGATATGCTGTAAGACATCCACAGAGAAAGGGTCATTGGGATGGGAACAATGAATGGCCCTGGGTCTCTCCCACTCTGTGTCGGAGTCCTCTCAGCCCGTGAAGGAGGGATAATGGACCTCCAAGTGCCCTAAAATTGGGGGAGGGAAAAGAACAGCAGGGTGCTTGCCTATGGGCCAATGGGTAGCGGCACCATGTGGCGCCAAAGCAATCCTCTTTGGCTGAGGAGTAGACCTTGATGCAGTCATCAGGTTGAGGCAAGCCAGATTCAGTTTGAGTTGGTCTGGGGTACCCGGCATCTGTCCCTAAGAAACAGATCCATCTGGCATCTGGGTGGTGACAAGCATCAGATCCTCGCATATCGGCTGAAGTCGGGTGTCAAGCCCAGCCGGCAACTTAGGCGGATAGGGCAGCATCGGGAGCATGTCACCATAGCCAAAGTCAGTGCCAGGAAATCAGTCCAGGGAACCCGGCATCGGGCCCAAAGGGATGGAGCCGTCCAGTGTCCAATCAGTGATAGGCGTCGTATCCTCGGACATCGGCTAAAAAAGGGCTTCAGGCCCAGTCGGTGACTTAGGAGGAGAGGGCAGCGTCAGGTGCACTATCTCCATGTCTGACATCAGTTCCAGGTAATCAGGCTGATCCGGGAAACCCGACATTGGTCCAGCATGGACTGAGCCATCCAGCGTCCGCTTGGTGATGGGTGTGAGCTCCTTGACATCAGCTAGAAAAAGGGGTGTCAGTTCCAGCCGGCAGCTTAGAAGGGTAGCTCAGCAACCTGTCAGTCCTACATGGACAGGGCCAACCGGCATCCACTCCATGACGGGTGTCGGAGGCTCATGCGTTGGCTAGGAAAGGGCAACAGGCCCGGTCAGCGGCCCCGGAGGGTGGAGCATCAGGTGTACTCCATAGCCCATGCTGGTGTCAGAGGCTCAGACATAAGCTGTCACCGGACTGGTGACTCAGCCTCTGGCCTGATGGGGAGTTGGCCCCAAGCGGGGCAGGGACGCCACTCTCGCGGAGGAGGTGAGCATATGCCCTGGGCGTTGCCTGGAGGAGTCAGCCCCTGATGTCAAGGAGGACTCAGCAGACATCCTGGCTGGGAGGACGATGGGCCAAGGCTCGCCACCCAAAGATGCACTGGCCGCACCACCTGACTTAGGACTCGCAAGGCCAAAGGACCTGGGCTCCATGGGCGGAGAGAGGGGGGACAAAGTCCTGAGTTGCTAAGAACCTCCTCCTTAAGTGCCACGAAAGCAGGGAGGGGGGGGATCTGCCACCAAGGACCCTGCAGGCCACACAGGTGGAAGAGGGTCAACCTCAATAGGGAATAGGTCCCAGCAGTCACGGGATCGTGGGGACCAAGGCGATTGAAGCGACCAGGGGTTCTCCGTAATCTTCTCCTAATGCTTCTCTCTGGTGGACTCCTTCTCCATCATGGGCAGATGTTCAGCAAAAGGGTGCCGGGGAGATCTATGTGATGCTGGCAGGCCTCCAAGTCTTGAACTGGGCCTAGGCCTAGCTGGCTGGCCAAAAGGCCATCACGCAGTGCAGATTGCTGAAGCCACCATGAGGAACAGGATGGAGAAAAGAATCCTGCACTAATCACTGTAAAGAAAGAAATTTTTTGTTTGTTTTTTAAATAAGAAAATGGGGTTAAACGTGAAAAAAGGTGGTCGACTGAAGCAGAATTCGTCCATGGAGCCGATGTGTATGGGTCAACAGCAGGAAAACAATGGAGGATGGGATGGCAGACTGACCCTTTTATACCATCGGTGACATCGGGGGCGGTCCAACATCAGGGGGCGGTTCCCCGCTATAGACTGCTAGCTAGAATTTTCTGTGGGGTCCTAGCGCCTGGTGGCTTAGTCGAAACCATGTTATCTGCTACAAAAGCCCTCTCGAAGTAAGATAAAACAGTACCATACAGAAAGGATGTGTTGATGCAGAAGAAATGTATGGCAATGAGTGGAACTGAGGTGACTGCTCCCAATGTGTGCAGTCGACAGCGGGAAGAACAGAATGGAGGTTGATGAGGGAGACAGCAACAATTATTGGCAGTACCATACACCTGGTACAGTTGCCTATTACATTTTCTAAAAACAGGTTCTCTCTTTTTGTGCTTCACCCCCATGGGGACATACAGGTGCCAAGCTCAATAGCCACTGTCAACCCCTTGGCCAAAATATTTTCTCCTGCAGGGTCCTAGTGCCTCTGGCCGAGACCCATAAGTGGGACTAAATGGAGAAGACTGATTCAGGGAAGATACAAAACACTCAAGAAGGTACTCTGGTACTTTGCGGAAGTGAGAGATGTAGTCTGGGCAAAAAGAGCTGTATTCAAAAAGTATAATGGGGCTCAATCTAAGGGAAGCAGAAAGGTATACTTACTGAAAATGAAGGAGAAAAGCAGAGTTTTAGAGCAGGCAAAGCAGAGATGGAATTGAGGGACAAGCTGAGGGGACAAACGAACACAAAAAGGCCTTCTTGAGATATATCAGAGAAAATAAAAAACATAACAGAGAGGGTACTGTAAGGCTAAAATCAGGAAATGTGCATGTAGAAGAGGATGGAAAAAGGACCGACAATCTTCAATCAGTATTTTGCTCAGTATTCACTGGGAAGGTGGTGGGGTGACTCCCTGACTGCAGTAGGCAGGCTGGATGAAGCAGAGGGCATTGAACTTGAGACTGGTGTTAGGGGATAATGTACTTAAGGGGCTAAGGGCACTTAGGGTGCATAAGTCTCCAGGTCCAGATGGGTTACACCCCAAAGTGTTGAAAGAACTGTGGCTGCTGCCAGAACTGGGGCAGGAACATGCGTGGTCCCTGATGGTTTTGTTCAACCACTCTCTGGAGACTGGGGTAGTTACAATGGACTGGAGGAGGGTGAAGGTGGTCCCCTGTACAAAAGTGGGAGCAAGAAGGAGCTGGGAAACTATAGACCAGTAAATCTGACATTTACATTGGGAAAACAGGAGATCATCATCAAGGAGATCCTGCCAGACAAATTTGATAGAATTTTATAATAGGGTCAGCATGGCACTTGATATTTGGCAAACCTGCCGATGTGATTTATCTGGACTTCACCAAAGCCTCTGATAAGGTCCTGCACAAGGAACTGGTCCAAGATTTAGTTAAAATAGGATTATACATCACGATAGTTTGATGGATCGCCTGGTAGCTTACTATTAGGAGGCAGGCTGTTAATATACGTGGTGACGTATCACAATGGGCAGATGTTACCAGTGGTATCCCACAGGGATTAGTATTGGGACCCTGTCTTATTAATATTTATGTCTCGTATAACTGGTATTAGGGATGTTTGGCTTTCCAGCTTCGCTGCCGATATTAAACTAGGGTCAACTGTCAGCACCCAAACTGATAGGGACATGTTACAAGCGGAACTATCTAACCTTGAAGATTGAGCTACTACTCATAAACTAGAGCTGAACATTGAGAAGTGTGAAGTTGTGCATTTAGGGAAAAAACAATGTAAGGAACAATTATTTCGACAAGGGGATTGCCATTAGACCGGTAGAGGAGGAAAAAGATTTTGGAATTTGTATAACTAATAAACTGGAGTTTACAAAACATTGTTATAGAATAGCTGCATGTGCTAATTCCGTTTTAAATAGTATTAGGAGGAATATCCACAGCAGAGATTAAAAAAGTTACACTTCCCTTGTACACATCATTGGTTAGGCCACACTTGGAGTTCTGTGCTCAGTTTTGGTCTCCTAGTACCAAAACAGAAATCAAGACCCTGGAGAGTACAGCGCCGGGCAACTAGGATGACTATATACATTAAGGACCTTAGCTATGAGGAAAGTTTTTTTTTTGGTGCCAGGGCCCCCAGTCTTCCCATCTAGGAGCTCAGCCGCCACACTGCTCATCACACCAACAACCCTACCGGGACTTACCTGAGATGGCGATCCAGTCCCAGGCTTATCCCCCCTCCAGGATGGGACCACCAGGTGGGCACTGCCCTCACTATGGAGATCCACAGGGTAAACCCCTGGATTACCCCCAGGGTGGAAGCTATGAGAAAAGATTAAAAGATCTAGGTTTATATTCTTTTCAGTATAGAAGACTACGGGGAGACCTTTGTCTAGTTTTCGGTGCATTTGCAAATCATTGAGTTGTGAGACTGCTTGGGTTTGAGGATTCTGGATTCAAACTATGACATTAGATCACATACTTTGCAGTTAAGAGGTGATAAGTGTCATAGTAAGAAGAGATACACTTGGTTTAATCAAAAGCTGGTATCCCTTTGGAACTCTCTGCCACTTGACATCGCAGCAAGTAGGAACATAACTGATTTTAAAAGGAAACTAAACACTTTCTGTCTGGCCAATGATATACTGGGATATCCTACTTAAATTTTGGCGAGCTTGCATGGGCAACACCTTACTCAGCTCGTAGTCACTTATGATATATTACCTATGAATAAGCATCAGATAGAATTTCCTGAAGTGAATGGATTTAAGTTCTTCCACTTGATAACTAGAACTGTGAACAAGGGCCAGCCAGTTGATGTGCTGTATCTAGATTTCATTAAGGCCTTTGACTCAGTACCCATAGACGACTTAACAAGAAGCTTGGGGAGCAAGGGGCTAGGACAAAGATAACAAGGTGGGCAGCAAACTGGCTAGATCAAAGGACACAAAGAGCGACTATAAATGGGGAACATTCAGAGGTCAATTTCACAAGTGGGGTACCACAAGAGTCAGCGCTGGGACTAGTAATACCTAATGTGCTCATCTGAAACATAGGGGAAGAGATCGAGGGAAAAATTTGCCTCTTTGCAGATGACATTAAACTCTGTGGCAGGGTAGACTCCATGAAGTGGTTTAGGGACACTGAGAGACCTAGAAAAGTTAGAGGGCTGGTTCAAGGTATAGCAACTGAAGTTTAATGAAAAGTGCAAAGTTATGCACCTAAGCAAGGGAGACATGAAGACAATTACTGGCTAGGGAGTGAAGAAAATCAGTCTGACCAATGGGGAAAGGGATTTGGAGATCATTGTTAGTGACTGCCTGAAGCCAACAACCCAGTGCACCAGAGCACTCTGAAAGGCGAACAAGATTCTGGGACGTATATGAAGGCAGTTCTCCAGTAGCATAAATGAGGTATTGTTGCCCCTCTATGGCTCACTAGTGAGTCTATCCATGTAGTACTGTGTCCAGTTTTGCAGCCTGCACCTGAAGAAGGATAGAGACCATAAAAAAATCTGTCCAGGTGGGCTGCAAAGAAGATAAAGAGTCAGCAAGGAAAATCGTACAAGGAGTCATTAGGCAACCTCAATATGTACACACTAGATGCCAGAACGGAGACGAGGACATAAAAGAAATCTTAAATTATTTTAAAGGAATAAACAAGGTTTACTGTCATGACCTATTTAAGCATAGAGAGGGATCCACAACTAGAAGACATGAGTATAAACTGGTAGGGGGCACATTCAGTAAGGACCTAAGAAAGTACTTCATCGCATTAAGAGCAATGGATAGCTGGAACAGTTTGTCAACGGAGACAAAAAAACATCAACATGGTGCAGTTTCATGAGGCCATGGAACAGCTATAAAGGGTGGGTGAAAAGAAAGACAGTTAAATGGGCGGAGAGTAGGGGCAATGGGCTAAAACTACCAAAGGTCATTCAGCCTAGGCATGACCAAGAACGGCGGGTCATAGGGCTGAAGTACCATCAGGCCTTTGGCTTGGTGATGCCCAGCTCTTGACCTCAGGTCAGGTGTGGAACCTGGGCGTTATTTTTGACGGCAGTCTGACCTTGAAATCAAAGGTGTCAGTCGTTGTTAAGTCCTCTTTTTTCCATCTGAGGAATATCACCCGGGTAAAACACCTGGTTCCTCTGGCTGACCTTCCTACTCTGGTCCACGCCTTTGTGACCACTCGCCTTGACTACTGCAATTCCCTTTATCTGGGGCTACTGGGGGTTAAAATTCATCACCTGCAACTAGTGTAGAATGCCGTAGCCAGGCTTTTGACTGGAACATCTAGGTACAGTCATATTACGCCTGTTCTGCGCGGGTTGCAATGGCTGCCGGTACAATGGTGAATCACCTTCAAGGTCGGGTTACTGACCTATAAAGCCTTACACAAACAAGGACCGCAGTATCTGAAAAATCTCCTTACTCCCTACTGCCCCTCTCGTTCACTCTGATCCATCGACGAGGGATTGCTATAGATTCCCAGGGTCCGTTTGAAAACATCTGGAGCCCGTGCATTTTCATATGCAGCGCTGGCCTTGTGGAATTCTCTACCTTGTCGGATACGTAGCTGCCTGACCGTCAAGAGCTTTAAAACGGAGTTGAAAACGTTTTTATTTACTAAAGCTTATGGCTTATGATTTATATTGTTAATATTGTATTGCCTGTTTATTGCTTTTTGTACAGCGCTTTGGAAAAGCATTTTAAATAAATTTTACTTACTTATTTACTTACTTACCAAGGATAGGTTGGTGTGGCAAAGGTAGGATAATGGGCAGACAACATGGATTATAAGGTTTTTTTTTGCCAGCACCTTTCTCTGTTTTTCCCAGGTGACTCTCTCCTCCTCTGGGGAGGGAAGGTTGCTGCCTCTGCTGCAGTGCTGCAACTAGGGTGAATATGAGTGGAAGTGCAGTGGAGGCAGTGTGGGAAAGTAGATGTCAGCAGGCCTCAAGGATGATGTTCGGTTGTGTACTCTTCTGTTTCTGAACTCCCTGCTTGCCAAAGTCTAAGGGGGTAGGAAGAAAATGATGGAAAATCACCCTGGCATCAGCAGGATAATGCCAGCCCCCTTCAGGTCCCACACTGTCAACTGTGGCATCCATTCAACAAATGCTGGTTCAGAAAGACTTGAGGGGCCTGGGGCAGCCCTGATGACCATAAGCCCCACCGTGGGGGGGCAAGTCATAGGAGCCAAGGGGTAATGGGGCTAGGGAGAAACCGGCACAAGGGGGACAGCAGGCAAGAAGGGGATATGAATAGAAAAATGTAAAAAGCTTGTCAGCACAGTGAACATATATCCATGACTTCAAGCTTTCACTGAAATAACAATTATGTTTCTAGCTCTTGAGGGTCAAAAGTTCACTCTTTAAGGAAACAATTTTAAAAAGGCTGAGAAGCTTTTTTTTAAATGAAAACTTGAAGTAAGTTTGATGTAGAGACACCATTTTGAATCACTTTCAATGTACCCTTACACAAAAACACTATACACAATGATATGGTAAAATAATTGCTTTATTTATTGATGTTGTAAAAGTGCTTTTTCAATATATCCATACATTGAAAGTGGTGTGTCAACCTAGTGTAACTACAGGAATATGCAGCAGACTCCAACATTTCATTTGAAAAAAAAATTACATTTCTAGTACTCACAGTTCAAAAGTCAGCCCTCTTAATGATATGGGGCTGGATCTTCTGCCAGGGGCAAGCCTCAGTTTTGGGCTGCACTTGCGGCATCATAAATCCGACAAATGACTGAACTCTTTTTTGAACATTTTGCCACATTTATGGCACATCCAATAACTTTAAGGTTAAATAATGCAAAAGTATTGACAAATGCTTCGTTATTGGTCTCCCATATAAAGTAAGTCATGTCAAATACGCACAATAGTTAGACAACCTTGAAGGTGGTTTACCATAATGGCAAAAGTGTCAGAAAAAGCAGCATGTGAGTCCCCAGTGCAGGGCCATTCAGACCATTGTAAGGGATTTAGAAAGTGTTACAGCAACTTTTGAACCATTAGGCATGGAACAATTTTTTTTTTAATAAAAATTTGGATTCTGTTGTACACAACCAATTTCACTTTCAGTATACCTATATACGGGAACTGAATTCACAGAAAAAAAACATGCAAAACATATTTTGACTATTTTCAATTTGCTGAGCACTCTGTGGTTCAAAGGCAATGAACTACGTCATAAATCAGTCTCCTGACTCGGGGGACAAGGGAAAAAGGAAAGGACTAAAAAGAGTTATTGTAGGGGATTCAAAAGTAAGGGGTGTGGACACTATGGAGACCAGGGATGGGTCATAAGGAGCTGAGGTGTTTACCTGGTACATCAGCCCCAAGGGATGAGGCCAGGTTAAATAAATTGATAGTATTAAGGAGGTGCCATATGTCATAATTCACTTGACAGCAAACAACTTAGTAAATCAGTCTGGATGATATGAAGTCCAATTTCAAAAGATGGGGATGGGTACTAATGGGGAAAGCAGCCACACTGTCTTTCTCTAAGGTGTTGTCTGGATTGCACAGAGAAGGTGGAAGGGTAAGGCAGGATGCAAGGGAAATATTTAATTCCTGGTTAAGAGAGTTGTGTAGTGAGGAGAGTTATGGATTTGTAGGGGACTGGGGAAGATACGGGGATAGAAGACTGAGAGATGGCCTTCATGTCACTAGAGAGGGTGCTGGTGCATTGAGGCAGAAATTTGACGTCTACATAGACAGTCATTTAAACTGAAGTGGGGATAGCTGAAGCTGGAGATGCCCTGGTAGGTGGTAGACATGGGGAACTACAGTAAAGGCTACCCTGGTTACAGAAATGAGGGCATGGGAAGTTATAAATAGCAAGAGCGCGGGATTGGATAACAGAGATGCATTTAAAGGAGAAGATGTTAGGTTGGCTGGAGAGGAAGTAAAAAGCAAAAGGAAGGGAGCTGATAGGATGGAAGGAAATATGAGAGAGATTTGGAAGCCAGTTTGCTTTAACATCAAGAGTTTAAACAACAAGATTAGCAAGCTGCAAGCATTAATGGTGAAGTCAAAGTTAGACCTAGTCACCATAACAGAGACGTGGGCAGGTGGCAACAATAGCTGGGATTTAGTCATCCCAGAATATTACTGTACTTACGTAGGAGGGAGAGGGCACTGGGAGAGGAGAAGGGATAGCCCTATATATTAGGAATGGAACAGAGATGATAGAAGATGCATCTATAAAAAAGAGGCCGGGAAGGATAGTGGAATCTGAGTGCAGCTGATGACATCTGTTGGAAAGAGTTAGATTACATTTGGCTTATAGTCCACCAGGGCAGGATGAGGACAGGAACAGACATTTGAGGGAAGAAATCAGAAAGGGAGCTGTAAAGGGGGATATGTTGTTAGCTGGGGACCTAAATCTGCCAGATATAGATTGAGATATTGTGCAGCTAAGAGCAACAAGAGTCAGGAACTGCTGGATACTACACAAGACTGTATTGATGCAGATGGTCAAAGATCCTACAAGGCACGATGCCATACTGGATTTAGTACTCACCAATTCAGAGACAGTGAAGGGGAATGACTGTCAGGGAGCCTCTTGTGTCTAGTGATAGAAAATAAAACTGCATGGGTGGAATTGACAGGAAGGAATATTGGACATCCCTCTAAAACTTTGGTCACTGAGTTCAAGAGAGCAGATTTTAGGAACTTGAGGGTATTAGTTAGCAAAACATTAACAGATATGAACCAGATTGAGGAGATAGAGGAACAGTGGAGCAGATTCAAGGGTGCAAGCCTTTTTTTTTGTGTGTGTATGTTGCCACTGCCTCAAGGAAGTGATTAAAAAATGTGCAAAAAAGGTCACAAAAAAGAACAGAAACAAAAGTCCAAATTGGTTTTCAAACGGGGTGAGGGAAGTAGTGAGGGAGAAGAGAATGACCTTCCTTGAGTACAAAAGAGCAAAAGTGAAGCAAGCCTGGCACGATTATCAGGTTAAACTCGAAGTGGCCAGGGTGGAGGTTAGGAAGGCAAAGACAGACACTGAACTCAGAATTGCTGGAAGAGTAAAAGGTAGGGAACAGATTTTTTTAGATACATTAGTGATAAAAAGAAAAGAAAGGGGGAATAGTTAAGCTAGTGGAGGGAGGGAGGGAGGAAGAGGGAGGGGGAAGGGGAAGAAGGGTACTGGAGGAAGATGGACAGAAGGCATGTGTATGTAGCAATTACTTCTGCTTGGTATTAGCAGTGGAGAAAAACAGGTTACTTCACCTGTAACAGTAGTTCTAGGTGTGGTATATGTTGTTCATCCACACTTGTTGGCATGTCCCTTCCCCTTTAAATCTTGCCGGAAGGTCTTCATGCTGGCTCTTCCCATCCACCCGGGTGGTATAACCCTCGGCTCTGTCCCATGATGCCAGATCTTAGCCCACTGGAAGCCAGGTTGTGCGTCGCAGCCGGGGAGGTCGGTTGGGTCAGTGTGGATGAACAACATATACCACTCCTAGAACTACAGTTACAGGTGAGTAACCTGTTTTTCTAGGGATGTGGATATGCTGTTCTTATCCACACTTGTTGGCAGACTCCTAGCAGTTTTCCAGGAGGAGGGAGGCAAGGCGCACACTGCCTACTTTGGGAACAGAGACTGGAGAACTGAGGCCCCAAAACCATCATCCCGGCGTAACTCAAGGTCGATGTGGTAATGGGTGATGAAGGTGTTTGCTGTCTTCCAGGTAGCAGCACTCAACTACCTGGATAGGAATGTCTCTGGAAGCAGCCACCGATGCAGCAGTATGGCGGGTGGAATAAGCCCTTAGCCCTCCGGGAGGCTCCCTACCCACCAACCTATAGCAGAGGTCAATGCATGATGTAATCCATCTGCCAATTGTCTGCTTTGCTGCAGGCCTGCCAGGAGTGGCTTTAGGGTAGGTGACAAACAGCTGGCAAACCTCTCCCTGAACTTCTGCTGTCCTTTCCTTATGTAGGAGAAAGCATGTCTCAGGTCCAGAGTATGGAGCATGTACTCTGCATCCGAGGTGTAGTTCGGGTAGAAGACAGGCAGAGTCAACACCTGATTAAGGTGAAACTCTGACACCACATTCGGGAGGAATTTCAGGTGGGGGCGCAGGACAACCTTGTTCCTGTGGAAGACCAGATAAGGAGACTCCACCGAGAGTGCCTGGAGCTCCCCAGTCCTTCTGGCAGACGTGATAGCCACCAGGAAGGCCGTCTTCCATGACAAGTGTGACATCTTACACTTGTGCATTGGTTCAAATGGCTTGCCCATGAGCTTTTCCAAAACCAGCAGTAATTACCATGGAGGTGGAGGTTCATGCACCAGAGGGGATTATGTGATTGAGGCCTTTGAAAAAGTGCCAGACCATCTTCTCCTGTGCCACTGTCTGCTGATTGGCCTGTGCCCAGTAAGCAGAGATGGCTGCCAGGTGCACCTTAACAGTCGAAGACCGAAGACCCCTTTTGGAAAGAGATCAAAGGTAGTCCAAAATGCTCACCACAGGACAGGACAGAGGGTCCAGGTCCTTGCCCTGGCACCAAACAGAAAACCTTTTCCATTTGAAGGCGTAGCACTTTCTGGTCGACTCCTTTCTGGATGCTTCCACTACTGTGAGTACATCCTCAGGGAGACCCAAATCCTGGAACTCTAGCCACTCAGGTACCAGGCTGTCAGTTGCAGGGATTGAAGGTCTGGATGGAATACCTTCCCCTGACTGACAGATATCAGGTCCAGGCATGCTGGAAGATGCCTCGGGGAGCCTGTTGCTGTGGCTGAGGAGATCTGGATACCAAAACTGGTGGGGCCAGTCTGAGGCTACCAGGATCACCTGCACCTTGTCCCTCCTCACCTTGAGAAGCACCCTGTGGATCAAGGGAAATGGAGGGAAGGCGTAGAAGAGGCCTGGGGACCATGGCCTTGAGAAGGCATCCCCCTGTAGCGATCCCTGCTGAGGTGGGTGAGTGTGAAACAGCCTCAGTTTGGTGTTTTCCCTGGAGGCAAACAGGTCCACCATTGGTTTGTCCCAGTGGGAGAACAGGCTGTAAGCTACCTCTGGATGGAGAGATCACTCGTGGGATGTCTCGCCTATGCGGCTGATAACATCCGCCAGTTGATTTGAGGCTCCTGCCACATGGACGGCTACGAGATCCGCCTCCAGTCAGCTCACTAGTGTCCAGATGCAGAGCACTTCCCTGCACAACAGCCGGGAGCGTGTGCCACCCTGCATGTTGAGGTAGTACATGGTTGTGGTATTGTCCGTCTGGACTTAAACCACTTGACCCCGAAGCTGCTGAGTGAATGCTGACAATGCTAATCTGACTGCTCTGAGCTCCAACAGGTTGATAAAGTATTGGGATTCCTTGGGGATCCAGAACCCATGGGCCCTGTTGTTCCCCATGTGGGCTCCCCAGCCCATAAGAGAGGCATCGGTCATGAGGATGACTGTCGGCTCGGGGCAGACAAATGGGATCCCTTTCTGCAACCAGTCTAGGATGGTCCACCACTGGAAAGCATCCCACATCTTCTGGGTTACAGTGATCAGCTGGTCGAAATGACCTAGGCGCTGAGTCCACTGGGTGACCAGCTCCCACTGACGGAGGCACATATGCCACCAGGCCCAATGGACCATGGTGGTGCAAGCTGCCAGGTAACCCAGAAGGGGCAGAAAGTCCCGGGAAGGGCGCAAGTGCCCAACCAGAAATAATTGGGCAAAGGAGGACAGACCCTCCGCCCTGTCTGCCGGGAGCCATGCTCTGGCTCAGCAAGAGTCAAGCTCTGCCCCGATGAAGCATATCACCTGACAAGGCACGAGCTCTGACTTGGCCTCATTGATCAGCAATCAACCTGTGCTCCTGTGCTCTAACCTGGTCTCACACTGTTGTCCTCTTCCTCCTGGTCCAGGCCAGGGATACAGAACTCAACCCTGGCCCTGCCTATCACACCACCCTCCCCCACACTTTTTCATCCATGCCCACGATTAAAGGCGTAAAAATTACCCACATGAATATTCGCAGCTTGCGCCCTAAAATGGGTGAACTTCAAGCCTGGACTATCCAAAAGTCTCCTGACACCCTGTGCATCTCAGAATCCTGGCTAAAACCTGCCACAAAACAACATGAGGTCTCTATACCCGGTTATAGCATCCTTAGAAATGACCGACTAGGAAGAAGGGGAGGCATCTTAATCTACTTCAGGGCTGACCTGGACTTAGCTGAACTCCACATCTTGGACCCCCCCCCGCTGAGTCTCTCTTCATCTCCACACACTAGGAAATGTCAAGAAACTCATCATTGGATGTGTTTACTTACCTCCTTGCCATGCCTCTACCAGTCTGCCATCTTTCCAACCTCCCTTGCCTGTCTACCACACCACGATCTAATACTTTGTGGAGACTTTAACATCGATTGGTTGCAGCCTGATGCAGAAAAAATGCGTGCATCACTTGCCGACTCAAATCTTACCCAACTCTTCCAAGCTCCTATGTGTATTAACCCCAAATCTGGGAAACACACCCTACTTGATTGGATGGTTACCAATTGCCTGCAGAAGATCAAATCAGCAGGCATACTTCCTGACTGTATAAGTGATTATTCTCCCACCTTTTGTGTTTGGAGAAACAACCATGCTAACCCACCTCCTAAAATCTCACTTATTCGGGACATGTCCAGGTTTGACACTGACAGCTTTATCTCCTCTCTTAATAACACTGACTGGCACCACATCAGCATTCTTCCTGATATAAATCAGGCCCTTGACTACCTAATTGACACCTTCACACAGTTAGTAAACCAACATGCACCCTTGAACAAATGCAGGTCCAAGGGTGTCAAGGCCCCATGGATTACAAAGGAGATCAGGAAGCAAATGTCCCTTCGTGACAAAGCCTGGTAACGCATACAAAAATAGTGGAACTGTCCTTAACTGGCAGTCCTACAGACAGCTCTGCAACAGTTGCAAAAATACACTCCAAAAAGCTCGGTGCCTTCATTTCAGATCTCTTCAAGTAGAACACCTCAGTAATCCCAAAGAATTCTGGAGGCAAATTAATTCGCTAGTAAACGGTAAAACTGTGGTAATTCCTAGCAATGTCACTATCAATGGCTGTACCCTTGTTGACTCTGCGTCCATTGCTGCCGGTTTTAAACACTTCTTTACTGACCTTCAAATATACACCTCTCTCTTTCATAACTCCACCTCACATACTCCTGCTCCCCCGACTACCTTAGGGGAACATCCGGAGATCCATCTGAAATTAGCCACACTCAAAGAGGTACAACAGCGTCTCTCCAATTTGAACCAGGATAGCTCTCTAGGACATGACACGCTACACCCAAAGTTTCTCAAATTGGGTGCCCCAGCCCTCACCCGCACCATTTGTGACCTCTTTAACCGGTCCTTCCTCTCTAACTCCGTTCCTTATAAATGGAAGGTGGCGGTAGTTGTCCCAGTGCATAAGGGAGGATCCAACTCCGCTGCAGACAACTACCGTCCTACCTCTATCTTATGTCCCCTGGCCAAAGTCCAAGAACGCATAGTCTATAACCACCTCCAGGACTACCTTGACTTCCATAACATTCTCTCCCCTTATCAGCATGGCTATAGAAGGAAACACAGTACTCTGACCGCCCTGCTAAAGGTTACATCCGACATATCTCATGCCATGGACAAAGGCCTTGTCACAGGCGCCATTTTTGTAGATCTCACTAAGGCATTTGATCTAGTGAATCATGATCTCCTTCTCCACCAGCTTCTTCTTATCAGAATAGACAACAGTGCCCTCCACTGGGTCAAAAGTTATCTGACTGGACAATCCCAGACAGTGAAGTGGGATGGCTTCCTCTCCACCACTGCCCAGTTACTCATGGAGTACCACAAGGTTCCATCCTGGGCCCCATACTATTCTCACTCTTCATTAACAAACTTGCCCAGTTTTGTGGTGGTGCCTCTGTACATCTTTACGCACATGACACAATACTATACCGCTCCTCCTGTCACACTGGCATCATTAACCGTGACCTTGCCTCTGACTTTGCTTCCCTAGAAAGCTGGTTCCTGCGCAATCATCTTTTCCTTAACGCTAATAAAATGAAGTGTATGCTCCTCTCACATCGTCTTATTCCTAATCTTCACATCTCAACCCTTAAGGGTGAGACCTTGGAGGTAGTTCACTCATTTAAATATCTAGGATTCACTCTGGACCCAATGCTCTCCTTCAGCTCCCATGCCTCAATCATTGCCAAATCTATTAAACAGAAACTAGGTCTCCTCTACCATATTCGTCCACTTCTCACGTCTGCCTCCTGCCAGAAAATTGCCTCCTCCTCTCTTATACCCCTCTTAACCTACTGTGCTCCCCTGCTACTCTCTACCAACTCTGCCTCCATGTCCCTCCTCTCTCAGGCATACCACAGGATTGGAAGATTTGCCCTGGGGGTAAACGCCCACTCGCACCACTGTGATGTCCTCTCCTCGCTAGGTTGGCTTACTTATGTTGATAAATTAAGATACTCCTCCTTGAGCCCCATATTCAAGCTCATCCATGGCTTTACACCCCCTTGCCTTGACGAACTCATGCGCCTCTGGCATGCTCCGAGCACACTTCGCTCTGCCTCACTTCCCCTTCTTGTCTTACCGAAACTATGTTTGACCACCGCCAGGAGATCCTTCTTGATCGCTGTTCTCTCTGATTGGAACTCTCTTTCTCCGACAATCTTGTCTTGCTCCTCTCTTAATTTGTTCCAATCTAAGCTATCTGCCTCATTATCCCCCCTCTTCACCCTGTTCCTGCTTCACCTGAATATGTCCCCCCATCCCCTCTCTCCCTTCCTAATCTACCCCCGTTGTGCACTTCACTACTTTATGCATCGACAAAGCTATTAATCCTGTGCCAATGCCTAACCCTGTTTTTACTCATCTCTTAACCCTGATGAACCCTGCTTAAGTATTTTATTATGGCTTTGTCTTATTGTCATTCAATATGTCGAATGTTTTACCACTCTGTTAAGTTGCACCATTACTGTATGTCCAATATATTACCACTCTGTTAATTTTACACTCTTACTGTATGTATTCCATACCTGGGTCGCCCCTTAGAAAGGGAATGTATTGTTTCAGTGGACTCACCCGGTCACCAAAACTCAAATAAATAAAATAATCAATCAGTCAAAACTTTTTTTATAGCACCTTTCCAAGCCAAGGCACTGTACAAAAGATAAAAACAACCAATAAAGATAAAACAGTAAATTAATATCCGTATTCTGGAAAGGCTAGGCTAAACAGATACATTTTTAATTCAATTTTAAACCTATCTATGATCAGGCACTCTCTCAACCGACAAGGTAGATAATTCCACAGGGTTGGAGCTGCAAAAGAAAAGGATCGAGAGCCAGATGTCTTTAATCGAACCCTGGAAATCTCTAGCAATCTCTCGTCGGTGGAATGGGGTTGACGGAGGGGGCGGTGGAGGATCAGGAGATCTTTCAGGTAGCCGAGTCCCTGACCATGTAGGGCTTTGAAGGTTAGCATGCCAACCTTAAAGGTGATCCGCCTCTGAACAGGCAGCCAGTGCAGACCGCGGAGCACAGGCGTAATATGACTGGTCCTAGAAGTCCCAGTTAAAAGCCTGGCTGCTGCATTCTGCACCAGCTGCAGGCGGTGGATATCAACCCCTGAAAGCCCTAGATAGAGGGAATTGCAGTAATCAAGACGAGAGGTGACAAAGGCATGGATTAATGTTGGAAGATCATCCGGAGGAACTAGGTGTTTAACCCGGGTGATATTCCTAAGATTATAAAAGGATGATTTGATTACTGCCGACACCTGAGATTTTAAGGGCAGACCGTCGACAAAAATAACGCCCAGGTTTCACACCCAGTCTGAGGTGGTGAGCTGTGTATCACCAAGCAACAGTCCTGATGAATATCCAGCCCCCAAACCTGCCCCCGGATGACCCGGGTCCACTACCACCACTTCAGTCTTATCTGGATTCAGTTTCAGCCAACTGGAACTCATCCAAGTTCTGATCTCAGTAAGGCAATTATTTAGCACAGAGAGTGCATCATTTTGAGGCCAAGTTGAGAGCAGAACTGGAGGGTCAGGTCCCCGGACCTCTCCACCTCTTGCTGGGTGGAACCTGCCAAGAGCCCATCATCGAGGTAAGGGTACACTCTGACCCCTCGATGCCTGAGATGGGCTGCTACCACTGCAATGCATTTGGTGAAGACCCGTGGGGCCGAAGACAGGCCAAATAGCATGGCTCAGAACTTGTATAGGGTTCCCTCTGCTCTGAAGCAGAGGAACCGCTGGTAGGATGGATGGATTGGGATGTGAAAGAACATGATCTAGAGATCCAGTGAGCAGAACCACATGTTTTGCTCCGGGGATGGTATGATCTGGGACAGAGTTACCATCCTGAAGGTGCAAGGCCTGAAATACTGATTCAGGTCATGCAGATCTAGACTGGGGCACCAGCCCCTCATCCGCTTTGAGACCAGGAAGTACCTGGAAATGAACCCTGGGTTGACTGGAGGATCTGCCACTCGAACCACTGCCTCCTTGAGGAGGAGCTGGGCTATGTCATCTCTCAGAGCCGACCGAGTGTGGGCTGATACTCTCTCCTCCCGTGGGGCGTGGCTTGGCTGGGAGGGTACTGCTCAAATTCCAGAGGCAGACCCTGACCGACCACTTCTAAGACCCCCCTGTCCGTGGTAACAGCGGACCAGGCGGAAAGAAAATGGCGGAGCCGACCCCCCATGGGAGGACCCAGAACTGGTGTGATGGGGATAGGGGTGACAACCCCTATCCCATCACTGAGCAGGCTTGGAGGAAGAGGGTCCAGGACCTAAACTCCGACCTCCCTGTCTGCAGGATGGTTGAGGCCCGGCTTGGGCTGAGTGTGCCAAGCCTGCGCCTGCTGTTGCTGCCTGCCATGAAAGGAGGGCTGCTGAGCAGCAGGAGCAGGGTGCTGAAAAGGCTTTTTCTTTTTCTGCTGCTTCTTGGCACCAGGGACGCTTTGAGCAGAAGTGGCTGAGTCCAAGGTGGCACTGAACTGCTCGATTCACTTGAGGAGACCATCCACACCTGGGCCGAAGAGATCGGTTCCCAGGAAAGGAACATCAGTGAGTTTGTGCTGGGTATCCGCCGTAAAGGTGGAAAGCCTCAATCAAGCCCTGCAGTGTGAGGCAACCGCGGCTGCCACCGAACAAGCGAAAGTGTTTCCAAGGTCCAAAGCCATCTGAAGCTGCTGCCTGTCAACAGCACAGCCTTGATCCCGGACCTGCTTGACCATAGTCTGAAGGTTTGTGGGGAATTGCGGGAGACTATCTAAGGAGCCCAATAGGGCATGAGAAAAGCGCACCATGATGACGGCCGAGCTCATCTGACGGAGGCCTAGAGAGGAGGCTGCATAGACCTTCCTGGCTGTGTGGTCCAGTTTTTTGGACTCCTTGTCCAGAGGTCTATCAGTGTCAGCAGAGTTACCTGTGCATCTGAACACTGAGGCAGTCGCCAACCCCTTGCCCAAAAGGTGTTCAGTGAACCTCAAGAAGGACTCAATGGGTACCACATACTTGCGGGCCATCCAGGCAGATGGCGCTGGGCAGGAGGCAGGATGCTGCCACAGTTTCAAAGCCAGGACAACGATGGCTTCAGCTACAGGAAAGGCTTCCGTAAGTGTATCCCCTCTTTTAAGAATATCTGTAAGAGGGTACTCTGCCCTTTTCTGGACAGGCTCCAGGGGTATCCCCGTGGATTCGAAGATAAGGCACAGAATACCATGAAATGACAAAGGGCCCTCCTCCGTCGACAGACTCATTGTCCCAAGGGTGAGAGTGTAAGTCGATGTCTTCCGTATCTGAAGAATCCGGATAGATCGGACAGCCACCAGGGTCCCCTTCAACACACCTGGGGCAATCAGTCGTAAGGGTGACCAACAACCTACGTGGGAGTCCTGGAACCATCCGAGAATCCTTTGTAGGAGTCCCTCCCGAAGGCTGTTTAGGCAGCGGCTCCACCACAATCAGCGGACAGACCAATTTTGGCTGAACTGGAGTGAGTTTAGCCAGCTCCGTGGGTGGGGGAACCGATTTGACCAGTTCCAAGGGAGTCGGCTTCAGCCTAAGAGGCGAAAGCCACGTCATGGCCGGAGTAGAAACCATGGCTGACTTTTGTACGGACAGAATCAGCTGCTGCCACATTAAATGCTTGTAGCATCGACAGAGTTTCTGCCGAAGCCTCTCCTCATCCGAGGAGGATGAGGATGACCGGTGGCATTGCCTCTTTTTGCAGCGCTTATGCACCTCCCTCGGCCTGTCGGTTGAGGGGGTCCTAGATCTCGACCTAGATCGGACTGGCTGATTCGGTTGCTCAGGAGACTCCAGAGAAACTGGTGACTTGCCCGGATCCGTGACCAGTTTCTCGATGGGAGTCCCAGCTGGCCAAGAGTCTGTTGGCACCCTTTGCAAACCATGTGAGAGGCCTTTCGGCACCATGCATTTCTGCTTAAAGTTGAACCAGCATAATATTCTGTGGTGATTTGCATATGCCGCCCATGATGCTTTGCATTATGGCGGCATGTGTGATTTTGTATTTCTTTGAAACTTGGCTTCCCGGCCAATGCGCTTTGGGGTAACCATTGCCTCAGTGCTTGCGTGCTGAGGTTCTTTGTCTTCCAGCTGGCTAGATCTCCTCGTCAGGAAGAGGCAGGACTGGAGTCCTAGTCAAAGAGTTCTTGGCCTCATCGGGTGACAAGGGGGCAATGAGATCGAGAATGATTTCAACCTTGTCTATCGAGACTTCGGTCGACTGGCCAGACAGCAGGGCCGAGAAGCTAGTGGCCGAGGAAGCAATTTAGACCAAAGTCGATACTGCTGGCTCCTGGGACCAAGATTGCTCACGATCCCAAGAGTGTCTTCACCAAGACAAAGAGTGTTTCGGATCCTTTTCCTTCTTACAGGACCAAGAGGAATGCGAGCCCGCAGGTCCCTCGCCTTTAGTGGGGAGGGATTGACACAGCTCTCAGAAGGAACCCGAAAACGTGGAGCCCAGGTTGAGGGGAACAAAAATTGACTGAGAAAATGATTTTGTGGCCCATGCCACTTCTTCTTTGAAGGCCTACATCTGTTCCAGCTGCTCGGTGGACCCCGCATCCATGGAGACTGCCCACCGGGCCTCTTTGTATTTCACCAGAGGATTCCGTTTCTCAGGCCTGCCTAACTTAAGGTGTGCGAGACGATCATCGAGGACGTCCGGGTGAAATGCGAGGCACATCTCGCAAGTCTGGGTGTCATGGCCAACACCCAGGCAGTACACGCACACAGTATGCGGATCGATGTGTGACATTTTTGGCCGCACAGGCACTGGCGAAATCCGGGGAAAAACTTGTCTTCCATGACCGAGTAGCAAAGAGCACAGTCGCTAGCTCGAATGAGCCAAATTTTAGGAATAACTAAAGGTTAGAAGCCAGGGCCTACAAAAAGCAATAGCAAAGAGGAGGCAACCTGAATCTTCCAGAGGAAAGGACGATCTGGCGTCATGGGGCAGAGCTGAGGGTTATACCACCCGGTTGGGTGGGAGGAGCCAGCTTAAAGACCTTCCGTCAAGATTTAAATGGGAAAGGGACATGCCAACAAGTGTGGATAAGAACAACATATCCACATCCCTAGAATAATGATCCTCTGTCAGAGAGTGGCATGAAGGCATACATATGGGAGGGCTCAAAATATGGGTGGAGTATATACTTAGTACACAGACTTTAAAAAAAGGATTATAGGTCTTCTTAGTATGCAAGTCACTAGACCTGGATGGACTACTTCCTGGAGTGCTTAGGGAATTGGTAACAGTACTGGCAGTACCCTTAACCTCTATATTTAATAACCCATGGCAGTCAGGAGTGGTACCAGCAGACTGGAGGTCTGCCGATATAGTGCCACTTCATAAGGAGGAGACAGGGAGGATAAAGGCAACTAAAGGCCTGTCAACTTTACCAACATACGTCCATAGTAGGTAAGTTGATGGTGACCATATTGAAAGAACGTTTAGTGGCTTACTTGGAGGCTTACCTTCATCCAGGATGAAAAACAGCAAGGCTAGTTTGTGTCAGGGAGGTCATGTCAGACTAACCTGATAATATTTTTCGAGTGGATCACCAGGGCAATGGGCTGGCAGCAGATCTGCTTTACTCTGACTTCAGTAAAACCTTCAATTCAAGGCCAGCCCAGTGGCGCTGAGGGTTGAGGCGCTGGGCGCCACACTGGCCACCCGGGTTTGGGAACAGACTCGGGCTGCCAGGGGTTGGCATGGGGGAGGAAGGATTGAGCGTCCCACGACAGCTCTCCTTCCTCTGGGGAGGGTTGGGGTACTACAGCGCACTGTAATGGCAACTGGTGGAGGCCAGCCACACTATGGCAGCGGGTAAGAAGCTGGGGGGGGGAGCCACGGCGGGCATCGGCACGTATGTGCTCAGATGCCATTGCACATCCAGCTCTCCGGGGAGAAAACTAGGGTGAAAAACAGCGGGGAGGCAGTCTCGGCTGCTGATGGCCGAGCCCAGTGCTCCCTGGCTCCCGAGAGAATCCTGCCACGGAGTGCGTGAACGATAATGGCCGGCTCCATGGGGGTACAAGACCGGGCCCGGGGGGTGCGGGTGCTGGCAGCCGGAGATCACGGAGACCCACTCCGCCAGCAGGAGGATAAAAAGATCTATGTTAAAAAAAAAAAAAAAAACAACCTTCAATTCAGTACCTCACAAGAGGCTGCTGAAGAAGATGGAGGATTTGGAAGCTGATCAGGGTTTAGTTAAGTGGGTTGGAAACTGGTTAAAAGAAAGACAGCAGAGGACAGTTGTAAATGGGATTAAACTGGGGGATAGAGTGGTCACAAGTAGAGTACCACAGGGTAACAGGAACATTGGTGACACTGGAGTGGGTATCCAAGGAAAATTGTGTCTATTTGCGGACGACACAAAGCTGTGTGGAATGGTAGAATGTAGAGCATGAGGAGGGGGAGCAGGCGCTCCAGAAAGACATAAAAATACTTGAGAAATGGACTAAGGTATGGCAGTTGAGGTTGAATGTCAAGAAATGTAAAGTTATGCATTCAGGTAGGCATAATCCTTGTACTGAATACTACATAGGGGGAGATAAACTGGCTAGTACATCAGACAAAAGCAATTTAGGGGGTCATAATTAGTGACTCCCTTAAACAAACTAGTCAGTGTAACAAAGTATACAGCAAGGCATCAAGAATGCTGCTGGATTACATAGGGGAAGGGAAAATTGTTTAACCAGGAAAGGCACACTAAGCTGAAGCTTGTTTCCAGGTTTGGTCTGGGAGCATAAGGAAATTAACTGACTTGTTCAGGGTCACACAGTATGCAAGTGGGGGCTGTGGGATTCAAACCCTGGTCTCCTGGTTTGCAGCTCAGTGCCCTAAACCACCGTGCTATACTGCCTCAATAGGGAGTTTTTTTTTGACAGAAACAGAGAATCTGACAGCAGATAAAGACTGCCTGGCCCACCCAGTCTGCCCGTTGGTCCGTGACTATACTGTCACCGCCAATCCTGATTGATCTCCCCTCCCCTCGCTTCCCAATTAAGATTCCCTTGTGCCTATCCCATGCACGCTTGAAGTCCACCACTGTTTTCACCCCCACTACCTCTGCTGGAAGACAGTTCCACGCATACACCACTCTTTTAGTGAAGAAGTACTTCTTCTCATCTATCCTAAATTTTCCCACTGCCAGCTTCACTTCATGTCCTCTTGTTCTTGTGCATCCATTCCTGTAGAAAATACTCCCCTTCTGCACCTTCAACCCTGTGAGGTATAGGTCTCTATCATGTCCCCCTCCCTTCCAGGGTGTACATAATATGGGTCCCTCAGTCTCTTCTCACAGGGCTTCTGATGCAGCCCCAGCACCATTTTAGTTGCCCTCATGGACAGCCTCCACCCTATGTCTTTCCTGAAATGAAAGGAGACGTGAGGTAATTCTGCTAGTTTACAGATCCCTTGTGAGACGCATCCGGAATATTTTGCAGTTTTGGAGTCCTCATCTGATGAAGGATAATGATAAACTTGAATCTGTGTAGCGTAGGGTCACCAAAATGATACAGGGGCAACAGGGTAAATCCTATGAGGAGAAGCTGGGTGACCTGAATATGTATTCACTGGAGACCAGATGAGAGGTGGGATATGACTGAAACATACAAGTTTCTTAGATGTATAAATAAGGTAAACTGTGAGGATATATTTGTAGGACAGAAAAAATTACTTACCCTAGTAATTTTGTTTCTTCCAAGGGAATCTTTACTGTATTCTGACATATGCAGTTAGCCTTCACCATTCAACTGCCCCAGAGAAGAGAGTTAAAGAACCTATGCAAACAGTGGAAGGTTGCTAGTCTCTAGCTCGGTTTTCAAACTACTGACCCTGGTGCATTCTATGTAACTGTCAGATTCTTACGAATCATGTACAAAAAAATTCTATCTATGCTATCCTAAAAAGGAAACTAATTCACCCACTAATCAACAATCCTCCCTGTGAATAGGGATATCTGAAGAGACTCAAGTCACAAATGCACAAGAACAACCAACCTAAACAAGTTTCAACAACAAAACATGAACAGCTGGAGTGCAGTGCCCACCAGGTTCTAGTAGGGGAGGTAGGGTGAAAGTTCATAATACAGTAAAGATTCCCTTGGAAGAAACAAGATTACTATGGTAAGTAATTTTTTCTTCAAGCCCCTGGAATTCTTTACTATTTTCTGACATATGCAGACTACCAAGCAATACCTTTGGAGGTGGGCATAGAATCTATTTAGGAAACAGGCTCTACAGTACTGCTGTGCCAAACCTGACATCACTTCTAGCCTGGGTGTCCAGGCTATAGTGTTTAGTAAATGTATGAACAGTTTTCCAGGTGGCTGCTTTGCAAATTCTAGCAAATAAATATTTTTAGCAGCTGCTATAGAAGCAGCTGTACCCCTGGTAGAATGAGCCCTGAGGCCCCCAGGGGGTTCCCTGCCTAGTTTGCTGTAGCAAATCTGAATACAGGCAAAAATCCAGTGTACAATAGTCCTTTATGAAGCTGGCATGCCCTTCACTGCTTCTCCATAGTTCAGGAAAAGCTGAGTATTATCCTGCCTATGGTCTTTTGTGTGATCCAAATAGTAGCTGATAACCCTCTTGACGTCAAGGCTATGTGGCCTGCATTCCCCTGAACTGGAATTATCAGTAAAGAAGACAGACAGGGTAATGGACTGGTTGAGGTGGAAGTCAGAAACCACTTTGAGGAGGAACTTCCTATTGGTTCTGAGGACTACCTTGTCCCTATGAAATAATTTGAAATGTAGTTAGACTCTGTGGACAAAGCCTGGAGCTCACAAATCCTCTTGGCTGAGGTGACTGCCACCAAGAAGACTGTTTTCCAAGTCACATACTTGAGGTCTGCTTAGGACGTAGGCTCAAAAGAGGGTTGCATTAGTTGTGCAATGCATATATTCAGGTCCCATGAGGGAGTTGACTACCTGTGTGGGGGATGCAAATGAAGTAATCCCTTAAAAAATGTCCTGAAAATCAGATTAGAGGCTAAGGAAGAGCCCCTGCTTACTGAGAGATAGACAGAGGCAACTGCCAGATGTACCGTGAGGGTAGATGGCTTTAGGCCAAGGGAATGAAGATGCGCCAAGTAGTCCAATAGGACTGCTAGACCAGCCTGATGAGGGTCTATGGCCTTCTGTTGGCATCAAATGGGAAACCTCTTCCACTTGGAAGTGTACGTCTTTCTGGTAGATGGTTTTCTAGAGACTCTGAGGACCTCTAGGACCCCTTCAGAGAGATGTAAGTTAGCATAATCTAGGTCTTCAAAAGCCAGGCCTTGAGCCTGAGGGATTTGAGGTTGGGGTAAAGGATCCTCCCCTGGGAGGCTGTCAGCAGGTTGTGCCTCTTGGGGAGGCAAATCGGGATGATGACTGACAGGGAAAGGAGCAGCGAATACTAAGGCTGCCTGGCCCAGTCTGGTGCTATGAAGATCATTGTTGCTGGCTGAGACCTGAGTTTGTTCAGCACCCTGGGTAGCAGAGAAACTGGAGGGAAGGCATACAGAAACTTCCCTGTCCAGTCCAGCAGTACTGCATCCAGTGGCAATGTGCCCACTGTAGGGGGCCTGCAACAGAACTGTGGCAACTGGTGATTGTCTGGGGCTGCGAAGAGGTCTACTTCTGGTGTGCTCCACCTCCTGAAAACAGCTTGCAGGACCTGCCTGTTCATGGACCACTCGTGGTGGCTTTGGTTGATCCTGCTCAGAGCATCTGCCACAACATTGTCCTTCCCTGAAAGAAGGACTGCTGAGAGAGAAACTCTGAGAGAATAAGCCAGACTCCAGATTTTCATAGACTCCATTCATAGCAAGGTTGATTTTGTGCCCCCGTGCTTGTTTATGTAGTACATGGTGGATGTATTGTCTGTTCTGACTTGCATCACCTTGCCCTGGATCACTGTGGAAAATGATTGGAGGCCCAGAAAACCTGCCCTGAGTTCCAACAGGTTTATGTGCAGTAAAGACTCCTGCTGGAGCCATGTGCTGTGCACAGTGTGATCTCCCAGGTGGCCGCCCCACCCTAGGAGGGAGGCATCGGTTGTCAATACCACTGTTGGGGACTGCTGCAGGAATGGCACACCTTCCCAGAGGTTGTCACTTTCCTGCCACCACTGGAATGCTTGAAGGAGAGTTCCTGTGACTGGCACTAGTTTTGACAGAGAGTCCTCCATTTGGGACCAATGAGACCTGAAGTAGGTTGTGCCTCTTGGGAGGCAGTATAGCGCAGTGGGGAGGCAATATAGTGCAGTGGGTTAAGACACTCAGCTGCAGATCTGGAGACCTGGGTTTGAATTCCACAGCCACCTAGGTACATACTGTGTGATCCTGAGCAAGTCATTTAACTTCCTTGTGTTCCCAGGTTGCACCGGGAAACAAGCTTCGGCTTAGTGTGCTACTCCTGGTTAAACAATGTTCCCTTTTCCTTAAAGTGAAACTGGATGTCTCTCATTTGGAACCTGGCTCCTGGCACTATTGCTGTTGAGGCTGCCATGTGACCCAACAGTTGCAGGAAATGTCCTGCTGGCCTGGGAGTGTGCAGCTGGAAAGGGTTTGGTAGCTGTACCAGGCTATCTACCCTTCCCTGAGGAAAGAATGCTTTTCCCCTTAGTGTGTCCAGCTCCACTCCTATGAAGTCTAGGAGTTCGACCAGATGCAAAACTGACTTTGTCAGATTTACCAGGAATCCTAGAGACTGCGGGGTATCCTGTGTAAGAGCCAGGGCATCCTTTACCTGCTGAGTGGACTGTCCCACGACTAGCCAGTCGCCTAGGTGAGGGAACACTGTCACCCCCGTCTTCTCAAATATGCCACTACTACTGCCAGGCACTTTGTGAACACCCTTGGGGCAGAGGTAAAACCGAAGGGCAGGGCTCTGAACAAATAATGGCCTGATGGCAATCTGAACCTGAGATACTTTCTGTGGGATTGCCTGATGGGAATATGGAAGTAAGCATCCTAGAGGTCTAGTGATGCCAACCAGTCTCCCTGCCCGAGTGTGGGGAGAATCATTACCAGAGTGACCATCTTGAACTTTGGCTTTGTGAGGTGCCTGTTTAAATGTCTGAGATCCACAATGGGTCACCACTTCCCAGTGTTCTTTAGGGTCAGAAAGTACCTTGAGTACAGACCTTTCCCCCTCTGAGCAAGAAGTACAGGTTCCACTGTCTTCTGCAGCAGAAGGCCGGCTACCTCTGACTCCAGTAAGGATTTTTCTGCTGGGGTTGCAGGTCTGAATAGCCTTGTATCAGCCTTGGGATAGTCTTGAAACTGAGAGCAAGGCCTTGGCTTATTACCTCCAGGACCCACTTGTCTGTAGTGATGGCTTGTCATGCCTGGAGGTAGTAAGCCAATCTGATCCCTACTGGAACTTGAGAGGCAGCCCTGACAAGCATGTCAGGGGTTCTGTTTTGCTTGGGAACTGGGTTGGGGGCTGGGGCCAGAGCGACCACTGCCCCTTCTACCCCTGCCTCTAAAGTATCCTCTCCGCTTCTGGTATACTAGAAAGGCCAGGGCTTGATAAAAAGGTCCAGAATAGGGCCTTTCCCTAGCTCCCCTACCTTGGTGCTTCTGAGGTGTGGACGCCTTCTCCTTGGCAGAAGCACTCTTGTATGCAACCTTGTATTCATCCATCTTCTTCATGTAAGCCTCTGTTTGTTCACCAGACAATGCGGTCTGCTCACAAGGGAAGTCTAAAGCCTTGGTTCGAGTGTCCTGAGAGAAGCTAGTGGTCCTGAGCCATGCAAACCTCCTCAGAGACCCTGATGTTGCCATTAGCCTGGCAGCAGTGTCATTAGCATCCACTGCCATATGGAACTGGTACTTGGATGCTTCAATGTCACATTTGGCAGTTTCTGTAAGATCAGCTGCCAGTGTGGAAGGAGCTGTCTTGGCCATCTCCAGCACATAATTCCAAAGGCTTTTCTGGTATCTGGAGAAATAAGCCATGAAGAAGGCTTGTCTGATAGCCAGAGAAGCCCCTAAGTATCTTTTCTTGGCCATGGAGTCAATCTTCCTAGAGTCTTTTTTGGGGGATGGGAAGATAGGGGTATGACTGCCTTGTCACAGGCGCTGCCTGCACCACCAGCCATGGCTGGGGTGACTGAAAAGAAACTCAGCTCCCCCTCTGGCCAGTAGATATTTCATCTTCATCTTCTTGTCCACAGGGGGAACAGAAGTGGGGTTCTATAAAATCTTAGTGGTTTGCCTTTTAAGGGACTTGTGGATAGGGATCAGCAACCTTTGTTTTGCTGGCACATCCATCATTTCCATATAGTCTGGTTCCTCCTCCTCCTCAGTGGTTTCTTGAGTGGGGAGGTCCAGAGTCTCTGCCACTTGCTTCATGAAAGAAAAGTGGGAGGAATAATCCTCAGGACATCTAGGGGAAGACTCAAACTCTTGCTGCTCAGGAGAGACATCTAATTCAGCAGGCTCCTCAAAGTCCTCTTCCTCCTCTTCATCATCCTCTTCACAGTAAGGGTCTGATTCAAAAGAACCGGTAGCCGCAGAGACAACTGGAGTTTGAACCGGAGACTGCTGAAGTGCATGCTAAGAAACCAGGGCTGGAGTGCTGGACTGCAACAACTGGATGATCCGAATCGTACTTGCAATTTCCTCAGCAGTTAGAACCATTGTGATATTCTATTGTGGTTCCTGTGCAGTATGTTTCTCCTTTTTCCTCCTTTTTGTGGCAGAAGCTGGTTCAGCGCTTGGTTCTGCACTTCTTTTGGTTGCTGAGGAGGTTTTGCCCTTGTCAGAGGGATTTCCCTCCTGTTCCTTATCTTTGTTAGTAGGAGGAACCGGATGCCCTGAGGCTGTGTCAGCAGTTTTATTGGACATTTTCTCTTTCAGTCAGTTCAAACACTTATCAAGGGTGGACTGAGGGAAATTTTTTACAAATCTCACACTCTGCGTTCAGGTGGTCCAACCTTAAGGAGAGGACACACATTAAGTGTGGGTTAGCCTTAGCAAATGGCTCACCACACTCCATACAGCATTGGAAACCAGTAGGGCCAGTTCTCTTTTTAGGCTTCTGTGACATAACTTAACAAAAACAGGAAAGTTGCCGGTTCCATGAGCAATGAACCAAACAATACCAAAAGTGGTTTAAGTGCTATATTCTCTAATATTATTATTTTTTTTTTTGCAGTCGGTTCAGCAACTGGAAAAGCAAACCGAGAAATCACGGTTTCAAACTCACAGAACCAGCAACGAGAATCTAGCTAAAGAGAAAAACTAAGAAAAGCTAAAATCAATAAATTTTAGCTCAAAAATTAAAGTAAAGATGCCGGTTCCCTCCCGGTTGTGAGGAACTAACAAGGAACAGCAAAACTTACCGAAATTAAGCTAAATCTAGACTAGTCTTCCTGTAAACCAAGGACAGTGCTTTGAAAATAAAAAGAAATAAATTGGTAACTTGAAAACCGAAGAAAAAACAAAATTTCTTCGAGACGCTGAAGGAGCAATCTCCGGGGTGTCTAACTTTGGCAGACGGAGTGAAGAATCTGACAGTTACATAGACTGTACCAGGGACAGTAGTTTGAAAACTGAGCTCAAGCCTATCAACGTTTCACTATCTGCATATGGTAAGTTCTTTCACACACTCTTCTCCGGGGTAGTTGAATGGTGACAGCTAACTGCATATGTCACAACACGGTAAAGTTTTCCTGTGGCCTGAATAAGGATGCAGTCACTAGAGGTCATGACTGGAGGCTGGTGGGAGGTAGATTTAAGAAACATTTGAGGAAGTTTTATTTTAGAGAGAGAGAGTGGTAGATCCTTGGAGCAGTCTGCCAGCAGAAGTGGTGGGGGTATCAACCATCAACAGGTTTTAACATGACTGGCACAGGGTGAAGGAATAAATATGCCAAAAGATGAGTAACAGAGGACTGTGTGATAATATGGCAAAAGGGAAGATAACCCCCTACTAGGACAATAGGTTAGTGAGGCAAGGTAATCTTAGTAAGTGTTGACTTGATAGAACTTTGGTTTCCTTCTGCTTTCAGATTCTATGTATCTATACAGTTCTAAAATTGTACTTACCACCAGTGAGTGAGTAACTCTGAAATACCCACTTAATTAACTCAAAGGCTAGTAAAGATGGAACAATACAAAAACTGGAATCCATATTTAAAAAATAAACAAATAAAAAGCCACCATCAATAGGATAAAATGACCTTCAGGTTCATCGCAGTTCTCCTCTAACAGAGTATAATGGCTGTCTGAACCAGCCTGGTGCTATCAGGATCATGTTTACATGTACCACCCTCACTTTCAGGAGCACTTTCTGGATCAGAAGGAAAGGTGGAAAAGCACAAAGGAACCGGATGCTCCAATATATACTGACAATATATTTTGGGATTGTTCCAAGATGGGGCTCTGCAGCATAACAGTGGTAGCTTTTTGTTCTCCATGATGCAAAAAGATCCACCGCTAGAACACACCATGTCCTGAAAATTGATTTTAACAATGTGTTTCAGGGACCACTGGTGGGTCACATGAACCATTCTTCTGAGTGGCTCTCCAAGCGCATTTTCCTTTCCTATGACATAGACTATAAAAACATACAGCTCAGCTCCTCAGGGCTGAGGTCCAGTGGGCACATCTATTTATATATGAATACTATCAAATTCACAAAATAAGTTCATAATTTCTGAGTAATTTTACTTTTCTTTGAATTATAGAACATAGGCAAGTGAAATTTGAAGTGGGCGCATGACGCTTCTCCCCCATTAAAGCGATAAGCCGCCAGCATTAACACTACCGTAGAAGAGAGAAGTTTTTGCATCAATAGGTTTGTTCCACCTATTAAGTTTGCAATATTAATATATTTAGACGTTAAATCGCATATTCATTAGCTCTGTTTTCTTCTTTCTCATTTTAGAGAAATACAAGCTACATGTCTGATGAAGGAACGTAGTTCTGAAATGTTACAACAAACAATAAGGGAGCATTGTTATATTGCAATAAATAAGTTTAGGGAGCATTGTCACTTTGTAAATTCATTTTGTTTTTGCCGAAATGGTAATGCTGATGTTGAAATTATATTTTATAAGTATGTAAAAACATTTTGTCTTGCAGAAATTGGTTATGCAGATGCTGAAATGATATTTTATAAGTAATATTCCAATATTATTTTGGATATAAATCAAGTATATAATAATCTGAAAGCTATCTATATTATTTAATAAGGGTTGAGAGAGGTTTTTGTATGTTTATGTACTGATTCTCCTATCCTCATCTCCCCTCTTAAAGTTGTAAAAGGAACCTTGGGAAACTCAGAAATATTTGTATACACATCTAAAAGAAGCCATTGTGGAGGTGACAAATCAGTGTATTAGGATGAGTAGCAAGGGGAAAAAGAAGGAACGAACCGCTATGGTTCACAAAGGAGGTGGCAGAGAAAGTGAGGGACAAAAAGGGGGCTTTCAGAAAATACAAGGAGACTCAGAAGGATGACGATAGGGCAGTGTACCTAAGAGACAGAAGGAGGCAGGGAAAGCAGTTAGGAGTACGAAGGCGCAAACAGAGGCAAGATCAGCACAGACAGTAAAGCGGGGTGGGGGGGAACAAGACATTTTATAGATACATTAGCAATAGAAGGAAGGCCAAGGGAGGGATTGCAAGGCTCAAAGGGCAGGAAGGGTGGTGCATAGAGGGTGACCTAGAAAAAGCATAGATACTGAATGAATACTTCTGCTCAGTATTCACGGTAGAGGGGAGGGACAGGGACCACAGCTAGGCAGCAGAAACAATGGGGGGAGAAAGGTAATCTCCAGTCCTTTTACAGCAGAGAGTGTCCTGGAGGAACTCACAAAATTGAGGGTGGACAAAGAGATAGGGCCAGATGATACACACCCCACGATATTACAGAAATTACGGATGGTGCTAGCAGCATCGCTGGCAGCCCTGTTTAGTGAGTCACTTGATACAGGGGTGGTTCCAGAGGACTGGAAGGGGGAAAATGTAGTCACTCTCCACAAGAGTGGTAGCAGGAAGGAGGCAGGAAACTGTAGGCCAGTCAGCCTCACCTCAGTAGTGGGTAAAATTATGGAGGAACTGCTTAAGGAAAGGATTGTGGAACACTTGGAAACCATGGGAGCACAGGATCCAAGGCAGCATGGTTTCACAGCAGGGAGGTCATATCATACAAATCTGATTGACTTTTTTGACTGGGTGACGAAGAACGTGGATCAGGGAGGAGCAGTGGATATCGCCTATCTCGATTTCAGTAAGGCCTTCGACACTGTACCCCGAAAAAGACTGGTGAACAAACTAGGGAGCCTGGGGGTGGGCCACAAACTGGAAAACTGGGTTAGAAACTGGTTGAGGGACAGGAAGCAGAGGGTGGTAGTAAATGGGATCAAATCCGAGGAAAAGAGGGTGACCAGTGGGGCGCCTCAGGGATCAGTCCTGGAGCCAGTCCTTTTCAATGTCTTCATCAGTGACATTGCTGAAGGGCGAGAGGGGATGGTTTGCCTATTTGCAGATGATAGCAAGATCTACAACAGAGTAGACACTCCAGATGGGGTTGAAAGAATGAGGAGGGATCTGGGAAAACTGGAAAAATGGTCAAAGGTGTGGCAGTTGAAATTTAATGCAAAAAAGTGCAAAATTATGAAACTCAGACGAAGAAACCCTGCGGAGAGCCACAGAATGGGGGGAAGGGATTGATGACAATCACCAGGGAAGAGAAGGATTTAGGGATAATCATCTCAGATGACCTAAGGGTGGTCAAACAGTGTAATAAGGATGTGGGGAGGGTCAGTGGGATGCTGGAGTGCACAGAAAGAGTTATCACTAGCAGAAGAAGGGA
This sequence comes from Neoceratodus forsteri, assembly GCA_016271365.2. Classification (NCBI taxonomy): domain Eukaryota; kingdom Metazoa; phylum Chordata; order Ceratodontiformes; family Ceratodontidae; genus Neoceratodus; species Neoceratodus forsteri. Next base: position 676,346,398 of record CM057454.1, on the reverse strand, counting down.
GGTGGTGATGACATTGTACAAAATGCTGGTGCGGCCTCATCTAGAATACTGTATTCAGTTCGGAGGCCACATTTTTGCAAAGATACAGACAGGGTGGAGGCAGTCTAAAGAAGGATAACCAAGATGGTGCAGGGCTTGCATCAGAAAACATATGAGAACAGATTAAAAGACCTCAGTATGTATACACTTGAAGAGAGGAGCGAACAGGAGGATATGACAGAGACCTTCAAGTATCTTAAAGGCATGAACAAAATGCGGGGGGTGACATCTTTCAGAACAAGAGTTGTACAATGACGAGGGAGCATGATATGAGACTGGAGGGGGGCAGGATAAGGGGAAATGTGAAGAAGGTTTTCTTCACAGATAGGATGGTAGATGCTTGGAATCACCTACCCCAGGAAGTGGTGGGTGCTAACACATTGGGGGAGTCAAACATGCACGGGATAGACATAAGGGAACCCTAGATGTGGGGAAGAGAGGCAAAAGCCTAGTGACCAAGTAGAGTCAGCGGCCACTGATGCAGACAGGGACTACAAGCAGACTATGTCAGCCTAGCGGTCCTTATCTGCTGTCAACTATGATACTATGTTAGCTGTTTGGGACATTTTTTTTTCTATTGTTGTTCATGGCTTTGTGCCAAAGAAGAAATTTTAAAAAGCAATTTTTTTAGTCAGGCTTGACTATTAGTCAGTGAGACTTGTCAGCTCACTGGCATTGCTACAGTGAGTGACTGTATTTCATTATAAGATGAGTTAAATTTAATATCAGGCATCTTCCTGTGAGGATCCCCAGCTCAGGTCCCTCCACCATCACGTGTGCAACTGTGAGTGCACTGCCAGCGCTGTACAGCTGTTAGCTGGTAGGATGGAACTAGTCGACTGACTACCACTGCTTCTGGGTAGCTAGTTGCCGTGTTCTGTGTGTGTGCACAGTGTGCACACAAGACATTGTTCTAAGTCTGTGGCTTCATGCTTAAGCAGAAATTTAAAAAAATTGTTTTTCTTCAGAGAATTTACAGGATTGACTATTAGTAAGAGAGACCTGTCAGCTCACTGGCATTACTGAGATGAGTGACTATATTTCATAATATCATTTTAATATAATATCAGACATCTTCCTGGGAGGAACCTGGGCTCGGGTCCCCCAGTGGCCACTTGTGGAACTGTGAGTGCACTGCCATATAGCTGTTAGCTGGTAGAGTGGGACTAGTCAGCTGACTCCCACCGCTTCTGGGCAGCATGCTGCAGTTTTATTCATTGTGTGCATAGTGTGCACTCAATACATTATTCTAAGTTTGTGGCTTTGTGCCAAAGAAGAAATTTAAAAAAGGAATTGCTTTAAACTGGTTTCAATGTTAGTGAGACTTGTCAGCTCACTGACATTGCGACAGTGAGGCTATATTTCATAAAAAAATATCATTTACATTTATTCAGACGACTTCCTGTGAGGAAACTGGGCTTGTGTCCCTCAGTGGCCACTTGTGCAACTGTGGGTGCATCACCGTATAGCTATTAGCTGGTAGGGTGAGACTAGTCAGCTGACTCCCACCAGTTCTGGGCAGCTAGCTGTCATTTTGTTCTGTGTGTGTGTGTGTGGGTGTGTGTGTGTGTGCACTTCAGACACTATTCTAAGTTTGTGGCTTTACCACAGAAAATTATTTCACGTGAAAATTTTCTGAACCAGATAGAACTTCTGTTCTTGTTGTTTTAATATATGTCATTATCACGTATGTTCTGTGTGTGTGCACAGGGTGCATGGAAAAATCTCAGATGATCCTTAGAACTCAGCTGTGCTTCAAAATGGCTTCCCACTGACAGTTAAACTGGGTGAGATGCCTGTTCAACAGAGAGGAGTGGTCCGCCTTGGGCAGCAGAAACAAACCTGGGTCCAGAGCTTCAGATGGTGGCACTGGATGCTTTTGGCTGTGCCTTCTTTTGGGCTTGAGGTGGCTGGGATCTGTTTTAGGGGGCCTCCTCTGTCCCTGCCAAGAAAGAACTGCTTGTTCATGAAAGAACTTCATCCTCTACCCCTCTAGGGATTGTACGGAGCCGGTCTAGAAGTCTTAAGAGTCATTCTAGTTTCATTAGACTCCTTAAGAGACTACTCCACCTGCTGTACCAACAGACAGGTGCCACCGAAGGGCACATTCATAATCTGTTGTTCAACATCCAGCGTGAAGCCAGCAGTCCACAACCAGGAATGCCTTCTGATGCAGTACCTGCAGCCGTGGAGAGGGCTGCAACATCAAAGGAATCCACAGAGGCTTTTTGCTGGTGGTAAATGGATTCAATACTTTGTTTAATAGCCAGTAGCATTTCTTGCTTAGCCTCTATGTCTGGCAGGGCTTCTTCCAGTTATTAAAGATTGCACAGGTGGGCATCCTCATACTTGGAGAAATGGCCATGGTAGCAAGCTTTTCTCATGCCTAAGGTAGCCAAACAGTAGACCAACCTGCCTATGGTGTCCACCTTATGCAATTCCCCATTAGTGGGATACGTTTTGTCCTCTTTGGGCACTAAAGCTTTGTCATTCTCAGCCAAAATGACTATGGCACCAGCTATTGGGTGAGTGAAATATGTGGGCTTAGACTTGGGAGCTGTGTATTTTCTATCATTTTGTTTATGGATAGCTAGCACAGTAACAGGCCTCCTCCAAGCCACTTCTAAGAGGGTCTCTAAGGCCAGCTGGATGGGGGGAAGGGAGACTGGGATATTAGGCCCATTTAGGAACTCCAGCTGGAGGCACCTAGTTTGGACTATAGCTGCTGTCTCAGAATTTATTGTGCCTTGCATGATTTTGAGCACAGCTTTAAAGAAGAGATCCTCCTGTGGTATGGTTACAGGAACTGGTTCAGGGTCCTTTAAGCCATAGACCGTGTCAATCTAATTTCTGTCAATAAATATCAGAACCAGATCTGACTCATCTCCTTCACTTGAAGGGTCAAGGACCCTAATGGGCGAAAGCACTGGCCACAGCCTCGGCAACACAGGTGACACCAAACCTGGATAGGGTTTTGGGAATGGCACAGTTGTCAGCACAGAGGTTGGCCCTCGCTCCAAGGACCCACACAGCATGGAGGGTGGCACCAATGTCGGCAACAAGGTAGCTCTCAAAGAGCCTAATCCTGGTACAAGACACAGCACCATCGAATGTGCTGAGGGTTCTGCCTACCCCAAGGAACTCAGCAGAGGCACCATAGCTGCTCTTCCCTGGAGGAGTCAGACTGACACCACTAGTAGACTTCACACCAGCAGCACTGATAACGGCCTTGGCTCCAAGGCCATCAGCAGCATGCCTAAGTTCAACTGCACTGAAGGTGGTGCCAGCCTCAACAGCCCTGATGGGCCAGGACCCGGAATCGTCTAATGGAGCCACAGCACTTATTGTGCTGAAACCACAGCTCCATAAGAGCTGCCCAATGGCCTTACTGCCCACCAGAGGCCCCTCTATTGGCAGAAAGAGACTCTGGGATGGAGACACCAAACCCATAGGCCCAGGCGACCCCGGTGTCATTGGAGACAATGGCAGGGTATCTGGATCTACAGGCATTGAATGTCTCACAGCAAAATGTCTGGAGTATGACCTAGAACAGTGCCTTTCCTTCCCTTTATGTTTTTTATAAAACGAGGTTGAGAAGGCCGACCCAGCAGCGCAGTGTTACAGCTACCACTTGCAACACCGATGACCAGGATTCGGAAGTGACTCTGGGCTGTCAGAGGGCTGCCGGGGGAAGGAGGATACAGCATCCCAAGGACTGCTCTCCTTCTCTGGGGGAAGAGTGGGACAGCATCCAGTGCCTGACTGGCCTATGCAGAGGCAAGGGGTCTAGCAGCGAGGAGCTTGCTAGTTTGGGGAGGCAGAGCAGGATGCCACCCACTGCTCCATCGCAGGTTCTGCATCACCACCTGGACTACCTCTCCCTGACTGACACTCAAACCCCACTCAGAGATTACGGCGGTTGGCCTTTGGGCGGCCCTTCCCATGGGGGATCATCCATGGGGGAACACAGGGAGAAAATACAGGTTACTCACCTGTAACAGGAGTTCTAGGAATGGTATATGTTGTTCATCCACACTATCTGGCAGGTTCCTTGCCGCTTTAAATCTTGCCGGAAGGTCTTCAAGCTAGCTCCTCCCACCCACCCGGGTGGTAAAACTCTCGGCTCCGCCCCATGACGCCAGATCTGGACCGCTGGAAGCTCAGGTTGTGCGTCGAAGCCGGGGAGGTCGGGTGGGTTCGTGTGGATGAACAACATATACCATTCCTAGAACTCCTGTTAAAGTGAAACTGTATTTCTAGGGACATGTATATGTTGTTCATCCACACTATCTGGCAGACTCTAGCAGTTCTCCGGGAGGAGGGAGGCAAGCACACCCCTAATACTTACTTGGGAACAAAGATTGAGAACCGAGGCCCCAAAACCAGCATCCCGGCGTGACTCAAGGTCGATGTGGTAGTGGGAAATAAAGGTGTGTGCTGACTTCCAGGTAGCAGCCCTGCAGATATCCTGGATAGGGACATCCCTGGAAGCAGCCACCGATGCAGCAGTATGGTGGGTAGAATAAGCTCTTATCCTCTGGGAGGCTCCATGCCCGCTAACTCATAGCAGAGATTTATGCAGGAGGTGACCCATCTGCCTATCGTCCGGCTTGGCTGCAGGTCTGCCAGGTGCGGCTTCAAGCGTAGGTGACAAACAGCTGGCGAACCTCTCCCAATTTCATAGTGCACTCACTCCTTAAGCGGCTTCTAGGGTCCAAGTATGGAGCCTATATTCGGCCTCCGAGGTGTGATTGTGATAGAACACCGGCAGAGTCAATACCTGATTAAGGTGAAACTCCGACACCACCTTCGGAAGGAATTTTGGGTGGGCGTGAGGACAACCTTGTCCTGTGAAGACCAGGTAAGGAGACTCGATGCTCAGCGCCTGGAGTTCTCCCATCCTTCTGGCTGACGTGATAGCCACCAAGAAGGCGGTTTCCACGACAGGTGGAGACCACACCTGTGCATTGAATTCGAATAAGCTTGCCCATGAGCTTTGCCAGTACCAGCAGTAAATCCCGGTGGGGATTCCCGCACTGGAAGGAAATGTGATCAGGCCTTTGAAAAAGCGCCCGACCACTTTCCTCGCTACTGACTGCTGACCGGCCCGCCGCCCGTAAGCAGAAATGGCTGCCAGGTGCACCCTTAAGGGTCGCCGACCTAAGCCTTGACTAGATAGGGACCATAGATAGTCCAAATGCTCGCCACAGGACACGAGAAAGTGTCCAACCTTTTCCCGACACCAAATGGAGAACCTCTTCCATTTGAAGGCATAGCATTTTCTGGTCGACTCCTTACGGGACGCCTCAACGACGTTGAGGACCTCGTCGGAAAGACCCAAGGCCTGGAACTCTAGCCGCTCAGGAACCAGGCCGTCAGGTGCAGGGATTGAAGGTCCAGATGGAACACCTTCCCTGATTGACTGAGAGCAGGTCCGGGCGAGCTGGAAGCTTCGTGAGGTCCTGGAGCTGAGACTGAGGAGATCTGGGTACCAGAACTGGCGAGGCCAGTCTGGGGCTATCAGAATCACCTCGCGCCTTGTCCCACCGCTTTCAGCAGGACCCTGTGAATCAGGGGAATGGGGAAAGGCATAAAAGAGGCCGGGTCCACGGCCTCGAAAAGGCATCCCTGCAGCGAGCCCTGTTGAGGGGGGCAGGCATGAAACAGCCTCAGCTTCGCATTCTCCCTGGAGGCAAACAGATCCACCAGAGGTGTGCCCCAGTGGGAGAACAGGTCTTGTACTATCTCCGGCAGGAGAGACCACTCGTGCGATGCAGCCCCTATCTGGCTCAGGGCATCGGCCAGGGTGTTGGAGGCTCCTGCCACATGAATGGCCAGGAGATCCGCCTCCAGGCTGCGCACTAGTGACCAGATGCGGAGAGCTTCCTTGCATAGAGACAAGGAGCGCGTCCCGCCCTGGCGGTTTAGATAGTACATGGTCGTGGTATTGTCCGTCTGGACTCGGACCACTTGACCCTGGAGAAATGGAGCAAAGGCGGTGAGAGCTAGGCGGACCTTCGGAGCTCCAGCAGGTTGATATGGCATCGGGACTCCCGCGGGGACCAGAGGCCGTGTGCTCGGTGTTCCCCCAGATGGGCACCCCAACCCATCAAAGAGGCGTTGGTCGATAGAGACCCGTCGGCTCGGGGCGGACAAACGGGATACCCTCCTGCAGATGGGACGGAACAGTCCACCACTGGAGAGCGTTCCACATCTCCTGGGTCGTCCACACCGCTGGTCAGAGGATCGCGCTGTGACCACTGGCGCCAGACCCCACTGGAGGGGCATGTGCCAGGCGTGCCCAACGGACTACGCTGGTACAGGCCGCCATAAGACCCAGGAGTCAGGGAAGTCCCGAGCAGCGCGATTGCCCAACCAGAAATGATTGGGCAAAGGAGGTAGAACCTCGGCCCTGTCCGCCGGGGAGCCGTGCTCTGGCTCGAAGAGAGTCGAGCTCTGCCCCGATGAAGGATATCACCTGCTTCGGCTCGAGTTCCGACTTGGCCTCGTTGACCAGGAGGCCCAGTTGAGAGCAAACCCGGAGGGCCAGATTTCTGGACCGCTCCACCTCCAACCTGGAGGGAGCTGCTATCAGCCAATCGTCCAGGTAAGGGTACACCCGGACCCCTCGGCGCCGCAGAAAAGCTGTCACCGCTGCAATGCATTTGGTGAAGACCCTGGGAGCTGAAGAAAGGCCGAAGGGCATGGCCTGGAACTCGAAGAGGGATCCCTCCGCTCTGAAGCGGAGGAATCTCTGATGAGACGGACGGATAGGGACGTGAAAGAACGCGTCCTGGAAGTCCAGAGAACAGAACCACACGCCGTGTTCCAGAGATGGTATTATCTGAGCCAGAGTGACCATTCTGAAGGTTCGAGACCTTAGGAACTTGTTCAGGTCGTGTAGGTCTAAGATGGGGCGCCAGCCCCCCGTCCGTTTCGGGACCAGGAAGTACCTGGACACGAACCCTGGTTCTGGTGAAGGGTCCTCTATCTCTTTTATCACCCTTTTCTGAAGGAGGAGGGCGATGTCGGCTCGACGAGCCTGTAGAGATTCTGGGGACCCCAAAGCCCCCCGCGAGGCGACGGCTCTGAAGGGTGGAGCCTGCTCGAATTCCAGAGGCAGGCCTCTTCCCACCACCTCCAAAACCCACCTGTCCGTGGTAACGGCGGACCAGGCGGAAAGGAAGTGTCGAACCCGTCCCCGGGGGAACCAAGCGGGTGGCGAGGATGGGGGTGACACCCCTCAGCCCGTCCTTGCAAACTTGGAGGAAGGACCGGCCTGGGGACCACCAGGGCCTTTTCCTCCTTGCTTCCTATTAGAGGAAGCCGATGGCTTGGGCTTGGAATACCAAGGTCTAGCCTGCTAGCCCTGACAGCTGTTGTTGGGCCGGGCGTGGCGGGAGTGAGGGGACGCCAGGGCTTAGGCTGGGGCTTATGACCCTTGTCCCCTCTTGCGCGACGAGACTGAAATCCAAGGTGGCATTGGATTTTTCGATCCTCTGAGGTGGCCTTCCACTCCAGGGCCGAACAGGTCTGTTCCCAGGAAAGGAGATCCATGAAGCTTGTGCTGGGTATCCGCGGTAAAGGTGGATATTCTTGGCCGCCCGCCCGACGCATGGCCACAGCGCCGCCACTGACCAGGCACATGAGTCTCCCCATATCCAGAGCAGTCTGGAGCTGTTGTTTGGCTACTGTCCCTGCCCTGATCCCGGACCTGCTTGACTGTAGTCTGCAGGTCAGCGGAAAGATGAGGGACCGCCTCATCCAGGGAACCCAACAGGGCATGGGAGAAATAATGCTATGAGGACGGGCCGAACTGGCCTGGACGAGCTGAGAAGAGGCAGCATACACTTTCCGCCTGAGTAGTCCAATTTCTTGGACTCTTTGTCGAGCGGTTTGTCCATGTCCCTGGCATTACCGGCACGCCGGAAAACACTGTCCGTGACCAGCCCTTCAGCCGAGGGGTGTTCAGAAAACCCGGACAGAGAGCCAGTAGGGACCGCATACTTCCTGGCCATCCTGGCCGAGGCGCAGGACAGGAAGCCGGACGCTGCCACAGTTCCAGGGCCGGCCCGACAATGGCTTCGGCCACTGGAAAGGCCTCCGTGGGAGAATCCCCTCGGTCCAGAATCTCGGTGAGGGGATATCTGGCCCGTGGATTCTGAGATGAGCCTAAGAAGTCCTAGGAAGGACGAAGGGCTATCGTCCACTGACTGCCCCCAAGAGGACTCAAAGTCAAAACGCTTGGAGAACAGGGAGGAGTCATCCGACTCCGACGAGTTGTCGAATAGCTGCCTGGAGCCTGAGCCACCCTCCACTTGCCGAGGCTTGTCAGGCGTGAGAGTGACCGACAGCCTAGCGGGAAGGCCTTGGGCCAACCTGCGGCCTCTTTCGCCGGAGCCCCAGCTGTCGGCTGAGGTGGAGGCGGTTCCACCACAATTGGTGGGGCAGCTGGAATAGGTCGGACAACTGGCCTGAAACAGGCTCCTCGACCACTACCTGGTCGGTGGCAACCACTTAATGGCCGGAGAAGAGGCCTGAGGCGGCAGTGGCCAGAAAAAATTGTTGCCACATGAGGGTTCTCGTATTTCGGCGTAGCTTCGACAAGCCCTCCTCCGGCCGAGGAGGAAGAAGAGGAAGAGCGGCGACGCTGGCCATGTAAAGCCGAGACCGAGACCATCTATGTCGACGGAACGCTGACCGCGAAGATGTCCGAGACCGAGACCGAGAATCTCGGCTAGGCCGAGGTCGGTGAGGCGGGGAGCCGAGGATCGGCGATCCCCTCGGTTCGGTCGGCAAAACCGACGGCTCCTGATTCACCGGTACGGAAGAGCCGACGATATCCTCAGCCCTCACCGGGGGAACCGGGGAGGAGGGAATCTCGGCTTCTCCAGCCGACAACCTGTCTAACAGGTTGAGAAAGATCTCGACCTCGTCGGCGGGAGTCTCAGTCACCTGGCCTGACGGGGCACCGTGAAACCAGTGGCGGCCGAGAGTCGGCGAAGTCGATTGTCGACGAGGGAGGATCTTTCCGCTCCCAAGGCGCTCGAGCGATGAGACTTATTTTAGACTTCTTCGACCGATGAACGGACTCAAGAAGTAGGACCCTTGCCTTTAGTTGAGAGGGTCAAGCAAAGTTCCTTAAAGGAAGTTGAATATGAGGTCCCGAGCGATAGAGGGACAAAGGCCGCAGAAGAGGAAGCCGCGGCCTGAGCCGCCTGCTCTTCGAAGGCGACCAACCTCTCTAGTTGTTCGGCGGATCCCGCAGCCGCGGAAACTGCCAGTCGGGCCTCTTTGGATTTGACCGGAGGAAATCTTCTTTCGGGACGCCCCAGATGTAAGCGGGCAGCGCGGTCCTCGAGGACGTAGACCGAGAAGGAGGAACACAGGTCGCAAGCCTGCGGGTCGTGCTCCTGGCCAAGGCAATAAACGCACGTGGAGTGCGGGTCCGTCCGAGACATCTTCTGCCCACAGGGACATCTCGAGAAATCCGAGTCGATTTGTCCATCGCGCAGGAAGGAAGAAGACCGAGAAAAGTTATAAAAATTTTTCTCTTTTTAAACAAGGAGTTTTAGGCCCAAAACTTAATCGCAGAGCGTTAAGGAGGGAACCTGAGCTTCCAAGCGGTAAGGAAGATCTGACGTCATGGGGCGGAGCCAAGAGTTTTACCACCCGGGTGGGTGGGAGGAGCTAGCTTGAAGACCTTCCGGCAAGATTTAAAGCGGCAAGGAACCTGCCAGATAGTGTGGATGAACAACATATCCATGTCCCTAGAAAGGTAAGTTCCAGGAGGGGCGGATAATGGAGCTGGGCAAAGTGGCAGGGCTGAAGGTGGCAGGTTGACAGTGGAGGAAAAACCAAGAGAAAAGGTTGAGGACGAATAGTGCAAAGATTCGACTCCGAACGTATGTGGGATGTGAAAAATTCCTTCTTGCAGTTATGGGAGGACTGTCCCTTCCCCTGGTCACTGAACTGCCCACTGCCAGAGCACCCACACAGACAGAAGAGGTGGCCGGATACAGTCCCACTGCTGGAGCCGTATGCATGTTCAGGCTCCATACCTTCCATGGTCATTAACAGTATCCACGGGGTACTGTAGGACTGAGAGAAAAATGAAAATTACATACTCACTGTAATTCTTGATTTTCCAGAATATCTTCATCATTCAGTCACACAGGTCTAATTTGGAGGCACTAGGACCCCATGGGATCAAAGTTTTTGCAGCCTAGGAGGGAGTCAGTGATGGTGCTGGCACCACCCACAAGGCAGACATAGTGACACTGCCCACATGGGTTGGCCAGTAATCAATGCCAGCCACCTCCCTTCCTAAGTTCTGTTAGCCAGGAGAGAAACACGTGGGACAGAAAGAGAAGGGGGGGGGGGTACAGACTCCTGTCCCAAAAGGAATAGGGAAAAATACAGAGTTGGGCCTAAAGTGGTACAGGGGTAGTGGGTGTAAGAGTCAGAGCCTATCTCAGCCACCTGGAGAGGAAGGTGGAGAGGAGGGACAGCAGCCCCGGCAAAGAGCTCTGGTTGGATCAAGACACCAGAGGACCTCAGTATAATTAGGAAGGCAGGATGCCAACTTAATCTATGTTCTTGTACTTACCAGAGGACAAGAATTAGGAGGTAAACTCCAAGGCAGTAGAAAGCAAGCATTTGTCAATGCTAAATGTTTTCTTTCTGCTGTGTAGCTGTCAGGCATAGACAGCGCAGAGGATAAAATGAACACATTAAAAATACCAGTTATAATAGTGAAATTGTCATGATTGGGGAATGAAGAGTTTGATACAGTGGGACCAATTTCGTTTGCTTGTATTTTTCTCCCCCCCCCCGGTCCGGGTTGGCCCTTCCTCCTGCCGTCCACCCAGCCCCGTCCCCCGACCTTCAGGCACCTACCTTTAACTCGCACGGGTTACCCTCCATGGCAGGGTGGTGGGGAGCCCCCAACTTGACCCACCAGGACTGGATCCAGTGTCGGGAGGTGCCTTCGCGGGGAGGCACCTGCGGCGGATGACCTTCATGCTGCTTGACCTGGACCACTGTTTCTGCTTTTTTACGGAGAGGAGCGTGCAAGCTGATAATGGCCGAGCCGCGCATGTGTCCACATGCAGCATGCTGGTTGGCTGCTCTGCCTCTGTGCCCCACTGTATAGGACCTGACGTGCCAACACCTAGCCTCTGCTAGGTGTCTGGCAGGCGCCGGTCTCTGTTCCTCACCCTCCACAGGAGAGGAGAGGAGAGCTGTCCTCCAGATGCTTGATCTGGCTGACCCCTCACGACCCACCTGCACCGCAAACACGGGTCGCCAGTGTGGCAGGAGGTAGGACATTGCTGCCTCAGCCCTCCATGCCACTGGGCCATGGGCCCAATTTTCAGAGGTGGACACAGGGCTTGTGTCCAGCCCCGTGTCCTTCCTGAAGATGGCCACAACTGTGCCAAACACCGTGGATGCAGTGAAGTCCAATTTTACAATGTCAGGCGCAGTTTGCGACAGGTGACCCATTTTACGGTTGCCTGCACCACAACTTGTGCCACAAGCCTCATAGGAGGAATCCTCCTCCTCGGATACAAAGTTACGGCAGATGGGAGCTGCCGCAAGGGGCTTGCACCCAGGATTTGCAGCTGCTGCTCTTCTAAAACCACAAAATCCCCAGTGCTTAATGCAAGTTGCCACTTGCATCAAACTCTCATCCGCAAGTCCCATGCGACATTCGTGGCATTCCAACCCTTTTTGAAAATCAGGCCCTGTGGCTCCACTTGGTCTTTTTTTTGTATTAGCACATGCTGATCCGCACTGTATTCTGCTGGAGAGCAGACAGAGCAACAGTGACCCACCACCAAGATCAGTGGCTCCGTTTGGCTTTTTTTTTTTTTGGTATGATCATGCAGTGAACTACATGCTGTTGGAGAGAGTACAGAGTGACAGTGACCTGGAAACCATTATAAAGTAAGCCAGAAAGGAAGTGGTTTGGAGGCGATCCAGGGAGCCACCACCCTAATGGGGGATGGAGGTAGGTGTGGACTGACCGGATGGACTCAGCTAGATGGGAACTGGTGTGGAGGAGCTGCACTACTCATGGAGAGGTGACAGGTAGGTGCTACCATGGAGTAAGGAATCACTGGTCACTGAGAGGCAATGGCCTGAGCAGAAACCAGACTTCAGTCCTCCTTCCTCACCACCCCATGCCTATGGTCAGCCTAATGAGGCTGTGCCCTGCCTAGGCTTGAGGCATTAGCTACAGGGGGGAAACAAATCATAAAATAAAACTAACCACCGCCAGCTATGAGGCACCCAACTGCTGAACTGGGGGGGGGGGGCTGCTTCACACGATGCGGAGCCTTGCTGACATATGACAGGCTGCAAATGTTCGCTGCTTGCACTGTTGTTGTACCAGGTCTTATGTATACACAGTTTTACTACATATTTACCCAGGATAGACCAGATGAGATGCAATATGACATTTTCAGTGGTGTCCTGCCCTTTTTTTTTTTTTTTTGCTACTACTTTCTTCCATCTGGCCCTCTTCGGCCTCTCATCTGGCCGCCATCCCTAGGCTCCATTCCCTTCAGGCCCTCACCCTTGTAGCCCCCATGGCTTACCCCCCCCATGGCAGGGTAACAGGGAGCTCCCTTCTCACCTGCCCATCCAGGATATGGCTCAGGGTGTTGCCTCTGGGAATGGAGCACCACAGGACAGCCATCAAGCCACCACGATCAGCCACCAGGGCCTTTTTCTGTTTTTCTCCCCTGCAGGAGCCAGCGTGCAATGACACCAGTGACAGGCACATGAACACATCCGCATGCATCCCCGCCAGGCATCTGCCCTGCTCCCGCCCCCATGCAGTGTCGGCAGTGCTGCACCAAGCCCCAGCCTCCGCCAGGGGTCAGATGCACACCGACCGCAGAGCACCCTCCTCCCCAGAGAAGGAGAGCAGTCCATCGGACAATCAGTCCAACTCCTTCCCTGCCGACCCCTGGCAACCTGGGCTCATTCCAGAACACGGATTGCCGGCATGGCTCGAAGTGAGACAACCAGCGCCTCAGCCCTCAGTGCCACTGGACCGACCCCGTTGTGTCCTGCTTTTACACATTTTTAGATTGTATTTACCCAGGACAGGGCAGCTGTGAGTCAATATCTAATTTTCAGTGGACTCCCACATTTTGATCCCAAATTTCCAACAGTCTTTTTATGACCTGAGATGTTATGATCAAGACAGGTGGAATTTTTTAAATCCTATTAGAAAAGTGATTTCACAGTGCAGTTTTGGAGGGGATTTGAAAAATGGCACCTGTCATGTTCACTAGGCGGAGTAACACAAGGGGTATGTTGAACATTAAGGGCCAAAATGTGCAAAAATAAAGTTATGAGTAAACCTTGAAACAATTTGTTTCCTCATAACTTAATTCTTTTTTCATAATTTGACCCCAGATTTACAATTTAGTCTTTTAATGACCACTCCTTCTGAACATGACAGGTGCCATTTATAAAATAGTGGCTGAAATGTCATTTTGCACCATAAGTGTGAAAAGACATTTTGGCTAGGATTTAAAAAATAACTGATGAGGTGGTGTGAAAAATGGCTATGTTGAAAATCTGGAGTCAAGTTACTGAAAATTACCAAAGTTACAAGTGTGCATTGAAAATTTTCAACGTATACGTATAGCTTTGTTGTTTTTTAATATTTTTACCCCAAATTTTCAGCATAGCCTTCTTATGACCCCACCTCATGAACAAGGGCAGAGAAGATTTTCAAATCCTGCCTGAAAGATAATTTGGTGCCACAAGGGAGAAAACACATTTTGGCCATGATTTGAAAATGAAAGCTGTCACATTCATGTGGCAGTATGGAAAAATGGCTATGTTGAAAATCTGATGTAAAAATATTAGAAATAACCAGTTATAAGTGTGCTTTGAAAAATGTCAACATACAGTCAAAACTTTGTTTTTTTATTATTTTTACCCCAAATTTTCAACATCACCTTCTTATGACTCCACATAGCATTCTTATGGCCCCCACCTCATGAACAACTGCAGAGAAAATGGTCAAATCCTGCCCAAAATGTGATTTCACGCCACATGTGTAAAAGTGCATTTTGGAAAGGATCTGGAAGATCAGCTGTCACATTCATAAGGTGGTGTGAAAAAATGACTGTGCTGAAAATCTGGCAGTCAAAATTAGTTTTTTTAATATTCCCCCAAAAAACATTTTCAGCATAGTCTTCTTATGACCCCCACTTCATGAACAACAGTGGAGAAAATTGTCATATTGTACCCGAAAGGTGATTTCACACAGCAACTGTGAAATCACCTTTTGGGACAGATCAGCATAACTTCACCATCATTGTTCATAAGGTGGAGTCCCATAGAAACATAGAAGTTGTCAGCAGATAAGGACCTCTTGGCCCACCTAGTCTGCCCAGTTTTCCCCACCTACTGTGTTCCCACAGACCCTACTCGATCACCAGTCATCTCCTCCCCTTCCCTTACTACCAAGGTCCCCTTGTATCTGTCCCATGCATGCTTGAATCCCGTCACCATTTTGGCACTCACAACCTCCGCTAGAAGGCTATTCCAGGCATCCACCACCCTCTCCATGAAGAAGTATTTCCTCTCATTTCCTCTGAGCCTCCCCCCTCCAACTTTATAGCGTGACCCCTTGTCCTCGAGCTTCTTTTTCTATGAAAAATACTACCTTTCTGTGCTTTATTAATACCTGTTAGGTATTTGAATGTTTCTATCATATCTCCCCTTTCCCTCCTCTCCTCCAGAGAGTACATGTTCAACTCCTTGAGTCTCTCCTCATAGGGCTTTTGATGCAGGCCCTGCATCATTTTGGTAGCCCTCTTTTGTACTGTCTCCACCTTATCGATGTCTTTCTGGAGGTGGGGCCTCCAGAACTGGACATAGTACTCAAGGTGGGCTGTTACCAGTGATCTGTACAGGGGTAATACTACTTCCTTCTTCCTACTGGTGATACCCCTATCTATGTACCTGAGCGTCCAGCTGGCCTTCCCTACTGCCTTAACACACTGCTTGGCTACCTTTAGGTCATGAGAAATGATTACCCCCCCCCGGTCCCTTTCCTGTTTGGTGGCTGCCAGTACTTCTCCTTCCAACTGGTACGTAGTTCCCTGGGTTTCTGTGCCCTAAGCGCATGATTTTAAACTTTTTTGCATTGAAACTCAGTTACCAAACCCTTGATCATTCTTCCAGCTTTTTCAAATCATCCCTCATTTTTTCCACCACCCCCCTCTGGTGTATTTACTTTGTTGCAGATTTCTGTGATATCTGCAAACAGGCATACTTTCCAAAAAAGGCCATGTTGAAAATTTGGGGGAAAAAAATCTTAAAAAATGACCAAGTTATGAAGACAAGTTCAAAACCCACTGAAATACATTGAACTACATACCTGATTTCCTCAGTTTGTTGTCTGGTGCTGAAGAGTGTAGATGTGTTTCCGGTCCAGAGAGGATTACGGCATTGGACCCCTGGTAGGTAAGCAAGGGGTGGAGGAGGGGGTGCTGAGTGGGAGGGTCGGGTGGTTGCAGGGTAATGGCGTTTTTTATGGCACATGTTAAAAAAAATGACTACGAGGAACAGTTTTATTTCAGGTAACGACACTGGCAGTTGGGCACACTAGTGTTGATATTATGATTGGTGGCACTGGGGGTGGAGTCCCCAGTGTTGCACAATGAAAATGGACGGGGCGAGAGGTAGCAACTATTACTAGGGATTGGGCACCCTGGTGTCCAAAAATTAATGACTACTGAAAGCGCCAACTGGCAGAGAGGGAGCTGCCTCATTACAGTTAGCCAGTTAAACAGCAGGGCGTAAAGAATACAATCACAGTGTAGTAGCGGCAGCCAATCGGGACGTGAGCCCAGGCAGAGCTCTATGCCACCGGTACACTTGAATATCTTTCTCTCTACAACCTGATCAACAAGCTAAACAAAAGATCAAAGAACTACCGTGTGGTTCTTGGCATGCATGTCTCCAGGCGGCACCCCCCCAGCTGATTACATATTGGCAAATTGCAGCCAACCAGTGCAGAGGTAGCAGATTTCATCAGCTTTGATTCCAGTCTGGCAGGCATATGCTCACACATAGTACATTTGTTGCCCCTTCATTTTCCTCCAAGTTTACTGTACTTCTCAGCGTACTGAGCATATGCCTGCCGAAGGTCATGGTATGAACTGGAGAACTCCGAGAGAGATAGACTCAAAACTCTGTACAGGACCCACAATTTGGCAGGAAGGGGTGGGAAGGGGGGTCTCTGTTTACCAATGCCGGAGGGGAAGCAATCAGAGGGACAGGATGGTGGGGGGGGGGTGTCTGTTTTAGTTGACATGGGGGAAGCTGGGAGGATGTCTTTTCAGCTGATATTAGGGGGAAGCAACTGGAGGAGGTGGTATGGCAGAGAGGAATGCATCTAAGGTGGGATAGGGGATGTCTCTTCCCCCTTTGCTCTCTCATAAAGCCACTCAGCTGACTGCTGCATGGGAGCACTTTGGTCCTTTCAACTACACAAAGTTTCCACCCACCAGACAGTGACCAGTGTCATAGTCTGCTCGCCAGGTCATTGGTCTGTCACTAACAAGCCCAGTGCAGCTTGACCTGCATTGGACACAATAGTGCTACACCTCTCAAATGCCATTCATCCTAACAAAATGTTTCTTGTGCATGTGCAAGCAAAGATAAAAAAATGCACAGCAGAGGACAGAAAGTCTCCTTGCCATTCCAAAAAATGCTAAAAATACTAAGAAAGGAGAATCCCAAGAAGGTATCGGTATAATACCCAGCCATAGGCTGAGAGAAAAAATGAATCTCCCACTGCATCTGCCTCTCTCTAGCTCGAATGTTGAGGCTGCACCTAATGCAAGGTCTAGAGACTGTCACGTGGCATAGGCTCAGAGCACAGGCAAGGAAAAGGTTGCCAGCAGCCAGGGGATGAGACTAGGAGATATCCCCACAGAGGGAAAGAGAGTGCAAAGGAAAAAAAGGGGGACAAAAAACACTTTTGGGGGGCAGGAAGGGGGCCCGGTTACATTTTGTTTTTAATTTCCCAAAAGGATAGCTGAGGGAAAGGGGCAACACACATTCCAAGGGCAACAGGAGGGAGAGCTAAACCTCTAAGAGGAGGAGCTCAGATGGCATGGTAAACAGTGTTAGAGCACTAGCACAACACAGTGAGCCACCCAGAAGCCCTGACTCTTACCTAAGCAGGACACGTTGGGTGGGTGTGTGACTGAATGGTGAAGATATTCTGGAAGATCAATAATTACAGTGAATATGTAATTTTTCTATCTTCTGGGAATCAGTCTTCACCATTCAGTTCCGCTTATGGGTCAGAGTGCCAAGTTTTCCCCACAAAACAAGGAAGAAGTAGGCTCACCCTGAGGGAAAAACTGATCCTCGGCCCTCTGGTGAGGGATAACCACCCGAGGGCAGGGATTCCTTACAGGTCCAGTAGGACCCGAAACTGGTCAGAGGCAGGCAGAGGCTCCCTTTGCCTGAGAGCGGGAGGGCACCCCGACAACTCATACCTGACCCTACGGGAGAAAGCGAGTCCCCTGGTAATGTGAGGTAAGCACCCTGTGCTGGGCCAATGGTGCCAATCAGAACAGGTGAAGCCACGACATCCGCCAAATGAAGGCTGCTGTTCCCAACACCCTGGAAGCTATCTCGTTGGCATCATACGATGCCCTCACTTGGTGCTTCTCCAGCTTTGGGCCCTGGGCAGAAAGGCAAATGGCCTGCCTGGTTGACTCGCAATCTGGCATGAATGCTAAGAGATAACGTAGTGTCACTCACAGGTACTTGCTGTAAGCTGCCTGATGTGCAGAAATGCACATCATAATGCATGCCACCACAAAAACCTTCCTGCCCCAAACATTCACCTCCACAGAGTTGGCATCGGAGGGCGGTGGTCATCAACCAGGCGCTTTGACCCGAAGGGGTCTGCAGCACCAGACTCCCTGAGATGTGGTGAGGGATAACACCTGAAGACCCCACAGGAGTACAGTACCTGTGCTGGATGTCCCTAGAAGCTTGAGAGGGGGCACAGGGACAGATCCAGACATTCTTGAAAGCCTCTCTAAGTGGCCGAGACCAAGAAGGGATGACAAAAAAAAAAAAGAAGGGATGACAAAGGAGTCATTACTGAAATCCCCAAGGAATCTCAGGTGAGGTGAGTGAAACCAGACAGGGCCCACAGGGTAGCCTCAGTCCCCACCAGTGACAGGACCAGCCAGTTCCAGGGAGAAAATAGGTACCAGGCTAGCAGTGAGGCTACCACCAGCATTGGACAGGTGTGTGTGCGTGTGTGTGTGTATGCGCACGTAAAAATAACACAAACTGACACAAAAATAACAAACTCTAGTGTATTTTTAAATAAAAACCAAAGAACTGAACGCTGATACCATACAGACCGTAAAGTTTAGGCCCTGATGAGGAAAGCGGAGACTTTGCCGACTTGACGGTATGAAAAAAAATGGAGGCAGTTGTGAGATTGTGCCGCCGTATACCAGCGGGTGCATGTGGTGACATGCGCAAGGCATACTCACACCACCAGCTCCCTCCAGAAAAGTTCTGGCTCCTGCAGGGTCCTGGCGCCTTTGGCTCAGACCCATTATAGTGTTAATCTATGGAGAATTTTGATTTTTGGAAGATCAGCACAGCATGAGAACATCTTTGGAAAAAACACTCCAGGATCTGGGCCGTTATGCACCAGCTGGAGATGATGCACAAGTCTGACAGGCTGTTCCAATTCATTTTGTTAGAATAACTGACTAAGATGGAGTGTATAGTTGAAATCTATTCACCTTATACCCACATTACAGATGAATGTTTTTAATCTGCCGTTGGGCAATAGTGTACATCTTGAACCCCACTGTTGTTATAGACCTTTGAGGTAAGTAGCCTGGTCAAATTTCTGTTCACCATGGGAATCACGGGATATCCTGGGTAGTGGCATGGTTAGATAATCCCTATATTAGTACATGTTTGCACAGCATTCCATTGCAGCCACGCTTATGAAGTACAGGAGGGAAGCAGACATGATGGACCTAGAATTCCTTCTGACCTTAATTTACTACAGTATGTTACTTACTGTGAATGTATTGGATGTTTAATTATCAAGCTTTTCAGGCTAGGAATTATGAAGGATATATGCTTTTCATATAGACTAGGTTCTTTCGAAAGCACTGTACCTTGTTGTTTTTTTTTGTAGTAATGAATGGAGACTGGTTCCAAACAATATTTCCTCGGGGACAGCAGGTGCCAGGGCTGACACCTCAAGTAGCTAACTCATCAGTTCAAGTCACTTTGTCATTGCCTGCTAAAACAGATTTGAGCAGTGGTGGTGAATCTTACACAAAGAGCCCATTCTAGCTTGTATCTATCTGTCTGCTATAAACTCACCAGACACCTACCTGTAGATGTAAGGCACATAACAAAGTGGACCGACGGCTAGTGAAGTGCATGTCACTGGTGAGGCTGGCTAAGGGGGAGCTAAAATGTGTTGTACCAGTTTGGAAAGGGGCTTCTGTAAAGAAGTTACTGTTTTGGATTATAAAATGGTCAATAATTCTGTGCTTGGTTGTTTATCCTTAGACTGAATTACAAAAGTACAGTGGTAGTTAGTGACATGATTCAGAATATCTAGATATATCCTAGGAAATCCCCTTTCATTTTAATTGGATTTCAGTGATAGTTCAAAATATACCTAGATATATAGTGCATATTGTCCCTGGCTACCACTGTACCTGTGTGTACATGACTGTGAATAAAGACAGCTTAGTTTTTACAACAGTTTCTCATCTTGGAGGTCATTCCTGCAGCTGTAATTTGTGTATCACTGAGAAACACCTACCCCGCCTCACATCAGAAACCATACATTTTCTCTAAGGCACAGAGGAGTTCCACTGTACCAGGGTGAAAAATTGCAGTTACGTAAGAACTTACTGTAACAGTAGATCTTCAAGAGAGGTTCCTGCAGTAGGTCTTCACATATAGGACTGCACCCCCAGGCATCAGGTCCGAACGGCAAACTTGTAGATAGCAATCATCAGTGGGGACCGCCCCAACGTCAGGCATCATGACGTCAGCCCGGCTATAAAAGAGGCAGTCCCACGCCCGCTCTCCAGTTCTTTTCCACTGGAGACCTAAAGAAAGGTAAACAATAGCTAGGAGTAGAAAGAAACTCCTAGGACCCTGCTTCCTCTCTAGACACAAGGGTTAGGTAGGATGGAAAATAAAGGAAATAATATCCAGGAACTGGGGGAAGGAGGGTGGGAAACTAGACCTACTGCAGGAACCTCTCTCGATGATCTACTGTTACGGTAAGTTCTTATGTAACTGCAATATCTTATTCCGAGAGGGTTCCTGCAGTAGGTCTTCACATATAGGACTGAATACCAAGCAGTCCCCAAAATAATAACGGAGAGGTGCATCCAGGAGGAGGAGAAGTCGCCATAGGAAATCACAACAGGAGGCCTTGCAGGACTGCGAGACCAAAACCTGTTCTGCACTGAGAGGCAATGTCCAGACTGTAATGCTTGGTGACAGTGTGAACAGACAACCAGGTGGCCGCTGCACAAAGCTCTGCAGTGGACACATTCCTAAAAAAAGGCAGTAGAGGTCGCCACGCTGCAGGTAGATTGGCCTCTGACTGCCCCCAGAAGGGACTTCCCATATTTCGTGTAAGAAAAATGGATGCAGTAGCTAACCATCTAGAAACAGTTTGCTTGGAAATAGCCTTGCCCTGCACTGGGGAGCAAAGGCTACAAAAAGTTGGTTAGATTTACGAACCTCTTTAGTTTGGTTCGTGTAGTACCTCAGAATCCGGTGCACATCTAGGGTGTGCAGAAGGTATTTCCCCCTGTTGGAATGATGGGGATAGTAAACTGGCAATTCCACGCTCTGATTCAGAGTGGTTTCAGATACCACTTTGGGAAGAAAAGAAGGGTTAGTCCGCAGGACTACTCTGTCTCTATGAAAAATTAAATAGGGTTCTTTACAAACAGAAGCTTGGAGCTCAGACAGACTTCTGGCAGAAGTAACTGCAACTAAAAATAGAGTCTTCCAGGAGAGGAAGCGTAAGTCGCAGGAAGAAGCTGGCTCAAACAGAGGTAAGGTCAGCTTCTTGAGCATGAAACTCAGGTCCCAGGAGGGATAGGGATTCTGGATAGAAGATTTCAAGTGAAGGATGCCTTTCAGAAAAGTCTTGGCAATCTCCAACTAAGCTAAGGTTTTGCCCTCCATCGGGAAGTGGTAGGCCGACACCGTAGAGACATGGACCTTAATGGAGGAGTAGCTAAGGCTCGTCTCAGATAAATGTGCGAGGTACTCTAACACCTGGGCCACTGAGCACGAAAAGGGATCCCAGCTCCTTGCTAGGGCCCAGATCAAAAATCTTTTCCACTTCATGGCATAAGTGGATCTAGTAGAGGGTTTTCTGGCCTCTACTAAGATATGTGCAACCTGCGAGGAGACACCATAATGGGAAACCGCTATGTCCACAGATGCCATGCATGAAGGTGGAGAGACTGAAGGCTCGGGTGCACCAGGGTGCCCTGCTCCTGTGTCAGAAGGTCATGTGAAAACGGGAGAGAGACCGGCGGTTCCAGTGCCAGTTGCTGTAAAAGAGGGAACCAAATCTGGCGTGGCCAGAGAGGAGTAATAAGGATCAAATGAGCTCCCTCCTGCTGAAGTTTCACCAGAACCTTCTGAATGAGAAGAAACATAGAAACATAGAATTTGACGGCAGATAAGGACCGCTTGGCCCACCCAGTCTGCCCATTTCCCTACCTGATGGATAAGCTGCAGATCCTAGTTAACCAGCAGCCTACTTCTTCCTACCCCCACCCCCTAGAATTGCCTTATGACTGTCCCATTCATGCTTGAATTCCACCACTGTTTTTGACTCCACAACCTCCTCTGGAAGGCCGTTCCATACACCCACAACCCTCTCTGTGAAAAAATACTTCCTTAAATTACCTCTGAGCCGCCCCTTCTATCTTCAAATTGTGCCCCCTTGTTCTTGCACACCTCTTTTTTTGAAAGATGCTACCCTCTTGGACTTTGTTGATTCCCTTGAGGTACTTGAAAGTTTCTATCATGTCCCCCCTCTCCTTCCTTTCCTCGAGGCTATACATATTAAGCTCCTTAAGTCTCTCTTCATATGTCTTCCGGTGCAGACCCTGCACCATTTTAGTTCCCTCCTCTGGACAGCTTCCATCCTGTCTATGTCTTCGGAGATTGGGTCTCCAGAAGTGCACGCAGTACTCAGATGTGGTCTCACCAGCTGTCTGTACAGAGGATAATAACTTCTTGTTTTCTACTGGTGATGCCTCTCCTATGCATCCCAGTATTCCCCTAACCCTCCTTGCTGCCCTCTCACATTGCTTGCCACCTTTAGGTCATCTGATATGACTACCCCAAGTCCCTTTCTATTTTTGTTGTTGTTAGTATCTCACCCCCATTGTGTACTCTTCCCTGGGTTTTGTTTCCCAGGTGCATTACCTGCACTTCTTAGCACTGAATCTAAGCTGCCATACATTTGACCATTCCTCTAACCTTGCCAAGTCCCTTCTCATCCTTTCCACCCCACCTTGTGCATCAACTCTGTTGCAGATCTTTGTGTCATCTGCAAAGAGACATACTTTCCTTCCAGTCCCTCTGCAATGTAACTATAAAGACATTGAAGAGGACGATCTAATACTGAACCCTGCGGTGCCCACTACTAACCCCTTTTTCAGAGTGGACTCCATTTACTATTACTCTCTGTGTCCTATTCTCCAGCCAATTCTTTACCCAGGCTGTCATCTTGGGACCCACTCCCAGGCTGGCTAACTTGTATATTAATCTTTTGTGTGGGATTGTGTCAAATGCCTTGCTAAAGTCTAGGTAGGCCATGTCCACAGCCCTCCTGATCAACTACTTTGGTCACCCAGTCAAAGAATCTATCAGATTTGTCTGGCATGACCTTCCCGCTGTGAATCCATGCTGCCTTGGGTCCTGTGCCCCTCTGGCCTCTAGATACTCAACAATTCTTTCCTTCAGAAGTGATTCCATCATTTTCCCTACCACTGAGGTTAAGCTAACAGGTCTGTAGTTTCCTGCTTCTGCCTTGCTCCCACTTTTGTGAAGGGGAATCACATCTGCCCTCCTCCAGTCCAGAAAGGGAGGAAAAGCGTAAAGAAGCCTCCCTGTCCAAGAGAGAGACAGTGTGTCTCACCAAAAAGCACCATGCCCGGGAACGAGCGAGCAAAAGTTGGGTAGTTTTGCGTTGGATGGGAAGGCAAACAGATCTAAGTCTGGACAACCTCACTGAAGAAAGAGTTCTTCGACCACCTCTGACTTTAGCTCCCACTCGTGGGCTCATGCCTCTGATCAACTGAGACTATCCACCAGGACTTTGCTTTCTCCTGGTACGTGGATTGCTGTCAAGTAAAGGCTGTGCCAGATCGCCCTTACCAAACTCACATTGCTTCCCTGCAAAGAGGGTATGACCGAGTTCCTCCCTGTCTGTTGATGTACCAGACTGTGAACATATTGTCTGTCTGGACCAGAAGAGATCCCGGTATCAGAAGGGACTGAAACGCCTGGAGAGTGTAAAGAACCGCCCTGGTCTCCAGAATGTTGATGTGGAGCATGCGCTCCTGATCGGACCAAGACCCCTGCATCTTGTGTTCCCCCAGATGGGCTCCCTAGCCCATGTCCAAGGCGTCCGTGGTGAGGATTTGGGAAGGCACAGGGGAAAGAAAAGGGGTTCCCCTCGAAAGGTTGGAGAGATCCTGCCACCAGTGAAGATCTCTCTGAAGGTTGGTGGAGTTCATGACTTTTTGGTTCATGTCATCTGTCCTCTGATCCCACTGGACTTGGAGAGACCATTAGGTGACCCTCATGTGAAGTCTGGCCAGGGGAACTGTGGAAATGGCCGCCGCCATCAGTCCCAAAAGATGGAGCACAGCATGTACTGGGATCCATCGAGCTTGGGCCACAAGAGTGGCTTGAGCAACCAAAGTCTCGGCCGGATCTGATGGCAGAAAAGCCTTGCTCTGAACTGTATCTAGTACAGCTCCAATGAATTGGAGCCGTTGAGATGGTACTAGCTGGGACTTGGGGAAGTTGACCGTGACCCCCAGAAGGGAGAACAAGTTCAGAGTGAAAGAGAGAGACTCTTTTTGGCTGGTAGGAGAGGGTGCTGCGAGGAGCCAGTCATCCAATACAGGAAGACATAAATGCCCTGGTGGCGTAAGAATGCCGCCACCACCGCTAGGCACTTTGTGAACACCTGGGGGCTGAAGAAAGGCCAAAAGGGAGTGCCTGAAACTGGAAGTGATCCTCCATGAAAGTAAAATGGAGGAAGCGGCGGTGGGCCGGGAGGATAGGGATGTGCAGGTAGGCATTCTGCATATCTGGGGAGCACAGCCAAGAGTTGGGATGGAGCAGGGGAAGGAGCCCCTGAAGGGTCAACATACGAAACTTCTTGTACTCGAAGATGTTTAGTGTGCTGTGGCCCAGGATTGGTCTCAGGTTGCCCGTTTTCTTTGGGACTAGGAAGAAGTGGGAATAAAATCCCCTTCCTGTCTGGTTTTGAGGGACAGGTTCTATGGCCCCCTTTAGGAGGAGAGCCCGAATCTCTTGTGAGACGAGGGGGACCTGATCCCGAAGATAGAAAGACCGTCCCGGAGGTAGCGGGGCAGGAATCTCGATGAACTCGATAGAGTGACCTTGCTGCATAAGCTGAAGCACCCAAGACTCTGCGGTGACGAACATCCAACTTTCCAGGTGGAGGACGAACCTCCCTCCGACCGGTTCCTCCTGAAGTAAGGGAGGAAGCGGAAGGAGGGGAAAGGAGTCAGGACACCGAGGGGAGGGGAGCTTTGGCCCCCAACGCTGGTTTGGAGAATTTAGCCTGTGGGGTTTGGGCTCTGGAGCCAGGGGCACGTCTCTTACCCTGATGTTTGGCCTGGTTCTTGTTCCACCTTCTTTGGCGGCGAAAGGGTTGCTTTTTCTGACCTGTCTTGTACATAGAGCGTACGTCTCTTAAGGAGCGTCCACACTCTTGCAGTCCCGTGATGATATGTTTTGCATCACCACCAAAGAGGACGGAACCCCTTAAAGGGGTATCCAAGAGGGAAGTCTGTACATCCTGTGCCAAACTGGCTAAGTCAGGAGAGCCAGCGCAGACAGATTCCTGTGGCTGCTGCCCTAGCCACAGAGTCCACCGAGTCGTACGTCGCTCGCAGCGCATGATGACACAAGAACTTCCCCATCCTGACCTTGTCCAGGAGTTTCTTCCTATGGGTTTTATCCTGAACCTCAAGTAGATCCATTTCCAGCACTGAAAGAGTAGCTTTTTGAAAAGCAACCATGTGCGAGACATAGTTGAGAGATCTAATGCCACAGGAGGAAGAAGAATAAATTTTTCGCCCGAACTGGTCTAACTGACGAGAGTCCTTATCTGGAGGTGAGGAACTCGGATGTTTCGGCTGGTCTGACCGGTCACGGTCGGCAGTAATGACCATGGAATCAGCCTTAAGATGGGAGTTAAGGTGTTGAATCCCTTCCGGGGGGGTAATAGGTCCGGTCTGCCTTCCTGGAGACCGCTGATATGGAGGACAGTTGCTGCCATATAGTGGTGGTGACCAAGTCCCCATGGGGTCCCATCCACAGGGGTATGGGGATGGGATCTGAAGTAGTAAGGTCCAGGTGCTCCGCTAGTCTTTTGTGTTGCAGATCAACCTCTTTTGTGGGCCAGCCTCCAGCTGCCTGAATGGAGCGTGAAAGGTCTCCAAAAGAAGGGTCCCTTGGAGGGGACTTAGGAGACTCCTTAGGGGGAACCTCAACAGGAGATCTAGGATCCGAGGGATCGGTGTCAGACTCCGTGTCAGAGGGTTCTGAGCCACTAGGAATGGAAGGGTCCACATCCACGGTGCCCGTAGTAAGAGAACCCGAGGTTCCGCCCGCAGAAGGCGGTGGAGGGGGGGCCCTGGGTTGGGGGTGGGGTTTCCCTACCGACTGCCTGAGCTCCGACAGTAATTGGGTTCTGGCCTCCTGCCACCAGTGGGGTGCTTTTTCTGGCACCGGTGGTGGTGGAGGAGGCTGGTAAGACAGATAACCTGGGTACTGAGGCCAAGAAGGGTAATTGTAACCCATCTGCAGAAAGTAGGAATACCCAGGGTATCCCGGCGTCGAGTGTCCCGGCATTGGATATCCCAGCGTCGGAGGCACGTAGCCCGGCATCAGAAATTGTGGAGTTGACAGCGGGCCGCCCGGAGGTGGGACAAAGGGATCTGAGCCCGGAAACCTGCTCGGAGGATCTGGTCCAGCCGGGGGCAGTGCCATGGTGCCTCAGGGAGTCGCGGGATCTGGAACATCCCCTGAAAATCCCAAGGGAGGAGGCTCCATGAAGAGATCCCCAGCTGGCATCGGAAAGAAAATCTGGAGACAGCGGAAGGCCTGGCAAGGGGGGGTAGGTCCGAATGAGATTCTGTTGGTAGGAAAATCAGCGGATCAGGTGGCGAGTCCCTGGGATGTAACACCCTAGAGGATGAAGGGTCACTCTGCCCCTCACTCTGTCCAATGTCAGGGGCCAAACTGGAGCCTGACGGGAGAGTGGAAGGATCCGGGCGGGTGACGGAGGAGCCGTTGCCTGACTGATCGGACCGAGCTGGGCTGGAGGCAGTCCGGAGACTGCCGCTAGACTTATCAGCAGAGGCCATGCATCGAGGGGCGACTTATCGGCAGGGCAGGTAGACTGAACAGAGACCTCTAAAGAGGCAATCCCAGGCTGCCCACTCACCTCGGCAGGAGGGGAAGAAGGTGCCCAGCCTAAAGAAGCAGACGGGACACCGGCAGAAGAACTCACAGTTTCGGAAGGCCTCCCGCATGGCAACAAACTCCGTTCCCGGTGTTTTTCTTTGCTTTTCTTCTTTTTCGGTCCCGACGACGATGACCTATCCCGCAGTTCCTGGAGCTCCTTTTCCATTGACGCCAGTCGTCGGATCAGGAGAAGGGTCTCAAGGGTCTGCTTACACCTGGTTCAGGTCACCTGGTTGAAGACCAGGCAGATGGAGCACTCCTGGGAGTTGTGCTTAGAACCGAGGCAGAGGAGGCAGCGGGAATGGTTGTCCCCGTGCAGGATTTGAGCGCCGCACTTCGAGCACTTCTTCTTCTATCTAGAAGACATCAATTAGAGTGAGAAAATTTAGTTAAAAACTAGTTATGAGGCGAAGAAAACTTCGACAAAATGGTGGACGTCTGATCGCTGTTCTATCGCGTGCCGAACGTTACTGAGGCGATGGCGGGAACAAACTGAACAGCGGGTGCGGGACTGCCTCTTTTATAGCCAGGCTGACATCACAACGCCCGACGATGATTGCTATCTACAAGTTTGCCGTTTGGACCTGACGCCAGGGGGCGCAGTCCTATATGTGAAGACCTACTGCAGGAACCCTCTCGAAGTCAGATCTTCATTTAAAGCTGTATGTTACAGTCGGTACTGAACCAAACGAAAACAGGATAGGTTACCCACAGATACATTGCAGGTAAAGAATAGTACACGTCAGCAGCATTTCACTGACCTGAGTATGTTGCGCATACATGCTTAAAAACACGTTTATTTACAAAATGTTTGGATTAGTTTCATTATGTGCCCGATTATTTTGGGAAAATAAATTGAACTACATACATGTTGAGCAGCAATTCTGGAAGAGCCAACCACCTTTCCGTCTGCATCCAGAACATCGATACCTTCCTCCAGCTCATTGTACCTCATAAGAACCACATTGCAGACATTGGCGCTGGCTAAAATAGGCAAACAAAGAATACATTTCTCAGGATCAGTAAAGTGCACCTATTTTTACAGAAGATACACAAATATAATTATTGTTATTGTAACTGGGTGAGGAAAGCACTCTAAGCTGAGAATCCACTTTTTGCCAAGTGAATCCTGGGGAGAGGGAATGGGGGTACTAATACAATTTATAGTATAATTGTACTGCGGTGACAGAAGAGGTGTACGATCGATCTGGTTTGCCCCTCCTGCTGCACAGCAATGATTATACCAACTTTGACAATGGACACAATTTTTTTTTTCAGGTAGAATGCTACCCTTACTCACGTTGTGTAATCCCCAATGCAATTCTTCCACAGAAACATCCCTCAGAAAGTACTGTTTTAAATGCCTTAACAGTGTTAGCCTCCACAACCCTACCAGGTAGGCTAGTCCATGTGTTAACCTCCCTCTGTGTGAAGCAATGTTTCCCTTAATCCTGCTCCTCCAGTTTGAGTGTATGCCCTTCAGTTCTATGAGCACTCTCCAGATCAAACATTTGTCCACCTTATCCACCCCCTTTGGTATATGAAACACAGCAACAAGGTGTCCTCTTTTCTTTCTCTTCTCCAGGTTAACTAATATCTGAATATGTTTAGTTTCTTTACATAGTTTTTGCTGCCTAAGTTGCCAGTCAGTTTAATGGCCCTATACTTGACACTCTCAGTCTCTTTCATGTTCTTTCTGTATCATGGTGACATGATCTGGGTGCAGTACTCGGTCCAGCCTACCTAATGCCTTGGTCAAATTATAATGGTTAAAGGACTACACAATGCAGTGCCCGACATGGTCATTAGAGACTGTGGTCAGAATCAACACTGGATTAAACTACAAGAGAAAGACTAATGAAAACGAAATTAGAAGGCTAAAGTCCTGGCCCCCAGCAAGGTGTTCTCTGTGATGGTGGGAAAAAAGGAACTGTAGCGGATAGAGCTGAAATCCCCTTATATAGCACAACTATACATATGGTGCCTTGCATCTGTACCAAACAGCAGTGCCACTGGCCCCAAATATTCTGGGTGTGAGGTCCTAGTTCCTTGGTCTAAGACCAAAGATTACTTGTAGGATGATATAGTAGTCTTTATGCCAGAGTCCGTTTACATACCAAAATGAATAGTATCCTTTTTTGGTTAATGTTTCACAGAGAGCCCCATTTAGAACTGAACCCGTGGTAAGAAAATCGTGGATCATAGTCTCACACCAGGGCTAGACTCATGCCACAAATGCTGGCACTTGAGTGCAGTACTAAGGGTATGCTGTACTGCTTGGGTGGCCATTCTTTGGAAGAGATATTAAACTGAGGTTCCGTCTGCCTTTCTGGTGGTTGTTCAGGTGGATGTTAAAGATCACGTAGCATTTCTCAAAAGAGTAGGAAATTTCCCCATGTCCTGGCCACATTTTCTATTTCAGTTGGTCTGCATCTATATCCGCCCCATAGGGCTAAAATAGTCTGCATTGTCTAGCTCTCCTTTCCTAGGCATCATAAACTAAATACAAACATTAAGTAAATGAACTCCACCACAGCCATTTACTTACTTTGTGAACCTGAGAAAGTCACTTCAGAGCAGTTTATTTATTTTATTTATTTAGCTTTTGTTAACCAGGTAGGTACGCTAGACAAGACAATTGCCTATTTTCAGGTACGACCCGGGAGAGTACATGAATAATAGATTTAGGTACATACAATGACATTGTACAAATTAGACATGTTATAGTTCATGTGAGGATACAGATTCAACACAGCATACAAAACATGGTAAGGCATAGATTATACAGTATTAACATAACAAAAATAAACACCTTTTGGGAGATAAGAGCAGTAATGTTACAGATTCAACACAGCGTACGTGCGTGGTAAGGCATAGATTATACAGTATTAGCATAACAACATAAACACCTTATGGAAGCCAAGAGCAGTTCCAGGGGCACAGTATCAGAGCTGTAGTCTACCCAACTGCAAAAATGGATAAAAAAGCCAGACCCCACTGAAAATGAAATACTGCATTCTAAGCTGAGTTATCCTTTTGTAAGACTGCCAAATGGGCCAAACTGTACCAAACTGTGTACTGCCTTTTTGTGATAGTAATAACTGCAGTCTACCCAAAATTCAGCGATGCCCAAGACAGCTAAACTTAATTAACTTTGTACCTTAGACTGCTTTTGAACCTAGGCCTTCCAGACATTAAAGGCTAGTGGTTTAACCCATTAAGGCCACCTCATTACCTTCTCTATTGAGATGACCTTCAAAGCGTTGGGCGATATAAAGTCGACAGAATCATATAAGCTACCACATGAAATGCTCTCTGCCCCTCTGAAACTAAACCTTTTTCTAGAGAAGTACTTTCCAGAGGTCCTCAACCCTAAAATTTGTACAGCAGAAACCACAAGACTGTAATTAGCAAGACGATTCCTAACAACATGACCAATTAACCATGAAAGTGCACAAATAGAAAAACTACAGAATTAATTAGGGACTAAGCAAACAAATTAATTACAGGTCCCCAGTCACACCCCTGCTCAAAGGCTTCTGTCACCGAACTCTCAGCCCTTTTCCCCAGTGTAATAACTCCAACACCTGCTGACACAGATTTTCCCACAATGCATCTCAGGGCTATTGGACAGCTCCCCAACCCCAAGGACAAACAGCTTTTAAATCTTAAAGACACACTCTTGAGGCCTAATTAATTTTCCCTGATGGAAAAAGGCAGAAGGCTTGCACTGGGTTGCAGTGACTATAATGGAGCCAAGGAGGTACTCTACAAACCACCACTGCTCTCTGAGCTGTACCACTCACGGAAGATAATACAAAGAATACAATTTTAATTTTCTACAGCAGTTTTCATATACAGCGGATTGTGTACAAAAAAATGCTTTATAGGATGAAGTCAAAATATCAAGAGTGATGACAAAGTATGGGAATTCAGTACACAGTGAAAGACAAGCTGTATGTTCCCATCCCCAGGCTAGAACTGAATGCTGCCTGTAGGAATCTAGCATGGAACATACTAAAGGGAAATGTCAGGAATCTTTTAAGTAAGGGAGAAAACACATTTTGAAACTGTATTTGAAAATGGTTGATAAGCCAGTGAGGTAATAGAGAGCTGAAGGTTATTCTAGACAGTAGGCCTGAATGCATAGTAAGTGAGCTGAAGAACAAATCCTTCTCTTATTATGATGCGTCTTTATGGAATACCTTGCCCCTGTAAATATGGAACATAACCAGAAATACATAGTATTAAAAAATGACTTGTATAAACAAAATCCTCTGATTCGATAATGAGCATTTCAACATTTAGGCACACACATGATGGCTCTCATTCTGGTCAACTGTTCCATATCCATACGCCCACACATAAATTGAAACATAGCCATTTTCTTGCTCATGTTCACAAGTTGCTCCCCTCTCAAAATTCTTACAACTCACCCCTCCTAAAAATCTGCACACCTAACCCTTCTGAAAATTTATGCCCCACACCTCTCCAACAATTTGCACCCCTCACCATTCTAAACTTCGTAACTCATATCTTTCCCACAATGTTCCCTCTCCAAAAATGTTCTACCCCCCTGCCTGTTTCAGAATTTGTACTATTCCCCTCTGAAATTTGGACACCTCACCTCTTGCAAAATGTCCACACCATCTCTTAAAATTTGAATCACTTAACCCTCCAAACATTTGTATCTCTTAACCCTCCCAGTATTTGCACTCCTTGCCTGTCTTAAAAGTTGCAGCCCTCACACCCACCCAAAATTTTCCCCCTCACTTCAGGCAGCTTGCACCCTTCACCCATCCTAAAATGTGTACCCCTTACTAGGGGTGTGCAACTAATGAAAAGCATTTCCCAAATACCATGAATGATGCACTTATTCATTATTTGGTTCCGAATAATAAATAGCACTATTCGTCTCCTATTCCAATTCAGAAAATACTGTTTAAAAAAAAAAAGTGCCCCACCTTCCTTTCCATCCCAGATCCCTTAATATAAACAAGTTCTGATCCCCTCACCCTCAGATAGAACCCCATGCCCACCCTCCCCTAGGCACCCTCAATTAACTGATAATTATCCCCTCTAGGTTCTGCCACTTAACCAGTTTTCCACCCATCTGGAGAGTCTGTCCCCTACCCCATGGTCATACATCTTCTTAACCAACCATTATAGAGTTGAAGGCTTTACTGAAGTAAAGGTAAAATACTGTATATCCACTACCTGTCTCTTGTCTACTGCCTTTGTCAGTCAATCAAATAAATCAATCAGGTTTGCCTGACCCCCAATGAACCCATGCAATTTTCTGTCCCGAAGTCCATTTTCCTCTAGGAAAATAACCAGCCTCTCCATTGTTACGGCTCTAGCAGCTTGACCACAATACTATAGGTGTTAGACTGACACATTTCTAGTTCTCTGGTTCATCCCTGCCCCTGCTTTTCTGCAGAGGAACTACATTTTCTGTCCTCCTGTCCCTGGTCCTACTCCAGTCTCCACTGGGCTACTGAAGCATAATTATTTTATCCGTTTGTGAAGCCGGGGAGGTAGACATGATGGACTTTAAAGAGTCCCTTCTGACCTTAAAGAGCTACTGACACCTCAAAGAAAACTTTGAAAAACATAATAAATTGGCAAAATTCTGTTTGCATTCCAAGTATATTAGTTCTCCTTCCCACTATTTATTGCTGAGTAAATCTGCATTAATATACGATCTTTGTCCCCTATAATTCCCTTAGAGCTCATCTGCCTTGTAGCTTACTCCCTACTTCAAGTCATAATCCTCTGTTGTGCATCACAATCTGTTGCCATGGCAGTAAGTGTGATGTCACATGCAGTGCTTTATGACCTTAGGTAGGGAATAACAAAAGGGAGTGGATGAAATCTTCACGAGCAAAGATTCTGTTTTCATGCAAATGACCTCAGTAAAAAATAATTGGGAGGAAAAATACAGAACTAATGTGAAATACAAGCTGAACTGTACGTAAATATTATGTTGAATTAAAGTTCTCCTGAAGGCGTCAGCTGCTCTTTACATTATAATGTGACTACTGCATGTTACCATCTAAGTACAGTAATCATTATTACTTTTTTAAAGGGATACCTCTACAGAATTTGCCCAGATACTATTATTTATTTTATGGAATGTGTTTTGAAGAACTTTGAGCTCAAGAACCCTTTCTTAAAGGAGTCCATGTGTTAGAATTCATAAAAGTTTTAAATCCTGGAGTTGGCCCTCTGGACTTCAGGAAGGCATAGCTCTATATAAAAAAACAGCATTTCAAAATTAAGCTAACTACATTTGGAGAGTGAAATTACAGGTAAAAGGCTCAAAACCCAGCACCTAGAGTAAAGTGGTAATGTATCTTTTTACATACTTTGCATGCGTTTATGGCCTCTATCTGTCTCCACGAATGCTTTGACTCTTGCAATCCTGATCAGGTTTGCAAGGCCAGAAATGTGATGCGAGGACTACCTGGCTGTCCAAGAATGTGTCAACAAACTGTGCTCCCCGGCTAGTGTTTCTATGTACATAAATTCAGTGCAGTACAAGAAGTCATACAGTTTTTTTAATACTAGCTATAGTCCTTATATCAACTGTGTCAGAGTGATGAATGAACCAGAACCCAGCTGATAAGAAAATGGTGCTGGATTTTCAAAACATGCTGTTACTCACAGCGGAGTCTTCAAGTACACAAAATTTGACCCCTGGTTTCTTCCCAGTGTGGTAATCACGATTCATTTTTTTATACAAACCCGGAAAAAACAACCTAAGCTTGTGTGAATTGCTTTTAGATCTTCTCAAATTAAAATAAGCAAAGATCCACCTGAGACCACTTTTTATCACGTACTCAGAGCAAGTTAGAAAATTACACTGAAATGCTGATAGCATCCCATCTGCCCAGAGAAAATGTTGGTTTAAGTCAATCTCTTCACAAAGTCCTTGCTATGTAGCCTTTTGGATAAACTGAGTATAACTGATGAAACTAATCAGACCACATTAATAACATTTTGTCTATACAAATGACCTTTATTTGCTTCCTCCAGAGGTTAGAGGTTCACCGGCTCTACAAGACGGTCTCCATGTGCCACAAAACATTTTTGCCAAAATATCTAATAAACAGACAAGTGTGGCAGTGACAGATAACAAAAGCTCTTGGCATGCTGGCAAAAGATTTTTCCCTGGGGCAGCCTGTTGGTGCAGCGGTAGTGCTACCACTTGCGATGCCGGAGACTGAGGTTCCAAAGCAAAGCCCTGGTTATCGGGGGGCCAGCTGCAGGAGAAGGATTTAGTGTCTCAGTACACACTTTCCTCATCTGGGGAAGGAGGCTGACAAACTCCACTGCAGTATTGCCACCTGGGTGACCACAGGTGGCGGTGCAAGTCAGGTGAGACTGCCAAGTGGCTGGGACAGATTAAAGCCAGTCATCACAGCGTATGTCCATGCTCAGCATGCGTAGCTGTCATGACAACCAAAGAAAGCACAATCCTTGGGGAAGGGAGAAACATACAAGCACCCACCCCCCTTGGATGAACAGCATGGCATCCTAGACACCCGCAAGCCCAGCACCCATCAATCCCCCCCTTTTGGGATCAGTCCTTCAGTCTCAGAGGGTGTGCAAGCCACGGTCTCCTGGTGTATGGCAGGTTAAGTCCCTCGGGAAGGTGGGGTGACAAGGCTGGGATATTCTGAAATTGACAGATGGGGTATGCCCCCAGACACAAGCAGGGAGATAAAGAGAATTAACCCTCAAAAAATATAGCAGATTTTCCCCTGAACCCTCCTTCTGAGCAACAGTTTAGTCTATTCTGTTAAAACCACCCTTCCCATCAAAAATGCCACTAAAATTGTGGGTATACTCAAAGGCTATAGCCTAGAAAAGGGAAAGTTGATTGGGGGACATAATCACAGTGTTGGATAGACAGGGTAGAGTATACAAAGCTGGTGAGTGCATGAACTAGAGGAAATGTACTCATACTGAGGGGGGAGGCAGGATAAGAAGAAACATTAGAATGCCTTATTTCACACTGAGGGTGATCAGCATGTGAACTAGCCTTGAGGTAGAGAAGGCAGGTAAAATTCAGGCTTTCAAAGCGAGACTACACAAAAATTTATATCATTGTACTTCTGCGACCATAGTGTAACTTCATGTATCATTTTATGCCTTTCCTGATATTATATTTATCATATTGCTATGTAATGTCTGTTATAACTTTGGACTCACTGTGTATTGTACTGCCTTAACATTTTGTACGTAACCTCCCAGGTCATGCCTGAAAATTAGCATTTGATTACCTAGCACACATACCTGGTTAACAGAACTTAAATAAATGTATAAGGGATATGCGGGTAGTCAGTGTGGGATAAAACATTTATGTAGTACAGTTGACAGTGACCTCGAGTAACCTCACGAGTGCCGAAGATACGAGTGAGTGTTACGAGTGGTCACTTCAACTATACATGTTTATCCTACTCCCACTATTCATTATACAACTGCACATTTGTTTTGGGTGGTGGTGTTTCTGCTGCGTGTGTGTTTTTTTTGTTTTATATTAATGTTTGTGGGGTTATTTTGTTACGCGGGTGGTTCTTCCGCATTAGGGTTAATGTTGTCTCTGGTAGAATGAATAAGACTGAAGCTGTGTGTTTTGATTGGGTGAGGATAGAAGCTCGGTAATATGATTGATGGATTGTGATGTTAAAGTAGGTTTGGGATTGGTCATTTTTATAAGGAAGGTTGGGTTGTAGGTGCCGTGATTGACATGTGTAAATGCACTGTGATTGGCTGGAGGGCGTGGTAGTGCGTGGAGTGTGATTGGTGGATATGCCTGTCAATCTTGTATATCGTTTTCCTATTGGTTGATGGGAGGGTCTTTAATTTGTGGCACAGTTCGGAAAGGATTGGCGGCTGTGGCGTGTTGGAGGAGCGATTCAGGGAGCGGCGCGGTGTCTTCAGGGGAGCCAGAGAAGAGTTGCTGCTATCGGGTGGATGTTGATGGGGAGGTCGGTGATTTGGCCTCTTATGGATTTCCTTGATGTTTTTTCTTCGGTGATTGCTGGATGGACGTGGATCTTGGCAGGCGGCATTTGTTGGGGAGTGCTTCGTTTCGGTCACTGTTGGATTTCTTCATTTTGGATTTTTTTGTGTACTTTGGATTCCTGGATTTCCTGCTGTGGATGTTTCCTGCGCTTGGATCATGCCTCTTCTTCTATGTCCAAGGTCTGGAGATTTTTACTAGGGATTTAAGTTTCGGGAGACTTTTTGTTTATTTTTTATTTCAAGTCAAACAGTCATACCATTTACGTCTGTGGATTGGGGTTTGTTTGTTTTTTTGTTTGGGGGGATGTGCTTTGATTTGTGGACTGGATTTGTGCGTGGAGAGATACATGACAAGGTAAGAAACTTTTTAAATATTTATTGAACAGTTTACATGGCATAGAAACAGAAAGCTGACAGTGCACAGGAAACATTTACTTTTGTTTGAGGGAGAACTTTCAAATGTTATATATATTAGCATATTATCTAATACTGAAGGCAGTCACTGCTTACGTAAGAGAATATTGTAAGAATGAAGGGGAGTACAGTAGGGTGTTAGAGCTGGCAAGGTAGTAGGATTGTGAAACTTTATTGAACTATAGAGAGATGCAGAACTTTTTAAACAGTTTTCTTTCTTTTTCTATGTACAGTGATTCTTATCTTGAAATTTACTTTAGAGTTAATATCTGCAAAACAATGTTATCTTTTGGGTAATGGTATTGCATTATTTCTTCATACCAATGCAGAGTTAATCCAGCAGTTCACATTGTCATTTGGTGGTACATACATGTAGGAAGTCACTTCAGGATATGCTGCTGAAATGGTTCTTGAGGTATTTGGGTTGATGTTTGACTTTTTTTTTTTTAGTCGGTGTCACTTCGAGTCCAGTACCATGGCCCTTTTTGTATACAAGTCATATTTGTTGCCTGTAATAAAGAGAAATATACATTTTTATTTGCATTACTATTTTGGGGGGAGGGGGAAGAGATTGTGTGACTTTTGATATGGAATACATTTATTACCTTGAATTATGGTGAAGTGGATGTTATTTGCATGGCTAGAGGGTTGGTAGAAACAGGATCCAAGAATGTTTGGATGATTTTGTGGTTTCTCTTTTAGTTGTGGTTCTGTTTCTGTTTGAATGACTTTTGAAGTGCTGGGCTCACAGCTCAGGATATTTGAGATTTTTTGCTGTTGTTCTTCATTTAGACGTGAACAGTCATTAAGACTCTGTAGGTTTTTATGGCCTGGGATTTGCATTATCTCAGTGGGAGGTATGCCAGAGTCATTTAGCTTTTGAATCAAATGCTTCCTCACAGAGTGGTTTGTTAACCACTTTTCAGTTTGTATGGAAGATTTGGCTATCATTGTTTTTACTATTGATGCAAGCTTGTGGATTCCCACGGGTTGGTTTTTGAACCATACGGTTGGCTTTAGCTGCTTGGTCTGGTTGTTTGTAGCAAGGAAGAATGGCGACTGATCTGTCAAGCACTGTGGTGGTCACTTGTCTTGATAGGTTGTGTAGTTAAGCACTGGGCATTTGTAAGGATTGTTTACTAGTTGGTAGGCCCTGGGTTTTATTTTTCTGGTATCCTTTGGGTTAGCTCCAGTGCATGTCTTTGTTTGGCGCTCTTGGTCGTATTGGAGGTACTTTTGTCCATTTTCATCTGTTTTTAATGATATGTCTCCCCATTTTAAATTTCTCATTTCTGTGTTTCCTCTAAGTCCAAAATACATGCTGGTGACCACCCACATTGTGTTTAGTAGTGACTCAGGGTTGTGGGGTCCCAAGAGATGTTCTTCATACAGTTTTTCTATGATGTTGTCTGTTAGCTCATCTGCTGCCCTGGGCTTTGAACCCTTGCCTTCTCATTTTAGGTTTTTCTGTTTTGATAATAACACTTGCCTAGCCTTTTCGAATACTCATGAGGAAGATAGTGAATGTGGGTAGTCTTTGGTTTTGAGGAGTCTTTCGATGCTTTGAAATGTTGAACGCAATGTTAGTAGCTCATACTCTGAACCATCTCTTTTTGTACAGCTTATGAAGTAGTGGCATAGCAAAGAGTTGACTGATTGCGGTGGAATATCCTGTAGAGGGCGTTCTTCTGAGAAGTTCTCTTTCAGGTACTGTTTGAACATTGTGACATCCGTATGCGTTTTTTTTGCAGTATTTATATTTTTGGCTTTTTGAATGTAGGTATCTATGTAATTATATTTTTGGCTTTTTGAATGTAGGTATCTATGTCTTCTATGTTTATATGTAGTTTTTCGTTTCTGCTGTAGGAGTCGCTGCTGTGTTGGAAAGTACTGCTGGTTGAAGGCATGCCATGCTGGAACAGTTTTTGCTCTGCGGTTGTTGAGATTACTGTGGCCGTCGCAGTGGTTGGTACTGTCGGTGGCTCAAGTGGCTCCGTATCTTGTTCTATTTGTGTCATTATTTCCTCCAGTTCTAATTCAAAACTACTGTTCGGTTGCTGATTTCTGGACACGGTTTTTCACTTTTGTTAGCGTTTTAAATTGCTGCTCTGTGAGGTTATGTGTACGCTGTTTTCGCTAGTGGCTTGGTGCTCTTATGTTTAGCAGTTGCCGTTTGGTTCAGCACAGGATTCAAGGGACATCTTTGCCAGCTGTGCACGAGATGGTATTTGTGGTGAATTTTGATTGGTTTGCTTGTGGTTGCTGCTATAGGTGTTTTAGAAGTGAGGAAATTAGGTCCGGTCTGTTGTATGTTATGACGTAGTTACTGTGTGGATAAATCGAGCGTGACGTAGTTACTATGTGGATAAATAAATTTATCCACATAGTAGCAAAGATAAACAGATTTATCAGTGCAGATTTATTCAGACACCTGTTGCATAAATTTATTTATTTAAAGGGAATCCGTACCATAAAGGTTCATCCTATAAATATGTGAACCTTATTTTATAAGTAGACATCACAGAGACATCTCTGTGACGCGTGCTCACAGTACTGAGATAAAAATAGTTGTACAGCAATTACTAATACTCATTTTTACAAAAGACACCATTCCAGGGGTTCCTGTAGCTGTCCTTTACCAGGACATACATGAATTTCATAGTGTTTGCTTTTTTTCCCCACTGAGTTATTTTATACTGCCTACTAACTGCAGGGGCATTGGCCTGCGTGCTCACTGCTGAGTGTAATGTGACCAGCGACATGGGCAGGCAGGTCTCTGAAAGAACAGGGATTTCTATGTCACACCGGCACATTTTCTTGACCCATTTTCAATGGGGGCTACTGAAGGACCCTGGCTACTTGTAGGACAGTATATAAAATGTCAGTGGAGAGGATTGTGCACTTAAACCTATGGGAGCTGCCACATAGATGTCCATGCTCTCATCAGGTGGTGAGACATGGATGTCATCACAAGAGCCAGAATTAGTGCAATGTGCGACGGCATACAGAAAATATGGCGCTGTGCTTCAGGGGTGCTAACTAGTTAAAAAAACTATTTAGGGACACTAGCACTGTCAGCTTTTCCACATGCGGTGACAGATCTGGTTAGGTTCACGTATTTACAAAGTAAGCCTTTATGGAATAGATTCCCTTTAAACAGATGACAGGGTGGCCCCCATGAGACACAATATCTCATTTTGTGGGAGTCTCTTGGTGCAGCAAGGTACAAAACATACTTACATTAGTTTACAGTGCAGTTCAATGGCACACACAAGTAACAGCTCCACAAGAATCAACAAAATACAAGTTACTTATGGTACAAACAAGTTAAATGCAATAGTTGAGAACAAATACTCAAATAGTGGGTAGAGGATGATAGCTACTAATTTTGAGTGTTACATCTTTATACACACATGCACGACTGAGAATTGAAAGGGAGGTAGATGCTAGTATTCTATGCAACTAATACTTCAAGGATGGATAAGGGGGTTCAAGTGGGAAGGCATCTGAATGGTTTTCTGAGCTGTTCAATCAGCAGCCTTCACACTGAGGGATGGTTAGGAGTTTGTCAAAGGCAGACTAATAGGCTGCTCCTTTCAGCAAGGCTGAGATGGAAGTCCATCAACTGAAGTATTTTCAGTACTTGGATAGTATCCAGCTAGTTGTCTAGATACATCATAGAGAAAAGGGGAGTAGGAACAGCAGGGAAGAGGGACATAAGTTATGTAGGGGCTAGGGAATGGAGAATTGTGCATTTATGGTTGTCTCTGTTGGGGGGTGGGACTCGACCAACCAAACTTGTGTACAGTATCTGTACAACAGGCAGCCATGTATCCCTGAGATGCTCTCAAGGGTGAACTGGCAACATCTGTTGTACAGGACATATAACCAGTGCTATGTGTCTACCCTTCAGTGACACAACAGTACACCACAGCACCACAGTACATCCAAGGGAGCAGCAATTGTCTCATTGCCTGCATTCACATTTGAGAGGAGAAGTAGTTTCCAGCCCTGTAATGGGTTCTTAACCTAGGATCCACCAAAGCAATGATGTGATCTTCATACTGCTGGCAACTGAGCTGTGGGTCAGTTGCCTAAGTGCAGATGGAGAGAAACATACCTAGTCTTTGTGTTTGAGGATGAGTGCCAAAGACCATTGTCTTGTT
Source organism: Neoceratodus forsteri (assembly GCA_016271365.2). Taxonomy (NCBI): domain Eukaryota; kingdom Metazoa; phylum Chordata; order Ceratodontiformes; family Ceratodontidae; genus Neoceratodus; species Neoceratodus forsteri. Next base: position 676,305,914 of record CM057454.1, on the reverse strand, counting down.
TTTTTGTTTTGACATTGGGAACATGGTGGGTCTTATTTATCTAGGCTTCCACTGTTGTTCATTCAGCCTAGAGTGGATTCTTCATACAGGACAAAGTGGGACTGCTGCAGTAGAGAACCATATAATCAGCATATATATGTACAGTACCTTGCTTTGGAAACATAAGCAGGGCTGGTAAATGTATGTTGTTTACTTATTGTAATTGTTGATCTTCCAGAATTGATTACCACTTATGACTCTGGCATGGAGGCACTAGGACCCCGTGGGAGCAAAGCTTTTGGATAGGAGGTTGGCCACAGCTACTGGGCAAGCAATCTGTGAAGCCTCCATGTGGTGCAGCACGTAAGCCAACAATCACTGCCTACTCACTCACCAACTTCAGTTCTGTTAGCCAGGAGAGAAACAAAGTGGGGGAAAAGTAAAGAGAGGGCTAAGAATTAAGGATTTTTCTAGCCCAACAAACTAAAATCCGAATACCAATATTTGAATCGTGAAAAGGGTGCAGTAGGTGGCACAAAGGGGTAGTAGGGTATAGAACCAGAGCCTCACACCAACAGCCTACCAGAAAGGAGATAGTGATCTTAAAAGGCAGCAGCCATGAAATCACGTAACTCAGGCAGAAAAGCTAAGACAGGAATGTCCAGAGTTGCGACCCCCTCTCGCAATTAAGATAGTGAAATGTGCCAAAATAGCAATAAATCACATAGACTCTTTGAAAAACCAAACCCCATGCTACCGGAGAGAGGACTGGCCATACAGTCAGCATAAAATCCCCCCATTTTGCTATCAGGACAAGAAAAGGGACTCTCAGGTGCGTGTGGAACTGTACGGCCTAACAACCCCAAGGAAGTTTAGATGTGTTCATCTCCCTAACAACCCCTAAGGGTAGTGAACTAACAGCCTGGCTGACCTGAGAGAGAAAAAGGGGTGTACCAATGAAAAGAGAATAGTCTGGCATAGCCAGAAGAAAAACCCAACCTGCCTCTGCTGCAAGAACAGGGATGTACCCTGTGACAGCGCTAGTGGAACTTGACCCAATCCAATGCACAGCACTTCTCCATAGACCATGCTACTGTCAAGTGGAGTTAGACTGGATAGTGCCTAGAGGTACAGAGTGCATTTAGCAGCTAACAGGAATATACCTCAGGCAGGAAGAAGGACAAGAAAGAAAAGGAGGAAGGAAGCTAACTTCTCACTCTCTCTTTTTTTATGTTTAGTTGGTATGAAGGTCCTGAAAAGAAACCCTCACCCCAATTTTATATTTTTGTTTGGGATGGGAAAGTGAACCAGCACTGGGTCCTAAACCCCTTTTTTTTAACTACTTCTTGGGAGTGCAACTGCAGAGATGCCCCGACACTAAGTGGCACTGGCCAGCACTATCAGGGTGGGCTGCCCAGAGGCCCCGGCTTTGCGGGAGTAGGGGGATGGTGAGTAGGTGCGGTTATCAGTGGTGAAGATATTCTGGAAGATCAACAATTACAGTAAGTACATAACCTTCATATCTTCTAAGAATCAGTCTTCACCACTGATTGCCACTTATGGGTCCAAGTATCAAGCTGTCCCTTCTGTCTGAGGCAAGAGCTGGTTCACTCTGAGGGCAAAAGATACCCTCAGCCCTCTGCATGGTTGAGAACACCTGAGGGTTGGGGTTCCTTACAGGTCTGGTGAGACCTGAGATGGATTAAGGTCAGGCATGGGCTCCTCCGGCACTGAAGCAGAACAGCTCCCTGATAGTTCCTGCCTGACCCTAAGGGAAATGAAATGAGCCCCCTGGAAGTACAAGTTAAATACTTTATGCTGGGCCAAAGGTGCCAGTCAGGAGAGGTGAATCCATATAATCTACCAGATGCAAACTGCAGTTCCTGCCTACCTGAAGGCCACCCTGTTGGCCTCGTAAGATGCCTCCACTGCTGCCGAGCTACCTTGAGGCCCTGGGCAGAAAGGTCAATGGACTGTCTGACTGTCTCACACTGTGGCAGTGTAGCTTAAGAGTATGCTTCGCTGCAACTATAGACAATGGTTTTAAGTCACCATACATGCATGGTGTGCAGAAATGCCCATTAGGGCGCGTGACGAGGAAAAAGGCTTCCTTCCAAGAGCATCCGTCTGAATGTAATCTACCTCTGGATATTGGTCTCTTGTGAAGCGCCTTGGCCCCAGTGGGGTCTGCAGTATTTGAAGTTCTGAGGAAAGGTGAGGTACATCACCAGCAGACCCTGTGGGAGAGTAATACCATGTCAGAAGGTCCTGGGGATGGCTGGGTTGGAGAAGAGATGCCTCCATATTGTCCTGGATGCCTCCCCAAAGGCTTAAGGTCATGTAGGAACAAAGAGAGTGTCGAGATTGGGAACACCAAGGAGTCCCAACAGGAGGGCTGCCAGATCACAGCTATCAACAGCATGCAGGTTTAGTGCCTGAAGCATCTTCATCATGAATCACTGGTAAAAAATTTACTCAGCAGTTAAAGGAAGGTGGACAGATAATTCATTATCCTCTAAGGAGGATGTAGATGGAGACGAGGTGCCACCACCACCCAAATACTGCTGGTGCCAGGGAGAAGAGCCTTTTCAGGTCCCTGTAAGACTCCCTGTGCCTGCTCTCTGAGGTATGAATAAAAGCCCAGTTTTGGTCCCATGTTAACAGCCCCTCTGGGCCTATGAATGAGGTCATCCTCTCTAGGAAGTGGCGAGGCCATACTAGAGGGGATTGAAACTCCTGGTCTTGAGGGCCTCAGCCTGGGCTGCTGAACTGCACAGGGGGCCTTCAAACAAGGGGATGGCCTACCAGATTCATCCAAAGGATGTCCTCCTAAATCTGAGGAGTGATCTGATCCATGCCCATGAAAGAAACCCCCAGGTGAGGAGAACGGAACTGTACAGGTCCCACGGGGTGACCCCCCGGTCATCACCAGTGATGGTGACGTCCAACAGCTCCATAGGAAAGTCCATCTCAAGGCCATCATCTGACCCTGAGTTGGCACCACCTCTGGCATTGAGCTAAGACCAGGCACAGCCTCAGAGACAGGGTTCCAGGCATCACCAAGGCTGGCACCACCCTCAACATCTTTCTCAATGCCAGCTTTGACACTGTACTAGGAGCCATCACCCTCTTTGGTGTCTCAGGTAATACTGGAGTTGGGGATGACCTCAAGACAACATCGTTGTCAGCACCACATATGGAGCTAGATCTGTGACTGGCACAATTGCCATTGTTATCTTTGTCACCATGTCTGGAGTTGTCACACTCCTTGGTGTCCAGTGACACCATGGATGGAGAAAACATCCAAACTGGCAACAGTAGAAATAACAGCCTCAGCATCAGTCCCTCTCCCGATACCGCAAATAATGTCAGGAGGGGACCCGGCATTGACTCCTGTGCCACCTGCCGCATTGTCACCATGAACAGTGGCAACAACATGTGTGATGCCTAAGAATTACATTGAGGTGTCCACCAGTGTAGACCAAGCATACAGCTGTCAGCTTTGCCATAGGGACATCTGCTGCCCAGGGTAGGCAGACTGTGGATGGTTCTCAGCTGACTGCTCAGAGGAAGTCGACTGTCCACCAGACCCATATGCCATAGTCGCTGATGCCTCAGCATGGTGAGGTCAAGGAGAACTCTATACTTCTAAAGAACCAGAGGTCCCGGGAAGTGACCTAAGGGAAACGCCTAGACACATGGTCTTGGACACATGCATGTGAGGCCTGCCTCCGAAGGTACTGTTTGAGTGACCCCACCTCAGTGTGTTGTGGTCCAGGGTATGGCGTTCCACTGAGAAGCAGGCATCGTATGCATGCATATAATGCTCCAGACCAAGACAGGCCATACAAGACCAATGCTGGTCCGGCACAGCCATCAGTTTCCACAGGGGCAACAACGCATACTGGGCAGCTAAATGACTTTCTTCAATGACTTGGCCCTTTTTTTATTAGACTTCAGCATCACAGTAAAATAATAAGGATAGGCGGCACTGCAAATAAAGAAAAAATTAAATGGCAATGAGGCAAACTGAGATGCTGCACTCCCATGGTGTTCATGCAACAGTGGGAAGAACAGAATTGAAGCTGGTATGGAAGCCAGCAATGGTTACTGGCTAGCTCGCAGCACGTGTTGAGTGTGCAGGCATAATGCCCAGTAGCCATGGCTGGCTCCCTAGCCAAAAGCTTCGTTCTTTCAGGGTCCTAATGACTGATTCTTGGAAGATCTAACAAACCTTGACAAAAGCAAGGGGCCCAGAATAAAACCTTTAGGCATACCCTGCTTTAGCGACTTAAATTTGGAGAGGGTGGAACCATGTGCGAACTTCTTCATGTACATCTAAAAGTAAATTTTGGAGGGAACAGCTCCAAGTGAAACCTTCACGTACCCCTCAAGGTAATTTTGGTTGAGACTGGGACAAAGGGAAGTCTTCTTAATGCACCCCAAGGTAATTTTGAAGAGGGTGATGCCAAGGGCAGCCTTCTTCATGCACTGTTCAGGTAATTTCAAACCACAAAATCCCAGGGGGTTCTAATCTCAATCTTCTTAGTTTTGTGGAGAGAAGCTAGTGATTGACAATATTGAAATCCTTGATCTGGTTAATGCAGATTCCTCCACTGATGTGCTCTTTCTCTGCATCCTCATGAATAGCACTTGTCACATCTAAGAGTGCTGCTGCAGTGGAATGCTTGGGACAGAAGCCCAAAAGCACACTACAAAGCATGACACAGGTAAATCGGGGCACCTACACATTAGAATAAGGAAGAAAGTGCAAACACTGTAAGCAAGAAGGATGCTGGTAAAACTAAATTCATTGCAAAATCAACAGACGAGTAAAACTCATGGGAGTGTTATAGCACAATGAGCCCTGAGGTGTTTCCCCACAGCACTGGGGCTCTTTGTGCTATACCATGGCCATGAGTTTTTCTGTGTTGCTCCTCACTGTCAGTGGGAATCATTACAAAGGCAAGGCAATTTCTTTTATATAGCATCCTTTCCCAAAGGCGCAGGGTGCGTCACAACAAATACAGTAATAAAACTTCATAACAATTTATATAACAGTGGACAGCGAGCAATTTAAAACATAGGTGTCAGCGTGGCTCAGTTGGTAGCATATCTGCCTCTGGATCAGAAGGTTGTGGGTTTTCGTCCCACAACGGGATTGAACTCGTACCTAAACGTTGGCACCCAAGTGCAGTATTGGGGGTTGATGTACTGCTAGGGTGTGCCGTCCTTTGGATGAGATGCTGAACCGAGGTCTCTTCTACCCATCCTGGTGCTGTCCTGGTGGGTGTCCTGCTGGAAGTAAAAGAACCCAAGACACTCTTCGCAAACAGCAGGGGACATTCCCAGTGTCCTGGCCAATATTCCCCTTCCCATTAGACAGGTTCATGCAATTGTCCAGGCTGTGTGTGGGTGCTGATGTGCGATATGGCTGCCACTACACATTCAGTCACTTCACTACCAGTCTAGCATTGCTTGTAAAGTGCTTTGGGATACATTGTGTATGAAAAGTGCTATATAAATGCTGATTCTTCTTCTTCTTCATAAATTCCAGCAACAAATAAAGCAGTCAAGGAAATGCTTCATCAAAGTTTTTAAATTAGTCTTAAAGGCCCCTACTGTGCAGGCAGATCTGATATGTTGAGGCAAAGCATTCCAAAGAAGAGGCACCACAACACAAAATGCTCTGTCCCCAGACTGTCACAGCCTGGATACACAGGTACAAACAGCAGGCCCGCATCGGAAGAGTGGAGGGAGCGAGTTGGGTGAAAGCGAACTAGGAGGTCTTTTAAGTAGTCTGATCCGAAACCATGTAGGGCCTTGAATGTTATCAAACATATCTTGAAGGCTATGCACCACCGCATAAGCAGCCAGTGCAGTACATGCAGAACTGGCATGATGTGATCCCTACAGACTAGCTGCAGTCATCACAACAAACAAACCTCCAGATAACCCTAGTTATAAAGTGCTGCAATAGTCAAGCCTAGAAGTGACAAAGGCATGAACTATTGTCGCTAAGTCAGCAGGGGCTAGATGCATTTAATCCTCGCAGTATTATGGTGATGGTAAAAACCAGCCTGGACCACAGCCAACACCTGTTGATCAAGGTGTCAGCTTGCAGTCCAGGATGACCCCAAAATTCTTAACTGCATCTACAGCTCTGAGTGGTAGACCACCCAACGAAGGAAGTAAAGTTGATCCACTCGTCATCCCTGAGCCCTGTCTGCCCCTCTTGACAATCATGACATCAGTCTTATCTGGTTGAGACGTAGCCAGTTAAAGGCCAGTCAGTCATTTATTTCAATCAAACATCTCTACAGCACAGAAACCACATCATGCTCACCAGACATGCTAGACAGGGAAAGCTGAATATCATCTGCATAGCACTGAAACTCAATGCCATACCATCTAATGATCTCACCCAAAGGTAACAGATACACTGAAAACAAGACGAAAGCAAGGATCAAGCTATAAGGAAAATCTCAGGAGAGTGCAGAGGCCATGGAAATAAAACTTCCTAGGGCCACCGGCAGCATTCTCCCAGTTATGCAGGAATGAAACCAGCTCAATACAGCGTCAGTGAGTCTAACATAATCCTTCACGTGATCCAAAAGCATGTGGGTATATGGAACCCTGACTAGGGATCACAGGCACCAGCTACAGCTTTAAGAAGCTGTGACTGTTGCTTGGAACGTTGGTGATCTCTGTGTTCCAAGACAGGCAGTTCAACACTCTTTGCTGTGCTAGTGGTAGGGATCACAGCTTCCAGTTAGAGCTCTCCACTTCAACCCTCTTCTATGCAATTTTTTGTTGTTTTTTAATAAAAGAATAATTACAGTTTTCATCGAGGGAGCTGTGGACGCTTTCTACAGAAAGTCCCTCCTGTTTATAGCTGCCTGTAATCCACAATTGGTTGGAATTGCCTGAGGTGCACTACAGCCTCAGCCTTTGAGAGTCTGGGAGTCCCTGCCACTACCTGGTGCAGAGAGCTTACAGTGCAGACTTCAGTTTGAAGGTTGAGTAATTTATAGGTTAGATATGGTTGCCTCAGGTAAGTCTGGCTTTGTTTTTGTCTGGTCTCTGCCTCCCCCTGCCCCCATCATGATAGCTAGGTCTCCCTCCCTTAGGTTTGCCTGTGTAACTTTCTGGGCTTTTCTTTTTTATCTTGGTGGATCTCCGTTTTACTGGTGAGAGTGGTTGGGCACTTCCTTGTGCCCCTTTTGTGGTGTTCATTTATGCAGCTCAGTTTACTCTCTTTGTTTTTCTTTTCTGGTGTCCCTGAGCATTTTTAACATCTCCATTTTTCTCCTTGGCTATCTTGGATTTCAGGCACTTTTTCCCTTTTTGTGGAGCTCCATTTTTCTATCTTTATTGCTGGGGTCCTGGGTATATTCTCAAGGTGGGTGACTATTCTAATGAGATTCTCCTCACGGCAGCCAGCCATTCTAACATGACTGGATTTCTTGCTCTTTTACTTTATGGCCAGCCGTGCTCCTGCCTCTTCTGTGCAGATGCCTCTCTAGGTCAAGCTCCTAGAAGTTGACAGCACACATGTTGGTCATCGCACAGCCACAACAGCCAGTTTTTGTGCAGGCTGCTGTGATGGGCACACGTGGAGCTATACAAGAATAAATCCTGTCAGAGCCCTCTGCTAAGCGCTCTCATTTTCACTTTCAAGGAATCCACAGGGACCAGCAGCCATGGTGCTATAAGTGTTTGTATTTCCACTACCCTTCGTAGGGCTTGTAAGGGGACAATCAGCAGAGGGAGGGAGTGCTGTTATAATACTGGCTGTGAAGCCAGAGCGTGGACAACATCTACTGGTCTCTAGGGTTTGTGCACTGGGTTGCACTGTCTTTTGGGACAACTTTGTTCAACATGCAACTCACTCAGAATCACAGAACCCCCCCATTATTTATTCCTGACACTATGGCTTTCAGGAGGTCAGTCTCCTTCAAAAAATGTTAAACCTGTAGGCGGACAATGAGACAGCTGCTGTCTGGCTCATTTTGACCATTTTGTACAATGCAGGCTAATAAAATGTTTTCTGCCCTCAAGTCTTAAAACTCAGGGGATGCAGGAGAGGGTACATCGAGGCAAACAAAGGCAGTGGCAAACTAGAGTAAAACAGGTCTCTCCTGAGATTTTAAATGAGATATTTCAGTTGCAAGAGCCACAGTCACCAGCAAACAGCCCCGATGTGGATCCTATGACTTTCGCAAGCTCCCTCAGAGGGGTCAGAGCAGGAAAAGGATGACTTTCAGAAGGAACAGGAGGGAGAGGACCCTGAGGGGTCTGAACCAAAGACCAAATAATGGAAATTGCCTGGGGAGGACGACACAGGTCCAGAGGATCGTTATGAACCTTCAGACAAAGAAGAAATTCTTCCAAATGAAGGTGAAGACGAATGGCCTGGCAGTGCCCAGGCAGCTTCCACCCCTTTTCTCGTTGATTCACAGTTTATGTATCTGGTTTCGGAGACTGGTAGACCTCTGGACCTTGAAGAAGTCAACAGGTTCCCCAACTGAAGCCAGTCTTGTTTATTAATGAAAGTGCTCCAAAATGTTTCCCACGTTTTCAACACTGTGACCAGCTTACTGATCAAGAATGGTCTGAGGTGCACAGGAAGAGATCCTTCAGCAAGAGCACAGTGAGATGCAGTCCCTTCCTGGAAGATTAGCCAAAGAGACAGGAGTCTCCACCGAATGAGAGGCCTCAGTAGTGAATACGGGCAAGCACACCATGATCCCACTTGAGGGATCTTCTGCATTCTCTGATGCTAACGGCAAGAGAACAGATGCTATATGCCACAGGGGTTGCATGGCAGAAGGGACAAGCATCACGGTCAATTACCCCATCATACTAGTATCCAGGGCTCTCACCAAATGGGTGGGGTCCCTTTCTGCAGGTATGCCAGAGGAGTCTCTGGTAGCATAACTGCTTCCTCTCATTGATATGGCTAATTCCTTTCCAGGGAATGCAGCACTAGATAACCTGCAGTTCATGGCTGGATGCTCTGTCACCAGTATTTTGGCCATGAGAGGAGTGTGGCTGTGACACTGGACCTCAGATCATGCTTCTAAGTTACATTTGTTTGGAGTGCCCTTTTTTGGGCAAGTTACTGTTTGGCCCCAAGTTAGACGATGCCCTAGACAAGGTTAAACATAAGAAGGGCCAGCTGCCAGTCTCTGAAAGGCAAGGGCCCTCTCACTCCTCCCGGGGTAGTGGATTCAGTCGGGCCAGATCCTATAAAGGCAGTTTTACTTCCTTTTGAGGGTATGGGAACAACTGAGGAAGAGGGTCCTTATTCCTGGTATAATCAGAACCATGGCTCCTTCTCACGTACACAAGCAGGGGAAGCTGGCAAGAAGGGTGGATTGTCCGCATGATGGTCCGTGAACCCATCTTATTCCTCCAGCCTCTGGGGAGTGCCTACAGTTCCTTGCAGAAAAATGGGCCCAAACTACATCAGACTCTTGAGTTCTAAAAAGTATATTTCGAGGCTATACAATAGAATTCTTTACCATACCCTCCAGAATGCGATTTTTCCAGTCCACAATTCCAAAGTATCCAGTGAAAAGGAACAGGGTGTATCAGACTCTGGATAACCTGCTCCAGATAGAGACCAATGTCCCGGTCCCTCTAGCAGTTTGGGAACAGGGGTTTACTCAATTTACTTCGTAGTACCGAACATATCAATGGGGGAGGGGGGGGTTGCCCAATTCTGGATCTGCAGTCCTTGAACAACTTCACCAGGAAGATGAAATTCAATATTTTAATTTTTTATTTACATTTTGTTAACTGGGTAAGGATACTGGACAGATAGTTTTTCAGATCCGACATGCTACAAATACAAAAATACAAAACAAAATAACATTAAATAAAACAAGTACAAACATCCTGTGCCTGGAAATAATTCTTAAAATTAATTTTTTAAATTTTGTAAAGAAGAAGCAGAACGCAAATTATCCGGTAAATTATTCCAAAATAGAGGAGCTGCAACTGAAAAGGAACATGAGCCAGATTTAGATTAATGTACAATTGTCTGTAGAAGCGTGCCTTTGGAAGACCTCAAATTAGACATGGTACTATGGATCGTAACTAAATCCATCAGAGGAAACACAGATTTGGTCGAAATAGACTTAAATATTTGGCAACCAAAAAAATAAGCAAATTTGGATTTAGGATACTGTGACAGGGTTGAATAAGGCCCTGTCCCAGCTGTTGTTCGGAAAGAGTTAAATGCAAGGATCTGTTCTCTCCTGTCATTTTCTGTCTCTTGTCTGTTTGGTTGCACAACCAAATGTTCTTGTGAGACCTAAGAACTGATCACTCTGATGGTCTTGCAATTCTCCGCCTCTCACTATTTCTCTACCTTCACTTGCTGTTTCTGTCTTTTCTTCCCCCTTGCATATCTGCGGTTATAAAATATATGTGAAACTGGGATTCAATTTCTTTGAAAATGTATATAGTTATACTGTTAAAATGATTGCAAAAAGCTATTTGGAATTTAGGGGGTTAACCTGAGATGCAGTTTAGAAAACTCTTTGCAGAGATGTCAACAAGAGGTCAGTTCTGGGTCACCATGTTCTGTTTGTTGTACCTGCAAGGAAACTGACAAGAACACCTTGAGAAAAACAGGATGTTCTCCTTAACAAGTTCCCTGGCGAAGGTTTGTTATAAAAAGAAACATAGAAACATAGACTTTGACAGCAGATAAGGACTGTTTGGCCCATCTAGTCTGCCCATTTCCCTACCAACAGGATAGGCCGCAGATCCTAGTTAACCAACAGCCTATTTCTTCCTACCCCCCCACAAGAATTGACTTATGTCTGTCCCATGCATTCTTTGAATTCTCCCACAGTTTTAGACCCCACAACCTCCTCAGGAAGGCTGTTCCATGCATCTACTACCTCTCTGTGAAATGATATTCTCACATTGCCCCTGAACAACCCCCTTCTATCTTTTAAACTGTGTCCCTTGTTCTTGCACGCCTCTTTTCTGAAAGATGCTACCCTCTTGGACTTTGTTGATTCCACTGAGGTACTTAAAAGTTTCTATCATGTCCCCCCTCTCCCTTCTTTCCTCAAGGGTATACATATTAAGCTCCTTTAGTCTCTCCTCATACGGCTTCTCTTGCAGACCCTGCACCATTTTAGTTGCCCTCCTCTGGACTGCCTCTATCCTGTCTATGTCCTTGTGGAGATGGGGTCTCCAGAACTGGATGCAGTACTCCAGATGGGGTCTCACCAACTGTCTGTACAGAGGGATAACAACTTCCTGTTTTCTGCTGCTGATGCCTCTCCCTATACATCCCAGTATACCCCCAGCCCTCCCTACTGCCTTCTCACACTGCTTGCTAACCTTAAGGTCACCTGATATGATTACCCCCAGGTCCCTTTCCTTTTTTGTTTTTGTTACTACTCCCCACCCATTGTGTATTCTTCCCCTGGGTTCTTGTTCCCCAGGTGCATTATTCTGCACTTCTTTGCACTGAATCCTAGCTGCCATACTTCTGACCATTCCTCCAACCTTGCCAAGTCCCTTTTCATCCTTTCCACACCTCCTTGTGTATCAACCCTGTTGCAGATCTTTGTATCATCTGCAAAAAGGCATGCTTTTCCTTCCAGTCCCTCTGCAATGTCACTGATGAAGACATTAAAAAGGACTGGACCAAATACTGAACCCTCAGTACCCCACTAGTAACCCTCCTTTCTTCAGAGTGGACTCCATTTACAATTACCTTCTGTGTCCTGTTGTGCAGCCAATGTTTTACCAGGCTACCACCCTGGGACCCATTCCCAGGCTGGTTAATTTGACTATTAATCTTTTGCGTGGACTGTGTCAAATGCCTTGCTAAAGTCTAGGTAGGCCATGTCCACAGCCCTCCATGGTCTACTACTTTGGTCACCCAGTCAAAGAAATCTATTAGATTCGTCTGACATGACCTTCCTGCTGTGAATCCATGCTGCCTTGGGTCCTGTGCCCCAATGGCCTCTAGGTACTCAACTATTCTTTCTTCAGAAGTGACTCCATCACTTTCCCTACCACAGAGGTCAGACTGACAGGTCTGTAGTTTCCTGCCTCTGTCTCGTCCCACTTTTGTGAAGGGGAATCACATCCGCCTTCCTCCAGTCCTCGGGTACCACACCATCCTCCCATGATTTATTAAAAAGAGTAGCCAGTGGTTTCACTAGTTCTTCCCTTAATTCTTTTAGAATTCTGGGGTGAATTCCATCAGGACCCATTGCTTTGTCCACCTTCAGTTTTAGGAGTTCTTGCAGAACCCTTTCTTCTGTGAAAGGACTGGGATCGACCCCCCTATCAAGAGTGCTTCTGTTAACTGGATTAGGCACTCCCCCTCCTCTTTGTGAATACTGAGCAGAAATATTCATTCAGTAGTCCTGCTTTTTACTGTCCCCTCTGCCCACCCACTGCTCATTCTATTCAGCCTCACTATCCCTCCTTTGTCTTTTCACGCTTGCTGATGTACCTATAAAGGTTTTATCCCCTTCTTAACTGAGCTGGCTATCTTTCCTCAGTTTGGGCCTTTGCTATTCTGACTTCCCTCCCTGCTTCCTTCTGCCTCAACTGGTACAGCTCTCTGTCCTGCTCCTTCTGTATTTCCTTATACTTCCGGAATGCTATCTTTTTCTTCCTGGTTTTCACAGCCACCTCTTTTGAGAACCATAGTGGCTTTTTCTTTCATTTTGATTTGTTTATTTGCCTCATCTTGACTATGTTGCAAGTTTATATTTTAAATTTGGTACAAAAGTAAGTAACTTTCTTGTTATTGTTTATTGTAGAGTGGTAATATTTTTGCTACAGAGACGGAGATTTAAAATTGAGAAGAAACACTCAGAAGAAGGACTTTGTTTTCTCTGTTTGTACTGCCTTTGTAAATATTTATTCTGAGCAATTTTTATTTTTTATTTTACTGTCATTGATAATAATAATAAAATGCTCAGTATGAATTTTATAACTGCTTCTGGTTTTGCTGTGCTTCCTGACCTGTGCCTCGATGACAGAGACAATCAACCTAATTGTGAATACAAAAGACAGTGATGGGTACAAACTGAACAATCCAAAACAAAACGTCAAATATGATTGTAAACAATAACAAGAAAGTTACTTTCTTTTGTACCAAATTTAAAATATAAACTTGCAGCATAGCCAAGATGAGGCAGCAATGTCCCTACAGCAATAGAAAGATGGGTTTCAAAAGAAAAGTAACTTTTAAACTTGTACAACAAACCTAACTTTCGATTAACTACCCTACTCACAGCTTTAACCTGCAGAAAAAAAGTCAAATCAGGATCCGATAAAACTCAAAAACCTGTTCAACTGCAGCCACCCCCATTGTCAAGAATCAACAAACATGGTTTATCCTTTAACTGATGTGACAAACCAAACAACATAGATTGAATTTTTTGTAACATTTAAAATGTAAACATTATAAACAAACCAGCTACAAATATAAAAAAATTCTTGTACCAAAGAAAATGTCAACTGTGAAATAGATTTTGCTTGGTGAAATAACATTAAATCATCAGTATTCAATAAACGCTCACCTGAACTACAGACGGAAGGCAATTAATAAACAAAGAAAATAATATAAAGGGCCCAGAATTGACCACTGGGATACTCCATAATGCATAGTGCAAACAGTGGATACAACTGAATTTAAACTTACAATCTGAGTCCTGTTTTTCAAATAATCACTAAACCATCCAACAACATTCTCTGAAAATCCCAGCTGGCCCAATTTTAGGCAAAGCAGGAATGATCTATAAGACCGAATACCTTGGTCAGGTCCACGAAAACTGCTACTGTCATAAGACCATTCTCAAGCCCCCTAAGGACGGCATCCACGAACCTGACTATCGCAGTCTAAGTTCCATGATTTTTACAGAAACCATGTTGCTGTGAACACAGCACACTATTAGACTCAATATATCTAGTAATCTGATTTGGCACAAATTTTTTCAAGCAGTCTACTCAACGAATTTAATATTGATATTGGTTGAAAATCATCTTCGCAGTCAGCATTTGGCTTCTTGGGAACAGGGACTACTCTAGCATATTTCCAAGCAAGAGGAAATTGACTCAAGATTAAACACAAATTAAAAAAAGAGCAAAGGGGATCAACTATAAAAGGAGCAGCTAACTTAATAAAATGCCCTATCAAGCCCACCCCCACAATTATTAAACTTACTTGGGATAGTTAATAGTAATATAAATACTTCCGATCTTGTCACTTTTTGAAAAGAAAAGGGTCTACCAACTTGAGATACAACATATTTTGAAACACCATCTGACTGAACTGAGAAACCAGTCTTATAACAGGACAGGTCAGAAAAAGTACAGTTTCATAAAATCTTACCATAACAGCAGATCTTTGAGAGAGGCTCTTACAGTTGGTAATATCCATTAGGACTAAGTCGCCAGGCACCAAGACCAATGGGAAAACTTTATCTAGCAGTATCTGGCGGGGGAACGCCCACCTGACATCACGTGACCGACGTCAGCATGATGCTATACAGTGAAGGGTCCCCACACCCGCCCTCCAGTTCTCCCACCAGAGATCTAGAAAGGTGTGACAGGAGAAGGAGTGGGCTCCTGGAGCCAAGAAAAATCTGCGTAAGAAAAAGAAGCAGCAGAAACCTCAGGGGGAAAGTGGAAGGGAAAGCAGTACCTACTGCAAAAGCCTCTCTCGAAGATCTACTGTTACGGTAAGATTTTACGTAACTGTACTATCTTACTTCAAGAGGGCTCTTGCAGTAGGTAATAACCTTAGGACTGAGTCCCACGCAGTCAAATTCAGACAAGTCTGAAACATGGGAGGCAAGGAAAGGTCTGCAGTACACAGGGGTCAAGGATAAATCCCCTGAAGGCTGGCTAGACCAAAGCCAGTCCTACACCTAGAAGGAATGTACTAAGCTGTAATGCTTAGTAAAGGTGTGAACAGAACTCCCAAGTGGCTGCTGCACATCTGTCAGTGGCAGAGACATTTCTGAAACAAGCAGTAGATGCAGCCATGCCTCTGGTTGAATGCCCCTTAACTTCCCCTTGAAGTGGCTTGTTATACAACAAAAAAGGATGCAGTTTGCCATCCATTTGGACAAACACTGTTTAGAAATAGCAGTGCCCTCTCTTTTGGGTTCAAAGGAAATGAAAAACTGATCCATTTTGTGGACTGACTTTGTCCGAGTAGTGTAGCTATGCAAAATTCTATGTACATCTAGGGTGTGTATAATTGCTTCCCCTTGACTATAATGTTCAGTGTAATACACTGGCAAGTGTTTGGTCTGATTCAAAGTAAACTCAGAAACCACCTTTGGTAATAAACTTAGGATTTGTACACAGAGCCACCCTGTCTCTGTGGAAAATCAAATAAGACTCCTTACACATCAGGGCCTGAAGCTTGGAAATCCTTCGAGCAGAAGTAATAGCAACCAAAAAGAGTACTTTCCAAGAAAGGTAGCGTATGTCACAACTAGCAGCTGGTACAAATGGGGGCAGAGTGAGCTTCTCAAGAATGAAATTCAGGTCCCATTAAGTGGAGGATCCCTTTCAGAAAGGTTTTGGATACCTCCAACTGAGCCAAAGTTTTGCCATCCACTGGCATGTGGTAAGCCAAATGGCAGACAAGTACAGTAGCTTAGCCCAAGGTCAGATAGATACAGCATATACTCCAGGACCTGTGGTATAGAGCATAAGAAGGGATCCCAACCCTTTGACATGGCCCAGATGGACAATCTCTTCCATTTCATAGTGCAAGTGGATCTGGTAGACGGCTTTCTAGCCTCCACTAATACCTAAGCCACCCTGGAAGAGACTCCAAAACGTGAAGCCACTACGTCAGCAGGTGTCACACATGAAGGTGAAGGGATTTGAGGCCTGGATGGATCAGGGTGCCCTACTCCTGAGTCAAGAGATCCTGGCAGATGGGCAGAGGAACTGGGGGTTCCACCATCAACTGCTGAAGTAGAAAGAACCAAACTTGGCACAGCCAGTAAGGGTCGATCAGGATCAAGTATGCCCCTTCTGCCTGTAGTTTCAGCAGTACATTCTGCAACAGCGGGAAGGGAGGGAAGGCATATAAGAACCTCCCTGTCCAGCAGAGAGACAGCGTGTCTTGCCAGAAAACACCACACCCGGGAACGAGTAAGGAGAAATTGGGTAGCTTTGCATTGGATGGGGATGCGAACAGACTGAGGTCTGGTCTGCCCCAAAGGTCAAAAATTTCTTCTACCACTGACTGTCTCAGTTCCAACTCATGAGCCCTGGCTTGAGTGTGGCTGAGGCTGTCCGCTATGACGTTCTGAACGCCTGGGATGTGCACTGCCATGAGATGAAGGCTGTGTTGGATTGCCCAGGACTGGAAATGCCTCATTTCCCAACATAGGGGATATGAGCGCGTGCCTCCTTGCTTGTTTAGATACCATACCACACACATATTGTCCATCAGAATCAGGAGAGATCCTGATCTGAGATGGGGCTGGAAGGCCTGCAAGGTGTACAGCACTGGTCTCATTTTCAGCACATTGACATTGATATTTGACACAGTCTCACACAAAAGATTAATATACAATTTAGCAATCCTTGGAGTT
The DNA here is from genome assembly GCA_016271365.2 of Neoceratodus forsteri. NCBI lineage: Eukaryota > Metazoa > Chordata > Ceratodontiformes > Ceratodontidae > Neoceratodus > Neoceratodus forsteri. Next base: position 676,289,319 of record CM057454.1, on the reverse strand, counting down.
GGTCCCAAGGTGGTAGCCTGGATAAAAACTGGCTGGACAACAGGATGCAAAGGATAATAGTAAACGGAGTCCACAGTGAAGAAAGGAGGGTAACTAGCGGGGTACTGCAGGGGTCAGTACTGGGACCGGTCCTCTTTAATGTCTTTATAAGTGATACTGCAGAGGGACTGGAAGGAAAAGTATGCCTCTTTGCAGATGACACAAAGACCTGCAACAGGGCTGATACACAAGGTGGGGTGGAAAGGTTGAAAAGGGACTTGGCAAGGTTGGAGGAATGGTCAAATATATGGCAGCTCAGATTCAGTGTAAAGAAGTGCAAGGTAATGCACCCGGGAAACAAAAACCCAGGGGAAGAGTACACAATGGGTGGTGAGTTAATAACCACAAAAATCGAAATAGACCTAGGAGTAATTATATCAGATGACCTAAAAGTGGGCAAGCTATGTGAGAAGGCAGTAAGGAGGGCTGGGGCTATACTGGAATATATAGGGAGAGGCATCAACAGTAGAAAACAGAAAGTTGTTATCCCTCTGTACAGACAGTTGGTAAGACCCCATGTGGAGTACTACATGCAATTCTGAAGACCCCATCTCCGCAAAGACATAGACAGAGTGGAGGTTGTTCAGAGGAGGGCAACCAAAATGGTGCAGGGTCTGCACCAGAAGACATACGAGGAGAGACTAAAGCAGCTTAATATGCATACTCTTGAGGAAAGGAGGGAGGGGGGGACATGATAGAAACTTTCAAGTATCTCAAGGGAATTAAAGTACAAGGGGGTAGCATCTTTCAGAAGAAGAAGAGATGTGCAAGAACAAGGGGGCACAATTTGAAGATAGAGGGGGGACGACTCAGAGGTAATGTTAGAAAGTATTTTTTTCACAGAGAGGATTGTGGATGCATGGAACAGTCTTCCAGAGGAGGTTGTGGAGTCAGGAACAGTGGGAGAATTCAAGAATTCATGGGACAGACATAAGGCAATTCTAGTGGGGGGGTAGGAGGAAGTAAACTGTTGATTAACTAGAATCTGCAGCTTATCCATCAAGTACGGAAATGGGCAGACTAGGTGGGCCAAGCGGTCCTTACCAGCCATCAAATTCTGTTTCTATGTATGTTTTTATTGCTGTTTAGAGGCAGTTCTCTCTGAGACTAGGATCCCTGCATCCTGTGATCCCCTAAGTGAGCTCCCCAACCCAGTCCTGAAGCGTCCGTCATTAGGGTCTGGCTGGTGGTAGGCAGGTGAAAAGGGACACCTCTGTTGAGGTTGTCTGGGTTCTGTCACCAAAGGAGATCTTGGGCCATGGGATTGTAGACCAAGACCATGTGATCCAAGTTGTCTGACCTCTGATCCCACTGTACCTAAACTGTCCACTGCATGGCCAGATGTGGAGTCGGGCTAGGTGAGCTGCTGTGATGGCTGCTGCCATGAGGCCCAGTAGACTTAGAACCAGCCTTGCTGAGGTCCAACACCGGGAAGCCACAAAGCTGACTTCCCTTCTCGGAGTTTCTGCCCTGTCCGGGGGAGGAATGCCCATCCCTGGACCATATCCAGCACTGCCCCAATGAATTGTAGGTGCTGTGACAGTAAGAGGTGGGACGTGAGGTAGTTGACCGTGATGCCCACTTGATTGAAAAGTTCCAGGGTAGTGGACAGGGAGGTAATCAGACTGTCCCTTGACAGGAGCCAGTCATCAAGGTACGGAAAATCATGGATGCCCTGACGGCGCAATGCCACAGCCACCACTGCCAGGCACTTCATGAACATCCTGGGTGCCGAAGAAAGGCCAAAGGGGAGGGCTTTGAACTGAAAATGCTCCCCCTGGAATGTATATCTGAGGAAGTGGCAGTGGGATGGGAAGATACGGATTTGTAGGTAGGCATCCTGCATATCCAGGGCACAAAGCCATTGTCCCTAGTGTAGCAAGGGAAGTAGGCCTGGAAGGGTCAGCATATGGAACCTCTTGTTCTTCACGTACAGGTTTAGGTTACGTATAGGTTTAGGTTGCCCAAGTCCAAGATCGGTAGAAGATCACCCGTCTTTTTGGGCACCAGGAAGAAGTGGGAGTAGTACCCCCTGCCGGCCTGGTTCTCAGGAACAGGCTCTATGGCTGCTTTTCTTAGTAGAAAGTCTGTTTCCTCTCTGACAAGATGAATGTGCCCTGGAAGATAATGAGAGTGACCCAGAGGGCCTGTTTGAGGTCTCTCTCTATAAACTCTATTGTGTGACCTTGAGCTATGAGCTTAAATATCCACAGGTCCGAAGCGATCGCCTCCCAACCCGGTAGGTGGTTTACAAACCTGCCTCCTACCGGTTTTTCCTGAACTGGTAATGGAGGCGGGAGAAGCAGTCGCAAGTCCGGAGGTAGAAGGGAAATTGGTAAGTGCTGCTCCGGAGGCTCTCTGGGATTTGGCTGGGAGGGCAGCACCTGTCAAGGGAGCCCAACGTTTATTCTGACATCGACTGGGTTATTGCTTTTGCTGATGTATTTTCTGCCTATGAAATGGTTGCTTAGGCTTAGTAGGGGGCTTGTACATGAACTGGACAGAGTGCAAGACTTTCCCTTTATCCTGTAAGTCAGTGATGATGTTTTTGACATCCCTTCCAAACAGAACAGGTCCTCTAAAAGGAGCATCTTGGATGGCAGACTGAACTTCTGGTGCCAAGCCAGCAATTCTCAGTCATAAGTGTCTGCGTAGGCTCACGGCAGTAGCCGTACCACGGGCTGAAGCATCCACTGCATCATAGGTGGCCCTTATGAGCATGATGGCTGACTGACCTAGCTGTTCTGACCATTTGAGCTATGTCTGCTTTCAAGTCCAAGTCAGGTAGAGTCTCCATTTTTTGATTCTAACTGTCCCAGAAGGGATTTCTGGTAAACCACCATATGGGCTACATAGTTAAGGGCTCAAATAGCTAGTGCTAGAGCAGAATTTATGTCCAAATTGATCAAGTTGCCTTGACTCCTTATCCAGAGGTGAGGTGCTCAGGTGCTTTGGCATGGTCAAGCAGTCATCAGCCATGCTTCTGGTGGACACTAAAGTGGTCCTTGCCCTCAGGGTGCGTTACAGTCTGTCAGCCATTCTGGCTACAGCAGCCAGAGAAGAAGGCTGTTTCTAGATTGTGGAGGCCAGGTCCTCATGAGGGCCTATCCACGGGGGAATAAGTGTAGTAGACTGATCTGTCAAATCGAGAATCAGCAAATTCTAACATTGAGGATCTTGTTCCTCGGTCCTCCAGTCATATGCCTCCTGAATTTTCTGGAGGAGCTCTATTAGAGAAGAGTCCTCTGGAAGGGATTTAGGAGAGTCCTTAGGTTTTGGGTCATCCGATATAGGAGACTCATAATCTGAGTCCGATGGAGAGGAATCTGATTCAGATTCTGATGTCAGACTCCTGTCAGGTTGTGTGACCCTAGGCAAGGGGGTTTTCAATGGCTGCCAGGAGTCCTCTGGGATGGTCAGTCAGATTAAGGGTCTTGTGCGACCTACCAGAGGTTGAAGGGTCAGACTCTACCGGTGAAAGGGACCTTATCATCAGTTCTGAGTGGACTGTCGAAGGAGCAGCCACCAACTGATGCCTGTCTAGCTCAGAGGCCAACTGCATCTTGGCTTCATTCCATCAAGAGCATAATATCACCTACAAGTCCACCTGACGCTGGGGAGGCGGAGATGGTGTGGAAGAGGTTGTTGACAAATAGGAGGATACCCTGGCAAAGGGTAACCTGCACAGGGTACTGATTCATTGAGTATCCTGGTGATGGGTAACCCAGCATAGGATATCTCAAGCATGGGATAGTTAGGTGTAGGATAACCTGGCGTGGGGTACCCGGGTGTCAGGTAGCCTGGCATCAGAAATCCTGGTGACGGATACCCTGGGGAAGGGTAATGTGGTGCCAGGTAGCTGGGTACTTGGGCATCTGGTAGCTCGGCAAAGGACCCATCGGAGGGGCTGAGGAGCCTGACTGAGGACCCGATGGTGGCACCGGGGAACCCGGCAAAGGGCCCGATGGTGGCAAAGGGATGTCTGGTGTTGGGCCTCCAGGTGGAAGGTCTGATGTTGGCCCCGAGCAGAAGGTCCAGATGAGGGGATGTTAGGTATAGGTGTCAGGCCCAGAGGAGGCTCTGGAATCAGATGATCCAGCATCGTCAGCAAGGTGGTATTGACAGACATAGAAACATAGAATTTGACGGCAGATAAGGACCGCTTGGCCCACCCAGTCTGCCCATTTCCCTACCTACTGGATAAGCTGCAGATCCTAGTTAACCAGCAGCCTACTTCTTCTTCCCCCCAACCCCAGAATTGCCTTATGACTGTCCCATGCATGCTTGAATTCCACCACTGATTTTGACTCCACAACCTCCACCGGAAGGCCGTTCCATGCATCCACAACCCTCTCTGTGAAAAAATACTTCCTTAAATTACCTCTGAGCCGCCTCTATCTTCAAATTGTGCCCTCTTGTTCTTGCACACCTCTTTTTTTGAAAGATGCTACCCTCTTGGACTTTGTTGATTCCCTTGAGGTACTTGAAAGTTTCTATCATGTCCCCCCTCTCCCTCCTTTCCTCGAGGCTATACATATTAAGCTCCTTAAGTCTCTCTTCACATGTCTTCCAGTGCAGACCCTGCACCATTTTAGTTGCCCTCCTCTGGACAGCTTCCATCCTGTCTATGTCTTTGGAGATTGGGTCTCCAGAACTGCACACAGTACTCCAGATGGGGTCTCACCAGCTGTCTGTGCAGAGGGATAATAACTTCCTGTTTTCTACTGGTGATGCCTCTCCCTATGCATCCCAGTAACCCCCAGCCCTCCTTGCTGCCCTCTCACATTGCATGCCCACCTTTAGGTTATCTGATATGACTACCCCCAGGTCCCTTTCCATTTTTGTTGTTGTTAGTATCTCACCCACCACTGTGTACTCTTCCCCTGGGTTTTTGTTTCCCAGGTGCATTACCTTGCACTTCTTAGCACTGAATCTAAGCTGCCATACATTTGACCATTCCTCTAACCTTGCCAAGTCCCTTCTCATCCTTTCCACCCCACCCTGTGCATCAACTCTGTTGCAGATCTTAGTGTCATCTGCAAAGAGACATACTTTCCTTGCAGTCCTTCATGAATGTCGCTTATAAAAGATATTGAAGAGGACCGGTCATAATACTGAACCCTGCGGTACCCCACTAGTAACCCTCCTTTCTTCTGAGTGGACTCCATTTACTATTACTCTCTTGTGTCCTATTCTCCAGCCAATTTTTACCCAGGCTGTCATCTTGGGACCCACTCCCAGCTAGCTAACTTGTATATTAATCTTTGTGTGGACTGTGTCAAATGCCTTGCTAAAGTCTAGGTAGGCCATGTCCATAGCCCTTCCTGATCTACTACTTTGGTCACCCAGTCAAAGAAATCTATCAGATTTGTCTGGCATGACCTTCCGCTGTGAATCCATGCTGCCTAGGGTCCTGTGCCCTCTGGCCTCTAGATACTGGACAATTCTTTCCTTCAGAAGTGATTCCATCATTTTCTATCACTGAGGTTAAACTAACAGGTCTGTAGTTTCCTGCTTCTGCCTTGCTCCCACTTTTGTGAAGGGAATCACATCTGCCCTCCTCCAGTCCTCGGGTACCACCCCATCATCCCATGATTTGTTAAAAGGGTAGTCAGTGGTGTCACTAGTTCTACCCTTAGCTCTTTTAGAATTCTGGGATGAATCCCATCAGGCCCCATTGCTTTGTCCACCTTCAGTTCAGACAGACGCTCTCCGCCCCCTCCCCCCCGGTTCTGGGTGAACAGGGGAATCCGGAGGGTCCGTCACAGGAGGCAGAGACAGAGTGTCCAAAGAGAGCAAACCCTCCCGGGAAGGCTGCTGCACAGGTGGCAGCTAGTCCAGAGTCTCGACATCAGGTCTGTTGTTGGGGCCTAATGGAGAGTCCGGGGCTTGGTGTTCGCCAGATGGACCGACGTTCAACTTATCAGCCGGGACTGGGCATTCGCCAGCACAGCCAGTGTCCAACTTATCAGTCGTGGCTGGACAGTCATCGGAGGAGCCAAAAGTCGACTTAGTGACCTTGCCACTCACCTTAGACCCGGTGGTTCTGATGGGCCTAAGGGTAGCAGGTGTTTCCAGTTTCCTGGAGACTCCCGGCGGAACCGAGACCAGCTCCGGCCGGGGTACCGACATCTTATCTGAGGTGGCAGAAGCAGGGGGGGAAGGTCTTTCGGCGTCTGCAGTTCCTGAGGGAAGTCATGGGCATGAACGAGACCAATCCCGGTCCCAATGTCTCTCCTTGTCCTTCTTCTTGCAATGTCCCTCCGGTGAAAAGGAAGAACTCCTGAGTATCTGCAGTTCATCTCCATGTAGGCCATTTTTTGTTTTAAAATATGGGCTTCCAAGGCCTATTGATGGCATTTCCTTGTGGCCTGGTTGAAGCTCTGGCAGGCCTCACAGTCCTCAGTCTTGTGCTCTGGGCCCAGGCAGAAGAGGCAGAGGGAATGACTGTCCTTGTTAGGAAGCTGAGATCCACAGGAGTTGCACTTATTTTTTTGCGATTCGGAAGACATCGGAGACAACATACATGAAACTGACAAATACTAATACTCTAAGAAATAAAGGAAAAAGGAGTAGAAATACTCATCCAAAATGGCTGTTGACAGAAGCAGCATTCTCTGCAAGGTCTGACATGCGCAGGTCGATGGCAGGAAAGAACTGGAGGGTGGGCGTGGGGACCGCTCGCTATATAGCATCACGCTGACGTCAGTCACGTGACGTTAGGTGGGTGGTCCCTCACCAGACACTGCTAGCTAAATTCTTCTGTGTGGTCCTGGTGCCTGGTGGCTTAGTTCTAATGTTTATTACCTGCTGCAAGAGCCCTCTCGAAGTAAGATCTTAGTACTGTATTAAGCAAGTTAGTTATCTCAACAGGATCAGATACAACACTCTCTGCAGTTTTTAAATGATCCAACATAGTAGCCTTCTCTTTGGAAGATAGCAGACAATTACCAGAATCCCAAAACCTCTTAAGAGTCAAACCTGCTAGCATCAAAACGCTTCTTATAAAAGTCACGTTAGCACATCTCACTAAATTATTCACTTTATTTCTGAGAGACCGATATCTATTCAACAAAGAAATATAAGGAGAGAGTTTATAAGCAGACCAGGCCATATTTCTCAACTTAATCCATCCCTTCAACTCCTTGGAAAGCCATTATCATAAATACCTCTAACTCTAATAGTTTGCAGGGGAAACAAGGTATTCTGAACTGATAACTGATTACAAAAGTAATCCACAGCACGATCAGGATAGGGGATTAGATCAATAAATGTCCAATCAATCAAAGATAATTGAGATTGCAAAGCCATATGATCAACTGTCTTAAAATTACAAAATTGAATAGAACAGGGAGAAATTTTAGGACTCCTAATATTTAACACATAATACAAAGCTTGGTGGTCACTAGCTGATTCTGTAAGGATATGGAATCCCTCAGCTCTATCATAAGAGCAGGCCAACCTGGGACTATCTGGCCTCCATAGATCTGTCGGCAATGTATCTGCATATCCTGATACACAAGGCCCACCAGACGTTCCTGAGGTTTGCTATTCAGAGCTAGCATTTTCAGTATCAGGCTCTCCCCCTCAGACTGGTACCAGCGCTGAGGGTTTTCTTGAAGGTGTTGACAGTGGTGGTGGCCTTCCTCAAACAGGGGAGGTACCATGTGTATTCCTACCTGTATAAACTACTCAATAGAGCCCCTTCTGAGCAAGTAGCAAGGCTGTTGATGATGAGGACTACCCAAGGCCTACAGCTACAAAGATGGATAAACAGCAAGAAGAAGAGTTTGCTGATTCCGTCTCAGAGGCCAGAACACCTGGGGACATATTTTCAAATGGTTTAGAGCAGGTTCCTCCTACTTCAATCCAGAGTGGAGGACCTCCAGTTGGACATTCATTTCCTATGAGCCTGGAGGGTCACCTCGGCACACAGGTGCCTACAGACCCTTGGCCTAACGACAGCGACAACAGAACTGGTGCTGTGAGCATGGCTTCACATGCAGCCATTCCAGCCTCACCTTCTGACTGCCCAGTCCCAGCATCAAAGCAGTATCAAACTCCAGTGTAGCTGCCCCCATCTATTTGGCAATCACTGGCCTGGTGGGAGCAGCCCGAAAACTTGAGGAAAGGATCATCACTGTTCTCCCCTTGAGCATGAGAGTTTTAACAACAGATGCCAGTTTGTAGAGCTGGAGGGCAAATATGGATCAGATCCCAGTTCAGGGAATCTGGAGTCTAGTGGAGCAAAGTCTGCAGATCAATGTTTTGGAAATGAGGGCAGTTTTTCTGGCTCTTCTTTACTTTCAGGAACAGATCAGGTTCCAAGCGGTGAAGGTTTGGTCGAACAACACAGTGATAGTAGACTACATAAACAATCAAGGAGGCACAAAGAGCAAAAGCACATTACCAGAAGCCCAAAAGTTGCTTCATTGGGCAGAGGAGAATCTCCTGTCCCTCTCAGCCATTCACCTGGCAGTGGATCTAGACATTCAGACGGACTGGCTAAGTTCAAAGATCATCCATCCAGGGGAATGGTCACTGTCCCCAGAGGCGTTCAGAATGCAGTGCCATTGGTTCAGGACTCCACAGATCTGTTTGTGTCCAGGCCAAATGCACAGGTTCCAAGATTTTTCAGTCACTTTCAATGCCTACAGGCAGAAACAGTGGATGCCCTGTCCCAGATGTGAAACTTCAGAACAGCATACCTATTCCTGCCACTCCCACCAATCCCAAGGGCGCTGCAAAAGATCAAACAGTCAACAGAAAACTTCCTACTGATAACCCCAGAAAGCCCAAGAAGACCATGTTATTGGATCTAATAAATCTTCCAATAAGGGAGTTGTTTCAACTCCTATGTTAAAGAGATCTTCAAAGCCAGGGATCCATGTTGCATCAAAGCCTGGGGTCTCTTCAGCTGGCAGCTTGGCTCCAGAAAGGAGACGTTTGCTAAAGCTGTGCTTTTCATCCAAGATCCTAGACACCCTTATGGCTTCCAAAAAGCCTTCAACCTCATCTTACAATAGAATTTGGACGGTGTTTGCCTTCTGGGCAAAAAGGAGACATATCAAGCCTACCAAAGCTTTGGTGCTACAAATCCTGGATTTTCTTCAGAGTGGGGTAGAGAAGGGCTTAGCACTCAGCACTCTTCATGGCCAGGTCTCCACCACAGGGGCAGTCCTTGGGCTCCATGATTGGAGTCACTCTAGACACTCATCCACAAGCGATTAGATTCTTGTGGGCAATTAGTTGCTTTAGGTCATCTTACTGTTCACCTGTCCCACCTTTGGATTTAACTTTAGTGCTTGTAAACCCCATTTGAACCCTTGCTGGGCATACCAGGGGATAGTTTATCTTACAAAATATGTTTTCTGATCACCATGTGCTCAGCTAGAAGGATCAATTAGCTTCAGCCCTTATGCTGCAAGGAACCATATTTAGTGATACTGTACATAAAGGTAAGGTGGTCATATGGACAATTCCATCCTTCCTCCCAAAGGTACCGACTTCTTTCCATGTGAATCAGATCCTTCTGGCCTAATCTTCCAATTCGAAGGAAAAAGTACTCCATAAATTGACTTGTGTATGGCAGTGAAGATATATCTCAAGAGGCCGGTGGTTTTCAGACAGACAACTTGTTTGTTCTCATCGAGGTGGCAAAAAAGAACAGAAAGCTTCTAAGGCCACCTTGGTGAGGTGGATCAGATCTTGCATTACAATGGCATATGTGGCTGCCAAAAAGTCTCCATCAGCCTTTCTTAGAGCTCACTACACCAGGGTGATGGCAACTTCCTGGGCCAAAAAGGCAGATGCTTCTGTGGTGGAACTTTGCAGGGCAGCCACCTGGTCCTCCCTACACACTTTCATGAAGCACTATAGGTTGAACATACAAAGTTCAACTGATGCAGCATTTGGGCACAGGGTACTGCAGGCAGTCATCAAAGGGTAATCCAAATTTGGTCCAAGGGACTGTGTATGAGCTAGTATTCATCCCCTCCCATTCAAGATGGGTACTGCTTTTTAGAACCTACATGTAATGATTACCATCTGACAATGCAGAGTGACACAGAAAGTAGAAATTATATCAGGGTTATTGTAATTTCTTTTTCTGTCAACTCCAACGTTGTCATTGGGGCCACATCCGAGAGTCACTTTTACTCCTTGGAGAATACTGGCTGATATATATTGGTTGACTTCAGATGATTGGCATTGCTTGATTTTAGATATCACAGATGTATTGCGATTTTATCAGGCACCTTAAAAAGTAATCTTGGTAGTGCTGTAGGACCATGGAATTGTTCTTTCTTAGTTAAAAAAGCAGGATAGCAAAATGTATCTTACTAAGAGTTTTTTCAGGTTCATCTGCTATGCAAGTGTTTAGAAGCAGGGGCAACACACAGTAAGCATGTAACTATACCAGAAATATTCCAGATCTGAAGTCAGTGAGCAGGTTTAGTTTCCAACAAGGTAAGACAGTCACTGATTCTTATTATTCATATTCAGGAGTTGAAGGCCTACAGTTTGTGTCTCTTATGGTAGTTGTGTTCTGGGGTAATATAAATTTTACTGCATGTTAACTGAGGATCTACCTATCTCAGAACACAGAGATCACCAACATTCCAAGCTGCAGTCACAGCTTCTTAATGCTATAGCTGTACTAGTGATCCCTAGTCAGGGTACAATATACCCACAGATAATAATTCCCATTGGCAACACTAGGTCTGATAGAATTTCTTCTATTACTCACCTGTTGATTTCATAATACATCTTATTTGACCAGTATCCCCCTTTCATAGAATACCACCATTTGTGCTTCTCTTTCTTGGGATAGAAGTCTAACTAGTGAGGGGTTAGGAGTTGATTTTGGAAAGAAGAGTTACTTACTGTAACAGTAGATCTTATAGAGAATTTCCTCCATGAAGCCACATCATGGAACCATCTGGACTGTGACAGGGTTGGGATAAGACCCTGTCACATTTGATATGCAGAGAGAGAGGTAAAAGCAAAGATTTATTTCATCCTCTTCTGTTCTACCACTTGCCTATCTCTTGCCTGTTTGATTGTGCAATCACATTTTCTTGTGGCAGCTAAGAACTGACCACTCCGACTGTCCCAGTTTCCCCCTGTTATCTCCCTTCCTCCACTTGCTGTTTCTATTCTTTTTCCCCCTTGCATCTCTGTGGTTAACAATATTTGTGACTCCTTATGTGAAATTGGGGTCCCTTGGTTTGCAAATGTATATACAGTAACGATATTGTTGTAATGATTACAGACAGATACTTGGATTTGTCAGAGAAGTTAACAACCTGGAACCACAAGGGGTTAATCTTCAGATGTATTTTGACCTCCACAAGCTTGTTTGCAAAGTTGTCAGCAGGAAACCAACCCTAGGACAGAATGTTCTCTTTTGTTGCACCTGCAGGCTGGTCATGGGGAAAAAAACTGATAAAGCTTTGAGAGATACTCTCAGATGAAGGACTGTGTTTTTGTTTGTTTGTACTTTTTGTATGAAAAGCAATCCTGTACATCTTCATTTTTTTATTTTATTGTTATTGATAATAATAAAATGCTACTAGTGAATTTTATAACTTCTCCTAGTTCGCCTATGTTTCCTGGCCTATGCCTCCACAGTTGGTATCAGATAAAGTTGGATTTATGCCATGCATACTCTACACCAGGAGTTTTGTGTGTAACTACTAGATCTGGTACCATGAAAGCATAGAAGAAAGGTATGGATCCCGCAACACTAAGCCCAGGAGTGATTACCAGAAGAATGGCAGCCAAACTTGAAGCAGAAACACAAGTCCAAACTGAGAATGTACAGCTGGCATCAGTGTGTAAAGAAGAACAGGTAGGGACAGAACCTCAGAACATGTCTGCCTTTTTCAAATGGTGGGCTACACAACAAAGAGAAAAGAACAGATGCAGCAACAGGAGGGGAGGGAGGGAAGGGAAGGGAAGGGGAGAGGCGAGGCGAGGCGAGGCAACAGGGGCAATGATGGCAAGATGCCTTGCAATCTATCAAAGTTGGAGGGATCTGGTACAGGCCCAGCACAACAACAAAACACAAACAACTTAAAAGATGTTAAACTTACAAAACTGTTTCCCTCGGATGATACCGAAGCATATCTGACAACTTCTGAAAGGGTAGCTGGAGCCTGTCAATGGCCAAAACAACAATGGGCAATTAGACTGGTACCTCATCTGAGAGGTAAAGCACAACTTGCCTAAAGCAATAGGGACACTGTGTAGTCAGAAGACTATGACATTGTGAAAAGAGTAATCCTTAAAAGGTATGACATCTCAGGAGAAGCCTATAGGCAGAGATTCCAGTCCCTGAAGTACAACTCAGTCGACAATCCTCAAGAAGTCTTCATCCGACTCCAAGAACTCCTCATTAAATGGCTTCAACCAGAGGACAAAATAGTCCCACAGATCATCGACATATTGTATATGCAATGGAGCAATTCATCAACATCCTTCCTACAGACGTGCAGCTTTGGGTAAAAGAACACTGACCAGAAAGTGGGGAAAAGGCCGTTTCTTTGGCTGAGGACTATCAGATGGCCAAACACACACTGCAGCAGTGAATTAACAGCAAAGGACTGATAAGACCTTCACTTTCCCCAATTTAACTCCAGATCAGATAAGAACTCTGATGGGGTAACAAATCTCTACTCAAAGACTTTATTTGCTGTAACTATAATAAGCCAGTCCATATTGCAAGAAACTGCCATAAAAATAAGAAGGGTAACAAGGTGGGAGACAAGACTCTGAAGGCACTTATAGATTAGGCAAGCAGACAGACCCTGGTGCACGCTGAAGTGCTGGAAAAAAACTAGCAAAAGGACCAGGTACTGGGATCATCTGCATCCACGGGGACACTCAGTACTATTTAAGTGACTCTGAACAATAATGGGGTGTCACACCAAAAGAAAGTGGGGGTAGTACCAAAGTTACCTGTACTTGTGATTTTTGGAATTGATGCTACAGGATTTGCAGAGTTATTCACAGAGGGTGTAAACTCTGCTGTTTTAGCAGATGTGATAACAGACCACAGGCAAAGAAAATCTCAGATGTTGGGAACTTTTTTCCTGTTGGTGACTTTGATTTGGACTTCCTTGAGCCCAGTTCCATAATCCAGAAATCCAGGGAAGAAAGAAGACATCTGAAAAAAACAGTGGCAACACAAAACTGATGGACATAAGGGGTTGATATATGAAGATGCTGAAACTAAACTTTTAACTGATGCTATTTTGTTTCTGAGCAAACTAACAGTGTTTCCCTTCAAGGTTATTTTAAGCAGCTGGGATGAAACAAAAACAGGTTGAACCAATGGTTAGAAAATGTAATTGGCTACTGTACAGAGATTATGTTAATCCTCAGATGCAGAAACAGACAGAACAATTGGTCACACCAAAGAAGCATAGGACTGAGTTGATACAGAAAGCACATGATAGTCCTATTGCTGGTCACTCAGGGAGCGACAACACCCTTGCTAGATTATTGTGCAGATTTTGCTGGCCTGGGATTCGTGAGGATGTTGTTACCCATTGCAGTGCTTGTGCTGAATGGCAGAAAGTATCCCAAATAACTAAAAAAGGGAAGATACCCTGGTGCCCCTACTCTTGATAGATGTGCCTTTTGAGAGAATTGCAAATGAGGTGGTTGGCCCCTTAGACAAAAGTAAAAATGATAATTGATTCATTTTGGTAGTACGTGACTATGCTACTCAATACCCAGAGGCAATTCCAGTGTGTACTGTTACAGCCCCAAAAATGGCAGCAGGGCTTGTCATAAATTTCAGCAGGGTGAGCATACGTCACGAGTTTATTACTGATCAGGGTAGTAATTTTGGTGCTCAATTGCTGAAGGAGCTCTACCGACTACTACGTATCAATACAATAAGAACTTCCCCTTACCACTCTCAGTCTTGTTGAGCATTTTAATCAAACTATAAAACACATGCTCAAAAGGTTTGTGAAAGGTGAAGGGAAAGAGTGGGAGCAATATTTACCTTATCTGCTTTTTGCTTTCAGAGAAGAGCCAAAAGCATCAACAGATTTTTCACCCTTTTAAATCATGTATGGTAGACAACCAAGAGGGCCACTAGGTGTAATAAAAGAAACATGGGACGATAACCCCACTCAGAAAAAATCTATTATATCTTATATGTGTGCACTAAGAAGGAAACTTGCAACATATGTTGAAATTGCTCACAGTAATTAGGAAGAAGACCAAAAACAGCAGAATGTGTATTATGACTATAGAGTAAAAAAAAAAAAAGATTTTTGAGCCAGGTGTAACAGTCTTGTTACTCAATCAATCAATCACTTTATTTAACCAGGCATAAACACCATTGAGCAAGCTCATTTTCAAGGTGGTCCTAGTGTTACTGTTACCCACTACATAAAACAAACTGTTAATGAAGTGGCAAGGGCCCTATAAAGTGGTTAGATGTACTGGTACCGTAAACTATGTGACTGAAACCTTCTGACAGGAAAAATCCTACCAAGATATATCATGCTAACCTCCTGAAGGAGTCAAGCATGTAACATAGACAGAGCGTGCTTGCCCTATCGGAGAAAAGACACACAGATTACCAGAGTGGTTAAGAGCAGACATGTTTAAGGAAATACAAAAATGCAAGAGCTAGGTATTATTGAAGAATCAAGACATGTTTGGTCATCACCACTGGTGACTGTAAATAGAAAAGAAAGGGGCGTAAGAAGCTACCTCGATTTTAGGAAACTTAATCAAGTGTCCATATTTGACAGCTATCCTATGCCCAGGATAGATGATCTGGTGGACAGAATGGGAAGTGCCAAATACATTAGTACCCTCAATCTCACCAAGGGTTACTGGCAAATTCCCTTAGCTAAAGAATCCAGAGACAAGACTGCATTTTCCTCTCAAACTGGATTCTATCAGTTTGTCACCAAGCCATTTGGTTTACATGGCGCACTGACTACATTCCAGCAGTACATGAACTGAATTCTAGCCCTTCACACTGGCTGTTGTGCTGCTTTCCAGGATGATGTCATGGTGTACAGTCCAGACTGGAAAAGCCACCTGGAACATCTACGAGCAGTTATCTAATCTATCAAAAATGCAGGTCTGACCATTAATCCTACTAGGTGCACATTCAGCTTGCAGGAAAGAAGATATTTGGGTTATATTTTGGTAAATGGAGATCTAAAGCCAGAGATTTTCAAGATAGTACATGTAGTTTATAGTCCTGTCCCTAAAACAAAGAAACACACCAGGTCATTTTAGGTCTGGCTGGTTACTACCGGAGATGTGTCCCAACTTTGCCCAATTAGCTACTCCTCTCGCAGAAATCACAAGAAAACAGTACCTGAATAATGTGAAATGGTCCGCTGAGTGTCATGAGACTTTTTGGGCCATCAAGGCTGCATTATGTTCAGACCCTGTTTTAAGAAGACCAGACTTTGGGAAACAATTTCTGTTACAGACAGATGCATCAGGTGCAGGCCTCGGTGCAGTCCTGAGTCAGACTACAGATGGGAAGGAACATCCCATTCTGTATATCAGTAGTAAATTGCACGACAGAGAGAAAAAGTACTCCACTATTGAAAAAGAATACCTTGCTGTGAAACAGGCAATGGAATCCCTTAAGTTTTATTTGATAGAAGCTGACTTTGTACTTATAACAGATCATAATCCTCTCTGTTGGCTTAATCAAATGAAGGATAAAAATCCTAGAATTACAAAGTGGTACCTGACACAACAGCCATTTAAATTCAAAGTGAGTCATAATTCTCAGTGTCAGTGGCTCAGCAGGTTGTACACTCGCCTCTAAGGGGAAAGACTGGAAGGTTGTGGGTTCTAGCCCCACACCAGGAACTTGGGGTAAACCCTAATACTGATACTGTATTGCAGCATGAGGGTGATGATGTACTTCTGAGATGCCATCTTTTGGATGAGACATTAGGTCAAGGCCCCATCTGCTTGTTCTGATGGTTGTTCAAGGGGACATTAAAGATCCTATAGCATTTTTCTAAAAGGGTAGGGGAATTTCCCCTGAGGTCCTGGTCAGAATACCCCCAATCACTAAAAATACCACCAACAGCTTAATCTGGTTGAATTTCAATTGGTTTCTATCTGTATCATCCCCCCTTCCCCTGGGATGAGGTTGAAAATAGGCAGAATTGCCAAGCCCTCCTCAACTAAAACTAACTAAAATAAATAAAAACAAATTTAGAAAAGAGAATGTCAGTGCTGGTTTACTGTCAATAAATGGTTCAGGAACTGAGAATTCAGAAGGTTGAAAAAATGTGTGTGCTTAACTGAAATTTTTGCTGTAATAGGTGTGTTGAAAAAGAGGATACTGCATACGCAAAGAACTATAAATGTTATAAGTAAACAATAAGACACAAGGGTGTGTACACTGAACAGATCTGCCTGCATGCCCAGCGGCACAGTCAGGTATGAGGCTGCAGGCCGAGTGCCCTCAGCCCCTGGAAGTGCGGTCAGATCTGTTCAATGCACACCCCTGGAGAATCTTATTGCACTTATAAAACAGGCTACATTTTTTTTTACCTTTTTATGTTAGAAAAAGCAACTTAATATATATCACTATTTGTCCTAAAATAATCCTTCCCCACCTACAGCATGATATTTTTTTTACATGCCAGTTTTGTTGCCATTCAGATGCAGGAACCCCACCTCCCCCACTAGTTTTGTTGCCACACAGAATTGCCTGTCCCAGTGTATTAAGGCAGAGGACACATTGGTATTTTTTGTGGCCTCGTCATGGAAGAGCCAGCAGACAGAGATGGAATGCATATGAAGTCCTTTATTTTTCTGTATTGAAGACTTTAACTGTTCCAAGCAGATGTACATGATTGCATGGCTCCTCCCTTCCCGTGACAGAAAGAGCACCAGTGAGGAGCATACCTCTCAACTGTCACACATTATGAGGTACGTCACTCATTTTACCTCTCAGAAACCCTTTGTCCATCAGGTGATATTCCACATTCCCCACTGAGACTTTAAAGCAGAAATTCATAATAATCAATTATGCTCAGTTATCAAAAAACATTATGAACATTAGTGCACTGATAGCTAGTGTTCTGAGCTTGCAGTGCCGTGTTAGATGATATGTCACACATTTTGCTCATTTATCACACATCGTGTCACACATTTTGGTGAAGAAAAGTTGAGAGGTATGGTGAGGAGTGAGTGGAAGTAATCCCCCCACCGATGTCTTTCCTTCCATAAGTGAGTGTGCCAGTATAAAATAAAAAGAATAATGACTCAGGCCAATTTCTGCAAATATTCAGTATTCGGCAGCCAAATATTTGGGTATTCAGTAGTCATTATTCAGAAATCCCCCACATGTATAGCACCCTCTCATCCATACCTGACTATTTAAATGAATCTCCCCTTCTTCCCACCCCCTCACCCTCAGTGAGCAACTGGCACAACCTTCCCACATCCACGGCTGACCGCTATCTAATGAATGAAAGCTCTCCCATAACTGCAGTAAAGTAAAATCAACTAATAAATGCTGCCTCAGAAGGTGCAAGACAGGAATTTCCTCTGTTCTCTCCTCAGAGGTATCTCACACCCGGGATAAATCAGCTGTACTCATAGAGCAGGAAGAAGCCAAGCTGTTCCACTCTGGTTGATTACTGCTCAGTGGGTTACTTCTATCCTCAATCTTGAGGTTGACTGCTGCAGAACTCCCTCAAGGGGTTCCTTCTACTTATGGTGACAAATGTAGCCATGGATTGCCAGCACTTCTCAGCCAACAGAGATGTCCTCAGGGCCTCCTCATGACAGGAGGTAATGTTGTTTCTTGGTGTGGCAATCAATGTCTTCTTTGATTAGCACTGCCAAGCGATCAACGAGGATAGTGTGGGGGAAGGGTAATTCAGTAGTGCAATAAACAGCTTAGCTGCAACTATTAATATAACTGTGGGCTGAGTTTGAAAGAGGACACTAAAAAGTCAAACTTGGAACTGTGATATAAACACTGTTACAGAGGTAGTGCGCTGCATATGAAGACAGCTCAGCTGTATAACACAGAAATATAGAATTTGACAGACGATAAGGACCACTTGGCCCATCCTGTCCGCCCATTTCTCCCTACCTACACTATTACATCAGACCATGCCTGATCTACAGCTCTTTCTCCCTCCCCCTTCCTATCCACTATGATTCCTTTGTGCTCATCCCATGCATTGCTGAACCTTATCACTGTGTCTACTCCACCACCTCTGCTGGAAGTCTGTTCCAGAAATCTACCACTCCTTCTGTGAAGAAGTAGTTCCTCACATCTCTCCTGAATCTACCCCCCTCAAGCTTCATAGCATGACCCCTTGTTCTTGGGGCACCTTTTCTCCTAAAAAATACTCCCCTCCTGTACCTTTCTTACCCCCTATGAGATATTTAAAGGTCGCTATCATAACTCCCCTCTCCCTTCTCTGTTCCAGGGTGTAAGTATTGAGGTCCTTTAGTCTCTCCTCAAAGGCCTTTTGATGCAGACCCTGCACCATTTTAGTTGCCCTCCTCTGGACCACCTCCACTCTGTCTATGTTCTTCTGAAGATGTGGTCTCCAGAACTGTACACAATACTCTAGATGGGGTCTTACCAGCAATCTATACAAAGGCAACATCATCTCCCTCTTTCTGCTGGTGATACCTCTTCCTATGCACCCCAGCATCCCACTTGCCCTCCCTACTGCCCTGTCACACTACCTGGCCACCTTTAGGTCATCCAATATGATTACCTCTAGGTCTCTTTCCTGCTTGGTGGTCATCAATACCATTCCACCAATTTTGTACTTTACCCCTGGGTTTCTGTGCCCTAAGTGCATTGTTCTGTACTTTTTTGCACTGACAACCAACTGCCATACCTTAAACCACTCCTCTAGGTTTCTCAGGTCTCTGCTCATCCTTTCCATCCCCTCTGATATATCCACTCTAGTGTAGATTTTGGTGTCATGCACAAAGAGGCAGACCTTCCCATCCAGCTCCTCTGCACTGTCACTTATAAAGACATTAAAGAGGACCAGTCTCAGCACTGATCCCTGAGGCACCCCACTGGTCACCCTCCCCTCCCTTCCTTGGAGTGAACTCTGTTTACCACCACCCTCTGTCGCCTATCCCCGAACCAATTTCTTATCCAGTTTACCACCTTTGGATCCACTCCTAAGCTACCCAGCTTGCTTACTAGTCTCCTATGTGGAACAGTGTTGAACGCCTTACTGAAATCTAGCTAGGCCATAACCACCGCTCCACACTGATCTAGTTCTTTAGTCACCCTGGCAAAGAAATCTATCAGATTTGTCTGACATGACCTCCCCCATGTGAAACCATATAAGTAGTCTTCACATGCAGTGTGACTGCACTGACTATAAAGACTTGCTTTATAATAGCTACAGTGTGAACTTCATAAGAATATCGCCAAGTCCTACTGATACAGTTTACATGCCATGTTAAGAGGTTTCAGTCCTGTCAATACAAAGTGTCAGTGCTATGCAGAAAACTGGAAAGTTGATTCAACATATAAGGCTTTGCGCCAAAGAGGTAGTCACAAAAGCCTGGCTTATGCCAGAGAAACTGAGTTTGCACCAGGGCAAAGTGGGGCTGTAATGCAAATGAGGGGAGGGGACCTGCATATCGGTGCTGTCCTATTCACAAAGCATTTGCTCTGCACAGGGGCGTTTGAGGAGCCCTTCATATCCAAATACTGCCGACCGAGGCCTTGCTTTAATTTCCTGCAACCCTAGTGGCTGGCAATAGTACTGCTGCGCCCCCAACCGTGCTTGCCGATCGCTGACTGTGTTTTAAAAAGGAAATTCCCTGGTGCTAGTGGTCTGCATCCATGATCGCTGTCTCCAGTATAGAGATGATATTTCCCTTGTGGCTAGTGATCCCTCCCCCCGCTGATCACTGTCCCTAATACAGAAATAAATCCACTGAATTCTTCCGTGGTGTCCAATGGACCCTCCCCTCACCAATCACTGTCCCTAACACAGAAATACATTTACTGAAATCTCCCCTGGTGGCTATGGTCCCTCCCCCTACTGATCACTGTCCCAATCCAAATAATACATATATGTGCCTGGTGCTAGTGGTGACCCCCCCGCCCCACGATTGTCGAGCTGCCGACCCCATATTAAAAATGTAAGATTTCCCTGGTGGTCTTGTGGTCCCCCCCTTGTCAATCATTGGCCCGATGTATACTAAAGGGTGTCCCAGGTGGTCCAGTAGTCCCCCTCCATGCCAATCACCAGCCCATATAAAATGCAGAACTTCCCTGGTGGTTTAGTGGTCCCCCTCCCTATCCCTGATCTGCCCATACACTTCGAATTATATTTTTTCCTTGGTGTCTAGTGGACCCTCCGCACCCCACACCCTGGCACATAGTGACCCACCACCTCACTCTCCCCCAATCCTGACCTCGAGCCAGCGACCAGCACAGCCCTCCTTTCTCCACCACGGCTGGCTGCCAACTGAGTTATCAAAATGAGCGCATACTGTATATTGTATGCGCTCACTGACTGACAGAGCTGTCGGGGTGGGGAGATGGGAGGTCCACTAGTCACCAGGGGAAACAATATAACTTGAAGTATATGGGCAGATCGGGGATAGGGAGGGTGGACCACTAGACCACCAGGGAAGTTCTGTATTTTATATGGGCCAGTGATAGGCAAGAGGGAGGACCCCTAGACCACCAGAGACACACTTTAGTATACATCGGGCCACCAATCAGCAAGGAGGAGGGACAAATAGACCACCAGAGAAGATTTCAATCAATTTATTTCTGTGTTGGGGAAGGCGATCGGCTAGGGGGAGGGATCTCCGGACATCAAAGAAGATTTCAGTGGGTTATTTCTGTGTTGGGGATGGTGACTGGTGGAGGAAGGGACCAAAGGGCACCAGGGAGGAACTCAATGGATTTATTTCTGTGTTGGCAATGCCAATCAGTGGGGCGAGGGGACCACTAGCTACAAGGGAAATATTGTTTCTATACTGGGGCCAGCGATCGGAGATCACAGGTGGGGAGAACACTAGGCACCAAGAACACAGGGCTGTCTCTGTGGCAGGGGCTGGGAGGTTGCTAAACTGCACAGCCTATATAAATGGGCCCATAAAGAGCATGCAAATGGTCAAATAGCGCCCTGTGTGCCCAATGGGCTGATTTACATGGCTGCTATAGTGAACTGGAATTAGCACACCTGCACTATTCCTTGCAGAGCCACACTACTGGCTGCATGTGGGAGTGGCACTATTGGGCTAGTGCTAGTGGTACTGGGGTTAGCATGGCCTCAGACTAGCCCTGTTCACAACTAGACAGAGCAGTGCGCTATCTGACTGTGAACAGCACTTTTGGACACCCGGGCAATCGCAAAGTGCAACGCAGAATTTTGCGTTGCCTTTGTGATTTTTTTGTGAATCTAGCCCCGTGACCCCACATTTTCATTATAGCCATTTTTGGGCCCCACATCATAAACATGACGTGTCATTTTTCAAATCCTGCCCAAAACGCCTTTCCCATTTGTGCTGCAAAATGACATTTTGGACAGGTTTTCACAAATGAGACCTGTCATGTTTATAAGGTGGTGTAATAAAAAGACTGTGTTGAACATTTAAAGTCAAAATTAAAAAAAAAACAGTTATGAACAAACGTTGACATTTTTCAACATTTACTTGTAACTGCAATATTTTTATTTTTGAGCCCACATTTTCAACATACTCATGTTTTTCACCCCCAATCCACCCCACCCCAACTGAATGAACATGGCAGGTGTCATTATCAAATTCCCATCCAAAACCTGTTTTGGGTCACATTTCAAAAGTGACACCTGTAATGTTCCTATGCTGGGGCAAAATTTGAAGATTTAAGGTCACAGTCTAAGAAAACAACAACGCTATGTGTGAATCTCTTAATTTTCCAGTTATGAAAGTTTCACTATTGTAACTTGTGTTTTTAATATGTTAATTATGGCCTCTGCACTATCAATGCCAAACACCTAAAAAGGCTAATACAAGCAAGCAAACATCCGGCATTGACAAATTTTTTTTTTTTTTGTTCTTGCATCTGAAGAACATCATTTTAGGATTCTGGGAGATACACAAAAACAGGCAGGGCAGCTTTTAAGTAATCTAAAGTTCTGAATTTGTAGCCTGTAATATTTGTCTTACACACCAATCAAAATGCAGACAGTTAGCTGTGTGGCCTTTGAGTAACAGCAGGATGTAACAATGACACTACAGTATGCTTGCAGTGCAGAATAAGAGATGTAGTGCTATCAACATGCTTCAATTAGGCTCATTTTTTAATGAACATACTGTAGGCCCTTAGAATTAGTAATTTAAAAGGTCTAAAATGGAAATAGAGGGGGATTCATTAAAGGTGTGGAGTCGTTTGGCTAATTATCAGGGTACATAATTGTTTCTGATTTATGATTAATCCAGCCAACAAATCACAAATGAGTTCTTTAAAACCCACACCGTATAACTGGCAACGAGATCAAGACTTACTGAGTTAGAAGACTTTGTACCAGAAACTACAGTGAAACATTTTTATTATGTGCTGTACCTCCACAGATAGTTTTTTTTTTTAAATCATCACACAAGGTTCATACTGTTCAAATTATTTTACTATTCTGTAATAGCCAGGCCCCCTGCTGAAACTAAGTAACTCAGTTGATCTAAGCATGGTGTTCATCTCGTCAGGGGACTTATTAAGGAATTGAGCATGTTTCTAATTAGCACTGGACCGACCTTAAATCACTAAAATAAAACATAACATATAAAAAATCTGATCCTAGCACACAATTTTATACAATTTTAGGTTGCCATTTCAAATAACAGATGGCACACACTCATAGTTCAGACTGTGTCACTGTATTATCATTATGAAAGATGATCTTTTCCTGGTGGGCTGACTCTTGAGCATGCATGCTCTACAAATAACCATTTTAATATAATTTCTCCAGTAACATGGCCATGGCACCAAGTTAGCCCTGATGACCCTCCTTCAACAAATGCCACAAAGCCATACCATCTGCACACGACTGTAGATGGAACCTTAGCTTCAAGGTAACTTAAAGTTACACCATTTTCAGCACCCCCTTATTAATTATATCGTGAATTATAAAATGGGTTGGAAATGTCTTGCCTCTTAAATGATTTAATAAGTTCCAAGACCCTTATGTTATTCCCTCAGAAATGCAAGGGTTGGAAAAAGTTCTGGCACTGGGATTTGAAATTTGGGCAAATCACATACAGAATTCATGACCTACTTCACTCATCCCTGACTACCATTAGAAACATTGCTGACACCTTCATTCACTGAAAACCTTTAATAATGCCCTAAAAAGTAAAATTCCATTACATTTAAATAAATAAATACACATCTGATCTTCCAAGAATCGATCTTCACCATTCATTACTGTATGGGTCTGTGTTGAAGGCACTAGGACCCCACAGGAGCTTTAAAAGCTTAGAGGTAGGGGGACAACATTGGTGACAGCACCACACATGAGACTGATGCATGATGTGGCACTCATAGACTGGCTAGTAACCAAAAACAGCCCACTGCTTACTTCAGTTTTGTTCTTCCTGCTGTCGAGGCTGCACTCCATGGGGCACTCTCCATTTTCTACTGTGTCAATTAGTTCATGGCCACTAGCGCGATAGTGTAATCTTTTTTCCTCACTCTTTTTTGGTACTGCCTTCTCTCTCTCTCTCTCTCTGTCCCTTTCACGGCACTGAGATCTTTTTTTTTTTTTGCTCCTTTTTATTGTTTTCTGATCTGTAGTCATGTTGGGTTCCCAAGGGCCTAAGAAGAAAGACAAGTCCAAGAAGATGGATACACCCCCTATGGGAGGCTTATGTCCATCCAGGAACATCATGACTCCTGCTGGACCTGCGTCGGAGCTGACCATGACACAGACCACTGCAACACTTGCTTCTGCATGGACCACCGCACACTCAAAATATACGCAATAAAGTGGGGGTCATTCGACTACTTTCAGAGGCAGGCGCCGCACTAGGGACTCCAAGGTAAGGTCCCTGTGTTCTTCCCCTGAGCCTCTCCCCAATACTGTACATACTGAGGGAGGCCAGGCCTCTTCCAGTCCTTGTCTTACCAAGACAGAGTCTGAGAGAAGGGTCTGTGGAACAGTTGGCCCCCCGAGAGGTTGGTTGCACATTCCTTCCAGTCTGTGACCCCTTCAGGGAAAATGACACCCCCGGTGATGAGGACAGCACTGGAACCTTGCCTTTTTACTGAGAAGGTGCACCATAACCTAACAAGTATGTATGCACTTAAACTAATGACATAAGATAGTCCTGGTGAGCCATGTAAGAAGGGTCAACAAACCAGTAACACAGTGTTTTTACAGCCCAAACCAAGAACAAGGGGTGAAGACCAATAAAACATACTGGAGTGAGCCCAGGAGATGGCGTATGTGAATCAATGGTGAAGGTATTCCAAGAAGATCAAGAATTACAGTGTGTACGTAATTTTCATATCTTCCAGGAATCAATCTTTACCAGGGCCAGTCTTAGAGTTTTGGGGGCCCCCAGTGGCATTAGTGAAGTCATGGGACCTGTCTGCTTGGCCCACCTTCAACCCATGTGTTTGACTGTAGCCCACAGGTGTATCATTACGTAACCCCCTGTGGGGGCTTAGCTGCCACCCATGCAGCCTTTGTTCCTCCTGCCCTCTCCCGAGCACCTCCAGGACCAGCCTGTAATTTTTCAGTCCTTCCAGGTCCTTGTTCCTGACTCCTGGTGCCCCATTCCAGCCAAAGTCCTAATCCAGCCTTGCGGGGCTCGAGAAGTACAGCTGCAGTCTCCCGCTCGAGTGTCGGCCCTCTGGGCCGCAGGGATCACACAGGCACAAGCAGCGCCTTTGAAGCTGGACCACTCGAGACTGCGGTTGTCTGAGGAGTGTTCCGTGAGTCCCGGGATCCCCATCAGCTAAGTGGGACCCGGTGACCACAGACATGGCACAGAGAGGCCACTCTCCTCCTTACTAAGGGAGATCCATGAGGGAGTTCGATCACAGCTCATTAATATCCATGAGCCAGAGCCCCAATCAAAAATGAATATTCATGAGGGTCTGTTCTGCCCTCGGGGCAGCTGTATTCTCAGCTACGGCTGAAAAAGAAGGAAAATGTTTAAATAAATAAAGCAACTGCAGTGTAAGTTTGGAGGAACATGTTTTGCAGGGAAAAAGTGTTTAAACAAATTAACATTTACTTCTGGCTGCACCAGTAAAATACTGGGCTCAGAGAAAAACAGTCTGTCTGCTGCTGCATGTCAGGGCATAAATATTGCAGCAGCGACAGAAAAAAGGACCAAGCAGATTTGTTTTTCTGTGCAGCGGCAGCAAGTATTCAAGCAGGGCTACAGAACTGTGGGGCAATATCTATTTATTCCTGGCTGCACCAGAACTTTAATTCAGGACTGTGCTCATTCTGCTAACAGGGCAGTGGGTTAAGCAGCCATTACAAGCAGCTACAGCCAATTAGGAAGCCAGGACTTGTGGGACATTCACCAAACGCTCATGAGAAAGTACCCAGTGTTCATGGGGAACTGCAGGGACTAGTGTTTAAGCGCCAAAACTGGGCGTCTCTAATGGATCAAGTGAGGTTCATGCATTATTCATATTTGTGACTGACAAGTGCTTCAGACAATCAGAGAGGAAGGATTAGGTTGCAGTAGCCAATCAGGGGCCTCAGAGGAGCCCTGTAAGAGACAGTGTTTTCTAGCAGAGCCAGCAGATCCAGCCGGAGCTCCCCATGGGGTTGGGGTTCAGGCCCCTGCAGAGCAAAATGAGCCTAGCAGACAAGTCAGAACCTCTCCATGTGAGAGAGGGTCTCTCTTTACAGAAGGAAGAACAATGGCAGCTTGTATGCAGAAGTTCCTAGCCTGGGGGCTGCCAGCAGAATGTCCTCCAGGGCTAGCCCTCCCTCCCTTCCACATCAGGGAAAAGATGTGGGACAGTGACCTGATCGTAAGCCAGCTGTGAGGGAGCTGAATCCACCTCAGACGTGAGAGTGCTGAAAAATCTTGAGACCACAACAGAGAAAAAACATCTCTGCAAAGTAATCTGAGTAAACAGTGTCTAAAAGTACAACTTAAACCAGCTTTAAGGGGCCACCCAGTCCGAGCTAATGATTTTGACTGTGCAACTGAAAAGTATCTGCAAGGGGCAGCAAAGCCCAAAGTGTGCTAAACTGTGACTATGACTTGAAAGTATCTGCATGGGGCAGTGAATACCTAAAGCAACTGGACTGTGACTGTGTATGCACGTTTGCACCCTGAGTCTAATCAACGCCTGGAGCGGATGTGCATATGCTAATAACTGGAAAAGAGTTTAAAGTAAAATCATATAAATGTGTCTGACTTGAGGAATTCCCCCAGGACTGAAATGAAGTTCCCTAACCATGCAGAATGTTCCAGACAGTGCCTGGTGGGCCAGAAATGTTTTCTGTGTAAAGTGGGACCTGCAAGTGCCAGCAAAAGCCACAAGGGACTGCATGCTGTATAGGACTGTAAACAACTACAAAAGATCAGTACTGCCAAGTGCTACAGTAAAGTGTGAGTAAAGCAAGTACAAAGATTATTGAGCCTGGGGAGCCAAGTAAATAAAGATACAATCAAGTATCAGAGTTGCATCGAAAGAATCTATTGCATCTGTTTGCTAGCCAATGAAGCCTACAAAATGGCAGTGGCTCCTGCCCCAAGCCCAGTCTAGTTCAAGTTCAAGCAATTCAAAATGGTAAGTGGGTCCAGCCTCAAGCCCAGTCTAGTTTAAAGTTCAAGCATTTCAAATGGTGGCGAGCCCAGCCTCAAGCTTGGTCTAGCAGTAGTAACAAGGATTGGGTAAAACGCCCTGGCTAACCAGCAAATGCATTTAAGGCAACAGTAGTTTTGTAACACAAGCTCAACCTGAGCAACAACTGTGGACAGTGGCAGAAAAGGTAGCATAAATCCAGGACAGTATACAGTTGAATGTGAACAAGTTGAATCTCAGAAGAGGTCTGGCCTTGTGCAAGTAAATACAAGCAAAGGACCATGAGCTCATAATTAACAAACACAAAGGCATCACTCTTTAGTAGGTGGATATGTTTAAATATCTGGGCCTGACCCTTGACTGCTCCCTCTCGTATACCAAACACATTAACAATATCGCTAAAACTGTGAACTCCCGTATAGGGCTACTATACAACCATAAACATTGCCTAACAGTTGAAGCCTTGAACCTCGCTATCCAGAGCTCTGTTATCTCAACCATTGACTATGGGCTTGTTATCTATGGATCCGCTACTGATACTGCTCTCCAGCGCATAGCTGTAGCCCTTAATAAGGCATGTAGAGTCCTTATTTCAGCTGCCCACCTTCCTCACACGTGTGACATTTACGAGAAGGCTAACTGGCTCCAGCTGTCCAGCAGGTTAAAGTACCAGACCTGCATCCTAATTAAGAAGACATCACTGGGCCTTATGCACCCTGGAGTCCAATCAATATTGACCCTGCAGCGTGTCCGCCACCTAACTAGAAGATCAGACAGTCTAACCTTTACTGTACCTCGCTGTCGAACCTCTCAAGGTCAGCGTTCTTACCTTGTCAGAGCCTCCACCTGGTTCAACTTGTTACCTACAGAAATTTCCAACATTGCCACGACTGGTGCTTTTAAATGTAAACTGTGTCTACACCTCGTGGCTAGTGCCCTCTGTGATTGCTTCTTATAATCCCCTCCAGGCATACTACCCTCAAGCATTCCTCCTCAGTGCCTCAGCTCCTCCTACTCTCCTACCCCCCATTACTGGGTATAGGATGAATCTGTCTCCTTTTCATCCCCTGCTTTCCTCCTCCCTTGCTGTTTCCCATCTACCACATACCCAATGCAATGCCTTCCCCATTTCTCCCCTCCTCCCTCTCTCTGTCTCCCATACCACCCCCTCACCACCATTCTTCTTTCTCTTTTCCCACTAACCCACTCCTAACAAAGCTTCATTGAGCCACCTATGACTTGTACTGTATAATTAACTCGCAACACAATTCTTGACAATGCCTTTGGCTGCTATTATTGTAACCTTATTTATCTTTTTTTTTTTTGTAAGTTCCATTGTAATGATCATGTTATGTTTTGTACCTTATTGTCCTTATTGCCTTGACATGGAACCTTTGTAAAAGAGCTCTCGGCTCAAAGGTGTCATCCGAAATACAAATAATAATAAATAAAAATAAAAAAATACGAGGTCACAGAAATGTGCTAATCAGTAAATGTGCTAAATATTGTGGGAGACAGCCTGGTAGCGTGCCACCAACCAAGGCACTGCCATATGCGCTTCCCTCGAGGGGTACAGCCTAGATGTGAGGTTGAAGCGTGCCAGCTCTGCTCCTACCTGTTCATACAGTAAAGTGTTACAATCTTGAAGAGACACTGGCTTTAACAGTAAAACGCAAGTTTTCATCTCAATTGCTGTAAGACCCTTGCAGTCAGTTTCTGGTTACTGGCTGTTAGCTTTGCCCTGTGTATTAATCATCGGAGTCAGAGTTCCAAAGTGCTGAGAGCACCAATCTATGATCTTGTCTAAACCAATGAGGACATTTGCTGCAAGCAATGCAGGACAATCCCTGCACCACTGACTGTGACTTGTACATAGTTCAAAATGTGTTTCTGATAACTGCAGTCAAGTTGCGTGATTCCTTAAGGGCCCCAGCCATGCCAGTATATGTACAGCTGCACCATCCATCAGGCCTGTACCATGTTCTGAGAACTTTATAGTGCCTGGGTACCCAGGTTTTGTGGGACTTCAGGGTCTTGCATGGTCTGGGATTCTGGTACCAGTGTGGGTATTGCTAACAAGCATTTGTCAATGCCGAATGTTGCTTGCTTCTATGTGCTGTTTAGGTATTTGGAAGTCATTGGAGTGCAAATATTGAAAATTTGAGAACTTACGAGCGTGCGTAGGAACTGCGCAACGACGTCAGAAACAGTTATTTTTAGGAATGTTTTCACCAAATTTTCAACATAGCCATTTTAAGACCTCTGCTCATGAACAGTGTCACTGTGATTTTGTTAATGTGTCCCATACATTGAGTTTGCACACCGACTGCGCCACAGTAAGCTACATGGCGGAAACACGTTTTTGGGCAGGATGTGAAAAATGACAGCTGTACTGCTCATAAGGAGGTGTGGCAAATGGCAATGTTGAAAATCTGTAGTGAAATATTGAAAATTCGCAAACCCACGAAAGGCATGGAACTGTGCAACGACGCTTTGTAAAACAGTCATTTTTAGGAATTTTTTCACCAAATTTTCAACATAGCCATTTAAGACCTCTGTCTAATGAACAGTGACACTGTGATTTTCTTAATGTGTCCATACATTGATTTTGCATACCGACTACGCCATTGTATGCGACAGCAGAAGTAGGCTGCGTTTTAGGCAGGATGTGAAAAGGACAGCTGTACTGCTCATAAGAAGGTGTGGTAAAATGGCAATATTGAAAATCTGGAGTGAAAATATTGAAAATTCTATAATTTACTAGCCTGTAGGAACTGGCAGAACGCACGTCAGAAAAAGTCATTTTGTAGGAAATTTTTTCACCAAATTTCAACATAGCCATTTTAAGACCTCTGCTCATCAACAGTGTCACTGTGATTTTCTTAATTTGTCCCGACATTGATTTTGACACCAACTGCGCCATTCTGCGCTACATGGGCGGAAACACATTTTAGGTGAGATGTGAAAAATGACAGCTATACTACTCATAAGAAGGTGTGATAAAATGGCAATGTTGAAAATCTGGAGTGAAAATATTGAAATTTCGGCTAAATTCATTTAGGCTCATGAGAACTGCGCAACGACGCCAGAAGGAATATTTTTGATGTAATACATCAATATTATGCGACTTTTTCATAATGATAAACATTGTTCATGGCGGGGAGTCTCGGCTGGGGTGATTTCTCGCGCAGCTGGTCATGTTGAAATCACCTTCTGGCCCAATAACGCCATGACAGTGACATCATTCATGAGAAGGGTCCCAAAACCCCATGATGAAAATTTGGTGTAAAATTCCCAAAAATGCCTGAGATATGCAACAAAGTTGAAACCCCCATCTAGCACATTATGCAGCTTACCGCATTTCCTCAGTTCGCGGCTCGGCTTTGAAGAGTGCAGGCGTGTTCCCGTCCACCGAAGATCATCGCGCCGAGTCCGGAGTAAGTATGGGGTGAGGGGTGTGGGAAAGCTGGAGTGCGCAGTGGGTGGGTGCGGGTTGTGGGAGGGGGTTGGGAGGCGGCGCGGCAGAGACGTTTATGTTTTACAGGTTTAAAAAAGGCATCGTGGGACCGTTTACCACGCTGGGGTGGGCTCCCAGCGTGGCACAAAGAATGTTAGGGCGTTCAGCCGGCGGGGATTAGGCACCCCGTCGACCATGGAAATGATTGCCACGCTGGGGTGGGCTCCCAGCATGGCACCAAGGACAGGGGCGTTCAGCCCGGCAGGATTAGGCACCCGTCGGCAAAGGACTGCTTGCCACGCTGGGTGGGCTCCCAGCGTGGCACTACTACTGGGGGGCAGGGATGCAGCTCAGCCGGCGGGAGTTGGGCACCCGTCTGGCTATACAGTGCGTCTTGGGGGAGCTGCTTGGCGTGAGCAGCCGATATCTTCTCGGTGCTCACTGAAGCATAACTTCCCCTTTCAACTAGATGCCACTGCATTTTGGAGCGTGTCATACACAGCTCCAAAATGCATTGGCTTACAGGGGCCGCGCCTGCCAGCACACTGACTGAATTGGAGGAGGAGGTGACACACCTCCGGAATCTCCGATGATGGCACTATGTTTCTTGCACATGCGTGCAAGCAACATAAAAATGATCTGCCTTATGCAGCTAGTTAGATAGCCAGGGCTCTGGTTGATCACTAAGGTTGGTGGGGAGAGTATAATCTGAAAATGTAAATTGAAACTGCACTGATTTACACAGCTGGAGGGCTTCACCAGCACCAATCAATCTACCCATTGTACATTTTGTAAATAGAGATCAGTATAACCTCTTCTCCTCCTGTTTCCCCATCCTAACTCCCATGTCCCCCAAATAAACCTTGTTGTTACTGTTTTTGCAAATCAGCATGTGTAAGCATATTATTAGAGAGAGGCCTTAATTGCAAAATGTCTGAAACGTGGGGAAGTGTCTGTTGGGTCAAGTTTGGGGGTTTTTAATGGCATTTGTGGGTGGTACAACATCTCAGGAGGTTATACCAGGTAACAGCTAGCCCACGTTAAACTATACTGAGTGGAGGAACTGCGCAATTGTTTTTGAAACTTTATGTAAGTTAACGAACCCAAACCCCTCAGCCTAGCTCATAGGTAGTAGGCAGGGGTGTAACACTAGCAGTATCGCCACCTAGGGGTTACAATTATATTTTATTTTTGGCACATTCAAAGGTATATTTAACATTTTTTAGCGAGACACAGCAGTGTTAGTCCTTGGGGCTGTTCTTCCTATCCCATCCATTGTGCCCATCTGCCTCTTACTGGCTGGGTCATAGCTTAGTAAGGCATTTCATAACATCTAGATGCTACAACAGAAGAAGCTGCAAATCCTTTTATTGCTGTTTTAAGAAGATAAGATAAAAAAGTTAAAAATAATTAAGGCAAACTGTTCTTGTTGGGCCCTCTCATCATCAGGGATTCCCCAGAGACTGCAGGGTTCATTGGTGCCAAAATTCAGCTATGCTCTTCACCACTGAGTCACACTAGTGGGACAGAGTACCAAGCTCAGACAAAATCCCCTGGAGTAGGGCGCCAGGAGTCAAGGGCTCACTCAGGACAGAAGTCCATTTAGGATTGTCCTGCCAGTTTAATTTGACTTTAAGTAATTTTACAGCCATCCAATTTGCTTGTATTAACTCCAGCAATACCATGGTACATGCAATTTTCCACTTAGGTGTTTTATATGGGTTATTGGTTTTCTTGTTAAATGTTCACATTTCTTGTGTAGTCTATGTTGCTGGCTGGCAGATTAGCAGTTATCAGAGTGATTAATTAAGAAGTTAATGTAAATTGTCAATGATTTGACTTTTGCTCCACCCCCTAAAGAAGACTTGTTCTGAGTCGAAGCGCCAAGGTGTTTTGGGCACTTAGGTCTTATTCCTAAGAAAATGAAATGTTTTCAATGCTACCTGACATCTACCTGACTTTGTTTCTGACTTCTGAATGCAGGTTTTTTTCTACTTTGTTGGTTCCTGCCAAAGGTGGCACGCTGACTGGCATGGACATCCATGGCATACTGCTTAACAAAAGTGTGCACTGTGCACCAAACTGCAGCTCTGGAAATGTCTCCAATATATATATATATATACAGTATATACACACACACACACACACACACACACACACACACACACACACACAGAATGAATCTCTGCCAGGGACATGACAACTGCTCTAGTGAAGTGGGCATGTACCAGCCCTTCAAGCTTAACCTGAGCCATGGCATAGCAGTGGCATACGCAGATCACAATCCAGGCAGAAATGCACGTGACAGTAACAGGTTGTCCCCTTCGATTAAGACCGAAGGAGACAATCAACTGTCTGGATTGCCTGAAATCCTTGGTTCTGTCCAGGTAAATCCAAATGACTCTCTTAATACCCAGAGAATGGAGAGTGCACTCTCCTTCATTTTGGAAGCTGGAAAAGTAGGTAGGTAGTACTAGTGGCTAATTCAGATGGAACTTCAACTCCACTTTTGGTAAGAACATAGGGTACATGCACAGAACTACCCTGTCCTTGTGGAAAATAGTTCATGAAGGATCTGTGACCAAGGCATGGATTTCAGACACTCTGCGAGCAGAAATGATGGCCACTAGAAATGCTGCTTTCTAAGTTAAAAACTTCAGCTCACATGTCACAAGGGGCACAAAAGGCATGCGGGTCAGCATATCCAGCACAAGGTTGATATCCCAGTCAGCCACCGGCCTCCTGATTAGAAACCTTGTGCATAAGATGCCCTTAAACAACCTCTTAAACAGTGGCAGCTGTTCCAGGTAGAGGGTCTCAACAGACTAGTGATATGCAGAAATAGCACACAAGTGGACCTCAACTGTGGAACACTGAAGGCCAGCATCAGAAAGTTCAGAAAATTCTCCAGAATCTTGTCAGGCGGGCACCCAAAGGGGTCCATGCGGATTTTGGAGCATCAGATTGAAAACCTTTTCCATTTGGCTGTGTAAGTCTTCCTAGTGGAAGGTTTATGGGCAGTCAAAAGTATTTCGGAGATCCTCTGAGATACCTTGTACCTGTTCACTTCTATCTCTTCAGGAGCCAGGCCTGAAGGTGAAGGGAGTGCAGGTGGGGATGAATCAGGTGACCCTGAGTCAGTAAGTCCATCCTGAGTGGAAGGATCCTCAGTTTGCTGACTGACAGTCTGTTCAACAGAGGAAACCATATATGTTTAGGCCAGCAGGGGGCGATCAGTATCCTCTTGAGCTGGTGTGCCTCCAGTTTGAGCAATATCCTCTGCACTAGGGAGACTGGAGGGAATGCATACACAAACAGATTTTGCCGTTGGGAGTCTGAATGCATCCTGACAGAAAACACCATATCCTGGATTCTGGAGCAGAATCGAGGCAGTCTGGCATTGAGTGGGGATGCAAAATGTTCCACATCTGAGGTTCCCCCTCATCAAACAGTGTTTTTTCAATGTCTGGAGCTAGTGACCACTCATGAGGATCGACCTCTGTTCTGCTGATCTCATCTGCCAGTGTGTTCTGGACTCCTGGCAGATAAATGGCTTGGAGCAAGATTCTCTGCTCCAGGCAGCGTTCCCACACTCTCATCACCTCTCTGGTGTGACAGGGAGCTCCTGCCACTCTTGAGGACCGAACTTTTCTTAAACCTGTTGCAACAGTTCTTCTGTTTCTTAGCCTAATCTATCCTTTACAATTTCTAGTCCATAAAGTTGGCCACCTATGGGCACCCCTTTCCCTTTCTTGACTATGCTGTAGTGTCTTCTTTAATTTTTATTTTCCCTCTCAGATCCTCGTAAAGGGAGGTTAGTGTGGTGACCTCCAAGCGTATGTAAAACAGGTTGTGTTTATTGTTGTTGGATTTAGTATGTAATAGCACTATGACATGAAATACCTTGATGTATATACCTTATGTTTATGAAACCTGTAAATGTCGAAAATACCATAGCACTAGGTGTTTTTGATAATGGTAAAACGTACTAGGTGACTATTACAGAAATTAAGTTAGTTGTGCTGTTTAAAATGCATGTAAATTGCTGTAAACAGAATAAGTCTAAATGGCATGGTGATCTGCATATATCCCATGATGCTCTGCATTATGGAAGTAGGTATGATGTTGTATTTCTTTGAAACTTGATTTGTTGCCAATGCCCTTTGGTAACCTTTCTTTCAGTGATTCTGCATTGAGATTCACTGTCTATAAGTTTTTATTTTTTTTTTATTTTTGGGCCCCCATTACCCAAGCAAATGGGGCCCGCATAGGGGTGGAGGTTGCATCTCAACTGGTAAGTGAGATCAGGAGATCAGAGATCAGAGTCAGTAGGTGCTGACTAAGTGCAGAGAAAGGACATACATAGTCTGTTGCTGCAAACTTAAGAAGGAATATGGAATTGCAGAAGCTTATTTCCTGTATTTTGAATAAACATCACACACAGATTGTGTGTTGAACCTGCAGTTCGGTGTCTGGTCCATTTGTTATCCCACAACCCCTCCACACCTGGCAAGAAGGTAAGAGTGTGCTCTTCCTTGTCTGTTGATGTAATGAATCACAGATTTGTTGTCTGTTTGAAGGAGGACTGTTTTGTGGCTGGCAAGATAAACAAGGGTTTGCAGGCCATACCAAACAACTTGCATCTCCAACACACTGATGTGGAGACGAGTTTCTGACGGGTCCCAGATACCTTGTGTTTGGAGTCCCTGACAGTGGGCCCCCCACCCCAACAGGAAGGCATCTATGATGAGAGTCACTTTAGGCTTCGGCTGGGAGAAGGGAAGTCCATGGGAAAAATGAAGTAAGGTGCCTACCAGGTGCCATGGCTTGGAGGGACAGGAAGCGCATCCTCAGGATCAAGAGAACAGCTGCAAGGGATTCTGAGCTGGATGTAATTGTCCACCTAGGGACAAATGACTTGGCTCATCATGAGATCAGAGCAGTGCAGGAGGACATTGCAGAGTTGGGGAGGGACCTAAGACAAGTAGCACACACAGTATCCTTCTCAGAGGTGCTGCCTGTCAAAAACATGGGGGAGGCGAGGGTAATTGGCACCATGTAGTTTAATGAATGGTTGAAAAAATGGTGCGAAGCACAGGGGTTTGGCTTCATTGGGGACTGGAGTTCCACTTGGAGGGACACCAGCCTATACTGGCAGGATGGTCTGCATCTATCCAGAAAGGGAACAAGTCCTTTGAGCAATCGGTTTAAATGCTTCATTGGCAAGCTTTTAAACTAGTCAAAGGGGGAGGCACTGACAAGCAGCAGGAAAATCCCAGCCTCTCCCTACAAAACAGGGTACTAAATGAGAAAAAGACTGAGGTAGAACGTTCAGTGGGGGATGCTGCAACAGAAGGTAAAGCCATCAAAAAATGGAGAGCAATGAGTACTAATGCCCGTAGTCTGGGTAACAAGCTTCCTGAATTAGTGGCCTTGATGGAGGAGGAACATCAGGATATCGTGGCAGTCACAGAAACATGTACACACAAAACCATGACTGGGACATAAACATACCAGGATACACTGTCTACAGGAGGGACAGGGAGGGTAAAGAGAGGAGGAGTAGTTCTTTACATAAGGGAAGGAATAAAAGCAACAGAACAAAAGGGTAAACAGGGAGGAGAGAAGCACTGTGGGTAAATTTGGAGACAGGCAATGGCACCACAATACGCAGAGGTTAGATACAGACCCCCTTCTCAGGGGCGGAAATGGACAGGAAATGATAGAAAGTATACTTAGAATGGCAGAAAAGGGGAGATATTGCTGATGGGTGATCTGAATATGCCAGATGTTAACTGAAGTGCAGTTGCAGCTGCCAGCTGAAAGAGTGCAGTTATTCTAGATGCCCACAGGGGCATGCTTTGACAACTAGTACTGGAGCCCACTCGAGAGGGAGCAATATTAGACTTGATTCTATCAAATGGAGATGGAGAGAGGATCACAGATGTAAAGTGGGTAGCCATCTGGGAACTAGCGACCATCGAACAGTATGGTTCACAATAAACACAGCAATAGAGTCAAGCCATACAAAGACAAAAGTACTGGACTTTAGGAGGCTGACTTTGCCAAATGGGTGAGTGCCTAAGGAATGCACTAGCAAATGGGCAGGAAGGAGGTGGAAGAACAATGGGAATAATAAAAACTGCCATCACAGAGGTAAGAGCCTTTGTGTGAAGCAAATAAACAAAACAAGGCGATGTAGAACCACTATGGTTCTCAAAGGAAGTGGCAGTGAAGGTTCGAGAGAAAAGAAAGCATTCAGGAAGTACAAGGAATCGCTTGGAAGGAGCAGGACAGAGAACTGTATCAGTTAAAGCAAAAAGGAGGATGGGAAGGCAGTCAGAACAAGCAAAGGCCCAAACCGAGGAAAAAGACAGCCAACTCAGTTAAGAAGGGGGGGAAAACCTTTATAGGTACATCAGGAGCAAAGGAAGACCAAAGGAGGGATAGTGAGGCTTAATAAAGGGGAGGAGGGTGGGCAGAGGAGACTGTGAATAGGCAGAGATACTAAACAAATATTTTTGCTTACAAATGAAGAGGGGGAGGTACACAAAACAAACAGAAGTAACACTCTGGATATAGAAGTTGATACCAGCCCATTTACAGAAGAAAGGGTTCTGAAAGAACTCTTAAAACTGAAGGTGGACAAAGCAATGGGGCCTGATGGGATTCATCCCAGAATTCTAAAAGAGCTAAGGGTAGAACTAGTGACACCACTGACTACTGTTTTTAACAAATCATGGGAGGATGGGGTGGTGGTACCCGAGGACTGGAGGAGGGCAGATGTGATTCCCCTTCACAAAAGTGGGAGCAAGGCAGAAGCAGGAAACTACAGACCTGTTAGTCAGTCAATCAATCAATCAATCAAAATCTTTATTTATTCAGGCGAACATCATTGAGCATAGCTCATTTACAAGATGGACCTGATTGGTCATAATCAACAAAATGGTAGAAACTCACATATATACAAATACAGATTGAGTACAATAACAAAGACTTTTAAGAAAAAGAAAAAGAAAAAAAAAAAAGGAAAAAAAATGAGCAGTTAATGAGTTAGTTTAACCTCAGTGATAGGGAAAATGATGGAATCACTTCTGAAGGAAAGAATTGTCGAGTATCTAGAGGCCAGAGGGGCACAGGACCCTAGGCAGCATGGATTCACGGCGGGAAGGTCATGCCAGACAAATCTGACAGATTTCTTTGACTGGGTGACCAAAGTAGTAGATCAGGGAGGGGCTGTGGACATGGCCTACCTAGACTTTAGCAAGGCATCTGACACAGTCCCACACAAAAGATTAGTATACAAGTTAGCCAGCCTAGGAGTGGGTCCCAAGATGACAGCCTGGGTAAAGAATTGGCTGGAGAATAGGACACAGAGAGTAATAGTAAATGGAGTCCACTATGAAGAAAGGAGGGTTACTAGTGGGGTACCGCAAGGTTCAGTATTAGGACCGGTCCTCTTCAATGTCTTTATAAGCGACATTGCAGAAGGACTGGAAGGAAAAGTATGTCTCTTTGCAGATGACACTAAGATCTGCAACAGAGTTGATGCACAGGGTGGGGTGGAAAGGATGAGAAGGGACTTGGCAAGGTCAGAGGAATGGTCAAATGTATGGCAGCTTAGATTCAGTGCTAAGAAGTGCAAGGTAATGCACCTGAGAAACAAAAACCCAAGGGAAGAGTACACAATGGGGGGTGAGATACTAACAACAACAAAAATGGAAAGGGACCTGGGGGTAGTCATATCAGATGACCTAAAGGTGGGCAAGCAATGTGAGAGGGCAGCAAGGAGGGCTGGGGGGATACTGGGATGCATAGGGAGAGGCATCACCAGTAGAAAACAGGAGGTTATTATCCCTCTGTACAGACAGCTGGTGAGACCCCATCTGGAGTACTGTGTGCAGTTCTGGAGACCCAATCTCATAAAGACATAGACAGGATAGAAGCTGTCCAGAGGAGGGCAACTAAAATGGTGCAGGATCTGCACGGGAAGACAATGAGAGAGACTTAAGGAGCTTAATATGTATAGCCTCGAGGAAAGGAGGAGAGGAAGACATGATAGAAACTTTCAAGTACCTCAATGGAATCAACAAAGTCCAAGAGGGTAGCATCTTTCAAAAAAAGAGGTGTGCAAGAACAAGAGGCACAATTTGAAGATAGAGGAGGGCGGCTCAGAGGTAATTTAAGGAAGTATTTTTTTCACAGAGAGGGTTGTGGATGCATGGAACGGCCTTCCGGAGGAGGTTGTGGAGTCAAAATCAGTGGTGGAATTCAAGCATGCATGGGACAGTCATAAGGCAATTCTGGGGGGGGGGGTGTAAGAAGAAGTAGGCTGCTGGTTAACTAGGATCTGCAGCTTATCCAGTAGGTAGGGAAATGGGCAGACTGGGTGGGCCAAGCGGTCCTTATCTGCCGTCAAATTCTATGTTGACATTCCTGTACTGATCACCATGTGAGTGACTAAACCAGGAGCTTGGTAACATGAATGGGGTAGGTCTGAGGAATAGATGCTTGTGACCACTGTGCACTGAGCATCAACTCTCATTCTCAAGTGCAAC
The DNA here is from genome assembly GCA_016271365.2 of Neoceratodus forsteri. Lineage (NCBI taxonomy): Eukaryota > Metazoa > Chordata > Ceratodontiformes > Ceratodontidae > Neoceratodus > Neoceratodus forsteri. The sequence goes on along the minus strand of CM057454.1, from coordinate 676,250,477 downwards.
AGTGCTAGGGACTGTGAACACCGAGGAGGCTATCAGACCCAGCATGTGATGCATGGAGTGGGCTTGAACAGATTTGTGCTCCATTATGTACCATGCCATCTGCAGGATCACCTGCATTCTGCTCTCTGGAAGGAAGGCCCGGACCTTAGCAGTATCTAGAAGAGCACCTATGAACAGCAGCTGCTGTGAGGGTTGGAGCTGAGGCTTCTGTAAAATCAGCAGAACCCCCATGGAAGTAATGAACTGAGCGGTTGTGGCCACTGCCTGTTCCATATCTTGCCCGGATGGACTGGCTATCAGCCAGTCGTTCAGGTAAGGGTAAACCTGAAGTCCCAGTTTTCTCAGGTGCAGTGTGAATACTGCAAAGCACTCTGTAAAGACTCGAGGACAACCCAAAAGGTAGAACTCTGAACTGGTAATGCTGTCCCAGTACAATGAATTGAAGGTTTCGGTGGTATATGGCATGCACCAGTATATGCTGGTATGCATCCTGCATATCTAAGAAAGCTAATCAATCCTGAAGTTTCAGGAAAAGAAGCAAATCCAGAACAAATGGTTTGATACCTTTTATTGGATCAACAAGGATGTTACAAAAAGAACAAATAGCTTTAGCTTTCGGACCGGCAAGTCCTTCTTTGGAAGCTTAAGAAAAGCTTAGGAAAAGATGCAGAGACCCCAGAGAAATCATTTTAAAATTTTCCTGATCCATGAACTTGTTCAAGTTTTTGAGGTCGAAAATGGGGCGCATGCCTTCTGATTTCTTTGACACCAGAAAGTAGTGGGAGTAGAAGCCTTTTTGTTCTGACTCTGGCACTATTTCCACTGCCCTGTTGCTCAGAAGGCCCACAATCTCCTGCGCCAGAAGCTCTGACATACAGGCTGATAAGAGGGGTTGCCTTCTGGGTGGAGTGTCTGGAGAGATTTCCGTGAAGCCCAGGGAGCATCCCACCCAGATGATCCTAAGGACCCACTTGTCCATCATAATGGACTTCCACTGATGTAAAACTGGGTTAGGTGCCCCTCACAACTAGGAAGGAGAGGCCTGCTTTGGGAAGCTGGGGCTGGACCAGGGCCAGAGCTTCAGAGGGTGACGCTGGGGACATGGGATGTCTGTGTCTTTGGCTGAACCTTCTTCTGAGGCTTGGGAGGCTTAGGTTTTTTTTTTTGCTTCCCGCCTTTCCCTCGAAAGGACTGTTGATTCTGAATCAAACTACATCCTTTCTCCCTCTGGGTGTTAGCCGGAACTGACCTGGAAGTCTTTATGGTTGAAGGGAACATTCACTATCTGTTGTTAGATATTCTCAGAAAAGCCAGCAGTATGTAACCAGGAATGCCTTCTGATACAGATGCCTGCTGCAGCTGAGCAGGAGGCAGTATCAAAGGCATCCATAGCAACTTTGAGCAGTTGACTGTTAAGACACAGTTTCATGTGTGGCAGTCTGCAGAATTTTTTGTTTAGTTCCAGAATCTGGCAGGAACTCCTTCAGAGATATAAGCAGGCTCCGAAGGGTATACTCATATTTGGAGAAATGCCCTTGGTAGCCAGCAATCTGCATGCTAAGTGTAACTACTGTGAAAACCTGCTTGCTCAAAGTGTCAGTCTTGCTCAACTCTTTTTTAACAGGGTGTGCAGTGACCACTTGGGGAAGAACAGCTTTGTCATTCTCAGTGACAATAACAATGGCATCAGCTATCGGTTGAAAAACAAACACTGGTCTAACCTTAGGGGCAGTGTATTTCTGGTCTATCTGCTTGCAGACAGGAGAGATAGAGGCAGGTCTATTCCAGACCACATCTGGCAAGGTGTCAAATGCAGGCAGAATAGGAGGAACTAAACTGACCTGCATAGTAGAAGCGTTTAACCACTGCAGATAGAGACGTTTACCTGGGTCAATAGCTGAAGGCCCAGAATCAAGTGCAGAGTCCATATGCCTGAGCAAAACCTGGAAAGTTAGATGCTCCTGTGGAAGAGAAGAAAGGCCTGGGTCCAAAGAGTCCAGGCTAAAGAGTCTTCATCACCGCCTTCAGAAATGATGAGGTCGGTGGTCAGACTCATCCCTCTCCACTTCCTCTCAGGGGAGGGGGGGGTCATAGGGGTGGGTGGATCATAAGCTCTCCAATCCCGAACATGGCCTTTCACAACACTGATAACACTGACCCCAATTTATGAGGGCGAGGCACCATAACCAGAGCTTAATCTGGCACCGGGAAGGTCAGGAATGGACCCACTTCTTTTTGGGCTTCTGGGAGGACTGCCCTCCCCCCCAGCACAGGACCACCCATCATCAGAACCCTTCCCTGATGGGGAAAGTGGATCAGACATGGCCCCACTGCCAGAGCAACTTACCTGAGAAGGCTCCCTACCATCTTCATCCATGGCCATCAACCCTTGACTCGGTAGGGCTGTGAGAGACTGAGAGAAAATTATTTAAGTAATTTATTTATTTAGTTAGTTTTTGTTAACTAGGTAAGCCACGCTAGGCCGAGGGCCTATTCTCAGGTGTGAGCCAGTACAAGAATACAATATAATAAAACACTAAAAACTAACACTAGTAAGAGACCGAATGCTTGTGCAGGTAGGGTACTCCAGAGACAGAGCCAGGCTATAAAAGGAACAAATCAAAATAGAAACCAACAAGAGAAGAAGAAGATTCTAGGAGAAGGGTTTTAAAGTGGCCAAGGATGGCCAGGACAACTGGGCAGCAGAAAGAGGGAGAGAGATGGGGTGGGTGGGTGGGGGTGAGAGAGAACCTCAAATTCTCTGTCGAAAGACAAGCATGTCAGAAGATCCAGCTTGCTCTCAACCTTAACAAAGATATGTCTGATGCCCACTGAGGCTAGCAGACCCCTAAACAGGAAGCATGGTCCACAACAATGTCAAAGACCAGCTAAAGGAGTGGACAGCAAGGAAAAGAGTGCCTCTCTGAGCTCAGGAACAGGAGAAAAACCTATATACCCTGGGAGAAAACACAGTCAGCCAAGTTGTCCATCTGAGGAAACAAAGACCCTGATAGGTGAGGATTATGAGTTCAATATGACCAAAACATAATATGGGAGAAGCAAGTCTCTGATTTTGAAGGTCTGAAAGGCTGACCCAGGGCTTAATAGTGCCCAAAAAGATTCAGGGCAGGATTCACATAGCGTTTTGGGGACTAAGTCCCACTCCGCAACCCCTGTTGCGCTTTGAAATTGCTGCAGCTGCGAAGCAGCCGATCCACAGCCACAGCAGTTGTGGAGGGTGTTACGGCGGGTCCCACTGGCAATAGCAGCCTCCCGCAGCTGCGGTGCTATCCCTGGCAACAGTACCCGCAAGCTGCTGTAATCCGTGGAGCTGGTCGTAGTCCGGCTCCACCTTAGTGAATACCCGCAGCTGCGGGTGACCTGCGGATTCGCAAGTGGCAACCCACTAGAGCCGAGGGTTTCCCCGCAGCTGCGGAACCTTCCCAGAGGTTCATGAATCCTGCCCTCAGTTTCTAAGCCAAAAATATATAGGAAACTCAGAGAGAAAAGCAACTCCTGAGAGGGAAAAATTACCCAGAAAAGGGGGTCCTCACCAAGGACAAAAGACATGAATAGGGATCCTCAGGAGGAAGGATTCCCTTCCTTCAAACTCTCTGTTGCTGGAGGAAACATCCCAAATATAGGGATTTAGAGAAAGACAGACATAACAGAAACAACAGAGATGGTGGGCTGCAAGGGGACAGGCTGAACTGGTAAAGGAAGTGGGCTACATTCCAAAAATTCTTAGTTGCTAGAGCACCAGCTCCTCCTGCAAGGGCCTTGTCCCAAGAGGGACCAGAAAAGGCTATCCAACAGCAAAAACAATAGATCCCCCATGCGAAAATGGTGAAGGGGGGGTAAAATAAGGCTAGAACAGCCCACTTAGACAAAAGGGTTCTCTCTTTCTCGAACTCTCTCTGCTCTTTCCTTCTTCTTTTTGGAAAAGGAAAAAGGAGAAAAACAAAGACCAGAAAGAATCCTTCCAAATCATTTTTTTTTTAATTTTGTGTTTTTTACAACAACAAAGGGAAAGACAAGGGAAGGGGTTGGGGTGAGAATCGCCCCAAAGGCAAAAGTCCCCTTCCATCTATTTTTTTTTTTTCGGAGGGTCACACGGGCATGTAGAGGGAACAAATCCCCAAAGGAGTTAACCCCTAAATCCATCCCCCCCTTTTTTTTTTGTTTACACAAAAGGAGTAAGGCTGAAAGAAATGGGAAGGAGGAAAACTGCCCAGAAGCCTGGCCATTGCGGGGGAAGGTGGGCTGGTAGTAGTGATGAATGGTGAAGATTTTCTGGAAGATCAAGAATTATGGTGAATATGTAATTTTCATATCTTCCAAGAATCAATCTTCACCATTCATCACTGGTGGGTCTGAGAACCAAGTCACCACCAAATGGTGGTGTTGGCAAACCCTGAGGGAAATGGTTGTTCCCTCAGCCTCCTGTGGGAGAGACACAGAGAGATGGGGGCCCTTCACGAGCCTGACGAGGCCCAAGACTGGTCAGGGTCAGGCAGAGGCTCCTGTGGCCTGGGAGCAGGAACGCACTCGCAAACTCACAGCTGGCCCTACGGGAGAAGAAGTGGTCCCTCTGGTAACATGAGACAATCACCCTACACCGGGTCATGGGTGACAACCGTGAAAGACTCAGCCATGCAATCTGCCTAATATAGACCACAGTTCCCACCAGTCTGGAGGCTACCTCATTAGCATCATAGGACACCCTTGCCTGCTGTCTTGCCAGCTCCAGAACCTGAACAGAAAGGTGTATGGACTGCCTGGTTGCCTCACAATCTGGCAAAGATGCTAGAAGCTGCCCCAGCGTTGCCCACAGGTGCCTGCCATAGGATGCCTGATGTGCAGCAATGCACAACACGGTGCGTGCCACCGAGAAAACCCCACTACCCCAGGCGTCAAACTTGGCTGAGTCCAACTCTGGGGGATGGTCACACACTGGGTGCCTATGCCCAGAGGGAGTATCTAAGAGCTGGAACCCAGAGGAGGGGTGTGGCATGGCTCCTGGAGACCCCAGGAATGGACAATACCCATGCTGGGCATCCCTTGGTGCTGGAGAGAGGGCAGAGGGATTGAGTCAGATGTCTCTTGATGCCTCTGCAAACAGACAAGCCCACTGAGGTATGACTGTGGAGTTATGACTGCACTTCTAAAGGAAGGACAGTGTCAGATGTGTAGGATTGCGGCTGGAAGAGTAGGACAGTCGCAGCTCCCTAATCATCTCCGAAAGGAACTGCTGATAATGAGTGTAGTCAGCATGGGAGGAGAGGTGGGCCAAAGAATTCTCTTCCTCAGTGGTAGAAGATGAAGAAGAAGAGGAGCTGGACTCAGGGGTGGAGGTGCCAGGGTTTCAAGGTCAAAAGACAGCCTGGTCCATTGCCCTCAGGTAGGTTGGCAAGGCACTTGCTGAAGCCCTGAATTGCTCCCAAGTCAGGGGTCCCGCAGAACCAGAAATGCCCGGGAGAGGAGGAAGGACAGGCAGAGGAGGAGGAGGAGGAGGTGGGTTGTGAAGGACCAGGTTAAGTACTCTGCTGGGGCTACAAGTGCGAACAGGTGACCTGCCCTGAGGGGAGGGGCTGTGCATCTTGGCCACCTGGGAACACCCAACCGTGGAGGATTGATCTGGATGGTGCCCTTGGGGGGAACTACAGGTGGGGAGGTCAGAGATGTAGAGGTCCCACAGGGCAGACCCTATCCCCACCTACCGCAGGCCTAGACAGTTCCAGGGGGGGCCAGTGGACCCGAGTCGACACTACGACTCCTGCTAGAGCCCCTAGTCACCCTAGACACAAAGCACGGTGCCAAGCGGGACCTTTCAGCCCCCACCTCACCTGAGAGGGCTCTGCCCCTTGGACTAGGCCTAGAAGCATCCTCAGCAGTGGAATCCTGAATCAGCACCGGAACCCAACCTGGCGCTGGGCACCGGAGGCATCCATGGCACCGCAAGTGGCACCATGGGACACAGGAGAGGCAGCACTGCAGCTGGCACCAGGGTGAGAAGCACCCCATGGTGACACTGTGGATGCTAAAGGCCTAGGGCTAGGCCCAGAAAAATCTCTATCCTCACCTGGGCCAGGAAACCAGTCGGGATCATCCCCGTCCTAACCCTCCAGATCATCTGACCGCTCAGAGGATGAAATCCAGAAGATCTCTAATGGACAGCTGGCTCCAGAGACATTCACTCTCCAGGAGCCACAAACAGCAGCAGGAGGGGACCAGGCTGCGTGGGCAGCACCGCACCACTCACTGGGGGATGTGCAATATTTGAACAGTTCACCACAATTTCTATTCCCTGCAAAGTGTTTGTTTAATAACAAGGGAAAGAGATGCCTATTCTTTGATACTTACCACTTAAGGGAATTTGTAATGTTCCACAAGATGGAGAACTGGAAATGTGAACAACAAGCTAAAGAGAGCTGATTTCATGGAATTTATCTCACTTGCAACTACAGGAAGACTCAGACGATCATCTGCCGCCACTGGAGCTATAAAGAAAATTACTGAAAGTGGTTTTCATTATTTCTTTTCTTTCTTTTTTTTCCAGACACTTTCTTTAACTCAGATTTTTTTGGGGGGGCTGGGGATTAATACCACAATAGGGTGACTTATCCTGCTATTTGAGACATAATGTTACAAGTTTATGCTTGCACCCAATTATAACTATCTTACTCAAACATGATAAATTAACATTTTGAAAACTTCTCCTCTCTCTCTCTCTAAATTTGAGGACTTTCATATCATTTCTATTTTTCTTTTAACTAACTGATGTGAATTAGTTAATTATTCAAGTGTCATATGTTAAATTGATATAATTTTGCCTTTGACTAATATAAACATTTCACTTTTTTATTTTAATTACCTGCAAATGTTTTCTTGATTTGAAAAGCAACAAAAAAATTATGTGTTGACTGCTGTGAACTGAGGTTAATATGGTGGCACTATGTTTGCGTGGGGTACATATCCCCTGAAGCAGCCTATGTAGTCAAAACTTGTCAGTGATGTCTGGGGAGTGGCTCTGTCTCACAACGTGTTGTGTTAGTTTTTAATATAACAGTGTGCACTTGAGATTCCCTTGGACTGGTGTGTGTTCTTCGGCATTCTAATACATTGCTATTAGCTAAAGTTAACAGAATTTAGGTACATAGAAATGCAGTATTTATGTCCGATTGGACTGGGAGTTTTTCACTGGTCACTTGTCCTTTTATCCTTCACCTAGTTCTCCTAGTAATAGTTGCTTGTTGTATTTAATACTACCCCCAATGTAATTTTTGTATTGTGCACCTCCACTGTTTTCAACATGCACCTCAGCCACATTCTCCCCCAAGCCTATGCCTTCTACTGCTGTACCGAACCTCTGTATTTTTGCCCATTTTATTGTTTTGCAGCTCATTACTTGCAGTTCACATTTTTATTTTGCAGATGCTCGTATAGTTTGATATTTCTGCTAGCAAGTACTTGAATTTTACAATATACGAACATGTCAGTAGATAAAGGCCTTACGGTTTATCTAGTCTACTTGATTGTGCAGCTCCCTATGTATTTACAAAGGGAACTGCCTCCCATTTCCCTTTTGACCTCCCTCAACGTCCCCTCTCCCACCTACAACTTCTCCCCTCATCCTGTCCCACCCTTTCTTGAAGATGTTCACCATTTTAGGGATACCACCTCCTCTAGCAGCTCATTCCACTCGGCCACGGTGAACAAGTGCATCCTTATTTCCTCCTAAACCTTCCCCCCCACCAGCTTTAGGTTGTGCCCCACAGTGGTTTTGTTCCCACTAAGGATGAAAAGGCCCTCAGTGCTCAACCTGTTAATGCCCTTAAGGTACTTGATGATTTCAGTCATGTAGTCTCTCTCCCTTCTTTCCATGGGAGAGTACATGCTGAGCTCCTCGAGCCTCTCCTCATAGATGTTGACCTGCTGGCCTTAGATCATCTTGGCTGCCCTTCTCCGGACAGTCTGCAGCAAGCTGAAAACATTCTTAAGATACAGGCACTAAAAATGCACACTGTACTCCAGAGGTCGTCTTACCAGTCACCTGTACAGCAGCAGAATGACCTTTGCCTCCCTGGCGGTAATTCCCCTGGCTATGCAGCCCAGTATCTGATTTGCTTTGGCTGCTGCTCTCTTGCAGTGTGCAGAGTGTTTCAGGTCACTTGTGATTATTACTCCCAGGTCCTTTTCTTCCTCTCACCTGGTTACCTGCACTCCGCCAAATCAGTATTTGGTCCATGGGAGTCTTCACTCCCAAGTGCATAACTTTGCACTTTTTGGCATTGAACCCAAGTTGCCAAATGCCAGACCACTTTTCTAGCCTCGTCAGGTCCTCTCTGAGTTCCTAACTTCCCTTCTCCATGCTCACCATCCCACAGAGTTTGGTGTCATCTGCAAACAGACATATTTTACCCTTGATCCCATTCATGGTGTCACTTATGAAGAAGTTAAACAACACCAGACTGAGCACTGAGCCCTGTGGGTCCTCACTGATCAAAGGCCTCACTGCTGAAAATTCTCCTGACTACCACCCTTTGGCTTCTATCCTGCAGCCAGTTTCCGACCCATACAGCAAGCTTATCCCCCACAATATACTGTCCTTGTAAATACTGGTAGTGTAGTCTCTACATTGTGTTTGCTGTTTTATTTCCTCTTGTAAACCTTCCCTGGATCACACCTAGAAATGACAAGGGCTCATTGTGCCTATCCCAGTTATCAAATTTTAAATAAATAACTAAATAGAATAAGAATGACATAGTTTTCCAGGATTTTCACATTTCTAAATTTCTACACAGAGATTGCAACACTTGATATTATAGTAGCTGCTGTTATTAAAAATTCAAGCTATATTCCATAAAGGAGGCCTACACCCTTTTTTTTAATTCTTCATATGAAAGATGGTTGGTTTTTATTACTAATACTGGGACGGCAGTGTCAAAAATCAAAATTCATAGTAGTGACATCATGTATCCTGTTATGTGGGTGTGACAACACTACACTGGATAATGATTTTTTCCATTCTTCAAAAATTAAACCAAAAGTCCTCATCCACTAAGCCTGCCCCTTCCACTGCCCACCTTCCCCCTTACAAAATAACAAGAAATAACAAGTGGCTCCAACAACAAGCAAATGAGGAAAAAATAAAAATACAGTACCAAAATTTAAACGGGGAAGGCCACTCTGAACTGCCCCCCAACCCAAGCAGAACTGGGCCAACTAATCTGTAATGCAGCAGAAGTGGTCAGACCTACCCTTACAAACATTTGTTAAATTGCTATTTCAAAAAAATGAAAACCAGCTAACCTTTAATAACAAGGCAATTAGAACACCTCAAGATCTGATGGCATCTAGGACCACTTGAGTTTTACTCTCTTGCATATTAATCCTGCCACAAAGACTATACTTGTGGTTGTAAGAGTGGCCTCATGCATATTCATAGGGTATGAGAACCAAGAACTGAAGGGGAGTGGTTCTGACACCCTAAAAATATAAGAGTGGATTCCGCAGTGGTAGCTTGAGGTTGAACAATAATATATTATAGTGTAGTATATGGTAGAACCTTGTTATTTACCGAATTTCAGCATTTCCCATTGTTGTTTTACCATCGATGTGACGTCACGATGTTGTTGTACCATCTTGAGTACGTCACATCAACGGTACAACAAGACAAGATGTCTTTGTGCATGAGCCATTCGCAATGCACCAGACGCCAGGAAACAGCTGCAGTGGTGAGTGCGGCCAAGAAGCTAAACAGCGCCAAGCAATGCACGGAAAGTAAGGGCATATTTCTTTTTTTTTCTGTTGCCCATAACACAGTGGGAGCCTGTAGATTTATTTAAAAAAAAAACTGCCTCTGTGAAAGCAGATGACCAGGGACAGGGTGGGGATTGTTTCTTGTGTTGGGGGCGGGGGGTGAAGTCGAAATCATGTCACACCTCAAAATGCTCCAGATGTGGTCAACTATTGAGTTACGGTTGCCCATACACTATAAATGACAATGGATAGACAACAGTAAACAACAATGCTGAGTTCACGTCTTGAGGTTGTCTGACAACCAAAAAATTATCGAGCTATGCTCTCGAGGTTTACTTGGTTGTCATAACTGTCACAAACGCACTCAGCAGGTCAGGCCCTCTATGCTCCACAGTGCCAACCTCTGAGCGCAATAGTGTGAACAGGTAACAGACAGGGTAACCCTCCGGTATGCTTTTGGGTCCGAATCACCTTTAGTCTCAAGTTCTGGGGAATTCAAACTGTGAACCTTATGCTAGCATAACCAGTGAATAGGCTCAGATACGTACCCTCTTCAGGGATTGAGGTACAATCTTTCGCCAAGGGCACCCAGCCAGGCTTCCAAAGTGAACCCTTTTAACTCTATAAGAGATCGTAGGTATATTCTTACCTTTTTACTCAAGATTATTAACACCATCAAGCTTTTGAACAGTTTTGTCAGACTTAACCTCTTAGACGTCACATGCAAAAAGAACTGGCAGACACTCAGGCAGTCTTCTGAAAAAAAGATACTTTACTAAAAGATGATAAAAAATGCAAAAAATGTAAACACAGAACAATATATCAAAGAGCATCACAATCACATAAAAGAAAAACAAGGAAAACTACAGAACAAACTCCTACAACATACAGTTAGATCTTTTCTATCTAATGTATTATCTCTGTAAGTGCAGTTAAATTAAAACAGAGAGCTGTGTCTTTCTAGAGTCCCAAGATGGTATATCTCTCAAACAGTTCAGACACAAGTATTAGTTTAACTATGTCTCTCCACACCCCTTCTGTAAGTCTTCTAGCTCCCTCCTTTTAGAATATAAAAAAAATACAAACATGATGTCCCATCAGGAGGTATATTAAATAAGGTGACATCAATAAAAACTTTCTAGAGTCCCAAGATGGTATATCTCTCAAACAGTTCAGACACAAGTATTTCCCAAATTAGGTCCAGTCCTGTAATAAAATGTATATTTAGTTTCTCAACTTCAAAGCAGCAACAGGCCATAATAGATAATAAAACACCCTCTGGAAGGAAGGTAATTAATTAACTGGTTCCTGGCCAGTTTACATATCCTGTAGCTTCACTGAAACCTTGGGGGGGGGGGCACCCATGGAAGCACAGGTTGTCTTATGTGAGACAAGAAAAAATTACTCACCATAGTAATGTTGTTTCTTCTAATGGAGTCTTGCTGTATTATGACTATATGCAGTTAGCCCCAGCGACTGAACTGCCCTGGAGAGGAAAGAGTTAACTCTATACAGAAGCATAGAATGTTGAGCTCGAGTTCAGTTTTCAAACCTCTGTCTCTGGTGCTCTGCAGTGTAACCATCAGATTCTTAAGAGCACTAAACTAACTAAGCCAATAGGTAGAAATTGTTTTTAAAATTTTTGTGCCAAATGGCAATAACAGATTTTTGGGGTCAAAAAACTCAAGTTGAGAACCCCCCCAAAAATATAAGCAGGTAGTGAAACAACCAAAAACATTCATAATAAAAACCAGAAAAACCCTTAATAAGATAAAGGCATGCCAAGTACACCTCTGGAGCGCAGCACTGTGCCTGCAAAACCACATCCCAAAACTATTAGTTTCCAGGAGGGAAGGCAGGGAAGGAGGTCAGAATACAGCAAGACTCCATTAGAAGAAACAACATTACTATGGTGAGTAATTTTTTCTTCAAACAACATGAAGTCTTGCTGTATTCTAACTATATGCAGACTACCAAGCAGTAACCCCTTGGAGGAGGGAGCCACAGAACCTATTTTGGGAACAGTCTCTGCAGCACAGCCATGCCAAACCTAGCATCACTTCGTAACTGAATGTCTAGAGAGTAATGCTTGGTAAATGTATGAACAGATTTCCAGGTGACTGCTTTACAGAAGTCCACTAAAGGTATACCTCTAGCTGCTGCGACTGAAGCTGCTGTACCTCTGGTAGAATGAGCCCTCAGGCCTGAGGGAGGCTCTTTCCCAAGTTTTGAATAGCAGAACGAGATACAGGAGACAATCCACCTGGCAATTGTTCTCTTGGTAGCAGGTTTACCCTTTCCCACTTCTCCATACATGAGAACCAACTGAGAACAGTCATTCCTATGGGCCTTAGTATGTTCCACACAGTAACTAAGAGCCCTCTTTACATCAAGACTGTGTAGTCTTCTCTCCCCAGAAGAAGAAGAATGATCAGTAAAAAATACAGGCAATGACATAGACTGATTCCAATGAAAGTCTGATACCACCTTAGGCAGAAACTTTCTGTTGGTGCGAAGGACCACCTTATCCCTGTGAAATGAAATGAAATTAGGTTCCACTGATAAAGCTGTAATTCACTGATTCTCTTGGCAAAGGTAATGGCTACCAGGAATACAGTTTTCTAAGTCAAGTATTTCAGCTCAGCTGAGGATAAAGGCTCAAAAGGGGGCTGCATAAGCTGTGCTATACAGATATTCAGATCCCAATAAGGGGTAGGCTCCCTAAAGGGAGAATTAACATGTACTAAACCCTTGAAAAATTTCTTGAAAACTGGATGAGAAGCTAGGGAAGAGCCCTTATCAGCAGAAAGGAAGGCCGACACAGCTGCCAAAAGTACCTTGAGAGTAGGAGGCTGGAGGCCTAAACTATTAAGACGCACCAAATAGTCCAGTACAGTGGCAATATCAGCCAACTCTGGCTGAACATGTTTCTGGGAACACTAGAATCCAAATCTTTTCCATTTGGAGTTGTAAGTCTTTCTGTTAGCAGGTTTCCTGCTAACCTTTAAAATGTCCAAGACCGATTGAGAAAGGTGTAGGATTGCATATTCTAGCTCTTCAAGAGCCAGGCCTTGAGCCCGAGAGTCTGAAGATTGGTGTAAAGGATCCTCCCCTGTGTGAGGAGGTAAGAAGATTGCACTGTCTGGGAAGACACAGAGGCAGTGTTACTGACAGTGACAAGAGAAGAGGGTACCAAGGCTGTCTGGCCCAGTCTGGAGCCACCTGCAGGGCTGAGACCTTATCTTGATCAGGACCCTGAATATCAGAGGAAAAGAAGGGGATGCATACAGAAACCTGCTTGTCCCATTCAACAAGAGAGCATCCTGATGGACAGAGCCCAGAAGAGGCAGTCTGCAGCAAAAGAGAGGGAGTTGGTGATTGTCCAGGGCTGCAAAGAGATATGTCTCTGGAGTGCCCCACCTCTTGAAAATGACCTGAAGAATTAGAGGATTCAGGGTCCATTCGTGATGACCCTGAGAAATCCTGCTGAGAGCATCTGCTAAAATGTTGTCCTTCCCTGGGAGATGCACAGCTATCAGAGAAGCCTGAAGGGAATAAGCCAGAGACCATATCTTCATGGCCTCTGTGCACAAGGCCGAGGACAGAGTGCCTCCCTGCTTGTTGATGTACCACATGGACTTGGTATTGTCTGTCCTGATCTGCACCACTTTACCTTGAACAACAGTTGAGAATGTCTGAAGTGCTAGGAAGATAGCTCTCAATTCGAGAAGGTTTATGTGTAGAAGGGACACCTGGTGCGACCAGGTTCCTTGAGCTATAAGCTGATCTAGGTGAGCCCTCAACCTAGTAGGGAGGCATCTGTGGCAAGAATCACTGAAAGAGCCTGCAGATAAATGTGACACCTTGTCAAAGACTGTCCTCCTCCAGCCACCACTGGAGGGCCTGAACTAGAGTTTGAGACACTGGAACCAATTTGGAGAGAGGGTCTCTTCTCTGAGACCAATAAGATCTGAGATGAAACTGAATATCTCTCATCTGAAACCTTGCTCCCTGGACCACAGCTGTGGATGCTGCCATGTGGCCCAGGAACTGTAGAAAGTGTCTGGCTGGATGAGAAACTAGAGGATGAAATGAGGAAGCCAGAGTGACCAGGACTGAACCCTTGAGAGGGGGAGAAATGCTCTTGTATGAATAGTGTCTATTTCCACCCTTATGAAAATGAGAAGCTGGGCTGGTTCCAGAACAGACTTTTCTAGGTTCAGAATGATGCCCAAGGATTCTCGCAGTCTTTGAGTGACCTCTAAGGCTGACTTGACTTGGTCTGAGGACTGGCCCACTAGGAGCCAGTTGTGCAGGTATGGGAACAGAAGGATACCCTGTCTCCTGAGGAATGCCACCATTACTGCAAGACACTTGGTGAACACCCTTGCAGCAGATGTTAGGCCGAAAGGCATAGTTCTGAATTGGTAATGGCCTGAGGACAACTTGAACCTGAGTTACTTTCTGTAGGAATGTCTGATAGGTATGTGGAAGTAGGCATCCTTGGGACCCAGAGAAGCTAGCCAGTCTCCTGGTCTCAGAGAAGGAAGAATTACTCCCAGAGTCACCATCTTGAATTTTGGTTTTATTAAATGTTTATTCAGGTACCTTAAATCTAGGATGGGTTGCCACTCCCTTGCCTTTTTTGGGGTAAGGAAGTATCTGGAATACAGTCTGTTTCCCCTGTGACAAAGAAGTACCTTCTCTATTGCTTGCAGAAGCAGAAGAGAGGAGACTTCTGCCTCTAAGGCTTTTGTTTCCAAGGGAGAGGGAGGACTGAAGGACCTTACTCTCATTTTTGGGAACCTTTTGAAACTGAGAACAAGTCCCTGGCTCACTACTTCCATGACCCATTTGTCTGAAGTAACAGACTCCCAGGCCTGGGAGTAGTGAGCCAACCTGCCCCCTACTGGGAATGGGGAGGTGGCCCTGACTGGCACCTCAGGGTGTCTGTTTGGCAGGGGGCTTAGACTGCGTGAATGATGGGGTCCTGGTCATCCCACGCCTGCCTCTTGGCCTAAAGAACCCCCTCTGCTGGAAAGAAGAGGAAGAAGCCTGAGCTTGGTAGAAAGGCCTTTGAAAAGACCTGCCCCTGCCAGCCCTAAATTGCTGCCTCTGAGGAGTGGCCTGCTTTTCCTTGGCTCTAGCACTCCTATAGGTGTTCCTATATTCCTCCATTTTCTTCATGTAGTTCTCTGTTTGCTCATTAAACTAAGAATTACCAGTTACAGGAAAATCCATTGCCTTAGTCTGGGTATCCTGTGAAAGACTGGTACATCTAAGCCAAGCAAACCTCCTCATGGAGATAGATGTAGCCATGACTCTAGAATACACATCACTTGAGTCCACAGCAGCATGAAATTGTACTTTGGATGCCTCTATACCATTTACAGCCCCCTGCTCCAGCTCCTTGGCTAGCTGGGGAGGGGCATTCCTAGTCAACTCCAGAACCATATCCCACAAAGGTTTCTGGTACATGGCTGTATATGCCATGTAACTTGACTGCCTGAGCCCCAAAGAAGATGCCAAGTACTGTTTCTTATCCACGTCATCCACTTTCCTGGAATCCTTATCTGGGGGGTGAGATGCTAGGGGAATATTAGCCTTGTCACAGGCTGCAGCTTGCACTACCCCAACATGGCTACAATGTGCTGAAAGGAATTCCATGCCAGGACCTGATAAGGCATACCTCCTGTCCATTTTTTTTATCCACAGGAGGAATGGAAGTAGGAAATTGCATTATTTTCTGTGTCTGTTTCCCCAAGGATTTGTGCAAAGGGATAGACACTCTCTTTGACTCTAGAACATCCATCATTTCCATGTAATCAGGCTCCTCCTGATCCTGGTCAGCTTCTTCCATAGGAAGCCGAAGAGTCTCAGCCACCTTCTTGTAAAACAAGAAGTGGGAGGGGGACTCAGAAAGCCTGGGAGGGGAAACACTGGAAGGCCTGTCTCGGGAGATGTCAGACTCTACTGGCTCATCTAGGCCTGAAAACTCTCCTTCTTTGTCATCTTCTTCCTCCTTCCAATTGCCCTCACAATATGCCTCTGGGTCAATGTCTGAGGTAACAGCTTCTGACCGAACCGATCGCATTTCAACTGATGTTGGTTTGGTCAGAACCAGGCAAAGCGACTGCACTATTGTAATCGCTTTCGCTATCACCTCAGCGGTCGGAACATGGGGGTTCGGATCCAAACCGGCTGATTTTCTTTTTCTCTTAGTTGGAACCGACTCCGCAGAGTCGGCTCTCCTTTTGCCCAAAGAGGTATTGCCCAGGTCAATGGGCACCTTCTCAGGTTTGGTCGCAACCAAACCGGGCTGGCCATCTGGGTCAGCGGACTTCTCGGCCTCCCTCTCCCTCAGCCTACTCAAACGTTTTTCAAGAGTGGCTTTGGGAAAGTTCTTACAAATTTGGCAGTCTTCTTTGAGGTGGTCAAAGCCCAGACAATAAACACAGACAAGGTGAGGATCAGCCTTAGCAAAGGCCTCCTTACACTCGGTACAGTGCTGAAACCCAGTGGGACCGGTTTTCATGTTGGGTTTCTCAGACATGCCGAATACTATAAAAAGTCACCCTATTCAGCGTTAAGCTAGGCAACTAAAACTTATCGGTTCCAACTGTGTCACGGGTCGGTTAAAAAATCTCACAAATAACCAGATTTATGAAAATGAACACAGAGAAATACAATTCACAGTAGATTTCGGTTCTGAACCAGACCGACTGGAAAAGAACCGAAGGCAAAACAATTTCTAATAAAATCAACACAAAAATCACACTACCTACTACTACCACTTACTGTTACCGAGACAGAGGTAAGAATACTGATAAAATGAGGACTGCGGTTGAAAAAAATGACGATTCAAACTAATACCGAACCGGAGCGCAGGAGGGATCTCCGGGGCGACTTCACAGTTAGGTGGAGTAAGAAATCTGACGGTTACACTGCAGAGTACCAGAGACAGAGGTTTGAAAACCAGGCTCGAGCTCAACATTCTATGCTTCTGCATAGAGTTTACTCTTTCCTCTCTGGAGCAGTTCAAGTGCTGGGGCTAACTGCATATAGTCAAAATACAGCAAGACTTAATGTTGTTTGAATCACATACTACATTTTTATATTCCAAGTATCATACAATAATCATAACCAGCTAACCAAGTGTCACACTTCTCCCCACCTAGACTGAATTTGGGGGCTTCAACCTCTACATGGAATGAGCTTCAAAAGTCAGTTCACTCCTCATATAGACGCGACAAGCCATCTGTGTTCTGATTGGTCGTTCCAGCCCTACGTAAGATCGACATGTCATACCTTTGCAAGGCAAGACTCCATCTTAATAGTCTACCATTAGTTTTTTCCATTTGTGTCAGCCAAACCAGGGGGTTGTGGTCAGTTTGTACTTCAACATGCTGCCTGTATAAGTATGGCTCTAACTTCTTTAGGGCCCACACAATGACAAGACACTCTTTTTCCACAGTAGAGTAAGCCTACTCCCTGGGAAGTAACTTTTTACTCAGGTACACTACAGGGTGATCCTTCCCTTGGCTGGATGTCTGACTCAGTACTGCCCCAATACCCACATCTGAGGCATCAGTCTGGACTATAAAGGGTCTGTTATAGTCAGGACTTGTCAACACAGGAGCACCATACAGTGCCTCCTTCAGTCTGGTAAAGGCTTTTTCACAGGCTGGTTCCCAGGTAATTTTCTTAGGCATCTTTTTCTTTACCAGTTCAGAGAGGGGAGCAGCCAGGGCACTGTAATTGGGTACAAATTTCCTATAGTACCCTGCTGTCCCTAGAAAACTCCTGACCTGCTTCTGTGTTTCTGGTCTGGACCATGCCTTGATCACCTCTATTTTTACTTGGTTAGGATGGAGCTGTCCCTGGCCTACAACATGCCTGAGGTATGCCACTTCAGCCATGGCCACCTAGCACTTCTCAGCTTTGACAGTGAGCCCAGCCCTCTGTATCCTGCCCAACACTTCCCTAAGGTGGGACAGGTGTTCCTCCCAGCTGGCACTAAAGATGGCAATGTCATCCAGGTACACCACGGCGTACTCCTCAGCACCATTTAACACCTGGTTCACCAACCTTTGGAAAGTGGCCAGGGCATTCTTCATTCCAAAAGGCACTACTTTAAATTCAGATAAGCCTATCAGAGTGATGATGACCGACCTCTCCCTAGCTCTATCAGTTAACTCTACCTGTCAATCCTCCTTTGTCAGGTCAATAGTCATAAGGTATGTCGCCCCTCCCAACTTGTCCAGGAGTTTGTCCGTCCGGGGCATCGGGTGGGCATCTGACTTTGTGACTGCATTCAGTCCACAATAGTCCACACAGAAAGGAGTAGAGCCATCTGGCTTGGGCACAAGGACTATGGGTGAGGCCAAGAGGCTGTGGGATCTCTGGAGTACCCCTAAATCCAGCATTTCCTCCACCTCCCTCCTAATGTCCTTTTGGACAGCCTCTGACACCCGATATGCTGCCACCGTATGGGCGGCTCTGTCCCTGTCTCTACATCTTGCGTTGCTAAGGGGGTTAGTCCAGGCTTGGCACTAAACAGTGGGGCAAAGTCTGCTAAAACCTCCCTTACTTCCTGGATCTTGTCCAGGGCCAGCTGGGGTGACAATTTTTGGGGTGACAATTTAACTGCCTGCACAGATGACTCCCACTTGCTTTCTTCCAACAAGTCCAGAAGGGGGTCTCCTTCATCCATCCCCTCCCCAGGACTACATACTGCAAACACCATGTCAGCCCTATTAGCATATGGCTTCATCATGTTGACATGGTACATTCTTTCTGTATGTCTTCTGTCTGGTAACTCTATGATATAGTTCACATTATTTACCTAACTACTTTGTATGGTCCTGCCCACTCAGCCTGCAGCTTGTCTTTCCAGACCGGAATAAGGACCATGACTTCCTGACCCACCATGTACGAGCGAGCTCTGGCTCTGCGGTCGTACCACACTTTTTGTTTCTGTTGAGCAGCTGCAAGGTTGCTCTGGGCTGTCCCCATATGCTCCTTTAGCCTTTCCCTAAACCTAAGGACGTAATCCACTGGGGGAGTGCCCTGGGTGGTGTGCTTGCCTTCCCATTCCTCCCGGATCAAGTCTAGGGGCCCACGTACCTGGCGTCCATGTAACAGCTCGAAGGGGGAAAATCCTGTTGACTCTTGGGTCACCTCACTGTATGCAAACAACAAATGGGGAGGGTATTTCTCCCAGTCCCTCCCATGCTGTTCAGCAAACGCTTGGAGCATTGACTTCAGGGTACCGTTAAATATTTCCACAAGCCCATTGGCTTGCGAGTGATAAGGTGTCGTGCACCTCTGCACCACCCCACACTTCTCCCACTAACATTTCATCAGGTCCAACATGAAGGAACCCCCTTGATTGATGATAACCTCCTGTGGAAACCCAACACAGGAGAAAATCCCAAGTAAGGGATCTGCCACTTTGTCTGTCCTCAGTGAGGATAGGGCGACTGCCTCAGAGTACCGTGTGGCATAATCCACCACAGTCAGGATGAACCTCTTCCTGGAGGAGCTGGGGGTATTTAAAGGCCCCAAAATATCCATTCCCACCCTCTGGAATGGCTCCTCCACTATGGGCAATGAAATTAGGGTGGCTTGGGTTTTCTTACCTGCCTTCCCTATTTCTTGGCACCGGTAACAAGACCTGTAATACTCCTTCACCTGCTAGGTGACGTTGGGCCAATAGAAATTCTGGGCCAACCACTGGGTAGTGCGCACGATTCCCAGATGACCAGACAAGGGAATATCGTGTCCAATCTACAGCAACTGCTCACGATACCCCTGGGGAACAACAAGCTGCCTGCCTATCACCCTTCCCTCTGTCTTCACATCCCTAGTACACATCAGTCCATTTTCCCAATAAACTTTATGTTTACAGTCGCCTCCCTGTGCTCCGTCAGAATCTGCCAAGCTCTCAGCTTCTCTAGACTACGGTCACTTTTCTGAGCAGCTGCAAACTCCTTACGCATTCCCAAGGCATGGGATAGATCCCCTTCAGTCTCTAAACCAGGGTCCCTAGCACTAGTGTCAGGGCACTCAAGATCACTGTCATCCCTAACCATCTAACAACGGGTCACCCCTCCTTCTTTGGAGTAACCCTCCATAGCTGTGTGGTTAACTGCTACTGGGGAAATTTCTACCCCCTTTTCATTAGTCTCCATATCAGGAGACACAGGCTGGGGAACCAGCCTCCCAGTGGTTTCCCCAGTGGCTTCTATGGGGTCCAGGGAACTATAATTTCCCCTTCCTGCTTGGCTACGGGTAACTGCACACACCATCCCGTCAGAGACTGTTGCCAAGGATGACTTCAACTGCTAAAGTTTTGGCTACAGCCACCTGTTGCACAGTTCCCCCCGTTTCACCCAGTCTAGGAGAACATTAGCGAGTGGCAATGTTCTCTCCTCACCAGTGAACCCTTGTACAGTTACAAATTTATTGGGTATAAGCTGACCAGGCTCTACCAGATCCCCTTTTACCAGCGTCTGGGATGTCCATGTCTCTTAACCCTTGTGTTTGTACACCATTCACCGTGACTGGGTGCATATGTTCCCTCATCTTCACAGGCATGCTTCCGGGGACACACAAACAACCCACTTCTTTCTTAGCCCCATTTTGCGTATTGCTCCTCCTTTTGGGGCACTGTCTGGCAATATGCCCAGTTTCTTTACAAACCCAACATTCGTTTCTTTTCTCAGAGAAATCTTTTCTTTGAAACCTGGGGCTAACTGGTTTCGGTGGAGGCAGTGAGGGTTTTAGCTGCCCTGAAGGCACGCTTTTCCCTTTCTGCGCTGCCACGCCTGCCCCATTTGTTCTCAGAGCAGGTCTGCTCTTGGCATAGTGGTCCAAATGTTCAACAGCCTCTTGCACTGTTTTGGGATCTCATTCCTCCAGCCAGGTTTTCAGCTCTGCTGGGCATGCCCCAAAAAACTGCTCTAACAATATAGCATTTTCAATTTTACCTACAGAGTTGCTTCAATTCCTTCCCACCAACGTTTTAAACATTGACGTTGTTTCATGGCTAGCTCCTCGTAGCTCATGTCAGGGCTGCTCCAAAGCTTACGGAATTTAGCTCTGTATGCTTCTGCAGTTAAATCAAACTTTTTAAAAAATGCAGCTTTAAGTTTGATGTAATCATAACTTTCCTCATTGTCCATTTGACCCAATGCATCCTGAGCTTTCCCAGCAAGTAGCGGGGATAGCTGGAAGCTCCAGGACCTCTAGGAATCTTTGCCTGAATACAAACTTTTTCAAAGGAATTTAAAAAGGCATCCATATCCTCCCCCTCTTTAAATTCAGCTATCAATTTGGAATTTAATTTGTAATCCAGTCCTGTAGTTGCAGTTAAACCCAATCCTTTTACCTGCTCTGGTGCTGGTGGTTCTAGTCGTAACTTCTACAGTGCATGTCGCCTGTAGTGCTCATGCTCTTCACGGTCCGCCTCTCGCTGTTCACGTTCAGCTTCTCTCTGTTCTCGCTCCCTCTTCTTCTCTGCAGCTCGCTGGCACTCACGCTCTTCACAGTCAGCATCTTGCTGTTCTTGCTCCCTCTTCTCCTCTGCGGCTCACTTCTTGTTCCCTCTTTTCCTCCGTAGCTCGCTTCTTGTGCTCAGTCTCTCTCCGGAACTCCAGCTCCATTCGGCACAACTCAATCTACAGCCTGGTTGTTTCTGGCTCCAGAATGCTGGTGACCCTCCCCTGCTGCTGCTGTGGCCCTTCACTTGCACTGGCCCTGCTGTCCTCCTCACCGGATCTGGACACTGCACTGGCTGCTGGCCCCTCCATGCCCAAGGTTTGGTCCTTTATAGTCACAGTCTGTGACTCAGTGCTCTGGGTATCTGCTACCATCAGGGCATCTATGAGGTTCTGCTTGGTGGCTGTCTCCTTGTGCAGGACTCCTCTCTCCTTGCACAACTGCTTCACATAGTCTGCAGTGTGCTCACTGTAGTTGGAAGCCATCTTCTTCCCTAACTACGGCTACTCTAACTTGCACTTTAGAAAAAAAAAAGTAAAACAGGTAGGCACTTGACTGTAAGCAAAATTATATAGTTCTGTTTCCTTTTTAAAAATAAATCACTGCCTTATTTTGCAAGTGAGCTGTACAGTATTAAGCTGAAACACTGAACAGTTAAAACTTGTGGTACTAATTTTATCGCACTGCTGCCAACCAGATCTGTCACAGACACACTCAGCAGGTCAAGCCCTCTGCTCCCACAGTGCCAACCTCCGAGTGCAATAGTGGGAACAGGTAACAGACAGGGTAACCCTCCTGTCTGCTTTTGGGTCCGAATCACCTTTAGTCTCAAATTCTGGGGGGATTCAAACTGTGACCCTTATGCTAGCATACCTAGTGAACAGGCTCAGATACGTACCCTCTTCGGGGATTGAGGTACAATCTTTCGCCAGGGGCACCCAGCCAGGCTTCCAAAATGAACCCTTTTAACTCTGTAAGAGACCTTAGGTATATTGTTACCTTTTTACTCAAGCTTAGTAACACCATCAAGCTTTTCAACAGTTTTGTCAGACTTAACCTCTTCTACGTCACATGCAAAAAGAACTGGCAGACACCCAGGCAGTCTTTTGAAAAAAATATACTTTACTAAAAGATTATAAAAATATTAAAAATGTAAACAAAGAACAATACATCAAAGAGCATCACAATCACATAAAAGAAAAACAAGGAACTCTACAGAACAAACGCCTACCAACAGACAGATTTTTTTCTATCTAATGTATTACCTCTGTAAGTGGAGTTAAATTAAAACAGAGAGCTGTGTCTTTCTAGAGACCCAAGATGGTATATCTCTCAAACAGTTCAGGCACAAGTATTAGTTTAACTCTGTCTCTCCACACCCCTTCTGTAAGTCATCTAGCTCCTCCTTTTAGAATATAAAAAAATACAAACATGATGTCCTATCAGGAGGTATATTAAATAAGGTGACATCAGCAAAAATTAATTTCCAAAATTATAAGTCTTTGATTCACCAGTTCCTTTGAGGTTTACAACCCTGCAATCCATCACCTAGGTGTGATATAGCCAACAGGAATCAGCTAAATGATGTCCTGTCCTGTAATAAAATGTATATTTAGTTTCCCAACTTCAAAGCAGCAACAGGCCGTAAAAGATAATAAAATGCCCTCTGGAAGGAAGGTAATTAATTAACTGGTTCCTGGTCAGTTTACATATCCTGTAAGTTCACTGAAACCTAGGGTGGGGCACCCATGGAGGCACAGGTTGTCTCATGTGAGACAATCACATACTATATTTTTATATTACAAATATCATATAATAATCATAACCAGCTGGCCAAGCGTCACAATAACAACCTCTCAAAGTGAACACAGTATTGTTGTTCACTGTTGCCCATCCATTATCCTATATACATTTTTACAAACTGCTATGAATGAGTTTATTTACAGGCCACCTGTGCATGAGACACTTAACAGAACAAGAGTGTCTCACATACAGGGGAAAGGAATGTTCTGATTGATCGGAAGAGCTCTTCAATTGATAATGGTTCAATGACATCACCAGAACCCTCAGTGTTCCAATAGCCTTTGAACGATTCTACATATAGGATAATATACAGAGTGTTTTTTTTTTCCTTTGATAACCGTGTAAGGCCCACTAGGCACACGTGCCTGTTTTCAGGGGTGACCAAGGAGCACCAAGGAAGTTAACTGACTTGCTGAGAATCACAAGGTATGCAAGTGGAGGTTGTGGGAATCAAACCCAGTTCTTCTGGATGTACCAAGCTCATTTGCAGCTCATTACTCTAACCACTAGGCTATACTGCCAGCCCAGACGCACACGTGGTTTATGACTGTATCATACATCAAGGGTGTGTAAAAACCAAAATGATTTATAATTTCAACACTCCATAGTTTATTTTATACAACTGCTGGGCCAAAAGAAACAGCTGTTGTGACTTAGAAGTGTGAGGTGCACAGTTCTCTGTTGACTATGGCACATGAAAGGGAGCACTTCATTTTCAGCTTTTTAGGCATTATTTAATTTTTTACTTTAAATATGTATTTCCTGTAGATTTGAGGGGGAAATTTATGTGGATATATTGCAGTGACTGTCCGAGTGGCATCATCTTTGGCAAGAAATGATATAGTGGCATTGTACAGTAAGAGCTCTGCTAATGATCTGACTGACATCCATTCCATAATAACTATCTGGTTATCACAGAAAGAACCCGGTTATTATGCCATCTGAAAGTGGTGGCAGTCTAGTTAATAAACATGTTGACCAGTAATAAATATATTCTTAATGTATGGTTAACCTACGCTCCACACTGTAGCTCACTGCTCAACACTACTGCTGTCAGTGATGTTTCCCAAGATACTAGGGCACTAAACATATTTTTCCAGAAGGTAATCAGTGGCACCCAGCTGAGAAAATGTGGTCTACAGTCTATTTTCTTTGGCAGCAAATAAATATAATGCTATTTTAAAAACGTATGCTTGCACCTCAGGTAATTTAAGACAAAGATTTTAGTCATCAGATTGGTGGATCTTAGGGTCATTTCATGAGGCTTTAGTCCTATGGATTCAAACTAAAACAAAACTTTCAACTCAGCTATATTTCCTGGCCTCTGCCTCTATATCTATCTATCTATCTATCTATCTATCTATCTATCTATCTATCTATCTATCTATCTATCTATACCTGACCAATAGTTTCAAAGTAGGGTTGCACAGCATACTGCGAGGACTCCGAGGTGAAAGATTTTCAAAGGCACGTCAAGTACTGCTGCCATGATTATCCTGCATCCCAGACACCCACACCATTAAGTCAGACCAATTAAAAGGTGATCAACCCACTGAGTGCAATTTGTGCAGCTTGTGGCACCAAAACGGACACATGCATCAATATCTGATACATGCATCCATTTTTACCATAAAGAAGGTAAAACAACTTTTGAGAATAGCATCTAAACATTTTGCATGATGCAGGCAGTGACCAAACTCAGGAATTGGTCAGTGTCATGCTTTCTGAAATCACCCCTACGTGTCTTTATTGTATCCTTCTATGTTTCAGTCTCATATATAGTAGCTAGCTATATATTCAAAATTAATCCTTTCCCTCAGTCTGAATCGTTAGTGGCATTTGCCACCAGTACAGCCCTGCCTTAAAAACTGAATGTCTTTTCCAACAATGATCTTCCCGGTTAAAGACAGAAAAATAAACTCAGAAACATAGCATTTGATGGCAGATAAGGACCACCTGGCCCATCCAGTCTGCCCATTTCTCCCTACCTACACTATTACATTAGACCGTACCCGATCTTCAGCTCTTTCTCCCTACAAACAAACCACTGAGATATAATGGGATGGTCACTGTTAAAGCTTTGCTTCTTTTAAAGCATTTCAAAAATGTAAACATGGTACTTAACCTCATCTGTGCTTCATGTTTGTTTTTATTCTCCTTGATTCCTATCAACAAGAAGGGAGATTACATGCACTATAAATTAACACTGGTTTAATTGGCTTCCCCTGACATGGCCAGTTTCATATGACTGGATGGACTATCATTTAATTAATTGCTTTACCTCTCTCTGGGAAAAAATTATACAGTGCAAATTAATTACATTTTTTGAGGGGTCAGAAAAAGATAAAACCTCACTGTCACAATAATACATTTAGTGATATCTAATTAAAAAAAATTTAAATATACAAAAAAGCTGAGGTAAGGAAAAAATAGTCGGCCAATTAAAGAAGTGATAAAATAAGGCCACGTTTGAAACATACCATATGCTTTTCCTGCTTTTCTGCAACTTGTACCCACTTCTGCCAATATGATTAGGATGATGCAGCAGTGCAGATGAAAAAACACCCGAAACACAAAGTGGTATCCAACTTAAAGAAAAGTGACGCAGGCATATGGTACTTTTCTACTTTCACATACCACTGTAAATTAATTCTACACCTCAAGTGGTCCTTCCTTGTTAAAATTGTCAAATAAAATAGAAGCAAGACAAATATATGCTATTTGTGTTAAACGTAGCCTCATTCTGGGCTGTTTCATCCAGCAGAGGTTGCTTTTGATGTGCATTTTAATGTTTTTCTAACGAACAGGCTTTGTGAAAATCAGCTTGGAATTCTAACAGCATTTTATATTTGCTAAAATGAACATTAACTTGTTTATTTTCTGTATTATTTTACAGAGGACATAAGGGGCCAGATATTCAAATTTAGCCTGGGCGCTAATGGGTGTTTTCCCGCACTAACCGGGTTTTGTGCCCGATTTGTGGGTGGGGTCCATATTCAGACACTACCACAGTGTCGGGAAAACCAGTTAGTGCCTGAGCACTAATTTACCACTGCACCCATGCAAATGAGGGGGTCCTCCCTCCATAGGGAGCGCAGCGTAAAATTGAGATGTATGCACAGGCGGCAACTGCCACCTGAACGGGTGCAAGTTACTGCCTTTGCAGCCCCCAACTTAATGGGGTACAAGGCCCTGGTGGCGGGAAGCAGTAATGCAAATGCCTACCCCCCTACCTCCTGAACCATGACTGGGAAAATCAAGGGATGCCTTGATAGCTGATGGCTAGTGGCACCCCCCCCCACCCTCCAATCACCTTCCACCATAAGTATGCAGATGTCTCTGGCATCTATTGGCACCTCCCCACCCTCTGATTGCCCATCATTGTACACGTCATGTTGTCCTTGGTGTCCAGTGGTACCCCCACCTGCCAAACACTTGTCCCGGTGTCACCCAGTTCCCCAGTGACTAGTGGTCCCCCCTCGCACCACCCACACTGAGCACATCATCCTTCCATCCCTCCATACCTACTTGTTTGGTGCTGCACAGAGGGTCTGACATGGCAACCGGCACAGCCCTCCGTGCACCTCCTCGGACGGCCACCATATGGAATGACAGTATACGCGAGTACGCACAGCAGACTGATACTCTGTCAGTAAGTAGATTGCACCGCTTCCTGAACAACACACACCGGTGCCATAACATAATTTAATAAGACTAATTATAGATGGTAGTTTACAATATGCTTATCTCCTCCTATTTTTTAAGCGTGTTGTTTTGAGCGATATTTTAGTAAGGAAAGTGCTACGTAGTTTGTGGGGGTTTCTCATGAGTCCTTAACAAATGATTATTTGTGCGAGTGAATATTTACTGGTGCCCAGTCTAGTAGCTATTGGTACTTATTTCATATTGTAAGATGAGTCCAGGGTAGCTGACCAGGGCGTGCACTTAAGTGGGGCTTTTGCATGTTCCAGGTGGCACAGTCCTTGAAGCTTTCCAGTCTGCCACATATGCTGGTCTGGGAAAATTGACTACATGACAGTATAATGTGTGGCACACAATGATTCTTCCTGGGGCCCACAGAGGAGATGGTAGTCTGAAAGATGTTGTTGCTAAACATAAATAACACCCCAACAGGTACAGACCCATCTGCATTGTAGTCTTGCAGTGCCTCCCACAATCAATGCCACATATAAAATGATAGTGAAGGAAGCTTTCGGGGCTGTAGCACCAAGAACATGCAAAAGCTCCACTGTAGTGCAAGCCCTGGTCAGCTACCCCACACTCTTCTTGCAATACTAAATACGTACCAACAGCTACTAGAAAGGGCACCAAAAACATGCACTTGCACAAAGAATTGTTAGGGATCCTGGAGAATCCCCTGCAAAATGTGTTTCCTTGCCCTCACTAAAATATCACTAAAAACAACACACCTAAAAACTCGTTGGACATAAGAACACTGTACACCAGCAACTATAATTAGTCTTACTATGTTTAGGCACTGGTGTGTGTTGTTCAGAAAGTGGTGCAATCTACTTACTGACTGAGTACCGATCTGCTGTGCGTATGTGTGTACCCTGTCATTCCATATAGCAGTCAGCAGAGGTGGTGAGAGGAGGGCCGTGCCGGCTGCAGTACTGACCCTCCATGCAGCACCTGACAAGCAGGAATGGGGGTTGGAAGGGTGGTGAGCTTGGTACGGGGCACTAGCCACTGTGGAGCTGGGTGACACTGGGATGGGAGCTTGGCAGGTGGGAGGGTACCGCTGCACACCAGGGACACCATGACGTGTACGGCAACAGACGATTGGAAGGTGGGGGTTGCCACTAGACACCAGGGAATCCTTAAACACTTGCAGCCAATGGGTGATTGGAGGATAAGAGGTATGATTAAATACCATGGAAACACTAAACACTTAAGGCACTGGGTGATCAGAGGGTGAGGTATGCCACTAGAAACCAGGGAGGACATTTACATTGTGGGGATGGGCATTCGGGGATGGGGGGGCACCCACCACTATGCGTGATGTCATGGGCAGCCACAGGAGAGGCACAAACCTGCTGCCGCTTCCCATGCAAATGAGCCCATAATGGGCATGCATGTGGCCCTTAGCACCTATCATGTCAGAGGCTCCCAGCACTATCAGGTCTGGGGGCCCAGTTCCCTGCACTTCCCTGTGGGCTGCATACAGCTCAGATCCATTTCGGGACAGCACTCCTCGACCTCGCACTGCCCCGGCACGGCCCTATATTGAGTTAGATTGCACTGGTGTATTATCCGAATGAATACAGTAACCTCAGGGTTGGGCACAAGGGCAGGCGCAGTGCAAACATTTGCACTCCGCTTTTGCCCATTACTGAATATTTGGCGGCCCAAGATGTTTGATAACTGAGAATGGGCTGGGTAAAGCAACTGTACAACCACTTTTAGGTGAAATCAGATATGTAGTATGTGACTGCTATAATTGCTTCATTTTGTGTAGCAGACAGTCAGAATTGTATCGTTTTATTATGCTACTTTATAACATGCAACATGTCATTGTTTCTATGAATTATTAAAATATTGAGTACTTTTTGTGGCCTCTCTGGTGGTACATTCATTACATCCCATACTGCCAAATAACTCGATCAGAAAATGTTATCTCTTTGTGTTCAGCTACATATAATTTTGATACCTAATAAGCTACAGCCTTCCCTCTTCACATCGTTGTTTAACCACTGGGGTTGTAAATTGGTCTTCTGTTTTAATTGTTTAATATGGGGAAGGTCTATCATAAGTCAATAAGTATTCAGATGAGACAATATGCCAATTTACTGTATAATCTTCTGCAGGGATATCATACAGTACACTGTATATCAGACCAATTTGCTTAACCCTGTGTAGAAATATCTGTTCATCAGAACTGCCATATAGTATAAAGGTTAACATTTTTTTTTTTTCATTTATATTTAAGAGGTGTCAAGTCTAATAACAGTCTATCATGTTATGATCACTCAGCAGTAGGGGTATGATACCTGAAGCTAACGCTGCACGGATTATTACAAAAAGAAAGAACAATCAAGGAACTAGACTCTTTATATGCTCTTCTGGGATCCCTAATGAGCTGACATAAGTCTTAGTGCTGACTAGAATTTTTCAATTTCTTACCTTGTCTATTAAGCCAGTTACAATTTGAATCCATTATAATCTGTAAACCATTATGCATTACAAGAGATTCTAGATTTTAAGTTACAAAAGTCATTCCAAACTGTGGCCATAGTTGAAGGGTGACATAACACAACAGGGTGTGAGTTGTGCTGATTAACACACACCTCCTGTTGAGTTTGGAGGCTCAAGGAGCAGTCGCTCGAGTGCCTTTAACTACCGGGGAGATGTGTTAATACAGCACAACATACAGGCTGAAGTGCATTACTACCCTTATAAAATGTCTAATAAATAAAACACAAAAAAATGTGTTTTTTAGATCATTTGTTGGATGTGTTATTCTGTATGACGTAACACAGACACTCCCGATTAGGAAAATCAACTCTTAACATTAGAATTTAGAACTACAGAATACTGACCCATCAGAACAGCAGTAGAGCCACCGATACAACACTGGAAACCCCGTTTTGGCCATGGACTTGGGTTGTCAGGGGCTGGCCAGAGGTAGGGAGATCAAGCATCCCCATGAACAAGCTCCTCCTCCAGAAAGGGTGGGCAGTAAGCTCTGCCATACCACTGTCACCTGGGTGACCATAGGTGGCAGTGTAAACTGGAGCCATAAAGGGGAGGGCAAGGATGCCGCCTGACATTCACACACACACACACACATCCAGCACAGGAACACAGAGTCTGATGGCAGATGAGGATCACCAGAACCATCCAGTCTGCCCATTTTCCCTGACTAATATAATGCTACAGACCCTACATGGTCTCCAGTCTCTACCCACCTGCTCCCTTCCCCTACTAATGGTGTCTCCAGTCCCTGTTCAGGCTCCGGGTGACCTTCTCTACCAGTTCTTATGATACCCATGTGTCTATACCACACCATCTTAAATCCAGTAACCATTTTAGCCTACACCACCTCCACTGGGAGGCTGTTCCAGGGTCCACTACCCTTTCCATGAAGAAATACTTTCTCTTGTTCCTTCTGATACCCCCAAACTTCATTCTGTGACCTCTAATTTTGGACATCTTTTCTTTAAAAGATGCTCCCTTCCTGTACCTTGTTTAGTCACTATGTCTCAGTCATGTCTCCCCTCTATCTCCTAATCTCCAGTGAGTACAGATCTAGATCCCTTAGACTTTCCTCATATTGCTTATGATGTATGCCCTGCACCATTTTGGTTGCCCTACTTTGTACCCTCTCCATCCTGTCTATATCCTTACGTAGATGAGACCTCCAGAAATATACATCATACTCAAGGTGGGGTCTCACCAGTGATTTATATAGGGGAAGTATCACCTCCCTCCAACAACTGGTTATACCCCTCCCTATACAGCCCAACATACGATCTGCTCTTCCCACTGCCTTATCGCATTGCTTCGCCACCTTTAGGTCATCTAAAATGATACCCCCCCAGTCCCTCTCCTGCCCTATTACTGTGACTACCCCCCCAAGTTCATACATGGCCTGTGGGTTTTTATGCCCTAAGTGCATGATTCTGCACTTCTTTGTGTTGAATCTCAATTGCCAAGTTCTTGACCAGTCCTCTAACTTTCCCAGGTCCTCCTTCATTCTTTCCACCCCACCTCCCCAGAGTGTCCACTCTACTGCAGATTTTTGTATCAATTTGCAAATAGGCACAGCTTCCCTTCCAATCCTACTGCTGTGGCTCCAACGTAGATATGAAAGAGGACCGGGCCCAATACCGACCTCTGTGGCACCCCTCTTGCCACCCTGCCCTCCTCCGAGTGAACCCCATCTATTACCACCCTCTGGCTTCTACCGCTAAGCCAACTTTCCATCCATCTCACTACTTTAGGGCCCACTGCAGACCGCTCAATCTGTTCACCAGCCTTTTGTGAGGGACAGTGTTGAAAGCTTCACTGAAGACTAGATAGGCCATGTCCACCCCTTCCTGGTCCAACACCCTTGTCACCCAATTGAAAAACATGATTAGGTTTGTTTGGCAGGACCTCTCCTCTGTGAATCCATGTTGCCTCTGGTCACATAGGCTGCTGGCCATCAGATGGTGACTCCATTACCTTTCCTCTTCTCTTCTTTACTACCACTCTTGTGGTAAGGCACCACATCTGCCCTCTTCCAGTCCCCGGGAACCTCCCTAGTGTCCAATGACAGACTGAAAAGTGATACAAAAGGTGCCACCAGCACCTCCCAGAGTTCCCTTAGCACCCTAGGATGAACTGCATCTGGACCCACTGCCTTCTCTACCCTTAACTTGGACAGTTCTTTAAGGACACTTTCCTCTGTGAATGGACTAGCATCCACCTCCTGACCCTTCGTGCCCTTTTTTTGCAACACCAGACCATTTCCTTCCCCCTCTTCCATTATAACAGAACAGAAGTAATTGTTCCGTAAGTCTGCCATCTGGCTAGCCCCTTCTACTGTAACCCCCCATTCCCCTACCAGTCTCACTATTCCTGCCCTGGACTACTACTTCTCATTGATGTATCTGAAGAATGTCTTATCCTCCTTCTATACCAACTTGGCTATCCTTTCCTCGGTATCCGCCTTCGCCTTCCTCACCATCTGCCCTGCCACCCTTTGTTTCTCCTTGTATTTTGTTCTGTCCTGCTTCTTCTGTGTACTTTTGTACCTCCAGAAGACTATTTTTTTCCCTTACTGGTCTTGCTACCTCCCAGGAGAACCAAAGCAGCCTCTTTCTGTTCTTACCTTTGCTGACCTGTCTTACGCAGAGTTCTGTAGCCCTTTCAATTCCCCCTCTGATTAGTGCCCATTGCTCCTCAACTCTTCCCATTTTCTCAATGCCTACTAGGGCATTCCTGAGGATTTCCCTCATTTTATTAAAATCTGCATGCCTGAAGTCCATA
This sequence comes from Neoceratodus forsteri, assembly GCA_016271365.2. NCBI lineage: Eukaryota > Metazoa > Chordata > Ceratodontiformes > Ceratodontidae > Neoceratodus > Neoceratodus forsteri. The sequence goes on along the minus strand of CM057454.1, from coordinate 676,218,416 downwards.
AGCCTTGTCCTTGTGTGACTCATCCCTGCCCCAGTTCTTATTTTGAACCACAACATGTGATGGTCACTGGACTCTAGATTGTCCCCCACCGTGACATCGGTGACACTATCCCCGATGGTTCGGACCAGGTCCAGTATTACCCTCCCTTGAGTTGGTTCCTGTACAAGTTGTTGGAGGAAATCTCCTTACAAGGAGTCCAGTATGTCCCTGCTCCTGGTTGTTGCCTCTGCTAGGAGACTCCAGTCTAAATCAGAAAGACTTAACTCCCTCACCAGTAACAATTCCCCCTTTCAGGCCATCCTTTGTATTGCCCGGATTAGCCCTCTGTCTACTTCTTCCTCCTGTGTTGGAGGCCTATAAATTACACCTGTATGCATAACAGCACCTGACCGCTTCACCAGGGTGACCCATGGCACCTCCACTTCCCCTTGCTCCTCCTGCACCACTGAAGTTTGTATACTGTCACTCACATATAGAGCTACTCCCCCCTCTTCCTACCTGTCCTGTCCCATTTAAAAAAACTGAAGCCTGGGATGGCCATCTCTTAGCTCTAGTTTTTGGTACACCAGGTCTCTGTGATGGCCACCAGGTCCAGATACTCTCCCGCCATTGTGGCCTTCAAATCCACTATTTTGTTGCTCAGACTCCTGGCATTCACACATAATGCCCTCCACCAGTTCCTCCTCTCTTTACTGCTTCCCCTTTCCTCAACCCCTTCCCCCTTTGTGAGGGAGTGCCAGCTACATATCTTCCCCCCGTTATGTCCTCCTTTCTTTCCCTAGCCTCATATTCCCCCTCCTTAGTTTAAATTTGTAGCTTTGGCTATGTATTCCTGCAGTTTCTCTCTCAGTAAGCTGGACCTTGTCTTGTTTATATACAGCCTGTCTTTCGAATATAACCCTTCGTCCGTCCATGCGTTCCCCCATTCCCCAACGCAGACAAATCCCACCTCCGCGCACCAGTCCCTAAGTCAACTATTGAATTCTTCTATCCTCTTTTTCCTGCCTATACTGGCACTAGGGACTGGCAGGACTTCCAAAAATGCCAATAAGCTCACTCCCTCCCTGCAGCAGCCCCTTGCTAAGTCCCTAAACCTTTGCTGTACCTCGCCCAGCTCGTTTCCCGTCAAATCATTTGTACCCAAGTGAGCAAGCAGGTGTGGTTTGCCCCCTAGTCTCCTTATTTCCTCCCTTACCATTGGTCCTGCCCTCCCAGCCTCCATTTCCGGTACACAGAGGACCACCCTTCTATTATCTAGATCACACTTCCTAATCCAATGAACCCCCTTTATTATGGAATCCCCGAAGACCATCAATCTCTCCTTTCCCCCAGTCCTGTTTATTGACCCCTTTTCCAGCTTCTGGTGAGCTATCCATCTTTCCTTGTGTTTATCCTGTCCCCAAAGCCCGTCTTCCCACCTGATCCCATTTTTTGATCACCTTCTTCCTCTTTTGTACCCCTTCCTCCATATTCTCTCTGGTGCCCCCTGCTCTCTACTGCCGTGCGCCTTTCTTTCTGGACCCCCCCCCACCCTTCCTCCCCTTACTTCTTCCTGTCCCTTGTCTCCATCTATATGGATTGGACTTTCTTCTCCCCTCATTCCACTCCCCCCATCTGCTTAATGCTGACTATGTATTTATTAGTGTCAGTGGCTCAGTAGGTAGTACGCTCGCCTCTGAGGCTGGGAGATCAGAGGGCTGTGGGTTCAGTTCCCACATCTGGCACTTGGGTTAATATCCCAGTACTGACACTGTAGTGCAGCATGAGAGGGGTGCTGCACTTCTGAGGTGCCGTCTTTCGGATGAGACGTTAAACTGAGGTCCCATCTGCCTGTTCTGGTGGTAGTTCAGGTGGATGTTAAAGATCTCGTGGCACTTATCGAAAGGAGTAGGGGAATTTCCCCGGTGTCCTGGCCAAATTTCCCTCATTCACTAAAAATACCACCAACAGCTTAATCTGGTTCAAGGTCAGTTGGCATTCATCTGTATCCCCCTCCCCCGGGTCGTGCCTGAAAATAGGCAGGATTTGTCTAGTGCACTTACCCGGTCAACAAAAACTAAATAAAAAAATAAAAATATACCATGCACTTCTGTTCATGCCTCACGTTCCTCATGTACCTCTGGTCCACCATACTTGCTAGTGTCAAGAACCTGTTTGAAGCTTGCTCCCCTGCTCCTGTGCTTACACTCATATCCACTTCTGCCCTGCCTCCGTTCCTCCTTTGTACTACTTTTCCTTTTCTTCTCACTATCTGCCAATCATTATTCCTAGTACTGGTTGGTTTATTTGGAGTTATATTCGGAGTTCTCACTTCCTGTCCCCTTGGCACTCCCTTTGCATCCCGCCTAATACTGCCCCACCCCAACCTTCAGCAGTGCTGCTCTGCTCATTTCTCCATTGCCTTGTCCCTCTCTCCACCTCCCACCTCAGCCAATTTATCTCTGTCTTAGGTTGGCCCAGATCCCTGCATGTGTGCATCAAGCGGCTACTTACCAGCAGCTTCCCTGCAGGCTGGGAGAGAAACAGAGGAAAAATACCTGTCAACGTATGAACAAGCAGAGCTTATCCTGCAGACCCCACACCACCAACTGTGGCATCCATTTCCACCTTGCATGAAGCTCAAAGGGGCTTGAGGGAACACTGACACCTCAACCATGGGGGCAAGCTATGTGATCCAGGAGGCATAAGTTCCCCAAGAAGGCAGAAGAGTTCCCTATGGGGCTGAGGAGGAGCCAGTGGAAGGGTGCAGGCCAGAAACAAAGGGGCCTAACAGAAGAAAAAAAAAAGTGAAGAACGTTATGACTGTTTTCTTGATACTGCATTCTAACTCTAATAATGTTTAATATCTAGATACTGCTCTGTTCAGTGCTCTACTATAGTGCCATATGTGTAACCCCCCTGCAAATGGGGGTTCCCAAAAGACTTCCAGGAGCTTGCTTGAATGCTCCAAGCCTGAATGGTGTTTGGCATTTAAGCCATTTATCAGTGAGTGTTTTTAGAACCTCTGGTACTGTCTCTTTAAGAGCTGTCTGCTTGCAGACATAATTAGTTTGTATGGGGGACTGTGTGTTTCTTTGATTGAGTACCACTCAAGCTGCTGCCAATTCACTTCATTTTTGCAGTCACTAGGAGTGCAAAGGGAACCTATCTGAAAGATGTAACTGTTTGCCAGAAATTATTTAGAGTAATAATGAAATTACAGTTTGTCTAACCTGCTTTCTTTGCAGTCAGAACTGTGTCTGCTAGTTCCCATTCTAGTTTTGAACTGCTGAACTGGACCAATCAGTGTGGGGTAAGCTAGCTCTAAAATGGTGCCTTGGACGAATCAGAACTTGGACTCATAATCTGAGCCAGCCACAAGAGGATTGTATGGGCAGTGACTCTGGGAGATGTAGTTTAGACTTCAGTGCCTTTTGGACCAACAGCAGCAGTCTATTGTGAGTGACAGCCAATCCAGTCAAGAACTGGGAGGAACTCAAAGGAAGTGCCCGGTTTTGTCGGTTGGAGTTTCAGTTGAGCTTTGGCAGTGAAGAAGGAAGGAGCCCTGTGCTTTTCAGTGTGCAGTTTAGTCAAAAACGTGTGTAGGCCCAGAGTTCGGTCTGCAGCTTGTGTAACAGCTTGTTAGGACTGAATCCGTCCTGTGAAAGAATCAAAGGATCTCTGAAGAGTAGAAACCAGGCTCACCCTGTAGAAGACTGGAGGAATTGTGAAAATTGCACTCTGTCTGTCAGGAACTGAATCTGCTGTGTGTTCTCCGGTATTGTGCAGTAATTGCGATCGGGATACAGATGCAGCCTGCCTGGTATAGTGCTTTCTTTTATATGGATGTGTGAAGAGGTTGGTGTACCTCAAGTGAGCCCTGCTGACATTGAAGGACCCTATCTTATTTGGAGGTCGTGAGTACTAATTCAGGGTTGTTCTCGTTGAATTGCCACATTAAATCCAAATGGAATTACTGTACTGCTGACTGTTTAATTCTCCTTTCTCTGTGTGAAAGGGCCTACCAGCTGCCACGGTTTGGACTAGCCACTAGGGCTTGGGTACCCAGGGACAGTAACTGATAGGGATAGGCCTGTGCACAGAGCCATAGGTAGATTATTAGAGTGATAAGCTAATTAACCTGATTTCCGTCCTTGTTATATCCCTAAATAAATCAGAGCTGCTTGTTTCAGCAAAGTTATACTGCCTGAGGTATTTGTCTATGTTAAAGTACTGTACTGTGATTGTTGCACTGTATCTCATTTCACAGGAGGTCCCAGTGCCGAACCAGACCTGGGGGTAAGTGTATACTGTGAAGGTATTCTGATATATTGTGTGGGCCACTTAGTGGGAAGAAAGGGGTTGCAGTGTCCAGAGGGCTGTGACCAAGTTAGTTTAACTATTGCAAACCCTGACCTCTGGGTGGAGGCACCCACCATTGGATCCAGGCCCTCAACCTGTTAGTGGCAAATCAGGCAGGGGTAGTAGCCCCTGGGATAGCGCCATCTAGGAGTTACATCTTGGAAGCATCGCTGGGATTGTGTGTCCCTAGTGGCCATATTTACGAACCACTGTTAAGAAAAAAATGGGTACCGGACAGAAGTGGCTGTGCACGGCTGGTGGAGTGGTGTACTGGGAGGAGATCGACCCCAAAATGCTATGCTTATCCTGGACATCCCCTGGGTATCAATACGGACACTGTGCAGGAGTACTTTCCAAGGTGGAAGGTTTACAAAACCCTGTGGTGGTGGGTCGGCATGCTAATCTGCTCACCCACACTTTCCTGGCCCTAGTAGAGTTTAAGGATCCCATAGATAGCTCCAAAGTGCCACAGACCATTACCCCAGAGGGAGCCCTCACTACTTGGAGAGTGATAACTAAGGACAGTAAAGACCCGGGGGGGAATCAGCCCCCACCACTATCTGAAACTTTTGAGGAGAAATTTGCTGAATGGTTGCTGGGAGAGGGGAAAACTGTGGAGGACTTGAAGAAACTATTCTTGCCACCTGGGGGTGTTCCTCCCCCAACACCCTCTCCTGCTCCAGTGCCCGTAATGGTGGCTGAACCAATGCAGACTCCTATTTCTGCACCTGCCATTAGTCACGACTCTTACAAGGTTGAGGATCTTCTCTGGCACCTCCCACCCCCAAGGGAGGATGACTGGGAGACCTGGATAGACTATGCTGCCCCCAAGTGCTAGGAATGGCAATGCTCGGAAGGGAAGACGAAAGAGGGTTAGTGAGAGCCTCCCAGAGGTCCTGCCCTGGCTACCATCCGTGCTAAACGGGCCAGTAACCCTGGAAGCGACTGCACAGGCCTATCTTGGAGGCCTTGGAGAGTGTGTATGGGAGCCCAGATTCTGATGAGGACCTATGGTGGAGAGTAAGAGATGCACAACAGTACCAAGGGGAGTTGTTGTCTGTGTATGTATCTCGGCTGGAAAAATTGTTGCAAGAATGCCTCAGAAAAGGTAGTTTGCCAGCGATTGAACTGGACCGAACCAGGCTGGACAGGATCCTAAGTCTGCCCCTTCTCAGAACTGCTGTTGCTTCAGTTACGCCTGGCAGATCGACTGAATCCCCACCCTCCTATGATGAGTTAATGAGAGAAATTCAGGAGTTGAGAAAGACGACCTCGGGAGGGACCTGCACCAATAGCTGCGGCTACGACCCGAGTGACTGAGGGTGACCCATCAAGTGAAGTTCAGGGGCAGAGGTTGGCAGTCAATGAGTGCTCTGACAAGGAAAAAGATATGTCACAATGGGGCGAACTGTTGAGAGAGATCCGGAATTCAAAAACAGTCCCTTTATGAAGGCCACGCCTGCTAGCAGGGCCCTGACCTATATCCGACTGCATCTGCTATGGGGTGGGGGTACCCACCCATGTATCTCCTGCTGATAACAGCTCCGAACTCGATTCCTTGACCACGGAAGTGGAGAAACTGACGAGATGTCTCCAAATGCTTATCACGCCGCAGACAGAGATGGCACCAAGGTTTCCAGTTAGTAATACCCCGCCTGGCTCCCAGTGTGGCTTCGCCAGCTCAAACTCCAGAAAGTATGTTTTGCTATAATTGTGGGAAAGATGGGCACATGAAAGGAATGCCAGTCCCCAAAAGACACATGACAAAGTTGCATATAGGCTACAAGGGAGAGCTTCGGAGAAGAAATCAGTGGTTAAGAGGTGCACGACATGATCCCAGTGAGGGCACCAAAATGCTAATTCACGCCTTTGTGGCAAGGTCAGTTGCCCAGTCCCCACTACCGCCCCTCCAGACTGGTCCAGAATAGTGGGTCCCTCCATGGAGACCACTGTAAAGGTGAACGGAGTGTCTACAAGAGCTATATTAGACAGTGGCTCCCAAGTGACAATTATGTTCCAAGATTGGTATCAGAAGCATTTGTCAGACGTGCCTACAACCATTAGAAGGACTGCATGTATGGGGTTAAGTGAGAAGGCCTACCCTATTCCGGTATATCCAATTTGGCTGTCTTTCCCCACCTCCGTGGCTGGGTGGCCGAACAAGTAGAGACCCTAGCCTTAGTGTGTCCCCCACTGGACTGTATGATGGTGTCCCTTTGTTGATTGGAACAAATGCTCATATGTTCGGAAGGCTGGCACAGTTGTGTTATGAAAACAGGGGTCAAAGACTAGTAGAGCTTTAAGAGTTCCGCTTTAATTAAGAAGGCCTATGAAGCACAGAGAGATGCTGAAAAACAGAACCAGAGGAACCGGTCGGAATTGTATGGAAGAAGGATCCTGAGTCTCTGATCCTGGCGCCAAATGCCCAGTGTACCTTACAGGGAGGGTCCCGTATCAGAAAGGATGTTAGAATAAAATATTAATGTTGATGCACCAGGCGAGGGAAAATTGCCAGAGGGACTGCTGGTCAAGCCTAGTATTTTGCCCGCTAGAGCCCATGCTTATGCCAGAAGGGTAATGGTCCAAGTTCATAATGTCTGAAAGAGACATTCGAGTAAACAGAGGTTGCATCCTGGCTAATGTGCATTGTGCAGACACTGCAGTGCTACCCAGCAGCAAGAGTTCAAGGAAGAATGACAGAGTAACACCTGACTTGTTTGATTTCGCGACTCCCTGCCAGCTGAATGGAAAGTGAAGATCAGTGAGAAGCTTGCCCAGAGAGACCAGGTGTTTTCTTTAAAGGAATGGGATGTAGGATGCGTGCGAGCTGAGCACAATATCCGGCTGCATGACGAAAGACCATTTCGTGAGAGGTCTCGACGCCTGGCACCTGCTGACATAGATGATGTGAGACGGCATCTGCAAGAGATGTTAGCTGCTGGTGTAATACAAGAATCCAGAAGCCCTTATGCTTCCCCATTGTGGTAGTGAGGAAAAGAATGGAACAGTAAGGATGGTGTGGATTATCGCACCTTAAACGGCCGGACTATCCCTGATCAGTACACAATGCCCCGCATTCAGGATGCTTTGGACTGCCTAAACGGGAGCAAGTGGTTCTCTGTGCTGGATCTCCGCAGTGGGTACTATCAGATCCCGATGGCCCAGAGGACCGTGAAAAGACAGCCTTTATCTGTCCGGCTTGGCTTCTATGAATTCATGAGGATGCCTCAAGGATTTCAGGTGCCCCAGCCACTTTTCAACGATTGATGGAGCGTGCAGTGGGGGACATGAACTTACTAGAGTGCCTGGTATACCTAGATGATGTTATTGTGTTTGGCAGCTCACTGGGGAACATGAGAGCAGATTATTTAAGGTATTGGACCGACTGGAGGACTTTGGCCTAAACTGTCCATTGATAAGTGTCAATTTTTCAAACATCAGTAAAGTATGTGGACACATAGTATCCACCGAGGGAATAGAGACTGACCCAAGTAAAGTTGAGGCCTTGACCACCTGGCCACAGCCCAAAAATCTAAAAGAAACCAAAGATTCCTGGATTCTGTGGTTATTATCGGCGCTTCATCAAGGACTATTCAAGAGTGATCCGCCTTTACTTAACCTTACTCAAGGGTATCCCCCAACCCACAAAAATACCAAAGTCAGCGTCCCTCAAGACTGAAAGAGTGTATTTTCATCCGAGTGAAGTATTTGGGGCCGCTGGACTCCTGATTGTGAGACTGCTTTTCATGAGATCATATATCAACTTACCCATGCTCCAGTGCTGGCCTATGCCGATCCAAGAAAACCTTCGTCCTGCACACTGATGCTAGCTTGCAAGGGTTGGGGCTGTGTTGTACCAAGAGCACGAGAATGGCCTGGACCAGTGGCCTTTGCCAGTAGAAGCCTGACCCCATCCGAAAAGAACTATCCTGTACATAAGTTAGAGTTCCTAGCTTTGAAGTGGGCTATTGTTGACCAATTCCATGAGTACTTGTATGGGGCTAAAATACTAGTAAAACTGACAATAATCCTTTGACCTATGTGCAGACATCAGCTAAGTTGGATGCCACTGGCCATAGGTGGCTTTCACATTATCTACATATGACTATGCTCTCGAATACCGAGCAGGTCTGAACCACATAGATGCTGATGTCTCTCCCGGAGGCCTGTTCCCCAGAATGATTGGGTCCGATTGGCAGAACCTGACATTCGGGCACTCTGCCAGAAGTTTGACAGGGAGGAACAAATGTCCACGGATGCAGTGGACTGCATGGTGGACTGCTTGGGAGCCTCTGAGAATTGCATACCTGCTGCTTATTGCCACTTTTCTGCAATAGACATTGGTGCACTGCCTCAGCTGGACAATGACAGTATTCGCGGGCTCAACTCCGCGATCCCATGATCAAAGCAGCTTTAGAAGCCCTCTATGCAGGAAAAGATGTGTCCAAATTCGCCCACTGATTTGAGAACTGCACTGTTATACAAAGAAGGTCCTAAGTTGAAACTGATCAATAAACTGTTATACAGAGAAACAGTAGACAGAGGGGACAAGTAGACAAACAACAACTAGTGCTGCCCACTGCTTTTCGAGACTCAGTACTGAGGTCCTTGCACAACCACATGGGGCACCTTGGTATAGACAGAACACTTGACTTGGTGAGATCCAGATTCTATTGGCCTAAGATGGGGCTGATGTGGAGCAACACATTCGAACTTGTAGTCGCTGCTTACAGAGGAAAGCTTTGCTCCAGAGGGCTGCCCCTTGTTAACATCACCACCAGTGCACCCATGGAGCTGGTCTGTATTGATTTTCTAAGTTTGGAGTCAGATCAAAGAAATATCAGTAATGTGCTGGTGGTCACTGACCATTTCACGAGATATGCCCAAGCTTTCCCCACCAAAGACCAGAAAGCATCCACTGTGGCCAAAGTACTTGTAGAAAACTTTTGTTCACTATGGGGCTCCACAAAGAATCCATTCTGATCAAGGGAGAGACTTTGAGAGTCGCCTGATCAAAGAGATGCTTTCTCTGTGGGAGTGCGAAAGTCCAGAACCACTCCTTACCACCCCCAGGGGACCCACAGCCTGAACGTTTCAACCGCACTTTGCTAGATATGCTAGGCACCCTGCACCCAAAGGACAAGCCTAGATGGAGCCAACAAATTAGCACCCTGGTACATGCTTATAACTGCACCAAAAGTGATGCCACTGGATTCTCCCCTACGCCTGATGTTTGGAAGAGAAGCTCGACTACCAGTAGATGTGTTTTGGGGTCTCTCCTGATGGGGTTCAAGCTGACAACTATTTACAGTATGTGCAAAAGTTAAAGGCCCAGCTAACTCATGCTACCTAACTGGCTCAAACCATGGCTGCCAAAAGAAATCTGGCCAACAAAGAAAGGTATGATAAAAGGTGAAAGCACAGGAACTCCAGGAGGAGATCGGTATTGCTAAGAAATCTGGGATTGCATGGCAAGCACAAGATTGCTGACAGATGGCACCATCTCCCTCACATTGTAGTGGGCAAACTAGATGATCTGCCAGTGTACAAAGTAAGGCCTGAGAATAATTCAAAGATGTAAAAACAATGCATAGAAATCATTTACTGCCCATTGGACAAATCTTAATTGAGTCTGACCCCTAGAAGATGCCCCTCTGGACCAGTGACTAGAGCTGCTGCTAAGAAAAGATCAAGAAAGTCTGCACCTACAGAAGCAAAGTTAAAGTGTTCCCTCCACAAGTCCCAGTTGAGCATGACTGTCAGTCCATATCGGAAGAAAGAGAGTGACTTTGAATACTATCCTTCTTACGAACTGAGTCAATTGTTCGGGCAATCCCTAGTCAATACTGGAGACAAAGCTGGGCCTTCTGGACTGTCTAAGCCCCCAGCTTCATCCCTGGAGCCAATGCTCCCAGAAAGTGAAGTGCAAAGCATCAGATCAGATGAAATGGAATCATTGTGCATGGTTGAACTGTTTGAGCTTTCAGGGGAGGAAATGATAGATTGGGGCAGACTGGTGATACACCAACAAGAAGAGTATTTTGAGTGCCCTGACAGTCCACTGCCAGTGTCCAAAGCTCTCCATGCGAGCCAAATGTTGTGGACTCCAGAAACTGTAACTCCTGGAGCTGAAGTGCCCCAAGTTCTAGCCTCTCTACCCCCATGGAGACTCCCTGACAAGTGTGGACAATGCTGAAAATGAGGCTCAGAGTGCAGAGACTGTAACAGTTCCCCTAGAAAGACTGGTCGAGCTGTAAAGCCTGTGGTGCACCTCAGTTATGATTCCCTTGGGAGGCCTGTGGATTTGCCTCTCAATGTTGTCCATAAGGAGTGTATGTGTCCCCGAGCTCATTGCCCAAACTGGCGTCAGTGCTAACTCCAAGTTACTTGTGTTGCCCTCTAAGTATGGTGTCCTTGCCCCGTCCAGCCCCAAGGTAACTGATAGGGAAGGGCCCCCTCTCTTCAGGTTTCATGTACAAGAGGTAATAACTTGAGTTATGGTACAATGTGTATGTAATACTGTGTAAAGAGTGACGTACTGCAATGTTTCAGAAATGTGTTCTTGGTAAAATGATATATTGACTGATGATTACATGTGCGAGCCTAATGCAAATGTATGTGGTTGCAGTTGAAACTTATGGGGGTACTTGTTTGACGCGGACGTCAAGCTTTCCCAGGCCAGGAAGGGTGTAACCCCCCTGCAAATGGGGGTTCCTAAAAGACTTCCAGGAGCTTGCTTGAATGCTCCAAGCCTGAATGGTGTTTGGCATTTAAGCCATTTATCAGTGAGTGTTTTAGAACCTCTGGTACTGTCTCTTTAAGAGCTGTCTGCTTGCAGACATAATTAGTTTGTATGGGGACTGTGTGTTCTTTGATTGAGTACCACCTAAGTGCTGCCAATTCACTTCATTTTTGCAGTCACTAGGAGTGCAAAGGAACCTATCTGAAAGATGTAACTGTTTGCCAGAAATTATTTAGAGTAATAATGAAATTACAGTTTGTCTAACCTGCTTTCTTTGCAGTCAGAACTGTGTCTGCTAGTTCCCCATTCTAGTTTTGAACTGCTGAACTGGACCAATCAGTGTGGGGTAAGCTAGCTCTAAAATGGTGCCTTGGACGAATCAGAACTTGGACTCATAATCTGAGCCAGCCACAAGAGGATTGTATGGGCAGTGACTCTGGGAGATGTAGTTTAGACTTCAGTGCCTTTTGGACCAACAGCAGCAGTCTATGGTACAGCCAATCCAGTCAAGAACTGGGAGGAACTCAAAGGAAGTGCCCGGTTTTTGTGGTTGGAGTTTCAGTTGAGCTTTGGCAGTGAAGAAGGAAGGAGCCCTGTGCTTTTTCAGTGTGCAGTTTTAGTCAAAAACGTGTGTAGGGCCCAGAGTTCCGGCCTGCAGCTTGTGTAACAGCTTGTTAGGACTGAATCCGTCCTGTGAAAAGAATCAAAGGATCTCTGAAGAGTAGAAACCAGGCTCCCTGTAGAAGACTGGAGGAATTGCTGAAAATTGCACTCTGTCTGTCAGGAACTGAATCTGCTGTGTGTTCTCCCGGTATTGTGCAGTAATTATGATCGGGATACAGATGCAGCCTGCCTGGTATAGTGCTTTATATGGATGTGTGAAGAGGTTGGTGTACCTCAAGTGAGCCCTGCTGACATTGAAGGACCCTATCTTATTTGGAGGTCGTGAGTACTAATTCAGGGTTGCTCCCTGTTGAATTGCCACATTAAATCCAAATGGAATTACTGTACTGCTGACTGTTTAATTCTCCTTTTCTCTGTGTGAAAGGGCCCCTACCAGCTGCTGATACACGGTTTGGACTAGCCACTAGGGCTTGGGTACCCAGGACAGTAACTGATAGGGATAGGCCTGTGCACAGAGCCATAGGTAGATTATTAGAGTGATAAGCTAATTAACCTGATTTCCCCTGTCCTTGTTATATCCCCTAAATAAATCAGAGCTGCTTGTTTCAGCAAAGTTATACTGCCTGAGGTATTTGTCTATGTTAAAGTACTGTACTGTGATTGTTGCACTGTATCTCATTTCACAGGAGGTCCCAGTGCGGAACCAGACCTGGGGGTAAGTGTATACTGTGAAGGTAATTCTGATATATTGTGTGGGCCACTAGTGGGAAGAAAGGGGGTTGCAGTGTCCCAGAGGGCTGTGACCAAGTTAGTTTAACTATTGCAAACCCTGACCTCTGGGTGGAGGCACCCGCCATTGGATCCAGGCCCCTCAACCTGTTAGTGGCAAATCAGGCAGGGGTAGTAGCCCCTGGGATAGCGCCATCTAGGGGTTACATATGCATTTATTGTTTCTTGTTAAAATGGTATTTCTATATTTTGGTTTAAAATAAAATAAACTTGCAAATGTAAAACAAGGGGTAAAACAAAGCAAGGGTCCATGACTTCAAGAGAGCAGATTTTCTAAAGATGGGTGAATGCCTCAGGGAAGACGTGATTGGGGGGGGGTGACCTGGTGGGGTGGAGGAACAGTGAGAAAAGATAAATTATACAATGGCAAGAACATTTCCTGGGCACTGATTGGTCAGTGTGTACCTAGAACAGTGAGGTTATCTGAGCACAACCTCACTGTATGAAGTCCAGGCACACACATGACAATCTCACATGAAGAAACCCCCGATATAAATTACTACACACAGCTCTGTCTACCTAGTGTCTCCCACATGATCTCGCTGACAGTTCAAGCTTTTGAGTTGCAAGGTCACTGCTTCTGCCACACATAGCACCCAGCAGTATCCTGTCTGCCCCCGACATAATTCACAACCATACAAATTTAAAATAAGTTAAAACAAAGCTGTAGCTCAAACTCACTTTCTCCCCACTTGCCCAATACACTTCCCAAAGCAATCATGCACAGCACACTGCCGCAGTCACTCGAGAACAAACCAGCGCAGAAACCAGATTCTATTACTTCCCAAGTATTTTCATGGCAGTGCTCCTGTGCTCTCCCCACTACTGAGACCAACAAAGCAACATTTTAAAGCACAGTTTCCACCTTGCAAGAAAAAAAGAAGTGAATTTCCGAGTCAGCTTTTCACTTGAGAACTGAGCGGCTTCAATGAACCCATAACTGCCGGTTTCATGGATCACTGACACCGCTTGCTTCGAGGTAATAAAGATGCCATGAAAACTGTGTTTTATTTTTTTACTGTGTAACAGTTTGAGCGTTTGTCTTCTGCTGGGAGCTGAGCCTATTGTGATACAAGAGGGACAAAAGGGAGTACTGGTACGGCTTCAGTTTCTGTAGGAGCGGGGTCAAGATGCATGATGTTTGCCACTTGAGAGTCAGAAACGAAACAGAATTTTTATGGCAGCATTTCTGCTTCAAGGGGCAGGGTCAGGATATAGGATGTGTGAGACAGGAAGGAAACTGAATTACTGTGACAGACAAGCACACACAGAGGTCAGAGACAGAATACAGTATGACGTGACAGAACCATCTAGTGGGTAAAAGAAAAACTGTGGACGTTTTTTCCTAAAAGTGATCCTACACATCAAAAATAACAGAAAAACATATTTAAACTTATGTATTAGTCTTTTTTTTTTGTTCTTTACAACTGAGCCATTGTATAACTGCAATAATGCACTCCAGGGTGTGGGTTGTGCAGGGATAACCTCACTTCTGGGGGTGTTGGAAACACTTGGCATGCCCAACCACCCTAGGTGTGAGGTTATCCCAGCACAACCCACACCCTCTCGTGCATTACTGCTTTAAAGGGACCATAGCGAAGGCAACAAATGTCTATGTCAAGCAAGTGCACAAAAGCAAGAGGAAAAGAGACTGCTATGGTTCTTGGAAGAAGTGACTGAAAAGGTAAAGGCTAAAAGGGTAGTATTCAGAAGGTAAAAGGAGATGCAGAGGGAGAAGGAAGTGTATCAGGTGTAACAGAGGGAAGCACGGACAGCAGTAAGGAGCTCAAAGATGCAAATGGAAGAGAGAATAGCAAAGTGGTAATGAAAGGGAACAAGACATTATTTAGACATGTAAGCAAAAAAAGGAAGCTCAGGGGTGGGATGGTAAGGTAAAAAAGGGAAGGTGGGGGACTGTGCAGAGAGTGACCAGGAAAAGGCAGACATCCTGAACAAATACCTTTATTCAGTGTTCACAGAGGTAGCAAATGGGGAGGCGCCACAAAAAGTTAACAACAGCAGTGGAGGGAGTGTGGTGGACACTAGTCTGTTCTCGGAAGAGAGCGTCCTGAAGGGACTCGCTAATCTGAAAGTGGACAAAATGATGGGGCCAGCTGGGGTGCATCCAAGAGTATTGAGGGAGCTCAGGAAGGTACCATCTGTTATCTGCATCTCTGACAGTCCTGTGTAACAGCTCACTGGAAACAGGAGTGGTTCCAGAGGACTGGAGGAAGGTAGATGTAGTCCTACAGCACAAAAGTGGTAGCAGGGAAAGACTGGCAATTATAAGCCTGTTGGCCTGACATCGGTGGTGGGAAAGTTAATGGAATTGCTGCTGAAAGAAAGGATTGTGGAATATCTTGAATCCAGTGGGTTATAGGCCCCAAGGCAGCATGGATTCATGGGGGTGGGGGTGGGGTTGAGGTCTGTTAAATGAATCCAATAGAGTTCTTTGACTAGGCAACCAAGGAACAAGATCAGGGTGGAATGGTGGACATGGCCTACCTAGATTTCAGCAAGGCTTTCGACATCATTCCACACAGAAGACCCATAAGCAAGCTGGGTAGCTTAGGGGTGGGTCCAAAGGTGATTAGCTGGGTAAGAAACTGCTTAGGGACAGGTGACAGAGGGTGGTGACACACAGAGTTCACTCCAAGGAAGTAAGGGTGACCAGGGAGATGCCACAGGGATCAGTGCTGGGACCAGTCCTCTTTAATGTCATTATAAGAGACACTGCAGAGGAGCTGGAAGGGAAGGTCTGCCTCTTTGCAGATGACACCAAAATCTGCAATAGGGTGGACACTCCAGGGGGAGTGGAAAGGATAAACAGTGACCTGAGAAAACTACAGGAGTGGTCATAGGTAGGCAGCTGGGATTCAATTTGAAAAAAGTGCAAAATGATGCACTTGGGGCACAAAAACTCAAGGCAAAGTACAAAATTGGTGGTGTGGCAGTGATGACAGCCACACAGGAAAGAGACCTGACAGTAATATCGGATGACCTAAAGGTGGCCAGGCAGTACAACAACACAACTGGGAGGGTTAGTGGAATGCTGCAGTGCATAGGGAGGGGGTATCACCAGCAGAAAGGGAGGTGGTATTGCCTCTGTACAGATCGCTGGTAAGATCCCACCTAGAGTGCTGTGTCCTGTTCTGAAAACCACATCTCTGGAAAGATACAGACAGAGTGAAGGTGAGCCAGAGGTGGGCAACTAAAATGGTGCAGGGTCAGTAACAGAATCCCTACAAGGAGAAACTTAAGGACCTGAATACGTATACACTAGAAGAGAGAAGGGAGACAGAAGATATGATAGAGACCTTTAAATACCTCATGGTGGTAAATAAGGTGCAAGAGGGCAGTATTTTTCAGGGGAAAAAAGGTGCTCAAGAACAAGGGGACATGATATAAAGCTGGAGGGGGGTCAATTCAGGATGGATGTGAGGAAGTACTTCTTTACAGGAAGAGTGGTGAATTCCTGAAGCAACCTTCCAGCGGAGGTGTTGAGAGTGAAAACAGTGATGGAATTCAACAATTCATGGGACAGGCACAAGGAAATCTTGGGGAAAGGAAGAGAGGAGGGAAAACGGACCAGAGATCGAACAGAATTTGTGATGATACTGTATGTAGGAAAAAATGGGCAGATTAGATGGGCCATGTGGTCCTTATCTGCCAGACAATTCTGTTTCTATCTTAAGCTGGTAAATATAAGCACATAATGAAACAGACATGCAATAAACAGAACATTTTATAGTAATATGAATTCACTTCCATATATATTTGAAATGATCTGCTATCACCCTTTAAAGGGACTGTCCCCAAAGGGACTGTTTGCAGTAGTTGATTTATCTAGTGTGATTGTGGCATGTGCAGTTTGCACGGGCCAGGTGGTGGCAGCCTATAATAAGGTGGTCTCTGAGGTACTCAACGCCACTGCACCGGTCCATCTATGACCCAGATCTTCTCACTTGAGATCCCCATGGTTTGATGGGAATCACAAGGTGATAAAAATCAAAGGTCAGAAGTTGGAGTGTTGCTGGCAGAAGAGCCATGCCAAGAAGGACAAACTGGCCTTGCATGTTCACTACAGTGAGTCCCAAGGGGCAATCAGCCATAAGAAGGCAGAGTTCCTATCCAGGGAGATTGCCGCAGGAAAGAACAGACCATCTCAGCTTTTTCGGATTGTAGACAGACTTCTTCATCCGGTCTGTCTTCATCTGAAAAAAGCTTTTTCAACTGCTTTATGCAATGAGTTTGCTCAGTTCCTCTCTGATAGGGTGTCCTCTATCTGATCAGGGATGTTGCTAGTGAGGCAAGTTTTGCCTTGCAGTGACCAGCCTGGTACAGTATGAGCAGAGGCACTCCTATCATCTGGGAGGAGTTTAGACCAGTGGAGGTACCTGAGGTAGTAGGGGTGATCTCAAAGCTGAGGCACACTTATTGTGAACTGGACCCGGCCCGACCCATTTCTTGATGAGATGCGTCGAGCCCACTGGTCCAGTGTTCACTGGGATTATCCGGTGATCACTGTAAGAGGGAATCTTTCCTACTGCCTTGAAGGAGGCATTGGTGGGACCTTTCTTGAAAAAGCCATCACTCGACCCTGATGACCTGGCGAATTATCGACCAATCTCCAACCTTCCATTCTTAGGAAAGGTTGCTGAGAAAATAGTGGGGCAGCAGCTTGAGAAGAACCTCATGACCTTTGACATCTTTAAGCCCTTCCTCTCTGACAGGTGGGGGCAGCTTTGCTGCTACGCCACTTTAAGATGCAGTGGAAAAGATTAAGTTAAGTAAATAGGCACGCACCCTGAGTTCCTCTGAACTCGGGGTGTGTGCCCAGGGACTGGAGGGAAGCACATGTGGTACCTCCCCATAAGAGTGGGCCACAGGTCGAACCGGGGAACTACAGACCAGTGAACCTTACTGCAATTGTGGGAAAACTGATGGAGACAATCCTCAAGGAAAGGTTGGTACAATTTCTTGAGGAAAACAACCTCCAGGACAGCAGGCAGCATAGGTTTGTCTGAGGCAATTCTGCCAGATGAACTTGGATGATTTTTATGACTGGGTTACTAGGGCACTGGACAGATGACATGCGGTGGATGTCCTCTGCCTGGATTTCAGCAAAGCCTTTGACTCGGTGCCACACGGTAGACTGACCTGCAAGCTGAAGAGTCTGGGAGCAGGGAGGAAAATGGTCAGATGAGTTGAGAACTGGCTACAGGGTAGACAGCAAAAGGTAGTAGTGGGGGGGAGGCATCTGAACCCGGGGTAGTAACAAGTGTTGTACTACAGGGCTCGGTGCTGGGACCAGTTCTGTTTAACATTTTCATATCCGACATTGCAGTAGGGATTAAGAGCAAGATCAGTCTCTTCGTGGATGATGACACAAAGATTTGTGCCGAGGTAGATGGGGGCGGGGGGGGGCAAAAGTACTTCAGGAGGATTTGGCAAAACTGGAGGAATGGTCTCACTCTTGGCAGCTAGGTTTCAATGCCAAGAAGTGCAAAGTGATACATTTAGGAGGCAAGAACCCAGGACACAATTACTGGCTGGAGGGTGCCCCGTTAACAAAATCCAAGGAGGAGAAAGATCTGGGTGTGCTGGTAACCAGGGAGATGAACCACTCTGCTCAGTGCAGGAAGGCAACAGCAAAGGCAAACAGGATGCTAAGGTGCATAGCAAGGGGGATTACTTCTAGGAGTGGGGATGTCATCTTGCCCCTGTACAGGTCCCTGGTGAGACTGTACCTACAGTACTGCGTCCAATTCTGGAGCCCCTACTTGAAAAGGGACATCAAACTACTGGAAGGGGTACAGCGCAGGGCAACAAAATGATCCTGGGGTTGGGGGACAGGCCATATGAGGAGAGACTGAGAGAGTTCAATATGTATACCCTGGAGGAAAGAAGGGAGAGAGGGGATATAATTGAGACCTTCAAGTACCTGAATACTGAGCAAAAGTATTCATTCAGTATCTCTGCCTTTTCACTGTCTCCCTCTGCCCTGTGTAGAGGTACAACTAGGGGGCTTCGCCTCTGTTCCACCACCCGCACCCTCCCAGAAACCACTGTGGTCCAACTGCTCTTCATACTTGGCAACCTCTGAGGCAGTGGTTGTGGCAGTGGTGCTCTTTGGGTGGGGGAGGCCTCCTTAGTCCTTGCCAGTTCAGCCTGAAGGTGGGCAATCTCCTCCCTCAGAGCTGACAGTTGCCTGCAAATAGGACAGCAGCGCAGTTTCCAGAATGTCTCCCGGAAAACTGCTGCCCCACAGCCAGTGCATTGCACCACTCCCCACATGTCCCTCTCCCTTATAATATACAATATGTAATATATACACATTTTTTTTTTTTTGTGGTGGTGTGTACTTACCCTTTATGCACTGTGATGGGTTATTAAGAATATGACAGTTCTGCCCCAAGACCTGTTGAGGAAGTGATGTCAGAACTTTGGCTATAAAGGAAATGCCACGCCTGGGGGGGTGGAGGGTGGGGAAGGGGGGGTAGTCCATAATCACAGGTGACTGTTAGAAACAATCAAATACACCACTGCTCCACCACCCTGGTGAGTACTGCCCTTTACAGTAATTCAACTAACCTCCAGTAACTTATTTAAAAATAGTTTAACTATCACAAACTCCTACGCACCAGTAAATTATTTAAAAATAGTTTCTGTCCCAAAATCCTAGTAGTCAATCCAGCTACCCCCAAGGGACAACCAAAATGCAGTATTCAAACCCTTGTGAAGTTACTTCCAAGATAAAGGTACTCTTTTACATATGTTTTGGGAATGCCCATTGGCAAGTTCCCTCTGGATGGGTATTACAAATAATATAGCTAGCAAACTTGGAATTGGTTAATATATTAAGCCTGAGGTTTGCATTTTAGATGACCTCAGTCGAGTAACTTTCAAGGTCTTAAAATACTACTTAACTTTGATAGCACTAACTGCTAAAAAACTTTATTTTGAAGCACTGGAAGGACCAACAAATACCTTCATTCACTGAATGGAGGCAAGAACTTTCATCAAATCTGAGAACATAAAAAAATGATCGCTAGTTTGAAACATACTCTCCCAGAATTTACCAACAGAGGAGGCAAACTATATGATATAGTTATCTCTTACTGATCAGATCTGGCACTTTCTCTGTACTATTTATTCTTTTATATTTTACTATCTACTTCACTTCACGCTGGTGATTAAAAGTTCTCCTTATTTTTCTGGTTCTTATATTCCCTACGTGGATGAAGGATATTATGTTGCAGAATATGAATTCTGAAAATACTGTGCTCGATTAAGATACATTTCTTTTATAAGTATGTATAGGTCTCATGAAGTTGGGTGGATTTAAATGGGTGGAGGTTGAGTTTGTTAGTGTTTGTATTTATTTATTTAACTTTTTGTATTCACAAGTTTTTAGGATGCTTATTTACATGTGATTAGTATTTTCTGATGACTGTATTCAACCCCCTTATTTTGTTACTCTCTTGTTATTATGGTTTGAATTTTGAAGATAATAAAGATTACAGAATTAAAAAAAAAGGGTTGTTTCCTCAACCTCCTATGGGGGATGACCACAGAGAGGCAGGGGGACCCCCCCCCAACAGGTCTGGTGAGGTCCAAGACTGGCCAAGACCATCTGGGCACCAGCCTGAAGAAGAAGAGGGGGGGGGGGCTGACTAGAGGAGGACTCCAGAAGGACAAATTTAGTGAAAATGAAAAAAGGAAAGTGGAAGGTGGAAAACCACAGGACCCTGTAAGGAAAGTTCAAAGAGGGGAAAGAAGGGGAAAACTGGAGTCAGGCTGGTGGACTGGAGTTAGAAACCAACAAAGGCCTGGAAAGAGCTGCACCCTGAGGAAGGCAGGGAGGCTACATGTATAGATGCTCACCCCAAACATAGTCTGTTGTTTAAAGAGATTCTGCAAACAAAGTAAAAAAAAAAAAAGTAATAATAAATGGCTTCCGAATGTGGGAAGGCCATAATGCTTGGCTAGAGTGAAAAAATAAGGCTATTGGGGAAGGATGACTTCTCCTTTACCACAAGACTTTTTTTGTTTGTTTATTGTATGTATTTTGAAAAAGATACAGACAAAGGAGATGGAGGAAGGATCTATATATGTTTGGCTTGCTTGACATACAAGTTCTGGGAAGAGAGGGGAGGGGAAATGGAAAAACAAAGATCCCCCTTTTTTTGTACGATGGATGGGATATAGACCATATAAGACCTGAATCCATTTCCTTTCCTTTTTTTTTCAAAACAAAAATGTTTGCACAAGGGGCAAAGACGAAGTAGTATAAAGTAAAGAAAAAGAGCGGGTGAGCTTCCCAGAGACATGGCTCTCAGTGAGCGAGGGATGGTGGGCAGGTTGTGGTAATAAATAGTGAAGATATTCTGGAAGATCAACAATTATGGTGAGTACATCATTTTCCTGTCTCCCAAGAATCAATCTTCACCATTTATTACCATGTCTGGGTCACAGTACCAAGCTTACCACCCAAGAAGGGCAGTGCTGGCTCATCCTAAGGGAAATGTTTTTTCCCTCAGCCTCCTGCAGGGGGATGACCGCAGAGAGGCAGGGACCCCTCATAAGACAGCAATGCCCAAAACTGGTCAGGGACAGACCGAGGCTCCTGTGACCTGGAAGCAGGAATTAGAATGCTAATTCATGCCTGACCCTGTGGGAGAAAAGTGAGTCCCCTGGAAACACAAGGCCAACACTCTACACCTAGCCAAAGGTGACAACCTGGAGAGATGAAGCCATGCCCTCCACCACATGCAAACTGCTGCTCCCACCAGCCTAAAGCTACCTCACTGGCATCATAAGATGCCCTTGATGTGTGCTTCGTCAGCTCCAGGCCCTACATGGAAAGACCAATGGTCTGCCTGGTTGTGTCACAATCTGGCAAGGATGCTAGAAGCTGACCCAGCATCACCCACAGGTGCCTTCCATAGGTCACCTGATGTGCCTGATGTGTTGCAATACAGAGCACTGTGCTTGCTGCAGAGAACACTCTAAAACCTCATACATCAAATTCCACAGATTCAGAGTCT
This sequence comes from Neoceratodus forsteri, assembly GCA_016271365.2. NCBI lineage: Eukaryota > Metazoa > Chordata > Ceratodontiformes > Ceratodontidae > Neoceratodus > Neoceratodus forsteri. Next base: position 676,196,870 of record CM057454.1, on the reverse strand, counting down.
GGAGGGCAGTCATGCACTAAGCACCCATGCCCAAAAATGGTGTACAGGAGCTGGATCCCAGAGAAGGGATGTGGCATGGGTCCTGGAGATCCCATGGGTGTGTAATACCTGTGTCCTAGGTGTCCATCACAGCTGGAGGAGGGGCAGAGGGATGGAGCCAGACATCCCTGGTTGCCACTATAAAGGGCAGAGGCCACAAAGGGATGATTGCAGAGTCATGGCTGTATTCCCTGATAAAATGATATCATCAGGTGAGCAGGGCTGTGGCTTTTAAAACAAGAAATTCCTAGCTCCCTCATCAACTTCACCACAAACTGCTGGTACAAACTGTACCCAGTGTCGGAGGACAGATGCACAGAAGTATCCACTTCCTCAGAAGAGGAAGTGGAAGATGAAGAGGAGCTAGAGTCAGGGGATAGTGGTGCTGGGGTTTCAGACCACAAAATGGCTTGATCTAGTGACCTGAAGTACTGAAGGAATGCACTCACCAAAGCCCTGAACTGTTCCCAGGTCAGGGGCCCTGCAGAACCCAAAATGCCTGGGAGAGGAGGAGGAGAAGGCAGAGGAGGGTGAGAAAGAGAAGGGTAATGGATGACCAGGCCGGCTTCTCTGCCATTGCTATGAGAATGTGCAGGTGACCTCACCAGGGGGAAGGCCTGGCAAACTTATCCACAAAAGAATACTCAAAAGGCAAGGAGTGGTCAATATAGTGCCCTTTGGGGGAAGCCCCAGGTGGGGAGAGCAAAGCTAAGAAGGTCCCATAGGGATGCCTTGATCACCACAAACAACAGGACCTGATGGCTCCAGTATGACCAGGGGCCCTGAAGCAGTGCTTCAACTCCTGCCCGAGCTGCCACTTACCCTGGGCAAGGAGTGAGCTGCTGACTGAGACCACCCAGCACTCGCCTCACCAGAAAGTACCCTGCCCCTTGGACTAGGCCTCTGAACAGGCCCTGCATTAGTCTCCAAAGGAGCAGGACAGAACACCCTTCAGCATCGCAGACAGTGCCTACCCCTACCAGGCACAACTACCAGCACCCTCCCCGGCGCTGCAAGCGGCACTGGCACAGACAGCCAGGAAGTGGCATCACCAGCAGCACCAGACAAAGAAGAATTTCTCTGCGACAATGCCAACCCAAACAAAGGCCCAGAACCTGGCCCAGGAAGACCCCCCTTCATCGCCAGAGTCCTGCAAGAAGACCAGGCCCTCCTGGCTCCCAACCCGCTGGTTATCCAACCACTCGGGATGAGCTCCAGAACACCTCCACAGATTGCTTGGAAGTCCCAGCTCCAGAGGTCTTCCCTCTCCTGGCACCACAAGTGGTTTCAGAAGGAGACCTGGCATTGCGGCCGACATCACTCTGCTTATCAGCACTAGCCTTAGTACCAGGAGCCAAGGCATCGCCAGGCCACAACACTAAGGTGGCCACTGTTGTAAGCCCAATGTGTAGCTTTGACCTCATCACTTGGGCGTACGCGCCCTGAAGAGACCACAGACTGGGAGGTGTGCTCAGCCGTCCCCCTCCCCTGCCCGGGGGAGGCCAACTGTCCATCTGACCCCTCAGCAAGGCTCTCCATCTCATCAAGGCAAGGACCAGGAGAAGCCTGGTTTCTTTCAGTATGTATACTATTGAGGAGAGGTTTAGGGGACAAGCCCAGGAATCTTACCTTGGAGTCCCAGGTGTACAGCCTGCCTCCAAAAGTGGGGTGCTGATGACCCCACTTCATCGCCCATATCTCTAGGGTGTGGAAATCCACGGAGAAGTAGGCATTGCAGTGATCCAAATTTTGGTCAGCTACAAGGCAGGTCCAACAGCAGTCATGCCAATCCTGGATGGATACAGGTCTCTCACAGGGGCACCAAGGCATGGGGGGGGCTGTCCTTCTTCTTACCCCCCTCCCCCCTGGGAGCTGGAGATGACTGAAGCAGAAAATACTTTAAAAAATGTGAAAAAAGGCACCCAGTGCTGTGGCACAAAGAAAGGTGAAAAAACAACACCAAAAAATACCTAAAGATATAGCACCAAGCTGAAAAAAAACAGTGGCAAGAGGCGTGACACAGTAGAAAAAGCTCGAAGCTGCAGCTTCCACAGTGTCGCCTCGATGGCAGGAAAAACAGAACTGAGGTGTGCAGGGGGCCAGCATCAGTTACTGATGAGTCCATGAGCGCCAAGTCATTTATCTGCCTCGTGGGTAGGGCTGTCAACAACGTTGGACCCCTAGCTCTAAGCTGTGAAAGGTTTTGCTCCCGCAGGGTCCTAGTACCTCCAGCACAAACCTAGACATGGTAATAAATGGTGAAGATTGATTCTTGGAAGAACTATTCCTTCAGGAACCTTATCTTCAGGTGAGGTGATTTCAAAACTGGATGGTTCACCTGCCCTTTTGAGATTGCCAGAAGGTCTTGACAGAGGTAGAGTGGGAGCCATTTTAGGCATCAGGAATAACAGAGAGTACCATGGTTAGCTAGGCCAGTCTGGTGCTACAAGAATCATAGTTACCCATTCCATTCTAACTTTCAGAAGCACTTTCTGTATCAAAGGAAATGGTGGAAAAGCATAAAGGAACCTGTTTCCCCAGTACATGCTGAGATTATTTTCTGGGACTGTTTCCGGATACGGACCTCTGTAAAAGAATACTGGCAGCTTCTTGGTCTCCTATGAGGCAAAAAAAAAAAAACTGCCTATGGGACTCCCCTCTTCCTGAAAACTGACCATACTACAGTTTGTTTCAGGGACCACTTGTGTGTGACATGACCCATCTTGCTGAGTGAATTTACCAGCCCACTGCCCTTCCCGTACACATGAGTGGCAGAGATGTGTACTCTAAGAGTAGGTTTCACAGGTTTCATAGGCCATATGAGTAAAAGCATATCATGATTGCTCACTGCTGGTCTATAGTTGTACCCAGTTATACCATGTTCTAGCATATGCTTATCAGATTTCTTATTGAATATTTCCGTTGTCCTACTCTTGACTATGTGACCAGACAAGCTGTTCCATAATATAACCACTCATTGTGTGAACCATGCTCCTCTCAACTGTCTTAAATGGTCCTCCCTCTGGTATTGAAAGTATTGTCTTCACTGTATAATTTCAGGCATTTCCACAGGTCATGAAATTACTGGTAACTTGATAAATTAGGACTATCCCCCCACCCACACACACACACACACATTCATCTGTGCTCCAAAGTGCAGTATATTATCACGGACTTTGGTTTAAAAGACCACATCCCAAATGCCCCCAACATAAATTTTATTATGTTTCAAAATCAAGAACAATCATAGAATCAGTGTATAGTATAATCAGGTAGAAACTGGAAGAAGTATAATACAATTAGCATTAACAAGAAATATAGAATAAAGCATCTATAACTAATAAAACATATGCAAATATATATTCACTGTATCTCAAAGGCACCAAAGTTTAATTAAAAAACCTGATAAGCTAACCCAGATATACAAAGGTTCCAGATTTTGAGAAAAGAATCTATGATGTAAATAGTGTAGCTTATCCTTTCGTTACTTGCAGTAAAGCCCACATGGTCAAGCCATTCTGTAATACAGGATGGAGTACTACCTTCTATTTAGAGAGAACATGTCTTTTAAAAGCTAGGGTGACTGACAGAAGTCATATTCGATGAATTCCCGTAATGTGTAGAAAATTGAATATATCACCCAAGATAAAAATTGCTGGGGATAAAGTGAACGAGTTACCAAAGATCTTTCGGCAGACTGAATGAATTTGCTTTCATATGCCATAAATCTTGGTACAGTGCCATAACAGATGAGAAAGGTTGGCGTGAACTGAGTTACATCTCCAGCAATTATATGTGCTAGAACAATCCAATTTTTTAAGTTTGTCAGGAGAAAAATACACTAGGTGGTGAATCTTAAACTAAGTAAGTCTCTTTGTGTTTCTTTGCTGCTTCCATTGGGATTGTCTCAGAGTAAGGGCCACAGTTTCGGAGAGACTGCAGTATTAAATTCAGTTTCCGACTTAAATTTAGCTGAGTTGGTAATGGAAGAATCAGATTCAGATATAATTGTGTAACTAGTACTTGCTCCTTTCCTCATCTTTGTCAATTTAAGGATCTGATCCCATCCAGAATTATCTATGAGTTTATATTTTGAGTTGAGTACATTCTGGAGTAAGGCTTCTTTCAGTTGTAAGTAGAACGAAAACTTGAAACTTTGGAATCTTCTACTTGGATTTAATTTCTTCAAATGACAGATGTCTGTTATTGGCTAACTGAATCAAAATGTTTAATTTTATTAATGCCCGACTTCCACCAACCTATATTTTTAATTTGCTTATTAATAAATTAAAGGGTTGTTCCAGAGACGGGTATGCTAGTTTGGAGGTGTGTCTAATTTTAATAAAGTAGTCAATCCACTACAAAACCAAACAGAAGCAGGTATTGTAGGGTAGTTTCTTAAACAGGAGAGGATGTTTACAAAGAGTAGATCTGTAAGTGATGAAGGCTTAACTAAGAGACTTTCTGTGATGGATTAGGGTGATAGGTTTTTATCACTAGAAGGAAGTTTGTTTTATTAGGAAGGACCAGTGATAACCCTGCCATCAGGGTAAGTAGAATCTTCCATGAGGGGCAGCATGATTTTTAAGGCTTAGACTAGGGAGTTTATTGGCCCACAAAAAACGTTAAGTCTCTCAATTTGTTAAATCAAAAGGCATTTATAGGTGTGGGTAGATTACTTAAGAGATAAAAAAAATTAGAAGCAATAATTATTTTTATAGAATTATTCTTTCCCCAGAGTGTGTAATTTGTTCCCATTTTGTTCCCATTTATCCAAATCTTTATTAGTATCTAAGATAAGAAAAATTGAAGTCCAAAGTCTAGCTACTGAATTATGAACTAACATACCTAAATATGTTAAGCTATGCATTGCCCAAGAGACTATGACGAGGGAAGCCATCTTATTTACCCCAATTAAGATGAAGACCTCGGAGTTCCCTAAAGAGCTGCAGGAGATCAGAAGGGTTACTGAGGAAGAAGTGAGGCTGACGAATAGTTAATAACAAATCATCTACAACGGTGAGTACGTCATATGATTTTTTTACCAATTAAAATATCACAAATGCTGAATGTGTCTAAAATTTTAATTAAGGGTTCTACTGAATATAATAAAAAGAAAAGGGGATAAAGGGCAACACTGTATTGTGCCTCTGTAAAGGTTAAAGAGCTAGTGTACTGCCTGGAATTAATCGTAACTTTCACATGAAGTCAGCTATCACTTCTTGTATCTCAAGTATTTTTCCTTTTCGGTTTCCTACTTAGAACACTTTCCAACTTGCAGTACTAGGGTGATATGTTGAGCAGCATTCTGTCCAGAGGCTAAAAAAAGTCAGTTCTGTTCCTCCCACTACATCAACACTGAGACCACACCGACTGTGACATCACTAGTAACCAAGGAGAACCGTTTCTCACTGCCAGATCATTCTCTTTCACATGAAGCAGTAGGCACTGGTTCTTCTTGGTTACTAGTGATGCCACAATTTTCTGCATTTTGACTGGTAACTTATGAAAGTCACTGCTCAGACTGCAAGGACTGTGGTGCCTCAAGGCGTTTGTTCACATTTCTGATGATGTAGTGGGAGGAACAGAACTCTTTTTAGCCTCCAAACAAAGTGCTGCTCCACACAATGGCATAGAACTGCCAGGTGGAAAATATTCTAATTATTAAACAGAAAATAAAAAATACTTCAGATTTAGGAAGTGATAGCTGACTGCACCTGAACATTACTATTAATTTGAAGCAGTACACTAGCTCTTTAATGGGGTCTGAGACTATTCCATTTGACAAGAGGCATGCTTTGGGTTTACTGTATAAAATATTAGGAAAAACAAGTGAGGTAACTAAACAATAAAGAACAGAGCCAGTGAAAACAAGTACTTACAAATATGCAGACACCTTGGCATCCAGTCATCTACATAAGAGGAGAAGCAATCTGTTGTTGAATAAAATTCCTTTATTTGGTATAAATGATAAAAATCCAAACCGCTGCATGCTCGTTAAGTGTGGCAGGTACAGATCTATCCCCAGAACAACTAAATGTTTTCAAGGCCTACAGCGTTTTATCAAAGCATGAAAATATTTGGTTGTTGTGAGGGAGAGGGCAGATCTGTGTACCTGCTTCACTTGAACTTGAATGGTAGTTTGAATTTTTATCGTTTGTACCAAATAAAGGAATTTCTTATTGCAACAATAGATTGCCTCTCCTCTTATGTGGTGACCAGGAAGCTGAGCTGTCTGCATATTTCTATGTATAAATTCTTAACCCAGTTACAGAGATTGTGACCAAAACTGTATTGAGTGTGGACTTCTGTAGAAATGACCATTCAAGGGTACCAAATGCCTTACTATGTTTAAATGACAGAAGTGTTGAGGGGGTGGCCATTTTCTTAAAGGAGTGTTCTTAAATTGTCAGCTGAATTTCTACCCTCATAAACCCTAGAAGTTCTTTCCCTATCAGATTTTTAATTACATTTTGTAGTCTATTTGCACAAATTTTAAAATCCATATTTAGTAAAGAAATCAGCCAATAGCTAGAGCATTCCAATAGGTTTTTGTTTTTCTTTAGTAGCAAGGATATATATGCATTGTTCATAGTGTCAGTGACAGATCCACTTTGGAATGATTCTTGACAAGCCATGTGGAGATATTGTGTGATTACTGGATCAGGTGTTTGTATACTTCTGCAGAAAAGCCATTGGCCAGAAAACTTCCCTGAAGCAAAAGTACCTGTAGCTGATGATATTTCTTGTTGGGTAATCAAAGTTTCTAAGCTAAGATTATCAGAGCCAAATAATTTGGGCAGTTTGACACTAGAGAAAAATCCTCACAACTTTGACGGATCTGCAGAACATCAGCTTGAGTAAAGACTGGCACAAAATGTTTTAAAGCAAGAGTTAATCTCTCTTAAGTCATGAGTGACATTGCTATTAGGGAGGCAGATTCAATTAACAGTACTCTGGGTTGCTTGCTTTTTACAATGAGAAGCTAGGAGCTTGCCAGCTTTTTCCCCACATCCCAATAACTTTGTCTGCTATGAAAGAGGGCATATTCAGATGTTGAGGGTAAGATTTTTGTTAATAGAACAGTTATGGAAGAACTTATTGTAACAGTAGATCTTCCAGGGGATCTCAGTCATCAGGTCACACTGTAGGTGAAGCAGAATCCACATGGAAGATTATCAGCAGTACAACTGGCGCTGCCTATACTGTCAACATCACCTACCCTATAAAGGCGTGAGTGGTCCTGCGCCCTCTTCAGTTCTTTCTCCCGGAGACACAGGGAAGCATAGCTCTAGCCGTGGGGAACCGAGGAGAAGGAGAGAGAGAGAGAAGCCCAGGGCTGTGTGAAAGACAGGATACACCAGACAGCCAGTTCCAGAATAAGAGCCCCACGAAGGGGTAGGGTGGCGGGGAAAGCAGACTGAGATCCCTTTGAAGATCTGCTGTTACGGTAAGTTCTTATGTAACTGTTCTATCTTCTTAAGGGGTATCTCAGTCATCAGGTCACACCATAGGAATGAGTTCCAAGCAGTTAGAGGTGCAAACGGACAGTCTGGGAGGAAGGCCAACCATAAAAACTTAAGACAGGAGGCCCTGCAGCACAGCACTGCCAAACCCTGCATGGGTTCTTGAGGCAATGTCCAGACTGTAGTGCTTGGTGACAGTATGGACGGTATTCCAGGCGGCAACCGCACAGATGTCAGCAGCTGAGACTCCTTGGAAACATGCCACAGAGTTAGCCATGCCTCTTGTGGAATGAACCTTGACAGCTCCTCCAGGCAATTCTTTGTCAAACTTGTTGTAGCAGAACACAATGCAATTTGCCAACCACTTGGATAAACGCTGCTTAGAAACTGAAGCACCCTCTCTACCTGGGGCGAAGGAAACAAACAACTGCTTCAATTTTCTAAATTCCTTGGTGTGAGGTAGGTAGTACTTGAAAGTTCTACATACATCTAATGTATGGAGTAGTGCTTACCCTAGACTGGCATGCTCAGGAAAATAAACAGGAAGGTGGATAGACTGGTTAAGTGTAAACTCAGAAACCACCTTAGGAAGAAACTTACGATTTGTGAGCAAAGACACCCTGCCTTTCTGAAAAATCAAATAAGACTCCTCACACCAGAAGGCCTGAGGCTCTGAAATCCTTCAAGCGGAAGGAATGGCAACTAAAAATAATGCTTTCCAGGACAGAAAGTGAAGCTCGCAAGCAGTGACTGGCTCAAAAGGAGACCGGGTCAATGTCTCTAAAACAAAATTTAAATCTCAAGCCGGGGACAGGAGAATGGATTGGGAGTTTCAGATGCAGGATGCCCCAGAGAAACATATGGGAGACAACCAGCTTAGCAACCGTGCGGTCTCTCATGGGCTCATGAAAGGCAGAAATAGCCAAAAGGCACACCTTGAGGTAAAAGTACTGGAGACCTGAGTCAGACAGAGAGATCAGGTAGTCCAGGATCGAGCTCACCAGAAAGGTGAAAGGGTTTAGATTATGTTTGGCATCCCAGATGGCAAACTGCTTCCACTTCATGACGTACATGGCTCGAGTGGAAGGCTTCTGGGCAGCCACTAGGATGTCCGCCACTCTGTTGGAGACCCCAAACCTGGCAATGGTTATGTCCTCAGGAGCCAAGCATGCAGATGGAGGGATCTGAGGTTGGGATGGACCAGGGTCCCCTGAGCCTGGGTCAGCAGATTCCTACAGACGGGAAGAGGAACCAGAGGCTCATCCACTTGCTGCTGAAGCAGTGGAAACCATATCTGCTTAGGCCAGAATGGGCTACAAGAATCATGCTGGCCCCCTCCATCTGCAGCTTGATCAGCACCCTCTGAATTAGAGGAAAAGGAAGGAAGGTGTAGAGGAACCTCCCACTTCAGGAAAAGAACAACGCATCTCACCAGAAAACTCCAGGCCCTGGATCTAGCCAGCAAAAACTGGGTAGTTTTGCACTAAGTGAGGATGCAAAGAGGTCCAACTTTGGGCGACCCCATCTGTCAAATAGATTCTCTGTGATGGATAAGAGAAGTTTCCACTCATGCATGCTGGACTGAGTCCAGCAGAGGTTGTCCGCCAGAGTGTTTAGCATGCCGGGGATGTGGACCGCTGAGAGTGTCAGACCATGATCTAACACCCAGTACCACGCTCTCATGGCCTCCCTGCATAGGGGATATGAATGGGTCCCCCGTTTGTTGATGTAGTACAACACACTGAAATTGTCTGATTGCACCAACAGCTGATCTGGAGCAAGGTGGCTCTAAAAGGCCTGCATGGCATAGCGCACTGCCCTCATCTCCAGGACACTAATATGCAGGGAGGTTTCTATTTGGGACCAAGAGCCTTGGGTTTGGAAGGGTGCCAGGTGCACTCCCCAGCCCAGACTGGAGGCATCAGCGGTGAGGATCTGCTGAGGACTGGAGATTTGAAAGGGAACGCCCTGCAACAGATTCAAGGGGTCCATCCACCACTGCAGCACCTTGTGGACTGGGGAAGAGACCAGGACTAGGTGCTCTAACTTGTCCATGTGCTGGCTCCACTGGAGTATGTGCATATGAAGCCTGGCCAGTGGGACAGTGCTTATGGCAGCTGCCATCAGACCCAGCATTCTTAGGTACACCCTGGCAGGAACATAACGTCTTTGAGTGACTTCCTCAGCTTGGGCTATAAGACACTCTGATCTGTTCTGGGACAGGAAGGCCTTCCCCTGCACAGTGTCCAGAACTGCCCCTATATACTGCAATATTTGGGATGGCACTAGGACCAACTTGGGCAGGTTGCCAGTGAAGCCCAGGGAGATAAAAAACTGGAGAGTTCTCCCCAGAGTCTGCAGAAGCTGTTCCCTGGTCGGGGCCTTCAGGAGCCAATCATCCAGATAAGGGAAGATATACAAACCCTCCCATCTGAGAGCTACTGCTATTGTTGCTAAGCGCTTGGTAAAGACTCGCAGAGGACAAGCCAAAGGGCAGCACTTTGAACTGGTAATGCTTGCCCTGAAACGCAAGGCGGAGAAACCTTCTGTAAGGAGAAAAGACCAACATGTGCAGGTAAGCATCCTGAATGTCCAGTGAACACAGCCAGTCACCTGTCTTGAGGAGAGGCATCAGGCCTACAGAGTTACCATCTGGAATGTTTTGTACTGGACATACAGATTGGGGTCCTTTAGATCCAGAATGGGCCCCAAATCACCGGTCTTTTTGGGGACCATGAAAAACCTGGAATAAAACCTCTTGTCTCTCTGGCACCTGGGTACTGACTCAGAGGCCTGCTTGTGCAGAAGGAACTGTACCTCCTCCCAGAGAACAGACAAGTAAGCTGGGGGATAATTGGAGGGCAGGGGAGGGGTGTCTGGAGATTGCTCAATGAGCTCCAGGGTGCGACCCCTTTCTACAATCTGCAAAATCCAGGCATCCGAGGTTATACTTCTCCACTGATTTAGATTATGGGAGAACCAGCCTCTGACCACCACCTCCTGGTCAGTGTCTAGACGAGGGGATCTGGCAAGGAGTCAAGCAGAGGCAGATCCAGCTGCCCGGGCTGGTCCCTTAGTTCTGGGATGCTTGGCTGCAGTTCCAGCATTAGAGGAGGAGGGCAAGACAGCAGGGACTCTGCGCATCTCTTGACGGGTGAGAGGCTGCACTAGGTCTGTTGGTTGCCCTGAGAAAGGGGGAGGGGCAGTCTACCTCTCGGCTGAGTATGATAGAGAGAGTGGCCAGACTTGATAGCCCTGCCTGAGGCCTGCAGATTGTTTATGATATCCTGGACATCAGGACCAAACAGTTTAGTGCCACTGAAAGGGGCATTAAGCACCTTCTGCTGGACACCAGCAGCAAAACGTAGACCCTCAACCAGGAGTGCCTACGTAGGCATATGCCCATGGCAGCATCCCTGGCAATAGTGTCAGCCATGTCACACAAGGCCCTGAGGAGTTGCTTGCTAACATCCTCAGCGGTCTGCAGGTACTTAAGAAGTTCCTGCTTCTGTGTGCCACCTGGGAGGGCCTGGGTGGCAGCCTTGCCCTTCTTCCAGTTCAAATTCTGGTACTTAACCGTATGAGACAGGTAGTTTGCAATCCTCAACCCAAGGGTGGAGGAGGCATAAACCCTCTCACCCCAGAGGCAAATTCTGCGGGACTCTATCTGGGGTGAGAGTGCTAAGGTGCTTGGGCAACTTAGACCTGTCATGGGCTGCCTTAATGACCACTGAGTCTGTTTCAGGCTGGGCAACACAGTAGGGGAACCCCTGGGGGGGCATGGTAAAGTTTATCCGCCCCACTGGGCATAGCTGGCACCATGTCTGGCCTATGCCAGGCTGCCGTGGTTGCATTCCTCAAAGCAGGCAAGACTGGAGGAATGATTTTGGGGGGAGACTCTGGGATCTCCAAGAAGACCACCAGCTCCTTCCTGGTGACATCCTCTTCCTCAGTGTGAAAGCCCATGGCTGAGGACAATTGCTTCACCACAATGAAAAATGTGGGGTCCTCAGGAGGAGAACCAGAAGTATGCTTAACAGAATCCTCACTGACAGAGGAAGCTGTGGCCCTGTCAGAGACCAGGATCTCTTCCTCTTCCTCCTCATCATCAGGAAGAATGAGGTCTGGATGGTACTCCTCCTCGACGTCAATCTCTTCCAGATCAAGGTCTGACATCAAATGTGCAAACGACGGCCTGCGGGGAGCCTCCCGCGGCCTATGAGTAGGTGTCAACAATAAAGCCTCTGTTGACAGTGCCGGCGATGTGGGCCTATATGTGCCCAATTGCTGTAAAATAACCGAAGTGAATTTAGTTAGAATTTCATTTAGGTTGATGACCGTCGAGGGCTGCGTCAACGGGGCGGGGGGGAAGTTGCAGTGCAGTGATCGGCAACCTGCCTGACGGGCCCTCAAGAACCCACAGAGCCTGTAGCCCTGGAAATAGAGGGGTCAGGCCTTGACAGGGGGTGCCATTGATGACAGGAGATCGACGACCAGCCACCCTGGGAATCAGGTGGATGCGCTGTTGGTATGGGTCTGGAGGGCACAAAGACCTGGACAGTGACTTTGCACCTTGGTGCAGCCGCAGCCGACGAGGATCCCCCGGATGATGGAAAACAGACTGTCGGGGAGTGAGATTACCGCTAGGTGTAGCGGTTGGATCCCTTTTTTTTTTTATGACTTTTCCCTGAGGACTTGTCTCTGGCCTTGGAGGCCTGGGAACTCAATGACCCTGTCGTCGCCTTAGAGGACAGGACCCCGAAGGACCCCTGCCCAGAACTGGCTCCCTGTTGATCCATGAGAAAATTTTTAAGTGTCTTTTTGTGTCACCTAAAGGTAGTTTGGTTAAACTTCTGGCAGAGCTCACAGTCAGCAACTTCATGGTCAGGCCCAAGACAGCAAACACAGCAGGAATGTTCTTGAACTGTGTCTGGCTCTGCTCCACTGAAGTGCAGGTTTTGTGTGGGTTCCAGTTTTGATTTTTTGTCTTTTGTTAATTCTGATTGAGCCTCATTTTTTTCCTTCAGGGCAATTGTTTGCTTCATTGATAACTGGGCATCTTCCCTGGCTCTCCTGGTCTTCCCACACATGAACCAGCCACCCCATTATGGAAACTGTCACTCAATTCACTCAAGTGCTGCTGCAACTACACCATGAAATCTGTGAATACTCTAGGGGCAGAAGCGAGTCTTAATGGCATTGCCCTGTATTGGTACTGACCCATCCTGACACTGGAACTTAGGTACTTTCTGTGGCTTTGCTCTTACTGGAATATGGGGATAAGCATCCTTCAGATCCAGTGAGTAAAGCCTGATGTAAAGATGGGATTACTGTTTGCAAGGTGACCATTTTGAATCTTTCCTTTTTTATGCAGCTGGTCAGACGCCTTAGGTCAAGTTCTGATCACCATTTTCCTAATTTTTTTCTTTGTTATAAAGTATCTTGAGGAAAAAAAAAACCTTTCCCATTTATTTTACTGGTACTATCCACAGTATTCAGAGTTTGCAGCCTTTTAACTTCCAGTTTTAATTATTACATCACTGCTGATGAATCTGGCTTGTATATCTTGAATTTCTTTAGTTTTAGACTTGTAACAAAAGATAGACTGAATCCATCTCCCATTAACTCCAGCACCCATTTGACTGTTGTGATAGAATGCCAGTGCTGGTAGTAATGAGAGCTGCCCGATTTGGGCTTGAACTGTGGTGGCAATGACTCGTCAGGGTTAGTTATTTTTGTGTCGTGAATGAGCTGAGGCTGATAACTACCTCTTGATTCTTCCACCTCAACCTCCATTTTGAACCTCAGGTTTCACTATAAGCTTGATGGTGGTAGCAACATAGAAGCTGATGGCAGAAAAACACCATTGGTCCCTCTAGTCTGTCCGTACTATTCTATCCTACCCCAGAGACCTAGTGTCTATACTAGTATATATGTCCATGATACCGACCTCATGTTCCCTGCCTTGCTGCTACTACCCTGGGTGACAATTAAGCCCGCAACTCTGTCCAAACCATGTTTGAAAATGTTAATGATCTTGGTGCCCATTACCTCATCTTACATGCTGTTCCACCACTCAGCCACTCTCTCCATGAAAAAGAACTTCCTTATATCTTTCCTGCATTTCCCTCTTGCCAACTTTCACTCATATCCTGGTGTTCTCCTTCCTGACCTCCAGTGAATACATGTTCAGTGCCCTAAAACAGTCCTCATAGGATCCATCCTGCAGGCCATGAATCATTTTGGTTACTCTACACTGCACCATCTCCAGCCTGTCACAGTCTTGCCTCAGGTGAGGGCTCCACAATTGCCCACAGTGTTTCAGGTGTGGCTTATTAGTTATCTATAGAGAGGTAATGATGGCTCTTTTTTTTCCTGCTATTAAATACCCTCCCAATACACCCCTAACATACTGGTTGCACTGCTCCAAGCCTTATTACATTGTCTAGGTCATTTAATGGAGCTACTTATGAAGATTCCTAGGTCCCTTTCCTCAGTAGTATGGACTAGGTTAACCCCTCCATCCAATATTCTATTCTGGAGTTCCTGTTCCCAGTGTGCATCACCTTGTACTTTTTGGCATTGAACGTCAACTGCCAAATCTTGGACCACCTCTCCAACCTTTGCAGGGTTCTCTGAAACTCCCTTACCCCCTTCTTGCTTTCTACCCTACCACAGAGCTTAGTGTAACCTGTAAGGAGATGCCTCTTGAAGTAAGGTGCCTGCCTGGTGCCATGGCTTGGAGGGACAGGAAGCGCATCCTCAGGATCACGAAAACAGCTGCAAGGGATTCCGAGCTGGACGTAATTGTCCACCTAGGGACAAATGACTTGGCTCATCATGAGATTAGAGCAGTGCAGGAGGACATTGCAGAGTTGGGAGGGACCTAAGACAAGTAGCACACACAGTATCCTTCCTCAGAGGTGCTGCCTGTCAAAAGCATGGGGAGGCGAGGGTAACTGGCACCATGCAGTTTAATGAATGGTTGAAAAAATGGTGTGGAGCACAGGAGTTTGGCTTCATTGGGGACTGGGGTTCCACCTGGAGGGACACCAGCCTATACTGGCAGGATGGTCTGCATCTGCCCAGGAAGGGAACAAGTCTTTTGAGCAATCGGTTTAAATGCTTCATTGGCAAGCTTTTAAACTAGTCAAAGGGGGAGGCACTGACAAGCAGCAGAAAAATCTCAGCCTCTCCCTACAAAACAGGGTACTAAATGAGAAAAAGACTGAGGTAGAAGCGTTCAGTGGGGATGCTGCAACAGAAGGTAAAGCCATCAAAAATGGAGAGCAATGAGTACTAATGCCCGTAGTCTGGGTAACAAGCTTCCTGAATTAGTGGCCTTGATGGAGGAGGAACATCTGGATATCGTGGCAGTCACAGAAACATGGTACACACAAAACCATGACTGGGACATAAACATACCAGGATACACTGTCTACAGGAGGGACAGGAAGGGTAAAAGAGGAGGAGGAGGAGGAGGAGTAGTTCTTTACATAAGGGTAGGAATAAAAGCAACAGAACAAAAGGGTAAACAGGGAGGAGAAGAAGCACAGTGGGTAAATTTGGAGACAGGCAATGGCACCACAATACGCACAGGGGTTTTATACAGACCCCCTTCTCAGGGGGAGGAAATGGACAGGGAAATGATAGAAAGTATACTTAGAATGGCAGAAAAAGGGGAGATATTGCTGATGGGTGATCTGAATATGCCAGATGTTAACTGGAGTGCAGTTGCAGCTGCCACTTCCAAGAGTGCAGTTATTCTAGATGCCCTACAGGGGGCATGCCTTAGACAACTAGTACTGGAGCCCACTCGAGAGGGAGCAATATTAGACTTGATTCTCTCAAATGGAGATGGAGAGAGGATCACAGATGTAGAAGTGGGTAGCCATCTGGGAACTAGCGACCATAGAACAGTATGGTTCACAATAAACACAGCAATAGAGTCAAGCCATACAAAGACAAAAGTACTGGACTTTAGGATGGGTGAGTGCCTAACGAATGCACTAGCAAATGGGCAGGAAGGAGGGGTGGAAGAACAATGGGGAATAATAAAAACTGCCATCACAGAGGTAACGTGCCTTTGTGTGAAGCAAATAAACAAAACAAGACGATGTAAGAAACCACTATGGTTCTCAAAGGAAGTGGCAGTGAAGGTTCAAGAGAAAAAGAAAGCATTCAGGAAGTACAAGGAATCGCAGAAGGAGCAGGACAGAGAACTGTATCAGTTAAAGCAAAAGGAGGCTGGGAAGGCAGTCAGAACAGCAAAGGCCCAAACCGAGGAAAAGATAGCCAACTCAGTTAAGAAGGGGGATAAAACCTTTATAGGTACATCAGGGAGCAAGGGAAGACCAAGGAGGGATAGTGAGGCTTAATAAGGGGGGGCAGAGGGAGACTGTGAAAAGGCAGAGATACTAAACAAATATTTTTGCTCAATATTTACAAATGAAAAGGGGAGGTACATAAAACAAACAGCAGTAACACTGGATACAGAAGCTGATACCAGCCCATTTACAGAAGAAAGGGTTCTGAAAGAACTCTTAAAACTGAAGGTGGACAAAGCAATGGGGCCTGATGGGATTCATCCCAGAATTTAAAGAGCTAAGGGTAGAACTAGTGACACCACTGACTACCCTTTTAACAAATCATGGGAGGATGGGGTGGTACCGAGGACTGGAGGAGGGCAGATGTGATTCCCTTCACAAAAGTGGGAGAAGGCAGAAGCAGGAAACTACAGACCTGTTAGTTTAACCTCAGTGATAGGGAAAATGATGGAATCACTTCTGAAGGAAAGAATTGTTGGGTATGTAGAGGCCAGAGGGGCACAGGACCCTAGGCAGCATGGATTCACAGTGGGAAGGTCATGCCAGACAAATCTGATAGATTTCTTTGACTGGCTGACCAAAGTAGTAGATCAGGGAGGGGCTGTGGACATGGCCTACCTAGACTTTAGCAAGGCATTTATTTATTTAGTTAGTTAGTTAGTTTTTGTTGACCGGGTAAGTGCACTAGACAAATCCTGCCTATTTTCAGGCACGACCTGGGGGAAGGGGAAACAGATGAATGACAACTTACCTTGAACCAGATTAAGCTGTTTGTGGTATTTTTAGTGAATGAGGGAAATTTGGCAAAGACACTGGGGAAATTTCCCTACTCTTTTCGATAAGTGCCATGGGATCTTTAACATCCACTGGAACTACCACCAATCCAGGCAGATGGGACCTCGGTTTAATGTCTCATCCGAAAGACAGCACCTCAGAAGTGCAGCACCCCTCTTATGCTGCACTACAGTGTCAGTACTGGGATATTAACCCAAGTGCCAGATGTGGGAACTGAACCCACAGCCCTCTGATCTCCCGGCCTCAGAGGTGAGTGTGCTACCTACTGAGCCACTGACACTTAATTGACACTATTTGACACAGTCCCACACAAAAGATTAATATACAAGTTAGCCAGCATGGGAGTGGGTCCCAAGATGACAGCCTGGGTAAAGAATTGGCTGGAGAATAGGACACAGAGAGTAATAGTAAATGGAGTCCACTCAGAAGAAAGGAGGGTTACTAGTGGGGTACCGCAGGGTTCAGTATTAGGACCGGTCCTCTTCAATGTTTTTATGTTTACATTGCAGAAGGACTGGAAGAAAAAGTATGTCTCTTTGCAGATGACACTAAGATCTGCAACAGAGTTGATGCACAGGGTGGGGTGGAAAGGATAGAAAGGACTTGGCAAGGTTAGAGGAATGGTGGTATGGCAGCTTAGATTCAATGCTAAGAAGTGCAAGGTAATGCACCTGGGAAACAAAACCCAGGGAAGAGTACACAATGGGGGTGAGATACTAACAACAACAAAAATGGAAAGGGACCTGGGGTAGTCATATCAGATGACCTAAAGGTGGGCAGCAATGTGGAGAGGGCAAGGAGGGTTGAGGTTACTGGGATGCATAGGGAGAGGCATCACCAGTAGAAAACAGGAAGTTATTATACTCTGTACAGACAGCTGGTGAGACCCCATCTGGAGTACTTGTGCAGTTCTGGAGACCTAATTCTCACAAAGACATAGACAGGATGGAAGCTGTCCAGAGGAGGGCAACTAAAATGGTACAGGGTCTGCACCGGAAGACATATGAAGAGAGACTTAAGGAGTTTAATATGTATAGCCTCGAGGAAAGGAGGAGAGGGGACATGATAGAAACTTTCAAGTACCTCAAGGAATCAACAAAGTCCAAGAGGGTAGCATCTTAAAAAAAGAGGTGCAAGAACAAGAGGGCACAATTTGAAGATAGAGGGGCGGCTCAGAGGTAATTTAAGGAAGTATTTTTCACAGAGAGGGTTGTGGATGCATGGAGACGGCCTTCCGGAGGAGGTTGTGGAGTCAAAATCAGTGGTGGAATTCAAGCATGCATGGGACAGTCATAAGGCAATTCTGGGGGGTGGGGGTAAGAAGAAGTAGGCTGCTGGTTAACTAGGATCTGCAGCTTATCCAGTAGGTAGGGAAATGGGCAGACTGGGTGGGCCAGGCGGTCCTTATCTGCTGTCAAATTCTATGTTTCTATCTTGCCCTGAATTCCTGCTCCTTATGTTGCTAATGAACATATTAAAAATGACAGGACCCAAATCTGATCCCTGCTGCATCCCACTTGTGACTTCTCCCCCCCATATTTGCCTCCATTTACCATTACCCTCTTCTGTCTTCCCTCTAACATACTACCCACAAATCTATGTCCTTCACCACACCGATATCCTCTGTCTTCTTCAGCAACCTTCTGTGTGGCAAAGTGTCGAATGCCGTACTGAAATGGAAGCAGAGTAAAACTACTGCTAGTTCCTTATCTACTGCCCTAGTTAGCTAGTTGAAAAAAAATATCAGGTTGGTCTGCCAAGATCTTCCTTCCACATGCCTTGCTGTTTACTACCCTGGAGCTGACCACTCTCCAAGTAGTCTCCTAGGTCCTCTTTGGCTAGTGTCTCCCATCAGTTTACCTACAACCAGCGCTTCAGATAAGTCAATTTTGGACGTATTTTACGTCCAAAAATCAGCTAAAAACGTCCAAAATGCACTATCTGGAGTCAATTGATGTCAGTAATATTATGTAGTTTAATGCTGACGCCTGGTTTTATAGTGTGGACGCCACGTCATCATTTGTTTTACTCAGTTTTGAGTAGTCTAGCCGCCCACTGTGGAGACGACAAAAATTTTTTTTTCAGTGCAGTCCTGTCCATCTGCTGCACACCATCCAAAATGGGCCAATAATGCTCCTTCTGGCTCCTGTGACGGTGTAGCGTGCCAACTTGTATATGCAAAATGCACCAATAATGATGGATGATTGAGTAAGGAGGAGGAGTTGGGAGCTGCTTTACTGGTGGTGCTTGTATGTTTAACCGTGATGCAATGCACCACGACTTGACGGGAGAGTGCTGTGTGCCACCAGCAGTCTGCACAGAGGAGGAAAAGGAAGCTCTGTGGCTGCACAGAGAACCGTGACGGATCATGGTGCATCTTGTCCGTTGTCCCATAAGCGTCGCATTGTACAAAATATAGTTCAGTCATTATCAGACAGAGATCTGATCTGTCTGTGTCATCCCGGTCCACTTTACTGTAGAGACAGTAAAGACGAGTAGAGGCCAAGAGCAGGCTGGAGACCCTGTGTGGTGCCCAATCCCATCGCCCTTGAGCGGCAGTACGTAGTAGTACCAATACCAAACACAACTCAATCGCAACTGAAGCCAGACCAACAGTGAGGCCCCTGGACCTGAGGAGGAGAGGCCTGAGCCACCTGAGGGACAGCCAGTCAGGAACAACAGCGGAGGATCGAGTCGAGATCAGAAGTGCTCCGTGACCCGGCGATAAAGAAAATGCCCATAGCTCAGCCTGGGTGAGGCCTAGTTGGAGCCACGACTCACGAGTGTGCCGAGTGAGTGGACAGAGAACAGGACCAACTGAACACCTGCAGCAGCAGCCAGTCAGTTCTCAGAGGTGGGTGGCAATTAAAATTAAAATTTAAAGTTTAAGTTAAGCTAAAGGATTGTGTGGGTGGGTCGGGTGTGTATTTAGATTAGGATGGGTCGGGAGGGCACACCACACACCACCAGTAGGTTGCAAGGGGAAGGCCTGCAGGCTGAACAGCAGACTAATGGTGTTGGCCGTGCTGCTGTAAAGGGGATGGGGGTGGAGCAAGTGGTGGGTGAGGCGACAGGCACACTGGGTGGGGTAGGGAGGGAGGGAGTTGGTTTAGGCAGGCGGCAGGCCTACAAGTGGCGGACTCTCCGGGTGGTGGTTCCGTGGTTGGTAAGTGCTCCCGGCGGCCGGGCGCACAACAAAGCACCAGGCAGCAGAGTAGCAGGTCAGTTGGAGCCTCAGAGGAGCGAGGTGAGTAGCAGAGGAGTTCAGTGGAGAGCTGCTATCAGCACAGCCAGCCAGCATCTTCCCAGCAAGGTAAGCAGCTGTTGGCAGCTAGGACATTGTTTCTTATTTGGCCTTGCCCTTACCCTTAAGCCAGGAACACTAGTACAAATACCTCAGTATGAATTAAGGAAGACCGCCATTTTGCAGTTCCTTACATCATGGTCTTTGTGGGTTCGGGGTTTATCAGAGCAGGTGCCCACTTCCCAGCATATAATTTAAAATGCAAATTTGTCAGCAATCCCACAAAGGCAACATCAGTGGGGTCAGCAACACTGGGTACACAGGAACTTTATAAGGGATTTTATCAAAATAAAAGAAAATATATGAATCAGCGACTGAGTGAATATATTGGAATGTAGTCCTGAGCTCCCAGCTTTTGGTTTTCTGACGACTTTAGAACACCTTCTGAGCTCTACTTAAAAGACTTTTGACACCATTACCCAATTTTTTGTATTATGGTTTGTATGAAATCAGGTAGGTCACCAGCATCCACCTCCCATCTCTGATCCACTTCCTGGTCACCCTGTCTAAGTACTCTATCAGATTTGTTTGACAAGATCTTCCCGCTGTGTATCCATGCTGGTTTCATGCCCAGGTTCCTAAACTTGTGCTGTAGCTAATCACAACTGGCCGGCGGCAAGCACATTTGTGGTTTGGATTGTCTCTGTGGCCAGTCGGGTGGGGGGTGGATCACCCAAGTCTTGAAATGAAATGTTTGGTTTTCATGCATACAATCACAATGTCAGTGGAAGCATCTTGCTTGCAAATGTAATAGCCCATGTAGAGTAGCAAGCAGTAGTAGAGTGGTGTCATACGTGGCAGTGGCACCTCTCCACAACCATAGAAGCACAGCACAGCACTGTTCTATAAAACTTCATACGCTTCGCTTGCTTTTTCCCTGATGCAGGCAGCATAGCATCTGACTGACGGTGAGCTGAGCTGACTGAAGGAGCTCACACCACAAACCAGTAGAAGAAGTCACAGCAGCAGGGTACCCTGGGTAGCATGTGGTGATCGTATAATGATATCATTCCGAGAGGAAGCCATCACCAGCGACAGCATTTCATCACCTTTATTTGCAAGGTACTTACCGTTACTGTTACCTCTACTGTACCTCTTCAGTAGAGAAATGTTAAATGCTTTTTTGTTGGGTTTGAGGCCAGGTTGCTGGGGGTAGTTGGTGGGGGAGAAGTAGTACTGTGGATGTAGGGAGCTACTATAGATATAGAGGAAGGATAATGTATGAGCATCAGTGGTTAACCATAATGATGAAAAGGGACTTGGCAAGGTTGGAGGAATGGTCAGAAGTATGGCAGGTTTCATTCAATGCAAAGAAGTATAAAATAATGCACCGGGGAAACTAAACACAGGGAAAGAGTACACAGTTGGGGGAGGTAGTAACAACAACAGCTTTGGGGCATGTGTACTAGGGTTCAGTCTGCACAGTTGGGGTTTGTGTTTACAGAATAAGCTGTGTATTTACCACTGGGTCCAGGAGATTGATGGGGCCATGCTAGACCTATCTTCTGGAGGGAACCCAGTAAGTCCATGCATGAAGCAATAACGTAATGTCCAGGACCTGCAGTCTGCAGATGGGATCCCAGAACTAGTGTGACTTTATTAAACAAATTCTTTTAGAACAACTTAGAGTAGTCTGGTCACCCAAAGCTTTTTACAACATAACACTTGGCAAATGTATTAACTCTCCATTAACCCCATACATTACAATGGGGTTTCGTGATTTGTTTTGTCACTATGTGATGACAGTCATGTGTGATTGCTTTGCTGGTAAAGTAGCGTATACATGTTGAAGTGACTTTTATATATGCTTTAGATAACCTGCTGGCTGACAACAACCTGAACCAACTGTGCATAAACAACACCGTGACACAAATTTTGAGAAGGGAACTGTCGTGACACATCGAATATGTCAAGCTCAGGTCAAGCCAGTGTGAAGACCCAAAGAGAACCACCACCACTACCACAAACTCTTTATTAGACTGCTGGTTAAAAAATGTCCTGCAACTCAGTGCCTTGCGACTGACTCCTGGAGGGAGTTCATCATCTGTGAATGGACCGACTGCTGATTGTTCTTCCAATTCAATACTGAAATGGAAAGTGACAGCTGCAACCTTGCTGTAACTTCAATTTGTTATTCTGATGACTTTCTACACTTCAGTTATCAGATAGTGATGATTGTTCTTCTTCTTATGATATCCCACAATCTGTAGTTTCATGGTCACACAAGTGACACAACAATTATCAGTTGTTCAGAAATCATGCAGTGGTGACACTAGAAATCAGAACAGTCAATTATCAGATGCTGTGAAATCTGTTGTTATGCGAATTACAGACATCAGTGGGAAACTGAATTTGATTGGCTGAGGCAAGAGATGGAAAATGTTTTGCTCTGTGTGTCGTGCCAGATCGCTGTCTCACAAACAAATTTGCTACTACAGGTGCAGGTTAATGTGCATGCAGTATGTCTGACAGTAACGGTTCCGAGTAGCCTGATTGGCTGTCACAAAATGGGCTTTGGCTTCTCCAGTTCACAGCGGTGGTGGTAGTGAATTAAGTGGTAAGGGCATGCCATGAGTGACATCACAACCATCTAGGAGAGTTATGGTGTGATAACAGCCTGCCCACTCTCAGATGTTTTGAAGCACGAGGTGTGTGTAGCCAAGTGCTTCCACCACTGAAGCAGGGCCCCTGTTATCTAACTATAATCACTCCATGAAGTGCCATATTGTGCTAATGAAATGTGTCCTTTTGAAACCATTATGAATTTTAAACAGGTTATTTCAACTGGACCACATTGTGCTGTGATAACAGTCCAGTAGTTCAGTAATTTAAATAAGAGAAGACTTGTTGTTGGGATGAGGGTCACTATAAGCATCTACTTGCTTAATCAGAATTCAGCATTTTTCACATTTCATAATCTGATATTGAAATCGGTAGAAGGGATGCTGAATTCTGATTGGCAGACAGATGCTTTTTGTATGACTGACCCATAATCCCACCACAACAGCCCAGGTTAACCCTTTAACAAATTAATAACATTTCAAAAAATTACCGATTTTATTACCACAATACAGCACTTCAGGGGTGGCGGGGTGCTTTATGTAATCAATAAGACATGACAGGGTGTGTATGGATGGAACAGATTTAATGCACACATGGCCAGGGGCATAATTTGGCACAAGGCCTTGGCCGGCACTTTTAGCCCTTGACGCATGGTAAAATCTGTTCCATGCATACCCATCTTATTGCTTATTTTATATTCATCATAGTTCATCTAGTGAAGGCTTGCTACTTTTATTAATAATTTTTAACAGAAATGACAATTTCTGACTCAAGTATGCTGACTTTGTCACCTGTGTTTCAGGACTGCACTGTCCCCCCACCTAGATGCTAATAAGTTTGATAACTTGTAGCCGGACATAGCATGGTGGAGTGCAAGCAACCAATAGAATCCTGCAGTCTATCTGTACAGAGAATGTAATACTGAGTCACCACACCAGTATTATCTACTTTAGAATATCACAGAACATACATAGATCTTCTTTGGGGTGATCTCACTCATCAGGTATGGTACCAGTACACAGCAGCACCACTAACACTATAGCGATAGGAATGTCACTGTCAGTGAATGGAAATCCACATGGAAGATTCTCCGAGTACATTGCTCACTCCTCAGTTCTTTTCCACCATCGAGTTGCAAGCACATTCTCCAGTGAAGAGCAGCAGTGCAGTGTTGGTGGATTTAGCACCTTTTTCAAAGTAAGGCCTACTGCCACTTGAGTACAATAGTATCACACAGTTGTTTCACCGAGGTGAGTATTACTGTCTTGATATATTTAAGAGCCCATGCATTTTTGAAGGGATCCTACGGACTTCTGTCTTAAGTTCATGGAGTCACGGGCAGATTCACTTGCAAGCTCTTCTGTTTTGAGCTTAAGAAGATCCTTGGCTTGGCCATTTGTTCCAAGTCTCCTGTCTTAAGTTTATGGAGTCACGGCAGATTCAACTTGCCAAGCTCTTCTGTCTTGAGCTTAAGAAGATCCTTGGCTTGGCCATTTGTTCCAAGTCTCCTGTCTTAAGTTTATGGAGTCATGGGCAGATTCACTTGCAAGCTCTTCTGTTTTGAGCTTAAGAAGATCCTTGGCTTGGCCATTTGTTCCAAGTCTCTTAAGTTTATGGAGTCATGGGCAGATTCACTTGCCAAGCTCTTCTGTTTTGAGCTTAAGAAGATCCTTGGCTTGGCCATTTGTTCCAAGTCTCCTGTCTTAAGTTTATGGAGTCATGGGCAGATTCACTTGCCAAGCTCTTCTGTTTGAGCTTAAGAAGATCCTTGGCTTGGCCATTTGTTCCAAGTCTCCTGTCTTAAGTTTATGGAGTCACGTGTTGGGCAGATTCACTTGCCAAGGTCTTCCCCAGGGCTTGCAAGTTGTGCGTTGATCTGATCCCTTCTTTACTAGAGTGATGGTGGGGAAGGACTGCGGATGGGTATTGTGTGAATGACTAGTGCCACAACTATATTGGGCTGGTGAGTCTTGCTGATGGTGTCACTATGTGTGCCAAAGTTGCAAACTTAATAAAACCTGGTGTGTTTACTGTCATTCCATGATGGTGAAGAGTGCCTATGGTGCACTTGTAATCCACCTGGTGAGTGAGATCACCTTATAGATCTACTCTTATGGTACATTCTACATATCTGTTATTTCCTGTGTCACTGATGTATGCCATTTCATTGTGTGCGTAAAAGCAGACAGCAGCTTAGCCTTTACAGTTTTATTCTTCTCTTATCCAATTCCATAGTATTTACAAGAAAATAATTTTCCTATTTTAG
This sequence comes from Neoceratodus forsteri, assembly GCA_016271365.2. Lineage (NCBI taxonomy): Eukaryota > Metazoa > Chordata > Ceratodontiformes > Ceratodontidae > Neoceratodus > Neoceratodus forsteri. The sequence continues at coordinate 676,172,111 of CM057454.1, read as the reverse complement.
AAAATTGTCAGAAATCAACCCTCAGGAAGCACAGTCAGACAAAGGACCATCGCAAGCACTGGAAGCAGACATTCTTAGAAGGAGACTCATGCAGTTAGTGACAATGATGCGCAGAAAGTTCAGAAGATAATGATTCGGCTATTAAATTTGTAAAAGACAGTGAACGTAATCTGTTTAAAGCGGTGTACTTTGCAGCAAAAACAGATATGGCAAATTGCAGTGTCAACCAGCTTTTACATTTCATTCGCTGGACAGGAGGTCAATGCTCAGTACATGATATAAGTGATTACACTGTTCATGATGTTCAGAGAAGTATTGTGAAAGTATTAGATAGCAAAGTCATAAAAAGAAGCCTTGCAAAGTCCTGTGTTTGGCTTGCTAGTTGATGAATCCACAGATCTTTCAGTCCACAAACTGTAATAATGTATATTCGATATGTCAGTGAAGGGAAATGAAAACAAAACTAATTGGCAACATCAGGTAAAGGATGGTTCAGCACATCACTTAACTGAGGCTATTGTAAACAGATGTCAGGCCCTGGGCTTTGTCATGAGTAAACTTGTGGGGTTAGGTAGTGATGGGGCTAGTGTAATGATGGGCAAGTCCAATGGTGTTGGTGCACTTTGACTTCACTACATTCACCTTTTTGGTTCATGTCCACTGTTTGGCTCATAGATTGGCTTTGGCCTGTTCACAGTCTGCTACTCACTTTAGATACCTACAAGACTTTCAGAGTAACATTAATGGTACATATGCCTATTTCAGTACATCTGCTGTTAGGCAGGCAAAGCTAGAAGATATGCAAAGGGTGATTGGTACAGTAAAAGGAAAGCTGAAAGAAGCAATTAACATACGTTGGCTGTCAATGCAAAATGCTGTAAATGCATTACATAAATGTTACCCTGCTATTCTCCCTATACTTAAAGAAGACAGGAACCATGCCAAAGCTCAGGGCCTTCACACGTTTCTCACTACTTATATTTCTGCAGCTGTTCTATGTATGTTCTGTGATATCCTTAAAGTAATGGAACTCTTTGTAAATCCTTTCAAAAGCAGGATGTGCTGTATGTGGATGTGAAACCACAAGTGTTCTGTGCAATTGGTGAGTTAGAAAACATGAAAAGTGAGCCAGGCCCAATCCTGACAGCGTTCAAGAGGCATGTGAAATTGAGACTAGCGATAGTGGACAAATGACAGCATGTTGGAAAATAAAGGAATCTCAGCAAGATGACATTCAGATTGAACTCAAGTGTTCACATAAAATGACAGCACAATTCTCAAAACTGAGGGAGGAGTATCTCAATACTCTTATAAGCAACATGAAGTGTAGGTTTGCCCAATTCTAAAACGGAAGCACTTCTGGATGCCATTGCCAATCTAACTGACCCACAGTCTGTAGTAGACTGTAATACAGTCAATGTTCAGAAAAGTTTAGAAGTTGTTTGTGAAAAATTTGGTTCCAACACACAATATGACACTGATCAAGATGATACTGAGACAAATATTCATAAATGCAAGCCTTTACTAGATGAAAATTGTCTCCGCTCAGACTGGGCAAAAGCAAAGGCAATGATGTTGGATGCTATAGGAACCTTAGTTCCGAAGCTTTATGAGAAGGGTAATTTCAAAGTACTCTGATACAATGCCAGTATATTCAACATTATGTATATATCGCTTTATGCATTCCACTGACATCTGTAGAATGTGAGCCGAGGTTTCAGTGTGCAGAATAGGATAAAGACAAAATTTCGTTGTTCACTAACAGAAGATAGCCTACAGCTACTAATGAAACTAAACATGGGGCCTGACTTCTCCGACTTTGAAGTCGATAAATCTGTGACGTGTTGGAAAAAGAGAAAAAGGCTTATATGTCTTTGTGGCAAAAATCAAAAGGAGGAGACTGAGAAGCCAAAGTCCCAGACAGAGACAGTCAGGTTTCATGTTTCTGGTAGCAGCAGCAGCAGCAATACTGGTGGTAGCTGTGCCGTATTATCCAGAGGTAGCCACACATCAAACAATGATTATGTCAGTATGTCACTATGTATCAGCAGCAATACCTGTTCTGACACTGCAGATGATGGCAGCGTGGGTGCCAGTGCCACTGCAGTTTATCCTACAAGCAGTACTAACAGAAGTGCTCATGATGGGGGGAGGGCTGAAGATAGTGAATTAGGCGATGAGGATTTCCTGGAAATAATAGAGGGCATGGATGACAACAATAGCGAATAATTACATAACTTTCAAATTGGACTCGTTTGATCCAGGTTCAGGTACACATTTTGGCCCAAATACAACTTACTGACAGACATACTGCTGCACATTGAATCTGCAGAAGTAATTATCTGAAAACCAGTATTATAAATAGTAAATTCACTTCGAAAGCTGTGAAGAAAGCAAATGTTTATTTTTTTTTGTTGCATATTACTGTCACAGTGCTGCTGTGCACTGTACATGGATGGAGTGTATGGACAAGGCAGCGATAGCTGGTGCAGGAAGCATTGTTGCAGCCTAGCTGCTGCAAAAAGTGCAGTGGTGATGGCTGGGAGAGTGGGGACTGGTGTAGACTGTGAGTTGCTGAACATAATGGAATATGGTAGGGCATTGGATAATGAAAAATTAGTTGCTTACTGTTAAAGAAGACACAAAGCCTATTGTTCACATCACATGATGATGTGCTGTACCTTGTTGGTGGCAATTTATGGTGACAGACACTAGCAGGCGTAAAGGTACATACTACATCTAGTAAGTACACAACAGGTTGCATTGCCTCCATTGCTTGCAGGTAATGGATGTGATATAGCAGTCACATTACATAACATGCAAGAATGGGTTATTAAATGTATCATGGGTCGGACATACAGGGATAAGTGCATTGTTAAGGCTACATGTTTTCTGCATTACTCTGTCTCCCCAAATCAATTCTCCACACGTAACCAAAAACTGGTTTTTGTACTCAGCAAGACAACATCTTGCCAGGCCATTAGTCACTCACTGTTATATATTTGACAAATTTTAGCACTGACTCACACAGACTGATTTTTTTGGCCTTGATAAGCATCAAAATGTCATCACTGCAGGAGTCACCCAATTTCTGCAAAGTGTCAACTTAAGTTCATCCAACCAAGTGCCAACACCTATGGTACCAGCAAGTTGAAATGTTTTATGTTTCAAAGTATAATAATTGTGGCTTACCAATTTAAATGTTATCATTAGCACTTTTACCTTGTTAAATAAGTTCAAGTTAGAATGGTAAGGTAGGTTTTAAAACAGCTGTTCCTTGATTGAAAAAGACTGTACAGTTAAATCTCATGGACGATGCACACACAATACCCCACCCAGGCACTGTCAGGCTGCAGCAGACACCCATGTGGACTTAGCTATTTGTCCATGATGTGTTATGTATTACAATACATATACACAATACCAGGCAGGCCAAATACATTGGGTAAATACATCATGTTATTTTGGAACAATTATGTAAGTTTCACTTTATACAACATCATATATTTCACTGTACTACAATTTAATTAACTTGTTATAATGTTATTTCCACTTGTAGAAATGGAACCGGACAAAAAAAACACAGATAACAACAATGGGCCAGATAGGAAACTTACAACAGAAGAAAGGCAGCTTTGAGATAATACAAGGTAAAACACAAAACTAATACAATACTTTAACAAACAGTACAGAACCATTGAAAATGGTGTTAAGGACTACTGTTTAAGTTTATGGAGTCCTTTGCAGATTCAGTTGTCCTTTGTCAAGATCTTCTGTCTTAAGTTTAAGAAAGATCCTTGCAGGTGGCTCTCTATAGCATGTGGTGGGTGTGTGGTATATAGCAGGGACTCCTGTCTTAAGTTTATGGAGTCCTTGCAGATTCAGTTGTCCTTTTGTTAAGATCTTCTGTCTTAAGTTTAAGAAGATCCTAGGCTCTATATAATACCACCACACACCATTTGTAATGATTGTTTGTGGTGTTTATCTTTGTTTTACCTCAAAACTTCCTTTCTTTCTATTGGAATATCCATATGTGGCAGGAAGCCCATTATTCTGAGTTCAATTACCAGGCTATAAGTGGAGAAAACATCTTGTAATACATTACTAAATTGTAATGTAAGTGAAATAAATGGTGTTATAAAGTGAGAAAAAATATTTATGCAAAATAAAGATTTATTTAGCCAGTTTATTAGCATTGCCAGTGCCACTGGAGTATTTATGATGCAGTGTGGCAGTCGGCAGAATAGCCCATTTTCCAACACGAGTTGTGATGGTAATAACAAATTACTAAAGATTTTACTTTATAACTAAATAAACAATGGGTAGAGTAATCAATCACTGATTACCACACTATGAATCATAATGTAGGTGGCAGCAGCCTAGCATACTGCTAGCAGCAGGCATCTATCTGCAAGCAACTGAAAGAGCCGCTAATGCCAAAAGTGCTACATTGCAGATTCTGAATAAGCATACTGCCAGTAAATCTCATACCAAAAACTAGATTTTTACCTTACGCGTTTTAAAGTCAGTAGCCATTTTGTAACCTTGACTGCACTACCTGTGCAATAAAAGCAGAGTGTCGTTGAAGTGCTGTAGCTCTGTAACATACTAGATAATATTGTATACAGTGCACAATGATTATTACTAATCTATGCACAGCAATGATTTGAAGATACTGGCATGGCATTGTCTACTATACAAGAACTGAACAATTCATGAAATAAACACATTGTCTGAGAAAACGATTACTGCGTGCTTACGTTTCATTTCTTATCATTGAGAAATGTATTTATGTGGATGTAGCATGGATTACAGTAATGTACTCAGAAGGCCAGTGAGTTGACTTCTAAAACTATAGGAGTTGGAGTATTTTGACTGCCAAAATTTGTCGACTGGAATTATTTTGACTTCCAAAAAATTGACAACTGGAGTATTTTGACTCCAGTAAAACTGAAATGACTTCCAAATTTCAACCCATGGAAGTATTTGACTTCCACCCAAAAAAAATTATCTGAAGCCCTGCCTACAACAGAGGTAAAACTAACAGGCCTATAGTTACCAGGTTGCTTCTTGTACCCATCCTAATGAGGTGAAGTACGTCTGCTACCCTCCAGTATTTCAGAACCACCCCTGACTAAATTGAACTATGGAACAGTCCTACCAGGGGTTCCACCAATTCTGATGCCAGTTTCTTGGAAGCACCCTTGAATACGTCCTATCTGGCCTCAGGGCCTTATCTATCTCAAGGGCTGCCAGACTCGTTCACTTGTAAGTACCTTCTGACTCATTTCTGGGGATCCTCCTCTTGGTAGCCTTTATGCTGCTTTCTGATGGAGGCCCGTTATCCTCCATTTAGAAAACACAGCAGAAGCAGTCATTAAGTATGGCTGCCTCCTGCATGTCCTCCTCTATTACACTACCCCCTCTGCCAGCCTAACAAATCTATTTCCTGTCTCTCTTTTCTCTCCTAGTACATTTGAAAAGGTGTACTGTACTGCTTGTGATAGTATTCCCCTCCTATGCCTCCCCTGTCATAGAATCTGCAGTACTCTCTGGACATTTCTTTCTCTACAAGGGTTTTGAAAATAGTTTTGTCTTGATCAGCCTTATTCATGTAGCTCTCTGTCTGATCTCCAAAGAAAGATATACTTTCTACGGGGAAGCATATCTCTTAACTGTCCCAGATTGAGGGACATCCCTCATTTTACCCCTCAGAACTGCTCTGTTCCTCATCCATCCCTCACAGAAAAGGTGGTGCTCACACAGACAAGGTGTTGCAAATTCAGACTTTAAAGCAGAAATTCATAATATTCTAAGATGTTAAATCAAAAATACAAATTGTACAGGCAAAGGCAATGACTTTTACAGGGTTCTGATTGTGTACAGTAGCTCCATGTTTGAAGATGTGCCCCTCATTGTGGGGGTCAGTGTCCCACATTGTCCCTCATTTCAGTGACAAAAGGTTGAGAGGTATGAGGGGAAGCTAACAGCTTTATTTTGTAGATTCACTGATAAACCTGTGATTCTCTAACATGCATACATTCTGGTAGATATAGTATTTCCCATGACTCCGGTCACTGTATAATTAACGTACATAGTCATCTGCAATTGGTGTCTGGCTATATCCAGCCCTGCTTTTCCATGCTGTAGCATTTCTGACCACTCGTCAGTGGGCAGAGTGTCACAAAAGGGTAGCACAACCTTCCAAATAGCTTCCTGGAAATGTGATATGTAATTAAGGAAAGCTGTTTCCCTCATGATGAGGGTGGCAGACAAGTAAGATTGTTTAACGAGTGCATCAGTTTTTATGGAATCCTTGTAAAGTGGCACTGTAGAAAAGGTTGTCTTTGACTTTTAACATGCAGCTGCCTGTATTAGGCCATTAGGGTTAGGGTGTTGGTAAAGATATTGTGAACCAGTCCTGGTTACTATACCATATGTCAATTCTCTACCTTCTTATCAGTTGCTGTTGCAGATGTAGGCAATTGTAGAACCTTTTTAACTCATCTTTTTAAAAGTGTCATGGATGGGGCTACGCTAGTTCCAACTTGATTATTTATTTAAACTTTTGGTAACCGGGAAAGAAACAATGTGCCAGGGCTCATTTACAGATGCGACCCAAGGGAAGGGGAAAACAGTAGGAAACAATATACAAAATGAGTTTTATATAATAAACAAACATATAATATAGTCACAGTATAAATTACAGTGTGCAGTTCATAAGCACAAGAGTGCAATAACAGAGGAAGCTTACATAATAGCAAATGGCTAAAATACAGCAGAGTACAAAATTCAGGAGTGCAGTTCATAGATAAAACAGAGCAAAATATAAATTGTAATAAGGCAAGAGCAGAAAAGAAGAGGGACAAAAGCGCTGGAATTAGCTATAGCTAAAGCGGGGAGGGGCTATGGGCAGTGGCATGAGGCTGCCGGTTTACTCTGGTGCAGGTGCTTGAAAGCTGGGAGTGAGGTAGCTAGCTGGAGTGTAGGAGAGAGTTGGTTCCAAAGAAAGGGTAGTCAGAAGGAAAAGACAGACTGACCTGCCGAGGAGTGGGGGCAAGAAAGAAAAAAGAAATGTACGCCCTGGAGCGGAGTGGGTGGGGGAGTGTCTGCCTGGGGACAGAAGTGAGAGATAGGAAGGCAGTAAACCAAACCAGTATTTGGAAACATAAACTAAGGAGTGCGTCTGACGGTGGTGGGAGAGGGAGGGACTAGAAAGTGACAAGCAGAGGGAGCAGAGGTGAGTGCGGAATGGTAAGTCTGTGGCAAAACGGCAAAAGGAGTTCAGGAGGGTGGCGAGTCTTGCAAGGGAAGAGGCTGGGGAGGAGCTGTAAACAATGTCCGCATAATCCAGCACAGGGACAATGGTTTTAATGACCAATTCATGATGCACAGGAAGGGAAAGGCAGTCCCCATTGTGGTATATAACACCTACTTTTGGGCAGAGCTTGGCATGCATTGCATCAATATGGACTGAATAGTCGAGACTGTTGTCTAACCATACACCAAGGTATTTGTATGCAGATACATTCACGAGGGGTGAACTGTCAGGGGTGGACTATTAAATCTGATTTACCAATGTCAGAATTTGTTTCCACAGTGGGGCATTAATCATAGCTGCTATGCCTCTAAGGAAGCCATAATGTGAGTAGTAGTACTCTAAGGACACTGAGGAGAACTTAGTTCATTACCTGGGACTTCAGGAGTGATAGGTTCCCATCCTGCTCAAACCAGAATGTCTCCTCTTTCACACTGGGTGCAACTGAGGGAGGAATGTTTGATGCTTGCTCTGTCATGGTCTGGAAGAACTGTCACATTTACTGAATTCCTCCATGGAGAGTATTTGAGTATCATAAGCAGGCTAGACAATGCTCTCATTCACCTTCTCCTTCTCAGGTCCCAAATGTGTTTTTATCCTTGCCTTTTTAAGGCTACTGTCAGAGAACGACTCCTCTACTTGCGTCTTCCTGGAGTCTTTATCAACTGTGTTCAACAGCCAAGGATTTATGCTCTTTTGTTGACTTCCTTGCAGACTCTCCTCTAGACAGCTGTTTAGGGGAAGCAGTTTCAGCAGACATTATCACAGAGACATTCTCTACCTTTTTTACAAGGGGGAATACTCTTTAGAGCTAGACAGAGGCTGGAGCTGATGAAGGCTGCTTTTTATTTGCTTCTCTTTTTGTGTGTCTCAGGACAATATAATTTGCACAGGTCACAGTTTAACTAGTTTTGATATGGACCCAAACACTTGCAGCACTCTGTATCTATTTTCTTTATACAAACAGTGACCAAACCTTTTGCACTTTTTGAAACCTGTGGGCCAGTTCATTTTTCAGGTTTTTATGTTTGCTTGCACGCATGTGCAAGAAACATAGTGCCATTATCCGAGTTTTTGTAGGTATGTCACCCTGTCTTCCAATTCAGTAAGTGTGTTTGCAGGCACGGCCACAGTTCACCAATGAATGCTGCAGCTGTCTATGACAGCAGTTGAAAATGCAGTGCCATACAGTTGAAAGGGAGAGCTCCACTTCAGTGAGCAGCAATAAGATAGTGCTGATTATCATATGTACTCATGCGCCCCCCCAACACACACACACACACACACACACACGCATAGTGCGTGCTCATGCGTCCCCCCCCCACACACACTGTATAGCTGACGGGGGTGCTCAATCCCCCGTTGGCTCTGCTGCGCCCCCCCAACAAAGTTCCAGGTGCCACGCTGGGAGCCCACCCCAGCGTGGCAACAGTCCATATGGCTGACAGGGCTGCCCAATCCCCTGTTGGCTCCACTGACCCCCCAAACAGCCTTCTAGCCGCCATGCTGGGAGCCCACCCCAGTGTGGCACAAGTCCCGTGTCACTTTTAAAAAAAATAACCTGCAAGAAAAAATGTTCCCTCGTTGATTGTCCTGACCCCATTCCCCCCACCCGCACCCACCCTCTGCACACACTGCCTCCTCACAACCCCACCTCACCCCATACTTACCTCTGGAGTCCAGCACGACGATCTTTGGTGGACCGGGAACACGTCTGCACTCTTCAAAGCTGACCACGAACTGAGGAAATGCCAGTAAGCTGTATAATGGAATAAATAGAGTTTATTTCACTTTGATGCATATCTCAGGCATTTTTGAGAATCTTTTCACCAAATTTTCAACATGGGGTTTTGGGACCCCACCTCATGAATTCTGTCACTGTCATTTTGTTAATCGACCCCAAAAGGTGATTTTGCGGTCACTGCACGTAACCACCTTTTGGGACCTATTTACAAAACGACAGTGTCACAGTTCATGAGGTAGACCCACAAAAACTCTATGTTGAAAATTTGGTGAAAAAATTCCCAAAAATAACTGTTTTACAAGCATGCGTTGCGCTGTTCCTATGCACGCCCATAAGTTCGCGAATTTTCAATATTTTCACTCCAGATTTTCAACACCTCCTTACGAGCAGTATAGCTGTCATGTTTCACATCTCGCCCAAAATGTGTTTCCGCGCATGTAGTACACAATGGTGCAGTCGGTGTGCAAAATCAATGTTCGGGACAGATTAGGAAAATCACAGTGACACTGTTCATGAGTAGAGGTGTTAAAATGACTTTGTTAACAATTTGGTGAAAAAATTACATAAAATGAGTGTGTTACAAGCGACCATTGCGCAGTTTCCACGCACCCTTGTAAGTTCATGCATTTCTAATATTTTCAGTCCAGATTTTCACCACTGGCATTTTTCCACACTTCCTTATAAACAGTACAGCTGTCATTTTTCACACCATGGGTGAAATGTGTTTTCACACTTCCAGTGCAGAAATGCGTGGTCGCTCTGGGAAATCACTGTTCAGGACAGATTAAGAAAATCACAGTGACACTGTTCATGAGAGGAGGTTCCAAAATGCCTGTGTTGACAATCTGCTGTAAAAAATCCCCAAACTAATTGCATTGGTGTGCGTTGCGCAGTTTCTACGCACGCTCGTGACTTCACCAGTTTTTTTAATATTTTCACTGCAGATTTTCAACATTGCCATTTTGCACCTCCCATGAACAGTACAGCTGTCATTTTCACATCCTGTTCGAAATGTGTTTTCGCACCTGTGGTGCCAAATGGTGTAGTCGCTGTGCAAAATCAGTTTTCGGCTAATGAACTGATATTGCCACTGTTCATAAGGTGGGGTTCACAAAAAACCCATGTTAAAAATCTGGAGTGAAAATGCCAACGAATGCCTGAGGCGTTAGGGTTTCCGACCATAATGCCCCACCCTGTAGAGATTGACAGGCATCAGGGGTGTGACTTGGGATTCTCGCCTGTAATACTCATACCATTCCACATCCTGCAGCCAGTGAGAGGCATCAAGGTGTGCCTTGGACTCTTTGGCTCCAAAGTTCACCCCATTCTCCTATACAGCACCTATCTCACTGTATTTCTTGATGGAATGGGTGAACATATGGCCAAAGACCCCAAGGCACACTGTGACACTTGTCGGTGTCTGCAGGGTAGGTTGTGGTGAAATGGCGTGGGTGCTATGCCTGACGACCCAAAGGCACACCCCAATGCCTGTCAGTCTCTGCAGGGTGGTGGTGGGGTTGGCTTCAGTTCAATACTCCACTGCCATTCCTATTATGCAGCTCTCTAACTCCTACACTACCAATGCCAATGCTAGCAAGCAAACATTCGGCATTGACAAATGCTTGTTTATACTGAGCTTGCACTTTCACTGACAGCTGCCCCAGCTGCAGTCCTGTCTGGTGATGTTGCTGTATCTGAATTCGCGCCCCTCCACCCCCCTTCCAACTCAGAGTCAGAAAATCTGTAGCAGTGGCAGAAAAACAGAGTAATTATTTTGTTCAGTTTTTTTGTGTGTTTTTTTTTTTAAAGGGAGGTAGTGTGAACTGCCAGCAGTATTGGAAGCGAGCCTGTCCCTTACTAGCCGCTGTAGACAGCAGTTACCTCCTTCATAGGTGTGAAATTACAGGGTATTTTCAGTGTGCCACAGGGAACAAAGTTATCATTTGCAAAAAAGAAGATTATGGAGTATTTACAGGGAGGGCCACACACTAACAGATCGATCGAGGGGGACTGGGAGCGAACGTGTTTTAGTTCTGATTCAGACAGGAGATCGGAAAATGGCACCACAATAAAAATTCCCAATCTCAGTCATTGTGAGCCAGTTTTTTTACATTGACCTCAGTCATTCTGAGCTGACCAATTTTAGGTCATTCCACCACAGTCGCTGTGAGTCATAAACAGTTTATAAGTGCAGTAAAAAAAAATGTCAGCAGCACATTATTAGTAACCACAGTTATTGTGAGCCGGAAAAACAGCCAAAGGTGCTTTAAAAAAACAAAAGCACTTTCTCTTTTATATTTAAAGTGGATATGTTAAAACAGAACCACTACACTGTTAACCTAAACCTCAAATTCCACCGCAGTCATTGAGAGCAGAGTGTTTTTTTGTGGTTTAGGCCACGGTTCCTGGAACCATTCAGGAACCAAGTAAAAATGGCCAAAATCATTTTTATTGTATGCTAGAACACAATTCAGAAGAGAGCAAACACATAATCTAATAAAAACATAAAACGTTATAAAACAACAACTCTTTAGGACTTAGCACAGAAGTAGCTGGTACACTATCACCATCCACCAAGACAACTCCCTGTAGTGAAAAAGAACAGTTATGTTAAGAACTTACCATAGCAGTAGATCTTCGAGGGGATGTCAGTTATCAGGTTACACCATAGGAACCTTCACCATTGCTAAAGGGGAATCCACACAGAAGATTTTCAGCAGTACAACTGGGGTCGCCCATGCTGTCAACATTCGTCGATGTCACCAACCTTATAAAGGCGTCAGTGGCCTCGCTCCCTCCTCAGTTCTTTCCCCCAGAGATAAAGGGAGCATAGCCCTAGACATGAGGGACTGAGGAAAGAGAGAGAGAGGGAGAGGTGAACAGACGATGTGAAAGGCTGGATACACCAGACAGCCAGTTCCTAAATAGAAGCCCCAAAAAAGGGAATGGTGGGAGGGAAAGCAGATCTGATGAGTGAGAGCACCTTGAAGATCTACTGTTACAGTTAAGTTCTTACGTAACCGTTCTATCTTCACTGGGGTTATCACAGTCATCATGTTACACCATAGGAACATGTCCCAAGCAGTGAGAGATACAAACAGAAAGTCTAGGAGGAGGGCTCTCCATAAAAACCAACATGCATAATTTGTCAGCAGATAAAGGCCTAGAGGTCTATCAAGTCTGCTCGAATATGCAGCTAGCACCCCTTATTCTGCAGCTGCCCCTCCCTTCTACCCTTCCCCTACACTGACCTTCCCTCTTGTCCTGTCCCATCCCCTTGTGAAGCAGTCCACTGTTCTACTGGATACCACTTCTGCAGGTAGCGCATTCCACCCAGCTACTACCCTTTCTGTAAAAAAGTGTTTCCTCATCTCCCTCCTGAACCTTCCTCCCTCCAGTCTCATATCGTGGCCCCTGGTGTCCCTCCCCTCCCTTACTTTGAACAGCCCCTCTTTACCTGTCTTGTTTATTCCTTTCATGTACTTAAAGGTTTCAATCATGTCCCCCATCCCTCCTCTCCTCCAGCGAGTACATGTTCAATTACCTCAGCCTCCTCTCATATAATAAGTCCCCCAGCCCTTTGATCATCTTTGTTGCCCTGCACTGCACCCCCTCTAGTAACTTAATGTTCCTCTTCAGATATGGGCACCAGTACTGCACGCAGTACTCCAGGTGCGGTCTAACCAATGACCTACACAGTGGCAGAATCACCTCCTTCCTCCTTGAGGATATACCCCTTGCAATACAACCCAGTATTTTGTTGGCCTTTGCAGCTGCCTTCCTACACTGTGCCAAGTTGTTCATTGACCCTATAATGAGCACCCCCAGATCCTTCTCCTCCTCTGTCTGGGCTAGCTGCACTCCCCCAGCTGGTAACTCCTCCTTGGGTTCTTCATCCCAAAATGCAGCACCCTGCACGTTTTGGCATTAAACCCCAGTTGTCAGGTGTCTGACCAGGTTTCAAGCTTTGCCAGATCATCCTGCAGCCCCTGCCATCCCCCTAGGTCGTCCACCACCATTCCTACCTTGGTATCATCAGCAAACAGACTGATCTTGCTCTTGATGTCCAGTGATATGTCTGCAATGAATATTCCAAAACAACAGTGTTCCCAACACCAAGCCCTGTGGAGCACCACTCATCAGTACCCTTGGGAGTGAGCACTCCCCACCCACCACCACCCTCTAGTGCCTTCCCTGAAGCCAGTTCCCTACCCATCTTACTAGCTTTGCACCTGCCCCTGTGCCTTCTAACTTACTTCCCAGCCTTCCATGTGGCACTGAGTCCAATGCCTTACTGAAGTCCAGATACAGGACATCCACTGCATGGCCCCTGTCCAGTTGCCTAGTTACCCAGTCATAGAACTCCACCAGGTTGGTTTGGCAGGATCTGCCATGTAGGAAGCCATGCTGTCTGCTGTCCTGTAGTCCTTTGGTCTCTAGGAGGGCCACCAGCCTCTCCTTCAGGATAGTCTCCATTAGCTTACCCATGAAGGATGTGAGGCTCACCGGTCTGTAGTTTCCCAGTTCAACCTTGGGCCAACTCTTGTAGAGGGGCACCACATGAGCCATCCTCCAGTCCTGAGGTACACACCCCGAGTGTAGTGAGGCATTAAATAGGTCTGCCAAAGGTCCCGCAAGGACCTCTGCCAGCTCCTTCAGTACCCTGGGGTGGATGCCATTTGGGCCTGGTGCCTTATTCACCCTCAGTGCCTTCAAGCCCTCCCGAACTCTGCCTTCCATGATTTCCCCATCTGTCACCCACTCCCCCCGTTTCAGCCATTCCTCCCCCTAGGGTGTTACCCCCCTCTTCTCCTTAGTAAATACCAAGCAGAAGTAATCATTTAGTGCTTCTGCCTTATCGCACCCTGCTTCCACCCAACCCTCCTCCTTCCTAATCCTTACTATGTGATCCTTACAGCTCCTTTTCTCTCTGATGTACCTAAAGAAGTCCTTCTCCCCTTCTTAATGCCTTGTGCCAGCCTGAGCTCCATAGATACCTGGCTCCCCTCACTGCCTGAGTCACCTCCTTCGATTCAGTCAAGTACTCCTCCCTCTTCCCTGTTTTCTTGTACCTTCTAAAGGCAGCTCTTTTCCTCCTTACCTTTTCCATGACCTCCTTGCTCAACCGTCTCGGTTTCTTAGCCCTAGCCTTCTTGCTCTGGGCCTTGCAGCAGGTTTTGGGTGCCTCCACTATCCCCAGCTTTATGAGCTCCCACCTCTGGTTAGTGTCCATACTAGGTTGAATTCTGGCCAGGTACCCTTTTACCACTTCCCCCATCCTCCCAAAGTTGGCCCTCCTGAAGTCCAGCACTCTTGTGCCAGATTCCACTCCTTCCTTGCCCATATCCAATGTGAGCCATACTGAGTGGTGGTCACTCCCTGACAGCGGTTCCTCCACTGTAACTTCTCTCACAAAGTCCCCATTTGCCAGCACAAGGTCAAGGGTATTCCCTAACCTGGTTGGTTCACTGACCATTTGCAGCAGGAAGCTGTCCAGCAAGGCATCCAGCAGTACCTGCTCCCTTCTGTTCCTGGTTGTTGGGGTACTCCAGTCCACTCCTGGCATGCTGAAGTCCCCCACAATCACCACATTACCCTTCTCACAGGTCCTCCTGATCTATTCTGCTAGTTCCCTGTCTGACTCCTCCGTCTGAGATGGCGGCCTGTACACCACTCCCATTCTGAGAATCCTATTCTTGGAATCCTGGATATGCATCCAAAGTGACTCCGTACTACCCTCCTCCCCTTCATCCCTTACACACTTCAGTCCTTCCTTCACATATAGAGCCACCCCCCCCTTTCCAATCACCCTGTCCCTACAGAATAACCTGCACCCTGGTACAGACAGGTCCCAGTCATTGTATTGGGTGGCCCATGTTTATGTGATGGCTGCAATGTCCGCCTCTCCCTCTACCATGAGCACCTGTAACTCTGCAGTTTTCCCTCTCAAGACTCCTAGCATTAAGGGAAACCACCTTCCACCCATTCCCAGCCCTCCCATCCTGCCCTTCTTTCCTAGCATCACCAACAGCAATTGCCATTTGTCCTTTGTCACTGTTATGGGGGGTTAGATCATATGGTTTCCCAACTTGTGGTCTCCGCATGTCTCTTGCCCACTTGCCACCCCTCCTCCCGCTATAAACTCAAGACAGGAGGCCTTGCAGCAAAGCCCTGCCCAAACCTGCATGGACTCTAGACGCAATGTCCAGACTATGGTGCTTGGTGAAAGTAAGGATGGAACTCCAGGTGGTAGCTGAATAGATGTCAGCTGCTGAGACCCCTCAGAATGAGCTTTGACAGCACCAGGCAAATCTTTGCCATACTTGTTGTAGCAAAAAACTGCAATTTGCCAACCATTTGGTAAACATTGCTTAGAAACAGCAGCACGCTCTACCTGGGGCGAAAGAAACAAACTGCTTCAACTTACGACTCTCCTTGGTCCGAAGCACGTGGTACTTCAAGTCTCTGAGCACATCTAACATATGGAGCAGTGCATCCCCTGGATTGGCACGCTCAGGAAAGTAAACAGGAAGGTGGATATATTGGTTGAGTGCAAATTCTGAGACCTCCTTAGGAAGAAACTTAGGATTTGTGCGTAAATACACCCTGTCTTTGTGAAGAATTAAATAAGGCTCCTCAAACCAGAGGGCTTGAAGCTCTGAAATTTTTTGAGCGGAAATAATGGCAACTAAAAATAACGCTTTTCAAAACAGAAAGCCAGATCGCATGCTGTGACAGGCTCAAAAGGAGAGAGGGTTAACTTCTCCAAAATAAAATCCAAATCCTAAGCCGGGACAGGGGAATGGATGGGGGGGGGTTTCAGATGTAGGATGCCCCCGAGAAAGGTACAGGAGACATTCAGCTGAGCAATCGTGCAGTCACCCATGGGCTCATGAAAAGCATAAATGGCTGAAAGGTGCACCTTGAGGGAGGAGTACTGAAGACCTGTGTCAGACAAAGAGATCGGGTAGTCCAGGACATGGTTCACCAAGCAGATGAATGGGTCCAAACTATGTTTGACAGCCCAGATGGCAAACTGCTCCCACTTCATGGCATATGTGGCTCGAGTGGAAGGCTTCCGGGTGGTCACAAGGACGTCCGCCACTTTGTTCAAGACTGTGAACCTAGCAATGGCTATATCCTCAGGGAGCTGAGCATGCAGATGGAGGGACCTGAGGTTGGGATGGACCAGGGTCCCCTGAGCCTGGGTCTGCAGGTTCCTGCAGAGGGGAAGAGGGACCAGGGACTCCTCATCCAGCTGCTGAAGTAGGGGGAACCATATCTACTGAGGCTAGAATGGAGCTACCAGAATCATGTTGGCACCCTCCATCTGAAATTTGATGAACACCCTCTGAATTAGAGGAAATGGGGGGAAGGCATAAAGGAACCTCCTGCTCCATGAGAGGGACAACACATCTCGCCAGAAAACTCCAGGCCCTGGATCTAGTGAGCACAAACTGGGCAGTTTTGCGTTGAGTGGGAACACAAAAAGGTCCAACTCTGGATGACTCCGTCTGTTGAACAATTCTTCTGCGATGGAAGAGAGAAGCTCCCACTCATGCATGCTTTTTTTAGTTTAGTTTAGTTTATTAGTCTAGGAATTAATACCTTTGAGCCAGGGCTCTTTTACAAAGGTTCCACATCACAAAGAACATTTAATAAAGCACGATACACATTACAGGTAAAACCAGACAGGAAAGTTACATCATAAATTTGCTATTAACAGTTTAAGGCAGTAACGTTTTTAAGTTTCATAGAAAAACAAGCTATAACAGGTTCAAGCGAGTAGACAATTTCGAGGTTAAGAAAACTTCCAGGGAGAGGGTGATCATTAGGCGCCAAAAGGAGGCTAGAGAGGAGGGAAAGGTGGTGCGAATGCTGGACTGAGTCTGGCTGAGGCTGTCCACCAGAGTGTTTAGCACTCCTGGCACGTGGATCGCCAAGAGAGTTAGGCCATGATCCAGTGCCCAGTACCATACTCTCATGACTTCCCTGCATAGGGGGTATGACTGAGTCCCCCCCGCTTGTTGATGTAGTATACTACACTCAAATTGTCTGACTGCACTAGCAGCTACTCTGGAGCAAGGTGTTCCTGAAAAGTCTGCATAGCGTAGAGTACTGCTTTCATCTACAGGACATGGAGATACAAGGAGGTCTCCAGTTGGGACCAAGAGCCCTGTGTCTGAAAGGGGCCCAGGTGTGCTCCCTAGCCCAGATATGAGGCATCCCTGCTGAGGATGTGCTGCGGGGAGGAGATCTGGAATGGAATGCCTTGAAGCACATTCGAGGGGTCCATACACCACTGCAGTACCTTGTGGACTGGGGAAGAAATTAGAACTGAATAGTCCAACTCATCTGTGCGCTGGTTCCACTGCACATGAAGGCTCCACTGGAGAACATGCATATGAAGTCTGGCCAGTGGCAACAGTGGGTATGACAGCCTCCATCAGGCCCAACAGTCTCAGATACACCCTGGCCAGAATGTTGCGACTGAGTGAATTCCAGAGCTTGGGCAATAAAGCACTCTGCCCTGTTTTGGGGCAGGAGGGCGTTTCCCTGGGCTGAAACCAGAACTGCCCCTATGTACTGCAGTCTTTGGGAAGGTATCAGGACCGATTTGGGCAGGTTGTCAGTGATGTCCAGGAGGTGGATAAGCTGGAGAGTTCACTCCAGAGTTACCAAAAGTTGTTCCCTAGATGGGGCATTTAGGAGCCAATCGGGAAAACATACAGTCCTTCCCTTCTGAAAGCTGATGCTACCACTGCTAAGCATCTAGTAAAGACTCATGGTGCAGAGGACAAACCAAAGGGCAGCACTTCTAAGCATCCGGTAATGACTTACGGCACAGAGGACAAACCAAAGGGCAGCACTTTAAACTGATAAATGCTTGCCCTGAAACGCAAAGCGGAGAAACTTCCTGTGGGGGAAGAAGACCGAAATGTGGAGGTAAGCGTTCTGCATATCCAGTGAACATAGCCAATCCACTGCTTTGAGAAGGGGGCATTAGGCCTACTAGGGTTACCATCTGGAACTTTTTGTACTGGACATACCGATTGATGTCTTTTAGGTCAATAATGGGCCTCAGATCGCCAGTCTTTTTGAGTACCAGGAAAAACCTGGACTAGAACCCCTCGTTTCTCTGGCACCTGGCAACTAGCTCGATGGCTTGCTTGTGTAGAAGGGACTGCACCTCCTCCCGGAGAACAGACAGGTGATCAGGGGGGTGGTAATAGGAGGGTGGATGAGGGGTTTCTGGAGGTTGCTCGATGAGCTTCAGGGTATGCCCCTTTTCTATGATCTGCAGAATCCATGCATCTGAAATTATGGTTCTCCAAGGATTCAAATGGAGGGAGAACTGACCTCTGACCACCACCTTCTAGTCCAGGACCGGGGGGGGGTCCAGCAAGGAGTCAAGCAGAGGCGGAGCTAGCCACTTGGGCTGTTCCCTCATTTCTGGGGCGCTTAGCTGCAGCTCCAGCACTGGAGGGGATGGGTAAGCCAGCCTGGGCTCTGTGTTTCCCTTAGGGTCGGGAGGGCACACCGGGCCTATTGGGTGCTTTGTGAAAGGGGAGAGCACCCACTGCCTCTTGATTGGGTATGATAGAGGAAGTGAACAGACTTGAGGGCACTACACAAAGCTTGCAGATCATTAACAATATCCTGGACATCAAGGCCAAACAGATTAGTGCCATTAGCTCTCCCTAGGTAGTGCAGCATTTTCAGGTTGCCACACTCACCGGCTCCCCTCCAGAAAGCTGCCTCCAGATCTCTTCAAGCCCTTGGTTGAGCATCTCTCCCTAGGCGGTGCAGTGTTTCCAGGTCACTGCGCCCGCCAGCTACTCTCCAGAAAGCCACCCCCAGGAACGGTGCTCAGGTGAACAGCCGAAATCTTCAGTTTTCAGCACTTTTTTTTCTGCATGCACCCCATTGGCTGCTTTTCGGCAAACTCGCCAGATGATTGGCTATTTACCTAGCCGGGGATGACTGAAGCTCCAGCCAGCTCCCTGATATCCTCGTTGCTCTGATTTCTATTCTACAGCTGTGTATTTTCTCCTGCCTGCCCTGCCCTACCCCGGCCTCTATTAAATACATCTTGGCTCCTCTCCTTTCATTCCTTGTACCAACTGACTTCCTACTCATTTCACAGTACTTAGGATTTAACTTCAGTCCTATTTGGCTGGGGTACTAGTGAGTCCTCAGTCTAGTTTAACCTAGGACTGGCATTCTCTAGGCTTGAACCCCCCGCCTGCTCAGGACTGACCCATATATTTTCTCTTACTTTAAGTCCTTTATAGCTTCCACATATAGACCTAGCTCTTGTTTACTCCCTCTTGGTCCATCCACTTATAGGCTAGTCTTAGTTGCTAATAGTATGGCCATGCTAGCAATACTGTATCTCCCCTCCTGCTGACTGCTTCTTTGCTCTGCAGATCATCTTGTATCCCTAACCTTAAGACACCCCCCCCCACATCATGCCACTGTCCCACCCCAACACCACGCACATGAGGATACAGTGCTCAAGATTCCCATTGTCTCCTGCCTGCCAAAATGGGGTGCTGCCAACCTTGGACTATGGATTTCCAGAACATTATGTATCTATAAAAATTATGCTAAGAGCGTGAGACTTCCCCTAAGTTATGGTTACTACTACTTCTTTTGCTAACCCTCGCTGGCGACACTGAACCCAACCCTGGACCAATAAGCAATACTCTTGCCCCTTCCCTACCTTCACCATTCTAAGCTACTACCAAAGGGACTGAAAATAGCACACCTAAACATCTGTAGCCTTAGACCCAAAATGCCGGAACTGGAAGCATGTGTCAGTAGTCACACTCCTGACGTCTTGGGTATCTCTGAGACTTGGCTGAAACCTAGCATCAGAATGCATGAGGTTGTCTTGCCGGGATATAAATGCTTTTGGACAGGTCGTCTGGGAAAAAAGGGTGGTGGAGTCATCTTGTATGTAAGGGACAATCTTGATGCTACCCAGATTACTATGCCTTGCCCTGCTCCAGCAGGGATGGAATCATTATTCCTCTCCATCACTTTTGAATCAGCCAAAAAACTCCTGGTTGGCTGTGTATACCTACCCCACAAGATGGCGGCATCCTGCCTCCTCTCATTTATTACTTCCTGTGCGAGCCTCCCGCATCAGGATATCATGATCAAGGGTGACTTTTAACATCGACTGGCTGAACTCAAAATCTACCAAGTTGTCCACCTCCTTGGCAGACTCAAACGTGGTTCAAGTCATCAGCGACCCTACTCGCATCAACTCGAGGTCAGGCAACCATACCCTCCTGAACTGGGGTAGTCACCAACTGTCCCTCCAAAATAAAATCAGCTAGAGTGCTCTCTGACAGCATAAGAGACCACTCCCCAACATTGTGCATCTGGCGCAACAACTCCCCCAATCCCCCACCCAAAATCATAAAGACTTGGGACATGTCCAAATTGGACCCCAACTCTTTCATGGACACAATCTGTACTACTGACTGGGGCCCCATAAATACCCTACCAGACTTAAACTCAGTCCTTGACTTCTTTGTCTCAAAACTCACTGACATTGTCAACTCCCATGCACCAATGAAGAACTGCAGGATAAAAGGAGTCAGAGCTCCATGGCTCTCTAAGGAGTTAAGGCAGCGCATGACCTCGCGTGATAAAGCCTGGAGAGTTTACAAATGCAGTGGCCTACCTGCTGACTAGCAATTTTACAGGCAGCTACAGAACAGCTGCATAAATTCAATTCAAAAAGCTAAACGCTGCCATTTTAAGAGACTCCAGACAGAGCACTTAAGTAACCCAAAAGAATTCTGGAGACAGGTCAACTCACTTTTAAAGGGTAACACTTCTGAAGTCCCCAGTTCCATTAATGCCCAGGGTATAATCCATACTAACCCTTCCTCCCTATGCATCCTGCTTTAAAGAATTCTTCACTGATCTGCATATGTATAGCTCTCTGTTCTCTAACCCCTCCACCCCCGACCCCTTGTCTGCAGCTGAACTCACGACCCACCCCTCCTTCCACTTAAAACTGGCTACTTTTAAAGAAGTATGCTGTCTGCTTAAGAATCTGAGGACAGACAGCTCACCAGGGCATGACACGCTAGAACCAAGATTCCTAAAAGTTGGAGCGAATGCACTAGCCCATCCCATCTGCGACCTATTTAATAAATTCTTCCTTACCCGCACCGTCCCTGATAAATGGAAGGTGGCAATGGTTGTCGCTGTACACAAAGGTGGTTCAAATGATGTAGTGGAAAACTTCGGCCCCATATCAATACTCTGTCCTCTAGCTAAGATACAGGAGAGGATATTGTATGACCACCTCCAAGGCTACCTTGAACACCATCAACTCCTGTCATATTCCCAGCACGGATTTAGGAAAAACTACAGCACCACCACTGCTTTGATCAAGGTCACCTCGGACATATATCATGCGGTGGACAATGGCCTTGTCACCGTGCAATATTCGTGGACTTGAACAAGGCTTTTGACTTGGTCAACCAATACCTGCTCCTAGATCAACTACATGACCTGGGCATAAATGAGGATGCATTTACATGGACCTGAAGCAACCTCTTTGGCCGTACTCAGCAGGTCAAATGGGTGGACTCCTGATCTGAGCCGTGACCCATCACACATGGTGTACCCCAAGGTTCTATACTGGGCCCTTTGCTTTATTCCCCATTTATTATTGAGTTTCCTAATAACTGTGGTGGTGCCACAGTCCATCTCTAAGCAGATGATGTCATCATATACCGATCCTCCTCTGACTTTGGGTGGCTTAACCAAATGCTACAATCTGATTTCCTCACCCTTGAGGACTGGTTTATCCACAAGCAACTGATCCTTAATACTAAAAAAACAAGTGCATGGTCTTTACCAACTCAGCATCCCATGCACGCTCCACTCTGGCTATTCAGTCATGAACTGGAGCTACCCTAGAATCACTTCAGTCATTCAAATACCTGGGTATCACCTTGGAACCCTCCCTTTCGCTATATGCTCATGTTACAACCCTTACCAAAACTCTCAACCAGAGGCTAGGAGTCCTCTACAGAATCCGCCTGTATCTCACCACAAAATCATGTTACAAGATAGCTAGTGCCACTCTCCTACCTCTCCTCATGTATGGAGCCCCACTGCTACTCTCTTCATCCCCAACAAATCTATCCTGCCTATCGCAGGTATATCATAGAGTGGGTAAGTTTGCCCTGGGAACCGATGCTAGGCATCATCACTGCGGCATACTGTCTACCTTGGGCTGGCTACCCTTTGAGTCTAAGCTACACTATGTTACTCTAAGCTTACTGCACACGTTTGTCTATCGCTTCGCCCTCCTTCCCCATCTGAGGTAGTCTAATGCAAATGTCCCCAGCGTGCCCTAAGGTCAGCCTCTCTGCCTCTGCTATCAGTTCCCTACCTGAGACTCCCCTCAAGCCAGAGATTGTTTGCCAACTCGACTGTGTCCTCCTGGAACTCTCTGCCTCCACCTGTTCTGGCCTGCTCCTCTATTTCTCAGTTTCAAAGTACTCTGCTTACACATCTTGCTGCTCCCACTTGTTCATGTTTTCGGTAATACATATGTGTTTACCAACTCTTCCCTGACTGGTATAATGACTCACAAGACCTACCACACCACCTCTGTCCCTCCCACCTATTTTTCAAGAACTACTGTATAAATAATTATTTTGTGGCCTTTACATAGTCCTGAGTATATGGAGTTGTACTGTACACACCTGCATAATCGGTGTATCTCCGCCTGAAGTGTTGTGCTTGTTTGCTGTAGTAGTTCTACCCTGATGTACTGTTGTATCTACTGCAGTGCTCATTACATGTATGAATTTACCTGTACAACTGTTGTATCAACTGCTGCATTTTCAATTGTACTGCTCTTCATGGGTCACCCCTGAAAAAGGAACTGTCATGTCTCAATGGGCTGACCTGGTTACCAAAATTCAAATAAATAAAATAAATAAATACATTAAAGGGGGCATTAAGCACTTTTTGCTGTACATCAGCAGCAAACCCGAATACTCTAAGCCAGGAGTGCCTACATAGGCATATGTCTGTTGCCGCCGCCCTTGCAAAGCTGTCAGCCATATCATAGAGAGCTCTGAGGAGGTGCATGCTAACATCTTCAGCTGCTTGGAGGTGCTGAAGCAGCTCCTGCTTCTGAGTGCCATCTGGAAGGGACTGCAATGCGGCCTTGTCCTTTTTCCAGGTAGCATTTTGGTATCTTACCATGTGAGACAGATAATCTGCAATTCTCAAACCTAGGGTGGAGGAAGCATACGGCCTCTTACCCCAGAGGTCAATTCTGCAAGACTGTTTTTCTGGGGGAAGGGAACTAAGGTGCTTAGGCACCTTAGACCTGTCATGAGCCGCCTTGATGACCACTGAGTCCATCTTGGTCTGGGAAGCATAGCAGGGGAGCCTTTGGGGGGAGGTATGGTAGAGTTTATCTGCTCTAAGAGGCATAGCTAGCATCATGTTGGGTCTGTGCCAGGCTGCTGTGGCTACATTTCTCGGAGCAGGAAGAATCAAAGGAATGATTTTTGGGGGAGAGTCAGGAATCTCCAGAAAGTCCACTAGCTCCTTTCTGGCAGCATCTTCTTCCTCAGTGTGGAAGA
Organism: Neoceratodus forsteri; assembly: GCA_016271365.2. Classification (NCBI taxonomy): domain Eukaryota; kingdom Metazoa; phylum Chordata; order Ceratodontiformes; family Ceratodontidae; genus Neoceratodus; species Neoceratodus forsteri. The sequence goes on along the minus strand of CM057454.1, from coordinate 676,148,410 downwards.
CTACGACTGAGGACAACTGCTTCATTACATTGAAAAATGTGGGGTCTCAGGAGGAGATCTTGGAGCATGCTTCACCGAGTCCTCACTGACAGAAGAGGCAGTAGATCTGTCAGAGAGCAGGATCTCCTCTTCTTCTTCCTCATCATCAGGAAGAATGAGGTCTGGGTGGCACTCTTCTTCGATGTTGACCTCCTCAAATTCTGGGTCTAGCATCAGATGCACTGATGACAGCCCATGGGGAGCCTCCCCTGGCTGACGAGTAGGTGTTGGCGACGAAGCTGCCGTTGACGGTATCATCAAGGAGAGCCTAAAGGCACCCAGCTGGCGTACAAGCACATTAGTGAATTTGAGCAGGACCTCTTTCAAGTCCACGGCAGTCATTGATGGGGGGGGGGGGTTGACGGCACAGGTGTCAACAACTCACCTAAGTTCTGAGAGCCTAAAGAGCCCATAGCCCTGGAGGGAGAAGGGGGCAGGAATCAGTGGGAGAATGGTCAATGACGAGCATGTCATCAACAGAGGAGCCGATGACCTAGAGGTCAATGGCAGGCCACCCTGAGAATCAGGTGGACACTCTTGTCGGTATGGGTCTGGTGGGCACAGAGATCTGGACAGCAGCCTTCCTTGTCAGTGCAGCTGCAGCTGATGAGAATCCCCCAGAAGAAGGATAAGAAGCTACTGGGGAATGAGACTGATGCCAGGGGGAGCATCGCAATCTCTGTCTTTTTTATGACTTTTCCCCATGAACTTGTCTTGGGCCTTGTAAGCCTTAGAGTTTGATGTTCGGGTCAGTGACGGAGAGGCTGGGACCCCAGTGGACTCCTGCCTGGAACTGGCTACCTGTTGATCCATCAGGAAAGTTTTAAGAACTTTTTATGTCGCCTGAGGGTTGTTTGGTTAAACTTTTGGCAAAGCTCATAGTCAGAAATCTTGTGTTCAGGCCCAAGTCAGCAGACACAGAGTGTGTTCATCAGTAGAGGCAATCTTCTTTCCATAGCAGCAACATTGAAGGACAGAAGTCAAAGGATTAACTCTCAACGTAAACAAAACAGAGGAATCTCTTTAATAAAAGAGATTAAGAAAAAAAGCCATAGGCAAAAAATGGCGTAAATACTGCATTGGAGCTGCCGCAGAGACCCATGCAAGTGAGTTGACAGTGGGGAAAAACTGAGGAGGGAGCGAGGCCGCTCACACCTTTATATGGTTCATAGGTTCATAGGAGTTGATACAAGTCCACAAGCATTTTGTGCCATTTAAGTACTTGCCACCATTTCAGTGGCTGTATTCCTATTTCTTATATCACATATGCTGGTCTAATAATCTTTTAAAGGTAGATAAATTGTTAGTTGTTACCACATCCAAGGGGAGTGAGTTCCATATTTTCACTACCCTTTGGTTATACCATCTTGCCCTTCTCTCTTTTACATTGTTCACCTTTAAACTGAAAAGGGTTGGTGACGTCGACAGACATTGACGGAGTGGGTGGACCCAGCTGTACTCCTGAAAATCTTCTGTGTGGATTCTCCTTCATTGACGGTGAAGGTTCCTACCGTGTAACCTGATGACCAAGATAAACCTGATAAAGATCTAAAGATCTACCATTGGAATGCTGGAAAACTCAAGCCCAGCACAGTGAGAAGAATCTTTTGAAAATAGATTGTAAGTTCGAGGGTACCCTGCACATCACAGACCGCCCCTTTATGCTGACATTGCATGACGTCAGTCACCTGACGTGGGGGCAGTCCCCCGCCAGAGACTCTTAGCTAGAAATTTTTCCGTTGGGTCCTGACGCCTGCCGGCATCAGTCCTATATGTAATTACCTACTGCAAGAGTCCTCTCGAAGTAAGATCTGTGGATTCAAAACAGGGGTTGTTTGTGGACTCTGTCTGCTGTAGCTGAGAGAGAAAGCAGCCTCCAGCTTCCTTAAAGCAAGGAGGTGATTTAATAGAAGTACACTGAGTTAAATTCTTAATTTCAGGGCCTGTGTAAGTAAGTAGAAGTCAGTGTTCTGGTTCTCTGTTTTGGGGGTTGACTTTACTTAGTGTAACTTATTTACCAGGGAGGAACTCTAGCTGGGAGAATATTTGCAGTCAGTTGTGACTAGACCTGTTACTTAAACTCTGTAAATTAGGTGTCTGAAAGGAAGGAAGTCACTCATCGGGGTGATGGGTCAGAGTTGTAGTTGACTGTTTCTCTAGGGCACGGGCTTAATCCCACGAACCCTGCTCCTCACCCCACCCTCTCCAAGTGCATCATTTCCTTTATATCAGGGTTTCTGACATCACCTCCCCAAAAGTACAAAGGACATACACCTGTTCATATCCTTAAGAGCACAGCATACTGAGTAGGGGATAAACACACTCATACGTTTGCACACACTAAAAAAATAACCCAAAAACAAAAATAAATAAATAAAACATCTTAAACAGGAAGGGAGATAGACATGTGTGGAGTGGTACAATGCACTGGCTGTGGAGTGGTAGTCTTCCGGGAGACGTTCTGGAGGCTGCACTGCTGCCCTATTTGCAGGCACCTCTCTGGTCTGGGGGAGGAGGTTGCACGTCTCCATGCTGACCTGGCAAGGATTCCAGAAACCTCCTCCCCCACCCAGAGACCACCCAGGCCACCACCACTGCCTCAGGGGTCACCAAGAAAGAGGAGCGGTTGGACCAGGGTGGGCTCAGGGAGGGTGAGAGTGGTGGAACAGTGGAGCATCCCTCCAGTTGTGCCTCTCCACAATTCATTCACCGTTCTGGTGGAGAGTGGTTCCCCTCTGGAGGCACCCTCGGTGGAGACAAAGGAGGATGCTGGGAACCTCCAAAAAGGAGACGCACAGGATGGTGGCACACGACCCCACAGGGGAAGGAAACAACTCTTGGTGGGGGACTCGATCATTACAAGGGTAGAGCTGAGGGAGAGAAGGGAGTGGGACGAAAGGTGCCTGCCCAGCACCATGGCTTGGAGGGAGAGGAAGTGAATCCTTAGGATGGTGGCAGCAGCTGCATGGGGAGGGAGCTGGATGTCATTGTCCACCTAGGGACAAATGACCTGGCTGGGAATGGGATCAGAGCAGTGCAGCAGGAGTTTATGGAGTTGGGGAGGGGTCTTAGACAAGTAGCACACACAGTAACCTTCTCGGAAGTGCAACCTGTCTAAGGCATGTGTGAGGCTAGGGTACTCCGCACCATGGGATTCAATGACTAGTTGAAAAACTGGTGCGGAGCTCAGGGATTTGGCTTCATTGGGAACTGGGGGTTCACCTGGAGGGATACAGGCCTATACTGGCGTGATGGTCTGCATCTGTCTAGGAGGGGAACCATGATCCTAGGTGATAGATTTAAATGATTCCATGGCAAACATTTAAACTAGCCAAGGAGGGAGGCACTGAAGAGAAGAAGGGAAATCTCAGCCCCCCCTCACAAAACAGGGTAGTTAGTGAAGTAGATACAAAGGTAGAGAAGTCAATAGGGAGCAGGGCAGGGGTCAATCCAGAACAAGGCAAAGGCAGTAAGGACAGAAATGGACCTAAAAGCGGTAAGGCCATCAAAAAATGGAAGGTGATGAGTACCAATGCCCATAGTCTGTGTAACAAGCTCCCTGAACTAGTGGCCTTGATGTAAGAGGGTCGCCTGGATATCATGCAGTCACAAAAATATGGTAAACAGAGAACCATGACTGGGATGTCAACATACCAGGGTACACAATCTACAGTAGGGGCAGGGAATGTAAAAGAGGAGGAGGAGTAGCACTCTACATAAGAGAAGGAATCAAAGTAACAGAGCTAAAGGGTAAACAAGGAGGGGAGGAAGGTCACACTGGAGACAGGAAATTGAATCACATAGCATCACAATCTGCACAGGGGTTGTTTATAGACCCCCTTCTCAGGGGGAGGCAATGGACAAGGGAATGATAGAAGGAATCCTTAGAATGGCAGAAAAATGAGAGATATTGTTAATGGGGGACCTGAATATGCCAGATGTTAACTGGAATACCTTTCCTGCAGCAACATCCAAGATCAGGGTCATACTTGATGCCCTTCAGGGGGGCATGCCTCAGACAACTAGTATTGGAACCCACTTGGGAGGGAGCAATCTTAGACTTGGTACTCTAAAATGAGGATGGAGAGAGGATCTCAGATTTAGAAGTGGGTAGCCATCTGAGAACAAGTGATCACCAAACAGTGTGGCTCACAATAAACACAGCTATAGAGTCAAGACATACAAAAGCAAAGGTGTTGGACTTTACGAGGGCTGACTTTGGCAAAATGGGAGAGTGCCTCAGAAAAGCACTAGCAAACGGGCAAGAAAGAGGGGGTGGAAGAACAATGGGGAAAAAATCAAAACTGCCATCACAGTGGCAATAAGCCTTTGTGTAAAGCAAATCAACAAAACAAAATGAAGGAAAAAGCCACTATGGTTCTCAAAAGAGGTGGCAGGGAAGGTAAGGTTAAGGAGAAAAGGAAAGCATTCAGAAAATATAAGGAAACAGAAGGAGCAGGACAGAGAACTGTATCAATTAAAGCAGAAGGAGGCAAGGAAGGCAGTCAGAATAGCAAAGGCCCAAACTGTGGAAAAGATAGTTAACTCTGTTAAGAAGGGGGATAAAACCTTTTATAGGTACATTAGGGAGCAAAGAAAGACCAAGAGAGGGATACAAAGGCTTAATAAAGGAGAGGGAATGTGCGCAGAGGGAGACAGTGAAAAAGCAGGGATACTGAACTAATACTTCTGCTCAGTATTTACAAAAGAAGAGGAGTGGGAGGTACCTAAACTAAACAACAGAAACACTCTGGATAGGGAGGTCGATAGCAGTCCATTAACAGAAGAAAGGGTTCTGAAAGAAATCTTAAAACTGAAGGTGGACAAAGCAATGGGGCCTGACGGGATTCACCCCAGAATTCTAAAAGAACTAAAGGGAGAACTTGTAACATCACTGACTACCCTCTTTAACAAATATGGGAGGATGGGGTGGTACCAGAGGACTGGAGGAGGGCGGATGTGATTCCACTTCACAAAAATGGGAGCAAGGCAAAGGCAGGAAACAACAGACCTGTTAATTTGACCTCAGCTGTAGGGAAAATGATGGAATCACTTCTGAAGGAAAGAACTGTTGAGTACCTAGAGGCCAGTGGGGCACAGGACCCAAGGCAGCATGGATTCACAGAGGGAAGGTCATGTCAGATGAATCTAATAGATTTCTTTGACTGGGTGACCAAAGTAGTAGACCAGGGAGGGGCTGTGGATGTGGCTTACCTAGACTACACAAGATTAATAAACAAATTAGCCATCCTTGGAGTGGGTCCCACGGTAGAAATCTGGATAAAAAATTGGCTGGACAACAGGACACAGAGGGTGATAGTAAACAGAGTCCACTCTGAAGAAAGGGGTACCGCAGGGTTCAATACTGGGACCGGTCCTTTTTAATATCTTTATAAGTGACTTTGTGGAGGGACTGGAAGGAAAAAGTATGTCTCTTTGCAGATGACACAAAGATCTGCAACAGGGTTGATATACAGGATGGGGTGGAAAGGATGAGAAGGAACTGCTTCACCCACTCAGACCCAGTACCGGTGTCTGTACTGGTATATAGCCACACCTAGACCCAATTTTAAGTATTGACCCCACAGCTTGCTCCTCACCAGCCTAACTGTTTTCTCTCTTACCCCCTGTCTTATCAACACTAGGTCCATCCATCCCCTTATTCTTCCTTTCCCAACCTCGGATAGGAGCTCACTACCCTGGGTTGTGACATCCTACCATGCCCGGTACTTTATAGCATTCAATCCCGGGACTCACACATACTCCTTTTCTCCATCCACCTTCTCTACATTCCATTTTACCAACTCCTCTCTGTGCACCGTGCTCTCCTAGCCTTTCTTCCCTACCTCCCTCCCTTTCCCCCCACCTTCACCTCTACCTGGTGTATATTTTTATTTTTATTTTTTTTCTTCCGTTACTTCCTCCTGCAACCTTAGATAACCTGCTTTATCTTCCTATAGACACTTCTATGTACGTAAATACCATGTAATCTGTACAATATCTGTATAATTCTATGTACATATGAACTTCTTTTTCTTCCTCTCTGTAAAGAGTATTATCTGTATTGTCTTGTAAATACCTGTGTTGACCCGTATATACAATTGTTCATGCTCCACCCAGGTCCATCTTGCAAATGAGCTTCTGCTCAACGATGAACGCCTGGTTAAATAAAGACTTGATTGATTGATTGAACTTGGCAAGGTTGGAGGAATGGTCAAATGTTTGACAGCTTAGATTCAATGCAAAGAAGTGCAAAGTAATGTACCTGGGAAACAAAAACCTAGGAGAAGAGTAAGCAATGGGAGGTGAGATACTAATAACAACAAAAATGGAAAGGGACCTGTGAGTAGTCATATCTGACAACCTAAAGGTAGGCAAGCAATGTGAGAAGGCAGTATGGTGGGCTGGGAGGATACTGGGATGCACAGGGAGAGGCATCACCAGTAGAAAACAGGAAGTTGTTATCCCTCTGTACAGACAGTTGGTGAGACCCCATCTGGAGTAGTGTGTGCAGTTCTGGAGACCCCATCTCCACAAGGACATGGACAGGATGGAGGCTGTCCAGAGGAAAATGGTGCAGGGTCTGCACCAGAAGTCTTACGAAGACAGACTAAAGGAGCTTAATATGTATACCCTCGAGGAAAGGCGAGAGAGAGAGGGGATATGAATGAAACTTTCAAGTACCTCAAGGGAATCAACAAAGTCCAAGACGGTAGCATCTTTCAGAAAAAGAGATGTGCAAGAAGCAAGAGGGCACAATTTGCAGACAGAGGGGGAACAGCTCAGAGGTAATGTGAGGAAGTATTTTTTCATGGAGAGGGTTGTAGCTGCATGGAACGGCCTTTCTGAGGAGGTTGTGGGGTCAAAAACAGTGGGGGAATTCAAGCATGCATGGGACAGACATAAGGCAATTCTAGTGGGGGTTAGGAGGAAGTAGACTGTTGGTTAACTAGGATCTGCAGTTTATCCATTAGGTAGGGAAACGGGCAGACTAGGTGGGCCAAACGGTCCTTATCTGCCATCAAATTCTATGTTTCTACCTCAAATGGGGGTATTCATCTGATTATGAAAATCTATAAAATGTGTTCACATCTCTGGAATCCACTGCTACAGCCAATGCTCTGCCTGTGGAACCACATCTAGTAAGTCCAGCCATGGTGATTACTTCTGAGTAAAGAACAATGACACATAATTTGACTACATACTGCAACTTTATGCAACAGTTGGATCAAGACATTAGAAAAAACTAACCTGCACCCTGTTTTGACTCTTCCAGTAAACAAACTGTGTAAACGTATGGCAGGAAATTCTAACAATTTCCTTCCCTATTTGTTTAATAAAACAGAAGCAAACTTGGAACATTCTTAACCCAGCAACTTGTAATTGCATATACTAGCAGTCATCCGATTATATGAAGGATTTACCTTGTATCATGCAAAACATTTCTGACAGAAATTCATCTAAAAATTGAAGACCAAGAATTGTGCATCTGATGCACCTCCAGCAAAGCAGACTTCTCCAACCTCTGAATGGAAGTTCAAAGTACCACCTTAGCACAAACACGTGCAACATATCATGCTGCAAAATCATCATTAGAAATCATGCTCCAGTCCCTTAGGCCATCCTAATTCATGCATATTACAAATTGTGAATAAAATTTGGAGAGCGGTACCAGAACCGAGACCCAATAGGAACCGACTGATAGCAGTACCTACCATTGGGTGGTTCCAGGTGTCAGCTAATGGTGCCAGGAATTTGCAAGTGGGTGGCTATGGATTAGGGCTGTCAGAACCTTCTGAAGTTCTGGGTTCTAGTTCTAGTCTAGAACTTTTGGAAAAGTTCTAGGGTTCTAATCTTTTTTAGAACTTTTTAGAACTTGAACCCTAATTTCTTATTGTGCTGCCAGTAATGAAGATAGTAATAAAATACATGTAAAGGAAAAACTGTTCAATATAAGAGGGAGAGAAATTATCATGTGTGACATTGATAGGAATACAACTAGGTTTATCTATGGTTTCTTCTGTTTGCTAAAGCCAGCAACTTAATACGTAACAGGCCCACCCACCCACCCATATGTTAAAAGTTTTCCTGCTGCAGCTGCATCATAGTTCCTTAGTGAAAGAAAGAAGCACATTAGCCATTTATGTACTCAGTTATATATACTCATCGTCAAGAATTATGAGAAAAAATAACTGATATTACCTAATCTCAGCTATTTGCTGCTTTCTGTTTTAAATGAGTAAATCAAAAGTTGCTGTGTTTAAAAGAAAGCGTGTATAACAAAGTCAAGCCAATTACTACAGCAGCAGAATGTGGAACTGTTGCAAAACATACTGGGCCAGACATTCAAAAGGGTTGCTCCATGCACAACAGGGTTGCGTCTGCGTAAGTCCGAAATTGCTCCATTCTGCGATATTCAGCAGGAGGCAGTTACGCCACTGAAAACATACTGAGCAACAGCGCAATGCAAATGAATGCATGCTGAACTGGAGGGGGAGGAACCATCCATAAACTGCACAGCCCGATATTCAGCCGGGCTTTGCAGAGTCGTGCAGGCACAACCCCAACCTGCGCCTGCACAACTTTGAGCCAAAAAAGGATCAAGTCGAGGCCACCCACTGGGGTGAGCTGCCGCACTGCAGGGCGCAACACAGCAACTGCCACCTGTGGCTGGCCTCAACCCACTCCCTGTGCCCCCTGCAGCCCGATCACGGACAAAAGAGTGTAAAATCCCACCACCACCCACTGGCGAGCGGGCATAACTTTAATTCCCCCACCAGCCCGATAGCGGGCAGCAAATATCCCTAGCGTATCCTTGGTGGTCCAGTGGACCGAGCCCGATCGCAGGCTGGAGTAATTAACACACCTCCTCCCCGAACATATCCCTGGTGGTCCAGTGGACTGATAAGCCCGATCGCGGCTGGGTACTAAACACACACCCTCCCGAACATATCCTTTGTTGACTTAGTGTCCCCCACCCCACCCACCCACACAGCCCCCACCCGCTCCCCCTGCAGCCGGCGGGCGGTAACATCCCACCATGCCCGCGCCCCGCCGCCCGCTGACTGACTGCTTCAGTAGGCTGCACACCCATTGGTGCAGAGCAACAGCTAATGGGCGTGCAGCCCATACTGTACAAGACAGTCCAGATTTGTGAATGAATGTATTCACGGCCGCGGGGGCTGGTGGTGGGCTTGGGTGGGTGGGTGGGGGAACACTAGATCACCAGGGATATGTTCGGGCGGGTGTGTGTTTAATTACTCCAGCCCGCATCGGGTTTATTGGTCCACTGACCACCAGGAATATTTTCGGGGAGGGGTGTGTGTTTAATTACCCAGCCCACGATCGGCTTATCGGTCCACTGGACCACCAGGGATATGTTCGGGGTGTTTAATTACCCAGCCCGCAATCAGGCTTATCGGTCCACTGGACCACCAGGATATGTTCGGGGAGGTGTGTGTTTAATTACCCAGCCCGCGATCAGGCTTATCGGTCCACTGACCACCAGGGATATGTTCGGGGAAAGCGATCAATTCCAGCCCTCAATCGGGCTTATCGGGTCCACTGGACCACCAGGGATATGTTCGGGGAGGGTGTGTGTTAATTACCCAGCCCGCGATCAGGCTTATCGGTCCACTGGACCACCAGGGATATGTTTCGGGGGACACTTTGCTGCCCGCGATCGGGCTGGTGGGGGATTAAAGCTATGCCTGCGATCAGGCCAGTGGGGGTGGGGTTGGGGATTTTACACTCTTTTTGCTCGCTGATCGGACTGCAGGGGGCATCGGTCCCCGGCAGCTGCTGCCTGGCAGGCGCCAGGCGCGAGTCCTGGGGATCGGCGCTATTTGCATCTAGTAATGGCATGCAATTTGAGGCATAATCAGATGCAAATGCCCTCTGCGTTTTGCATGAATTATGGCTCCATTTGCATGTCACCTTTTGAATATCAGGATTTTGCACATGGCACGGTACTCGCGCTTCAATCAGAAGCTGAATGCTCCACTCTGACCACTTGCGTGGCACAAGTTCCACTGCTACATGCACAGTGGCTGTGGTCGGGTTGATATTCAAAGGAGTTGCTCAAGGGCACAACTCCTTTGAATATCGCTCTGGCCACACCCCTACGCAACTATTTTGTGCAGCGCAAGGGCTTGCTCCACAAAATAGCGCAGTTTGAATATCTGGCCCATTATGTCATAACCTAGTTAGTCAGTCAAGACATTTGAATAAAAAAAATATGCCAGTCATTGTTGCTGGCAAAAACTGCATGCAGTTTTCTAAGAATGCATACATCTACCAACATTTTTGTTGGCAAACTGAAGTAATACATACAACTTTCTAAGATGATGCATTTTTGCAGCTGATACTTCAATAAAATCTGTATTTCAGTCACATAAATAAAAAAGTGGTTTCCTCACCACATACTAACTTAAGGAACATTTAACGTAGCTGCAGCAGTTGGCATGTGATATTTAAGGGACAGCGTCTGTCAACCCCATTATGTATCACATTATCACTACATGTAAAGCAAAAACACTTTATGATAGGTCACATTCTGTGAAAACTGCTGATGCAGATTTTCTTTTATTTCTGACTCCTTTGTTCTTTTTTTAAAGAGGACAGGACAATTGTGCTAGGTGGCAGCAGTTTGCAATGTATTTAATAAGAAAAAAAATATATATATATATATATACTATATGTACAGTAAGTTCGGTCTGTCATCATTTTTTCCTCACCATCCCCAGCCGATCACAAATCTGTAAATGAAAGAACTAAAACAACACCCACCTTTCACCCCATCACACAATCCACTTTTCTTCCACCACCCTCATCTGTGCAGTAGCACCCATACCACCCTTACACCCATGTTAAAACCAACCCACAACCCTCACCCATGTACTAGCATCCATTTTTGGTTTATGGCTAACATTTCTGTAATTGAAAAAATAATAAACCGCTACCAATTAGAACTCATTGTTTTGTCCTCTTTAAAATTGAAAAATAGACCGTCCCCGGTCCCAGCCCATACTGATGCACCACAAAGTCACAGAAAGTAAATCCAAAAATACAGTATATGTTTGCACTTTAACTATAAATAACATGATACAGAAAGGATTGACGTGACAGTGTGCCTTTTATGCTAAATTTGGGCCTGTTCCCACTGATGTTAAAATTGCCCTGTATATAAAACTTGTTGACTTTAGTTTAGACCCTAGCTACAAAGCACTTTGCCATGAAATGGTGAAAGTTTTGGGGGGTATATAGTCCAAGGTAGCAGACTGAGAAAGGAGAGAGACAACCAAAGTCATCACAGTCTGTAAAAGTTTCCTTTTTGGTGCAGAGAGACTCCGTCCCACACAGTATTTACCAGCCACCACCATCTGAGTTGTCATCACCATCAACATCCACAACATCCATCACTTCAGGATCAGTTTGTATACTCTTGTAGGGATATGAAAATCTTGACTTATTAACTTTAATAAAAGTTAACGTGTGTACATTTTCTGGCAGCAACCTATTTCTGGTGTCTGTCACAATATCGCCAGCTGTACTAAACATGCGTTCTGAACAGACACTTGTTGCAGGACAACCAAGATATTTACAGGCTTCATCATACAGCTCTGTCCAAATTGACTTTTTTGATCTCCAGTATTCAGAAGGGCATGCATCAATAGGAATAGGCAGTTCTTGCAGGTAACTGTCTACCATGATGGACAGAGACCACTCAGAAGAGGAATCAGCAGAAGCTGGTATGGCAGCAATTTGGGAAAGGTTTTGCCACATATTTAGCTTGCTACTAAGGATGAAGAAGTGGCAGTTGTGGAACAGCTACTGTTAATGTTTGGTGACTTTTCCAGTTCTGTATCCCTTTGTGAAGATGAACCTGCATGTTGTGGTGATGACAACCTGAGGGAACTGTGCGTGTCTGTGTTTGACTCCTGTGAGTGCTGCAGCTCATCTAGCAACAGACATTCGTACTGCTCTATATCATCGGTTTTTGGAAGATGCATAGCCTTGAACCTGGGATCTAAGAGAGTTGCAAGGATGTAGTGTTTTGATTTCACCATTGCAACTAATTTGTCATCAGTTTTGAAGTGCTCGCTCATTCTCTTTACGAGATTCCCATGATACAGGGGACATGTTGTCTGCGCTTCAGATCTGTCTTTTTCTATTTGTAGATTTAGAACACTAAGATGATGTGAAATGAGCATTATGAGTGGGATAACCTGACTCACAGATGCGCCTTCAGAAGACATGTCCCTTGTAGCTGTCTCAAAAGGAGCTAGGATGCAGCACATGGTCTCCATTAATTTCCACTGCAGCACAGACAGCATAATGCCATCTCCAATAATGTAACTGGAGCAATACTCATGTACAGCTTACTTTTGCTCCAAGAGGCGCTGCAGCATATAAAGCGTTGAGTTCCAATGAGTGGAAACATTTTGAATCAGCTTTTGCTGGGGCAACTTGTGTTTTTTTTTGCAGTTCGGACAATGTCCGTATAGCCTTGGTTGAATGTGAAAAGTGAGTCACAATTTTTTTTGCAAACAGCAATCATACCATCCACTTGTGTTTCATTGCTGAGAAATCACATGACAATTAAATGTAAGCAATGCGCAAAGCAAGAAGCATGCAGAAATCCTCCATCCTGTACTGCTTTCAAGATGTTGGCTCCATTGTCACTTACTATGAAGCCACATTTTAGACCGTGAGAATAAACCCATTCGTCAAGGAGGTCATTTAGTTCCTGCAGGATGTTTGCAGCAGTATGACTTTGCCCAAACTTCTTTATATGTAGCAGCGTCATCTTTTGGGGTGTCTTTGTTTTTGAAGAAGCACAAGAAAACGTGACCCAATGAGCGATTAAGGGACATGTAATCTATGTTTTGAGTGCTGGTCCACATATCTGTTGTGACATGAATAACCCCACCCTCCGCAGTTTTAAGTGCAAGCATCACTGTCACTTTTAAAGCCTGATAAATGTTTGGTATTTCAACACAGGAAAAGTACCTTCGATGAGGAACATTGTAACGAGGCTCTGCTAATGTCATGAGCTCCCTAAAATCCTCATGATCTACCAAAGAGTACGGGAGAAGGGCTCCGGCTAACAGTTCACCAATTCTGTGATTAAGATGAAGGGTCTTTGGATGATCTCTAGTAAAGGTATTCTTCCTTTCAAATGCCTGAGACAGTGTTAGCTGTTTACAACATGTCCCTGCTGGTTTATTATACACCGTGCTTTGATGGGCAGATGGACGCGGAGATGGTGGACTAGGACTTATACATTCAGTGCCATCACTGGATGTGCAACTGGTACTAATGATGCTGGCATTGGTGGTAACAGTGATCCTAGGGCTGGCAGTGGTTCTGCCAGCATCAAGTTCAGACAATTCAGTATCCATTTCAGATTCCTGACCCTTCTCACGGGTGGTCTGGAAGATGGAGGACATGGGCTTTGGATGACCAAGCAAAACTGAATGTTTTTTCAGATGGCGTTTAAGAGCTATAGTGCCAAGGCATGACACAACTTTACCATGGCTTACACTCTGTTTACACAGGGAACAAATTGCTCTGCATGGATCAGTTTTACTGACAGAGGAATAATTCCACACCTCAGATGTGACAGATTTTGTTTGAGTGCTAGGAAGATAGCTAAAGACTGTTTGTGTCTTTTCACCTGTCCTAACAGAACCCGGGACATGCTCCTTGGAGCTAGAAGAGTGGGCAGAAGACTCTGATGGATTTTCATTGCTGGCCAACACAGAAGTAGTGGATTCAATGGATATGTTCTTTTCATTGCCAACAGTGCTGGATGTCTTTGCAAGTGCACTACCTGATTCATTGTCAGCAGACTTGCTCATTTCACTTTGTTGAGGAAGTAATGATTCGTCGCGAGACACAACAGTGTCGGACTGAGACAAAGATCTACTGTCTGAGTCAGAGAGGGACTCACTGTCACTTGCATTATTGCTGCTAGTCACAGGGATCTTAACAGCATGAATGGCATACCTTATGGTGCCTCTCCATGTGATCCCAGCAGCTGTACAGGTTTTCTTAAAAGGTCCCCCTTTACCACACTACACTGTTGCTCTTTTGCTGTTTGTTGAATTTTTATCACGTGCAACATTTTGGTTATTTCTGCTAGCACCAGGATTACCACTACCACCAACACCTGCTCCAACACCAGCACTAGATGCTTCATCTATGTTGGTGTCAGCCATAACAGAACCAGTATACTGCAGAGAATACACCCACACAATTCCTGTGTAAGAAAGCAACGTGAGCTATGATCACTAGCTACAACTCCAAAATTTTATTTTGGCTATGTGACACTGTGATGCAGTGGACTGAAAGTAATTGAAGAATATGACGGTTTGCAACTAAAGGATCCCAGGTTCAAGGCTTACAGAATGATTGGGCTGCTGGGCATAAGCATACGCATAGCAGTGAAGGGGCACACAGCAGCAGGGTGATGGGCTGACCACAAGAGACGGAGTTACACACACAAACCAAGGAAAGAGATTTTTCTGTCTCTCCTCCCAACAGGGAAGTATATTTCTGGGCTTCTGTCATGTATTTAAGGATAATGCCGCCACACGACAACTGGCCACTGGGCCTCTCTTGGTAACACACACTGGGTAGGGTACCGTGCAGTCAAAAGGCACACAGCAGATGGGCTGACCACAGGAGACGGAGTCACACACACACATATACAACCCAAGGAAAGAGATTTTTCTGTCTTTCCTCCCAACAGGGAAATATATTTCTGGGCTTCTGTCATGTATTTAAGGATAATGCCACCACACGACAACTGGCCACTGGGCCTCTCTCGGTAACACACACTGGGTAGGGTACAGTGCAGTCAAAAGGCACACAGCAGATGAGCTGACCACAGGAGATGGAGTCACACACACATATACAACCCAAGGAAAGAGATTTTTCTGTCGCTCCCAACATGGAAATATATTTCTGGGCTTCTGTCATGTACTTAAGGATAATGCCACCACACGACAACTGGCCACTGGGCCTGTCTCGGTAACACATACTGGGTAGGGTACAGTGCAGTGAAGTCAAAAGGCACACAGAAGATGGGCTGACCAAAGGAGACAGAGTCACACACACATATACAACCCAAGGAAAGATATTTTTCTGTCTCTCCTCTCAACAGGGAAATATATTTCTGGGCTTCTGTCATGTATTTAAGGATAATGCCACCACATGACAACTGGCCACTGGGCCTCTCTTGGTAACACACACTGGGTAGGGTACAGTACAGTCAAAAGGCGCACAGCAGATGGGCTGACCACAGAAGATGGAGTCACACACACATATACAACCCAAGGAAAGAGATTTTTCTGTCTCTCCTCCCAACAGGGAAATATATTTTTTGGGCTTCTGTCATGTATTTAAGGATAATGCCACCACACGACAACTGGTCACTGGGCCTCTCTCTGTAACACACACTGGGTAGGGTACAGTGCAGTCAAAAGGCACACAGCAGATGGGCTAACCACAGGAGACGGAGTCACACACACATATACAACCCAAGGAAAGAGATTTTTCTGTCTCTCCTCCCAACAGGGAAATATATTTCTGGGCTTCTGTCATGTATTTAAGGATAATGCCACCACACAACAACTGGCCACTGGGCCTCTCTCGGTAACACACACTGGGTAGGGTGCAGTGCAGTCAAAAGGCACACAGCAGATGGGCTGACCACAGGAGACGGAGTCACACACACAAATATACAACCCAAGAAAAGAGATTTTTCTGTCTCTCCTCCCAACAGGGAAATATATTTCTGGACTTCTGTCATGTATTTAAGGACAATGCCACCACACGACAACTGGCCACTGGGCCTGTCTCAGTAACACACACTGGGTAGGGTACAGTGCAGTCAAAAGGCACACAGCAGATGGTCTGACCACAGGAGACGGAGTCACACACACATATACAACCCAAGGAAAGAGATTTTTCTGTCTCTTCTCCCAACAGGGAAATATATTTCTAGGCTTCTGTCATGTATTTAAGGATAATGCCACCACACGACTGCCCAACAATGGGCTTCTCGGAGTAACACACAATGGGTAGGGTACATAGTCAGCAGCCACAGCAGGGTGATGGGAACACCACAGGAGAGTAGAGAGATACAGTGTAGTGCAGTCACTCACACAACACACAAGTAGGGAGTACTGTGTAAAAAAAACTAAAAACAGCCTGATGTTGTTCTATCAGGAATTTTATAGGGTGGAATAGAAGAACGCTCAGCAGCACAGTACCACAGAATCCCCTCCCCTCCCTGTCCTCCTGATTATTTTACTTTGTTTTGTGGAGTAGGGTATAAAGTAGTAAGTCAAAAATAAAAAAAATGGCATCAAATTCAAATGTTTCAACTTCTCAAAGACTCACACATTAAACTTAATTTTCCTCGAGTCACAATCTGTTTGTTTTAATTTCTTCACCCCTCCCCCAGCCATCTGATGCTCGCTCCTTCTTCCCAGTGTGAAACAACTACGCCATGCAGAAATGAAGTTTTTGAACTGTTGTTTGAGACTACGATAAAATTCTCTCAGTTTCACTCAAATACTCAGCAACTTTAACTTCCCTCGCTCTGTCCGTCTCATCCTGAGGCTAAGCTTCTCACCAACTGTTCCTAAGTTCAGGCCCTTTCTTTTCCTCGGTTCCCACTCCCAACCCCGAGTCCCTCCTCGGCCCCTACCTTTAGTTTTCACCCCCACCCACCCCTTAGCTTTTTTTATTTATTTTTTTAGTTTGCGTAATACACACACGATGATTTAATTAGCAAGCAATTGCCAGGGCCAGAGAGCAGAGCTAGCCCAGACAGAGCGAGTGAGTAGCACAAGCTGCTGCAGCCTGCAACTCCTTTATGGAACTGGCTGGGTAAATGAACGGAGCTGCAACCGCGCGCCAGTTTACGTCTACTATCCACCACCTGACCG
This sequence comes from Neoceratodus forsteri, assembly GCA_016271365.2. Classification (NCBI taxonomy): domain Eukaryota; kingdom Metazoa; phylum Chordata; order Ceratodontiformes; family Ceratodontidae; genus Neoceratodus; species Neoceratodus forsteri. The sequence goes on along the minus strand of CM057454.1, from coordinate 676,131,410 downwards.
CAGAGCAGATGGTCAGGTGGTAACACGGACTGTAGGGATGAAGTACGCAGGAGCGCACTCCGACTCCAGTGCAGTCCACACCATTCAGCCCCCACAAGTTTGTGCATGCTGCCATCATGCACCCTTCCCTTCATTCCACCTCCTTTCTGCCTCCTGTGGCAGTGTGCTGCCTCCAAATCCCATCCTGCTCCTTCAACCTCTCTCCCGTCTCTTCGGAGCCAACACTATAGGGCTAGGCAAGCTTGCGTATGGTTATGGTTTATATAAAGATTCTAATCGCTTGAGAACCCACTAGTGTTCGAGTTCTGAATTAGAACTCGAACACCAGGGTTCGTGATGGGTTCGAATCTTTTCTGAACTAGTTCTGACAACCCTACCATGGATGAAACCATATTGTAAGAATCCCTTCCCTGTTCCAGCAGGAATCTTTCTTACAGCTGCTCCGTCACCCACTCCTCAAAGAAATGCCACCAAAGTTATTTGCCTTGTTGCAGCCATTAAAGAGCTCCTGATACCGCTGGGACAGCTTTGAAACAATGCAACATTCAGACAATATTTGGCCTGTATTTCTTATTTTTTGCTGTAATGCCAACCCTTGTTTTCTATAACTAAGGATATCTGCATGAAAATAGGACATCTGTCCTGTCTGCTCAGGCTGCATGCTTACGTCCAACATCACAATTCTGTTATGACAAAATAAATTGTTTCTGTGGAGATAATTATGAGGTTTATGAGGGGAGGCTGGCCCTGCAAGAGGACCTGGACACCCTGGAAAGCTGGGCTCACACATGGAAATTAAATTTCAATATCACCAAGTGCAAGGTGTTACATCTTGGGCAGGGAAACCCTAAACACAGGTACACCCTGGGAGGGGAGGCGCTGGAGGCATCAAAAGGGGAAAAAGACCTAGGGGTCATGGTGGATGCATGTATGAATAACCCTGAGCAGTACAGGAGAGCGGCTAACAAGGCAAACAGGATGTTGGGATGCATCGTAAGGGGGATCACCTCTTGGAGCAGGGAAGTGATTCTGCTGCGTACAATGGACTGGTTAGACCACACCTTGAGTACTGTGTACAGTACTGGAGACCACACTTGAAGAGGGACATACAGCTCCTGGAGAGGGTACAGAGGAGGGCAACTAAGATGATATGAGGACTAGGGGATTTGACGTATGAGGACAGACTCGAGGAGCTCTGCCTGTTTTCATTGGAGGAGAGGAGAGGAGAGACAGGAGGGACATGATTGAGGTCTTCAAGTACCTCAAGGGAATAAATAGGGTAAACATGGAGGGGATCTTTAGTCTAAAGCAGGGAGGTATCACCAGAGGGCATGGTTTGAAGTTGGAAGGTGGAAGGATGTAGGGGGGGAGAGGAGGAGGTTTTTCACTGAGAGGGTGGTGGACCCTTGGAATGCACTGCCTGGCGAGCTGGTTCACAGATCCACAGTGGAGGACTTCAAGAGAGGATGGGACAGACACAGAAAGTGGATGTATCAGATGGTGGCCTGGCCCAGGGGGGTGGGTATGGATGATTGGGGTTTCTGGAGTACAAGGGGGGGGCCTCAGCACCCAACTAGGGATCTGAGGTTCGAGCAGGCTCGATAGACCGTAAGGCCTAATCTGTTGGCAATTAGTATGTTAGTATGTCACAAACAGAGATTATGATGTCAGGTGTAGATAGGCAGTAAGAGCAGATAAAGTCTAGGGAACAGTGTTTTGTTTTCATGAGACTGCCCTCAGTAATAAAGAAAAGGGGAAAATATCACAAGAAATATGAAATATATTTAAAATCTATTTATTTTCTGTTATCAACAATAGTACAATACAATACCAACAACTATGTCAGCAGAGAATCAGTATACAGATACATAGGTAAGTTTGTAAGGACTACCAGTATAAAACTCAGTATCCACCAGTAATTACTGAACCCAAATGATTACTGTCTCAAGGGGCCCTGTACTCTAGCCTCTCTAGTTACGCAACCTAGTTCAAGAAAAAAGAGTGTCGCATGGGACATCATGCACCCACCTGGCCCATCATTATTTATTTATTTAGTTTTTGATTACCAGGTCCGTGCTCTAGACAAAAAAATTGCCCGTTTTCAGTCATGACCCGGGAGAGTTACAGACATAGGTAACAGCACATCACATCACAGTGGTTACTATTACACAATACAGACTTGGGTCAAATACATTACAGTATAGCTAGGCACGGTGATACCTACTGTACAGGAGACATTAGACATTACACTAAGTTATCCATAGATACAGGGGAATATACAATGCAGTTTCAAGGAGACAGATCATATGGTATAAGTTAATAGAGAAACTATTCCAGACAGTCTCGCAGTATCTATTAGTACCTTTCTTCTGCTGCCAAACTAAGTAGGTAAGAAGCTCAGTTCTGTAAATCCTGTTGACTACTGCCATCTACTCTGTCAGAGGGGTGCAGTTTGTATCAACCACTTTTTTGTGATACATTTCTTTGCCACAATCTACAGTATAGCTAACAAGTATCTCTTGGATGAATTCTGCTCTTTTAGAGGCAGAAAGGAGAAGAGAAAAAGGTGCTCACCTAATTGTATACAGAGGTGGAAATCTCCATTAGTCCTCTGTCCAGTTCCTGCCATAAATGGGTGCAGTATGGGACAAGTCCACATAATGTGAAAATGTGTGGTACAGGAGTTCCACACAGAGTCACCAACAGGTGGTACTAGGAGCAATGCCCGTACGGCGGAGTGAGATAAGTGCGATAAGGCAGTTTAGAGGGCTAGTGGGATGTTGGGGTGTATAAGGAGGGGTATCACCAGCAGAAACAGGGAGGTGATGTTGCCCCTGTATACAGTAGATTGCTGGTAAGACCCCACCTAGGGTATTGTGTCCATTTCTGGAGACCACATCTTCGGAAGGGCAGACAGAGTGGAGGCAGTTCAGAGGACGGCAAATAAAATTGTGCAGGGTCTGCACCAAGATCTATGAGGAGATGGCCAGCTCATTGGCCAGCACTACCGCTTGCAACACTGATGACCTGGTTTCAGAAGTGAGCCCGAGGTGTCGGAGGGTCAGCCGGCGGGAGGAGGATCGCGCATCCATGGGACCACTCTCTTCCTCCAGGGGGAGGATGGGGAAGAGCTCAGTGCTTGGCTGGCCCCCGGGTAGACGCCCAAGCTGAAAGAAGCGGAGGAGATATGGCAGACATTGGTGCGTACGCCATGACATCAGCGCACACCACATCTCCCATGGGGAGAACACTGGAAAACACCCAGTCAAGCAGGAAGGCTGCTGGCCTCTGCAGGCCCTATGTCTGACTCAGGAACCTCCCAGAAATCTGGATCCTGTCCTGGTGGGTTGAGGGACTCCCCATCACCCTGCCATGGTGGGCACACCATGCGGAACTACAGCAGAAGGTGAGGCCTGGCAGAAGCCAGGATGATGGGCTGGGAGGACCAGTGGGAAGGAGGGCTGACCAGGATGGGGAGATTAAATACAAAAGCCCTATGAGGAGAGACTAAAGCACCCCAATATGTACACTGTGGAAGAGAGGAGGGAGAGGGGGACATGATAGAGAATAAACTCCTCACATGGGTAAATAATGTACAAGAGGGAAGTATTTTTCAGAAACTAAGGAAATCAAGAGCAAGGGGACATGCTATGAAGCTGGGGGGTAAGGTCAGGAGCGATGCAAAGTACTTCTTCCCAGAAAGCGTGGTGGATTCCTAGAACATCCCTCCAGGGGAGGAGGTGGTGGAGGTGAAAACGGTGGAGGTGTTTAAGACTGCATGGGTCGGGCATAAAAGAATGTTAGTGGAAAGGAACAGGGGAGACAGAACGAGATGTAAATCAAGCAGGATTTGTGGTGATAATGTAGGCAGGCAAAAATAAAAGCCATCTGACCCCGATGTGTCTTGAAAAGGGTATATCATGGGTTACGGTCAGAAGTTGCTTCCTATACACTCTAAGACTCACCATCTGCCAGAGTACTCATTCCACAGGTACTCCCTTAGGAACCCACTCATTGTACAGGAGCCCACTCATGCTACAGTAGCCTATTCTCCCAGTACACTTCCCTTTTTCCAACACATGGACAGTCACCTTCCCCACTCATGGCAAACTCCCTTAGCTATTGCAGGGATAGGTCAGCTTGCTGAGCTCTTCCTAGCTCCGCATGCCTGACCTTCCCCAAAGCACACTCTGCTGTTGAAGAGCTGAGCACGGCTGGGCTCTCCTCAGTCCGTAGCTGTGCCACAGAACTGCTGCTCCCAGCTCATTCTTCAGCTACAACTCTCCTGCTGCTGAGGTAGGGGTTTCTTCCTCATGCACTGCCCTCTCTACATCCTCAGTAGCTGGTTCCCTCGTCCTGCTACGAGTAGTGACACACACAATAGTTGGCCCTACTATCAAAGTCATTACCCATGATTACATCCATGGGCAGGGCTAGTACAACACCCACCTCCCATATGCCCTAGCCAACTTCCCAGCTTAGAAAGATCCAGGCCAGTGGCACTGAGACCGCAGGACCCATCACTCCTTTAATCCTAGAAAACTGGCCAGGCAGCGTCTGCTCCTCTTGAATCAAATCCTGCTTCACCAAATAAATGAAGGCCAAAGTGTCCCTCAATCCCTGGGTCATCATCCCCTTAACACACACTGCGTGCATGTGTGCAGTGGAGTTATATGGCACTGCACTCTGTGTGAAGACTATTAACTGCAGGCAGCTTCTCAAGCAACCCCCTCTTCAGGTGCATGTGCCCTTCCACCTGACCTACACACATGGTGGATTCCCTGCTGGGGGAGGGCCTCAAACAATTGGTACAACAGCCCACAACAGACAGGGCTAGCCTGGATCTAGTACTGACTAACAGAGAAAGGATCACATATCTCCAGGTAGAAGGTCACCTTGGGGCCAGTGACCATCACATAGTATGGTTCAATTTGGCCACTAGAACTAAATCATCCCATTCCAAGGTAAAAATATGGGACTTCAGAGGAGCTGACTCTGATAAGATGGCCAACAGAGTTAAGCTAGCCCTGGCAAGAAAAATTACAGGTGAGAGGGTACAGGCAAAGTGGGAAAGCATTAAGGATGCAATACTTGAAGCAACATCCCATTGTGTTAGGGAGAAAAGCAAGAGCAAAAGAGAAAGGAAACCACTTTGGATCTCAAAAACAGTAGCAGAAAAGGTCAGAGCCAAAACGCTGGCCTGCAGGAAATATAAGGGAATGCAGGTGGGATGAAGATAGGGAGGCATACCAAGCTTCCCTAAGGGAAGCAGGGAAGGCAGTAAGGCAGGCAAAGGCCCAAACCGAGGAAACACTAGCACAAACAGTAAAAGAAGGGGACAAGACTTTCTATAGATACATTAATGAAAGGAGAAAGTCCAGACAGTGTATTGCTCAGATCAAAGGGGATAAGGGGGAGAGTGTGTGGAGGAGGAATAAGGAAAAGCATCTATCCTAAATAGATACTTCTGCTCAGTATTTAACTGAGGAGAAGGCAGGGCAGGGCCCACAGCTCAGTACCATGGACACAGGGGGGAACGAGGGTGTGCACAAGTCCCTTTACAAAACAAAGGGTCCTACAAGAGCTCACTAAACTCAGGGTGGACAAGGCAATGAGACCTGATGGCATACATCCCAGGGTACTAAAGGAGCTAAGGGTGGAACTTGCAGAGCCATTAGCAGAACTGTTTTGTGAGTCTCTGAGCACAGGAGAGGTCCCACAAGACTGGAGAAGGGCTCATGTGAATCTGCTCCACAAGAGTGGAAGCAGGGAGAGGAGGCAGTCTTACCTCAGTAGTGGGCAAGATTATGGAGGCACTCCTTAAGGAAAGCATAGTGCAACACCTGGAATCCACAGGAGCACAGGATCTACAACAGCATGGGTTTACAACAGGAAGGTCCTGTCAAACTAATCTCATAGATTTCTTTGACAGGGTAACCAGAGTGGTAGACCAAGAGGGTGCAGCTGATGTCGCCTACCTTGACTTCAGCAAAGCTTTCAATACTTTTCCACATAGAAGATTGATTAATAAGCTGGGTAGGTTTGGGTGGGTCAGAGGTTAGTCAACTGGATGGCAAACTGGTTGATGGGTAGAAAATAGAGAGTGGTGGCAAATGGTATACAGTTGGAAGAGATGCAAGTCACAAGTGGGGTACCTCAGGGATCAGTCCTGGGGCCAGTCCTCTTCAATGTCTTCATCAGTAACATTGCAAATGGACTGGAGGGTAAGGTTTGCCTGTTTGCATATGACACCAAGACCTGCAACAGAGTAGATGATCCAGATGGAGGTGGGCAGAATGAGAAGAGATCTGGAAAAACTGGCAAAATGATCGGAAGGGTGGCAACTGGTGTTTAACACAAAGAAGTGCAAGACCATGCACATAGGGAAGAAAAACCCTAAAGCTACTTATAGGTTGGGAGGAAAGTTGCTGGCAATCATAAAGGAAGAAAGAGACTTGGGCACCATCATCACAGATGACATAAAATCATCCAAGCAGACCACTAAAGCAGTAGGTAAGGCTAGAGGAGAGTTGGGGTGTATTATCAGGGGTATCACAAGTCATAAGAGGGAGGTGGTAATACCTATTTACAAGACACTGGTTAGGCCCCATCTGGAGTACTGTGTGCAGTACTGGAGGCTGCACCTGCACAAGTACATTAACAAAATGGAGGCAGTCCAGAAAAGGGCAACCAAAATGGTGCAGGGACTGCATCAGAAAACATATGAAGACAGATTAATGGAGCTCAATATGTATACCCTAGAACAAAAGAGGGAGAGAAGTGATGTGATTGAAACATTCAAACATCTTAAGGGCACTAATAAGTTGAGAGTCTAACATGTTTCAATACAAGAAAAACAGCAGTGCAAGAGGACACAGCATGGGATTAGAAGGAGGCCGATTAAGGGGTAATGTGAAGAAGTTCTTTTTCACTGAAAGGGTAGTGGATGCATGGAATGGTCTGCCTCAGGAAGTGGTGGATATGAATACAGTGCAGGGCTTCAAACAGGCATGGGATAGGCATAAGGGAGCAATACAGATAAGTATGAATACATAGGCCATTGACAGAGTAAAGGCCTATGGCACATTCCTAAGGTAGAAAAAGTGTGTAGACTGGATGGGCCTTGAGGTCCTTATTTGCCATCACCTTCTATGTTTCTATGTTACATGTTTTGGACAAAAACCCAGTTCCTGGCAGATATAGCTCTTGTGTTCACCCATCCCCATGCATTTGAGACCATCAGCTTTCCTTTTTGTTCGGGCATAGGCAGGCTCCCTTTAGGCTGCCCTCAGGGTTCCGCTAAAAACACCTGATGACCCTCTCCCATTCCCTTTATGGTGAGTGGATGGTTGGCTGGGTATGAACTGACCTACCCTCTTGGCTGCCTCCTTCATGAAGCTCGGAGTTCTATCCAACAAAGATATTCTCATATCTCCATATCATATGTCCATGTCTAAACTTGTTGTTTTCCATCTTTTGCTTGTACCATGTGTACTGTATGGGACCTCACTGAAAAAGAGCTTTGCACAACTGAGTATTAGGGCTGCGAGTACTGTTCTGTGGGAGATCCGGACCCCCAGATTGAACCCGCAATCCATAGACCCGGATAAATACAGACTTCACCGCAGAAGTCTGGTTCCGGGTCCGTGGAAATGTTATTTGTGCCACTGTATGTATTGTTGCCATGGGGATGCCATTGGCACTCTCACTTCACATACAGGCAGCCGGCAGCATCCAATCAGGCAACAGGTGATCACATGACACACTCATGGTATATAACTGTGCTGAGTGCACAACGCAGCCCAGATGAGAGGAAGACTGGTCAGAGGAGCACTTCGTTTATCACTGCAGCAGCTGCCAGAAGAAGTTGCTAAAAGGCAAAAAAAATATATATATACATTTTGACAGGAGGGAAGAGAAAAGGAGAGAGAAAGGACTCGATTTACTGGTGCGAAGGGGGGGGGACTGATAGCCGGGGAGGGTGATGGGTCGGGACTGGAGAAAGGAGGAATCCAGAGGTACTGGGGAGAAAGTGGAGGCCTGGCTGCTACTGGGGAGGAGGGTGGCAAAAGGCAGGCAGTGTGGCAGTGTGACTGTGTACACGAGCAAGGGCAGGCTGGCAAAATCTTTGACTTGTAGCATAAAAATCCAGAGGAGAGAGGGAGAGACTACTGGAGGCCCAAGAGAAATTTTACAGTTACAGAAAATCCCAAATGAAAGTTTTTTTTTTCCTTTCTTGGCCTCAGACAGTGTAGCTGTGTACATGAGCAAGGGAGGACAATGTAGGCAAAATCTTTGACTTGTGCCATTCCAAATCTAGATCCAGATCCAGATCCAGAGGAGAGCAGGAGAGACTACTGGGGGCCCAAGAGAAATGTTACAGTTATAGAAAATCCAAAATGAAAGCTTTTTTTCTTTTCTTGGCCTCAGACAATATAGCTGTGAACATGAGCAAGGGAGACCAGGCTGGCAAAACCTTTGACTTGTGCCATTCAAAATCCAGATCCAGATCCAGATCCAGAGGGAGAAACTACTGTGGGCCGAAGAGAAATTTTACAGTTATAGAAAATCCCAAATGAAAGTTTTTTCCTGGCTTCAGTGTGGCTGTGTGTACAGGGCAAGGGCAGCAGGCTGGCAAAATAAATCTCTGACTTGTGCCATCCGGGGGAGGAGAGAGACAGACAGACAGACAGACAGAGAGAGACTGCAGAGGGGCCCACGAGAAATTTAACAGTCTCAGAAATCCCAAATAATTTTTTTTTCTTCCTGGCTTCAGTGTGGCTGTGTGTACAGGGCAAGAGCAGCAGGCTGGCAAAAATAAATCTTTGACTTGTGCTAGCCAATCACGAATCATGATCACTTGCAAACATTCATTCACGATTTCACGTATTAAAAAAAAAAAAAGTGTTCAGACATACAACATAAACATTGACGTGCCTGTGCTGCTGGCTATGGGTGGCCAAAGGGATAATACAAAGCAACGCAATCTTTATTTATAAAAAAAATTGCCTTTCTAAAAACCAAGGTGCTTGTACAACAGAATAAATAAATAAAATACATCAATAGATAACAAATACAGCAAGTAAAACCAATAACACAGCATCTGCACTAAAAACCAAGATACGCTAGGCTAAATAAGAAGGTTTTAGAGCAACTTTAAAACTTTGGATGGTCAAGCAATCTCGCACCCAATGAGGCAGAGAAATTCACAGGGTTGGGGTCATGAAATTAAATGACCAAGCCCCAGATGTCTTTAAATGGACCCTGGGAATCTCTAGCAATCCCTCATCTGTGGATCGGAAAGGGCAGGGGGACAGTAGGGGTGAAGGACATCTTGCAGGTAACTAGGTCCCTGGTCGTGTAGTGCCTTATAGGTCAGCAAACTGACCCTGAAGGTGATCCGCTACTGTACTGGCAGCCAGTGCAGTTCGCGGAGCACAGGCATTATATGACCGGTCTTGGAGGTACCAGTCAATAGCCTGGCTGCCGCATTCTGCACTAGCTGCAAACGGTGGATATCCACCCTCGGTAGCACTAGGTAAAGGGCATTGCAGTAGTCAAGGTGGGAGGTAACGAAGGTGTGAACCAAAATTGGAAGAACATCAGGAGGAACCAGGTGCTTTACCCGGGCGATATTCCTCAGATGGTAAAAAGAGGTTTTGACAACTGCCGTCACCTGAGATTTAAGTATCACGCAGTCATCAAACACAATGTCCTGGTTCCGCACCTGGTCTGAGGTAGTTAGCTGAACACCCCCAAGCCACAGTCCCGAGGGTAATCCTGCCAACAAACCCGCCTCCCGATGACCTAGGTCCACAACTAACACCTCAGTTTTTTGGGGTTTAACCGCAACCAGCTCACGCTCATCCAATCCTGGATCTCAGCGAGACAGTTGTTAAAGACCGAAACAGCATCACCCTGACCAGGCACAAAGGACATGTACAGCTGAGTATCATCTGCATAGCAGTGAAAACTCAAGCTGCATGGCATGATAATTGCTCCTAATGGCAGCAAGTACACCACAAACAACATGAGTGCCAAGATGGAGCCCTGTGGCATCCCGCAGGATAGGGGGAGTGTGCAGAGGAAAGAGTCCCAGACACCACCCTCTGAGTCCTACCCTCCAGGAACGATCGAAACCATCTGAGGACCATACCAGACAGTCCGCAGATGAGCCACAGGTGCTCCAGCAGCACAGCATGGTCTACAGTGTCAAAAGCCACAGAGAGATCAAGAAGGGCCAAGATGGAATGGGTCTTTCGATCTCTCACTATTAGGAGGTCATTGAGTACCAGGACAAGGGCTGTCTCGGTACTATGTCTCCTCCTAAATCTGGACTGGAGAGAATCATAGACATTGTGGCTGGTAAAATGATCATCCAGCTGCGATGCAGCCACCTTCTCAATAACTTTACCCACAAAGGGTAGGTTAGAGACAGGTCTTTAGATTGCTAGACAGTCCGGGTCCAAGGAGGGCTTTTTAAGGAGAGGCCAAACCATGGCCTCCTTCAGGGGATCTGGAAAGATCCCCCTCTCCAAAGACATCCAGACTATCTCGGCAAGGACTGGGCTGATTTCAGCCACACAGCCTACTAAGAGGCGTGTGGGGCCCGGATTCATACTACAATTGGTCAGTCGCAACAACTAGACAACCATCAAAATGTCATTGATTGTGGGCAGACAGAAGTCATACCACACAAACTGGGTGCCCGACATCTCCTGCTGACCGCCACAACTCCCATTAGAGAGGGTCAAGCGGATGCCGGACCTGATTGTGGCAACCTTATCTGTGAAGAATCAAGCAAACTCCTCACACCGCTCTTGTGAAAAAGCACTTGCAAGCTGGAGACAGATTGGATTGCACAATCTGTCCACAGTCTGGAAGAGCTGGGCTGGTCAATTTTGCACAGCAGCAATTTCCCCGGACAGGAATCCTGCCTTCTTACAGGTAATTGCCGATTGATAGACCCCACAGTGGTCCAGCAATATAAGTCTGTCACACTCCAGGCCCAACTTCCGCCAACACCTCTCTAGTCTTCGTCTCACTCTCCTCAATTCCCTCACGGTCTCATAAAACCAGGAAGACCTGGGGCGAAGAGTGAGGGGATGAACATGAACAGGAGCAATGGAATCCAGGGCCACTACCACCGCCTTATTATAGGCAAGTACCAGGTCCCCTGGATCCATTCATTCACTCGGTAAACCCGATAGGTCCAGCTCTGCCATCAGTCCATCCTGGGAAACACCCCTCAAAGGGCGGTACCGACCATCTCCATAAGGGCTGGCCTACTCGGGGGAGCCACGAAACTGAACGCAATGGTATGATGGTCAGACCACCTGACTGGTTCCACCACCAAGTCGTATATCTCCATCCCCAGGAGAAACACTAAGTCCAATGAATGACTACCAATATGGGTCGAGGAGGAAATAATCTGTGTGAAGCCCAGCAAATTCTTTAGCTGGAGGAAATCTGACTTTGTGACTCATAGCAGGCTATTTACAATACAACACAAGTACAGTACAGCTACTGTACACACAAGTGTCATCGTCATCATCACTCATTCCCCATTATTCCTCTTTATTGTCATTAGTTTTATAGCATATTGTGTTACATTATGTATAAGCATTAACCAACCCCAGTGTGGGACTGTGTTGCGTGTGGCTATGCACCAGATGTGGCTGCATCTCCAATTAAAATTCTGAGGCACACTTGATGGTTGCTGAATTTGATCACTTAACAGTAACTAACTGTACTGTAGGAGTTAGTCAGGTAATCTTGGAAGGACGTGGTGGTGGACAGCTGTGAGGTCAGTGTGATGTGTATAGTCACGAGTCAGGACAGTAAATTTGTCCCTGGCCTGTTGGTAGAAGCCATCAAAAGGACACCACGTTAGTTACAGGGATATTTTTTTACAGGTTAGAATACTAAGAATAAGTGGATCAAAGTGTTGATGAGGCACATTGTATTTCTCAGGTAGGTAGTAGCTCTGCAAAAGACAGCAGTCAGCCTGAAAAGGGAAAACAAAATCAAACCACAAAAAGTGATTTTTTCATATCTAAGGTTTTGTCTTCCAAGCGAATGCTTGAATCCAAAAAAGGTGAATGTCTCAGATCATCATAAGTTCCAAGTAAAAAAAAGTTATGTAGTTAAAAAAATTAAAGGCTTGGTGGGTACCACCTGCAGCAGCACCCAAAAGTATGGGTCAATTGCATACTATGCTGCCGCCAGTCTTTCACCCTCATCCGATTCATTCTCCTGAGGTTGAACCTGACAAGGGTAATAAAAATAAAGATGAAGACAATGATCAGGCAGCACAATGTTTACTGGAGGGGATGGAAATTGCAGATGAGGAAGAAATAGGAAGAAATGTTTTGGCTATGGAGGGGGGCCGTGGGAATAAACAAGAGGAACAGGCTCAAGAAAAATTGGGGGGCTGAAAAGGTGACCAAAGTACCATGACTTTCTGGGAAAAAAACTAAAAAAAATATCATCTTTTATTTGGTCATAGTTCTCCATTAGTGCTTCCAATGAGTTGGCAGCAACATTTGCTACTTGTAAACAGCCAATTAGCAGGGATAAAAAGAAAGAAGCACTGGGAACTTCAGCACTGAAAAGGCACCTAGACAGATGTCATAACATTACTGACAACTCCAGCTATGAATCTCGAAGACAAAGTGACAGCGATGGCTCACTACACTCAAAGGTAACTCCCATAGATGAAAGCAGTGGTAGCTCCCACAGCACTACTGAAACACCTCCACCACCACTTCCTCCCATTCAAAGAACTCCTCCTACTGTTATTGAACGTGACCAAGTGTTCAAAAGCTCTCCTCCTTCAAGGAGACAGCTTACCATCTCAGAAACATATTAGCGTAAAATCAAATATGCTTCGACTCACCCTGTTGCTGTTACAATAACCAAAACAATTTCAGAAATGACAGCTGTTGATTTGCTGCCATATAACGTGGCTGAACATATAGGATTCAGGCAGCTGCTTCAGTACCTTGAACCTCGATACAGTATACGATCGCAGAAATACTTTTCAACAACAGGGATTCCAGATCTTTACGATGTCGTATGTAAAAAATTAAGACGCGTCTTGTGCAATGCTGTTGGAAGGTGGTGCATCTCACAACAGATATCTGGAAAAGCTGTCAGCCTGAACCCTTCATGTCTGTCACAGCACGTTTCTATAATTCACGTGGGACTGGGGACAGTGAAACATCGCAGTTTGCTGTTCTAGGAATGTTTTATTTTCCATCTGAACGTACCTCATACGACATCAATGAAGAGCTCCAAAAACCAGCACAGCAATGGCTCACTTCACAGGGACTGCCAGTTGGCTTTACAGTTGCAGATAATGGATCCAACTTAAGGAAGGCCTTGGAGGAGGAGGGCTTTGTTTACATTCGCTGCTTTGCGCATTGCTTAAATGTAATAGTTCATGGTTTTCTCGATGACGACAGGGAGATTAAGGCTCTTGTTAGCACTGCTTTTTTTTCCAACTTAAAACTTTACTGAAAATAACACTGAGAAGTGACAATAACAGCAACAGACAAAGCAGAAAAGTCACATGGAGCAGTCACAAAATGAACAAAGTACTTGAACATATCAAAGAGGATAACAACATAGTGATAATACAACAGATGAAAATGGTAAACAAGTGTAAATTCCTTCCTCCCACCCCCACAACCCACCTACCCTCTCATCACCACCCATCGCCAGAAGAGACTAAAAACTATACATACAATCAGGTATAGGCAGCTGTTTTTAAAACCTTCATGAGTCTAAGGTTCTAGTACAGGGCACTCTTGTAGGGAATAAGAAACATGGAGCCAAAAGATCCCACTCAAATGGTAACGAGAATATATAACAGTTCCCAGACTCTCTTATATCTTTATAGGCTATCTGCCATGCTAGCAAATAAGCATTCTGCTTGTAACACGAGCAGTATTTCCCTGTACCATTCTAAAATTTGAGAGGTAGATTGGTCACACCAATACTTTAGGATTACTTTCTTAGCACAGGCCGAAATCAAAGTCATATGAGGTTTCTCGTTGCCAATCAACTAGCTGATCACCAAATTCCCCTAAGAGGCATATTTCAGGAAGGAAGGCACCGATAGGAATAAAATGGGATCCAAATGGGATTGGATACTGTTCCAAAAAGGAGTAATTTTTTTATAAGTCCAAAGGATATGAAACAAAGAACCCAGTTGTTTATTACAACTGGAACAAATATCTGAGGAGAGCCTGACCATTCTATGCAGTTTAGTTAGAGTATAATAAAGATTGTGAATTATCTGATATTGCATGAGACTATATCTGTACCACTTTATATATTTATAGCAACACCGCCAGAGGCCAGGCCAGTCACGAGGGGAATTATATTTAGGAAGTGCCAGGTCCCAGTAGTAAAACAAATCTCCTTCTGTTAGACAGGGCCTCATGTAATTTATGGTAATAATATGAAATGGTGTGTGATTGGGCTCCATTTAAACTAAGGAGAGGATTTGCATTTTGTATGGGTTGTCCCACAGACTGGTCCCAAAATGGTATATTAACATATGGGATAGCTGGAGGTATTTACAGCATAATGAGGAGGGCCACCGATATTTCTCTCATGTTTCCTGGAAGGTAAGCAGCTTACCATTGCGTAGAAGACAATTTACCATATTTATCTCCTCATAGGGCCAAAAAAAACCTCGGTAAGAAGATGACCTGCAGTTTTAAGATTTGGGTTCCCCACTAGCAGCTATGTTACATCCCATTGGGGCTGAACCTTAAACATAGTGCACAATTGTTCATGGGCCTTAAGGGATGTTTCTATAGGAGTATCCTTCAGGGGTCTAGGAAGTGATTTAAGTGTAATAAAAATAATAGCATGGATATCCAGGCCCAATCCCGAGCATTGATCCCACTCTATGTCTAGCCATTGAGGGGTATAGGATAGGGAATTATCATTTGATTCCAGCCATAACCACAAAACAAATCTAGAGCAATAGATGACCAGGTAATACAGGAGAAAGTTGGGTACTTTTAGGACACCTCTCTCTCTCTAGAACACATCAACTTATGTAAAGCCCATCGAGGTGGTTTCTTTAGCCATATGAAATTAGAGATTCTCATATGTACCTGGGCAAACCAGGACTGGGGCAATGACAGATTTAACATCAGGAGTGGATGTAAAATGTGCAGGAGGAAATTCATTTTTATTATACTCAAGTGTCCCCACATTGATATAGGCAAAAGGTACCACCTGTCAAGGTCAGACTTAATACTAGTGACCACCAAGTCCAAATTATATTCTTTCATTTTAGATGAAGAAATGTTTAAACAAACTCCCAGATGTTTCAACTTATCCCGAACCCATAAAAAGACAAGATGTTCCACTAGCCTTCACAGTCACCCCATTCAGAGGCATCAGTTCAGAGTTTGCTAAATTAAATTTATAGTTGGAAATCCTCCCAAAGTGTGTGATGACATCCATGGCAGCTGACAATGAAACATCAGGCAGGTAACATGTAATAAGATATCATCGGCGTAAACCGATAATTTATACTGGGTTTGCCCCAAGGGGATACCAGTGATTAGTGGAGTAATATTAATCTTCCTTATTAGAGGTTTCAAACAAAGGTTGAATAAAAAGGGGGGAAGAAGACATTCTTGCCTGCTGCCTTGTTGTAGAGGAAAATGTTTGGAAAGAATTCCATTGCAAAGAATATGGGCAGACAGGCGTGTATAGAGCACCTTTATCCAGCGGGGAAAAAAAAAACGTGGGGAAATGAAATTTGAATAAAAGATTGAACAGGTAACCCCACGATACCCTATCAAAACCTTTCTCTTTGTCCAGGGAAGCCAACATCGCGGGGGTGTAGGGTTCCCTGGAGGCAGAGATAAGATGGGATAGCTTGCGTATATGAGCAGCTGATATCCTCCTCAACACAAAGCCAACCTGTTCCCTGCTGATAAGAGGTCCCCAAACCTGGTTTAATCTATTAGCCAGTATTTTAGCAAAAATCTTCAGATCCACATTAATGAGAGATATCAGCCCATAATTTGAGATTTGTAAGGGGTCCCTCCCAGGCTTTTGTAACACCACAATAATAGCCCCCTGTAAGCGAGGCATCTGAGACACATTCAGCAGATATGATTAAATATTTTAAGCAAAATGGGAGCTAATACAGACTTCAATTTGTTTTTATAAAAATTGGACGTATATCCATCTGTCCTGGAGATTTATTGGAGGCCAATGAGTCAGTGGCTTTGCTAACCTCATCTAGATTCGAGGAGCCTGAAGGATGTCTATTTGTAACTCATTCCAATGGGGGAGATCCAGATCCCGGGGAAAGACATCAAACTGCGTACGACAGAAAGAGGTGGTAGGTGGGGTATACAGGTTCTGAAAACAGGTCTGAAAGTAGGTGACAATGTCCCAGGGTGAAGTAAGAAGTTGGCCAGATTCCATAAGGATAGAGGATGCAATCCTATCCATAAGTCGGGAATGCAGGTGTAAGGCCAACAGTTTCCCAGCTTTTCCCCCCTTGTCAAAATACTTTACTTCAGAACTTAGCAATAAATATTCTGATTTCTTTCCCAATAAATGATTATATTGCGATCTTAGGGCTTCCAAGCATTCTCATTCCTGAAGAGAGGATGTCAGAGAAATTAGTTTTTCTAGGTACCTGATCCAACCCAATAGGGAAGTAATTTCGTGTTAGGCCTGCTTTTTACGTTTAGAGGCCAGACAGATCAATTCACCTTGGACAGCGCATTTCAGAGCCCCCCAAAGTATGTCTAATTTAGACATAGAAGAGGAGTCAACTTCTAAAACGAAGGTAACGAATTGCTAGATATCAGCAACCAGGTACAAGGACTTAAGTAACCGATTATTAAATCTCCAGGTCTTATCCCTTTCTAAGGATGGAGAAAAACGTAGCTGAAGAAGTACTCATTAGCACTGCTAAAAGAATATGTATTCATTTCAGTCACTCAAGCAAAGCCCATCAATTGTTTGAAAAAATACAGTAGAAGCACAGTTTACCTTTGCACAGACTGATTCAAGACATTTCTACTCAATGGAATTCGACCTTTTATATGTTCCAAAGGCTGCTGGAACAAAATAAAGATGTCAAGCAATACACCTTGGAAAATAAAATTGGTGATGCAGATGTCTACATTACTCCACCACAGTGGGCCATGCTGGAGTTTCTGATTTTCTTGCTCCAGCCATTTGAGGGAATCACCAGGGAGGTTAGTGCAAACACAGAAACTCTCAGCCAGGTGATACCCCTAATAAAAATGTTAAAATTCAGATTGAATCTGATTAGGGAAAAGTTAGAGAAGCAAGACAGTTCCATGATCACATAGGCTGCCAGTGGTGCTGCTGATACATGCAGGTTGCCCTCTAGAATACAACAAGATCTAATGAGACGTATGATCCTAAAAGTTGAAGAAGATGACAAACTATGTAAAATGCTTCATTCTGAGTAGTACGTTAAAGTAACAATCTTGAACCCATGATACAAATCGAGGCATCTATTGAGTGATGAAGACATGTGTTTTGAGATAAACAAACAAGAAATAATTGACGAGGTGCATACTGTCATGGAACAGAGTACAACAGCAGCTCCACATTCAGAATCTTCTTCGTGACACAGCACAGCATCAGGTGGTTCATCCTGTACTGTTGTGGCATTTTCTCCCTCTTCCTCCTCCTCCTCAGCCACTGCAGCTGAATCTTCTTTACCACCAGCCAAGCACAGCACTGTCCCACAGTCACTTGGTTCAGCTTCATGTCTCTGGACTCGGAGTCATTTAGAAGATATAACTGTAACATCTTCTTCATCTGTCTCTTGTAACACAGCCTAAGCGCAGACCACTGTTGAAATGTACCTGGCACCGCCCAATATCAACTGCAATTGAACCTTTGAAATACTGGGAATCCAAACAAAATATGTGGCCTGCTTTAGTAAACATTGCAATGAAGTACATGAATTGCCCTCCAACTAACATCTGTTCAGAATGATTGTTTAGTTCAGCTGGCAACGTCATTACTGACACATGATCCTGTTTGACACCAGAAAAAGCTGAGCGCCTCACATTTCTCAAAGTCAATATTCCTCACTTTAATTTCAGATATGATACCTGAATAAAATGTACACTTACTGCTCTGAACAGGCCCCATCGACAAAACACTTTCAAGAATTGTGCCTGTGGTTAAAATCTTTTGTGAACAGGGTCTACTTCATGAGGAACTAACTGCAGCAAGTCACGTCAGGACAGACTAGGCCAGGCCACTATTACTTGAATGATCACATGAGCAGCACAGAATATTAAAAAAAATAACATCAGTGGGTTCAGAGTCCAAATACAGCAAGCAACTGCATTTCATGTCACAAACTTACTTGATGGTACCTGGTACCAATATCTGATCTGGAAGGTAGGGTACAGCTGTCTACTACTACTACTACTACTACTATCACTTTTGTCCTCATGAGTCACAACTACTACTTGTCACTTTTTTTGCTTCAGCAACTGACCATGACTGTACTGTTTTAATTTCCGTACAGTGCATGGCTTAGCAGATGCCTGAAACCTAGAAACTGAATACTTTTTGTATATTTCTCACATTCCTCCATATTTGGCTGCGATTACTTCCCAGAAAAAAAATGCTACTAAATTGAAAATTCATATAATTTCTTTATTTGTGTGTGCGTGGTACGCTACCCTGGTTACATCTCACTTACAGTAACTGGACTGAGATTATTATATTACTATATTTTATTTTTGATACTTAAATTACTTGGCAGTGGCTGGCGGCAACTGTGGAACTAGAAAGGATGAAATTGTGTTCTGTGTCTGTCATCAGGTCTTCAGGTGGCAGTGGCAAACTTTTTTTATGACTGTACTGCACTTGACTGTTGCGAATCATGCGTTGCGAGGCTGCCTGCCTGGGTGGTGAGCACTATATCTTTCGTTTTTCAGGGTGTTAATCAGATTCAGTAGAAATAGTCATAGTACTAGAAAACATTACCACCTCTTGGACCAGGTAGTATACCATATACCGCAGTACACCGGGGCATGCGAAGCAGTTGCATCATTCACATGGGTAGGGTGGGTGGGCTCTTAGTGCTGCTCATTTTATCATTCATATCTATTCCTATGGCCTGTTCGCTCTGACGGGAGCATCCATCAAAATAATACCCATATAGCACCATTAATAAAAAAAAAAAATCTGCTAGTGTTATGATATATGTATTTGCTTCTGTCTCTCTCACTCTCTCCGTCTCTCCCAGCACACTCAAGAGCAGTATAAGCCACCATTATAGATCAGCTATGAAGGGGCTAGTAGTGACTGATTGCTTTTTTATTTAGCACTTTTACATTAATTTTTATACAAATAATCCATTAAATTATTTTATTTGGGCCTCTGTGTCAAATGTGACTGACTTTGGCCACTTTCATGCATTTTTTTCGCAATTTTTCAAATATTTGTCAATAAATCAGAACAAATCAGAACTTCACCATGTTCCTGTTCTTATTTAACAAAGGTCAGAACTCACATAGTTCTCCCAGCCTTGTTGAGTATCCAATTCATATGACGAATAAAACATTATACTACTAGTACTACTACTACTACATATCCTTTGGTACAGTTGTTAAAAACTTCCAGCAGAAATAAGTCCTTTACCTCTTCTGCAGAGTGAGTTTTTGCACCTTCTACTCAGCATTCTAATAAGTTACTTAGCTGCACACGCATTTTAGCATTGTTGTCCCCCAGGAACTCCCCCTCCCTTTGCCTGGGCTTATCACTGCAGGTGGGCCCCCCAAAGGATCACGGCCCTGAGCGACAGCCCCCCCAGCAAACACTGTTTGCAACAGGAGCAGAGACAGGGCAGTCATAACAGGCAAGGCATTTTTGTTTTTGCAGAAGATCCCTGGGGGCCGGGACATGCAATGATGCCAGCGTCTGCCCCACCTCCCTAACATGAGGCGTCAGCCGTGGCAGTAACCCCAGTCTCCGCCAGAGGTCCACATGGCACCGGACACTCCTCAAAGAAATACAGAATTTGACAGCAGATAAAGACCGCTTGGCCCACTTAGTCTGCCCATTTCCCTACTTGATGGATAAGCTGCAGAGTCTAGTTAATCAACAGCTGACTTCCTCCTACTCCCACTAGAATTGCCTTATGTTTGTCCCATGCATTCTTGAATTCTCCCACTGTTTCTGGCTCCACAACCTCCTCCAGAAGGCTGTTCCATGCATCTACAACCCTCTCTATGAAAAAATACTTTCTAACATTACCTCTGAGCCATCCTCCCTCTATCTTCAAATTGTGCCCCCTTGTTCTTGCACATCTCTTTTTTCTGAAAGATGCTACCCTCTTATACTTTGTTAATTCCCTTGAGATACTTGAAAGTTTCTACATGCCCCCCCCTCCTTTCCTCAAGGGTGTACATATAAAGCTCCTTTAGTCTCTCCTCATATGTCTTCTTGTGCAGACCCTATAGAATTATGGTTGCCCTCCTCTGAACAGCCTCCACTCTGTCTATGTTTTTGTGGAGATGGGGTTTCCAGAATTGCACACAGTACTCCAGATGGGGTCTCACCAACTATCTGTACAGAGGGATAACAACTTCCTGTTTTCTACTGTTGATGCCTCTCCCTATGCATCACAGTATCCCCCCAGCCTTCCTTACTGCCTTCTAACACTGCTTGCCCACCTTTAGTTCATCTGATATAATTACTCCTAGGTCTCTTTCGATTTGTGTTGTTGTTATTATCTCACCCCTCTCCACTGTGTTCTCTTCTCCTGGGTTTTTGTTTCCCAGATGCATTACCTTGCACTTCTTTGCATTGAATCTGAGCAGCCATATATTTGACCATTCCTCCAACCTTGCCAAGTCCCTTTTCATCCTTTCCACCCCACGTTGTGTATAAACCCTGTTGCAGGTCTTTGTGTCATCTGCAAAGAGACATACTCTGCCTTCCAGGTGCTCTCCAATGTCACTTATAAAGACATTAAAGAGGACCGGTCCCAGTACCGAACCCTGTGGTACCCCACTAGTTATCCTTCTTTCTTCACTGTGGACTCCGTTTAGTATTACACTTTGCATCCTGTTGTCCAGCCAGTTTTTTAACCAGGCTACCACCTTGGGACCCACTCCAAGACTGGCTAACTTGTACATTAATGTTTTGTGTGAGACTGTCAAATGCCTTGCTAAAATCTAGGTAGGCCATATCCACAGACCCTCCCTGGTCTACTACTTTGGTCACCCGGTCAAAGAAATCTATTAGGTTTGTCTGACATGACCTTCCTGTTCTGAAACCATGTTGCCTTAGGTCCTGTGCCCCACTAGCATCTAGGTACTCAACAATTCTTTCTTTCAGAAGTGATTCAATCATTTTCCCTGCCACGGAGGTCAAACTAACTGTTCTGTAGTTTCCTGCCTCTGCCCTGCTCCCACGTTTGTGAAATGGAATCAAATCTGCCCTCCTCCAGTCCTCAGGTACCACTGCATACTCCCACAATTTGTTAAAGAGAGTAGTCAGTGGCGTTACTAGTTCCATTCTTAGTTCTTTTATAATTCTGGGGTGAATCCCTTCAGGCCCCATTGCTTTGTCCACCCTCAGTTTCAAGAGTTCTTTCAAAACCCTTTCTTCTGTGAATGGTCTGGTATTGACTCCCCCATTTAGAGTGTTTCTCTTGTTTGGTTTAGGTACCTCCCCCTCCTCTTCTGTTCTGAATACTAAGCAGAAATATTTGTTCAGTATCCCTGCGTTTTAACTTCCACCCTCTGCCCACATTCCCTCCCTTTTAATAAGTCTCTGTATCCCTCCCATGGTCTTTCTTCGCTCCCTAATGCACCTATAAAAGGTTTTATCCCCCTTCTTAACAGAGTTGGCTATCTTTTACTCAGTTTGTGCCTTTGCTATTCTGACTTCCTTCCTTGCCTCCTTCTGCTTTAACTGATAACGTTCTCTGTCCTGCTCCTTCTGTGTTTCCTTATATTTTCTGAATGCTATCCTTTTCTCCTTAAGCTTCCCTTCCACCTCTTTTGAGAACCATAGTGTTTTTCCTTCATTTTGTTTTGTTGATTTGCTTCACACAAAGGCTTGTTGCCTTTGTGATGGCTGTTTTGATTATTCCCCATTGTTCCACCACCCCTCCTTCTTGCCCGTTTGCTAGTGCTTTTCTGAGACACTCTCTCATTTTCCCAAAGTCAACCTTCCTAAGGTCCAATACTCTTGTTTTTGTATGGCTTGACTCTATGGCTGTGTTTACTGTGAACCACACTGTTTGGTGGCCACTTGTTCCCAGATAGCTATCCACTTCTAAATCTGAGATCCTTTCTCCATCCCCATTTGAGAGTACTGGGTCTAAGATTGCTCCCTCCTGAGTGGGTTCCAACACTAGCTGTCTGAGGCATGCCCCCTGTAGTGCATCAGGAATGACCCTGCTCTTGGATGTGACTGCAGCAACGGTACTCCAGTTATCATCTGGCATATTCAGGTCCCCCATCAACAATATCTCCCCCTTTTCTGCCATTTTAAGAATGCCTTCGATCATTCCCTTGTCCATTTCCTCCCCCTGAGATGGGGGTCTATACACAACCCCATGTGGATTTTGGTGCCATTTCCTGTCTCCAGGGTGACCCATAGTGATGCAACAACTTCCTGTTTACTCTTTAGTTCTGTTGCTTTAATCCCTTTTCTTATATAGAGAGCTACTCCTCCTTTTTTACCCACCCTGTCCCTCCTGTAGATTGTGTATCATGGTATGTTGACATCCCAGTCATGGTTCTCTGTGTACCATGTTTCATTGACTGCCACAATATCCAGGCATCTCTTTTCCATCAAGGTCACTAGCTCAGGGAGCTTGTTACACAGACTGGTACTCATTGTCACAAACCCACTTAGCAGGTCAGGCCCTCTGCTCTCATAGTGCCAACCTCCGAGCGCAGTATTGTGAACAGTTAACACAACAGGGTAACCCTCCTGTCTGTTTTGTGGGTCCGAATCACATTTGGTCTCAAGTTCTGGAGGGATCCAAACTGTGAACCACTTGCTAGCATACCCAAATGTACAGGCTCAGATAGTCTGCTCTTTGGGGAATGCCAGATATCTTTCACTTACGGGCACCTAACCAGGTATACAAAATGACCCCTTAAAAACTCTATGTAAGACCTTAGGTAAATTCTTACCTTTTCCTAGTTTGGAATATCATTAGGCTATGAACAGTGTTGTCAAAATCTTAACCATCCATGCATCACAGGCAAAAAGGAAGGACTTGGAAGACACAGGCAGTCTCTTTGAAATAAGAGGTTTATTTAAAATTAATAAAATATGTAAAATGTAACCACACAACAATATATCACAAAGCATACAATCACTTAAAAGAACAAGGTTTAAAGTGCAATTTCCTACCAACATGCAGTTAAACTTTTCTATCTAATGTATACCTTCTTACAGTGCTTTAGGTAGCTGTTGGGAGCTGAAAGGAGTACAAGGGGTGAGAATGGTGCAGAAATGGACACAAGTCCCTTTACACGAGAAAGGGTCCTGAAGGAACTGGAAGTAATAAGAGTTGATAAAGCAATGGGGCCAGATGGGGTGTACCCCAGGGTCCTTAAAGAACTAAGAGAGGTGGTGGCTGAACCTCTGGCTATCCTGTTTAGCCGATCACTGGAAACAGGAGAGGTACCCAAAGACTGGAGGACAGCAGATATAGTCCCCTTATACAAAAGTGGGAACAAAGAGGAAGCAGGGAACTACAGACCAGTCAGCCTCACCTCGGTAGAGGGGAAGATCATGGAAGCACTACTGAAGGAGAGATTGGTGGAGCATCTGGTTGTCAATGGACTACAGGACCCAAGGCAGCATGGTTTCACCAGGGGGAGGTCATGTCAGACCAACCTCGTTGAATTTTTTGACTGGTGACTAGGGAGGTGGATCAGGGGAGGGCAGTGGACATGGCCTATCTGGACTTCAGCAAGGCCTTTGACACTGTGCCACATAGAAGACTATTACACAAACTGGGGAATATGGGTGTGGGCAGGACAGTAGTGTGGTGGGTAGGTAACTGGCTGGGTGGCAGGACACAGAGGGTGGTGGTACATGGCTGTCACTCCACAGAGGGAAGAGTGACCAGTGGGGTACCACAGGGATCAGTGCTGGGACCGGTCCTATTCAACATCTTCATCAGTGACATTGCGCAGGATCTAGAAGGCAGAATTTCACTGTTCGCTGATGACACAAAGCTCTGTAACAGAGTAGACACACCAGAGGGTGTAGACAGAATGAGAAGCGACCTGCAGAAACTTGAAGAATGGTCAGGGGTTTGGCAGTTGAAATTCAATGCAAAGAAGTGCAAGATAATGCATATGGGGCACAAAAACCCTGGCACAATATATCAGTTGGGGGGTGAGGATATAGCATGCACCAAGCAGGAAATGGATCTTGGGGTTGTCATCTCTGATGACCTCAAGGTAGGGAAACAGTGTGACAAGGCAGCAGGTAAAGCAAATAGGATGCTGGGATGTATAGGCAGGGGCATCACCAGCAGGAAAAGGGAGGTCATAATTCCGCTATACAAGACACTAGCGAGGCCCCACCTGGAGTACAGTGTACAGTTCTGGAGACCATACCTACGTAAGGACATAGACAGGGTAGAGAAGGTTCAGAGGAGGGCAACAAAGATGGTGCATGGATTGCATCACAAGTCCTATGAAGACAGGTTGAAGGAACTGAACATGTACTCCCTGGAGGGGAGGAGGGAGAGAGGGGATATGATAGAGACATACAAGTATCTTACAGGGAGGAACAGGGTGCAGGAAAACACTATTTTTAAGCGAAAAAGATGTTCCAGGACTAGAGGGCATGGGATGAAGTTGGAGGGAGGACGATTCAGAGGAAACATGAGAAAGAATTTCTTCACAGAACGGGTGGTGGACAAGTGGAACACCCTGCCAGAGGAAGTGGTGGGGGCTGAAACAATCACGGGATTTAAGAATGCATGGGATAGACATAAAGGAATTCTAGAGGTCAGGGGTAAGGGGCAACAGACTTCTAGGAAAACAAACTGAACTTACAAGCTCAAATGGGCAGACTGGGTGGGCCATAGGCCCTTATCTGCCGACACTGTCTATGTATCTATGTATCTATGTTGTTTCAAGAGAGTCCAAACAGGAATATCTCTAAGTGGAAATACAGAATACAGTTAAACTGACTCTAAACCTGCCCTTCCATGATGTCACCTAGCTCCTCCCTGTAAAATATAAACATTAATACACACAGGATGTCCCATCACTCAGGGAGTATATTAAATAAGGTGACATCAGCAAAAACTCATTTTCCCATATGACCCTTTGATCTTGAGTATTTTCCTGCTTTTCTCAAAGACATCAGAGAACTTTTACAACTCTTCAGTTTTCTCACCTAGCTGCAACATAGTTTTTCAACACCAGTTAAAATTAATTGCCCTTCCTGAGGACGTCATAAAATGGATATTTTAGTTCCTGGCTTCAAGCACACAGATCCTAAACAAGGCTATAAATTGTGAGTTCTTGGAAGTTAATCACAATACAGAGATCTGCTGTTTAACATATCCTGTCCTTTGAACTAAAACCTGGGGGGACTTCTCCTTGCTGTGTTCCCTCTCCTTGTGCCTCTTCTTGCCAGATGACTTGTTCTGGGCCTTCGAGGAGTGGGAGCCCATGGACAAGGCTGACGAAGTGGAGAAGCTTCTTGCCTGAAGCTCCTTCTCTATGCGGGAGACATTCTGCTCCAGGAGGAAGTTTCCTAAGACCTTCTGATGATGATGCTATGTAGCCTGGTTGAATCTGCAGCATATCTCACAGGCCTTAACATCATGGTTGGCACCAAAATAACAGACGCAGGCATCATGATTGTCCTTGTTGGTGATCTTCTTGCCACACTCGCAAACTTTAAAAGATTTTTCGGTTGACACAAATAACAGGAGGAATCACTTTAGAAAATAAACTGATGACTGACTAGGGTGAAAAAAATGAACAGAAAGAAAAACAGAAGATTTGACGGTCAACTGAGAAGCTGCCGAGTCTCTGTGGAGTCCAATGCACGATGGCTGATGGCAGGAAAAGAACTAAGGAGGACACGAACCGCCCATGTTTATATGGGAGGAGTGATGTCGGCTGATGTTGTCATCGTAGGTGGCCCCTGTCAGACTGCTAGCTAGAAAGTTTTCTGTGTGGTCCTAGTACCTGGCAGCTATAGTTCCATAGGTGTGGCCTGCTCCAAGAGATATCCTTGAAGAAGATCATAAAATAAATAAAAATAATATTTTAATATTTCAAGATAATTACACAGATACTACAGGGTAATACAACACTATAGGGACAGTGGCCCCGGATATTCAAACTGCGCCAGGCTGTGGCACAAGCCTGGGCGCAGCTCAACCTGGTTGCGCAAGGGTGTGGCCTGGGCGATATTCAAAGGAGCTGTGCTATGGCGCAGCAGCTTTGAATATCGCACTCTGGCTATCCCCACTGTACATGACACAGCGCAAGTGGGCAGAGTGGAGCATGGAGATGCGCTAGCGCAAGTGCCATTGCGCCATGCACAGCACCTGCGATATTCATAAGGGGACATGCAAATGGGCCATAATTTATGCAAGGCGCACATGGGGCCACTGCATGTCATTATGGCCCCATTTGCATCCCATTAGCATGCAGGTGTGCCAATCCCTGGTGACTTGTGCCTGGCGCCCTGCCAGGCAGCAGCCGTTGGGAACCAACGCCCCCTGCAGTCCGATCGCGGGCATTTGTGTGAAAAAAATCCTTGTCTAATATCCCTGGTGGTCCAGTGGACTGAGTGCTGCCCGATCGCGGGCATCTGGTTAAATAAACCCCCCCTTCCTATATCCCTGGTGGTCCAGTGCACTGCTATGTTCCCAATCGTGGGCATTTGTCTACCAAAAAACATCCTCGTCTAATATCCCTAGTGGTCCAGAGGACCGCTGTGTGCCCGATTGCGGGTATCAGTATAATACACCCCCCCCCCGTCCAATATCCCTGGTGGTCTAGTGGACCCCACCCACCTGCCGCCCCGCCGCCCGCCGACTGACAGCTCGGTAGGGCTGCCGCGCTATTGGTTCACAGCATGAGCCAATGGCATGCAGCCCATACCATACGACACAATCCAGATATATGAATAATCATTCATATCTGGTCCTGTGTCTGACTATGGGCTGCGCAATGCTCACGCTGTGAACAATAGGTCACCAGCCCTACCGAGCTGTCAGTCAGCGGCCATGGCAAAAAGAATGCGCTACCGCCCGCCAGCTGACCGGGAAAGGCGAATGCAGTGAGGGCTCAGTGGGCAGGTGGGAAGGGGTACACTAGACCATCAGGAGTAATAGGACTTTTTATGTTTTACAGTAAGATGCCCGCGATCGGGCAGAGTGTGGTCCACTGGACCACCAGGGATATTTAGTTATTTATTTATTTATTTATATTGCAATCAGTTTACAACCTTTGAGCCAGAGGCTCATTTCCAAAGATACCTCGTCAAGAGAAGAGAAGATAATACAAGTACAGAATACATACTATAAGCGAACATATGCATAAAGATGCAGGCATACATGGATCCTGGTTACAGTTTACATTGGTTGTATAATGAGTGCAGATTCAGGTATTATAGATAAAAGGGGTTGGTTACAGGGTTTAGCAGCATAAATGTATGACATTTGCAAAACGAAACAGTCAAACAGGTTACACGGTATTAGATTACAGAGATAGTAAAACTTGTGACAAGGACAGTATAGCAGGTAGTTTGATTCGGTAACAGTAGTGCATACTAGTAGGACAATTTAGCAAGCAGTATAATAAGATTCAGTCATACATAGCACGTTCTTGACAGTAGTGAGAAGGTAGGCAGTTGGATATGGCAGTAATGTAGGAGGTAGGAATAAGGTGGTAAGGAGAGGGGGGGTTTATTATACCGATGCTCACGGGCACATAGCGGCCCACTGGACCACCAGGGATATTAGACGAGGATGTTTTCTGTAGATAAATGCCTGCAATCTGGAACACAGCGGTCCACTGGACCACCAGGGATATGGGGGGTTATTTAACCAGATGCTCGCGATCAGGCAGCACTCGGTCCACTGGACCACCAGGGATATTGGAGGAGGGATTTATTTACATGGATGCCCGCGATGGGGCATGGGGGGCACCACCAGGTGCGGCAGGAACTCGGGTGGCCACCCACAGGTGGCAGCTGCCGTGTTACGCCCTGCAATGCGGCAGCTCACCTGTGGGTGGCCATCATTTGTTCCTTTTTTTTTGGCTTAACTTTGTGCAGGCGCAAGTAGGGTTGTGCATACATGGCTCTGCACATCCCGGGCTGAATATCAGGCTGTGCAGGTTATGCATGGGCACGCCCCCCCACCTGTGCCTGCATACATTACTGATGCACTCCGGCGCATCGGGATTTGTGTGGCGCACTTTTCCCTTTTGAAT
The DNA here is from genome assembly GCA_016271365.2 of Neoceratodus forsteri. NCBI lineage: Eukaryota > Metazoa > Chordata > Ceratodontiformes > Ceratodontidae > Neoceratodus > Neoceratodus forsteri. The sequence goes on along the minus strand of CM057454.1, from coordinate 676,102,908 downwards.
ATCGCACCGGGGCGCATCAGTGGGTTGTGCATGGCGCAACACTGTGGCGCCATGCGCAACCCTTTTGAATATCTGGGCCAGTAACTCTACAGAAAGGAAAAGAAACTTGTTTTAAATAATAGGTTATAAACAGAATAACTCTCCCTCACAAGGTAGATTAGCTTAACACAAGACACTTTGAATCAGGGTAGACATGAACTTTTAGATGCCTTTTGTTCCTAGTCCCAAGACTGACTGATTCTGTTAGGTCGCGTCAGACCTAAAACTCTCTAGTTGCCACCCATGACACATCATCCAGTATGTCACTCTGACATCACAGATTCAAAATCTTCTGTCTGGAGCTGCACTGGAACCAGTCTGCACCAGCCTGGTGGATAATTAACATGATCCTCTACAGAAATGTTTATGTTAGCTAGCTTCTTCCTGACATCAAAGACACTTCTAGTGCCCACCTGTATTTCAAAGGTCCGAAACTAGACAGCCCGAAGTTATAAATTTACAACCAGCCTTCTGCTGATCTGTCCCATGTCTCATAGTCACTGATAAGAAAGCCTGTTTCCAGCAGAAAGAATTACATATGAAAAAAAAGGAAATACAAAACAGGTACCTAGCAAATTATTACATCACACACTGTAAGACAAAAATGGAATATTATTCCATCTGAACAACCAGCTTTCAACCTTTAGATCCTCAGTGTTTTATCTACAGTCAACCTGTTTTTCTTTTTTCTAGCCTTGGTAGGAAGGGCAACATGTAGTTTACAAGGGAGTGGGAAGGAATGAAAGCATAATGTGAACAAAGTCAGTGTGCAAAATGTAATGAATGTTGCAGTGTTGTGAGCAAGTAACAAAACAAAACACCCCCACCCCTCAATATTTTAATATACAAATACATTACAAACTCTAAATATCCATCTACTCATTTTGAAGCTTTCACTATTGAACCATGAAACTGTGCAGTGTTTTATTTTTTAATTCATTCAGCATCATTTGTGCTCACTCAAAAGAGGAAGTCAGATCTCACGGCGTCGAGACCCCCGATTCCAACCCGTGGTTTTAACAAGGGCAACAACACACTGGGGCTGACCAAGCTCATGTTTTAATCAAGAATCTGCATGTTTGTGCAGATGACTACATCAATATACAGTCAGAAGCAAGAAGAACATAATTAATAATGGAAAGTGTTACTATATATATATATATATATATATATGTACTGTATATGCATCTGTCAAAGTAAATTCCTATATACTCAAGTAGTCTTTGTTGATTACATTTTGAATATAAACTCAGTGTCAAGTAGGCACTGCAAGAGATATTTTTGCATAGGCTGGTTTACCCTCCCCCATAAATCCTGGTTTGGCAAACCAAATATGTTAACAGTAAGCTTTGCCAAAAAATACTTCTCGGTTGTAAAAACGTCTGCTGTTTGGGGTTTTGTATTTGGGCAAAGTCTAATACTGACAAATGCAAGATACACAACCTATCCATTTATACTCCCCCCAGGAAGTCAGAATTCATTTCTGAGGATCTCAGGCTTTTGGCATCCTATGCTTTGCCACTGCAGCTGTAAGGATAGAAACATAGATTTTGACGGCAGATAAGGACCGCCTGGCCCACCTATTCTGCCCATTTCCCTATCTAGAGGATAAGCTGCAGATCCTATTTAACCAACAGCCTATTTCTTCCTATTCCCCACAAAAATTGCCTTATGTCTGTCCCATGCATTCTTGAATTCTCCCAGTTTTAGACCCTAGCGTCCTCAGGAAGGCTGTTCCATCGTCAACCACCCTCTCTGTAGAAATACTTCCTCACATTGCCCCTGAGCCGACCCCCCTCTATCTTTAAATTGTGTCCTCTTGTTCTTGCACATCTCTTTTTCTGAAAGATGCTACCCTCTGGGGCTTTGTTGATTCCACTGAGGTACTTAAACGTTTCTATCATGTCCCCACTCTCCCTCATTTCCTCAAGGGTATACATATTAAGCTCCTTTAGTCTCTCCTTGTATGGCTTCTCTTTTATTTATTTTTTATTTAGTTGTTTAACCAGGTATAGCACACTAAGCTGAAAGCTTTTTTACAGGAGCGACCTGGGAGCACAAGGAGGTTAAGTGACTTGCTCAGGGTCACACAGTATGCAAGTGGAAGCAGTGGGATTCAAACCCAGGTCAGGTCTGCTGGATGTCACCAAATTTGCAGCTCAGAGCCTTAGACCACTGCACTATACTGCCTCCTGCAGACCCTGCACCATTTTAGTTGTCCTCCTCTGAACTGCCTACATCCTGTCTATGTTCTTGCAGAGATGGGGTCTCCAGAACTGGATGCAGTACTCAGATGGGGTCTCACCAACTGTCTGTACAGGATAACAATTTCCCGTTTTCTGCTAGTGATGCCTCTCCTATACAACCCAGTATCCCCCAGCCCTCCCTACGCCTTCTCACATTGCTTGCCAACCTTAAGGTCATCTGATATGATTACCCTCAGGTCTCTTTCCATTTTTTTTTTGTTACTACCTCCCCCCCATTGTGTAATCTTCCCCTTGGTTTCTGTTAACCAGGTGCATTATTTTGCACTTCTTTGCATTGAATCCAAGCTGCCATACTTCTGACCATTCCTCCAACATTTCCAAGTCCCTTCTCATCCTTTCCACACCTCCTTGTGTATCAACCCTGTTGCAGACCTTTGTGTCATCTGCAAAGAAGCATACTTTTCCTTCTAGCCCATCTGCAATGTCACTTATAAAGACATTAAAAAGGACTGGACTCGGTACTGAACCCTGCAGTACCCCACTAGTAACCCCTCTTTCTTCAGAGTGGACTCCATTTACAATTACCTTCTGTGTCCTGTTGTCCAGCAAATGTTTTACCCAGGCTACCACCCTGGGACCCACTCCCAGGCTGGTTAATCTGACTATTAATCTTTTGTGTGGGACTGTGTCAAATGCCTTGCTAAAGTCTAGATAGGCCATGTCCACAGCCCCTCCCTGGTCTACTACTTTGGTCACCCAGTCAAAGAAATCAATTAGATTTGTATGACATGACCTTCCCGCTGTGATCCCATGCTGCCTTGGGTCCTATGCCCTACTGGGCTCTAGGTACTCAATAATTCTTTCCTTCAGAAGTGATTCCATCACTTTCCCTACCACAGAGGTCAAACTGACAGGTCTGTAGTTTCCTACCTCTGTCTTGGTCCCACTTTTGTGAAGGAGAATAACATCTGCCTTCCTCCTGTCCTCAGGTACACACCATCCTCCCATGATTTGTTAAAAAGGGTAGTCAGTAGTGTCACTAGTTCTCTGCTTAATTCTTTTAGAATTCTGGGGTGAATTCCATCTGACCCCATTGCTTTGTCCACCTTCAGTTTCCATTTTTCTGCCCACCCACCGTCCATTCTATTCAGCCTCACTATCCCTCCCTTTGTCTTTCTATGCTCTCTGATGTATCTATGAAAGGTTTTATCCCCCTTCTTAAACCAGTTGGCTATCTTTACCTCAGTTTGGGCCTTTGCTATTCTGACTACCCTCCCTGCTTCCTTCTGCCTTAACTGGTACAGTTCTCTATCCTGCTCCTTCAGTGTCTCCTTATACTTTCTAAATGCTGTCTTTTTCTCCCTAACCTTCACCGCCACCTCTTTTGAGAAACACAGTGGCTTTTTCTTTTGTTTTGATTTGTTTATTTGCTTCACACAAAGGCTTGTTGTCTCTGTGATGAAAGTTTGGATATTTCCCCTATTGTTGCTCCTCCCCTCCTCCTAGCCTGTTTGCTAGTGTTTTTCTGCAGAGGTAAAAACAGGACTGTCCTGTGGGAAACAGGACAGGTGGCAACTGGAGGCAACCAGGGAAGGGGCCAGTCACTCGAAGATGCATGACATCTTTTTAACTACTGCCAGTTGGTGGTGATGACCTTGTAGGAGGGGAAGTGCAGCCAGCGTAATGACAGAGAGATGACAGCCAGAGGTAGGGTCAAGGGGCAGTCAAGAAGGGTCATGTTTACATTTCAGAGGTGCCACACAGCTGAAACTTAGCAGGTCAGTCAAAGATGAGACAACATGGGATGGGAGGCTAGAAGCAGCACACAGGCTGCAACCACTGTCTGGTCTACCAGAAAAAAGAGAGAGTTGAGACTGGAACAGGAGGACATATACTGCACATGTATAGCTGGCATTGAACTATGAGGAGAAAACCAAGTAAGTCTTCCTAGCTGAAATCAAGGTTTTTGGCATCCTACATTTCACCAATGCAGGCGTCGGGGGGGGGGGGGCCAAAACGGGACCGTCCTGTGGGAAACTGGAAAGGTGGCAACTGGGGGCAACCAGCAGGAAGACGAGGTGCAGGCTGATAATGAAGCAGATCAACTGTGCTTGCTAGGTGGCGTCATACAGATCAAGGCAAAAGAGCCACCCTGTGATTTGGATTGCTCTTTTCTTTGAACTACAGTACATGAGGTTTCCACCCAGCAAGCCCAGCAGAGCATCATGATCAGTCTGGCTGATGACTAGTCTGACACTGTCGAGCCCCTAGTAGACTGTCCTGCATTGGACAAACAGTGACATACCTCTCAAAATCCATTATCAATAGAAACACAGAAACATAGAATTTGATGGCAGATAAGGACCGCTTGGCCCACCCAGTCTGCCCATTTCCCTACCTACTGGATAAGCTGCAGATCCTAGTTAACCAGCAGCCTACTTCTTCCTACCCCCACCCCCTAGAATGGCCTTATGACTGTCCCATGCATGCTTGAATTCCACCACTGATTTTGACTCCACAACCTCCTCTGGAAGGCCATTCCATGCATCCACAACCCTCTCTGTGAAAAAATACTTCCTTAAATTCTTAAATTACCTCTGAGCCGCTCCCCTCTATCTTCAAATTGTGCCCTCTTGTTCTTGCACACCTCTTTTTTTGAAAGATGCTACCCTCTTGGACTTTGTTGATTCCCTTGAGGTACTTGAACGTTTCTATCATGTCCCCCCTCTCCCTCCTTTCCTCGAGGCTATACATATTAAGCTCCTTTCATCTCTCCATATGTCTTCCGGTGCAGACCCTGCACCATTTTAGTTGCCCTCCTCTGGACAGCTTCCATCCTGTCTATGTCTTTGCGGAGACTGGGTCTCCAGAACTACACACAGTACTCCAGATGGGGTCTCACCAGCTGTCTGTACAGAGGGATAATAACTTCCTGTTTTCTACTGGTGATGCCTCTCCCTATGCATCCCAGTATCCCTCCACCCTCCTTGCTGCCCTCACATTGCTTGCCCACCTTTAGGTCATCTGATATGACTACCCCAGGTCCCTTCCATTTTGTTTGTTGTTAGTATCTCACCCCATTGTGTCCTCTTCCCTGGGTTTTGTTTCCCAGGTGCATTACCTTGCACTTCTCAGCACTGAATCTAAGCTGCCATACATTTGACCATTCCTCTAACCTTGCCAAGTCCCTTCTCATCCTTTCCACCCCACCCTGTGCATCAACTCTGTTGCAGATCTTTGTGTCATCTGCAAAGAGACATACTTTCCTTCCAGTCCCTCTGCAATGTAAACATAAAGACATTGAGAGGACCGATCTAATACTGAACCCTCGATACCCCACTAGTAACCCTCCTTTCTTCTGAGTGGACTCCATTTACTATTACTCTGTGTCCTATTCTCCAGCCAATTCTTTACCCAGGCAATCATCTTCGGACCCACTCCCAGGCTGGCTAACTTGTATATTAATCTTTTGTGTGGGACTGTGTCAAATGCCTTGCTAAAGTCTAGGTAGGCCATGTCCACAGCCCCTCCCTGATCTACTACTTTGGTCACCCAGTCAAAGAAATCTATCAGATTCATCTGGCATGACCTTCCCACTGTGAATCCATGCTGCCTAGGGTCCTGTGCCACTCTGGCATTTAGATACTCGACAATTCTTTCCTTCAGAAGTGATTCCATCATTTTCTCTATCACTGAGGTTAAACTAACAGGTCTGTAGTTTTCTGCTTCTGCCTTGCTCCCACTTTTGTGAAGGGGAATCACATCTGCCCTCCTCCAGTCCTCGGGTACCACCCCATCCTCCCATGATTTGTTAAAAAGGGTAGTCAGTGGTGTCACTAGTTCTACCCTTAGTTCTTTAGAATTCTGGGATGAACTCATCAGGCCCCATTGCTTTGTCCACCTTCAGTTTTAAGAGTTATTTCAGAACCCTTTCTTCTGTAATGGGCTGGTATCAACTTCTGTATCCAGAGTGTTTCTACTGTTTGTTTTAGGTACTCCCCTCTTTATTTGTAAATACTGAGCAAAAATATTTGTGTAGTATCTCTGCCTTTTCAGTCTCCTCTTCCCACCTCCCTCCCCTTTATTAAGCCTCACTATCCCTCCCTTGGTCTTCCTTCGCCCTGATGTACCTATAAAAGTGTTATTCCCCTCTTAACTGAGTTGGCTATCTTTTCCTCGGTTTGGGCCTTTGCTGTTCTGAATGCCTTCCCAGCCTCCTTTTGCTTTAACTGATACAGTTCTCTGTCCTGCTCCTTCTGCAATTCCTTGTACTTCCTGAATGCTTTCTTTTTCTCTTGAACCTTCACTGCCACTTCCTTTAAGAACCATAGTGGTTTCTTACATTGTTTTGTTTTGTTTATTTGCTTCACACAAAGGCTCGATACCTCTGTGATAGCAGTTTTTATTATTCCCCATTGTTATCAGAGCAACATGTTTGTTTTCCACAAGTGCAAACATAAAAATTATATTTTATATGTCAGGGCAAGTAATGGGTGTGAAGTTTTTTTAACTTTGCTAAACTGACTGTCGGAAATTATTTTTCAGTGTTTCTGGGCCGCATGGATCTCTTGGTGCCCTGCATTTTGGTTAGCAGAAGTACAGGTTAGCACAATATGCTCTAATATGGACAAGGGCGAGGGTATTTCTCAGCTTGTCAGAATACAGGAAAATCCCTACCCATTTTATGACAAATGTTTAAAGAGGACAGGCTACTCTCAACATAAAAAAAGTGATTTATTTGAAAATAAAACTTAGCATTTCGCCGTCAAGCTCCTCTATGACCATACTAAAGTGTCAATGCATCCTGGCATAGGAGAGACGGCAAGTCATTGAAAATGGTTTTGTTTTATCCCACAACCAGTGATTTAAAGTTGGACTATCACCTCTAGGCAAAATGTGGAAAGACACAGAGGATTGTGTATAAGTAACCATACTCAACAAACCTATGTTGAATCGAGAGGTTTCCATGGTAACAAGTGACCTCAAGAGTGCAGCTCAAGATGTCTCTTGTTACCATGGAAATCTTGAGAATCAAATGCATATTTGTATTTGCAGGTTGCTCATACACAGTCTGTTACAGTGCATGCATAGGAAATCATGGGACTCAATGACATTCTGCTGACTCAACCCATGCCTCAGTCCCAAACAAGCTAGCAAACTGCAGTGTTCATACAGCCTACTGTCTACAGCCCACTGCATGAGCATACTGACTCAGCTGACTCTCAAAGAAACTAGGAAAGCCATCCGTCAACTCAGCTGGCTCAGCAATGAATCCCCAAAGGAACAAGAAAAACCTTCCACCAACTCAGCAAAGGTGTCTGCCGATGAGAAAAGAAAATGTTATGCTCTGGTCAACTGTGACTAGTACAACTACAGCACAGCAGGGTAACAGTAGGGGGGGGGGTTAAAATTAACAAAGCTGTCTGCCATCCATCAACTTGACTGACTCAGTCCTGAATCATCAAAGCAAAGCCATAGATGTCAGAGGAGGGGGATTTGCAGAGATATTTTGCAGACACAGAACTGCAAAATTAAAAAAAGACAAGCATTTGTCAATGCCGAATGTTTACTGTTGGTATTGCAGTGTACATGCTGTGTTTTGCTGTTGTACATGCAGTGATTTTTATGTTCTCCCAGCATAGGACAATGGGGTGAACTTTGGGGTCGAAGAGTCAAAGGCACACCTCGATACCTCTCACTGGCTGTAGGGTGTGGGTGGGGGTGGAATGGTATGAGCATTACAGGTGACAATCCCAAGTCACAGCCCTGATGCCTGTCATTCTCTACAGGGTGAGGCGTTATGGTCGGAAACCCAAACGCCTCAGGCATTCATTTGTATTTTCACTCCAAATTTTCAACATTTTTTTTTTGTGATCCCCACTTCATGAACAGTGGCAATATCAGTTTGTTAGCTGAAAGCTGCTTTTGCACAGTGACTACGGCATTTGGCACCACAGGTGCAAAAACACATTCCAAACAGGATATGAAAAATATCAGCGGTACTGTTCATGGGGAGGTGTAAAAAATGGCAATGTTGAAAATCTGCTGTGAAAATATTAAAAAAACTGGTGAAGTCACAAGCGTGCATACAAACTGTGCAACGCACACCCATTATGTAACTAGTTCGGGGATTTTTTTACAGCAGATTGTTAACCCAGGCATTTTGGGACCTCCGATCATGAACAGTGTCACTGTGATTTTCTTTATCTGTCCCGGACAATGATTTTCCACAGCGACCACACATTTCTGTGCTGAAAGTGTGAAAACACATTTCGGCCATGTTGAGAAAAATTACAGCTGTACTGTTCATAAGGAAGTGTGGAAAAATGCCACTGGTGAAAATCTGGACAAAAAATATTACAAATTCATGAACTTATGAGGGTGCATGGAAACTGCGCAATGCTCACTCGTAACACAGTCATTTTTGGGAATTTTTTCACCAAATTTTCAACTTATCCATTTTAAGACCTCTGCTCATGAACACTGTCACTGTGATTTTCTTAATGTGTTCCATACATTGATTTCGTACACCGACTGCCCATCGTGTGCTACATGCACGGAAACACATTTTGGGCGAGATGTGAAAAATGACAGCTGTACTGCTTATAGGAGATGTGTTCAAATGGTAATGTTGAAAATCCAGAGTCGAATATTAAAAATCTCTTGAACTTAAATGGCAGGAACTGTACTAGCGTGCTCTCGTAAAGTAGTCATTTTAGAATTTTTCACCAAATTTTCAACATAGGCTTTTAACAGCCCACCTCATGAACACTAGCACTGTTGTTCTGTTAATTGGTCCCGAAAGGTGATTCCATGCAGTGACCGTGAAATCACCCTTTGGGCCCGATTAACGCCATAACAATGACAGGATTCATGAGGAGGGGTCCCAAAAAACACCCATGTTGAAAATTTGGAGAAAAAATTCCAAAAAATGCCTGAGATATGCATCAAAGTTGAAAAAAACCCTATCTATTACATTATACAGCTTACCAGCATTTCCTCAGTTCGCGGTCGGCTTTGAAGAGTGCAGACGTGTTCCCGGTCCACCGAAGATCGTCGCGCCAGAGTCCGGAGGTAAGTGTGGGGTGAGGGGGTGGAGAGGCAGGGTGCGCAGTGAGTGGGTGCGGATGGGGGAAGGGTCCAACAAGACCGCAAGGGACCATTTTTTTCTTTCAGGAACTTTTTTTTTAAAGGAGGATAATGCGGGACATTTGCCCCGCTGGGGTGGGCTCCCAGTGTGGCATCGGGAAGCCTGCTTGGGGGCTGGAGCTGGGAGTTGGACACCCCGCCGGCCATAACAGTTTCTGCCACGCTGGGGTGGGCTCCCAGCATGGCACCTGGAAGCGTTTTGGGGGGGCCTGGAGATGTGGAGCAGGCCAGGGGGATTTGGCACCCCCATGGCCATTATATTGTTTGCCGTGCTGGGGTAGGCTCCAGCGTGTACTGGAGGCTTTGTTTTTTTTGGGGGGCCTGGAGCGGACGGAGTTGGGCACCCTGTCGGCCATACAGTGTGTGCATCAGGGGAGTGCATGACCAAGCACACAAAATGCAGTGCTTATGCCTCGCATGCATGGGGAGAGCTCTGCTCACTGAAGTGGAGCTCTCCTTTCAACTGTATGCCACTGCATCCGGAATCTCGATGATGGCACTATGTTTCTTGCACATGCATGCAAGCAAACATAAAAATAAAATGTTATCTGGTATTCTGGGACTATTAAATTTCTCTTGCCCCTCCCCCAATATCTCTCTCTCTCTCTCTCTCCTCTCCCTCCGGGATGGCACAAGTCAAAGATCTGTTTTGCCAGCCTGCCCTTGCCCTGTACACACAGCCACACTGAAGCTAGGAAAAAAAAGAAACTTTTATTTGGGATTTCTGGGACTGTTAAATTTGCTGTGCAAAGTAGAATGCCATTCCGCTCCACAGATGCAAACACAGATTTTGAACAGCATTTGAAAAATGACTTACTGTGACATACAGAAGCTTGGGTTATAAGAAGGCTATGTTGAAAATCTGGGGTGAAAATATTTAAGATTTCCGCAGTTACAAGCATGCATACTGAAACTTCAATGAATGGGCATAACTTTGTCATTTTTTCATATTTTGACCCCAAATACTGAACAGTCTTCTTATCAACCCACCTCATGAACCCCGTAGGTGAAAACTTTCAAATACATGGGAAAACGGCATTCCGTGGCACAGGGCGAAAACACGTGTTGGGCAGGCTGTGAAAAATAATAGCTATACTGTTTATGAGGTGGTGTGATAAAATGGCTATATTGAAAATTTGGAGTGAAAATATAAAAAATGACCAAAGTTATGTGCGTACGTAAAAAATGTTGAATGCCCACACGTAACTCGGCTATTTTTAGGAGTTTTTCACCAAATTTTCAACATGGCCTTTTTAGGACCCCACCTCATGAAGAGTGCCACTGTCATTTCATTCACTGGTCCTGACAGGTGATTTCACACAGTGACCGCGCCATTCTGCACCACAGGTGCCAAAACACATTTCAGGCAGGATGCGAAGAATGACAGCTGTACTGTTCATGAGGGTGTGTGAAAAAAATGGCAATGTTCTGAATTTGTAGTGAAAATATTAAAAATCACTGAAGTTCGAGTGTGTGTAGGGTTGCAACAAATTTTCAACCTAGGTTTTTTCGACCCCACCTCATGAACACTGACACTGCCATTTCATTACTCGATCCCGAAAGATGATTCCATGCAGCAACTGCAAAATCACCTTTCAGGACCGAGTAACAAAATGATAGTGCCAGTGTTCATGAGGTGGGGTCCCAAAAAATCTATGTTGAAAACTTGCTGCAAAAATATTGAAAAATGGCTGAGATAGCAACATAAGTTGAAAATGCCATTGACAGACATTATAGAAACACAGACTTTTAAAGCAGATAAGGACTGCTTGGCCCACCTAGTCTGCCCATTTCCCTACCTACAGGATAAGCTGCAGATCCTAGTTCACCAACAGCCTGTCACCTCTTTTGAGAACCACAGTGGCTTTTTTCTTTCATTTTGATTTGTTTATTTGCTTCACACAAAGGCTTACTGCCTCTGTGATGGCAGTTTTGATGTTTCCCCATTGTTGCTCCACCCCTCCTTCCAGCCTGTTTGCTAGTGCTTTTCTAAGGCACTCTCCCATCTTGCCAAAGTCAGCCCTCCGGAAGTCCAGTACCCTCACTTTTGTATGGCTTGACTCTGTAGCTGAGTTTATTGTGAACCACACTGTTTGATGGCCACTTGTTCCTATTATATGGTGCTTACCTTGATTCTTCAGTTTGCGGTTCGGCTTTGAAGAGTGCAGACGTGTCCCAGCCCACAGAAGATGACAGCTGCTGACCTCAGATGGTAGGGAGGTGTGGGGTAGTGGGTTGTTCAGTGGGAGGTTTGGGATGGGGGAGGGACAGGGGACGGGGAGACAACAAAAGATAGTTTTCTTTTTTGCAGGAAAAAAAACGTTGGGGGACCATTTTATTTTTTTTTATATACAGATATGGATTACTGGAACATTTCGGGACACTGCAAGTGGGATCCACAGTGTCCCACAGTAATGGGAAGTGGGGGGGGGCTCCTAGTATCAACAGGGGATTAGGTTTAATTACAGGAAAAATGAGAGTGGGGGAGCACCTGACACTGGGAGTGGGGTCAGAATACATAAAAAAAAAAATAAGTAAATGCTGGGAAAAGGGGGGGACTCCTAGTACCAAAACTCCTATACTCTAGTGTAAACAGACTGAGCGCTCTCAGTCTTGCCTCATAGTCTTTTCCTGCCATGTTACTTATCCCTCTGGTAGCCCTCCTCTGTACCCTCTCCAACGTTACCACATCCCCCCTCTTGTAGGGTGACCAGACCTGTGCACCATATCCTAAAACTGGTCTCACCAGAGACGTGTACATGAGCAGTATGAATTCCCTGTTTCTTGCAGCTATATGTCTGAATATACCATTCAGGACTCTATTCCCTTTTTGGGTGATATTCTTACAATATGCTGTGAACTTCATATCCTGGGATACAATTCCCAAGTCTCTTTCCTCTTTTGTAACTCTTAATGGTTGATTATCCAGAATTGAATGTATGGCAGGGGTTATTTTTCCCTAGATGCATAACCGTGCATTTCCCCTGATTTAGAGTTAATTTAGATACTCTGTCCATTAAGAAATATAGTTCAGTGTGATCTGAAGTGGATTATCTCCTCTACTGTTATCTACCAATGCCCCAATCTGCAGTCATCTGCTAAATTGAATTCTAAATGTCCTGAGTGTCATACTGCAATAATGCCATGTATAGGCTGAAAAGGCATGGCCCCAGCACTGAACCCTGGGGTACTCTGCTTGTCACCTCTGCCCAATCAAAGAAGCAACCCTTAATGCAAACTCTCTGCATTCTATTCCTCAACCAATCCAGTACCCGGACAATTATGGAATTCTGTATACCCATCTCATGCATTACTGACAATAATTCAGCATGAGGTATCCTGTCAAAGGCTTTAGAAAAGTCTAGAAACAATACATCCACTGATCTAACCTCATCAAGTCTCCTTGTCACCTTGTCATAAAACTCAAGCATATTAGTTTGGCGTGACCTCCCCTTAGTGAATCCAAGCTGAGAACTATCTATAAGCTGTTTATGATCAATAAATGTTAGAATAACATCCTTCAGAATCCCCTCCAATATTTTGGACAGAACTGAAGTAAGACTAACCAGTCGATAATTTGATGGATCAGATTTTGATCCCTTTTTGAAAAGGGGGATTACTGTTGCCTTCCTCCAGTGTTCTACCACCTCCCCTCTGTCTACTGATGCCTGAAATAAAGGAGTTGCCTTCCTCCAGTGTTCTATCACCTCTCTTCAGTCTACTGATGTTGCGTTCCTCCAGTGTTCTACTACCCCCCCTCCCCCGTCTACTGATGTCTACAGAAAAGTAAAATTCTGTGATATTGTCTTTGAATCACATCTGACAGGGAAAATGGAAGGCTACACATGTTGAATTTGTTGGTGTTATAATTCCCCTCTTTTAATTTAGAGCTATTTTAGTACATGGGAGCAGACTCGAGAGATAGAAGCAGGGCCAGTGGAAGTTTTCCACCTACTTCAGAGAGAAAATCAAGAGACGGATGCACAAGACTTTTGAAATGGTACTAATGACTGTGTATTTGACAATCGCCAACTTAAAATAGAAAATGAAGCCTGCAGGGGCGCAGGTAGAGACAGAGCACTCCCCGAGGGAAGAAATGATTGAGAAGCCACACCGCAGTTACAGATGAGCACCGACGGGCTGTATAATGGTGGGTGGTGATGGGGAAGCACAAAAGCCAGCAAGGAGAGCATTTGGACATCACCGATCAGTTGTTTGCTGGGCGGTGTTCCTCCCGCACATCAAAGAAAAAGCCGCCATTTGATTGGTGTGGCTTTTCCTTCACAAGTAGAGCATGTTTCCGCCCATGAAAAAAAACAGCGTCACAATTAGCCTGCCTGATGATTGGTGTGACACTGTCAAGCTCCTTGCAGAGCACTCTGCATTGGACAGACAGTGAAACACCCCTCAAAAGACACTTATAGAAAGAAGCTTGCTGCACGTGCGTGCACGGTGAACTTAAAAAAGGCAACTTCAGTCATGATCACTGATGCAGCTGGAGAGGAAGGCAGCCGTGCGACAGTGTTCTGTACTGTCATGCAGCAGTAGGGATGTCCCTACTGCAAGCAACACAACATTTTGATGTCACTACTGCAGCACAACAGCCAGCCCGGTGGCACTGAAGGTTGAGGCGCTTGATGCCACACCAGCAACCCAGGTTCAGGAATGGACTCGGGCCGCCGGGGGTTGGCAACGGAGAGGAAGGACTGAGCATCCCACGACTGCTCTCCTTCCTCTGGGGCGGGTGGAAATGGCATATCGCGCTGCAGCAGCCACTGGTGGAGGCCAGCTGCACTGCAGTAGCATGCCTAGCAAGGAAAGGGAGCGCGGCGAGCATCAGCACGGACATGGTTGGGACGCCATTGCACGTCCAGCTCCCCGGGGGTTAGAAAAGCGTAAAATGGTGGGGTAACTTCAGCGGCTGATGGCCGTACCCCCGGACATCAGAGGCGCCTTCATCGGGATGTGGACGACCCTGTGTGTTGAAGCGATTGTCCGTGCACCAGACCAGGTCCGGTGGTGTAGATGCCAGCAGCCAGAGGTCGTGGGGGCCCACTCTGCTACCATACACTTTCTACTAGTATTTATAAACAATTTTGTTTTTATTTCATACATTTTGTTCTGCATTTCTCTTTCATTTGTTTTTCACTAATGACATTTACATAAAAATTGTTTCTTCGCTCTCAGAATTCATCTGCTTCTGCTGCTTATTCCCTTGCTGAAGCCATAATCATTAGTCAGTAACATCACAGTTTGACAATGTAAAAATGACACTGATAAGGAGGAGTGCTGTTCTCCCTTACCTACAGCAGGAAATGGCACAAACCTCTGGATCAGGTGTCGGGAAGCTGGACTGAACTTGTTTGCTTTTTTGATCATAATATTGAGGCCTACCTTTAAGAGGGGAAAGCAGAGAACAGTATTATGTGTCACTGTTAGAGATGAAGAATGCCACTCTTGTCAAAACAAAGATGAAACTCCAATAAATTATAATAGCAGACTTTACTCCGATCCCTTCAAGATGAGACTTTTTTTTTGTATCTTTCAGTATTTTACTGAGTATATTCACATTAAGAGCTTATGCTGGTTAACTTAGTACTGTATATCCCCAGGATTCCCTTGTAACTGCAGGCCTTTTCAGTACATCAGTCCTCTTAGAATGCACTGTTCTACAGTAGTATTTCACAAAATTGCAAATGTTATCATACACAGATGACACAGGACAGAAAGACTGTTAAATCCATCATATCTGTCTTGTTCCTATCTAGAATGTTATTATCCTTTAAGAGCTGTCAGAACCCCCCACTCTCTCTTCTTTGCTTCAGTTATCTCCTTGCACATGATCACTGGATTTTGAACTCTGAGACAGTTTCAGCAGTAATCACATTACTGAGTACTGTTTCACTGATCCACCACCCTCTCTGTAAATAAATAGTTCATTGTGTCCTACTTTACCCCAGTTTGAGTTTGAGGCCCATGGTGGTTGTGTTATGCCTTAATTTAAATGAACCCATTCTTACTGGTAGTGTCATATGGTGTTGGAGCCATCTATTGGTTAACTTAACCCAAAATGGCCACACAAAATGTGTCTGAAGGTATCTGGTGATTTCTATGCCCCCCCACCCCCCCCCCCCCCACACACACACACACTAGTTAAAACTTTTCAAGTTCTGGACCTGTGCTTGAACTAAAAGAAGTTTCTTGCTGAAACTACACTTACAAGTGTGTATGCCTTGAACCTTCTTCCTTGAGAGTTTATAATTCTCAAAGTCTACAGGGAACTTAGTCAAACACTATGAGTGGACTTACTCAGAAATGCTGACCACCCTAAGGAAGGGATTTAAATACCCTGAAATGCTGGTGGGCTAACATGCTTTTCTGAGGAATGCACCTCTTGAATAATAAAAATAATTTGTTTCTGAATTTGAACATTTGATGAGTTACATTTCCAGTGTCTTTCCTGCATTCTAGTCTCTGGCCTACACTGGTATAATCTACTCCCTTATTTGAGTGTTCTGTCCGTCCAGGTTTGTAGAGGCTCAGCTGATCTACCTGCTTGCAGCGTAGTTCTTTGCAAGGTCAGCTCAGAAACAGCCCTCTCTGCTCCGTAGCATGCAGCAATCTAAAAAGTTGAACATTATGCACTACAGACTACTGGCACTGTATGCTAGTACAGCGGATTCCACTTGTATGCCATTCAGATATAAGCACATTCTGGATATATGCACAAAAACTGAAGTACCAATTCTTGCCCTATTTCAGCAATGTTAATTATTCTGTTTGTATGCATGCAGTTTTTCAGTTATATTCACATTTTGTCATCTTGAAATGCTCCAAGCAGGTCCTCAGAAGGTTGTTGTCACCTCTCCAACAAGACACATCCAGTTGCCATTCCCTTGCAACCACTAGATTGTCCCTGTAGCTAATCCACTAATCACCTATCAAATACCAGAGCCCAGTTAAATCTGTCATCCCCCTCTCTGCACCATGACTACAGGAACTCTTGCCACATGCATTTCTGGCTCACCCATGCACCTGGTCACAGCTGCCGATAGTGATTTCTGTTACTGCAGTTTTCAGGTCTGATTAATTCAGAGAGTGATGGACTTATGGCAAATGATCGGACTTCAAAATTTATGCTACTCGCTGAAAGCAGCATTCACTCTCGCTTGCTGCAGCGGAAGTGGGGCAGCATCAGGAGCAAGCATTGCAAAGGGGCTTAATAAAACAGTAAAAAAACTAAGCTTTACAAAACAATTGAAAAGAATTAACAGCATTGAATCTTAACAGCCATGACGCCATGATCAGAACTCTTGCCACACGCTCTTCTGGCTGTCCGTGATTATGTGAGTGTTCAGTTTAACAAGCAAACAAACAAAAAAGTATGTGCTAGGGTAAAGGCCGTCTCTTCTTCTCATATTGCTTAAAATAACATTTAACAGTATCTAAGATTGCTTAGGTATATTTGTGAGCATGTGAGTTACGTTTGTAAATGGGTCCCCATTGATTTCAGTACGCGCCTATTAGTTTCTGTGGCGTTCCAGTTGTATGCACAAATTCAGCTTGTCCCAGGCATGTGCACACATCCGGAATCCACTGTATTTATATAATAAACAATCAAAGCTCTTTTTTTGACAAATATTTTTTGTGCGAGCAAACAACTAGTACATTAAACATTTAATCAACATACAGAAATACATTGGTACAGCGTATCAGCAAATAAACAAGCAGAAGCGTAAGTCACTCCATCTTGTTAATCTGATCAACATACAAATGCATAGTTGCATCCCTTCACTCCTATTTGTTATTTCCTGCCTATGGGGGTAAAAAAATGTTTTCTTTTATCTCTGCTCCAAGACCTGGGGGCTGGGATAATTATCATACAGGAGACCAGTCTGACAGCAGGGCATCTTCCAAAGGACCCCAGATTTTTGCATATGTGTGTGCTTTACCAATATCTGAGTACTGGTATCTTTCCAGTCTCATACTCTCTAATAGGGTATTGGGTCGTTGGCTTGGAGGTGGGGAGAGACTTACAACCTGAGCAGGAAATTCAATTTGCTACAGCTGTCTGTATAGCTTGGGCTGGAAGGAATTTCATTGTTATTTTCAGGATATAAAATGGGTTCACAATGACAAGAGGGTTCTACATTCTTGTGTTAGTTCTGAAACGCTAGCTAAGAGATTTATCAGGCTACCTTATTGCCTTGATTTGAACATCTGGGGAGACCTATGTTCTTCTTTACTCTCTTCATTTATGGATCTTCTTTCTTTCTTTCTTTTTTTCTTACGTACTTAATGTGGAATTTACAGTGTTTAATTTGTAATGTTAAAGGCTCCCAAAGTAGATCCAAAATGAGGAATATTGCAAGGGAAGCACAAAATATGCAGGTAAATTGTCTCATCTTGCAGGAAATACATCTGATGGAAAAAGATCTGAGGTACAGCAGCGCCAGCAAGGATGAAACCCTGTAATGCTGCAGTATGTCACAGTAATGCTGCAGTATATTACAATAATGCTACAGTACATCACAGTAATGCTGTAGTATATTACAGTAATGCTGCAATATATCACGGTAATGCTGCTGTATGTCACAGTAATGTTGCAGTATATCACAGTAATGCTGCAGTATACTGCATGGAACAGTGTAATTCAATGGCAATTAAACCATTTTGTCATGCAGTATTTTGTGACATGTCACTTACAGGAGGTTACTGCGTTACATCACAGCTCGCTCCGCTGTATATGTCCAATCTCTTCAAAGGCAATGGATTCATTTTCCTTATTTGTTTACTGCTAGAGGAGCAGCCATCTTTATTAAAAAATCCTTACAAGTTCAAATAATGGATGCTTATGTGGATCCTGCTGGTAGATATGTAATTCTGAAAGTAAGTAAAAACAGTGTAAGACTTACCCTAATAAATGTTTATGCCCCAAATAAGGAAGGCACAGGCTTCTACTTCACAGACCTATTTTGAAAAATTCTCAGTTTTCTACTCCCAATATTTTACATGTGGATTTCAACCTAGACTTAGATATTAGGGATAGATCACAGGGTATTTATTTATTTAAAAGTCTGATAACTGGGAAGGAGGGAACGGGAACAAAACAAGCAACAAAGCATAATCAAAATAAGTGCATAAGACAGCAATAAATTAAGGTCCAAATATAGTGGCAGCAAAACACATGGTGGCAGGAATTCACTGAGGTAAAAAGGCAGTAATTCTGCATGTTGCAGTCAGTTGAGCATTAACAGGGTAAGATGGGGGGGCAGGTAGAAATTCACTGGGGAAAAGCCCTCAGAGGTGAGAGGGAAGGTGATGGGAGTATGAGGGCAAAAAGGTATAGGGTAGCATGATGGAGGGAAGGGTGATGGGGGGGGAGAATTGGGAGGAGAAAACAGAAGCAAGTAGGTGGGGGAGATTGGCTTTAGCAACCACTTTAGGGATAGTAGGGAAGGGGCATTGCGAAGAAGAGTAGAGAGCCAGTTTCAAAGGGAGAAGAGTTGGTAAGAGAAGGCAGCCTGACCAGCACTAGACCAAGGGTGAGGGATTGAGAAGGAACGTGAGTCTCCAGAGCAAAGTGTATAGGAGGAGGGAGCTGGGGGGGTAGTAGGGAGGATATACAGGAGGGGAGTGAGGCGAATCAGTATTTGTCAATAAGAGAGGAGCACTAGGGGAGGCAGGGTGAGGGTAAGGGTGCGATAGAAAGAGTGGAATAGAGTGATGGGTACAAAGGAGAGAGTTAGTAGCAAAGCGACAGAAGGCACCAAAGAGGATTTCAACCCTGGCGAGAGTAAAGAGAGGGACAGCACTGTAGACTACATCCGTGCAATCAGAAATGGGGAGGATCATTTTGACAAGCAGGTCCTTGTGGACTTCACGGGAGAGACAATCCTTGTTTTGGTAGAGGATGCCTAGTTTGGGATATAGCTTTGAATGTATGGCGCCAGTGTGCGAAGGTTACTGTCGAATCACACACAGAGGTATTTGTAAGTGTGGACTACCTTCAGTTGGGTACCATCAAGGGAGGAGAAGACAGAAAGAGGGGATAACCTAGCTAGCTTTTGGGTGGTGCCAAAGGTCATGGATACCGTCTTCTTTGTATTCACTTTGAGCTGGTTGGCCTTGAACCAGCATAATATGTTATGGAAGCTGAGTTGGAGGGAGGATTCAACCATGGATGTGGAGGGGTCAGAAGCATAGAGGACAATGTCATCGGCATACATATGCATATGGGATGAGACACAGATGAAAGGAAGGTCATTTAGAAAAATGGAGAATAGTATGGGGCCCAGGATAGAGCCCTGGGGGACTCCAGAAAGAATGGGAGGGGGGATAAGGCACCACCCACCTGCACAGATTGCTAGCAGTTAGTCAGGTAGGAGTGGAACCACTGAACTGTGGAAGAGGAGAGATCAGCTGAGGCAAGCTTGTTTAAAAGGAGAGGGTGGAATACCAAATCAAATGCTTTTGCTAGATCAGTAAAGATGGCAGCAGTGATGTGACCCTCGTCCATCTCTGTGAAGATAGAGTTGGTGACACAGAGAAAGGAGGTGATTGTGGAGTGTTTTTTTCTGAAACCAGACTGGAAAAGGGATAGGAAGGAAGAGAAGTCAAGGAAGTTGAATAATCTGGAGTGGACTAGCAACTCCTGCGGTTTGGTGGAAGGAAGGAAGGAAGGAGAGCGATGGGTCTATAGTTACCTAGGGATGTTAGATCACCCTCTCAGTGGAAGAGGAGTACCTTAGCAGTTTTCCAGGCAGGAGGAAGCGCACTTAAGAGAGAAAGAGGGGTTCAAGAGGTGGATGAGTGAGATCAGAATGGTGTGGCTAGATATGTGGAGGAGTTTGGGGTCTGAACAATCAGGGTTGTATTTTGAGGGGTTTACAGAGTTGAGGGCACATATCATTTTCTGAAGGGAGACAGGAGGGAAGAGAAAACCAGCAGATGAAGAGGGTTGCAGCGGGGGTAGTGACTGAGGGCTGAGCGAGTAGCGCAGGTGGTGAAGAAACTGTTGAAAGGGAGGCAACATCAATGTGGTCAAGACAAGTAAGTCATCAACTTGGGGGGAGGGGAGGCTGGGGTGGCGGGTCAAAGAGGGAGTGAATAACTTTCCAGAAATCGGAAGGGGGTTTAAGTTGGATTGCAGGTCTGAGTTGAAGTAGTGGCCTTAAAAGCTCTAATAGCCTTGATGCTGGAATTTCTAAGAGACTTGCAGTGTTGGTGGTCAGAGCCAGAGTGGGAGGCCTTAAAGCATGCCCAAGCAAGGTCCCTAGTTTTGTATAATTCCAGTAGGTCAGGGGTTATCCAGGAGTGATGGGAATGTTTCACTCTAGTTCTGAGGGGGAATAGGTGTCACAGCAGTGAGTGAGGATGGCAGTGAAGAGCATTAGGGAAATGTTGAAGTCTTGGGCAGGTATAGAAAGGAAAAATTGAATTGCGCATTAATTAAATGTTTCATGGAGGAAGTAGCATTGAAAGATCTACTCCATATTAAATATCCTAATCTTAAACCCTTCTCAGTTTTTTCTTCCACTTTGCAAGACTTAATCTTGAATGGACTATTCACTAATAACAGAAGTCCTTTCACATACTTTAAAGGACATCACATATGGTCCCATAAACGTGTCAGATCATGCTCCAGTCTTTACTGAATTTGAGCTTACTCCTGACGGGAAGGCTTTTTAATGGCATCTACGTCCATTTCTGGTAAAATTATCCCCTTTTTGGAAAAAATTATGTAAAAACACAGAATAATTTTGGCTCTTGAACACAAAACATCCCCTTTAATGTAGTTTGTGACTCTCTAAAGGCTTATGTAAGAGGTCTTTTAATTGGGTTTAACTCTTACGAGGAAGAAGATTAATAAAAAAAGTACAGTTACATAAGAACTTACCGTAACAGTAGACCTTCGAGAGGAGCTCTTGCAGCAGGCTATAACAGTTAGGACTATGCCACAGGTACTAGGACCTTCCGGAAAACTTCTCAGCCAGCAATACCAAGGAGGGACCGCCCCCGACGTCAGCCCCACCCCGGCGTCTGCCCTGGTACAAAAGGGGGTGGACCCAGCTCCACCTCAGTTCCCCTGCCAAGGCCCGTGAACAAGCCCTGACAAGAGAAGGAGACAAAGCAACAGATGAAGATATAGATGAAAATCTGCAAACCTCGAGGGGAAAGGCGGGTGGGAAAGTAACACCTGCTGCAAGAGCGCCTCTCGAAGATCTACTGGTACGGTAAGTTCTTACATAACTGTACTATCTTACTTCGAGTGGGAGTTGCAGCAGGCTATAACAGTTAGGACTGAATGCCAAGCAGTCCCACGTCAAAGAGGTAGTCGACTCCAGGAGGTGGAAAATACTGACTCCAGAGGCCTAGGACAAAATCCCCTGCAAACAGCCAGACCAAAACCGGCACAGCATCTGGAGATGATATCCAAGCTGTAATGCTGAATTGGAGTGATAACCAAGGAAGAAGTCTTTGCTTGTGGTGCTGTTTTTTCTAAAAAAAAGCAGTTTCTACAGCATGGAAAATTCTTTTTGAATATTCAGTGGATTTAGGGGTAGCAGATACTTGGTTTGGGACCTGGTGGAGTGTCCCATTTGTCAGGCGGTTGGTGCACTGGTCATAGTGGCACGGGGTTCTAGCTCTTGTTCACCGGGGAGCCGGTGTTGAAGGGTTAAGCCCTAGGGCTCTCTGGGGCCTATCGTTTGGTGGGTGTCACCAAGGAGCTCTGTGGTAGCTACTGTGACTAGCGTCCGTCTGTCTGGTTAGTTTGATCGGGCTACCCTAGTCCTGGAGTGGTATCTGGCCCTGAAGAGCTGTCCTGAAGAAAGTATTTGATACTTCTGGATTTCTTTCTCCCACTTGTGTTTTTCTGACTTCAGCCAGAGTGTTTTCATTCTGCTCATCTACTGACAGTGTTTTTAAATCCTCAGACTAATCCCATCTCTGTGCTGGTAATCTGAGGACTCCTTTCCTTGGACATTCAAGGTGGTGTGAGGACCTTGTGTCCATTATTTTAATTTGAATTGTACTCTCTCCCTGAGTTGTGAGAGGACTCGGGGGGGAGGGGGGACATGTTATTTTTGTTTAAAGTTTAAACTGTTGTTGATTTGTTATTATTTTATATCTTGCAGTGAGAGTGCTAAGGTATTCTTTTTTCCGTCTCTCTCCCTGTCTGTGAGAGAGCTGGGGGGGGTAAATAAAAAACATAAAAAAAAATTCTGTGGGGGGGTGAGAGAACCCTTACATTTACATTTTATTTATATTTATTGATATTTTATTTTTTGTTTTTTTATTTTAATTTGTTTTATTTTATTTGTGAGTCCTCAGTCCAGTCCAGATTTGGTTTTCTATGAGGTGGGGTTTTTGTTTATTTGATTTTGTTTATTTATATTGGTTACGTTTGGGATTATTTGGTTAATTTTTTGTTGTTAAGATTGATTATTTTGTGTTTGGGGTTTTTGTTTTAAGTAGCGATATGTGCTAGCCTTTAGTTCCCAAGGTGGTGCACTATTCATCCTCCTCTCTTCATGTCCTCCGCTCTTTTTATACTCCTCCCCTACAATTCGATACCTACCAGTGCTGCAGAACATTAGGGATTGTTCGTAGAGGAGTGAGGAGGGTGGGGGTATGTGAACAGAGGAGGATGAATGAGGGGGGCCACCGTATAGGGGTTATTAAGTCCAGAGGCGCCCTGGGACTAAATGGAACCCAGACCATGATTTACCATGTCTGGTGCCCATACCCAAGGGCACTACTGAATCCAGTAGGCAGATAGACCTGACAGCCTCCGAGGTTTGCCCAACTTGGGTGGTGTTATGCAATGCCAGGTCCGTCAGGAATAAGACCGCCATTATTGCTGATCTTGTTGGCTTGGCTGACCTGGCTTGCATCACCGAGAACTGACTGGATGAAAATTCAGGCCCCATAGTGGAGGCCATGACACCAGTCGGGTACTCGGTGATACACTGACCGAGACTGGACCGCAGGGATGGGGGGGTTGCAGTCTGTTTCAAGACTGAATTGGGCCTCACTAATGTAGTAGTGGGTAAGTCTGAGTCCTTTGAGTGCACAGTTGTAGCGGGTGTATGCGTTCGAATCGTTCTCATCTACCGTCCACCCGGACATGGGAAACGCTTCTTACAGGAAGTAGCGGACTTTCTCGTCGACATGTCGTTTGAGTCGCCCAGATTGATGGTTCTGGGTGACTTCAACGTCTGGGTCGACGATGAACTCTCGCAATTTAGCAATCACTTCCTCCAATTAATGTCTTCTTTGGGCCTTACACAGGTAATTTCCACTGCTACTCATAAATCTGGGCACTCTCTGGACTTAGTCTTCCTCTTAGGGATTGATGCATCCGACGTGGAGGTGGAACCAGTCACCTGGTCAGACCACTACACTGTGATGTTCAATTTTTGCACCCCTCTGAGAAGGCCTTCCCCTGTGGAGATGGTCAGATACTGCCCATTACGGAATATTACTTCCCAAGGCCTTGCGGCAGGCATTGACCTATCATCCCCCGTGTTGGTGAGCAGTAATCCGGAGATGCTGGTGGCGGCCTATAATGAGGCCGTTACGGCGGCCCTGGATTTTATTTCTCCTGTTCGTGAATGCCCCCATCCCTTCACCCCAGGTCCCCTTGGTTCGATAAAATACTGAGGGAGATGCGGAGACAGGGGCAAAGGTTAGAGCATTATTGGCACAAGTCTGCCCTTGATATTGACCGCCTTAGATTGATGGAACATTATTATATCTATCAATCTGCAATCACCCATAAGAAGACAGAATCCCTGTCCAGGGAGATTGCAGTTGCTCGGAATCGACCGGCTCAGCTGTTTTGGACTGTGGACAGACTGTGCAATCCAGCCTGTCTGCAAGTTCGGAAAGTCTTTTCACAATTAGAGTGCGAGGAGCTCGCTCACTACTTTGCAACTAAAGTGGCCAACATCAGGGCGGACTTCTGTCTGGCACTCTCCAAGGGTGATGTCGTAGAACAGTGTGAGTTCAAAGTACCTCAATTCTCTTGGAATTCCTTTGCTCAACCTGAGTTCATGGGTATTATGAGGATCATCCATAGTGTGCGTCCCACATGCTGTAGTTTGGACCCTGGACCGACTCCCCTAGTTTTGGGTTGTATTGATATCATCGGTCCAGTCCTGGTGCAAATAGTCTGGAGCTCCTTGGAGTCAGGTGTTTCCTAGCTCCCTGAAAGAGGCGGTGGTGACACCACTCTTGAAGAAAGCTACCTTGGACCCAGACTGTTTCTTAAACTACAGACCCATCGCTAACCTTCCCTTTATTGGGAAGGTTATTGAGAAGGCAGTGGCCGCCCAATTGGAAGACCATTTAACCATCCATAATATCTACGAATCTTTCCAATCCGGTTTTCGTAAAAGACATAGCACCGAGACTGCACTGGTTCGGGTGCTTAATGATCTTCTGAGGACGAGAGATCAGAAGAGACGTTCCATTCTGGTTCTCTTTGATCTCTCATCAGCTTTTGACACTGTGGATCACCTGGTGTTGATAGCACTCCTGAGGCAAATCTGTGGAATGTCGGGAACTGTTTTACAATGGTTCACCTCATTCCTCACTAGGAGATCACAAAGAGTTGTGTTGGGAGTTTTTTCTTCTGGCCCAACTTCTTTGTTGTGTGGGGTGCCTCAGAGTTCCGTGCTGTCCCCCATGTTATTTGCAGTGTATATGCTGCCCCTCGGAGACATTATAAGATGGTATGGGCTGAGGTTTCACTGTTATGCAGATGATACCCAGCTATACCTGTCTTTTGCACCCGACCAGGATGGAGCTCTCGCGGTATTTAACAACTGCCTGGAAGAAATCCAGGGTTGGATGGATTCTAGTTGGTTAAAGTTGAACTCAGAGAAGACAGAGGTTCTGGTTGTGGACCCGGGAGGTCAGATAGAGAGGTTGTGTGCTGGCACACCTTCTGAAATATTTCTTGGTGGCGTGTCACTTTCGACCTCTGAACAGGTGCGTAGCCTTGGGATTGTCCTAGACAACAGGCTGACATTACAGTCTCAGGTGTCGGCCATTGTCAGGACTTCCATTTACCATCTTAAGAATATCACCAGGGTTAGGCACCTTGTTCCGTCTGACTCTTTGTCAACGTTGGTCCACGCCTTTGTGTCCTCGCGTTTGGACTATTGCAACCCCCTTTACTTTGGGCTTTCTGGGGTTGAAATCCACCGCCTACAGCTGGTGCAGAACGCTGCAGCCTGGGGTTTTGACTGGGACAAGTAAGTTTTGTCATATTACCCCAGTGCTGCGCAAACTGCAATGGCTGCCTATACGGTGGAAATCACCTTTAAAAATCATTTTATTGAGTTTTAAAGCCCTTCACGATCAGGGTATGGCCTACCTGAAAGAACTTCTGGTGCCTTACTACCCTGGCCGATCGCTCCGCTCGGCCGACGAGGGATTGCTAGAGATTCCGAGAGTGAGTTTAAAATCTTCTGGCAGCAGAACATTTTCTCATGCTGCCTCCACTCTCTGAAATTCTCTACCACGCCGGCTACGGGAGTGCACCTCTGTGGAGGAATTCAAGAAGAACTTGAAAACCTATCTGTGGCAAATGGCCTTCTTGGATGCTTAAGTTAATTTATTCTGCTGAGATCTTAATTTGTATTTATTAATTGATTTTAATATTTGATGTTACTATGATATGATTTTATTTATATGTGGTACTGATTTAAATTTGATGTTGTGGTTTTAATATGTTCAGCGCCTTGGTATGCTGAAAGACGCTATACAAATAAACTTATTATTATTATTATCTCTCATTGGATAGTCTCCTACATTCAGTTCTGCTACATTAAGACTGGAAAAGAGCCACTACAGGGCCTCAACGTCCACTCAACCAGGAGTATGGTGGCCTC
Organism: Neoceratodus forsteri; assembly: GCA_016271365.2. NCBI lineage: Eukaryota > Metazoa > Chordata > Ceratodontiformes > Ceratodontidae > Neoceratodus > Neoceratodus forsteri. Next base: position 676,076,609 of record CM057454.1, on the reverse strand, counting down.
TATATCAGCAGCAAAGGACATCCCCTTGCTTGAGATCTGGAAAGCAGTCACCTGAAGGACTGTACACACATTCACAAGGCAGTACTGTCTGGATGTACTCTCCAGATTAGATGCCAAATTCAGTATAGTCCTGCAGAACCTTTTTCCCCAAGTAGGCTCTGTTCCCTTCTCCCAGGGGCACTGCTTGGAAGTCTGCAATAGTCAAGCATACTGAGGGATCCCTGAGGTGAAATTAAAAAATTGCTTATCATAGTAATCTTGTTTCTTCCAAGGAATCCCTCAGTATGCTTGACATCCCACCAAACTCCCTTCACATAGCCTAGAACAAAAGTGTCCTGCAGTTCTTCTTAGAACCAGAATTTTTACAGGGAAACAAACATTTATTTATTTATTCAATTTTGGTAACCGGGTAGGCCCACTGACCCTCGAAGGTCCCTTTTTCAGGGGCGACCTGGAATTAGTTACAGAAGGATGCAAGTACAATAATGGAACAAGGTTGGTGCCTTTCATAGTTGATATCTCTCACAGAGTCCACCTATGCCTTTTCAAAAACCCAGGGGAAGAGTACAGGGGTATTAACAACAACAAAAATGGAAGGAGACCTGGAGGTAGTCATATCAGATGACCTAAAGGTGGGCCAACAATGTGAAAAGGCAGTAAGGATGGCTGGGGAGATACTGGGGTGTATAGGGAGAGGCATCACCAGTAGAAAACAGGAAGTTGTTATCCTTCTGTACAGACAGTTGGTGAGACCCCATCTGGAGTACTTCGTGCAGTTCTGGAGACTCCATCTCTGCAAGGACACAGACAGGATGGAGGCACTCCAGAGACTAAAGGAGCATAATATGTATACCCTTGAGGAAAGGAGGGAGAGGGGGGATATGATAGAAACTTTCAAGTATCTCACGGGAATCAACAAAGTCCAAGATGGTAGTATCTTTCAGAAAAACAGATGTGCAAGAACAAGGGGACACAATCTGAAGATAATGGGGGGACGGCTTAGGGGCAATGTGAGGAAGTATGTTTTCACAAAGAGGGTGGTGGATGCATGGAACGGCCTTTCTGAGGAGGTTGTGGGGTCAAAAACAGTGGAGGAATTCAAGAATGCATGGGACAGACATAAGACAATTCTGGTGGGGGTAGGAAGAAGTAGGCTGTTGGTTAACTAGAATCTGCAGCTCATACAATAGGTAGGGAGATGGGCAGACTAGGTGGGCCAATCAGTTCTTATCTGCTGTCAAGGTCTGCATTTCTATGCTTCTATTACAAAATTAAACTAACTTCATAAAGCGCTATATAACACTAAACATAGGGGGCACACTATCCTTAAATTTACTATTCTTTAAAAAAAGAAAGAAGGTAACACATTCTGGCCATTTGCTCTGCATTTTGAAGGCCAGTGTTATGATTTTAGTGCTAAGAGGTTGAGAGGTTTGGGGATATGACTGAAATAGTTCAGTTATGTAGATACTTACCATAACAGTAGATCTTCGAGAGAATCTCTTTCATCAGGCCACACCTTTAGAACATATAGCCATCAGACAGCAGGACCACGGAAACTTGTGCAAGCAATACTGCCAGGGGCCACCCATGATGACATCAGGCGTCAGTGTACTTATAAGAGTGGGTGGCCCCTTTTCTCAGTACCCCAATGGCAATCTCACTCGGAGGACAGGCTTTGAGGGAACAAGGAGAGAATGAAGCCCCTCTGTAAGGCAGGCGTAGCAGAGGGTGGGAAAGCACTTATGGAGATAGCAGCAACAGGATGCTCTGAAGCACCGGATGACAGAGATATCCCCGAAAAAGATCTGAGCAGTCTGGGGGAATCCAAAGTGGTGAATGGGCAAGGAACTGGTTAATATATAGGGTGCTGGTTAATGGCGCTCACTTTAATGAGGGGAGAATGACCAGCGGGTGCCACAGGGCTCAGTACTGGGACTGGTCTTCAATGTCTTCATAAGCGGCATTGCAGAAGAACTGGAAGGGAAGGTATGCCTTTTTGCAGAAGACACCAAAATCTGTAATAGGGTGGACACTTATAGTAGGAGGGGGTGGAGAGAATGTGTAAGAATCTTGGGAAACTCAGGGAGTGGTCAAGAGCATGACAGTTGGGGTTCAATGTCAAAAAATGCAGAACCATGCACCTAGAGCATAGGAACCTAGAAGATGAGTAGAGGATGGGGTGGGGGAGTACTGACAGTACTAAGCAGGAAAGGGGCAGTGCAGTTATGTAAGAACTTACCATAACAGTAAATCTTCGAGAGGAGCTCTTGCAGCAGGTAACACCATTAGGATTGAAGCCAGCAGGTGCCAGGACCCCATGGAAAATTTCTAGCTAGCAGTATATAGCAGGGAACCACGCCTGATGTCGGCCCACCCCTGACGTCCATCTAGGATTATAAAAAGGGTGGTCCCCAGCCCAACCTCAGTTCTCCTGTCAGAGACCTTAGCATGCACAGAAACTGGAGAACTGAGGTGGTTTCTCTACACCGAGGAAAGAGAGGTTACAGAGATGGAGAAACAGTCACCAGGTGGATGGAGGGAGGGAAAGCAGCAACTGCGGCAAGAGCGCCTCTCGAAGATCTACTGTTACAGTAAGTTCTTACACAACTATACTATCTCACTTCGAGGGGGCTCTGTAGCACGTAGCACCATTAGGACTGAGTCCCAAGCAGTGAAAGGACTGACCCCCGGTAGGCTGGGAGGAGGCAGAAATCAGCATAAAGCTCTCAAGAGAGCAGGCCCTGTAGGACAGCGAGTCCAAAGCCTGCTCTATGCCGAAAGGCAATGTCCAGACTATAATGACGAATGAAAGTGTGGACAGAACTCTGAGTGACAGCTGAACAAATATCAGCTACTGACACAAACCTGAGAGAAGCAAAGGAAGCAGCCATGCACCTGGTAGAATGGCCTTTAACTGAACTTGGTAAAGGCTTGTCGTACTTACGGTGACAATAAATAATGCAATTGACTAGCCATTTGAACAACATTGTTTTGAAATGGGGCCCCTTCTTTTCTAGGAGCAAAAGAAACAAAGAACTGATCAGATTTTCTAATGGTACGGGTGCAATCCAAATAATAATAAAGTACCCAGGGGACATCCAGAGTATGCAGTAAGGCCTCTCTTTAACTCGAATACTCTGGGTAATACACAGGCAAGTGGATGTCCTGATTCAGGGTAAACTCCACCACTACCTTAGGAAGAAACTTAAGATTGGTTCTCAAGGACACCCTGTCCTTGTGGAGAACTAAACAAGGCACTTTACACATCAGATCCTGAAGCTTGGAAATCCTTCGAGCAGAATTAATAGCAACTAAAAATAGCGCTTTCCACGACAGAAAGCGCAGCTTGCGGCAGACTTTCTTATTTTATCTTTTTTTTATTTCAATCTAGGATTACAATACCTTTGAGCCGAGGCTATTTTACAAAGGTTCCATGTCAGTGTGTGCAACAGTCATCATTTTTTGTTACAAACATATAGTAATTGACTTACAGACATGTAATAACCAGTACAAAGACTTGAGCTATGAGCAAGACAAGGGAAGGAGGGGTGAGTGGTGGGGAAGTGAGGTAGGAGATCGAGGGGGGGAGGTGCAGGGAGTAAGGGAGAGTACAGGAGGTGGCTGGGGTGGGGGCAGGAGTGGAGATAACGGGGGGAGGTGGGCGAAGGTGGGAGACAGTGCAGCTAGGGGGCCTGGTCGAGGGAATATGACAGGTAAGGTGCTAGGGGTGCAAAGACTGATTGTAAGTGCTGGGTGCTGGGGCATTTGCAGCTGGAATGGTGGAAATGTTAAGATGGGCAATCGCAGGATACAAGCAGTGAGAGGCGCAGCTTGGACTTGAAGAGACCGAGTTTTGGAGCAGTCGCTATGTCGCTGCCAAGAGAGTTGGCAGAGCTGGCTCAAACGGAGGCAGAGTAAGCTTTTCCAAAATGAACAAAAGATCCCAGGGAGAGATAGAGTCCTGAATGGGAGGTTTTCAATGTAGCATACCCTGCAAAAAAGTGTGGGAAAGGTCCAGCTGGGCAAGAGTCTTGCCTTCTATAGGTGCATGGTATGCAGAGATGGCAGATAAGTGCACCTTAATTGATGAGTAACTCAATCCAGAGTTTGAAAGGGAAAGGAGGTACTCGAGAATGAGATTCTCTGGACAAGTAAAGGGGTCTAGGTGACAAGTGGTGGCCCATATGCAGAATCGCTTCCACTACATAGCATAAGTGGCTCTAGTGGAAAGTTTCCTGGCTGCCACTAAGATGTCTGCCACACGGGAAAAGACTCCAAATCTGGCAACTGATAAGTCTGTAGGAGACAAGCATGAAGGTGCAGTGACTTGAGGTCTGGGTGGACCAGAGTGCCCTGCTCCTGGAAAGCAAATCAGAGCATAGGGGCAGGGGGATTGGAGGTTCCACTGCTAGTTGCTGGAGGAGTGGAAATCATATTTGGTGTAGCCAATAAGGGGTTATTAGGATCATCTCCACCCCCTCTGGCTGCAACTTGAGAAGTACTCTCTGCAGTAACGGAAAGGGAAGGAAGGTGTTCAGAAACCTCCCTGTCCAAGAGAGGGACAATGCATCTTGCCAGAAAATACCTGGCCCTGGATCCAGCAATCAGAAACTGTGTAGTCTTCCATTGGATGGGGCCACAAAGAGGTCCAGCTTTAGGCACCCACACCTGTCGAAGAGATCTTCGACCACGGAGAGAAGTTCCCATTCATTTACCCTGGACCGGGAATGGCTTAGGCTGTCGGCCAAAGTGTTTAGACGCCTGGAACATGCACAGTAGTCAGGTCCAGGTGATGTTCTATGGCCCAATACCAAACTCTCATGGCCTCTCTGCAGAGTGGGTAAGAATGCATTTCCCCCTGCTTGTTTATGTAAAAATACAGACATATTGTCCATCTGGATCAGGAGAGGGCCTGGAAGAAGATTCGTCTGAAAGGCCTGGATAGCATACAGGATCGCTCACGTCTCCAAAACACTGATGTGGAGATGCTGATCCAGAGGGGACTAGAACCACTGAGTCTGACAGTCTGCCAGATGGGCGCCCCAGCCTTGGCCCAACGCACCCATTGTGAGGATCTGTCGAGGTGACTCTGTCCAAAAGTGGACCCCCTTGGAAAGATTGGAGAGGTTCAGCCACCATGTAAGAGTCTGTTTCACCAAGTTGGAGACCAACACAGGTTGTTCCAAATCATCTGTGCGCTGATCCCATTGGACCCGAAAGTTCCACTGGGCTACTCTCATGTGCAGGCGAGCCAAGGGAACAGCTGCAATGGCTGTTGCCATGTGTCCCAGTAGCCTTAGAAATGTTCTGGCTGGAACCTGGCAAGACGAAGAGACCAGTTGAGCTTGTGCCTGAAGGCGTTCTGCCCTGTCTGGGGGAAGAAAAGCTTTGGCCTGGGCAGTGTCAAGGATTGCCCCAATGTACTGGAATCTCTAATTTTGCCAGGGAGAGGATTTGGAAAAGCTGAGAGTGATCCCTAGATCCTGAAACTCCGTGAAAGTTGCCTCCATGGTTCTGATCAACTGCTTCTTGGTGGGGGCTGTCAGAAGCCAATCGTCTAGGTAAGGGAAGACATAATGGCCTTCCCTCCACAAGGCCGCATCCACTACTGTGAGGCACTTTGTAAAGACTCATGGGGCTGAGGATAGGCCAGATGGCAGAGCCTAAAACTGGTAGTGGTTTCCCTGAAAGCTGAAGTGAAGGAACCTCCTCTGGGGTGGAAACACCAAGATGTGCAGCTACTCATCCTGCATGTCCAGAGAGCAGAGCCAATCTCCCTGATGAAGCACAGGGAGAAGGCCGGGGAAAGTGACCATCCTGAATCTTTTGTATTCTATGAACTGGTTCAGGTGGCTGAGGTCTAGGATGGGACCAAAGTCTCCGGTTCTCTTTGGGACCAGGAAGAAATGAGAATTGAATCCCTTTACTCGCTGTGCTGGTGGCACAGGCTCAATGGCCTATTTTCACAGGGGCGCTTGGAACTCTTCTTGAATTTTATTTTATTTTGAAAAGTTTCACCAGGAACGGCATACTGAGCTACAATAGCTTGTTTTCAGATGCGTCCTGGGGGGAAAGGGGAAAAGAAGATATATTCTTGCATATTTGAATATGAGATCAAAATAAACTATACATAAAGCTAAGCCAATTCATACTGTCAAATACAATTAAAGTGAAACCAAACATTTTGTGGGAATGGGTAGGCAGCATTAGTCATCCAGATATAGTCTATGTAGGTATAGTATTAATACATATACAAACACACACACACATACACACACACACACACACACACACACACACACACACACACATATATGTAACCACCCACTCCCCTGGAGTTACTATAATCCCCTCAGTATCAGTGCTAGGCAGGCAGTGGCAGCTGGTGATTAACTAGTTAAATGGTTTTTCACCTGCTCACTCTTTTGTTTACTTGGCTCCAGCTGAGACTGAAGTGAGAAGCTCATTTGGAACTCTTGCAGCAGCATAACCCTTGTGCCAGCTGTTGAGGTGGAAGATAGAATGTTGAGACTTGAGTGAGTTAGAGTCAGTGTTTAGAGCTGGAGTGAGGAAGTGAGAGCTGCTCTGCCACTGGGCTCCGAGTTGAGAGCCTTGAATTCTTACCTTAGTTCAGGTAATCTCCAGCTTGCCAAGTGAAGTGATGGAGACCTCTGCTACAGCAGGATTTCCTGATTTTCATCCCCGGAGGGGTCAAAAGGACTGCTAGTGTGTGGATCCAAGGGGCAATCCCCTGTTTTATCCTGGATGTTGGAAGCTGCCTGAAATGTCTAACAGAGAGTGAATTCTGACTTTAGCTACCGAAAGCAAGTACCTGTTCTGTTGTGTTCCATGCCCAGAGGAAAGGCACAATTTATTGTAATGTAAGTACAGACATGTAACACTGTCTTTGAAGTAAAGTTGGCTGAGGTGTGTGATGTCCAAAGGTATGACTATAGCACACTGTTTGGGACTTTTTAGCTTTACACTACAATGGTGGTAAATTTAAATTCTGAATGCCAAGTTTCATTCAAAAGTAATTCAAAAGGTTTTAAATGTTTAAGATATAACTCTGAAATAATGGCTGAGTAAGGATTTGGGAGCAAAGGGTAGGCAGAACCCCATCTGGAGTAACCAGTTCAGGACTAACAGGTTCAGTAAGGGTGCCTAGTTGCTTTAGACAAACGGCCAAATGTCTGAAGAGAATTTCTTCCCCCTGGAATGGGTTACAGTTTATTCTCTGGTTATGGAAGAATAGTGCTAGTTCTAGCCAAATGTGTTTTCAGTTGTGGCCAATATGCCACTGAAAGAAATGTTCTATGTCCTACAACTTGTAGGAATACAGTTCCAAGTTTTTCTATGTCCTACGACATGTGGGAATACCAAGTGTAAGTGTACTATGTCCTACTTCGGTGGGAATACAAAAAGAGTTTCTGTCAGATACAGTTCGATTTTGTTGTTCTGCAAGTTCCTAGTGCCAAAATGTGTAAACCTTGGGGGTCCATCCTTGCTTTTAAGAACATCTTTTGAATAAAGTCTCACTCTAGAACCCCAGCTATGGTCTGGACAGTTACGTTATTGCTTCCTGTGTGGATTTACTGGTTACCCCTCCAGAAGACAGGTCTAGCATATGCCTAGCAAAAATTCTCACCCAGGATCTGGTTTGTAAATACCAATGGTTATGTTTTTGTACACCCCCACCCCTTGATCTCTAGAGAATGAGCCTGGTATACATTCCCCAAAGCTAGGGGTGGTAACATTTCTAAATGTATCGAGTGTGTGCGCAGTATTGGTGCCAGGAGTGCTAACTGAGTAAAGCAGGGTGGTTATTTATACATATATATATATATGTATATGTATATATATATATATATATATATATATATTGCACAAACTCCATTAATGCATCAGTTAGGGTTGATAGTACCCGACAAAGTTTGGAAATTCGGTGTTAGGGTTACCAACCCTACTACCCCATCCCCACCCTCCTCGCACCAACAGGCGCCGGGTGTCGCTCGGTCGTCAGCCTAACTCTCACCCCATTCCATGTGTTAACAAGCTGAGGTGGTGCAGTATAGCAAAATGGGGTGAGAGTTGCTGATGACCTCAACGCACACCCCGACGCCTGTTGCTGTTAGGGGGTGGAGATGGGGTGGTAGGGGTTGGTAACTCTAACACCAAATTTCCAAACTTTTGTCGGTGTACTATCGACCCTAACTGATGCATTAATGGAGTTTTTTGCAATGAATTTCCCTTCTTTTTGAGAAAGTGTAATGTAACTAGTAACTGGTATGTCTGCACCCCCACTTACACATTAGTACGGAACTATATAGCAGCCCCACAGTACTCAAAAGGAACTCTTGTAATAAGTATTTGGCAATATCTCAGTAACTGTAGCAACTATGAGAAAAATTCCACTGCAGTGGTATTCATGACTTCAAAACCTCCAAAACGTGCTTTAGGTGGACTAAGCTGCGAAGAATGAAAAATCCATATCTCGCACCATTTCCAAGATATAGACGCCACGATGTTAGCCTGTGGGAAATTTCTCAACTTTGGAGCGCTGTAACTATTGACCGGTTGAATGTTTTGGGACCACACTACCAAAACGCACATCTGTGGGACCAGGGCTTGCCACCCTGCAAATCTCAGGTCAAAAGCCCCAACCATGTTTGTGCAGTGGGATGGTAAAGAATTGTTTTTCAGGGGGGTAAAGTACTGTTGCAATTTCCAACACTACAGGGAGTCCAGTCTTCAAAAAGGCATTTCTGTGGGGGGGGGGGGAGGTACTCCCAAAAAAAGATAGTGCTGCGATCCTCAGGACCCGACTAGGTAAACACAACAGTCAGTGTTTATCTAGGGGGTCCCAAATTTAAACGCCAGGCATTTTCTCTCTCACTAACTGAAAACAAGATGGCCACTGCAAGACAGTAAAAGGGCCATTTGTGACAGTAAAATGTAGTGGCGGCAGCTTTCAAGAGACACACATATTTTTTTCTCATTGACTATAATGGGAAACTTGTTTTTTGAATAACTTTTGAATGGTCTAATATTTTTTCACCAAATCTTTGAAAGGCACATCGGTAACCCAGACTGCATCTTCCCTGAAGATTTCAGACCAAATGGACAAATCATGCAGGCTGTAGCCACAAGCAAAGAAACACACACAAAAAACCTTTTTTGCATTTTGGGCACCCTGTAGTTCCGCAACTGCTCTTTTGAACATAATGCAACTTGCCAGATCCAGAGATCTATGGTACCACACCATGCATGTAAAATTTCAGGTAAATCCATTGTACGGTGCCAAAGTTATTAAAGTGCAAAATTTGAGGTTTAACATAGAAGTGGCCGGGCAACCCTAACTATACAGGCACTACCGTGCCAGTATAATATATATATTTATAAATTGCAAAAAACTTCGTTACTGCATCAGTTAGGGCTAAAGTGACAAAGTAAGGAAATGAGACGTTAGGGTTGAGCCCCTAACACCCCTCACCAACCCCTGATCCTCCTCCACCTCATCCTCCACAGACCAACATACATTGGGGTGTGCCTTGAGAGTTGGGCCTAACTCTCACCCCATTCCATGTGTAAGAAAGTTGACATGGTACAGTATAGGAGAATGGGGCGAGAGTTAGGGCAGATGAACCCAAGGCACAACCTGATGCGTGTTGGTCTGTGGAGGATGGGTGTGGGGTGGGGTGGTGGGGTTGGGTGTTAGGTTGGGGGATGTTAGGGGCTCAACCCTAACATCTCATTTCCCTACTTTTGTCACTTCAACCCTAACTGATGCATTAACAAAGTTTTTTACAATTTATTTCCTTACTTTTTGAGATAGTATAACAGTATCTTTATTTTACTGTGGGAGTGCAGGGTCCGCCATCCCTCCACAGATGCACAAATGTATCTAGCTGTGGAAACACAGGGGTATCTGGCCCCTGCACTTCCACACATTAAGTTATGAGCAGGCATAGTGAAATTGCAAAAATAATCATAACTGAGCCATCTTAAATAATTTTCACCCCAAATGTTCAACATAAGCTTATTATCACCTCACCGCATGTACCCAGTACACACAATTTTTAAATACCCATCAAAATGTAATTCTGCGCAACTGTAACACCATTCTGTGCCACAGATGCGGAAAAACATTTTTGGTAGGATTTGAAAAATGACAGCTGTACTGTTCATGAGGTGGCGTGAAAAATGGCAATGTTGAAAATTTGGAGTAAAAATATGATAAATTGCCAAAGTTACACACATGCGTAGAAAAATTCGAGCAACCACATGTAACTCAGCCATTTTTAGGTACTTTTGCACCAGATTTTAAACATGGTCATTTTGGAATCCCACTTCATGAACACTGACACTGGTTGTCATTTCGTTACCCAGTCTCGAAAAGTGATTTCATGCAGCTACTGAGACATTCCACGCCACTGCTGTGTAAACACATTTCGGGCAGGATATGAGGAATGACAGCTGTACTGTTCATGAGGTGGTGTGAAAAATGGCAATGTTGAAAATTTGGAGTGAAAATATGATAAATTGCCAAAGTTACGCACTTGCGTCGAAAAATTCGAACAGCCACATGTAACTCGGCCATTTTTAGGTACTTTTGCACCAGATTTTAAACATGGTCATTTTGGAACTCCACTTCATCAACACTGACACTGGTTGTCATTTCGTTACCCAGTCTCGAAAAGTGATTTCATGCAGCTACTGAGAACATTCCACGCCACTGCTGTGTAAACACATTTCGGGCAGGATGTGAGAAATGACAGCTGTACTGTTCATGTGGTGGTGTGAAAAACTGGCAAAGCTGAATATTTGGAGTGAAAATATTAAAATTTGAAAAGTTACACGCGTGCGTTTTGAAATTTCAAAGACCACATATAACTCGGGTGTTTTGGAGTATTTTTGCACCAAATTTTCAACATGGCCTTTTTGGGACCCCACCTCATGAACAGTAGCACTGTGATTTCATTAATCCATCCCAAAGGTTGATTTCGTAAAGCAACTGTGCCATTCTGTGCCACAGGTGCGAACACACAGGTTACTCACCTGTAACAGGAGTTCTAGGAGGGGTATATGTTGTTCATCCACACTTCTTGGCAGGTACCTTGCCGCTTTAAGATGTGCCAGAAAGTCTTCAAGCTGGCTCCTCCCACCCACCCAGGTGGTAAAACCCTTGGCTCCGCCCTATGACGCCAGATCTAGCCCGCTGGAAGCCAGGCTGCGCGTCGAAGCCGGGGAGGTCATGTGGGTCGTGTGGATGTACAACACATACCACTCCTAGAACTCCTGTTACAGGTGAGTAACCTGTATTTCTAGGGACGTGGATAAGTTGTTCAATCCAAACTTCTTGGCAGACTCCTAGCAGTTCTCTGGGAGGAGGGAGGCAAGGCGCACACCCCCTTATACTGTACTTACTTGGGGAATAAGAACTGGAGAACCGAGGCCCCAAAACCAGCATCCCGGGGTGACTCTAGGTCAATGTGGTAATGGGAAATAAAGGTGTGTGCTGACTTCCAAGAAGCAGCCCTGCATATTTTCTGGATAAGGACGTCCCTAGAAGTAGCCACTGAAGTAGTGGTATGGCGAGTTGAATGATCTCTTATCCCTCTGGGTGGCTCCATGCCCACCAGCCTATAGCAGAGATCTATGCAGGAGGTGACCCACCTGCTTATCGTCAGCTTGGCTGCAGGTCTGCCAGGTGTGGCTTCAGCGTAGGTGACAAACAGCTGGCGAACCTCTCCCCGAACTTCAGCAATCCGCTCCTCATAATAAGCAAGTGCTCTTCTAGGAACCAGAGAATGGAGCCTATATTCAGCCTCCGAGGTGTGACTGGGGTAGAACACCGGCAGAGTCAACACCTAATTCAGGTTAAACTCTGACACCACCTTCGGAAGGAATTTCGGGTTGGGGCGAAGGACAACTTTGTCCATGTGGAAGACCAGATACGGAGACTCTATGGAAAGTGCCTGGAGCTCTCCCATCCTTCTGGCTGATGTGATAGCCACCAAGAAGGAGGTCATCCATGACAGGTGGGAGATATCGCACCTGTGCATCGGTTCGAATGGCTTGCCCATGAGTTTGGCCAATACCAGCAGTAGATCCCATGGAAGTGGAAGTTCTCGCACCGGAGGGGATATGTGAGTTAAGCCTTTGAAAAAATGCCAGACCACCTTCTCCTGCTTGCCGGCCCATGCCCGGTAAGCAGAGACAGCTGCCAAGTGCACCTTAGGGGTTGTCGACCAAAGCCCTAGCTGAGAAAGGGACCACAGGTAGTCCAAAATGCTAGCCAACAGGCATGATGAAGGGTCCAACCCTTTGCCCTGACACCAAATGCAGAATCTCTTCCATTTAAAGGCATAACATTTTCTGGTCAACTCCTTACGAGACGCCTCAACGACGTTGAGGACCTCATCGGAAAGACCCAAGACCTGGAACTCTAGCTGTTCAGGAACTAGGCCGTCAGGTGCAGGGATTGAAGGTCCAGATGGAACACCTTCCCCTTGCTGTCTGAGATGAGGTCTAGGCAGGCTGGAAGCCGCCTTGGGAGCCTGGAGCTGAGGCTGAGGAGATCTGGATACCAAAACTGGCGAGGCGAGTCTGGGGCTACCAGAATCACATGCGCCTTGTCCCTCTTCACCTTGAGAAGCACCTTGTGGATCAAGGAAATGAAGGAAAGGCATAGAAGAGGCCCGGTGTCCACAGCCTCGAGAAGGCATCCCCCTGCAGCGAGCCCCACTGAGGGGGGAGAGGGCATGAAACAGCCTCAGCTTCGTGTTCTCCCTGGAGGCGAACAGGTCCACCTGAGGGGTTCCCCAATGGGAGAACAGGTCAAGAAATATCTTCGGCAGGGGAAACCACTCGTGAGATGCATCGCCTATCCAGTTGAGGGCATCGGCCAGACTGTTCAAGGCTCCTGCCACATGGATGGCTAGGAGATCCGCCTCCAGGCTGATCACAAGAGACAAAATGTGGACAGCTTCCTTGCACAGGGGCAAGGAGTGTGTCCCACCCTGATGGTTGAGATAGTACACGGTCGTGGTGTTGTCTGTCTGGACCTGAACCACTTGACCCCGTACAAACGAAGCAAAGACGGTGAGGGTTAACTGTACCGCTCAAAGCTCCAGCAGGTTGATGTGACATCGGGACTCTTGAGGGGACCAGAGGCCATGGGCCCTGAGCACCCCCAGATGGGCACCCCAACCCATCAAGAAGGCGTCGATCGTAAGGATGACCGTCAGCTTGGGCGGACAAATGGGAGACCCTCCTGCAGATGAACTGGGACGAGCCACCACTGCAGGCCATCCCACATCTTCTGGGTCATGGTTACTAGTTGGTCCAGAGGACCGGAGTGCTGAGACCACTGGCAGGCCAGCCCCCATTGCAGGGGGCGCATATGCCAGTGGGCCCAACAGACCACGCTGGTGCACGCCGCCATGAGACCCAGAAGGCACAGAAGTCCCGGGCAGGGTGCAACTGCCCAACCTGAAATGATGGGGCAAAGGAGGAAAGGACCTTGGCCCTGTCCACTGGGAACCGGGCTCTGGCTCGAAGGGAGTTGAGCTCCGCCCAAATGAACTGAATCACCTGCGATGGCATGAGTTCCGATTTGGCCTCATTGATCAGGAGGCCAAGTTAGGAGCAGACCTGGAGGGCCAGATCTCTAGACCGCTCCACCTCCAACCTGGAGGGGGCTGCTATCAGCCAGTCATCCAGGTAAGGGTACACCCGGACCCCTCGACGCCGCAGGGATGCTGTCACCACTGCCATGCATTTGGTTAAGACAATTTTCAGTAAAACCGAAGGTTTAGGATCCAGGCCTAGAGAAGCAAGAGTGCTAAGCAGGGAACCTGAGCTTCCAAGTGGTAAGGAAGATCTGACGTCATGGGGCGGAGCCGAGGGTTTTACCACCCGGGTGGGTGGGAGGAGCCAGCTTGAAGACTTTCCGGCACATCTTAAAGCGGCAAGGTACCTGCCAAGAACTGTGGTTTGAACAACATATCCACGTCCCTAGAAACATGTTTCAGGCAGGATGTGAAAAATGACAGCTGTACTGTTCATGAGAAGGTTGGAAAAAAAATGGCAATGTTTAAAATCTGGAGTGAAAACATAAAAAATTGGCAAAGTTATGAGCGTGCACAGAAACTGCACAATGCACACTTGTAACACAGTCATTTGGAGTTTTTTTTGCACCAAATTTCCAACATGGGCTTTCTGGGTCCTCCCATCATGAATACTGGCACTGTCGTTTTGTTAATCGGTCCCAAAAGGTAATTCTGTGCAGTGACTGCTAAATCAACTTTCTAGACCGAGAAACAAAATGAAAGTACCAGTGTTCATGAGGTGGGGTCCCAAGAACCCCATGCTGAAATGTTTGGGTCAAAATTCCTTAAAATGGCTGAGACAACAACATAAGTTGAAAACCCCATTGACAGCCATTATACTGCATTTACCTTGATTCCTCAGTTTGCAGTTCAGCTTTGAAGAGTGCAGACGTGTCCCAGTACAGAGAAAATCGCAGCCGCTGACTGGAGGTAAGTATAGGGTGGGGAGGGGAGGTGGGTGCTAGAGGGAGGGTGGGGATGGGGGAGGGGACCGGGAGATGAAGAGGGACCATTTTCTTTTCCTTTTTTTTAGAGAAAAAAAAACACCTCGGGAAACAGTACTCTTTTTTTTTTTTTTTTACAGCTTATAATTAGTTTTTTTTGGAACACTGTGAGTGGGCTCCCCACTGTTTCACAGTGATTGGAGGTGACACAGGGATTGGGCACCCCGATGCTGGCGAAAACAGAAAGGGGTTTGGGGGGGCATCCAACACCAAAGGTGGCATCCCAGTGTCGGAAACAATAATTTAACTATTTCAGTACACAGGGGGTGGGCTCCCCAGTGTGCAACAGTAGTGGAGTGTGGGGTAAATGCTGACACGAAAATTGGGCACCCCAATGTCGGCAACAATAATAAAAATTAGAACTGGCTTTGTGGGAGGCAGTTCGATGCAGGATTCTGCATCAAATATTGTTTATTTTCCGATATCGGGGGTGGGCATCCCGGTGTCAAAAAATATTTATAAATATGTACAGCGGCAGGGGAGGGCATTCAGAGGGTGGGGGGCATCTAGACACCAGGGAATTAATTAAAAAAGGGAATCAGGGGTCCCAGTAGACATCAGGAAAATGGCACAGGGTCAAGGACCTTTAAAATCCTTTTTCAATCCTTTCCGCCGATCTGGCTAAAAGGGATCAGTGGTGAAAAGGGATTTTAATGTTCAAAAGTGCCATTTTTGAACTAATAAACAAAAACAAAGACATAGACAGGTAGAGGACATCCCCATCACCAAAACCCATGCCTTGGTTTTCACAAAATACACCCCTGTCGCTAGTTACATTTTGTTTTCTCCCCTCGCTAAGTGAGAAAACTAAATGGCAGCAGACAAATAGGGATTTTCTGAGATTTCCGAATCCCTTTCTGCAATCCCTGTTCGCGAGCCATTCACGACCAGAAATCCATGAGCAAAACTGTGCATCTGCCCCAAAGACTGAACTGAGCATGCTCAGAACCCAAATTTCACAATTTAATAACTTTGGAACGGAATAATATTTTCTCACCAAACCAATGCTGGATTGTTCCTAGGGATAACCTCTTTCTACCCTGCAAATTTCAGACCAAAATTCCAACGGTGTGGTTGCAGCGTGATGAGGAAATAACAGGGAAAATATTAGTGAAAAACATGTTTTTAACGATTCGCTGCACTAAATCCACAAATCTGATCAAAACTAAACTTCGCAAATCGAGACCTACCACACTACACCATCTATTCAAAATTTTGTGCGCATCCATTGAACAGTTACAAAGTTATTAACGTGCAAAATTTGGGGTTTAACATTAAAGTGCCTGCTCAACCCTAACTATAGGGGCACTACCACACCCCAATATTATACACACACATACACAAACACACATATATATATATATATATATATATATATATATATATATATATATATATATACACACACACACACACACAGACATACACACACTCTAATAAGCTCATATACACAATCATATACTGTACATACACCCAAAATACTTCAACACAGATAGATGAGAGTTAGAAAAACATTCACCCCTCTGGGATGTACACCCCGCAAGGGGACTGGCCAAGAACAGAAGATGAGTGAAGAGGTGGGGGGAGGCAAGCCTTCCCTTCAGGCACAGAAATCCAATGGTATGAACTGTACTTGATGTAAACCCATACAGGGTTTACAGGTATAGGCTTTTGGCATGCCTAGGGAATGGCAGAAGGGGGTAGAGCAGTGAAAATAGAACAGAAGTAAGGTAAGAGCGGGGTAGTGAAGGAGATGTGGATCAGGTGCAATTGCAGGATTGGGAAATGTATTGCTGTGGAAGTTAGGACAATGAATGAGTAGACAGGGCAAAATGGACATCTGAGGGGAGGGAGTTCCAAATGTTTGGAAAGTGATATGAGAAGGCAGCTCTCCCTGAAATTGAACCATGGGTAGGGAGGGCGAGGGTCCTGTAGGAGGAGTTGCGGAAGACGTAGGTGGGGCTAGGAGGAATAGAGTGGAGGGTGCTGAGGTAGGGTGGAAGGGTGCCAAGCCAGAAATTTCCAACTAAAGAGGCACTATGGGCAAGGCATCTGGCCCCCAGTGGGGGAGAGGTCAATGTAAGGGTCACAGTGGTGCGTATGAGGTAGACAGGCAAGAGCAAAGTGCCAGAAGGAGTTGAATAGGGTGTCCAGTCTGGCAAGGGTGGTCTTAGAGGCAATACTATAGACTATGTTACCAAAGGCAAATATTGGGAGGATCATCTTCTGGACGATTGCTCGGTGGGCCGGCAGGGGAAGGCAGCTACGGTGTCTGTACAGAGCTCCTAGTTTGGAAAGTAGCTTCTTGTGGATAGAATCCACATGACCAGTGAACTTGAGGTTCCTGTTGAGCCAGAGCCCGAGGTATTTGAAGGAAGAGACATCCTCTAATATGGACCCCTCGAAGGTATGGAAGGTAGAGGTGGCAGTAAGCCTGGCCAGATTTTGCCTGGTGCCAAAGGTCATAGAGACCATTTTATTGGCACTAAGTGACAGTTGATTTGAGCAAAACCAGTGTTGGACATTACTGAAATCCAGCAGTGGGATGGTTGCCACATCAGAGGGGGAGGTACCGGAGGCATACAAAACAGTATCATCCATGTACATGTGGATGTTAGCTGATGAGAAAGCAGAAGGTAAGTCATTTAAAAAGACTGAGAAGAGTATTGGTCTGAATATCAAAATTTGAGGGACACCTGTGTTAATGCGGAGGGGGGTAGAGGGAGTTGCCAATCCTGATTGATTGGGTCCTACCCATAAGATAGGAACGGAACCAGCAGGTGGTGGTCTTGGAGAGACCAGCTGCTGCAAGCTTGTTGAGGAGAAGAGAGTGGGCAACAGCGTTGAAGGCTTTGGCCAGGTCGACAAAGATGGCAGAGGTGATGCATCCCTGATCCATGCCAGAGAGAATGGAGTCAGTGAGCCGGAGAAGGGAGGTTGAGGTGGAATGAGCCTTATGGAAACCAGACTGGAATGGGGTGAAGAAGGAGGAGGAGGAGTAAAGAAATGAAAAAACCTGAGCCATTATCAGGTGCTTTTGGAGTTTTGCAAGGATTGGAAGCAGAGATATCGGGCAGTAATTACCTGGGTTTGAGGAGTCACCGCTCTTGGGAAGAGGGACAACAGGGGCAATATTCCAGGCATCAGTGGCAAGTGTAAAGGTGAGATTCAGAAGGAAGGAGAGTGGGAAGACAATAGCGTGGGCCAAGAGGTGCAGGAGCGTGGGATCAAGCCCATTCATGCTTTTGCCCTTGTGGGGGTTAAGGGCTGGAAGAGCTTGCAGGGTGTCAACAGGGGAGACTGGTAGGAAGGAGAAGCTGGGGGAAGAGGAAGTAGGTGTGGAAAGAGCTGGTGGGGGAAGAGCTGAGTGGTGTAGGGAATGCTAGAAGGGTGGAAGCACAGGTGGTGAAAATGTTGAATTCGGTAGCTACGGGGGGGGTCTGAGATGGAGATGTCACCTACCTTTAGTACTGGGGGAAGGGATTGGGCTGGTGGAGAATAGAGCATGGACTACATTCCAGAATTTGGAAGGGCTGTTAAGGTTCACTTGGAAGGTGGATGGGAAATATTCCTCTTTGGCAAAATGGATAGCCCTAGTGCAGGTGTTACAGAGAGTTTGATATCTAATCAGATCTCCAAGAACACCTGAAGCTTTGTATGTCATCCACGCCAGGTCACGAGCACGCTGACAAGCCAGCAGTTCTGCTGATACCCAGGTACGGTGTGATCCTCAAACCTTGGTCTTCCTAAAAGGAGCGTACCAGTCACAAACATTTAGGAGCTGTGTTTTGAAGTAATTCAGGGCTGAGTCAATAGAGGAGTCATTAAATGAGGGCAATATAGGCCTAAGGGTAATGGGAGGGTACTGGAGGATTGTTCGGAGGAATCTCCAAGAATTCCAGAGTATGGCTCTGTTCCACTAGCTGAAGAACCCTCTGAGCCAAAGTTATTCTGTACCAACCCTCTCTGTAGAGAAAGAAATACCCCCACCCCCACCGTCTCCCCCAAGGATTCGGCTGGGGTCGGGGGTTGGGTAAGGAGTCAGGCAGAGGAGCCGGGGACAGGCTATGTGGCCTGGGAGGTTCTGGGGGCTCTGGCTGCAGAACCTCCTGAGGGTTGGGAAGAAGCCTTTCTCTTAAAAGCACATCTGTGTTGATGGCCCCTGGACTGTTGCTTAGAGGAGCGACGAAAGAGCTATCTCTGAGAAGGATTAGGCTGAGACAGGTACAATGCATGTACTGAATGTACAGCCTTGCCTGACTCTTGCAGGCGAGTGATTATGTTTTGGGAGTCCTTGCCAAACAGAACAGGTCTCCTAAAAGGGGTGTTTAGGATCTTGGACAGCACATCCAGAGCAAAACCAGAGACTCGAGGCCACGAGTAGCATCAAAGGCAAACTCTCGCAACCGCAGCTCTGCCTGTGGAGTCCGCCGAGTCATAGGAGGCTTGGAGTATATGGGTCCCAACATCTGGGCCCAACTTAAGAAGGTGTAACACCTCAGTCTTGCCAGGGAGGTTGGGCTGAGTCTTAACCACCTCCAAGGCTTTCTCCCACAGGGCATTCTGATATTGGATCATGTGGGCTAGAAAGTTCAGGGAAAGGATACACAGGTGGCAGAGGCACAGACCTTCTTTAAGAATTGGTTTATCTGCCTGGAGTCCTTGTCGGGAGGCTGAGTGCTAAGGTGCTGGGCTGCTTAGAGCGGTCATGGGCCACATTAACGATGACTGAGTCAGCCTCTGGGTGCTCCCCATAAAATGGTTCATCCCTCGGGGCATTGTACAGGCAATCTGCCCTCTCGGAAATCACTGGAGTAGTAGATGGGTGTTTCCAAGCAGCCCTATTGACATCTTTGAAGGAATAAAAAAGGGGTGGAACCACCAAAGGCAATGACTCCTTCTTACACAGGAAAATGGCTAATCGATGTCGCTCGCGATCCAGCTCCTCCTTGTCCCAACCTATAAGGGACTGGATGTGCCTCATCACATCCATAAAAGTAGGATCATCTGGAGGAGACCTAGGGTTGTCCTTGGGCTCCTCTGGTTCCGACGGCATATTCAAGTCCCCAAAATCATCAAAGGACAAGGAGGAGGAATATACCCCCCGACTAGCCAGAGTTTGGGGAAGGAGAAGGAGAGCGATGATACCTACATCAGTGGGTGCTAGGATGACCAGTGCCAGCTTCTACTGGTTGTGGAATAGGCTCTTTAGGACGTGGTGCTGGAGCCTTTCTAAGGGGAACTTGCTCCTTAGTTGAATTGGGAGGAGGAGCCCTAGGAGTCAGAGTTGGGGGCTTCTTCGGGGCCTCCTAATCCTTAAAGTATGCCCATCAGGTTGCAAAAAGGGCACTAAGATCTGTGGGCAGGTTCTGAGGCATTATCGGGGTCTGTGGGGTAGGCTGAAAAGGGCTCCATTTTGGCCCCTATGTTGTTTGCAGTGTACATGCTGCCACTGGGAGATATCATCAGGTGATCAGCTCACCTGAGTAGCTGAGGAAGCCAAATCTCCAGCCTGATAACTTTCGAGGCAGCTTCCCCCCCCCCAAGCTAGGCACTCGGGACAATCAAGCAACTGAAGCAACAAGCAGCTCACCTGAGTAGCTGAGGAAGCCAAATCTCCAGCCTGATAACTTTCGAGGTAGCTCCCCCCCAAGCTAGGCACTCGGGACAATCAAGCAACTGAAGCAACAAGCAGCTCACCTGAGTAGCTGAGGAAGCCAAATCTCCAGCCTGATAACTTTCGAGGCAGCTCCCCCAAGCTAGGCACTCGGACAATCAAGCAACTGAAGCAACAAGCAGCTCACCTGAGTAGCTGAGGAAGCCAAATCTCCAGCCTGATAACTTTCGAGGCAGCCCCCCAAGCTAGGCACTCGACAATCAAGCAACTGAAGCAACAAGCAGCTCACCTGAGTAGCTGAGAGCCAAATCTCCAGCCTGATAACTTTCAAGGCAGCTCCCCAAGCTAGGCACTCGGGACAATCAAGCAACTGAAGCAACAAGCAGCTCACCTGAGTAGCTGAGGAAGCCAAATCTCCAGCCTGATAACTTTCGAGGCAGCTCCCCCTAAGCTAGGCACTCGGGACAATCAAGCAACTGAAGCAACAAGCAGCTCACCTGAGTAGCTGAGGAAGCCAAATCTCCAGCCTGATAACTTTCGAGGCAGCTCCCCCCAAGCTAGGCCCTCGGACAATCACAACTGAAGCAACAAGCAGCTCACCTGAGTAGCTGAGGAAGCCAAATCTCCAGCCTGATAACTTTCGAGGCAGCTCCCCAAGCTAGGCACTCGGGACAATCAAGCAACTGAAGCAACAAGCAGCTCACCTGAGTAGCTGAGGAAGCCAAATCTCCAGCCTGATAACTTTCGAGGCAGCTCCCCCAAGCTAGGCACTCGGGACACTCAAGCAACTGAAGCAACAAGCAGCTCACCTGAGTAGCTGAGGAAGCCAAATCTCCAGCCTGATAACTTTCGAGGTAAAGAGAGCCTCTTCTCTTCTGCTGGACACCTGCAGAGGGGTGCAGCCCGACGGCGCTTTGTGCTGTCTGCCCCCCCCTAACCACCCTCCCACCCAGGGGCGGCTGTCAATTTAGGATCCACCCTGTGACATCACATCCGTGACATCATCCTGTTGCCCAGAACCTATCTTCCCACTTTCCCATTTGCAGGTTATACCTGTTGGCCACCAGAGGACCTATGCTCCCTCACTACTCCTACTCCTACCTGTACAGCACTACTTCCTGGGATCTTGCTCACCACAATGTATTGGCCCTGCCTCACGCCTGCCTGTGCCTATCCCCACTAGCAGTGCACTTACCCACTTACCCATCTGCTAGTCCACACTGTGCCCTGGCACCTCCCTCCCTTGCTCCTGAACCTCCTCTCCTGCCCCTTGGGACCTCTGTGTGTCCCCGTCCTCCTGCCTCCCCTAGCTGTCTCTTCACCTCAGGCACATCTGGGTGTCTTCTTTATTCTTGCTTTCCTCCTGTACCTCCCTGCCCACCCCTGCTCCCCTTAGCCTCCCTCCCCTCATGTCAATCGTAGGAAAACCTCTCACCATCTCCCAGCCAGGGTGTTAGTCATGCTACTACTCCTGTCAGGAACATTCATCCAAACCCTGGCCCGGTTCCCAGGAGCTCCCAACTCGCACCACAGGCCTATGCATGGTCTCCATGAATATCTGTAGCCTCCTAAAAAGTTTGACTCACTACAATGCCTGGTCACATCAATTAACCCTGATGTCATCACCCTGGTTGAGACTTGGCTGTCAAATCCTCCCTGACTCCCTAGTCTCCCTTCCTGGTTTCACCCTTTTCCGGTCCGACCGTGTTGGGAGACGGGGCAGCGGCTGCGCTATTTATGTCAAGGAATCTCTCCCCGTACTAGCCCTGCCCGCTCCCATCCTTGATTCCAGGGCCCAGGCGCTTACGCTGAAACTAACTCCTGCATACGTGCCCCCCAGGGACCAAACGCAGGCCATTGTCTCTCTTACAGAATACCTTACACCTCTACCTCCTTCCGCTGATCAAATTCTGGTGGGTGACTTAAATGTCAACTGGCTCAGCCCCTCCTCCTCCTCTACCCGAGACTCCTTTTCTGCAATAGACCTAACGCAACTAGTTACCCACCCTACCAGGACTAACCCCAAGAGAGGCTCCAGCACCCTGCTTGATGTGGTACTCACCAACCGCCCTAATCGGATCCCCAATGTACAAGTCCTCCCAGACTCTCTCAGCGATCACTCCCCCATTCTATTCAACTGGTCATCCTCAGTCCCCAAACCCATAGCACAGTCCACATGCCGGTGGCGTCTAATACCTGGTGGACTGATAAAACTTAAGGAACTTCTGTCCCAAATTGACTGGTCTCCTATACAGGCAACTCCTGACATCGACACAGCCTCTCCTTCTTTACCCAAACTTTTAATAATGCCTGTGATATCTTTGCCCCAGTGTTGACCCGCCATTCTAAAAGGAAGACTGCCCTGGTTACCCCAGCTTTGATCCACCAGCTCAAACATAGGGACAACCTATGGCACTGCCATTGAGACTGGCCGCCCAATGACAGGCAGTTATATGCTGTCCAACAAGTGCACTCGGCCATCAGAAAGGCCAAGTCTGAGCACTCATCGGTCCTCACTCACTGCCTCATGGGGAATCCCAGAACCTTCTGGGAAACATTAAACAGTTAAATGGGAGTGCACACTCCCCACCCACCCAGATCAACATTAATGGTGTGATCTCCTCAGACCCAGCCCTCATAGCCAACCACCTCAACACCTCATTCACTGACCTTAGCCCTATCCTCCCTACAAATTTTTTGACCTCCTCCCCAGCACCTGCCGTAAATCTTTCTCGCCCTTATTTTCTCCTCCGCCGTGTTTCTGCCCAAGAACTTAGGCCGCACCTTGTCACTGCCCTCAAGAATAATAGTACAGGCAGTGACACCCAGGATCCGTGTATCCTACGGCTGGTCTTAGACACAGTCCTTACCCCGTCACATGCCTCATCAACCACTCTTGCCTGGGGAAGGTTCCAACTGCCTGGAAAGTTGCCACTGTCACCCCTATCTTTAAAGGTGGTGATAGGACTGTGGCTGGAAACCATCGACCGATCTCCATTCTCTCTCTCTCTCCAAGGCCTTGGAAAAGTGGTGGCCTCTCAAATCTCTGACTACTCTCCACCTACAATGTCCTTTGTCCTGAGCAGCATGGCTTCCCGAGCGGCCACAGTACCAACACAGCCCTCCCAGAGTTCTCCAACTTTCTCCACCTCCTTAGACACTGGTTCTCCAGCTGGTGCTGTCTTCATTGACCTCTCGAAGCTTTCACACTGTCTCCCACCCTCCTTCTTGATGCCCTTAGTCTCTCTGGTTTTGCTGCTGGGCCTATCTCCTGGTGCACCAGTTATCTGTCTGATCATTACAGCGTAAAAATTAATGGGACCTACCAGACATCTGTCCCATCTTTCTGGGTTCCCCAGGCTCCATTCTGGGCCCCTTACTATTCTCCCTTTACCTTAACACCTCTTCCACGCCTTGCTCGGGAACATTCTATTGTACGCTGATGATGCAGTCATCTTTGCCTCAAGTCAGAACCCTATTGCCTCCAGGACTCGCTGCAGAAGTCCTTCACTGAAGCCGAGGGCTGGTTCAAGGAACATAGATTGGTGATAAATCTTAAAAAAACCAAAACCATGTTCTTCACTCATCCCCAAAACAAGTCCTGCAACTTCAAACTCCTCATTCACTCTGGGTCCTCTTTCCCATTCGAACAAGTTTGCTCCTATAAATACCTAGGGATCCATTTTGACCCCTCCCTCTCCTTCCATGGACAAATCGCTGCCCTAGCCACTGCCACTAATATCCGATTGGGCATCTTACATCGGTATAAACACTGCCTCCCCCCGGAGGCTCTTCAACTCGCAGTCACCTCCTCTATCCTGTCCCTAGTGGACTATGGACTGCCGGTGTATGGTGCTGCTGATCAGACTGCACTCCATAAAATTCGCACTACTCTGAATAAGGCCTGCAGGTTAATTACTGGAGCACCTAGGATGACACACACCTGTCTACTGTATGCTAAAGTGCTGGTACTTGATCTCGACGAGCGCCTCAAATATCTGACCTGTACCCTTACAAAAAAGACCCTCCTTGGGCTATCCCCACCAGGACTGACCACCACCATACGCCGCTCTGTCCCACTAGTTCATACTCGGACCTCTGGGAAAACCTCTCCTGTTGTCCCTAGAGCTAGGACCTCTCACGGCCAAAGAGCCTTCAGCTTTAGGGCCCCCTCCTGGTTCAACACACTGCCCTCCTCCATCTCCGAAGCTCCAACCATATCGTGCTTCAAAACTTCCTTACGTAACCACCTTATTAACACCCGATGCTGTAACTGCCACTAGTCAAAGCCGTACTCAATACTTATGACAAAGCTTATTACTAAGCTGCTAAGGACAACATAACTCTGGTATTGTTTGCATCCATCCTACCTGTACCAGCTTGTTTGTATCTATGTCTTAATTTACTGTTATACTTATGTGTTGTACTGCTATACTGTGTATTTTGGTTTGTCTTATTGTGACAAGGTACCTTTGTAAATGAGCCTATGGCTCAAAGGTTTTCCAAACTGCTGTTTAAATAAAATAAAATAAAAATAAGATAGTATGAGTTTTCACTGCTATGCAGATGATACTCAACTGTATATGTCCTTTCTACCCAAACAAAATTATGCACTCTCTGTGCTAAATAACTGCCTTACTGAGATCAGAACTTGGATGAGTACCAGCTGGCTGAGACTGAATCCAGATAAGACCAAAATGTTGGTAATGGACCCTGGTCGTCCGGGGGCGGGTTTGGGGGCTGGATAGCCATCAGGTTTATTCCTTGATGACATACCGCTCACTACCTCAGACCAGGTGCGTAACCTGGGCGTTATTTTTGATGATGGTCTGACACTAAAATCCCAGGTGTCGGCCGTCGACAAAGCCTCTTTTTACCATCTGAGGAATATCGCCTGGGTGAAACACTTGGTTCCTCCTGACGATCTTCCAACATTGGTCCATGCCTTTGTCACTACCCACCTTGATTACTGCAATTCCCTCTACCTAGGGCCATCTGGGGTTGATATCTGCCACTTGCAGCTGGTGCAGAACGCAGCAGCCAGGCTCTTGACTGGGACCTCCATGTCCAGTCATATTATGCCTGTGCTCCGCGAGCTGCACTGGCTGCCTGTTCAGTGGTGGATCGCCTTTAAGGTTGGCTTGCTAACCTTTAAAGCCCTACCTGACCAGGGACCCAGCTACCTGCAAGACCTCCTAGTACCCTACTACCACCTCCGACCTCTCCGATCTGCCGAAGAGGGATCGCTACAGATTCTCAGGGTGTGATTGAAGACATCTGGTGACAGTGTTTTTTCTTTTTTGGCTCCAACCCTATGGAATTCTCTACCTCGCCGGTTAAGAGAATGCCTGACCATCGATAGGTTTAAAATTGAGCTAAAATCTTATTTCTTTAATTTAGCCTTCCCTAACTATGTTTAATTTGTCTTTATTGTCCCTATTTTTTAACTTACATTTATATTTATTTGTAGCTGATTTTATGGACAGTGCCTTGGTTCTGAAAGGCACTATAAAAATAAAATTTGATTTGATTTGAGAAGGCCCCAACCTCGGTTCCTCAGGCTGTGGTAACCCTGCCATCAGTTCCACTAGCATCGGGTTAACTGGCATCAGTCCTTGGGGCAAGGAGCCATCCAGTGTTGGACCCTCAGGTGTCGGCTGCGTGACAACAGGGCCAGCCATCAATGGTGGAGGGTTAGGGGACAACGGCTGAGGTGTTGCTGGAGTTGACGCCGGGGTAGCCGGTGTCAACTGGACAGGCATGGGCTGACACTGGTTTGGTGAAGCAGCCGGTGCTGGCCTGGAAGGAGAAGCCTGACCCGGGGAGCTGACTCCCAAGTGGGGTATAGGCATCATTCTAGCTGGGGGAAGTGAGCACATGCCCCTGGTATCTCTTAGGGGGCACTGGCACCTGGAGTCAGGATCGACTTTGCAGATGCCTTGACAGGGAGTATGACGGTCAAAGACCCGCCACTCAAGGAGGACCTGGTCGAGCCACCTGGCTGAGAACCCACATGATGTAAGGTCCTGAGCGTCAGGGACTGAGAGGCTGGGGATAAAGTCCCGCACCCCGAAGAACCACCACCCAAGACAGTAATGAGAGTGGGTGGTTTGACCACTGGAAGCCCAGAGGAAGAGAGGGCTGCCGGAGAGGAAGGGGCTGACCTCCCATGGGAGGAAGACCCAGGCTCAGTCTCCAATTTGCATGGGGACCTGGAGCGGAAACTGACCGGGGTTTGTCCTTGTGTTTCTCCCAGTGTTTGTGCTTTCTTCTGGATTTCTTCTCCTTGTGAGATGAAGAAGAATAGGTTGAAGCCCCAGAGGCCAGGGAAGAAGAGGTCTGAAGCTCCTTCTCCATAGCAGAAAGTCTCTGCTGCAGCAGGTAAGCTTCTAGGGTCTTCTGGCGGTGAAGTGTGGTGCGCTGGTTAAAATCTTGGCAGTGCTGACAGACTTCAGTATCATGGTCCGGGCCTAGGCACAGCAGACAAGAAGTGTGGCCATCCTTGTGAGGAAGCTGCATGATGCACACTTGGTCCACCACCATTCCGAAGAGGAAGATGGAGAAGAAGACATGCAAGAAAGAAGATTTTTAATAAAATAATAAAGTGCGGGTAAATGCGGCAAAATGGTGGCTGACTAAAGCAGAAGGCGTCAGTGTAGGTCCAACTTTCGTGAGTCGACGGTGGGAAAAGAACTGAGGTTGGGCTGGGGGACCACCATTTTATACCACAGACAGACGTCGGGGGCGGGCTCACTTCAGGGTGTGGTTCTCTGCTATTTACTGCTAGCTAGAAGTTTTCCATGAGGTCCTGGCACCTGCCGGCTTCAGTCCTAACAGTGTTACCTGCTGCAAGAGCCCCCTTGAAGTGAGATCTTGGGGTTATCATATCTGATGACCTCATAGTGGCAGGGTAGTGTGCCAAAGCAGTGAGCAGGGCCAGTGGAACGCTGGGATACACATGGAGAGGTATCTCCAGCAGTAGGAGGGAGGTGATGTTGCCACTGATTTGCTCCCTTGTGAGATCCCACCTTGAGTATTGTGTTCAGTTCTGCAGGCCACACCTCAGAGAGATCACAGACAGGGTGAAAGCAGTCTGGAGGAGGGCAACTAAAATGGTTGCAAGGGTTGCATCAAAAGTTCTATGAGGACAGACTGAGGGATCTTAACATGTATATCCTGGAAGAGAAGGAGAGCGAAAGGGAACATGATAGAGGCCTACAAGTACCTCATGGGTTGAACAAGGTGCAGGAG
Organism: Neoceratodus forsteri; assembly: GCA_016271365.2. Taxonomy (NCBI): domain Eukaryota; kingdom Metazoa; phylum Chordata; order Ceratodontiformes; family Ceratodontidae; genus Neoceratodus; species Neoceratodus forsteri. Next base: position 676,049,121 of record CM057454.1, on the reverse strand, counting down.
GGAAGTCTCTTTCAAATCAGAAAGAGCACCAGGACTAGGGGGCATGAAATTAAACTTGGGGGTGTTAAGAGGGATGTGAAGAAGTACTACTTCACTGAAAGAATGGTGGACACCTGAAAAAGACCGCCAAAGGAAGTGCTGGAGGCAAAAACAATAGGGAGCTTCAAGTATGCATGATATTGACATAGGGGAATATTACTAAATAAAGTTTAGAATACACACCTTTTGAACACTGTAAATAACCAAGGCATAGGACACTTTACATGCTGTTTAAAAATGCTTCTGTTAAGCACTGCAACATGTAATTATTTTACAAAATTTGTTTTTATGACTCATTGTATTTGAAAAAGTATTTTTATACTGTATTTTGTTTGCATGTAATTTACTGTCCAACCGGGTCACCCTTGTGTAACCCCCCTGCAAATGGGGGTTCCCAAAAGACTTCCAGGAGCTTGCTTGAATGCTCCAAGCCTGAATGGTGTTTGGCATTTAAGCCATTTATCAGTGAGTGTTTTTAGAACCTCTGGTACTGTCTCTTTAAGAGCTGTCTGCTTGCAGACATAATTAGTTGTATGGGGGACTGTGTGTTTCTTTGATTGAGTACCACTCGCTGCTGCCAATTCACTTCATTTTGCAGTCACTAGGAGTGCAAAGGGAACCTATCTGAAAGATGTAACTGTTTGCCAGAAATTATTTAGAGTAATAATGAAATTACAGTTTGTCTAACCTGCTTTCTTTGCAGTCAGAACTGTGTCTGCTAGTTCCCCATTCTAGTTTTGAACTGCTGAACTGGACCAATCAGTGTGGGGTAAGCTAGCTCTAAAATGGTGCCTTGGACAAATCAGAACTTGACTCATAATCTGAGCCAGCCACAAGAGGATTGTATGGGCAGTGACTCTGGGAGATGTAGTTTAGACTTCAGTGCCTTTTGGACCAACAGCAGCAGTCTATTGTGAGTGACAGCCAATCCAGTCAAGAACTGGGAGGAACTCAAAGGAAGTGCCCGTTTTTGTCGGTTGGAGTTTCAGTTGAGCTTTGGCAGTGAAGAAGGAAGGAGCCCTGTACTTTTCAGTGTGCAGTTTTAGTCAAAAACGTGTAAGGCCCAGAGTTCCGTCTGCAGCTTGTTAGGACTGAATCTGTCCTGTGAAAAGAATCAAAGGATCTCTGAAGAGTAGAACCAGGCTCACCCAGAAGACTGGAAGAATTGCTGAAAATTGCACTCGGTCTGTCAGGAACTGAATCTGCTGTGTGTTCTCCCGGTATTGTGCAGTAATTGCATCGATACAGATGCGCCTGCCTGGTATAGTACTTTCTTTTATATGGATGTGTGAAGAGGTTTGTGTACCTCAAGTGAGCCCTGCTGACATTGAAGGACCCTATCTTATTTGGAGGTCGTGAGTACCTAATTCAGGGTCGCTCCCTGTTGAATTGCCACATTAAATCCAAATGGAATTACTGTACTGCTGACTGTTTAATTCTCCTTTTCTCTGTGTGAAAGGGCCCCTACCAGCTGCCACGGTTTGGACTAGCCACTAGGCTTGGGTACCCAGGGACAGTAACTGATAGGGATAGGCCTGTGCACAGAGCCATAAGGTAGATTATTAGAGTGATAAGCTGATTAACCTGATTTCCCCTGTCCTTGTTATATCCCCAAATAAATCAGAGCTGCTTGTTTCAGCAAAGTTATACTGCCTGGAGGTATTTGTCTATGTTAAAGTACTGTACTGTGATTGTTGCACTGTATCTCATTTCACAGGAGGTCCCAGTGCGGAACCAGACCTGGGGTAAGTGTATACTGTGAAGGTAATTCTGATATATTGTGTGGGCCACTAGTGGGAAGAAGGGGTTGCAGTGTCCCAGAGGGCTGTGACCAAGTTAGTTTAACTATTGCAAACCCTGACCTCTGGGTGGAGGCACCCGCCATTGGATCCAGGCCCTCAACCTGTTAGTGGCAAATCAGGCAGGGGTAGTAGCCCTGGGATAGCGCCATCTAGGGTTACATCTTGGAGGCTCACCGCTGGGATTGTGTGTCCTCTAGTGGCCATATTTACGAACCACTGTTAAGAAAAAAATAGGTACCCCGACAGAAGTGGCTGTGCACCGGCTGGTGGAGTGGTGTACTGGGGAGGAGATCGACCCCCAAAATGCTATGCTTATCCTGGACATCCCCCTGGGTATCAATACGGACACTGTGCAGGAGTACTTTCCAAGGTGGAAGGTTTACAAAACCCCTGTGGTGGTGGGTCTGCATGCTAATCTGCTCACCCACACTTTCCTGGCCCTAGTAGAGTTTAAGGATCCCATAGATAGCTCCAAAGTGCCACAGACCATTACCCCAGAGGGAGCCCTCACTGCTTGAGAGTGATAACTCAGGACAGTAAAGACCGGGGAATCAGCCCCCACCACTATCTGAAACTTTGAGGAGAAATTTGCTGAATGGTTGCTGGAGAGGGAAAACTGTGGAGGACTTGAAGAAACTATTCTTGCCACCTGGTGTTCCTCCCCAACACCTCTCCTGCTCCAGTGCCCGTATGGTGGCTGAACCAATGCAGACTCCTATTTCTGCACCTGCCATTAGTCACGACTCTTACGAAGGTTGAGGATCTTCTGGCACCTCCCACCCCCAAGGGAGGATGACTGAGAGACCTGGATAGACTATGTTGCCCCAAGTGCTAGAATGGCAATGCTCGGAAGGTGGCGAAGAGAGGGTTAGTGAGAGCCTCCGAGGTCCTGCCCTGGCTACCATCCGTGCAAACTGGCCAGTAACCCTGAAGCGACTGCACAGGCCTATCTTGAGGCCTTGGAGAATGTATGGGAGCCCAGATTCTGATGAGGACCTATGGTGGAGAGTAAGAGATGCACAACAGTACCAGGGAGTTGTTGTCTGTGTATGTATCTCGGCTGGAAAAATTGTTGCAAGAATGCCTCAGAAAAGGTAGTTTGCCAGCCATTGAACTGGACCGAACCAGGCTGGACAGGATCCTTAAGTCTGCCCTTCTCAGAACTGCTGTTGCTTCAGTTACGCCTGGCAGATCGACTGAATCCCCACCCTCCTATGATGAGTTAATGAGAGAAATTAGAGGAGTTGAGAAAAGACGACCGGGAGGGACCTGCATCAATAGCTGCGGCTACGACCCGAGTGACTGAGGTGACCCATCAAGTGAAGTTCAGGGCAGAGGTTGGCAGTCAATGAGTGCTCTGACAAGGAAAAGATATGTCACAATGGGGCGAACTGTTGAGAGAGATCCAGGAATTCAAAACAGTCCCTTTATGAAGGCCACGCTCAATGAACGGGCCCTGACCTATATCCGACTGCATCTGCTATGGGGTGGGGTACCCACCCATGTATCTCCTGCTGATAACAGCTCCGAACTCGATTCCTTGACCATGGAAGTGAGAAACTGACGATGTTCCAAATGCTTATCATCAGCAGACAGAGATGGCACCAAGGTTTCCAGTTAGTAATACCCCCGCCTGGCTCCCAGTGTGGCGCCGCCAGCTCAAACTCCAGAAAGTATGTTTTGCTATAATTGTGGGAAAGATGGGCACATGAAAAGGAATGCCAGTCCCCAAAAGACACTGACAAAGTTGCATATAGGCTACAAGGAGAGCTTGAGAAGAAATCAGTGGTTAAGAGGTGCACGCACATGATCCCAGTGAGGGCACCAAAAATGCTAATTCACGTCCCTTGTGGCAAGGTCAGTTGCCCAGGCCCCCACTACCGCCTCTCCAGACTGGTCCAGAATAGTGGGTCCCTCCATGGAGACCACTGTAAAGGTGAACGGAGTGTCTACAAGAGCTATATTAGACAGTGGCTCCCAAGTGACAATTATGTTCCAAGATTGGTATCAGAAGCATTTATCAGACGTACCTTACAACCATTAGAAGGACTGCATGTATGGGGTTAAGTGAGAAGGCCTACCCTATTCCGGTATATCCGAATTTGGCTGTCTTTCCCCACCTCCGTGGCTGGAGTGGCCGAACAAGTAGAGACCCTAGCCTTAGTGTGTCCCCACTGGACTGTATGATGGTGTCCCTTTGTTGATTGGAACAAATGCTCATATGTTCGGAAGGCTGCTGAGTTGTGTTATGAAAAACAGGGGTCAAAGACAGTAGAGCTTTAAGAGTTCAGCTTAATTAAGAAGGCCTATGAGGCACAGAGAGATGCTGGAAAACAGAACCAGAGGAACCGGTCGGAATTGTATGGAAGAAGGATCCTGAGTCTCTGATCCTGGCGCCAAATGCCCAGTGTACCTTACAGGGAGAGGTCCAGATCAGAAAGGATGTTAAGAATAAAATATTAATGTTGGATGCACCAGGCGATGGAAAATTGCCAGAGGGACTGCTGGTCAAGCTTAGTATTTTGCCCGCTAGAGCCCATGCTTATGCCAGAAGGGTAATGGTCCAAGTTCATAATGTGTCTGAAAGAGACATTCGAGTAAACAGAGGTTGCATCCTGGCTAATGTGCATTGTGCAGACACTGCAGTGCTACCCAGCAGCAAGAGTTCAAGGAAGAATGACAGAGTAACACCTGACTTGTTTGATTTGCGACTCCCGCTGCCAGCTGAATGGAAAGTGAAGATCAGTGAGAAGCTTGCCCAGAGAGACCAGGTGTTTTCTTTAAAGGAATGGGATGTAGGATGCGTGCAAGGAGCTGAGCACAATATCCGGCTGCATGACGAAAGACCATTTCGTGAGAGGTCTCGACGCCTGGCACATGCTGACATAGATGATGTGAGACGGCATCTGCAAGAGATGTTAGCTGCTGGTGTAATACAAGAATCCAGAAGCCCTTATGCTTCCCCCATTGTGGTAGTGAGGAAAAAGAATGGAACAGTAAGGATGTGTGTGGATTATCGCACCTTAAACCGGCGGACTATCCCTGATCAGTACACAATGCCCCGCATTCAGGATGCTTTGGACTGCCTAAACGGGAGCAAGTGGTTCTCTGTGCTGGATCTCCGCAGTGGGTACTATCAGATCCCGATGGCCCCAGAGGACCGTGAAAAGACAGCCTTTATCTGTCCGCTTGGCTTCTATGAATTCATGAGGATGCCTCAAGGATTTCAGGTGCCCCAGCCACTTTCAACGATTGATGGAGCGTGCAGTGGGGACATGAACTTACTAGAGTGCCTGGTATACCTAGATGATGTTATTGTGTTTGGCAGCTCACTGGAGGAACATGAGAGCAGATTATTTAAGGTATTGGACCGACTGGAGGACTTTGGCCTTAAACTGTCCATTGATAAGTGTCAATTCTTTCAAACATCAGTAAAGTATGTGGGACACATAGTATCCACCGAGGGAATAGAGACCGACCAAGTAAAGTTGAGGCCTTGACCACCTGGCCACAGCCCAAAAATCTAAAAGAACTGCAAAGATTCCTGGGATTCTGTGGTTATTATCGGCGCTCATCAAGGACTATTCAAGAGTGATCCGCCTTACTTAACCTTACTCAAGGGTATCCCCAACCCACAAAAATACCAAAAGTCAGCGCCCCTCAAGACTGAAAGAGTGTATTTTCATCCGAGTGAAGTATTTGGGGCCCGCTGGACTCCTGATTGTGAGACTGCTTTTCATGAGATCATATATCAACTTACCCATGCTCCAGTGCTGGCCTATGCCGATCCAAGAAAACCTCATCCTGCACACTGATGCTAGCTTGCAAGGGTTGGGGCTGTGTTGTACCAAGAGCACGAGAATGGCCTGAGACCAGTGGCCTTTGCCAGTAGAAGCCTGACCCCATCCGAAAAGAACTATCCTGTACATAAGTTAGAGTTCCTAGCTTTGAAGTGGGCTATTGTTGACCAATTCCATGAGTACTTGTATGGGGCTAAAATACTAGTAAAAACTGACAACAATCCTTTGACCTATGTGCAGACCTCAGCTAAGTTGGATGCCACTGGCCATAGGTGGCTTTCTGCATTATCTACATATGACTATGCTCTCGACCGAGCAGGTCTGAACCACATAGATGCTGATGCTCTCTCGGAGGCCTGTTCCCCAGAATGATTGGGTCCGATTGGCAGAACCTGACATTCGGGCACTCTGCCGGAAGTTTGACAGGGAGGAACACATGTCCACGGACGCAGTGGACTGCATGGTGGATTGCTTGGGAGCCTCTGAGAATGCATACCTGCTGCTTATTGCCACTTTTCTGCAATAGACATTGGTGCACTGCCTCAGCTGGACAATGACAGTATTCGGCGGGCTCAATCCCGCGATCCCATGATCAAAGCAGCTTTAGAAGCCCTCTATGCAGGAAAAGATGTGTCCAAATTACGCTCCACTGATTTGAGAACTGCACTGTTATACAAAGAAGGTCCTAAGTTGAAACTGATCAATAAACTGTTATACAGAGAAACAGTAGACAGAGGGGACAAGTAGACAAACAACAACTAGTGCTGCCCACTGCCTTCGAGACTCAGTACTGAGGTCCTTGCACAACCACATGGGGCACCTTGGTATAGACAGAACACTTGACTTGGTGAGATCCAGATTCTATTGGCCTAAGATGGGGGCTGATGTGGAGCAACACATTCGAACTTGTAGTCGCCTTACAGAGGAAAGCTTTGCCCCAGAGGGCTGCCCCTTGTTAACATCACCACCAGTGCACCCATGGAGCTGGTCTGTATTGATTTTCTAAGTTTGAGTCAGATCAAAGAAATATCAGTAATGTGCTGGTGGTCACTGACCATTTCACGAGATATGCCCAAGCTTTCCCACCAAAGACCAGAAAGCATCCACTGTGGCCAAAGTACTTATGAAAACTTTTTGTTCACTATGGGGCTCCACAAAGAATCCATTCTGATCAAGGAGAGACTTTGAGAGTCGTCTGATCAAAGAGATGCTTTCTCTGTGGGGAGTCTGAAAGTCCAGAACCACTCCTTACCACCCCAGGGGACCCACAGCCTGAACGTTTCAACCGCACTTTGCTAGATATGCTAGGCACCCTGCACCCAAAGGACAAGCCTAGATGGAGCCAACAAATTAGCACCCTGGTACATGCTTATAACTGCACCAAAAGTGATGCCACTGGATTCTCCCCTACCGCCTGATGTTTGGAAGAAGCCGACTACCAGTAGATGTGTGTTTTGGGGTCTCTCCTGATGGGGTTCAAGCTGACAACTATTTACAGTATGTGCAAAAGTTAAAGGCCCAGCTAACTCATGCGTACCAACTGGCTCAAACCATGGCTGCCAAAGAAATCTGGCCAACAAAGAAAGGTATGATAAAAGGTGAAAGCACAGGAACTCCAGGAGGAGATCGGTATTGCTAAGAAATCTGGGATTGCATGGCAAGCACAAGATTGCTGACAGATGGCACCATCTCCCTCACATTGTAGTGGGCAAACTAGATGATCTGCCAGTGTACAAAGTAAGGCCTGAGAATAATTCAAAAGATAAAAACAATGCATAGAAATCATTTACTGCCCATTGGACAAATCTTAATTGAGTCTGAGCCCCTAGAAGATGCCCCTCTGGACCAGTGACTAGAGCTGCTGCTAAGAAAAGATCAAGAAAGTCTGCACCTACAGAAGCAAAGTTAAAGTGTTCCCTCCACAAGTCCCAGTTGAGCATGACTGTCAGTCCATATCGAAGAAAGTGAGAGTGACTTTGAATACTATCCTTCTTACGAACTGAGTCAATTGTTTGAGGGCAATCCCTAGTCAATACTGGAGACAAAGCTGGGCCTTCTGGACTGTCTAAGCCCTCAGCTTCATCCCTGGAGCCAATGCTCCCAGAAAGTGAAGTGCAAAGCATCAGATCAGATGAAATGGAATCATTGTGCATGGTTGAACTGTTTGAGCTTTCAGGGAGGAAAATGATAGATTGGGGCAGACTGGTGATACACCCGAACAAGAAGAGTATTTTGAGTGCCCTGACAGTCCACTGCCAGTGTCCAAGCTCTCCATGAGCCAAATGTTGTGGACTCAGAAACTGTAACTCCTGGAGCTGAAAGTGCCCCAAGTTCTAGCCTCTCTACCCCCATGGAGACTCCCCTGACAAGTGTGGACAATGCTGAAAATGAGGCTCAGAGTGCAGAGACTGTAACAGTTCCCCTAGAAAGACTGGTCGAGCTGTAAAGCCTGTGGTGCACCTCAGTTATGATTCCTTGGGAGGCCTGTGGATTTGCCTCTCAATGTTGTCCATAAAGGAGTGTATGTGTCCCGAGCTCATTGCCCAAACTAGCGTCAGTGCTAACTCCAAGTTACTTGTGTTGCCCTCTATGTATGGTGCCCTGCCCGTCCAGCCCCAAGGTAACTGATAGGAAGGGCCCCTCTCTTCAGGTTTCATGTACAAGAGGTAATAACTTGAGTTATGGTACAATGTGTATGTAATACTGTGTAAAGAGTGACGTAGCAATGTTTCAGAAATGTGTTCTTGGTAAATGATATATTGACTGATGATTACATGCGAACCTAATGCAAATGTATGTGGTTGCAGTTGAAACTTATGGGTACTTTGCTTGACGCGACATCAAGCTTTCCCAGGCCAGGAAGGGTGTAACCCCTGCAAATGGGGGTTCCCAAAAGACTTCCAGGAGCTTGCTTGAATGCTCCAAGCCTGAATGGTGTTTGGCATTTAAGCCATTTATCAGTGAGTGTTTTAGAACCTCTGGTACTGTCTCTTTAAGAGCTGTCTGCTTGCAGACATAATTAGTTGTATGGGGACTGTGTGTTTCTTTGATTGAGTACCACTCAAGCTGCTGCCAATTCACTTCATTTTGCAGTCACTAGGAGTGCAAAGGAACCTATCTGAAAGATGTAACTGTTTGCCAGAAATTATTTAGAGTAATAATGAAATTACAGTTTGTCTAACCTGCTTTCTTTGCAGTCAGAACTGTGTCTGCTAGTTCCCCATTCTAGTTTTGAACTGCTGAACTGGACCAATCAGTGTAATTAGCTAGCTCTAAAATGGTGCCTTGGTGAATCAGAACTTGGACTCATAATCTGAGCCAGCCACAAGAGGATTGTATGGGCAGTGACTCTGGGAGATGTAGTTTAGACTTCAGTGCCTTTTTGGACCAACAGCAGCAGTCTATTGTGAGTGACAGCCAATCCAGTCAAGAACTGGGAGGAACTCAAAGGAAGTGCCAGTTTTGTCGGTTGGAGTTTCAGTTGAGCTTTGGCAGTGAAGAAGGAAGGAGCCCTGTACTTTTTCAGTGTGCAGTTTTAGTCAAAAACGTGTGTAAGGCCCAGAGTTCCGGTCTGCAGCTTGTTAGGACTGAATCTGTCCTGTGAAAAGAATCAAAGGATCTCTGAAGAGTAGAAACCAGGCTCACCCTGTAGAAGACTGGAAGAATTGCTGAAAATTGCACTCGGTCTGTCAGGAACTGAATCTGCTGTGTGTTCTCCCGGCATTGTGCAGTAATTGCGATCGGATACAGATGCGCCTGCCTGGTATAGTACTTTCTTTATATGGATGTGTGAAGAGGTTTGTGTACCTCAAGTGAGCCCTGCTGACATTGAAGGACCCTATCTTATTTGGAGGTCGTGAGTACTAATTCAGGGTCGCTCCCTGTTGAATTGCCACATTAAATCCAAATGGAATTACTGTACTGCTGACTGTTTAATTCTCCTTTCTCTGTGTGAAAGGGCCCCTACCAGCTGCCACGGTTTGGACTAGCCACTAGGGCTTGGGTACCCAGGGACAGTAACTGATAGGGATAGGCCTGTGCACAGAGCCATAAATAGATTATTAGAGTGATAAGCTGATTAACCTGATTTCCCTGTCCTTGTTATATCCCTAAATAAATCAGAGCTGCTTGTTTCAGCAAAGTTATACTGCCTGAGGTATTTGTCTATGTTAAAGTACTGTACTGTGATTGTTGCACTGTATCTCATTTCACAGGAGGTCCCAGTGCCGGAACCAGACCTGGGGTAAGTGTATACTGTGAAGGTAATTCTGATATATTGTGTGGGCCACTAGTGGGAAGAAAGGGGTTGCAGTGTCCCAGAGGGCTGTGACCAAGTTAGTTTAACTATTGCAAACCCTGACCTCTGGGTGGAGGCACCCGCCATTGGATCCAGGCCCCTCAACCTGTTAGTGGCAAATCAGGCAGGGGTAGTAGCCCCTGGGATAGCGCCATCTAGGGGTTACACTTGAAAATAGGCACTTGTACCTAAAGGTCTTTCCCTAAGAAGAGAAGCAAAAATTACAAACAAATATATATATATATATATACACACACACACATGCACACATTTTGATTCTCTCATACTGTACATTTAATGCTACTGTTGATTTATTAACTCATTGCCACAAAATGAAAATTATGTACTCACCGTAATTCTTGATTTCTTGGACAGTCTTCGTTTATTCACACTGCTGGGTTCTCAGCCAGAGGCACTAAGACCCTATGGGAGCCACAAATCTTCAGGGGCCAATGAGTGCCGGAATGGAGAAAAGCCCTATGCACATCACACAATGAGAGCTGGTTTCACTCTACATAACCTATCTCGCACTGGCCTCAACCATCTCAGTACCTTTTTTAACAAGGAGGTGCAGCGTGACTTAAGCAATACTAAACCTAATAATGGCATAACATAGCCCTTTGGACCTGTATAAGAAGGGTCAATAATAACAATGTCTTCACAGCCCAAACCAAAACAAGGGAGGTGAAGACTAGCATACTGTACAGACACAGTGAGCTTGGGGGATGGCAGGTGGGCATGTGAATAAATAGTGAAGACTGTCCAAGAAGATCAAGAGTTACAGTGAGTACATTATTTTCATATCTTCCTGGACATAGTCTTCACCATTTATTCACACTACTGGGTACAGTACCAAGCTCAGCCAAAATCTCCCCAGCAGGGTGGTAGGAGATGGAGTTCACGCAGGACAAAAGTTCATTAAGGATTGTCCTGCCGAAGGACGCATGCCTGGGATGGACATCCAGTTCATAGTACTTAACGAAAGTATGCACTGTGCTCCAAGCTGCTGCTTTTTGGGCACAGAGCAGATTTCGTCCAAAGAAGTTGCCACTGCTCTGGTAGAAAGGGCATGGACATTGCCTTCCAACTTGACCTGAGCCATGGAGTAAAAGTGGTGAAGACAAGCCACCATCCAAGCTGAGATACATTTAATCATAACTGGCTGGCACAGTTGGTTAATATTAAAGAAAACAGAGTTGCATGGAATGATGGATGTCCCTGGTTCTATCAGTGTAGAATCTGAGTACTTTCTTCACATCCAGTGAGTGGAGAGTTCTTTCTCCCTCATTCTGGAAGTTAGGAAACTATATGGACAACACCAAGGGCTGGTTCAAATGGAACTCCAAAACCACTTTGGGCAGGAACTTAGGGTGTGTGCAGAGAAATGAAAATTGCGTACTCACCGTAATTCTTGATCTTCCCGTGTATCTTCACCATTTATCATAATTGGGTCTAGGCCGGAGGACTGGACTCTCAATGGGAGCTTGTCTCTAAGAATTTTGAGGTTGAGGGGGCCGGCATCAGAGACAGTGCCACCCATGAGGCAGACGTACTAGGTGGCACTCGCGGACTGGCCAGTAACCGACGCCAGCCCCCATCTCCTCAGCTGAAGGGAGGGAAAGGCCAAGAGAGCCCAAGGAATAGGTAGGGAAAGGAGGAATACGGTAAAACTATTTAAAACCGCGTAAACTTTATATCGCGGACTTGCCTTCGATGTCATGACCACGCAAAACATCAATCGCGCTCCACAACTCTTTCTTTGTCCCAACTGTTTTACTAAAACTGTCTTTGGTGCCAGTGAAGCGCGACTTTACACACTGTCTTAATAATTTTCTTATCCCATTAAATGCTGCTCTGATGCCGTGTTTTTATATGACCCCATTCACCGACCCCTTTCACCCACACAACCTGTGTTTGAGAACCATGAGCCCGGGAGAATCAAGAGCCAGCTCCCATCAAGAATAAATGACTGAAACAGTAAACTGACAGCAAACTTCTCACCACATTCAGTTCAGCTGAGTCAAATATAATATAGTACCTCAACAAGTGTTTTTTTTTCAGACCCCTTTTTCTGCTAGTATTCAGCTCATACAACGAGGGAGCAGTCCTGAAGGATGATGGTGATGGCGTTGATGGAACAGATGATGGAAGAATTCCATCTGTCTATAGCACTGTTAGGGTTTTAGGGTTTTGTTTGGGTGCTGCTTACACAAATGAACATTAAAAACATTGAAACAAGCACCTGTGCTCGTTGCTGAGTTACTGAAGCACCACGTGGTAGCAGCATGCAGTCAATAAATGAGGGCTGTCAAACAAATGTTGCGCTTTAAAGGCACAGTGTGATAATAGTGATATTTGTTTTACAGCAATACTTTCTAGTTCTACAGTAACTAAAGATAATAAGGCTGACTAAATAAAGATTACAGTTAGAAAGAGAGACTTAGGTAGGGCAGGGATGGCCAGAGCATTGGGCAGCCCTAGAGATAAAGGAAGAAAACGATAGAGAGAGAGAGAGAGAGAGAGTACAAAAAGAGGAAAGGAGATATTCAGTCCTCCCCACTGCCCCCACCCCGAGGCAGAGGTTCCTCAGAGAGCATAAAAGAGCCCAAAGCTAAAAGCTTGTAACCTCAGTGGAGGTATTCAAGGCACGCCTCAAGGCCTTTCTGTTTACGCAGGCTTTCCCTGATCCTGCTATGTAAATATCGTCCTGTTCTGACTATTTATATTACATGTTCCAAACTTCTTTTTTATTTAGTTACTGAGTCTTTATTTATTTATTATTGCAGTTTTAAATATTGTCATTTATTGATGTATTTCCTTTTGCTGGTCTGTTTTTATGTACGGCACACACAGCCTCACGGATTGAGTGTCTTTAAATAAAATTTGCCATGCCTTGCCTTACCAGTACCGGGGACCAAAGAAGACAATAACCTGCTTTTGCAGAACAAAGAATCAAGGACTTGAGTCCACCCAGGACCAATTATTTATTTATTTATTTATTAGCTTTTGATGACCGGGTAAGTGCACTAGGCAAGAAGCCTGCCTATTTTCAGGCACAACCTAGGAGAGTACAGTTACAGTAATGCAGCGGAGACAACAATGAGGTACAAAGGCAAAGATAACTTGTCAGGACAATCTTCACAAATAGCATTAACAAAAAAGAACAACATAAGAATATCAGCAAGAATACTACAGGTTAAAGCAGTCATACAATTGTTGCAAAAATTATTCAGTTAACAAGTCAATAGTCCTAAATATAATTAACAAGAGACAAGGAAGCACTCATACACAGTAGGAAAACAGAAATGGGCAAGAATGCAGCTAGAGGGCAAGCAGCCAGCCCCTCAAAACCTTAAGTGCAGTCACAGTAGCCGGGGCCATTAAGGTGGGAAAAAAGAACATGCTTAAAAGCTAGGTGAGATGAGGAGTTCTTCACATGAGGGAATAGTGAGTTCCAGAACTGTGGGGCAAAATATGAGAAAGCCTGCTCACCCATTTTAGTAAAGCAGGGCTGAACAGCGAGCAGAGGGAAGGCGGAGGACCTGAGGGCACGAGAGTGAGAGACAGGGGTAAGCATAGCCTCCAGAGCCACAGGATGAGGAGTTCTGGTTAAAGAGTCAACAAAACAACCTAGTGCATATGATCTAAGGGTATTGGGAGACAGCCAATTTAAGGAAGAGTAAAGTCAGCAGTGGTGGGTCAGACATGGAGCCGATAAGGCGAATCTGCAGATGTTGTTGTGCATAAGGTCCCATTTACGGAGTACTACGGCACTGGCATGCGAGAGGACAGGGACAGCATATAGCAGTTGCGGCAGTAACACACCTTTCGTAATAGCAATGCTGGTGGCTGGAGTAAGTGAGTGGCACACTCTGTAGGCCGCACCAATCTTAGAGTTAACTGAGCGACAGACCTCATTAACATGCGCAGCAAAATCCGGAGCTGGGTCAAGCATTACCCCAAGGTATTTGAAAGATAATGTGTTAGAGACTGGAGACCCATCACAGCCATGGACCAGAAGATTAGGGGTCGCGGAGGCTGAAAGAGATGGAGCCTGCATGACAGCAGTTTCTGTCATTCTTTTTTTCTTTTACTAAGGGCCCAGGAATGGAGAGGCTAGATATGAAAGGAGGTAAGGAATTGGGAGGGGTGTAGGAGGAAAGAACAAGGGATCACAGAAACAGGTGATCTCCCTGTAATCGATCTTGAGAGAACCACCTTTCTCTCGTATTTCTTTTATACCTCTAAAGGAGCGATATAGGAATTAGGTTGGAAGATCATAGAGGACAGAATTACAGGAAGACTTCCTGTAGAACATGACCACCTGTCTAACCTTCTTGAACAAAAAGAAAATCCCTCCCAGAAAAAGAGGCTGACCCGGGTTGGGGGGGACAAGGAGGAAGGGTAGGGAGAACACCCTATACTTCTCATTCCTGCCCTTTCCCTGAAGTCCTCCCTTTCTCGCTCCGCTTTTTTTTAAATTATATTCGGCTGAGAAAACAGAGCTGAAACACTGAAAAGGAGAGGTGGAGCCAACCTAAACAGGATGGCAGGGTTTGCCAAGGAAGAACCATCCCCTTTCTAAAATCCAAACCCTTGAAAGTGATCAAAGGGAAGAGAAGGGTATGGAAGGAGAAAGGGGAGAGGTGCTGCCCAGCGCATGGCCTGGGGGATGGAGGGTGGGATGTTGTGATGAATGATGAAGATACTTGGGAAGATCAAGAAATACAGTGAGTACATAATTTTCATATCTTATCCAAGTCAATCTTCACCATTCATTACAATTGGGTCAAAGTGAGGCGGTGGAGCCTGGCATCCAAGATGGGCGCTAGGTAACTTCTTTGCTGTGACCAGGGGAATACATTTGATGACCTTCCTACGAACCCAACTGCAATTATTCGTAATACAAATGGTACCGGAATTAAACGATATTCTGGGCTTCAAATAGAGACCTTTTTTCAAGGCGATCGGTGCTGGCATCATGAAGCAATTAATAATTCATCTCAACCAGCTGCAGCACGTGGTCCGCTCCTGAAGGCCAACATCTGTACCACTCCTCCAGTTTCAAGGCAGCCACGCAAAAGTTCCAGCGGAGAATGGCATCGAGCTTGGCACCGCAGCTCCCAGCATTAGAATCAGAACTTCAAAAAATCACTACCATGCTGGACAAAGTTTTAAGGGATACAGCTGAAATAAAACTAACCACTGCAAAAGCAAATGAAGATTTGCAGGGTCTGTAGGACAGAGTGGCGGGCACTGAGTCTGAGGTTCAACAGCATACCACTCAATTCCAACAACATGATTATCTCCTCAGGGAACACCACTCTAGTACTCAATATTTAATGGCTAAAGTCGATAATTTGGAAAACAGGGCACGTAGAAGGAACATCAGAATAGTGGGCTTGCCAGAGGGCATGGAGGGCAGAGACATAATAATAATAAACTTTGTTTTTAAGCACCTTTCAAGATATCAAGGGGCTTTACAATGAATAAAACATAATTTTATAAACAGCAAATACAATAACAACACAACAGATCCCATCAACAATGAGTCACTGATAGGCCTGTCGCTACAAAAAAGTTTTAATGCCTGTTTAAATCCCCCCACAGTTACACACTCCCGAAGCTGACAGAGTGGAGAATTCCAGAGGGTAGGGGCTACAAGTATAAATGCACAGGCCCCAGAAGATTTCAAAGTCACCCTCGGAATCTCCAGCAATCCCTTGTCAGCCGAATGGAGCTGTCACACTGGGCAGTAAGGAACAAGAAGCTCTTTCAAGTAGTCAGGGCCAAGTCCATGTAGGGCTTTATAAGTCAGTAAACCAGCTTTAAAGGTGATCCGCCACTGAATCAGAAGCCAGTGCAGATCGCGCACCACCAGAGTAATATGCGAAGCCCGAGAAGTCCCCGTCAACAATCGTGCTGCAGAGTTCTGCACTAGCTGCAAGCGGCGGATATCAACCCCAGGAAGCCCTAAGTATAGGGAGTTGCAGTAGTCAAGGCGTGAGGTCACAAAGGCATGGACCAACACAGGCAGATCACAGGACGGAACAAGGTGCTTGACCCTGGCGATGTTCCTAAGGTGACAGAAGGCAGACTTGACGACTGCCGACACCTGAGATTGAAGGGTCAGCCCATCATCAAGCACCACTCCCAGGTCACGCACCCGTTCAGAGGTAAGAATCTGGGAGCCCCCCAGAAAAAGTCCAGAGGGCTGACCAGCCCTCAACCCCTCTATCTGGCAACCCGGATCCACAACCATCACCTCAGTCTTTCCCGTGTTCAACTTTAGCCAGCTCAAATTCATTCAATCCTGGATTTCAGTGAGGCAGTTATTAAATACTGAGAGAGCACTATCCTGGTCAGTTGCAAAAGACAAGTACAGCTGGGTACCATCAGCATAGCAGTGAAACCTCAGCCCATACCATCTTACAATGTCTCCGAGGGGCAGCATATACCCTGCAAACAACATGGGAGACAGCACTGAGCCCTGAGGGACCCCACATGACAGAGGGAGTGAGTCTGAAGAAAAGATTCTAGACACAACTCTCTGTGTTCTGCCAGGGAGGAAGGATGTAAACCACCTGAGGACCATACATGTCAGGCCACAGATGAACCTCAGGCGCTCAAGCAGCACCCCATGGTCCACAGTGTCAAAGGCTGAAGAGAGAGATCAAGGAGCACCAGAATGGAATGGTTTCTCTGATCTCTCGCCATCAGGAGATCACTGAGCACCCGAACCAGCGCAGTCTCAGTACTATGTCTCTTTTGAAAACCAGACTGGAGAGGTTTGTAGATATTATGGATGGTCAAGTGGTTCTCCAGCTGAATCGCCACTACTTTTTCAATGACCTTCCCTATACAGGGAAGGTTCAAGATTGGTCTGTAGTTTGCTAGAGCATCCAGGTCCAAAGAAGCTTTCTTCAGGAGGGGTGTTACCACTGCCTCCTTCAGGGCCTCTTTCCTCCAACACGCATTGCTAAATATGCTCCAACTTAACAACGAACCTCCTCCTGACTTGGAGCAGGCACACAGATCCTTGGCCCCCAAACCTGCTGCAAGCCAAAGCCCTCAGCCAATTTTATGTAAGTTTCTCAGAGATCCCGTAAAGGAACTGTACCTGTGGGTGGCCAGGGAAAAGAAAACCATCCTCTGGCAAGGGTGTTTGGTGCAGTTGTACCAGGATTTTTTGCTAGAACTTTCTAAAAAATGGAGGGCATATGGAGCTGTTAAACAGACTGTACCAGTTAAACATCCAGTCTTCACTAAGATACCCCTCCAAGCTAAGAATAAACTATAATGGGGAATTCAAAACTTTCAACTCTCCAGAGGAGGTAGACCACTTTCTACATACTATAAATGAGCACCCCCAGGCATCATGGCAGCCTCCTCGCCCTCCTTGAGGTGCCATATGGCAGTCAATAGAATATACAGAACAAGGAGAGAATCATCTACAAATAAGCACTACACCAGTGCCATGTCCCGAGGAGCCCTGGCGAAAAGTACAAAGGGGTCATGCAAAAAACATCATAAACCGACCCCAGCAACGAAAACACCCCCTCAAAGAAACCACTCCAGAAGTAGACAAAGGGCCCAACATCTGTCGGATGCCAGCACCAGCTCCCCAGGTGATATTCTGGTGAAAACAACAAACAGATATGCACTCCTGGGAGAGCTCGCACCGACAGCATTGGACTTATCAAAAAAGCTGGCATTAGAGCAGGCTGAGATCTTGCACCTTCACAATCCACTCACAGACTGGGCACTCTTGTGGCAAGAATGGGCCAACTGTGTGAGTGAGCTGATAGACACAGTTGCTGAATCAAGGCCGCAAGAACCTGTGTTCCTACAGACTCAGTAAGGGAGTCAACATGGTTTTTGTAAGTTCAACATCTTCCCCCTAAAGATGAAGTTGGGCCCCAAGCACGAACAGTGGAATAACATTTCCCCGCATCCACCCACTCCTGGATTTACCTTGAAGGACTCTTGGCACCTCTTTAAAGGTTGGACAGCTTGCTGTTGCAGCTGCTTTGCCAAGTGTCAGCTCCTGACATTTTAGGAACGCACGGTACAGCATACTAACAATACTTTCTCTTTCAGGGGGCCAATGACAGTTCTTAATATCAATATCTGGTCCACCTTCCCCAGTCATTGGCATTCCTGAACTCAGTCTGGGAAAGAAAGGGATTAAGCCACTACTGTTGTACAAGCCCAGAATGCGGCTGCCACCTGCCTGACTAAACAAAAGGTTTTTTCTACTTACAGGCTTAGCGCTGTCCTCGGGGGGGGGGTTAAAGGGTGGGTGCTCAAGTGCCTTAAGGTTCCCATTCCTGGGCTGGCCCGCCGGCACAGCAGTAGCACTACTGCTTGTGATGCCGGTGACCTGGGTTCGGAAGTGAGCCAGGGTGTTGGAAGGCTGGTTGGGGGAGAAGGAACAAGCACCCGATAGGCTTCTCTCCTTCTCCGGGAGGGGTGGGCAGCTCTCCTCGCTGCAATACCGCTACCACCTGAATGACCATGGGTGGTACTGGTGCAGCTGAGAAGACAGAAAGTTAGGGAGGAGCGGGCATTAGCCGAGGACCACAGCGGAAGTGCGCCTGCGCGCCTCTGACTCATTGGTCCTCCCTGAGTGCTGACGCCTGCAGGGGGCAGGGACCAGAAAAAGGAAAAAGACCCCATGTCTGGGCCAGGTGATGGGCTCCTGCACTGAAAGCGACAGCAGAGGATCCAGGGGGCGGAACTCCAGATGCACGCTCCCCTAAAGTTCAGAAGGGGTAAGGGGAGAACCTCCTCTGCTCCACCCAGGGGGGTCATCCAGGGCTCTAGATGTTACAGAGCGGGGCACTTAGAGTGATCCCTGGTCCTCTCGGCGCAAGCCTGGGTGGTGCATTGGGAGCCCTGAGAGGGGCTGGATGTGGTGCTAAGGGACTGAAAAAACAAAGTTTAGAAAAAAAAAAGGGGGGGGCCAGGACCATTGAACAGGACTGAGGGTACTGCCGGATGCATCTGGGAGCTTGCTCATGCGATTGCTCCATATTTCTTGGCTGTCCCTCACTCTTTTCCGTGGATCCAGCCCTGAACAGCACATTGTCCTTTTTCACAATGTCCCAACTAGATTATGTATCTAGAGAGCCCACATCTCCTGCCAAACAGTGGGAGACTCCTCAGTTTTTTTCCAGAGATGCTGAGATGCTAAGATACCCGATTAGTGTGACCTGATGAGAGGCACTGTTAAGGTTTTTAAAGGTCCCAGCATTAAATGCCCTGCATGATTATGCTAAACCAGTTGCGTTCCTACTGCAGCAGTTTATGCAGTCACATAAAAGGTTATGTTATGAAACCACCCCTATTCACCTCAGTTAAATGGAGATGTCACACTCAGATGAGGGTGATGCAGTTATCACCCAGGTTATACTGTATTGTGTCAATATTTCAATTGTTTTGCACTTTTCCGCCCCAGGGGACCTCTGAAGTCCATTGGCCTGCTAGGAAGCAGCAAGCCTGGCCATATCAGAGTACTCCCATCTAGGTTGAGAAAACATATGTTGTTCAAGTGCTAAGTGTGGACCACCTCATAGATGTTACTAATGGTCAAACTAAGGCCATACAGATTGTCCTACTGGCACACACCATTGTTCCAGATGTTTTCAGTGTTCTCTTAATGTTAAGACATGTCTTAAAAGGAAAAGGGGACAGGCACATCCTGAAGGCCCAAAGAGCACAGAAAAAAACAGAAAATGAGGGTTCAGAGCAGCACACTAGGGATTACACTACAGATGCTAGGAGGGACACACCACACAAGGGCAAGGAGTAGTAGGGGGGATACGTATGCAAGGGGACTACGGTCCCTAGTGGTGAAGGATTCCAGTACAAAGCTGACCTACTATGCACTGCAACAGTTCTAGAGAGACCAGGTGAAAAAAAAATGAAATGGCAGCCGCTGATGCGCTTATAGTCACCACATGGAATGTGAGGGGCCTGAACTCTCTCATAAAAAGGAAGAAAGTCCTTGCAAGGCTAAAACATTTAAAAACGCAGCTTGCATTTGTACAGGAAATCAAACTCGCCTCTCTAGAAGCAAAGAAACTGGTTAGAGAATGAGTAGGGTGGGAGGTACATAGCTCCACAGGAAAGGCAAAGCAGGGGGGTCTCTATCATTTGCCACAAAAACTTAAAATGGATTCTTAAGGGAACCAAAGCTGACAAGGAGGGCAGGTGGGTCATGACAACAGTGGAAACGCAAACTGGCCCACTCCTGTTAATAAACGTTTACGCTCCAAATGATGACTCCCTGGAGTTTTTTAACCAAATTTCACAGGCCATGCTGGACTTTTGCCCTGACAAAATAGAAATACTGTCAGGTGGGGATTGTAATCTAATCATGGACTACTTGCTTGACTGCTCGAATTCTAGGCCAGAGCAACATGTCAGGTCCCTCCACACATAACAAAACTTACTGGCACTCCACGGCCTCCAGGACGCCTGGCGTTTAAATCACCCAAGTGATAGGGCTTATGCATATTTTTCTAGTGCCAAAACTGTAGCTAGTAGGTTAGATTACTGGTTCATCTCCAGGGGCTTAATATCCCATTTGATGGATGCTAAAATAGCCCCCCTGTACATCTCAGACCATGCCCCCATTACCCTTATGGCCCTGCTAGGGCCCCTCTCCCCCAAATCCGTAACCTGGAGGTTAGATCCCCTTCTGCTGCAAGACGCAGAGTTCAAATCATAGGTCACCAAAGAGTCTGAAAATTACTTTTGCAGGGTTTTAAATAATTGATTAGCTATTTGTTTTCTTGGGACAATGCTAACTGTACAGAAAGTATTTATATAGGTTTTCTAGAAGTGTTGTTTGTTAAACACAGTGAGGCAAGTGCTATGCATTTTCACAATGTTTTAGCACTTTTATGAGCAAAACGCTAATCAATTTCTGGACTTAAATAAAACCCTGCTTTTGTAACAATCCGCAGGGGTCTGCTAGTGCAGCTGCAACTTGGGAGGCTTATAAGGCCAAATTAAGAGGGCAGATAACAGGATATATGGTCCACCGCAGAAAATTAAGGGAGAAGGAGGCGTCTGCATTAGAGGCAAAATTAACAGAGAAGGAGCAACAGTATAAAAAAAAACAGGAAAGCTTAAAAATCAAGAACTTGTGTATGAGATCTTGCATCTTAGAATGCAACTAACTGTGTTGACCACCAGGAAAGCTGAACTTGGAATCCAAAGGTCACAACATAAATACTGGGCTTTTGGGGAAAAACTGGGAAATTGCTGGCCTATAGGTCAAAACAACAAGCCGGAAGGTACACTTCTAAATTACATGACAAGTCAGGCAAAATGTGTAACTCCTCTAAAGAAATTAATCATATAATGAAAGATATTTATGAATCAAAACAAATCACATGTACAAGGGGACAAAAAGAAGCTTTCAGCTTTCCTGAAGGGCACCAACCTTAATAAACTTACTACTGCCCAAAGGGAACAATTTGATGCCCCATTATCTCTTCAGGAACTAAAGGCCACAATTAATACCATGGCCCGCTTTTAATAGACTGAGGCTACCAGACACCATGAACGAAGCTATAATCACAGTACTACCGAAGCCTCACAAAAAAAAAAAAAAAAAAACCTTTTCCCAGTAAGCTATAGACCCATCTCCCTTATCAATGCTGATACAAAAATTCTGGTGAAAGCCTTGGCCGCTCGATTGGAAACTGTTCTGCCCACCCTGATTCACACCTCCCAGGTGGGATCTGTGAAGGGGTGAGCCAGCGCAGATCATATGAGAGCACTCACTACACTAATCCAATCCAGCCTCCTAGCCCTGACCCCTGCAGCTGCCATTCCTGTTGATTTCGAAAAGGCATTACATGGAATTTCCTGCTGACAATCCTTCAACATTGTAACTTCAGGGAATCATTTAGGGGGTGGATTCAAACCTTGTACACCTCCCCTAGGGCGAACATTCTCACCAACAATGAGCTGTTGGACCCCTTCAATTTATATAGGGGAACTAGGCAGGGTTGTCCCCTCTCCCCAGTGCTGTTCACCCTAGCAATTGAGACCTTAGCTAGTGCCATAAGGGAACATCCCAATATTACGGGCCTAAAAGCAGGAGGAGTAACTCAGAATGCACTGCTCTATGCAGATGACTTTCTTATATTGACAGACAACTTTGAGGCCTCTACCCCCCATATACTGGGGCTATTAAGCTCACTTGCAGCTTTGTCCAGGCTCCACATAAATAAGGATAAAACTGAGGTAATATAATTAAATACCCAGACAAAAGCTGAGCTCATCACTACCACAGGCCTAAAGGGGGCTCCGAAAGGGCTAAAATACCTAGGGATACATATCAAGCCAAAATAAGATACCTTGTGTGACAGGAATTTCTCTCCTCTGCTCAATGGTCTCCAACTGGAACTCAACAGATGGAAACATCTTAATCTTTCCATGCCAAGCAAAATATCAGAAATAACAAGCATTTGTCAATGCCGAATGTTTGCTTGCTGGCATTGGCAGTGGTAGTGTAGAAGTTACAGAGCTGCGTAATAGGAATGGCAGCGAAGTACTGAACTGAAGCCAACCCCACCACCACCACCCTGCAGAGAGTGACAGGCACTGGGGTGTGCGTTTGGGTCGTCAGGCATAACAGCCACGCCATTTCACCACACCCCACCCTGCAGACACTGACAAGTGTCACGGTGTTCCTTGGGGTCTTTGGCCCTTATGCGCACCCCATTTCATTAGGAAGCATGGTGAGATGGGTGCAATATAGGAGAATGGGGTGAAGTTTGGGGCTGAAGAGTCCAAGGCATACCTCGATGCCTCTCATTGACTGCAGGGCTGAAACAATCACGGGATTTAAGAATGCATGGGATAGACATAAAGGAATTCTGGAGGTCAGGGGTAAGGGGCAACAGACTTCTAGGAAAACAAACTGAACTTACAAGCTCAAATGGGCAGACTGAGTGGGCCATAGGCCCTTATCTGCCGACACTGTCTATGTATCTATGTATCTAATGGTATGAGCATCACAGGCAAGAATCCCAAGTCACACCCCTGATGCCTGTCATTCTCTACAGGGTTGGGCGTTATGGTTGGAAACCCTAATACCTCAGGCATTCGTTGGTATTTTCACTCCAAATTTTCAACATGTTTGTTTTGTGACCCCACCTCATGAACAGGGGGACTATCAGTTTGTTAGCTGAAAGCTGCTTATGCACAATGACTACATCATTTAGCACCACAGGTGCAAAAACATTCCGAACAGGATGTAAAAAACGACAGCTGTACTGTTCACGGGGAGGTGTAAAAAATGGCAATGTTGCAAATCTGTAGTAAAAATATTAAAACAAATGGTGATGTCACGAGCGTACATAGAAACTGTGCAACACACACCCATAATATAATTAGGTTGGGGATTTTTTACAGCAGATTGTCAACTCAGGCATTTTGGTGCCTCCAATCATGAACAGTGTCACTGTGATTTTCTTTATCTGTGCGAACAATGATTTCCCACAGCGACCACGCATCTCTGCGCTGAAGTGTGAAACACACTTCAGCCATGTTGTGAAAATGACAGCTGTACTGTTCATAAGGAAGTGTGGAAAAATGCCACTGGTGAAAATCTGGACTGAAAATATTACAAAGTCATGAACTAACGAGGGTGCGTGGAAACTGCGCAATACTCACTCGTAACACAGTCATTTTATGGACTTTTGTCACCAAATTTTCAACATAGCCATTTTAAGACCTCTGCTCATGAACAGTGTAACTGTGATTTTCTTAATCTGTCCTAAACATTGCGTTTGCACCATTGTGCGCTACATGTGCAAAAACACATTTTGGGCGACATATGAAAAATTGCAGCTGTATTGTTCATAAGGAAGTGTAATAAAATGGCAATGTTGAAAATCTGGAGTGAAAATATTAAATTTGCAAACTTACGAGCATGCATAGGAACTGTGCAGCGCTGCGGCTAAGTAAAACAGTCATTTTGGAATTTTTCACCAAATTTTCCAACATAGCCATTTAACACCTCACCTCATGAACAGTGTCACTGTGATTTTCTTAATTTGTCCGTACATTGATCTCGCACACATTTCATCTTCAATAGCTACATGAAGTGAGCGTGCGTTTTAGGTGAGATGTGAAAAATGGCAGCTGTACTACTCATAAGAAGGTGTGGTAAAATGGCAATGTTGAAAATCTGGACTGAAAATATTGAAAATTCGCGACCTTACGAGCGTGCATAGGAACTGCGCAATGCACACTCGTAAAACAGTCATTTTTAGGAATTTGTTCACCAAATTTTCAACATAGCCATTTTAAGACCTCTGCTCATGAACAGTGTCACTGTGATTTTCTTAATTTGTCCTGTACATTGATTTCACACACCGACTGCGACATTGTGCGCTACATGGGCGGAAACACATTTTGGGTGAGATGTGAAAAATGACAGCTGTACTACTCATAAGAAGGTGTGGTAAAATGGCAATGTTGAAAATCTGGAGTGAAAATTCACGAACTTACAAGGCTGCGTAGGAACTGCGCAACGCACGCTCGTAAAACAGTAGTTTTTTTGAATTTTGGCACCAAATTTTCCACATGGGGTTTTTGGGACCCCTTCTCATGAATGATGTCACTGTCATGGCGTTATTCAGGCCGAATGGTGATTTTGGCGCAGTGACTGCGAACTCACCTTCAGGCCGAAGACGCCATGACAGTGACATCATTCATGAGAAGGGGTCCCAAAACCCCATGTTGAAAATTTGGTGCAAAAATTCCAAAAATGCCTGAGATATGCAACAAAGTTGAAAACCCCTATTTAGCCCATTATACAGCTTACCGGCATTTCCTCAGTTCGCGGTCGGCTTTGAAGAGTGCAGGCGTGTTCCTGGTCACGAAGATCGTCGGCGCGAGGTCCGCTGAGTAAGTATGGGGTGAGGGTGTGGGGAGGCGAGGGTGCGCAGTGGGTGGGTGCGG
Source organism: Neoceratodus forsteri (assembly GCA_016271365.2). Classification (NCBI taxonomy): domain Eukaryota; kingdom Metazoa; phylum Chordata; order Ceratodontiformes; family Ceratodontidae; genus Neoceratodus; species Neoceratodus forsteri. The sequence continues at coordinate 676,024,192 of CM057454.1, read as the reverse complement.
GTTGTGGGAGGGCCAGGGAGACTCGTGGGACTGTTTTTCTTTACAGGTAAAAAAAAAAAGGACCACGTGGGGACGTTACCCGCAGCTGGGGTGGGCTCCCAGCGTGGCTGAGGGCTGTTAGGCGTTCAGCCGATGGGGATTGGGCACCCGTCGGCCCTAAGCAGGATTGCCACGCTGGGGTGGGCCCCAGCGTGGCACTTACACTGGGGGTGAGGACAGTGGAGCCGACGGGATTGGGCACCCCGTCGGCTATATCGTAAGTTGCCACTCTGGGTTGGGCACCCAGTGTGGCATTTGGAAACTTTGAGGGAGGTGGGAAGGCAGCAGCACAGCCGGCGGGTTAGGCACCCCGTCGGCTACACAGTGTCGTGCATGCGGGCGCGCTGCGCCTGCGTGGGCATGTGTGTGTGTGTGTGGGGGGGTGGGGGGAGCTGCGCATGAGCAGGCGATATCTTATGGCTGCTCACTCAAGCGTAGCTCCCCCTTTGAACTGTATGCCACTGCATTTTGGAGCTTGTCATAGACACCTCCAGCATGCATTGGCTTACAGGGGCCGTGCCTGCCAACACACTGACTGAATTGGAGGAGGAGGTGACACACCTCCGAAATCTCCGATGATGGCACTATGTTTCTTGCACATGCATGCAAGCAAACATAAAAATGATGCTAGCTCCCAGGGTTTTTCATCTCTTCTCTCATATTCCAATTGAAGTACCTGAGAAATGGTTCCGCGAATTAGACTCCATGGTAGGCAACCTCCTGTGGGGCCCCACTCCCCTCAGATACAGTAAAATGAAATTAATGGCTGGGAGACACGGAGGATGGTGGGGATTACCTCACTTCCAACACTATGTTCATGCCTTCTCTGTGGCCAGGACCTGCAAAGTGTTCCAAACTCCAGGCCCAAACAGACCAGCATGGATAGACACAGAATCAGGAGTTCTCTCTAACAGGGGCCTAGACACCCTCCCAGGCTATCCCAGCTTATCTTCACAAAAAAAAAAAAATGGCATACTATCAGTGCTGCTTACAAGGCGTGGCATAAAACGTTTCATCTCTTGGGAGTATGTTCAAACCCAGGACAACCAGTGAGTTTTTGGGATAATCATCACTGGCAGATAGACGGGAGCTCTTTTATATCGGATAAGTGGAAAGTGAAAGGCATAATGAGGCTAAAGGACATTACTACAAGAGATGGACTAACTATTGACTCCTTTACCTCTCTGTAAGAAAGGTACCAGTTGAAGAAAGCAGATTTCTGGAAATATCTTATTAATTATTTATTGTATACATCAGATTTACAACATTTGAGCCAGAGGCTCGTTTACAAAGGTACCTTGTCACAGAGAGGACATGCGTAATCAACATATGTACAGAATACAATCATACAGTAACATAGTTTTACATAGCTGGTTGAACATAATGAGTATTTAAAAAACATTTCAGACATGACAGGTTGGTACCAGCAGGTACTGGCAGAGGACATGGAGCCCATGAGGGAGAGGGGGTGAGGAGTGAGGTGTAGTTCAGCCCAGAGGGCTATGTCAATAGTGATAGAGAGCAGCGGAGCATCTCTTGGCAACAGGTGCAGCAGTGGGTGTTGAACAGTTGGTTCGGTTAGGCACTTTAAAGGGGGCAATTTTGGTGGTGTTGGAAATGGCTGCAGGGAGCGAGTTGAACTAGGACGAGGCTCTGTAGTTGAACGACCTCTGTGCCTGGGTGGTCCTAGTTCTGGGTACCAGTAGTGTGACCTTGTCAGTGGTTCGGGTAGTGACTCTGGAAGGTTTCAGTTGGATGGAGGCAGACAGCCCAAGTAGAATCTTCTTAGTTAATAGGCAAGTTTGGTAGTGGAGACGTTCACCGAGGCTAAGGAGTCTGGCCATGTCATAGAGCTGACATGTGTGGGTGAGCCTAGGGGCACTGGTCCCTAGTCTGCAAGCCTTGTTCAGGGTGAGTCGAATTTTGTTGAGGGCTGTGGAGTCAGCAGCATCATAGACTGGAAGGCTGTAATCGACAAGGGACATTACTGAGGACATTATGGCAAGTCTGAGGGCATCAGGTGGGAGGCAGTCCTTGTGACGGTAGAGTATGCCAAGACGAGCATTAGCGGCGGAAGCGAGGGCTGTAATGTGGGTGTGAAAGGTGAGGGCCAAGTCAAAAGTGATCCCAAGGTATTTGTAGGTGTAAACTTGATCAAGTGGTTGATGAGTGCTAGGGAAGATTTGGAGGGGATTGTTGCTGTCTTTGTTCTGGTGGTGGGCAAAGAGCATTGCCTTTGTTTTTTTGAGATTAATGATTAGTCTGCTCTCCTTAAACCAATTTTCAGCATCATTAAAGGAGCGCTGGAGGGAGTCTTGGAGGGAGGCTGGATTTCTGTTGGCGGCATAAATAACAGCGTCATTGGCATACAGGAGAATATTGCCAGAGCAGTACTGGGCAGGGTGTTTAGGTGATGCTAAAGAGTAGTGGGCCCAAGATAGAGCCTTGGGGAACCCCTGAGCAGATGGGATAGGTTTCTGAAAGTATCCCATTATTTTTGACACGCTGGGAGCGGGCTGATAGGTAACTCGTGCACCAAGCAAGGGAGCCAGCAGACAGCCCTGTATGGTCAAGGGCATTTAGTAGGAGGTGGTGGGAAACAGTGTCAAAGACCCTAGAGAGGTCAATGAACAATGCTCCAGTTAGGGAACTGGAGTCCAGGGAGGAGTGCAGGAAGTTGAAGAACTCCATTAATGCTGTACTTGTGCTATGACCAGCACGGAAGCCATGCTGTTCTGGGCAAAGAATGTCGTATTTTGTTAGATATTCAGCAAGTTGAGTGGCCACCACTTTTTCTAAGGCTTTGGAAAGGGGAAGGATGGAGATTGGACGATAGTTGCTGGGGGTGGACCTATCACCTCCTTTGTGAAAAGGTGTGACTAAAGCTGTTTCCATGCTGTGGGGAATTGCCCCAGGCAGAGAGACCAGTTTAGTAGGTCAGTGAGTGAGACCAAGACATCATCCAGGACCAGCCGGAGTATTTTTGGGTCCAGGGAGTCACTGCTAGGACTGTTGCTGTTTAGCGCTTTAAGCAGGAGTGGTCTGGCTTCCAGGAAGGATATTTTGCGTAGGTAGAACTGGGGGCATTGTGGATCTGACGGTGGTGGGTTGGGGGTTGGGTCAAAAAAGTTACTCGGGAAGACAGGGCTAAGATCTGTAAAGGAGGAGTTAAGGCAGTTGGCAATGTCAGTGGGGTCAGTAAAGGCGGAGCCATTGACCGTAAGTTGGGCTGGGGGGGGCGTAATTTCCCATTTATTTCTTTTATATTTCCCAGAAGTTCCGGGCACACCCCCATGAGGAGGTGAGGGTGGCCTGGTAGTGGACTGCCTTGGCTTTTCGGATGGCCCATGTGCACCTGTTACGTGCCGTGTTATATGCTTGTCTGTCAGCCATCCGGACAGTCTCAGTGGCTAAATGCCAGAGGTTATCCCTGTCCCTGAGCAGTTGGAGTAGGGCAGGGGTGACCCAAGGTGCATTTTGCCTTTTGGACTGGATCATGGTGAAGGGAGCAAACAGATCTCAGGCCATGTTAAAGGCTTGTGAGAAGAGGTTGAGGGCAGTGTAATGTTAGTTGCATGGCAGATGGGAGACCAATCAATGTCAGTGAGGAACTGCTTAAGTTTTTTTCAGTCCGCCTGGGCGGAGATGCCTGTGGCGGGTGGCTTGGGCTACAAGCTTGGGGGTGGGGGTAGACCAGAGGAATAGGAGAGGGGAGTGGTTGCTTAAGGTGTCTGGGAGGACTTGAACATCCTGAATCCTTTGGGGGCAGTTGGAGATAACGACATCTAGGAGGGTGCAGGTCCCAGTAGCTTGGTTACATCTAGTGGGTTGGCAGACGAGTTGGGTCAGGTCTAATGCAGCGAAGGTGTCTTTTATTGGTGAGGCAGAGGGACTGTGCCAGTTCACGTTGAGGTCTCTGACTAGGACTTGTGCTTTACTGGAAAGGGAGGAGAGATATTCAGTGAGAGACGATATAGCTGGGGTCTGGTTCCTTGGGGGTATGTAGGAGACTGTGAGATAGAGTGGGCTCTTGGATGGGTCTGGGGTAAGTTTGAGAGTAAGGGCCTGGGTACCATCTACTAGCTTGGGGGCAGGGAGGGCGTGGCCAATGATGGTGTCACGAGCATAAAATGCACAACCACCACCACGTTTACCTGTTCGATCCTCACGATATATAGGGTGTAGCCTGGAAGGGAGACAAAGGAGTCTGGGGTGGACTTAGTTAGCCAGGTTTCTACTAGGGCTATGATGTCTGGTTGGTGTAGTATGACCCAGCACTGAATGGCAGCAAATTTTTTCAGCAGGCTGCAAATGTTCATAAATGCAATACAGAGTCCACTGGACCTAGTTGGTGGACTGGTGATGGCAGGGCCTGGGTTGGGGTGGATATTACCAGAGAGGAGTAATAGAATGACCAAGGTTCTAGCCCTGGGGTGGTAGTTTGTTAACTTTTTGGGAGTACTTTGAGAGGCAGGGCAGGAAGTAGGGGAGCAAGGAGTGGGCAGGCTTTGGCGGGTCAGGAAGACACAAAGGCGGTGGAGCCAAGGGGATCCAGGGTGGGTAGCAGAGTTGGGGGGGGGCAGCTAGGGGGTAGATGCTGGGGTCCAGGGTGCATTGACATGGTTGAGGGTGAGTGGGTTACAGTGGTAAGGTACGTGGGTGCAGACAACAGAGGGCAGGGAGTAAGGTCTGGCTGGTAGGAGGTAAGCCTCAGGATGCTTATGAAGATGAGACACATAAGGTGGAGGTGAGCATTCATGGTGCCAAGTAGCCTTGGAGGCACAGCAAGGTGGCTGGGGGGGTGCCAAGCTTTAAGAACCAAGAGGAGAGTATGCTGGCTTGGTGATAAGGCTGCTCACTTTGGTCTCAAAGGTACAGGGTCTGAGGCCTGTGGAGAGACAGCAGGATATATTTTTTGATGATTATGTAACCAGAAAGCTTTAAGAGCTTTAAAAACCTAGGGAAAATTATCTTGGCTTGCTGGCCTAGAGGTAGAGCTGCTGACTTTGGTGTCAAGTGCATAGGGGTTGAGACCTGCAAAGGGACAGTAGAAAACTGTTTTTTAGCTGACTATGCAGCAAGAAGCTTTAAGAGCTGTGGAACCGAGGGAGTAAATGGGTTGGCTTGGTGGTAGAGTTGTTGACTTTGGGGTCAGTGGTACAGGGTTTGAGACCCACAGGAGACAGTGGCAGATAAGGGGAGGAGTAGAGATTCGGAGGGATGCAGGGTGGAGGAAACAGGAGCTAGAAGTGTGCTATAGTGACTCCTAGTGGCCAGAAACCAGTAGTAACAAATAAAGAGTGTAGATTAGGAAAGTGAACAGAGTGGTGGCTGGAGGGGCACAGCAGCAGCCCCTAGTGGTCAGAAAGTATAAGCTATAAATGGAAAAGTGGACAAAATAAGGAGAGGTCATGTGATGTGTCGTGATCTGTAAGCAGCAATAAATGTAGAGCCGACGGTGGGTGGGTGGGGCAGTTGGCGCGTGGCACCAACGGGGTAAAAGCTCACCACAAGTAGGCTGGAAGGAAGGAGGCTTTACCTCTTAAGGCTCTCTGCAGTCCCCTGTTACAGGCTCCTCAGCTGGGCAGTGTTCAGGGTTCTGCCAATGTTGCTTAGACACCTATACCTTGACAAAACCAAAATGGGCTGCCAGTGTACTACCTGCAAACAGGGGAAGGTAATGCCCAAACCAAAAAATCCCATTGCGGAAATGGCTAAAATCAGACTCTGGCCTAGCAGGAACTATCTATAAACAGATGTTAGACACTGTGCATGACCCCACACTGTCAGCTAAGCAACACTGGCAGACCTCGGCCTAAATATTACTGAGCAGCACTGGAGCACTTGTTTGAACCACACTCATAGAGCATGTAGTGACCCCAAAAGCCTCCTGACACAAAATAAAATCCTGCATCAGTGATATAAGACCCCAATCAAACTCAAAAAAAATGGGCATTCTACACAATGACCACTGCTAGAGATGCGGAACTCAGGAAGCAAATCTCATTCATATCCTCTGGCACTGCCCTCATCTAAAGAGTTTCTGGGATAAGAAACATAGACTTTGACGGCAGATAAGGACCACTTGGCCCACCCAGTCTGCCCATTTCCCAACCTACTGGATAAGCTGCAGATTCTAGTTAACCAACAGCCTATTTCCTGCAACCCCCCACTATAATTGCCTTATGTCGGTCCCATGCATGTTTGAATTCCTCCACTGTTTTAGACCCCACAACCTCTCCAGGAAGGCGGTTCCATGCGTCCACCACTCTCTCCGTGAAAAAGAATTTCCTCACATTACCCCTGAGCTGTTCCCCTCTAACTTTAAATTGTGCCCCCTTGTTCTTACACATCTCTTTTTCTGAAAGATGCTACCCTCCTGGACTTTGTTGATTCCCTTGAGGTACTTAAGAGTTTCTATCATGTCCCCCTGTCCTCCTTTCATCAAGGGTATACATATTAAGCTCTCTCAGTCTCTCTCTCATATGGTTTCTGATGTAGACCCTGCACCATTTTGAGTTGCTCTCCTCTGGACTGCTTCCATCCTGTCTATGTCCTTGCGTAGATGAGGTCTCCAAAACTCACGCAGTACTCCAGATGGGGTCTCACCAACTGTCTGTATAGAGGGATAACCACTTCCCTTTTCTACTTGTGATGCCCCTCCCTATGCATCCCAGTATCCCCTGGCTTTCCCTACTGACTTCTCTATTGCATACCCACCTTTAGGTCATCTGATCTGACTACACCCAGATCCCTTTCCATTATTGTTGTTATTTAGTACCTCCCCTGCTATTGTTTACTCTTCTCCTGGATTTTTATTTCCCCGTGCATTACTTTGCACTTCTTTACGTTGAATCTAAGTTGCCATATGTCTGACCATTCCTCTAACCTTGCCAAGTCCTTCTCATCCTTTCTACCCCCTTGTGTATCAACTCTGTTACAGATCTTTGTGTCATCCATAAAGAGCATACCTTTCCTTCAGACCCTCTGCAATGTCACCTATAAAGATGTTAAGAGGACTGGACCCAGTACTGAGCCCTGAGGTACTCCACTAGTAACACCCTTTCTTCAGAATGTGTTCCATTCACTATTACCTTCTGTGTCCTGTTGTGCAGCCAGTTTGCTACCCAGACTACCACCCTGGGACCCACTCCCAGGCTGGCTAACTTGATTATTAATCTTTTGTGCAAGACTGTGTCAAATGCCTTGCTAAAGTCTAGGTAGGCCATATCCACAGCCCCTCCCTGGTCTATTACTTTGGTCACCCAGTCAAAGAAATTGATTAGATTTGTCTGACATGACCTTCCTGTTGTGAATCTATGCTGCTTTGGGTCCAGTGCCCCGCTGGCCTCTAGGTACTCAACAATTCTTTCTTTCAGAAGTGATTCCATCATTTTCCCCACCACTGAGGTCAAACTAACAGGTCTGTAATTTCCTGCTTCTGCCTTGCTCCCACTTTTGTGAAGGGAATCACATCTGCCCTCCTCAGTCCTCAGGTACCATCCCATCTTCCCATGATTTGTTAAAAGTGTGGTTAGTGGTGTCACTAGGTCCTCCCTTAGCTCTTTTAGGATTCTAGGGTGAATCCGTCAGGCCCCATTGCTTTGTCCACCTTGAGTTTTAGAAGTTCTTTCAGTACTCTTTCTTCTTTAAATGGACTGGTATCAACCCTACTATCCAGAGTGCTTCTACTGTTTGGTTTAGGTAACTCCTCCTCTTCTTCTTTTGTGAATACTGAGCAAAAGTATTCATTCATTATCTCTGCCTTTTCACTGTCTCCCTCTGCCCACCTCCCCTCTCCTTTATTAATCTTCCCTATCCCTCCCTTAACCTTTCTATGTTCCCTAATGTACCTATAAAAGGTTTTATCCCCCTTCTTAACTGAGTTGCTATCCTTTCCTCGGTTTGGGCCTTTGCTTTTCTGACTGCCTTCCCCACTTCTTTCTGCTTTAATTGATACAGTTTCCTGTCGTGCTCTGTCTGTGATTCCTTATACTTTTTGAATGCAGCCTTTTTCTCCTTAACCTTCCCTGACACTTCTTTTGAGAGCTATAGTGTTTTTATTCCGCTTTGTTTTCTTTATTTGTTTCACACAAAGGCTTGTTGCCTCCATGATGGCAGTTTTGATTGTTCTCCATTGTTCTTCCACCCCTCCTTTCTGGCCATTTGCTAATGCATTCCTCAGGTATTCACCCATTTTGCCAAAGTCAGCCCTTCCAAAGTCCAGTATCCTTGTATTTGTATGGCTTGTCTCCATGGTTGTGTTTATTGTGAGGTTACAAACTGCTGCTCAGAGATATTAGGTCATATAACCCCCTTCCCCAAACCAGAAGTACAGATATTAGGAATAATTTCCATTGACTTGCCAATTTGCATACAGCAAAAACTATGGCTATTGCAGGCCACTGTTGAGGTCAAAAGGCTCATCCTGGGTAAGTGGCATATGACTGAGGTCCCAACTTTACTTTTAAAGAATGGCTAGCAACCATGGGAAGAACTGCCACCTTCACCAGAATGACCCAGTATGCTTTAGGAAGTAGTGTACAATCAAGGGACAGATGGGCCCCCTTTATTCAGTATATTGAAAGGAAGAACCCACACTCAGGAATATCACAGAGCAAGGACTTGCTCAAACCACCCAGAACAGATTTTGGGCAAGGGCAAACATGTACCTAAGTATTACTTTTTGGATCCCAGGATCCCAGTGTTTCTGCTTAAGAATATAACCCCCCTCTACTAGTACAACATTATATTCATCTCATCCCTGCTATCTCCATGTATGGAACAGTCTATTTACCTCAAATTGGATAATAATTTGATATATATAAAGGATATTTGTATGTAACCCTTCATGTGTATAAACTGTGAAAAACATTGTAATTACAACTGAATGTGTGCTTAATGTCTGTATCCTGCTTGACCTTACTGTTACTTGTTGTAACTCTCTGAAACTTAATACAAGATTTAACTGTAATAAAACAATTGGGTCAAACTGCCAAGCTGGCAAACCCTGAGGGGAGAAGTTCCCTCAGCCTCCTATGGGGAGACATAGGAGGTGGCGGCCACTTGCAGGCCTGGTGAGGCCCGCAAATGCTCAGGGGCAGGTGGAGGCTCCCAAGCCCTGGGAGATAGAAGACGCTCCTGAAATTCCACCTTGACCCTCGAGAAAAGAAATGGACCTGTAGAAGGGTGAGGAGAGCACCCTATGCCAGGCCAAGGGTGACAACCATGACAGGCAAAGCCACACCGTCTGCCTTATGCAGACTGAGGTTCCCACCAGCCTGGAGGCCACCTTACTGGTGTCATACGCCACTCTGGAGAGGTGTTGTGCTAGGTCCGGACCCCGCAAGGAAAGGCTAATGGCTTGCCAAGTTTCCTGACAGTCAGGCATCGAAGTTAGAAGTTGACCTAGCAACATCCAGAGATGCCTGGTGTAAGCTACCTGGTAAGCCTGATGAACTGCAGTGCACAGAAGAAGGCATGACACCATACAGTGCCTTCAGAAACTATTCATCCCCTTGGATTTTGTCACATTTTGTTGTGTTACTACCAGAATTTTTAATGCATTGAAATGATTTTTCCCCCTTGATTCACATCGCATACTCAACAATTTAAAGGGGCAAAAATATTTTTATTGTGTAACAAAAATTTATGAAACATTAAAAAATGAAATATCTTGTTTACTTAAGTATTCACCCCCCTGAGTCAATACTTTGTAGAAGCGCCTTTGGCAGTAATTACAGCTTTGAGTCTTCTTGGGTATGTCTGTATCACCTTTGTACATCTGGATTTGGGGATTTTCGCCCATTCTTCCTTGCAGATTTGCTCAAGCTCTGTCAAGTTGGATGGGGAGTGTCAGTGAACTGCAATCTTTAAGTCTTTCCACAGATTCTCAATGGGATTCAAGTCTGGGCTTTGGCTGGGCCACTCAAGGACATTCACCTTCTTGTTCTGAAGCCACTCCAGTTTTGCTTTGGCTATATGCTTGGGGTCGTTGTCCTGTTGGAACGTAAATCTTCGCCCCAGTCCAAGGTCTATTGAAGACTGATGCAGGTTCTCCTCAAGGATGTGCCTGTATTTGGCTCCATTCATTGTTCCCTCTATCCTAACAAGTGCCCCAGTCCCTTCCGCTGAAAAGCATCCCCATAACATGATGCTGCCACCACCATGCTTCATGGTACGGATGTTGTTACACGGGTGATGAGCTGTGTTCGGTTTGCACCAGGCATAGCGCTTTGCATCCAGGCCAAAGAGTTCAATTTTTGTTTCATCAGACCAGAGAATCTTTTGCCACATGGTCTCAGAGTCTGCCACATGCCTTCTTGCAAACTCCAGGCATGCTATTATGTAGCCTTTTCTCAGGAGTGGCTTCCGTCTAGCCACTCTCCCATAGAGGCTACATCTGTGAAGTGCTGCAGAGATTGTTGTCCTCTGGACAGGTTCTCCCATCTCAGCTATGGAACTCTGTAGTTCTGTCAGGGTGGTCATTGGATTCTTGGTCACTTCCCTGACCAAGGTCCTTCTTGCCCGGTTGCTCAGTTTGGGAGGACGGCCTGCTCTATGAAGAGTCTGGGTGGTTCCGTAATCTTTCCATTTCCTAATGATGGACGTGACTGTGCTCCTGGGAACTTTTAACACCCTAGAAATGTTTTTATACTCCTCCCCAGATCGATGCCTCCTCACAATTCTATCACGGAGTTCTACGGACAGCTCCTTGGTCTTCATGGTAGAGTTTCTGCTCTGACGTGCACAGTCAACAGTGGGACCTTATATAGACAGGTGTATTTCCTCTGAAATCATGTCAACCATTTGAACTGACCACAGGTGGACGCCATTCAAGTTTTAGAGTGATCTCACAAGGACACTGGATGCACCTGAGCTCAATTTGGAGTGTCATAGCAAAGGGGGTGAATACTTATCAAATCAAGACATTTCAGGTTTTTATTTTAAATTACATGTACAAAAAATTCCAGGAGTTTCATTCCACTTTGACATTATAGAGTAATTTGTGTAGATACGTGGCAAAAAAATCCCATATAAATGTATTTTAATTGGAGTTTGCAACATCACAAAATGTGACAAAATCCAAGGGGGTGACTACTTTCTGAAGGCACTGTAAACACTCTTCTTCCCCAGCAGTCAAACTCGTCCAAGTCAGACTCTGGGTGGTGGTTGTGCTGAGGGTGACAATGCCCAGATGGGGTATCCAGGAGCTCTACTCCCAAAGAATGGTGAGACATGGCACCTGGAGAACCCACGGAAGTGCAATACCTAGGCATGCAGTCCCTCGGAGCAGGAGCTGGGGCGGCATTGTATTCCCCCAGGAATGCCATTGTCATATGAGCAGAGTTGTGCCCAGTGAAGTGGGAGATGTAAAGCTCCTCCAACATCTCTGAAAGAAAGCACTGGTATGAGGTAAAGTCAGCATCAGCAGAGTAGTGGAGGGAAGCATCCTCATCCTCAGTGGAGGAAGTGGAAGACTCAGAGGAGCTGGGTTCAGTAGAAGACAGAGCAGGGGTTTGAGGTCTAGAGATTACCTTGTTTAGTGCCCTCAGGTACCTGGGAAGTGCAACCTCTGAGCCCCTGAATTCGTCCCAGGGCAAGGGCCCCCTCGGACCAAAGGACCTGGAAGAAGGGGAAGGAAGGCAGAGGAGCAGAAGTCTGGCGAACCAAAGAATGTCCTCTACAAGGGCTACGAGATCATGCAGTGGATCCGTCCCCAAGAGAGGGCTGCCTATTTTGCCCACTGCAGAGCATCCAACAGCAGTAGAATGAATGGAGTGGTGCCCTTGGAGGGGAACCCCCCGGTGAGAAGAATGCAGCTGTACAGTATCTGACAGGTGGCCCCTGTCCCCACCAACTGCAGGACCTCCTCTAGGAGGAGAGGAAAGCAAGAAAGAGTTAGCACTATGGCTCCTCCTCTCACCAACCCCGCCCTGCCAACCCCTGCCCCACTAGAGAGGGACCTTCCCCTTGGAGGAGGCCTGGAAGAAGAATCCGGGCTAGCATGAGGAGAAGACTGGGTCAAAGAGGAGGTGACTCCGGACTTCCTCCCGGCACCCGAGCCCACCTCCACACTCAAAGAAGTGGTGGAAACAGACTGAGCAGTGGGGACGATGCCGAATCTCGAATCAGTATTGAGCCCGATGCCACCATCCCCAGAAGTGCCCCTACCTACACTAAGTCCATGGAGCCAGAAATAGCAAAAGAAGGCTTGAGGAGGAGCACTGTGGGCGGCACTGATGGAAGAGCCCGCAGGCTCCGAACCCACCAAAGGTCTCGGGTTGACCCGGGAAGCTTTCAGAGGCTCCTTCGAGCTGGGCAACCAGTCGGGATCATCCCATCCTTGCTCTCCGAAGTGGAGGATGAGATCAGAGAGATCTTCAGGTTGGCGGCCCCCCGGATCCTGGGCCCTCTGGCATCGAGAGCAACACTGGAGGGGAGACTGGGTGCATGGTCGGCGCCGTCTCGCTCATCGGCACCAGAGGCAGCACTGAGAGCAGAAATAGCACTGGACCGTGGTACTGAGTGGACCACTGGAGCAGGCCAAGCGTATAGCTGTGGCACAACACACAGGGTCATCCGAGCCTTCGAGGAGGCACCAGACTGTGAGTATTGCTCAGCCAACCCCTAAAGGATGACTGCCCCACTAACCCCTCACTAAGACCCCTTGTTCCAGCAAGACTGGGAACAGAGGGGCTTTGACTCCTCAGGTCTATATAGAACTGTGGATGGGCTCAGCGAAGGAGCCCAAAGACCTTGTTTTGGTTCTCAAGTACGATGCTGTCTACCAAAGGTGAGCGTCTCTCCCCAACCTCAATGTGCGGATAACAAGGGTGCGCTAGTCAACAGAAAGACAGGTGTTGCTCTTGTCTATAGCATGGCGAGGACCCAAACAGGAAAAACAGCACTCGTGTGGGTCAGTTACAGTCATGGAGTTGCCACAGGGCACTGATGCATGTATGGGGGGCAACTCCTGCTTTTTTCAAATCTTTTTTTCAGCCCCGGACCTGACATTGCTGCTGACGGAAAAGAAAAATAACAAGGGAGGAAAAACTTGATACCACACTAGAAAAACATAGAAAAATACAGAAAATAAATTAAAGAATCAGTGCCGCCAACAGGGCGAGACTTATGGTATCAAGTAGGCCTGTAGATGAAGCAGAGCTGACACAGTCACTGTGAGACTCCCTCGTTGAGATCCTTCCTCAATGGTGGAGATAACAGAACTGGGAGGTTGGGGGGGGCGGTGTTGATTACTGGCCCGCGAGCGCCACATAGTATGTCTGCCTCGTGGGCAGCGCTGTCTCCAACACCGCCCCCTCCCAACCTCAACATTTTTAAAGAGACAAGATCCCATTGAGAGTCCAGTCCTCCAGCCTAGACCCAATCATAATGAATGGTGAAGACCGACTTGGGTAAGATCCACTTTGTTTCTGTGAAACACTGTATATAGAGGGTCTGTTACCAGAGTCATATATGGAGGGTCTGTTATCAGGACATGCATTTCAGAGACCCTTCGGACTTAGGTGACAGCCACCAGGAAAGCTGCTTTCCAAGTCAGGAATTTAACATCACAGGTAGCCAGAGGTTCAAAGGGCTTACGAATGAGCATGTCCAATACAAGGTTGATATCCCAGGGAACGACAGGCTTTCTCACTGGGTGCCTTGTGTGCAGGATACCTTTTAGAAACCTCTTGAACAGAGGTAGCTGAACCACTGTAAAGCTCTGGACCGTCTTGTGATAGGCTGACAGAGCACAAAGGTGAACATTTACAGAGGAGCACTGTAGTCCTGCATCAGAAAGATCTAACAAGTACTCCAAGACTGTCTAGTGGACATTGGAATGGGTCCAGATGAGATTTGGCACACCATTCAGAGAAACTTCAAACGAAACCAGCCTGCTCAAGCAAATAAATGCCGAACACCTTCAGATTTCTTGATTCAATTATTTATTGATTTAATAAGTCCAACGTTTTGCCTAGTATTGGGTTTCTTCAGGGGAACTGTAAACAATATATATATATATATATATTTTAGTATCATAATCTCAATATAATTTATAGATATTTTAAAAGCCTCTCAATTTTGACCATACTATTCAAAAAAAGTGTTTGGCATTTATTTGCTTGAGCAGGCTGGATTCGTTTGAAGTTGCTCATTAAGTACCAGAAGAGTGGCCAGCTCCACCGCATATACAAATAAAAATTTTGTTTGAAAAAACTTTTGGTGATTTCCTTGCATTTTGGGCTGCTACATCATTCAGGGAAATATTTCCATTTGGCTGCGTATATCTTCCGCGCAGAAGGATTGTGAGCAGCCAGGAGGATCTCCGAGACCCTCTTGGAGACCCCAAACCTTCCCACCTCTATCACTTCAGGAGCCAAGCATGAAGATGAAGGGAGCGCAGATTGGGACAGACCAGGGACCCCCTGTGTTAGCTAATCCATCCGCACAGATAGAGGCTTCAGAGGGACCACAGATAACTTGTTGATCAATGGAAACCAAAATTTGCCATAGCCAGGATGGGGCAATCAGAATTATTTTCCCCCACAGGTCTCTAGCCTGAGCAGCACACTAGTGAAAGAGGAGGAAATGCATACAGAAAGCTATTTGACCACTGCAGTCTGAATGCATCCTGACAAAAAACACCAGGTCCTAGATTTTTGGAGCAGAATTGAGGCAGTTTTGCTGTGAGTGGGGATGCAAAAAGGTCTAGGTCTGGAGTTCCCCACTCACTGAAGAGTGACTGTACAATGTCTGGTGCTAATGACCACTCATGAAGATCTGCTTCTGTTCGACTGAGTTGGTCCACAAGATTGTTCTGCTCTCCTGGCAAGTATACTGCCAGAATCAGAGCATTCTGTGACAGACACCACTCCCATACCTTCACTGCTTCCCTGCAAAGCTGGCTGGAGTGTGCCCCGCCTCATTTGTTGATGTAGTACATCACTGACTCGTCCATCTGCAGAAGGATCACCCTGTGACTGACCAAGCCTATCAAGGCTCAGAGTGCATAAAGGACTGAGCTCATTTCCAAAATACTGATGTGGAGATGAGATTCTATCTGAGTCCATACTCCCTGGGTGTGATGGACCTAACCATGGGCCCCCACCCCAGGAGAGATGCATCTGTGATGAGAGTTATCTGAGACTCTGGTAGAGTGAAGGAGAGACCGTGAAGAAGGGTGGCCACCACGCTAGTGACTGACACAGTGGTTCCATTACTTTGATGGCGTAAGACAGAGGATGCGTGGTCAGTGATCTCTGAGTACTGAGCATCCACTGAGTGGTCCTCATGTGCAGTTGTGCCAGAGGTACCATTAAGACTGAAGCGGCCATGATGTCTACCATTAGTTGCACGGATTGAGCCCGCATGGAGTCATTCTCCATGATGAAATGCACCATCTGAAGGATGTCCTTTCGTCTGTCCTCTGGAAGGCTCTCGCCTTAGTAGTACCCAACAGAGCTACTATGAAGAGGAGCTGCTGTGAGAACTGAAGCTGCAACTTCCTGAGATTTAGTAGGACCCCCACTGAGGTTAGGAATTGGGTTGCTGTGTTCACCACCTCCTCCATACATTGTCTGGATGGAGTTGCCAGGAGCCAGTCCAGGTAGGGAAATACTTGCAACACGAGCTTTCAAAGGTCCGCTGTGAGAACTGCAAAAGCACTATGTAAAGGCTTGAGGCACTGAGGATAGCCCAAAGGGCAGGACTGAACTGACAGTGTGGACCCAAGGCCACAAATTGAAGGAACCTGTGGTGGCTTGGGTGGACTAGAATATGCTGATATGCATCCTGCATGTACAGGGATGCCAAACAGTCCTGGATTTTGAGAAGTGGAAGAAGGGTTCACAGGGAGACCATCCTGAGTTTCTCAAAGTACAGAAATGTGTTTAGTTTTCTGGGGTCAACACTGGGGAGCATGCCACCTGACTTTTTTCAGAACTAAAAAGTAATGGGAATAGAAGCCTGTGTTGCATTCTGCTTGAGGTACTACTTCCACTGCCCTGTTTCTCAGAAGGCCACAATCTCTGAAGTGAGGATGTTGGACTTGGCAGCTGATGAGGTGGGTTTCTTCTTGGGTGGACAATCTCCCTCTTGAATGAGCCTTAGGACCTATTTGTCAGTGGTGATGGAGTTCCACTGATTGTAAAAATGGGATACATAACTTCCCACCGGAGAGGAGAGATGTGCCTCTGGCAGTTGAGGCAGAGTCAGGGCAGGAGACTCAGAGGGTGGCACTGGGTGCTTTCTGGGCCTGTGCCTTTTTGCTGCATTTTCTTTGGAGGCTGAGGAGGCTGGTGCTTGGCTGGAGCTCCTCTGCCCCTTCCACGAACGGGCTGCCTGTTACAAAAAAACTGACAGCCCCGTCATCTCTGGGGGTGTGAGGCGGCTGGTCTAGCAGACTTGATAGCCATTCTTGTCTGAGAGGCCTCAAGAGACCACGCTACCTGTTGACCAAACATACAGGTGCCATCGAAAGGGACATTCATAACTTGTTGCTAGGCGTTAAAGGAAATTCCTGAAGTCTGCAGTCAGGAACCCCTCCTTCTACAGATTCCAGCAGCAGCAGTATCAAATGCATCCATGCCTGCCTTTAGCTGGTGACTGTTGTACTCTATACCAGAGGTTACAGTCTGAAGTGTATCTGCTTAGCAGCCAACTCTGATAGAGATTCTGCCAGAGACTTAAGAGGGGTCCAGAGGTCATACTCATACTGAGAAAAATTACCTTGATAACTGGCTATTTGCATGCCCAAGGTGGCTGCTGTGAAAGCTCTCTTACCCATGGAGGCAATCTTGCAAGATTCTTTATTAACAGGGTGCACCATAACCTCTTAGAGGAGGACAGCCTTGTCATTCTCCACAAGAATTATAATTTTATCTGCAATTGGCTGAGAAGTCAAAATTGGCCTATCCTTAGGAGGAGAATACTTGCGGTCTATTGTCTCACAGATGAAAGGAATAGTGGCCAGCTTAGCCCACACCACCCCCAAAAGGATTTCAAAAGCTAGAGGCACTAGAGGTGTGAGACTAACAGGTATGTTTGGGACATGGAGCCACTCCAGATGCAGTCGTTTACCTGGGTCGGGGGCTGAAGTCTCAAGAGCTAAAGTAGCCTGCACATTCCTCATCAAGGTTTGAAAGGAAAATGTTCCTGAGGAACAAAAGTAGGAGCTGGAGATCTGTCCTCCAGGCTATAAAAAGTGTTGTCATCACCACCCTCAGAAAGAATGAGGTCAGGGTCAGACTTGTCCCCTTCGGAAGAAGGAGCTGGAAGAGGAGTGGATCTAGCAAGGCCTTGGCATAGGACAGACAGTCGACACCAGCACCGGGAAGGGGAATAGGACCGGAGCTGGTGCTGGCACCAATGGCGCTGATACTGAGGCTGGCACCGGAGTCCTCTCCAGAGGAACCGGCACCGGAGGCAGCACCGTCCAAGCGCCCATGTCAGAAAAAAACAGAGAAAGGTCCAGATGTGGCGCCAGAGCAGACCTAGAAAGGTCTGAATCTGAAACCAGGTCCAAACCAAACCCTGAAGGCCCAGCTGGCACTTAAGTGACCGGAGATGGTATCAGTGCAGCCCACTGAGGAGAGACAGAGTTAGGGGGAGTGGCACATGGAACTGGCATTGGTGGCGAAGACACCATCAAGGGAAAATAATCCGTTGGTGGTACCGAATGCTCCACCTGGTCCAAAAACCATAGACATGGACCAGATGAACCTAGGTACAAAGGTCCCAGCACTGGGTCCACAGGTAGGAGCAAATGAGCCAGACACTGTACCCACTGCTCCATAAGAGATGCCTAGAGTTGAAACTTCTCCCCGGAAGTCCCGCTAGAGGAGAGAGAGAGGGATTCCGGGTTCAAGACCCCGAACAACCACGAGCCAAAACCATCATTGCTGGTGAAGGCATCCTGCTCGCAGACAAAGAAGGCCTCTTGGCTGACATTCAAGAGGGCCACCTCGAGCAGTAATGTTTCTTCCCCTTCCAATGAGAAGAGGAAGAACCCGTAGTTGAGTGGAACTGGGTCCCCGACCTGTATCGGGAACGGGCCTGCTTTTTTTGTCTTTGTAGGAGGACTGAGCTCCCCCCTGAACACCAGAGTGCCTGTGGTCAGCCCCCCTCCTCTTCAGAGAGGGCAGTGGACCAGACTCAGCCTAGCTGCCAGAACAGCCTTACAATGGAGACTTCTCTACCATTACCGTCCCTGTCCATGGTTGACTACGTTGTTCATCGGGGATGAAAAGAACTAAAAACATTTTTTTATTTGTTTTTTTTTTAACTGAGGAAAATAAACACAAAATAAAAACTGAACAAACTGAACACTGTTGTCGTACAGCGGTGAAGATCTGGCTCCCAGCATCATCATCACTGAAGCACACCTGACAGCAGGGAAAAAAGGAACTGAGGTAGTTGGGACCATTGCTGAGATAGGCTGTGTTGCGAAAGGCTAGCCCTAACAGTGCCGCACATGCGCACAGCCTATCTTTGCCGCTTTTGTGCCTAGGTTCTGGAACTCTGTTCGCTCTGCCCCTTCCCATGGGACCTTTCGCTCCTCCCTGTGGTCCCACCTAAAACAAACGACAAGATGTGACTGCTCCTAGTCTCTGTAATGTAATACTCTGCAGTCCACTATTGTCCACTCTGAGTCCATGATGGTCTATGAAATATGTATTCAGTGATTCTAATGTCTATCTATGTCCTGTAACAATTTGTACTATGTGTGGCAGTATCTCTGCCCTTATACAAGCGTTGTTATAGCTGTTTTTTTACTGTATCATGCTGTTTCTCCAATGTTGCCATGTATGTATACTGTATGTTTTGTGCTCTCCCGGGTCGTTCCTGAAAATAGGCATACTACTTGTCTAGTGTACTTACCCGGTAAACAAAAGCTAAATAAAATAAAATAAATCTCGGCACCAGCCCCCTGAAGATTTTTAGCTCCCGCAGGGTCCTAGCACCTCTGGCTGAGAACCCAGCAGTGTGAATAAATGGAAAAGACTACATCCAGGAAGATCAAATGTTACAATATATGCGTACTGATCAGAGAAATATCTGGGCAGGAAAATAGGACAGGGTTGAAGGTACCCTGCCCATCATACAGTATCATAGGTATGCTACAAGCACACTACGGCAAAAGCCCATAACTGATCACCTGTTTCTAAAAGTGATAACCCTGGATATTGTTCTTTTCACAGTGTTTATCCAGTCTTGATTTGAACTCACTTATGGTACAACTTCCCATCACCTCATGCGGGAGAGAATTCCATACTGTTATTACTCATTGGCTAAACCATGCACACTTTGTGTTATTTTTTTTGCCCTTTAGTTGTAGTGCATGTACCCTAGTATGATGATATTCGTTCCTTAGCTCCAGCCCCAGGCATTCCCACAAATTATGGTCTACTAATGTTTTTGTTTGTTTTTGTTAACCCGGTAAGCCCACTGGGCCTAGAAGTCTCTTTTTCAGGGGTGGCCGGGAGGGGGGGGATACAGATGGTAAGAAACTGAAATTAAACCAGATTAAGCTGTTGGTGGTATTTTTATTGAATGAGGGAAATTTGGCCAGGAAACTGGGGAAATTCCTCTGCTCTTTTCGATAAGTGCCATGGGATCTTTAACATCCACCTGAACTACCACCAATCCAGGCAGATGGGACCTCGGTTTAACGTCTCATCCGAAAGGCGGCACCTCAGAAGTGCAGCACCCATCTCATGCTGCACTACAGTGTCAGTAGTAGGATATTAACCCAAGTGCCAGATGTGGGAACTGAACCCACAGCCCTCTGATCTCCCGGCCTCAGAGGCGAGTGTGCTACCTACTGAGCCACTGACACTGCTCTATATAACAAACACAGTTCACCTCTCAATCGTCTGTACTCTAAAGAAAACAGACCCAGGGCTCCAAGTCTGTCCTCACAACTCAGGCTCTTTATCCTCATTATGAATTTGATCGCCCTGCGCTGTACCCCCTCACGAGTTTTCATTTCAGCCTTGGTATGCGGTGACCAAAACTGGACACAATACTCCAAGCTTGGCCTAACTAATGCAGTATACAATGGAATGATAATCTCCTCATTTCTGCTACATAGATGTATTTTTATACTTCCAAAAATCCCATTTGCCCTTTTGATCACAGTATGGTAGTGGTTCTTGAAATTTAAGTCCTTGGAAATCAGAATACCCTGATCCTTTTCTTCATTTACTATTCTAAGTGCCTGGCCAACAGGCATATAGCCATTCCTTATACTATTTCTGCTGAAATGAATGACACTACATTTGTTCATGTTACATTCTAGTTTATATAGTTTAGCCCAAGTTTCCAGCTTCAGCAAGGATTCTTGCAAATTTTGAATATTTGAATATCAGATGCTTGATGCACAAGCGTCCCCAGTTTTGTGTCATCAGCAAATTTTGTGTGCCATATTCCTGCTACTTTAGGCATTTGAGCTATATGTATGTATGCGTGTGTATATACTGTATATATATATATATAATGGTAGCACGGTAGTGCTACCATATTTAGGGTTGAGGAGGTCTTTTAAGGTAAAGGGTCAAACTTCGTACCTTAATAACTTTGCCACCATTCAATGGATTTGCCTGAAAGTTGGAATGCATGATCAAGAACCATCCATCTTGGGATCTGCCAACTTTCGTACTGGTGGGATATAGAGCTGCGGAGTTATTAAGCGTGATCCGCGCACGTGTTTACGCTTTCTGGTGAATTCTTTGCTCACGCCTACAGGTCGCACGGGTTCCGGGACCGGTCCGAAAACTTCAGGGAACATGCGGCCGGGGTCCCCGATGTGCCTTTCGAAGATTTCGTGAAAGAATATTAAACAGTTCAAAAGTTATTCAAAAAACAATTCCCCATTATAAGTAAATGGGAAACGTTAACAAAAAGTTTGAAAGTGTCACAAATGCAGTTTTTACTTTCGCAAATGGACCTTTTACTTTCGCAAATCCACCATTTTGTTTTCAGTTGGTGATCAGAAAAATGCTTGGCATTTAAATTTGGGACCCTCTAGCAACACAATTATTTTTGTGTTTACCTAGTCAGACCCTGAGGATGCTAGGCATGTGTTTATTTTGAGGTTAAATACCCTAGAAATATGTTTTTCAAATTTCTAGAAAAAGTGGTGTCGTAAAGTAGTGTCACACTCACTAAAGCGTCACAAATTTTTGCGAAAGCTTTCGGAAATCACGACAGTACTTTTCCAGGCTATGGCAAAATGACAGCAATTCTTTGCCATCCTGCTGCAAAAGAATGGTTTGGTCTTTTTGGCTCAAATTTGGAGGGAACGCTGCCAACATCTCACAGATGTGCCTTGCAGTGTTCTGGTGAAAAAATATTACAGGGTGGCAAAGTTACGGCACTCCAAAGTTGACACTTTTCCCCATAGGATAACATTACGGCATCCGCCACATTATGGGAATCCTTTGCAGCCCTACTGCAAAATAACGGTTAGGTCTTTTGGGCTGAACTTTGAAGGGAAGAAAGCCAATATCCCACTGATGTGCCTTTTGGTGGTTTGGTGAAAAAATATTACAGGGCAGCCCAGTGATGGCACTCCTAAGTTGACGCTTTTTCCCAATGGATAACATTACGGCGTCCGTCGCTCTCTTCGGGGCCGTATCTGGAAACAGTATGAGATCACGGACTTTTACATCTAAAACACTTAGCCCCCAGATGGGGGGCTAAGTGCAAAACTAGCCAGGAAAGTCATAATTCATATGAAACTTACATTTTTTTTCTACGTTGTACGGTTCCTCAGATATAAGCAATTTAATATTCCAAGTCATTTTCTGCTCCGAGGCCCACTGTTATGTATACATTCTTTATTTTTACTGTGTTTTCCAATGCATTTTTTTGGGAAAAGAAGGGTGTGCCCTTTCGTTACTGTGCCAGTTAGCATTTCCAGTTGCATTTCCGTTACTGTCTGCGGCACCATTACCGGCTACGCCAGCATTTGCATTACGGTTTGCGTTTTCGCTTGCGTTTACATTTGTGTTTCTACGTCGTTTGGCGTTATTGTTGCTGTTACCATTACCTGTTTCATTTGCAATTGCGGTACCATGCACGTGCGTTATGGTCTGTGTTTCCGTACGCGCTTGTGTTTCTGTTTCGGTTCTGTTTCCTTTGGTGTTATTTTTGCTGTTACTGTTACCATTTGCGTTTACAATTGCGGTACCATGTCTGTGCACATAATGGTTTGCATTTCTGTACTCGCCTGCATTTGCATTTCTCTTTCCTTTGGCGTTATTATTGCTGTTACCATTACCATTTGCGTTAACAATTGCGGTACTTTGCCCGTGAACGTTTCAGTTTGCGTTTCTGTACGCACTTCTGTTCCCGCTTTCGTTTCTCTTTCCTTTGGCGTTATTCTTTATGTTAACATAACCATTTGCATTTACAATTGTGGTACCATGCCTGTGCGCGTTACAGTTTGCGTTTACGTGTGCGCTTGCGTTCGCATTTGCGTTTCTGTTCCCTTTCGCGTTCTTTTTGCTGTGACACTTAACATTTCCATTTAAAATACCGCTGCCATCACTGTTCGCGTTACCAGTTGCATTTTCGTACGTGCTTCAGTGTCCGTTTGCATCACTGTTCGCTCCGGCATTACTTTGAGCTTGCGTTTCTATTAACGTTTCCTTTACCATTTATGTTTGTGTTACCACGTGCGCCACTGTTCACGCTTCTGTTTTCATTGCTGTTCCAGTTCCTATGTCACAAGACATCACGTGGCTCCCGCCACCACATTACATTCACTATTTCTCGTCATCATTCTCAAAAAGAAGGGAAATTGGAGGCAAAAAACTCCATTTAATGCATTAGTTAGGGTTGTTCCACAGCGACACAAGCGAGGAAATTTGGTGTTAGGGTTAAAAGCCCCTTGGACCCCCAGCCCACCCCCAACGGCATTTGGGTGCACGTTGGGGTCATCGATCTAACTCTCACCTATTCTCCTATACCTCTGCTTCTTCACAGATGTGATGGGGTGAGAGTTAGGGCTGACGACCCCAAAGCGCACCCCGATGCCGGTTGTGGGGGTGGGCCCAAGGGGGGCTTTCAACCCTAACACCAAATTTCCTCACTTTTGTCGCTCTGGAACAACCCTAACTAATGCATTAAACTGAGTTTTTTGCCATATATATATGTGTGTGTGTGTATATATATATATATATATATATTATATATATGTATTTTTTAAATAAACACGGGTCCAAAATGGATCCAAGCTGCACCACACTGGAGACAGTCACCCATCAGCCTTCAGCTATCCAACTAGTAGTTACAATATTTTCGAAAGGAATTCAACAGAGCTCACTCAATATACTGTCAATCTGGTAGCCAAGTGCCCTGTCACTTGCAGCTCCTTAAAAGCCTACTATACCATCACTCCATCCTCCCTAAAATGAGCTCCATATGTACCAGCAATGTAGTACAAATGGGCTCTCTTGCACTACTGAGCTGTCAGTTATCTCACCATAGCCTTAAACAGATGAACAGTAGAAATCCGGGCTTATAACATCTTTTCCTAAAATTGTTTTTCATACTGGAGCTTTCAGATCAGTTAGAGCAATATTTAAGTTTCTTACAACCTCACAGATTCCTTCAAAACCCTAGGGAGAAACAGCACAGGACTACAGTGCTATTAGACTGGATGGCATTCTAAATGCAACTAGTGCATTCTCCAGAGTGATGTCTATCCCTTTCCCCACCCCCAATATTCAGGGGGTATCTCAGCAGCATCCAGCTGGCACACACTACTAATGATCTAAGCTGGCATATGGAAGAACTACAGGAGGCAAGGAAGTGTAGTGGCTAGAACAAAAGCTTGGAAATGATAAGACACAGGTTCAAATCCCACCAGAACAACTTACTCCGCGACCCTGAGCAAGTTAAACTCTCAGAGCTTCATTCCACCCAGCTATGCAAGTGGTTAAAAACTGGGCCACACTGAAAATTAGATATTACATCTCAGCTGGGCTATCCTAAGTAAAAAAAAAAAAAATGGTACTACATCTATAAAAGAAATACCACGAGGCAACATACTCAAGTTGGACATGCCCTCTACCACCAGTGTGTGTTGTGCACAGACACATAAACTAGGTGATGGGGTGGAATATAAGGCAACAACAGGGGCTATTAAACTAAACTGCACATCAGCTTGAACCAGTGCTGTATGCTCACTCCAACATTTCTTGTGCGCTGACTACCCGGGTTCATGCCCAGAGCTCCCACCTTCAATCAATGGAGAGGCCTGAAAGAGGAGGAGTAACCATTCCAGAGAGTGCATTATTTCTCCTGGGAGTGGGGGGCTTCAGTCCTCAGTGTAATATTACCACTTGGGTGACCACAGGTGGCAGTGCACGTGAGGACTTTGTGAAAGGGGCTGCTGAGCAGAAGTCTGAAGCAGCACGCTTTGGCATGCGTGAGCATCTTGAGCTTGATGCCAATGTCCATGAGGTAAAATTCAAGGAAAAAATTCCTGCCAGCAGGATGAAGACATGGGTACTCCTGGGCCTTGCGCTCTCTACTTGAGGGGTGAGAGTGAAATTACAGGAAGCAGAAATACAGCATCCGGTCATGTACTGGTGCAATGACCAACTGAAGGCAACAAACAGTAAACGTGTTCACCAGTAAACTGGCAAAACCTGACTAGCAGAAAACAGCTCGAGACAACACTTAAGTGGGAAGTGTTTTTATTTCATGCAGTCCAACGTCACATAATGACAAGACTGGAAAAGTGACAAAGCAGCTCCCAGAGCAAAAAAAACACTACCTGACATGTTTCATATCTACACAGACACTTTCTCAAGTTGATAAAGCATCTGTGTAGACATGAAATGCGTCAAGGAGTGTTTTTGTTCTGGGAGCTGCACTGTCACTTTTCCAGTCTTGTTATTATGTGATGTTGGACTGTATCAAATAAGTAAGCAATAACCCACAACAGGGTATGTGGTTATAAGGATTAAATCCCTATAACCCCATACCCTGGAGTGGGTTACTGAGCTTATAACATGGGTTATGTTTAAAAAAAAAAGGAAAGAAAATCCACAATGGTGTTTTTTTCCCCTCTGAATAGGGAAAATCTGAGTGTATCCTGCCGACTTGAAAAGTAGTCCCCAGAACTCATGTATATGTTATATGGTTTATGAACATACAAATGCCAGAAACAGAGTCCTGAAATGATTTCTGACATTAGTATGTCCATAAAATAAATCACACATGCATGCGTCACTTTGCTGTGACATTCCTGCATGGCGAGCTTCTCACTGTCTCTCTCTCGTTGCTGCTTCTAGGCTCGTGGGGTTACAAAGAGCATCCTCCATTTACACTGTTTTATGGCACTTACTGATTTGGGATGTGCGAGGAGAAAAGAAAGGACACTGTGTATCTTGAGGGAGGGAGGGGAAATCTGTGTGCGGGACAGCCAGCTGTGAGCTACTCCAGTTCGCTGTCTCCTGCTTGCTGTCTCGTTGGCTAAAGATGTTTCCTGGCAATTACTGTTGTCCTCTGTGGTGCCAGCCAGAAAGAACAGAAACTGGACCGGAGGGAGGGAAAAGTTTCTTTCACTGATTGCATTACTTTTTCCTAATTCCTCTGCCATGCCAGCCAAAGAGGTACCCCCAAAACAAGGAGCAGCTCAATGAAAACTCAAGGCAGAGAAAGAAGAGACTGCAGGATTTGTGAATTAAATGTTCTGGTCTCTTTATCGCTGCCAGTGTCTCTCTCCCACTCTCTCTCGTTGTCCACCATGCGGTGAGCTGCTTGTTCTTGCTGTCTCTCTCATCTTTTCTCTCTCTCCACACATACTACTGCTAGAGGTAGGTTCCAGCCTTTCTTGTGCAGCTTCATGGTGTGCAGAAAATGGCTGCTTTTCAGTTTTTCATTTCTGTCTGTGAGCAGGCATATGCCTTAAGGTGCAGCTGCTGCCCACCCTCAGACCTGCTACTCTGGCTCCTGCCCTCCCTTGGGCACTTCCTAATCTCGAGGCTCTCCCGAGTGCATGACTCAGAAAGGGTGCTGCCATCCTTGGCGGCTTGTTATCGTCCCTGCAGCTGCCACCCACACTCGGATCTGCTACTCTGTCTCCTGCCCTCCCTTGGACACTTCATCTCCAGGCTCTCCCCGAGTGCGCACCCCGGAAAGGGTACTGCCATCTTTGGTGGCTTGTTATCACCCCTGTAGCTGCCACCCATCCTCGGACCTGCTTCTGAGGCTCCTGCCCTCCCTTGGGCACTTCCTAATCTCCAGGTACGCTCTGCTGGCCACTGCCTCCTCCGAAGACTCCTCCTATCTGTGCTGCTTGCCGCTATTTTAATTAGTGCTGTAGACCGCGAGAGAAGTGCTGGCTGAGGACTTTACAGTGCTGGCTCACATTTCTTGTGTTGGCTCACATTTTTGCTTAATTTTAAATATTTTTTTCCATGATATATGCTGGGGATATTAAATGTGTTACATTTGTGTATGAATTATATTGGGGATGTTAACTGTGTAAAAAACTGGGTTTAGTTCAAATTGTTATTATTGTTTTTCTCTGTGGCTTAAGCCCTGCAATCTCTCCCTATCCCTCCCTCTGTGTTATCTGTTGTTTCAGTCCATTGCCTCTTGGCACTGACCTGCCCACCACCCCCATTTGTTTCCTTACCCTGCTTGACTAATTTTCTCTGCCTACCCACATTCTGTTCTGTAATTATCTCCTGCTCCGGTCCCCTGCTGTGCCCCTGCCTCATTTCTTATTCTGATCCCTACCCTAAGTTCTACTGCTCACCCTTGTTTTATATTTATCTCCTCTCCTCTCCTTCTCTCTTCCTCTTCTCTCCAGGCTCTCCCGGAGTGCATGCTGCGGAAAGGCCGCTGCCATCCTTGGTGGCTTGTTATCATCCCTGCAGCTGCCGCCCACCCTCGGACCTGCTACTCTGGCTCCTGCCCTCCCTTGGGCACTTCCTAATCTCCAGGTATACTCTGCTGGCCACTACCTCCTCCAAAGACTCCTCCTATCTGTGCTACTTGCCACTATTTTAATTAGCGTTGTAGACCGAGAGACCAAGAGAGAAGTGCCGGCTCACATTTTTGCTTAATTTTAAATGTTTTAAGGATTGATTTTCCCATTTTCTCGTTATAGCATTGGGCCATTAGGGGCAACATAAACCTCACTGTCCCATTGTAGTCTGCTTACTTAGCACAGATTACATACCTCACTTTGGAGGTCGGCGCTGACCCACCATTTCCCTAGCTTTCTTCCTCCTTTCTACGTCCCCCTTTCTACATCCTTCTCTAAACCAGGAAACATGATCTCTTTCTGCATCTCTCCCCTGCACCTCTTCCTCATACTTTCCACTCTGGTCTCTTTCGTCCCTTTAATTGCAATATGCTTCCATTCCTCAACACACTTCCCTTGCAAACCCTACTACCCTGCTAACCCCCTGCTTCAACCAAGTGGTAGTTCCAATGTCTTTTCATCATATCTGGACCCACTTCTCTACACGGATTTCCACCCCACTCATGTCTTTACCTTACTCCTACACTTTACTGTGCATCCTTTAATTTCAACTCTCCACCTTCAGTTATTCACTTCATTCCTCTAAACCATCTAACAAACCTTGGTTCACGGGTATCAAGCTGCATTTCATCATTATCTATCTCTTACTCCTCTCAGCAGGAGACATAAATCCCAACACAGGTCCAACACTCAGTAAAGCCCTTACCCTATTCACTCCCCCCTCCTCAGACTCTGCTCCAACCGCCAGTTTTACTCCCTCATGGCCTAAAAATCCTTAACCTTAATATTCACAGTCTGCGCCGTAAACTTGGACTACTACTCTCAATTGTAGGGTCCCTCAGTCCAGACATCCTCATTGTATCAGAGACCTGGTAAACAAAAAAATCCCTGATGCTTCTATCACAATTCCTGGATATGTCATTACCCGTCAGGACCGCTCTGGTAGGGGTGGGGGTGTAGCTATCTACTCATCCTCCTTTCTCCAAACCACTACTGTTCTATCGACTACCGACTTCAATGCCTATGAAGTCCTCGTCATTAGATTATCTCTACCCTTTTCCATACCAATATTTATCGCAGGAGCCTACTGCCATCCTGGTCTACACCACTCTGTAGCCACTGATCTAATCACCACTACTGGGTCCCTTACCTCTTCACGTGAGCTCTACCTGTTAGGAGATCTAAACCTGAACTGGTTGTCACTCACCCTAGATAAGACTTGTACTGAAATAGCAGCCCTTAACCTGTCCCGATTAATCACAGAACCTACTTGTCTAAACCAAAAATCCCATAACAACACTCTCACAGACTGGGCCCTTACCTCCCATCCTCACAGGGTAATCCAGTCGGGCCTACTGCCAGATGATCTTAGCGATCATCATATGATGTACATAGCTAGGAAAGTACACAGACCTGAGGCACCCCACAAACTACTAACGATCCACCTTTACAAAACATTAGACCTTGCCCCTCTACATCATGACTTAACTCACGTTGACTGTGTCCCTATATCCGCAGCCAAAACTATCAGTCACGCCCTGGCTTATTTCAAAGATAACTTCATCAACATAGAAACATAGACTTTGATGGCAGATAAGGACCACTTGGCCCACCCAGTCTGCCCATTTCCCTACCTACTGGATAAGCTGCAGATTCTAGTTAACCAACAGCCTACTTCCTGCAACCCCCCACTATAACTGCCTTGTGTCTGTCCCATGCATGTTTGAATTCTCCCAATGTTTTAGACCCAACGACTTCCTCAGGAAGGCTGTTCCATGTATCCACCACTCTCTCTGTGAAAAAAAATTTCCTCACACTACCCTGAGCCGTCCCCCCTCTATCTTTAAATTGTGCCCCCTTGTTCTTACACATCTCTTTTTCTGAAATATGCTACCCTTCTGGACTTTGTTGATTCCCTTGACGTACTTGAATGTTTCTATCATGTCCCCCCTGTCCCTCCTTTCATCAAGAGTATACATATTAAGCTCTCTCAGTCTCTCTTCATATGGTTTCTGCTGCAGACCCTGCACCATTTTAGTTGCCCTCCTCTGAACTGCTTCCATCGAGTCTATGTCCTTGCGTAGATGAGGTCTCCAAAACTGCACACAGTACTCCAGATGGGGTCTCACCAACTGTCTGTACAGAGGGATAACCACTTCCCTTTTTCTACTTGTGATGTCCCTTCCTATGCATCCCAGTATCCCCCTGGCTCTCCTTACCGACTTTTCACATTGCTTACCAACCTTTAGGTCGTCTGATATGACTATCCCCAGGTCCCTTTCCATTTTTGTTGTTGTTAGTACCTCCTCTGCTATTGTGTACTCTTCTACTGGGTTTTTGTTTCCCAGGTGCATTACTTTGCACTTCTTTGTATTGAATCTAAGTTGCCATATGTCTCACCATTCCTTCAACCTTGCCAAGTCTCTTCTCATCTTTTCTACCCCCTGTATCAACTCTGTTACAGATCTTTGTGTCATCTGCAAAGAGGCATACCTTTCTCTCCAAACCCTCTGCAATGTCACCTATAAAGATGTTAAAGAGGACTGGACCCAGTACTGAGCCCTGAGGTACTCCACTAGTAACCCCCCTTTCTTTGGAATGTGTTCCATTCACTATTCCCTTCTGTGTCCTGTTGTGCAGCCAGTTTGCTACCCAGGCTACCACCCTGGGACCCACTCCCAGGCTGGCTAACTTGATTATTAATCTTTTGTGCGGGACTGTGTCAAATGCCTTGCTAAAGTCTAGGTAGGCCACATCCACAGCCCCTCCCTGGTCTATTACTTTGGTCACCCAGTCAAAGAAATCAATTAGATTCGTCTGACATGACCTTCCTGCTGTAAATCAACGTCTGGAACAAACATGCTCCCCTGAAGCAAGTTAGAGTGCGTGGTAGTCACCTCCCCTGGGTAAACCCTGAACTCCTGGCCTGTCAGCAAGCGTGTGATAAAGCATGGAAAACCCACAAATCCTCCAAACTCCCTTGTGACTATGCTATCTATCGGCCACTCCGAAATGCCTGTACCAAAGCCATCCTCCTGGCCAAAGCGGAATATTTCTGGTCCACCTTTAATACTAACATAAACAATCCATCAAAGTTTTGGAAAGTAGTTCACTCACTTTTCCCAAACTAACCCCCTATCTTCACTGCTCAAAATAAACAACCAATTCATTGCTGACCATCCTACAGTAGCAGCAGAATTCAATTCCTACTTTACCTCTTGTGCCTCCACTCTGTTAGCCTCCCTCCCTCCACACCCTACTACTCTTCCTCCCTCCCTCCCTTCCAATTCCTCCCAACACCACCAATTAGCAGAGAGATTTGCCTCTTCGCCAGTCTCTCCCAATGACACCTTAAAGGCACTACTCTCTATCAACCCAGCTAAGGGCAGCGCCCCTGATGGCCTTGACCCGAAGCTGCTGTACCTCTCTGCTCCTGCTATTTCCCTCCCTCTCGTTGATCTCCTCAACCTGTTGTTCCACACTGCGACTATCCCTGAAGCCTGGAAACGTGCTACAGTTCTCCCCCTACCAAAGGGAGGTGATCTCTCTCTTCTCCTGGGAATTACTGCCCCATCTCGCTTCTACCCACCCTGGCTAAACTTCAGGAACACCTTGTTCTCTCCCAACTCTCCTCCTTTCTTGCCGACTCCTCCTTCTTCACTCCCTTTCAATACGATTTTCAGAAGAATCACTCCACAACCACTTCCCTACTTAAGACTCACTGACTCTATCCATTCAGCCATGGATAGTGGTCACATCACTTCTGCCATCTTTGTCGACCTTGCTAAGGCTTTTGACACAGTCTCCCACTCCCTCCTCCTTGAAACTCTCTCTCATCAGCTGGCTTGTCTCTGTCTGTCTGCAACTGGTTCAGAGCCTACCTGGTAGGTAGAACTCAATCTGTTAAAATAGCTGACTCTACTTCCCCTCCACTACCCATCTCTACTGGTGTGCCTCAAGGCTCCGTACTTGGCCCTCTCTTATTCTCAATTTTTCTAAACCACCTACCATCAGTATGCTCCTCGTCCTCCATCCATATGTATGCTGACTGGCCAGTCTCCCTCCGGTGCAACTTCCAGACTACAGCTTGAATTCAATAATGTTCAATGCTGGCTAAGTCCACATCAACTCTTCCTAAGCACCAAGAAAAAAGTCTCCATGACATTTGGCACTAGGCAGAGACTCTCTAGGCTGCCCTTCCTTCCCTCCTTCCACACCCTTGACGGGATAACACTAGAGGACACCACCTCTTTCAAATATCTGTGTTTCTGGCTTGACCAACACCTTAACTTTTCTGTACATATTGACGCCATCCTGAAAAAAATGCACCCCAAGCTCGGCACCATTTACAGAAACCATAGTTCCTTACCAATACCAGTCAGGCGTCATCTTGTTCAGAAGGTGATACTCCCTATTTTTGACTAATGTGACATAGTCTACAGTGCTGCTCCTAAGTTCTCCCTTACCAGGTTGGATACTTTCTTCAATGTTTTCTGTCGCTTTGCTCTTGACTCCACCTCCCGCACACATCACTGTACCTTGTATCATTCTCTAGCTTTCCCCTTCCTTGAGTGTAGGCATCTCTCTCACTGTGCCAAGTTCACTTCTAAATTCTGGGTTGGGACTCTCCCCTTTTACCTCTCCTCCTTATCTCTGCTCCACCTCCCTCCTCCCGCCCTCTCAGATATACTGATGCATGCACTCTAGCTATTCCCCATCGCTCTACCTTGGACAGGAAGCTTTCTCCTACTGCTTCCCAAAGCTTTGGAACTCACTGCCACCTCCTATCAGACTTTCCTGTTCCCCATATTCAATTTCCTTAACCCTTCATAATTTATATTTCCCTAACTGCACTTGTTCTTAGCCCCCCCCCCCCAACACTCCCCATTCTGGCGCATTATCATTTAGCCCTACTTTACTTCTATTCTCCTAACTGTACTTGTTCTTAGCCCCCTTCACAATCCTCCCAATCCCTTGCACACTATCCCCTACTCCTCTATCCCTGACTTACCTCCTGTCTCCTAACTGAAACCTTCCTCTGATTACTTCCTCACATGCTACCTCCTAATTATATCCCCTCCTCCCACCCCCTACTACAACCTATCGTGCCATTTCGACACTTTACTACCATCCACAAGCTACTGTGCTATTTCGACACTCTACGGCTGTCCTTCTCCCCCAGAACCCTGAACTCTGTCTTCCCCCCTACTGATGCTCTCCCCTTTTTCCATTCCTAGTTTACCCCTATTTTCTCCAGCCTATCTATTCCTCATCCTTCTTCTCCCTCCGGTCACCCACCACACTCCACTTCTCCTCCCTGCCCCCCTCCTTCTCTCCCCTCTTTTTCTGCCTGGTCCTGTCCCCCTTGCAGGATTCTCTGTCATCCTGAAGGGGTATAGATATTGGCTCCCTTTCTACCCCTCTTTCTTTCTCCCCACTTTCTAATCCTGACCCCCTGGCAGGGTTATCTGCATCCTGAATGGGTACAGATTCTCTCTCTCTCTCTTCCCCCTCCCCCTCTCTCCCCACTTTCAAATCCATCGCCTGCCCACCTCCCTTCTTCCTTATCCCCTTCCTCCCTTCCTGTTCCCCTGCCCCTCTCTTCTCTACCACCCTGCTCCATTTCTTTCCCCTCCCTTTCTGCCTGGTTCTAACCCCCTTGCATGGTTCTCAGCAATCTGGATGGGTATAGATCTTGGCTGTTCCTCTCTCTCCCCCTCTTCCATCCCCCACCCTCTACCCCTCACCCATCCACTTCCCCACTTGTCTTATAACTGCCCTCCCTTGGGTATACAATAGCACTTTGAATCTTGTGCTCAGCCTACTACTTCTAGCACTTCAAATGTGTTATCCATACTCTAACCTTTACCCTACTAGATCACCTGCTCTTGGGTTGTTGCAATGTATGTTATATCCAAATATGGTTTTGTTTACCCTGGCCAGTTGATCTGCAGTATTTCTGCTCTGTAATTGTACTATGCTTATTTTCCCAACTCTTGCCTCCGGATGCTTCTGAAACCAGTTGTTTACAGCTCATGTTGTCTTTCCTGGTGAAACATTTTCCAAATAAATAAATTAAGGGATATTCACAAGACATGTTTGGAGGGAAGTAGTTCTGGCCTTCTGACTGTGGATTAACCCTTAGGCTGCTGACAGAAACAGAACATACAGGAATTCTGGACTGATACATCAGTCCATGGCACTTCATGGGTTAAATAGAACAATTAATCCACAGTCGGTTGATGGTCTTTGACCAATTAGGTTTCCTCCGTTTTCCAACCCATGTTATAAAAGCATTTACCACATAAATGCTGTGTCTCCAGCTGTTTTCTGCCAGTTAGGACTCAGCAGTTTACTCCATGCAGACCAGTTTGAGAGTGAAATTACTCTGGTAGTTAAGTTCCCTACTGCCCACTGGCTCTGCCATGGGTGGGGGGCTAAGCCGTGGAGTAGCCATTCGACAGATGGGGTGCAATGGGGAGGGTAGGTAAGGTAACATATGGCCGGCCAGATTCCATTTATGCACACCACTATGGGTTAACCATCATTCAGCTTTTGTGTAGTTTCCTTAAGGAATATTATTTAAACTTTTTAAAAACGGGACCCATCAACTGATGCTTTTGTAACCCCTAGATGGCGCTATCCCAGGGGCTACTACCCCTGCCTGATTTGCCACTAACAGGTTGAGGCCTGGATCCAATGGCGAAAGCCTCCACCCAGAGGTCCAGGGTTTGCAATAGCTAAACTAACTGGTCATGCGTTTCCTGGGACACTGCAACCCCTTTCTTCCCACTCAGTGGCCCACACAATATATCAGAATTACCTTCACAGTATACACTTACCCCAGGTCTGGTTCGCACTGGGACCTCCTGTGGAAATGAGATACAGTGCAACAATCCGCAGTACAGTACTCTTTAATACAGACAAATACCTCAGGCAGTATAACTTGCTGAAACAAGCAGCTCTGACTTATTTAGGGATATATACAAGGACAGGGGAAACTAAGACTTAATTGCTTTATCACTCTAATAATAATCTACCCATGGCTCTGCGCGACAGGCCTATCCCTATCCAGTTACCGTCCTAGGTACCCAAGCCCTCTAGTGGCTAGTCCAAACCGTGGCAGCTGGTGAGGCCCTTTACACACAGAAAAGGAGGAATTAAACAAAGTCAACAGTAATAGTAATTCCATTTGGATTTAATGTGGCAATCTCAACAGGGAGCAACCCTGAATTAGTACTCACGACCCCAAATAAGATAGAGGTCCTTCAATGTCAGCAGGGCTCACTTGAGGTACACAAACCTCTTCACACATCCATATAAAAGAAAGTACTTATACCAGGCAGGCTGCATCTGTATCCCGATCATACTACTGCACAATACCGGAGAACACACAGCAGATTCAGTTCTGACAGACCGAGTGCAATTTTCTGAGTCTTCCAGTCTTCCACCACAGGGTGAGCCTGGTTTCTACTCTTCAAGAGATCCTTTGATTCTTTTCATACAGGCTGATTCAGTCTAACAACTGTTACACAAGCTGCAGACGGAACTCTGGGCCTATACACGTTTTTGACTAAAACTGCACACTGAAAAAGCACAGGGCTCCTTCCTTCTTCACTGCCAAAGCTCCAACTGAACTCCAACTGACGAGCAGGCACTTCCTTTGAGTTCCTCCCAGTTCTTGACTGGATTGGCTGTCACTCTAACAGACTGCTGCTGTTGGTCCAAAAAGGCACTGAAGTCTAAACTACATCTCCCAGAGTCACTGCCGCATACACAATCCCTCTTGTGGCTGGCTCAGATTATGAGTCCAGTTCTGATTACGTCCAAGGCATCATTTTAGAGCTAACTTACCCCACACTGATTGGTCCAGTTCAGCAGTTCAAAACTAGAATGGGGAACTAGCAGACACAGTTCTGACTGCAAAGAAAGCAGGTTAGACAAACTGTAATTTCATTATTACTCTAAATAATTTCTGGCAAACAGTTACATCTTTCAAATAGGTTCCCTTTGCACTCCTAGTGACTGCAAAAATGAAGTGAATTGGCAGCTCGAGTGGTACTCAGAGAAACACACAGTCCCCCATACAAACTACATTATGTCTGCAAGCAGACAGCTCTTAAAGAGACAGTACCAGAGGCTCTAAAAACACTCACTGATAAATGGCTTAAATGCCAAACACCATTCAGGCTTGGAGCATTCAAGCAAGCTCCTGGAAGTCTTTTGGGAACCCCCATTTGCAGGGGGGTTACACTTTTTTTTTCTTTAAGAAGTATTTTTTAAATGAATATTCAGTATGAACTTGTTTTAAAAGATTCCATGTTACTTGTACTTATATCCATTGTTAGCTATACATTATTGTTTTGTGCTTTACTGATTGTATGTTGTACTATGGTATACAGAGTCATACCTGAAAAAGGCGCATTTGTCTCTAGCACACTTACCTGGAAATCAAAATAGAACTAAACTAATTAGACAGGGGCAGTCAGGACACTGAGGGGGTGTAAACACATGATTCAAAAAGAAATAGAATTATGTAAAGTTCACATCGAAACTACACCAGTAAAGGTGAAAAAGAAGTAAAAACACTAACACTACATGCCAACCTGATGCCATCATATTCTTATAACTGAACAGCTGGGTGGGAGAACAAATCTTTTTTTCTTTTAATGGAGTTGGAGGAACCCTTAAGTACACATGTTAAAAAAAAAAAAAAAAAAGGGATCAACAATTATCCTTTGAGCAGTCTACTCCCTTCCACTTCCAGCCTAAACACATGCACAGGGATAGGGCTGGTTTTGAAAGCAAAGCACTGGGGGCACTACGGGTCAAGACGCAAAATAAAGAGTTCCGTGAGAATGAGGTGGGAGCTGCAGTTAACAGACATCACCTCTTTAATAAGGGTAGCACCTACCCAGCCTGTTTGAGTAAAACTTTAATGACCCAAGGTCAACAGCATTTCAGCTAATCAGTATAAATATTATCCTTATCTGGAGAACAGGGCTTTTCAGCCCACTGAAAACATGACCTCAATCACGGGCATGTCACGACCTTTCCAACCTGCTCCTCAGTCTGATTTAGTGCCTTGCTGAAACCCATAGCCTACAAGGGTCTGTTTTAATTAATACTAGAGTTCCCTAGACTATTGGGGGTAATGGCACTTGTTTTCAGGTCATCTAGGCCTAATAGGCTCACACTGAGAGGTGATTTGCTGCTAATTGACAGCACTGATCAGTAAATGAGGTCTAGGTGGGACATAGGAGCCATGTGAAAAATGTCAAACACAGACAAAAAATATAATTCAATGTACTCAGCTTGTCTGATGTCATCCTATCACATCCACCTGCAGTTTTTTTAAGAGGGGGGCGCAATCTAAGCACCTCTCCTGATTCGCACTCTCAAATAAGAATCATTTCCCCAATTCAATCAACAACTCTCAGTCATTGAGTCAATCAGGCCATCGACGTTGCAAAAAAAAAAGTTAGATTCACCACTTGCCACTACCAATTAAAATTTCTGGCAAATAAAATCATGAAATCTGTTTTATGAATTACAAATTAATTTGGTTTGGTCTTTAGGAGCTGCAGACGCCTCCTGGAGAACTTTGAGAAATATGAATTAAACAGAATTCGGCTTATATTTTACATTAGTTCTGTACTGTCACCCCCATTATTTATTACTGAGGTCATTTGCATAAAAATTGGATATTTGTTCCTTATGGGTTTATCTACCCCAGTTGCCTATTCTCCAGCTGAGGTTATAATCTCTGAACTACTGAGCCATGAGCTGGTACAAGAAGTTTAAGTCTTCCAAACTGCACCGACATCCATTCTCAGTTTTAAAACAGCTTGTACACAGTATCTACTTGTAACTGTTTCTGACATTTGTTAACTGTTGACTTGTACTGTATCATTTTGTTGTCATGTACTGGGCACTTATGAAAAAGGGTCCTTGCCCATTAAGGTTTTCCAGTATAATAAATAAAAATGAATGAATTAACAATACTCTGTAATATCACTGTCACTCACATGTCATCAGACTGGGATGCCACAACAGAGGGTTACGATTTCAAGAAGGGAATGAGCTCTCAGACAGATGAACCCATAGAAATAAAAATCCTTTGTACAAAATTCTATTTTTTGTTTGCCGGCAATTTGCCTCCCATTCGGAAGGCTCTGGCCCCCTGCTCCCACTCCCCGCATCCCTAGGCTTACACCCCTGGGTGGAGGCCCTCTCCCAGGAAACATGGTCTTGAGGCCCTGGCTTGCTCAGGTGGGTCACAGGAGCAGGAGCCCCCAGCGCCCCCCCCGGAGAAGGAAGCAGTCCATGGGACGCTCAATCCTTCTCCCCCAGCTGGCTCTCTGACTCCCGAGTCCATCCTCGAACCTGAGATGTCAGCACCGCAGACAGACACCTTGCTGCTGCGCTGGTGGGCTGGGCTTGTGCAAAATTTTTAAGAATAAATAACAGTGGGTAGTGGAAGCCTTATACAGAAGACATATGACATTGAACTGTGTGTAAATGTTAAGCTTTTCACAGTTTTCTCTAAACTGACAGCAGCTCTTCAAAGTTGCAGTGTCTTCAGTTTTCCTGTAGTATGACATGGGACTCTTTTCACGGTACTTAAAATTCTTTATCACTCCAGCACAATATTCCCACAGCACTTACAAAATGTTAGCCTATACTGCTGGGTAGAGTATTTCAGGACAATATTTTATGATGCTTCGGAATCTTTACTATTTCAAACTTACCAGTACTGAGATGAAGACAGGAACAATTAGGCCCTGGACACACCACAGAACTGTTTTTGGAAACCGTTTTTAAAACCAGTTTAGCTAAACCATTTCAGTGCAGCCACACTACTCAGTAAATACAGGTTACTCACCTGTAACAGGAGTTCTAGGAATGGCATATGTTGTTCATCCACACTTACTGGCAGGTTTCGTGCCGCTTTAAATCTTGCCAGAAGGTCTTCAAGCTGGCTCCTCCCACCCACCCGGGTGGTAAAACTCTCGGCTCCGCCCCATGACGCCAGATCTAGCCCGCTGGAAGCCAGGTTGTTCGTCGAAGCCGGGGAGGTCAGGTGGGTTGTGTGGATGAACAACATATACCATTCCTAGAACTCCTCTTACAGGTGAGTAACCTGCATTTCTAGGGACATGGATATGTTATTCTATCCACACTTACTAGCAGACTCCTAGCAGGTCTCCGGGAGGAGGGAGGCAAGGCGCACACCCCCTACTTAGGGAATAAGGACTGGAGAACCGAGGTCCCAAAACCAGCATCCTGGTGTGACTCAAGGTCGATGTGGTAGTGGGTAATG
Organism: Neoceratodus forsteri; assembly: GCA_016271365.2. Classification (NCBI taxonomy): domain Eukaryota; kingdom Metazoa; phylum Chordata; order Ceratodontiformes; family Ceratodontidae; genus Neoceratodus; species Neoceratodus forsteri. The sequence goes on along the minus strand of CM057454.1, from coordinate 675,985,814 downwards.
AAGGTGTGTGCTGACTTCCAGGTAGCAGCCCTGCAGATTTCCTGGATAGGGACGTCCCTGGAAGCAGCCACCGAAGCAGTGTTACGGCAGGTAGAATGAGCTCTTATCCCTTTGGGAGGCTCCATGCCTGCCAGACTATAGCAGAGATCTATGCAGGAGGTGACCCACCTGCCTAATGTCCGCTTGGCTGCAGGTCTGCCAGGTGCAGCTTCAGTGTAGGTGAGAAACAGCTGGCAAACCTCTCCCCGAACTTCAGCCGTCCGCGCCTTATAATAAGAGAGCGCTCTTCTAGGGTCCAGAGTATGGAGCCTATATTTGGCCTCCGAGGTGTGACTGGGGTAGAACACTGGCAGAGTCAACACCTGGTTAAGGTGAAACTCCGACACCACCTTTGGAAGGAATTTCTGGTGGGGGCGCAGGACAACCTTGTCCCTGTGGAAGACCAGATAAGGAGACTCGATGGAAAGCGCCTGGAGCTCTCCCATCCTTCTGGCTGACATGATAGCCACCAAGAAGATGGTCTTCTACAACAGGCGAGAGATGTCACACCTGTGCATTGGTTCGAATGGCTTGCCCATGAGCTTAGCCAATACCAGCAGTAGATCCCACAGAGGTGGAGGTTCTCGCACTGGAGGGGATATGTGATCAAGGCCTTTGGCAATCCCGACCCTTCTCCTGCGCCACCGACTGCTTGGCCCACGCCGAAGCAGAGATGGCTGCCAGGTGCACCTTAAGGGTCGTCGACCGAAGCCCTAGCTGAGAAAGGGACAATAGGCAGTCCAGAATGCTGGCCAAGGAACAGGAGGAAGGGTCCAACCCCTTATTCTGACACCAAATGGAGAATCTCTTCCATTTGAAGGCATAGCATTTTCTGGTCGACTTCTTACGGGACGCCTCAACAACCTTGAAGACCTTGTCGGAAAGACTCAAGGCCTGAAACTCTAGCCGCTCAGGAACCAGGCCATCAGGTGCAGGGATTGAAGGTCCAGGTGGAGTACCTTCTCCTGGTTGACTGAGATCAGGTCTGGGTGGGATGGAAGCCGCCTCGGGAGCCTGGAGCTGAGGCTGAGGAGATCTGGATACCAGAACTGGCGGGGCCAGTCTGGGGCTACCAGAATCACCTGCACCTTGTTCCTCCTTGCCTTGAGAAGCACCTTGTGGATCTAGGGAAATGGGGGAAAGGCGTAGAAGAGGCCCGGGGTCCACGGCCTCAAGAAGGCATCCCCCTGCAGTGAGCCCTGCTGAGGGAGGCGGGCATGAAATAGCCTCAGCTTCGCATTCTCCCTTGAGGCAAACAGGTCCACCTGAGGTGTGCCCCAGTGGGAGAACAGATTGTGTACTACCTCAGGCAGGAGAGACCACTTGTGAGATGCAGCACCTATCCGGCTTAGGGCATCGGCCAGAGTGTAGAAGGCTCCCACCACATGGATGGCTAGCAGATCCATCTCCAGTCTGCTCATGAGGGACCAAGTGCGGAGAGCTTCCTTGCATAGGGGCAAGGAGCGCATCCCGCCCTGGTGGTTTAGGCAGTACATGGTCGTGTTATTGTCCATCTGGACCTGGACCACTTGACCCCGTACAAACAGAGCGAAGGCGGTGAGGCTAGTTGGACCGCTCGAAGCTCCAGCAGGTTGATGTGGCATCGAGACTCCTGAGGGGACCAGAGGCCATGCGCTCTGTGCTCCCCCAGATGGGCACCCCAACCCAACAGAGAGGCATCGGTCGTTAGAATGACCATTGGCTCGGGGCGGACAAATGGGATGCCCTCCTGCAGATGAGCTGGAAAGATCCACCACTGAAGAGCGTTTCACATCTCCTGGGTCACCGCCACTGGCTGGTCCAGAGGACAGGAGCGTTGCTGACCATTGGCGGGCCAGCCCCCATTGAAGGGGAAGCATCTGCCAGTGGGCCCAACGGACCACGGTGGTACAGGCCGCCATGAGGCCCAGGAGGTGCAGAAGTCCCGGGCAAGGTGCAATTGCCCAAACAGAAATGATTGGGCAAAGGAGGAAAGAACCTCGGCCCTGTCCGCCGGGAGCCGTGCTCTGGCTCAAAGAGAGTCAAGCTCTGCCCCGATGAATTGAATCACCTGCACTGGCACGAGTTCTGATTTGGCCTTGTTGATGAGGAGGCCAATCTGACAGCAGACCTGGAGGGCCAGATCCCTGGACCGCTCCACCTCCAGCCTGGAGGGGGCTGCAATCAGCCAGTCATCCTGGTAAGGGTACACCTGGACCCTTCGGTGCTGCAGGAATGCTGTCACCACTGCCATGCATTTGGTGAAGACCCTGGGAGCTGGAGAGAGGCCGAAGGGCATGGCCTGGAACTCATAAATGGACCTCTCCACTCTGAAGCAAAGGAATCACTGGTGGGATGGATGGATCGGGACATGAAAGAACGTGTCCTGGAGGTCCAGAGAACAGAACCACACACCTCGTTCCAAGGATGGAATGATCTGAGCCAGAGTGACCATCTTGAAGGTTTGAGACCTTAAGAACTTGTTCAGGTCGTGTAGGTCTAGAATGGGGCACCTGCCCCCCGTCCGTTTCGGGACCAGAAAATACCTGGACACAAACCCTGGGTCTGGTGGAGGATCCACCACCTTCTTGATCACCTCCTTTTGGAGGAGCAGAGCAATGTTGGCTCGATGAGCCGACAGAGAGGCTGCGGACCCCATAGCCCCCCATGGGGCGACGGCTCGATAAGGTGGGGCTTGCTCGAATTCCAGAGGCAGACCTTTCCTTACCACTTCCAACACCCAGCAGTCCGTGGTGATAGTGGACCAGGTAGAAAAGAAGTGGTGGAGCCGTCCCCCAATGGGGGGAACTGGGGGCAGGGGTGACGAGGCAGGCTTGGAGGAAGGACCGGCTGAGGGACCTTCTGGGCCTTTTCCTCCCAGCTTTCTGCTGGAGGAAGCTGCAGGCTTGGCTTTGGGGTGCCAAGTACGAGCCTGCTGGCCCTGATGCTGGTGTTGCTGGGCCGGACATGCCGCAGGGGCAGAAGGCCGAAAGGGCGTACGCTGCTGCTGGCGGCCTTTGTCCTTCTGGGCAGACGTGACCAAGTCCAAGGTGGCATTGGACTTCTCGATCCTCTGCAAGTGACCCTCCACCCCGGGACTGAACAAGTCAGTACCCAGAAAGGGAACGTCTGCCAGCTTGTGCTGGGTATCCACCGTGAAGGTGGAGATCCGCAGCCAAGCTCTGCGGTGCATGGCCACTGCGGCCGCTACTGACCGGGCACAAGAGTCTCCAATGTCGAGAGCAGTTTGGAGCTGTTGCTTTGCCACCACCCTTCCCTGATCCCACACCTGTTTGACCGTAGTCTGGAGGTCAGCTGGGAGATGAGGAATCACCTCATCCAGGGAGCCCAAAAGAGCACGGGAAAAGTGTGCCATCAGTATGACCGAACTGGCCTGACGAAGGCCTGAGGATGCAGCGTAAACTTTATGCCAGGAGTAGTCCAGTTTCTTGGACTCTTTATCCGGTGGCTTGTCCACGTCCCGAGCATTTCCGGAGTGCTGGAAAACACTGCTGGTCACCAACCCCTCCGCAGAGGGATGTTCTAAGAATCCGGAGAGTGAGCCGGTTGGAACGGCATACTTCCTTGCCATCCTGGCTGAGGGAGCTGGACAAGAAGCCGGCCACTGCCATAGCTCCAGGGCCGGGCCAACAATGGCTTCAGCCACAGGAAAGTCCTCCGTAGGAGAATCCCCTCGGTTCAGTATCTCCATGAGGGGATACTTGGCCCGCTTTGACACAGGTTCAAGCTTCATCCCAGTAGATTCTGAGATGAGCCAAAGTAATCCCATGAACGAGGATGGGCTCTCGTCCACCGACTGTCCCCCAGAAGACTCCAGGTCGAGAGGCCTGGAGAACAGGGAAGAGTCATCGTCAGACTACGAGGAGTCTGCAAACAGCTGCCGAGGGCCTTAGCCACCCTCCACCTGCCGAGGGCGATCAGGAGTGAGAGTGACTGACAACCGATGGGGCAACCATGACCTGACCAAGAATCCTTGGTTGGAGCCCCAGTTTTTGGTTGTAGAGGTGGGGGTTCCACCATGATGGGTAGCACAACTGGTTTCGGCCGAACAACCGGCGCCAGCTTCAACTCCTCGATGACCACGAGGGGTTGTTTTGGCTGCTCCGGTGACGGCCACTTAATGGCCAAGGAAGGCGACAGAGTCGGCTTGCTCCCAGACAAAAGGAGCTGCTGCTACATAAGATGCTCGTAGCACTGATGCAACTTGCGCCAGAGCCTATCCTCCGAGGAGGATGATGACGAGGATGAGCGGCACCGCCGCTTCCTTCAGTGCAGAGACCGAGACTGCCGATGTCAGTGGGATCGGTTGGACCAAGAGGAGGTCCGAGACCGAGACCGAGATCCTCGGTGCTTCTGAGGGTGGGTCTGGGAGGGAGCGGGGGAAACCCATTCCTCCCCTGGCTCAGAAACCTTAAATGGGGACTCCGGCACAGGAGGCACGGGCAAGTCCTTGGTTTCCACCGGGGGAACCAGTGAAGATGGGTTGTCGGCTTCTCCAGTCGACAGCCCGTCCGACGGGTCGATAAAAATCTCGACTGCATCAACGGGTGTCTCGGCCGGCTGACCTGATAGGGACAACGTGAAGTCACTGGTCTTAGCTGCAACCTCGACCGAAGTCAAGTGTCGACTATCCAGGGAAGGAGACCTCTCCTGCTCCCACGAACGTTGACGGTGGGACTTACCTTTAGAGTCCTTTTTCTTGGACCGAGATGAGTGTCCCGATGGTCCCTCTCCTTTAGTAGAGAGGGATTGACAAAGCTCCTTAAATGAAGCTGAGCAGGAGGAGCCCAAGGAGAGCGGGATAAATGCCACGACCGTGGAAGAAGATGATGCAGCCAGGGCCGCCTCCTCCTCAAAGGCGATCATTTGCTCAAGTTGCTCAGCCGAGTCCGTCGCCGCGGACACCGTCCAACCGACCTCCTTCGACTTAACCAGAGGAATATGTCTCTCTTGAAGTCTGGCAGCACGATCTTCGAGAACGTTGACCAAGAAGGACTTGCACAATTCCCAGGCCTGCGAATCGTGTTCGAGCCCAAGGCAGTAAACGCACGTGGAGTGTGGATCGGTCCGAGACATCTTCTGCCCACAAGAGCACCGCTGAAATCCGGGAGTCGATTTGTCCATTGCAGCCACGAAGGAAGAAAAAGACCGAAGTCTAGAAAATTTAAGAATAAGTTTCGGTTTAACCGACGAGTTAGGATCCAGGCCTAAAACGCAGAGCGCTAAGGAGGGAACCTGAGCTTCCAAGTGGTAAGGAAGATCTGGCGTCATGGGGCGGAGCCGAGAGTTTTACCACCCGGGTGGGTGGGAGGAGCCAGCTTGAAGACCTTCCGGCAAGATTTAAAGCGGCAAGGAACCTGCCAGTAACTGTGGATAAAACAACATATCCATGTCCCTAGAACCATTTTTTATAACGGTTTAGTGTGGCCACACTGCTAGTGTTAAACTTGTTCGTCTTGTACCTATTTTGTGTTAAGTCCAACACACAGAACTGTGCTTGCCTGGACACACTGCAGCTAGAACTGTTTTAGTTGAACCATTACAGCTTAAAAACCTTCTTACTCCCGGATTGACCTGTGAGTAAAACTATGGTAGCTCCAAAACATTTTTAAAAATGGTTTTAAGACTAGGTATCCAACAGGGTTTAAAAACACTTTTGTTAAAATGGTTGAAGGGGCTTGTAATCTGTCTGCAAACAGTGCTAGGGGAATTTAAACCGTTTTAAGGCACTTAAACCATTTTAAGTTCCCCAGTGTGTCCAGGACCTTAATCTCTGCTGAGTAACTGAAGAGGAGATGAATATGGCAATTTATTATTCTAAGCCCAATAAGTTACCAGGATCAGATATGGTCAAATCAGAGATTTCAAAATTAGATGTCCTCAGGTGAGCACTACCGATTGCCAGATTATATTGAGCAAAAATTGATACCCGCCAGATGGAGAGGCAACCATATTGTACCGGTCTTTAAAAAGAGGAACAAGGAGTTGGGCCAGTGATGAAGAGGGCAGAGACACTGGACACATTACCTCTAACCACGCTGGTGACCCAGTTTGGGAATGAGCTCAGCTTGCTGGGAGTCAGCAGGGGAGGGCAGCAGGATCAAGCATCTGATAGACAGCACTCCTCTCCTCAAGTGGGAAGGCATGCCGACTCAGTCCTTGGCTGTCACCAGGTGGAGGTCTTGGGGGTAGCATCAGCACTCAAGTGACATAAATGGGAGGGGTTGCAGTTCTGTTGCATGTGTGCACCTTGTGAAAATGCCTACACGCTACCGTTGCAGGGAAACCAGAGAGAAGCATAAAAAGGTCACCACAGGTTATTTATTTATTTGCTTTTGGTAACTGGGTGGGTGCACTAGACACAGAGATGCCTATTTTCAGGCACGACCCGGGAGGATATAATTGAGGACACAGCACATGGAAGATGAGTAACACAGTAGGAAGGGGTAAAATACAATCAACTTTGAGATTGAGAGAAATATAGTATTTAAACAAAATTAGGATACAAGTACTGTAACACAGTTTGGACAAATTCAAAAGAATATATATAGAGACAAGTGTAAACAAATGAGTAACACAGTGCGTAATAAAATCACAAAAATGTTATATGCAGCAAACAATAAGTGCCATTATGTATCTATTAAGCTTTAAAGAGTAAGGACAGGGATGAGGGGGAGGGAGATGCAGTAGAAGAGAAGGAAAAGAGATGAGTGATGAAAGAATGAACATTCAAGGGACGGCAAATAGAGAGAGGTGAGGAAGAGCTAAGAGGGGAGTAGTTACCAAGGGAAGGAGGGAGAAAGAATGATCTAAGGTGGGTGAAAGCAAATGCAGGAGTGTGAGGCATGTAGATAGTCATGGTGAAGTTTCTTGAAACCAGCATGGGTGGGAGCTTGGCAAATAGCTTGAGTTACAGAGTTCCAGTACTTTGGGGCCATGTGAGAAAAGACACATGCTCCCACGGTAGTTTTACATCTGGGTATATAGAGAGGGGTTTGTTCAGTAGATCGAAGCCCATAGGAGGGGGGTTGGGAGGAAAGCGAAGGATTGGGGAGTTGTGATCTGGCTATCCTGTCAATTAAAGAGCCATATGACTAGAGTCGATCTGCAGAGGGGCTAGGCCAATTTAGGTCCGCATGGAGCTGACAGTGGTGTTTATATTGTGGTGACGCCAAGGCATAGGATTCAGGTGTTATTATAGGTGGAGTCCCATTTGTGGAGTGAGGATTTTGTGGCCCCTAAGTAGGTGACTGTACCATAGGCCAGGGCCAGGAGCAAGAGGCCTTGTGCAACCGCGAGCCTAGCCGATGGGGTGAGGGCATAGCTAGTACTGTAGGGTCCTCCAATTTTAGCATTAACAGACTTGCAGGTGGTGGTGATATGCAGATCAAAATCCAGAGATTCATTAAGAAGAATACCCAGGTATTTAACGGAACTAATGCTAACCAAAGGGGAACCATCAGCATACAATATTTTGAGGGAGTTATGATTTGCTTTAAGTCTGGCTGGCAAGCCAAAGAGCATGGAGTGTGTTTTGCTTTAATTGAGAACAAGGTTGTTCTCCATTAACCACGATGGTATGCTTAGGAAGTTGGAGGCAAAAGGGTAGTTTATATCCAAGATCTCTCTAGCACTGTGGTAAATGACGAGGTCAGAGATGTACAGAAGAGAAGAGCAGGATGATGCAAGCAATGGGAGGTCGTTAATGATGACCGAGAAGAGCAACGGGCCAAGTATGGAGCCCTGGGGAATGCCAACTTGTATAGAAGAAAGATCAGACATGGCTGTGTTGAAAACAACAGCCTGATTCCTGTAGGACAGATAGCTGTTAAACCATGCCACATCAGCAAAGAAACCAAGGGTATGTAATTTAGTGAGGAGAAGGGAATGGTTGACCAAATCAAAGGCCTTGGTCAGGTCAATGGAAACCACATCTGTCTGAAGGCCACTATCTATTGCAGCATAGATGTCAATAGTGAGTTTTAGGAGGGCAGTGGAAGTGCTGTGACCTTTGCGAAAACCATGATGGGAGCCAGAGAGGAAGTTATGCTCCTGGAGATACGCTATGGTTTGGGTAGCCACTAATTTTTCCAGGATTTTACTAAGTACAGATAGAATAGTTATAAGACGATAGTTGACAATTTCTTTGGGGTCACCCTTTTTAAGAATAGGTGTAATTCTAGCTATTTTCCAGATATTAGGAACTGAGCCTGGCATAGAGACAAATTATAGATTTTGGTGAGGGGGGAGGCAATGAGAGGGGCAGTGACTTTCAAGAGTCTGGGTTCCAGATGGTCAGACCCAGAGCTAGTGCTATCGGAATGGTGAATAACAACTTTAGAACTTTGGTTCTTGTAGTAGTCCGGAACCAGAATCGCGGATGGGTAAGTGGAGGTTCAGAGTCCTTGGGGACGGAAGTGGTGTGTCCAGGAGGGAAGGAGGCCATGTAATTAGACAGGTCAGAGAAATGGAGGTTGAATGCATTGGCAATGGTCACAGGGTTGTTACAGTGAATGCTATTTAGCAGCATGTCATTTGTAGTGGCTGCGTGATTTGCTCCAAGGAGGGTTTTTATGATTAACCAGAATCTCCTGAGTCACCTGCAGCGTTGATTAATAGGTTTTTGCAGAACGAGCTCTTAGCTAGGCGAATATTCCTTTTGCAGGAATTTCTCTGTGACCTGCAGGTATTATAATCGGACTGAAGCCTTGAGGCCTTAAAACTTCGCCAGCTTATATCCCTAGATCTTATTTGCTTGAGAAGGTCTTTAGTTAACCACTTAGTTTGTGTTCCTTGTATACGGCGGGTGAAACAGGGAGCATGGATGTCCTGCAGAGATTCAAACTTAGTTAGGAAGTAGTCTAGGGCATCCTGGGCATTTGAGGTAGCAAAGATGGGTGACCAGTCAATCACAGCAAGGTTGTGCATGAACTGTGCCTGGTTAAATTTAGCTAGGTTGCAGAAGGTGATGAGTTTTGGAGGTGGAGATGGTTGATTAATGGAGTGCCAGATACAGTAAATTGGGGAGTGATCACTTATAGCATCTGCAAGGGTACCTACAGAGACTATACTATCAGGATGATTCGTGAGGACCCAGCTGATTAGTGTGCTAGATCGGGGGAAGCCATGGCCCTGGTAGGGTCTGTGATTAGTTGGTGGAGGTTATGGCCTTGTACAATAGTATGGATGGACTGCTTAGTTTTAGCAGTCCAGTTTAGGTCAAGGTCCCCCAGTATAAGGACCTCATTATGTCCGATGGTAGCGTCCACCTGAGAGGGGAGTTCTCAAGATCAGTGATACCTCCACCAGGAGGGTTATAGACACACACTATGTGAAGCTTCTTAGAGCTAAATTGTGAGGTTGCATGTATCGATTCATAGTGAGAGAGGGAGGATGAGACATTGCGTGACAGTAGCAGGTGAGGTTTGTAGAAGACAGCGACACCGTCTCCCTGCTTTGTTGAGCTCCTATCTTGGCGTATTAGTTTGTAATTAGGTAGCGAGCATTGGGAATCAGGGGTGGCCGGTTTTAGCCAGGTTTCCGACAAGCAGAGGATGTCAGAGTTATACTGAATGACCCAAGCCTCAAGTTCAGTTAAGCTGTGCATATGAGGCTCCTGATATTCAGGTGAGCAATGCGAAGGCCCTTAGTGTCCTTCCAGGCTGCTTCAGTGTGGGCAATGTTTCCTACTGGCCCTGGATTTTGTTCAATATCCCTAGCTAGCATTAGTGCTAATAGGAGCAGGTACCATAGTTTACGATGAATGAAAGGCATTTGCACAGAAGGGTACTGGGGTGGGGATTTATATATAGTAAAAGCTACATGGTAGACGAACCTATGGGTGACCAGTAGTGGTGATGTGGTTAGGCGCAATTGGGGATGTATCGGCATACTGAAGAGGATGAAGTCCTTAGGATGTAGGTAGTGAGGGTTCCAAGAAGGTGGGCAGTATAACACTGCTAGATAAGTGAGGAGAGCAATAATAGAGACCAGCATTAATAAAGCACGTAAATTAGTGGTCAAATAACTAGTAGTTGCAGGGGCCATTTTGTGTAAGTAGGTGTATATCTGTTATAGTCTCAGTATAGGATGAATGTTAGGGCAGGGGTAATGCCAATTCAGGATAGGTTGGAAGGCTAAAATGGTATAGAAGGCAGGACGGTTTGACAGCTATCCAGACTCCCTCTGGTGGTGAATGAGTATAGGCTGCAAATGAGAAAGTGAGGCGATGGTTAAACTTCCTCACACAGCGGATGTGGCCTAATGTAGGCCAACACTATTTAGCATATGCCAGCTAAGGGTGGCAGTGGTGGGGAGTGGGTGGGGAACAGCCGCAAAGCGACTGCGGGAAAGAGTGCTGAGCCCACCGACTAGAAACAGCAGGCTAGAAACCCTGGCTGAAGTTTGGACACTGACTGCGGTGCCAAGTTTTCCAAGGTCTGTAGGCTATTACTGGAATCAATCTCCGACGCATTCTCTAGCACCAATATAAACTAATGCCTGCTTCGTAGAATTTTTAAACTTTTAAAAAGGCACCGGCTCACCACATAACGCAGCAAGCAGCTAGCTACTGGAAATTACTTCTTAAAATTAAGCTGGAAATATTAGCACCAGATCTCTACATAACGCAGCGAGTAGCTACAGTAGCTACTGGAAATGATTTCTTAAAATCAAGTAAGTGACCCACTTTGGAAGCCTATTCCAGTGCATAGAGATTCATCACCAAAAACGCTGCTTGTGAGAACTTTTAAAATTTGGCACCAGATTCCTGCTACGCAGCAGGCAGCTTTGCCAAAGTGAATTTTAGTCCTGTATTACAGAAAAATGCACTTTCAGTCCCTGACTAGTGATCACCCTTTGGGCTATAGGCTGAATTTATCACAAGGGGAGCTGTTTCCAAGCAAAAGGCAGTTACAGCCCAGGGCTAGAGACCAAGTAAAAGGATGCCAAGATTTGAACAGCAGACAAAGGTATTCAGAGTGCGTCGAGAATGTTGGTTTGAATCCAGACCATTACATTTAGGAAGGGTGGCTTGGCATCGGTTGCGAGAGTCCCCAGGGCAGGGAGCACCCTTCTGTAGCTGCAGGAGCTAAGGAGAAAGGAGAGGGGGAGCAAACTGGTTAAATAAGGGTAGGTGAAGCAGATCAGCAGCAGCAATTGGAGAAGCCATGGGGAGGGGATGGAAAAAGAAATAAAGAGTGGGAGGAAGCAGAAATATATAGGAAAAAGTAAATGAACTTTACTAGACTGTAATTTAAAGTATTGCAGAGATGCAGCTGATAAGGTACTTGGTAATTCTAGGACAAATGCAGCTAAATAGAGCACTCAGCAATTCAGGGAGAAACACAGCTAAATGGCACTTAGTTAATACTAGTGCAAATTCATCCAGCAAACACAACTGTAATCCTTTACACTGAAGAAAATAGCTAGAATTCTATACTGAGCATGTAAGAAAATGCAGTGGTAACAACACAAGAGATTCACATGAGCAATGTACTAATAATTCATGCAGCACTTTGGCTCCAAAATGGAATTGATTACAGGGACTGAACAGTTTTAAGGAGCGCTGAACCCACTGACTAGAAACAGCAGGCTAGAAACCCTGGCTGCAATTCCAAGCTCTCGGCTGCAGTTTCGACACTGAGTACAGCGCCTAGCTTTTCCAGGGTCTGTAGGCTATTACTAGAATCAAGCTCCGAGGCATTCTCTAGCGCCAGTATAAACTAATGCCTGCTTCACAGAATTTTTAAACTTTTAAAAAGGCACCACCTCACTACATAACGCAGCAAGCAGCTACAGCAGCTACTGGAAATTATTTCTTAAAATCAAGTAAGTGACCCACTTTGGGAGCCTATTCTAATGCATAGAGATTCGTTACCCAAAACGCTGCTTGTGAGAACCTTTAAAATGTGGTGCCAGATTCCTGCTATGTAGCAGACAGCTCTGCCAAAGTGAATTTTAGCCCTGTATTACAGAAAAATCCACTTTCAGTCCCCGACTAGTGATCACCCTTTAGGCTGTAGGCTGAATTTATCACACGGGGAGCTGTTTCCACACAAAAGGCAGCTAGAGCTCAGGGCTAGAGACCAAGTAAAAGGGTGCCAAGATCTAAACAGCAGACAAAGGAATTCAGAGTTCATCGAGAGCGTTAGTTTGCGAAAGTCCCAAGGGCAGGGAGTGCCCTCCTGTAGCTGCGGGAGCTTTAGGAAGGTTACATGAAGCCCTGCCCACCAACCCCTGGCCCACACCACTGCCTGGACCACTGGTCCCTCAGTAGATTAGAGTCACTAGGTGGGGAGAGACTGGGCCTCCCTTTCTGGTCCCGCCACAGGGGGTAATTGTGGGGGTCAGAAAAGGTTGGGGAGGCAGATGTCGAACGGAGGACGCAGGGACAGGGCCGAGAGCTTGCCTGCAACTACCACTAGGCAAAAAGCTTTGTGGGGAAAAAAAAGGAACAAGGCAGATCAAGCATCTAAAAGGCCGATCAGCCTTGTGGATATTATTGGTAAGCTCTAACTGCAGAATGATATTTGGGAAACAATGTTTTCTTCGAGCTACAAGCAAATTAAAAAAAATCTATTATAAATCAGTTTTCTACTAGTGCATCTTACATACTGTACTGCACATAAAGTAATCCACAAACAAAAATTATTTATGGCATTTACAGATTTCAAGACAGTTTGTTATCCAGGGAATTACTCTGACAGAAAATAGTAAAATTGGGGATTGATTTGGATAGCACAGAAATAATTAGATTATTATACCCTGCCTGGTCTCAGATCGATTCTGGAAGTACAGGATCCTTAACAAAAAGTTTTCCCACAAATCGTGGTATAAAGCAGGGATGTATGTTTGCACCCTGTTACTTAACATCTATATAAATGATCTCCTTTTAAACTTAATGAATCAGTATTACCATCCCTTATCGATCACCGAGGAAAAGATCCCTTTGTTGACATTTACAGACAGTCTTCTAAGTTCTAACTCAGCTGATGGGTTGCACAGGCAACTTAATGGGCTGGTTGATTTGTGCAGTAATTCAAAGTTTACTGTCAATGTTGATAAATATAAGGCAACATCATTTGATAACTGGAAAAAAACACACCAGTATGCAAGGCAGGAAAGTACAACATGTGGAATGTAAATGTAACCCCCAGGTGGCACTATCCCAAGGGCTACTACCCCTGCCTGTTTGGCTACTGACAGGTTGAGGGGCCTAGGTTCTACGACGGGTGCCTCCACCCAGAGGTCAGGGTTAGTAGTGGCTAAAATAGCTCGTGTACAGCTCTCTGGGACACTGTGACCCCCGTTGTTCCCACTAGTGGCCCACACAATACACGGGAGTTACCTTCCCAATACCCCACATATGCACACTTTTTACACACAGATATACCACTTACCCTCGAGACTGATTCTGCATCCCGTCTCGGAGGACACCCTGTAAAACAAGGTTAGACAACATACACAGCAATCTGCAATACTGTTTTAGATGCATTAACACCACAGCCAGTATATAGTATAACAACAACAAATCTGGTTTATTCAAGGGACAGAAACACGGGAGGGGTAATCAGGTTGATTGGTTTATATAAGTTCGAATCACAGAACTGTGCACATATATTTAGGGTCCAAAATGTCACTCTCTGGGTACACCCAGGATGGGGGGGGGGGGGGCTAGCCAGGTCCGTTGCCCGGGGTTGGCCGGTTGGTGCAGCTCGATGGGGTCCTGTATGAAGAAAATACATGCACAAACAAACTGTAATCCAGAACCGGGTGGCTCAGCCCACAAACAGAAGCACACACAACAATCAGTTGACACACTTTGATTAAATGAAGGTGAAGGGAAGTACCCCTATTTGTACTCACAAACCCCAAACCGAGCTGAATTGAGGAGGTAGCTCTGGATGGCCAGGATGAGCAGGGCATGGAGATGAGACCCCTGTGACAGGGCCTAACTGACTTGGAAAGCAGACGGATGCAGTCCGATTAGCTTTGAGTCCAGCTTCCAGCTTCAGCTCACGACTCACAGAACCAGGGGAAGAGGTATTGCGATCCCCCTACAAACACTAGGCACATTTATATGTAAAGGAAATTACTATACCAGGCAGCTGCTTCTTGATCCCGATCATAAATACTGCAAAACCTGAGAACACACGCAGCAACAGAGACCCCGACAGGTCAATCACACTTCTGCAAATCTTCGGTCCTCTACGGCATGCCTGGATCTGCACACTTCTTCCTTTTTCTCCACAAACTCGGATTCAGTCCGATGAGCACTCGCCAACGGCTACAGGCCAACTTCAGGACCTTACATGTGCTTCCCGCATGAACTGCACGCTGCAGCAGAACAGAGCTCCTACTCCTTTCACAGTCAACTCACATCTGCCCTCTAGGAACAGTTCAGAGCAGTTGCCTTAGGCTCCCCACAGGTTCGGTTGGAGGATTCAACTGTCAATCACTGCATTGCTCCCTTTGTTGGTGCAAAAAAGGCACCAAGGTCCAAACTACAGCTCCCAGAAGCACCTGCCATACATTCCCCCTTTAAGCAGGCTCCAGGTGAGAGTCCAAGTTCTGGTTGGCTCAGCAGTTTCCATTTTAGGGCTCCTCCTTACCCAATTGGCCCAGATTAGCAGTTCAGGTCCAAAATGGAGGAGCAACACACACAGAGTCCCAGCTGCAATAAAGGCAGGTTAGACAACTGCAATTTTACAAATACTCTAAATGATTTCAGGAAACAGTTACATCCTTCAGATGGGCACCCTCTGCGCTCTTAGCGACTGCAGAAACGGAGCGATCAGACAGCAGCTCAGGGTGGGATTTGAGCATTAACTACACAGTCCCTCCATTCAAACTAATTTAGCCTGCGAGCAGGCAGCTATTAAAGAGACAGTACCAGAGGCTCTAAAAGGACTCACAGATAAACGGCTTAAACACCGAACATCATTCAGGCGGGGAGCACTTAGCAACCTCCTATGAGACTTTTGGGAACCCCCATTTGCAGGGGGGTTACATAAAGACCCACTAATAGTTAGGAATAGTATTCAATAGGAATTTGACATGCACAAAACAAATGGAAAGGCTTGCAACTGACAAACATAATAGTGGCAAATGCTTTTTGTTTGCTGTGCTTTTTAAAACAAATCTTTTGCTCATTTTTACAGAACGGTGTGTCACGTGTTTCCTGACATCATGAGGTGAAGCACTGTGTAACCGCTATTAACCAGTCGTAACAGTGACATTTGTGTACAGTTTCAGATTTCCTGTCCCACACCATATGCCTATTTTTTGTTACCAGCATCACTGTAATCTGGCATATCTGAGTTAGTGTAGGCCACTTAGTGTCTGTATCTGTTTAAACATCTATTGTTTAGGACACAGATATGTGTACAACCTGTTATAGATTAGATCTGTCATCTGATAACCTGATATGTTTTGAAATGGGGTGCAGCAGCTGGAGTAAGTGTGTACAGAACAGAAATGTCTGGCTACACCCCTTCGACAAGTGGCTACCCTTCTACTAGCGTTCTAGGGTGTACCTATATGTATCACCTGTCATGCCTCCATCTTTTTCTTTTCAGGCTCCAGGATAAGTGAATTGCACCTAACCTGTCAGTAATCAAGATGCAGTGTGGTCTGGTGGTTAGAGCACTGGCTGGGTAACTACGTTCAAACCCTACCATAACCAAATATTCACTGTCTGACCTTGAGTAACTCTCCTAAGTGCTCAGTACTGAGTCCAGTCCACCCAGGTGCAGGAATGGGAAAAAAATGGATACCACTGGGAACGAGATGTTGCCTCTCATCTGGGCTATGGTGGGTAACTATTTTGTGTAAAAAAAAAATAAAAAAAAAAAAAAATAAAAAAAAGCTAATACCTAAGCTATTGCATACTTTGATGGATATATGACGAAAGACTGAAATGAAAAGACCAAGTGTCAGGAGACTGAGACTGACTGCCTGAAACTCAGTACCTGACACTCAGTAATTGCCCGTGGCAGAGGTTTTATTTCATATTTTAAGGGGCTTTGCCCCCTGCACCCCCTTACTTTAGATAACAAACTCTGCCACAGGCAATTACCAAGTGTCAGGACAATGAGTTTCAGCTCTTTCAGGCAATCAGTGTTGGGCTCCTGAAACTCAGTCTTTTGCATTTCAGTCTATCAACATACTCCCTACTTGGACTGGGCTAACACAGTTCAATTGGCATTATGAAGGCAAAGAAATTTACCGTAAGCGCTATTAAAAGTGGCAACACCCAATCTAAATGGCCAGGTACTTTTTGGGACTGACCTGTGGGAGACTGCTGAAACTGGATGGTTCATCAGGCTGCAGTGATTTGTCCAATAATGATGGCAAAAAATGCTGCACCCGCCAGTCACAGAATAAATGAGAGGACAGAAAATAAAATGTAATTTGTGACTGTGAAAAGCAGAGGAGGGAATTACTTGAAATTAATGACCTACTAATTGTATGTACCTTTGCATCCAGATTTTGAATGGTTCTGCCTTGAACACATGAGAAGAAAAAAGTACAGTTACACAAGAACTGAACATAACAGTAGATCTATGAGAGGTGCTCTTGCAGCAAGCAATAACCATAAGGACTAAGACAACAGGTGCCACGACCCCACGAGAAAACTTCTAGCTAGCAGTCTTCAGCAGGGACTCTACTGACGTCTGTCAATGGTATTAAAGGCCCTAGCTCCTCTGTTTCTCCCACAGAGACCCTAAGCAGAGAGGAAAGGAGAACCAAGAAGGTTTGAGTTAGAACAAAGGAAAGCAGAAGGAATACCAGGGGGAAGGAGGGAGGGAAAGCAGCACCTGCTGCAAGAGCTCCTCTCAAAGATCTACTGTTATGGTAAGTTCTAAGGTAATGGTACTATCGTACTTCGAGTTGGAGCTCTTGCAGCAGGCAACAACCATAAGGACCGAGCCCCAAGCAGTCAAGGAGAAGAGACTGATGGGCATGGGTGGAGGCTAAAAATAGCCAGAAGCCTTCAGGACAGCAGGCCTTGGAGGACAGCCAGGCCAAAGCTAGTCCTGCATCTGGAAGCAATGTCCAAACTGTAGTGCTTAAAGGAAGTGTGAAGAGAACTCCAGGCAGCAGCTACACAGATGTCTTCTGTGGACACATTCCATAAGGAGGCAAAGGAGGCAGACATACCCTGGTAGACTGTCCCTTTACCTGTCCCAGTAAAGGTCTGCCACACTTACGATAACAGTAAACGATGCAGTTAACTAATCACTCAGACAACGTCTGTTTAGTAACAGGAGCACCCTCAGATCTGGGGGCAAAGAAAACAAACAACTGGTCGGTCTTCTGAATAGAACCGGTACATTGAAGGTAATAACAAAGCATCCTATGGCCTTCCAGAGTATGGAGTACAGCTTCCCCTCTGTTAGAACACTCTAGATAATATACTGGGGGATGGATATCCTGATTCAGAGTAAACGCGGACACCACCTTCGACAGAAACTTAGGATTAGCGCACAAGAACACCCTGTCCTTGTGAAAAACCAAATAAGGCTCCTTACACATCAGGGCTTGAAGCTTTGAAATCCTCAGACCAGAAGTAACAGCAACTAAAAAAACAGGTTACTCACCTGTAACAGTAGTTCTAGGAGTGGTATATGTTGTTCATCCACACTTATTGGCATGTCCCTTCCCCCTTTAAATCTTGCCAGAAGTCTTCAAGCTGGCTCCTCCCAACCACCCAAGTGGTATATACTTTGGTTCCGGCCCGTGACGCCAGATCTTAGCCCACTGGAAGCCAGGTTGTGTGCATCCGCAGCCGGGGAGGTCGGGTGGGTCCGTGTGGATGAACAACATATTACCACTACTAGAACTACTGTTAAAGGTGAGTAACCTGTTTTTCTAGGCTCGTGGATATGTTGTTCATCCACACTTACTGGCAGACTCCTAGCAGTTTTCCGGGAGGAGGGAGGCAAGGCGCACACCCCCTACTTAGGGAATAAAGATTGGAGAACTGAGGTCCCAAAACCAGCATCCTGGCATGACTCAAGGTCGATGTAGTAGTGGGTAATGAAGGTGTTTGCTGACTTCCAGGTAGCAGCCCGACAGATTTCCTGGATAGGAATGTACCTGGAAGCAGCCACCGATGCAGCAGTAAGGTGGGTAGAATGAGCTCTTATCCCTCTGGGAGGCTCCATGCCCATCAACTCATAGCATAGACCTATGCATGATGTAATCCATCTTGCTATGGTCCATTTGGTTGCAGGTCTGCCAGAAGCAGCTTCAGCGTAGGTGACAAACAGTTGGTGAACCTCTCCGTGAATTTCAGCTGTCCTCTCCTTGTAATAGGTGAGAGCACATCTCAGGTCCAAAGTATGGAGCCTGTACTCGGCCCCCGAGGTGTAATTATGGTAGCATACCAGCAGAGTCAACACCTGGTTAAGGTGAAACCAAATTCAGAAGGAATTTCGGGTGGGGGCGCAGGACAACTTTGTCCCTGTGGAAGACCAGATAAGGAGAGTCCACCGAAAGCTCCTGGAGCTCCCCTGTCCTTCTGGCAGACGTGATAGCCACCAGAAAGGCCGTCTTCCATGACAAGTGTGACAGCTCACACTTGTGCACTGGTTCGAATGGCTTGTCCATGAGCTTTGCCATACCAGCAGTAAATCCACGGAGGTGGAGGTTCACGCACCGGAGGGATATGTGATCCAGGCCTTTGAAAAAAGCACTCACCACTGTCTCCTGAGCCAACGTCGGCTGACCGCCCACACCCAGTAAGCAGAAATGGCTGCCAGGTGCACCCCTAAGGGTCGATGACTGTAGACCCCTTTGAAAGAGACCAAAGGTAGTCGAGAATGTTAGCCACAGAACAGAATAAGGGGTCAGACCTCACCTGACACCAAATGGAAAATCTTTTCCATTTGAAGGCGTAACATTTCCTGGTCGATTCCTTTCTAGATGCCTCCACCATGGTGTAGACATCTTCGGAAAGACCCAAACCCTGGAACTCTAGCCGCTCAGGTACCAGGCTGTGAGGTGCAGGGATTGAAGGTCCAGATGGAAGACCTTCCCCTGGTTCAGAGATATCTGGTCCGGGCATGTACAAAATCGCTCCGGGGACCTGCAGCTGAGGCTGAGGAGATCTGGATTCCAGAACTGACGCGGCCAGTCTGGGGCTACCAGAATCACCTTCACCTTGTCCCTCCTCACCTTCAGTAACACCTTATGGATCAAGAGAAATGGAGGGAAGGCATAGAGGAGGCCTGGGGTCCATGGCCTCAAGAAGGCATCCCCCTGCAGTGAGCCCTGCTGAGGGGGGCGGGCATGAAACAGCCTCAGCTTGGTGTTTTCCCTGGAGGCAAACAGATCCACCATCGGTTTGCCCCAATGGAAGAACAGGCTGTAAGTTACCTCTGGATGGAGAGACCACTCATGGGATGTCTGGCCTATGCGGCTGAGAGCATCCACCAGCTGGTTCGAGACTTCTGCCACATGGGTGGCTAGGAGATCCGCCTCCAACCAGCTCACAAGGGTCCAGATGTGGAATGCCTCCTTGCACAGCAGACATGAGTGCATGCTGCCCTGTTTGTTGAGGTAGTACATGGTCATGGTATTCTCTGTCTGGACTTGAACCACTTGACCCCAGAGCTGAGGAGCGAAAGCTGACAGTGCCAGTCTGACTGCTCTGAGCTCCAACAGGTTGATGTGGCATCGGGACTCCTTGGGGGTCCAGAGTCCATGGGCTCTGTTGTCTCCCATGTGGGCTCCCCAGCCCATGAGACAGGCATTGGTCATGAGGACAACCAGAGGCTTGGGACGGACAAACAGGATCCCTTCCTGCAACCAGTTTGGGGTGGTCCACCATTGGAGAGCGTACCACATCTTCTGGGTTACAATGATCAGCTGGTCGAAATGACCATGGCACTGAGTCCACTGGGCAGCCAGCTCCCACTGGAGGAGACGTATGTGCAACCGGGCCCAACAGACCACTGAGGTGCAAGCCGCCATGTAACCCAGAAGGCGCAGAAAGTCCCGGGAAGGGCGCAAATGCCCAACCAGAAATGTTTGGGCAAAGGAAGAGAGAACCTTCGCCCTGTCTGCCGGGAGTCAAGCTCTGGCTTGACAAGAGTCAAGCTCTGCCCCAATGAAGCCCATCACCTGAGAAGGCATGAGTTCCAATTTGACCTCGTTGATCAGGAGGCTGAGTTGGGAGCAGGTTTGGAGGGCCAGATCCCTGGACCTATCCACCTCCTGTTGGGTGGAACCTGCAAGGAGCCGATCATCGAGGTAGGGGTAAATTCTGAATCCCCCCCCGGAGCCGGATATGGGCCGCCACCACTGCAATGCATTTGGTGAAGACTCGTGGGGCCAATGACAGGCCGAACAGCATGGTTTGGAACTCGTACAGTGTCCCCTCGACCCTGAAGTGGAGGAAATGCTGATGGGATGCACAGATTGGGATGTGAAAGAACACGTCCTGCAGATCCAGTAAACAGAAAGTACAGTTACATAGGAACTTACCGTAACAGTAGATCTTTGAGAGAGGTTCCTACTGTAGGTCATCACATATAGGACTGGTGCCACCTGGCGTTGCGCCGCATGGCCGACTTTTCTAGCAATACCTGATGGGGGACCGCCCACCCAATGTCACGTAACTGACATCAGCGTTACTGTATATAGTGGGCGGTCCCCACGCTTGCCCTCCAGTTCTCCCATCGGAGCCAGGGAGAGGCCTGACAGCAGGAGTGAACAGGGTTGGAGTCCCTGTAAAACATAAAATGAGGGGAAGGAGGGAGGGGAAAAAAACAGAAAGAAATGAAGTCCAGAAAGAACCCAGTCTAGGACAGAAGGCCCTGCAGAACAGCTAGGCCAAAGCCAGCCCTCCCCCTAGAAGCAATGTCCACCCTGTAATGTTTGGTAAAGGTATGGACAGAACTCCAAATAGCGGCAGCACAAATGTCAGCCACGGAAACGTTCTGTAGGAAGACCGTGGAGGCAGCCATGATCCTAGTAGAATGACCTCTGATGGTACCCGGCAGAGGTTTATCGTACTTCTGGTAACATTATCGAACGCAGTTGCCTAACCATTTAGAAAGGCCCTGCTTAGAAACTGGTTTGCCCTTCAATCTCAGGGCAAAGGAGACAAACAACTGGTTGCAAGAGCAAAACTCTTTGGTCCAGTGGGTGTAACACTGGAGAATCCTATGGACATCCATCGTATGAGGAAGTGCCTCACTTCTATTAGAGGGGGATGGGTAATACACCGGAAGCTCTACTGACTGATTCAGCGAGGCTTCTGACACCACCTTGAGAAGAAACCTCGGATGAGTTTTGAGGACTACCTGGTCCTGATGGAAAATCAAGTATGGGTCCTGGCAGACTAGAGTGTGAAGCTCTGAAATCCTTCGGGCTGATGTGATAGCCACCAGAAAAAGGTGCCTTCCAGGACAGGAAGTGCAAATCACAGCTCATAGCCGGTTTGAAAGGAAGAAGGGTGAGCTTTTCCAGAATGAAGTTCAAGTCCTAAGGTGGAGTTGGGCTGCGGATGGGGGGTTTCAGATGGAGAATCCCTTTCAGAAAGGTTTTGGAGACCTCCAACTGAGCCACAAGGTTACCATCCACTAGATCATGGTACGCTGAGATAGCTGACAGATGGACCTTTAAGGAAGAGTATGACAGACCAGAGTCTGACAAGTGAAGGAGGTATTCCATTACTTGTGGGGCCGAGCAAGAAAATGGATTCCAGCCCTTAGCGGTCGCCCAAATGGAAAACCGCTTCCACTTTATGGCATAAGTGGAAAGGGTAGACGGTTTTCTTGCCTCAAAGATGACTTGAGCAACCCTGGAGGAAACCCCAAAATGGGATATCGCTATGTCTGCAGGAGCCACGCATGGAGATGCAGGGTCCTAAGCCCCAGGAGCATGAGATGACCTTGATCCTGAGTCAGGAGCTCGTGAGTCACTGGAAGTGGAACCGGTGGTTCCCGGAACAACTGCTGTAACAGCGGGAAAAAGATCTGTCTCGGCCAAAGAGGAGCAATGAGGATCATCGTTGCCCTCTCCGCCTGAAGCTTGAGGAGAACCCTCTGCAGAATAGGAAACAGAGGGAAAGCGTACAAGAACTTCCCTGTCCAGGATAGAGACAATGAATTGTTCCAAAAAGTAACTTGCTCTGGAATGCGCAAGCAAAATTTTTGAAGTTTTGCACTAGATTTGGAGGCAAAGAGGTCAATTTCCGGATTCCCTCAACTTCGGAAGATGGATTCCGCCACTTCCTGATGCAGTTCCCACTTGTGAGCTACGGTCCGAGATCTGCTGAGACTGTCCGCCAGGACGTTTAATATGCCTGAAACGTGCACGGCCACAAGGACAAGATGATGCTGGACTGCCCAGTTCCACACCCGTGTCGCCTCCCTGCACAGGGGGTACGACCGGGTTCCTCCTTGTATGTTGACATACCAAACTACCGACATACTGTCTGTTTGGATTAGCTGTGATCCCTTTGGAAGGAGGGTCTGAAAGGCCTGTAACGCGTACAGGATTGCCCTCGTCTCCAGAATATTGATGTAGAGAGAAGACTCCATGCCGGACCATAGTCCCTGGACTTGGTGTTCCCCAAGGTGAGCCCCCCACCCCATATTCGTGGCATCTGTGGTGAGGGTGGCTACTGGTACAGGATTCCGAAAAGGAAGTCCCAAGGAGAGATTGTGAGAATCTGTCCACCACTGCAAATCTTTCTGAACTGCTGAGAAGACTAGGACCGGATGGTCCAGGTCATCCAGAAGCTGATCCCACTGTACCCGCAGTGACCACTGACTAATCCTCATGTAAAGCCTTGCTAGCGGAATGGTAGTGATGGAGGTTGCCATCAGGCCCAGAAGGCGAAGGACTTCCCGAGCTGGGAAGACCTGACGGATAAGGGTCTCCACCCTGTCTGGAGGAAGGAAGGCTCTGCACTGGACCGTATCCAGGACTGCCTCAATAAACTAAAGTCTCTGGGCAGGGATAAGGGGTGACTTGGGAACACTGACCATGATCCCTAGTCTGCTGAAAAGGTCCAGGTTAAAGGAAAGAGCCTCCAGCAAAGAATCCCTGGACGGGGCTGAAATCAACCAGTCATCCAGGTAAGGGAAGACCACAACAGACCCTGCAGTGCAGGAACCCCGTGACCACCGCCAGGCACTTGGTAAAAACCCGGAGAGCTGAAGACAGGCCAAAGGGGAGCGCCCGGAACTGGAAGTGTTCCCCTTGGAAATGAAAGTGCAGGAATCGGTGGTGGCTGGGGAAAATAGTAATGTGCAGGTAGGCATCCTGCATATCCAGGGCGCAGAGCCAGTGGTTCTCCATGAGGAGAGGGAGGAGGCTCTGGAGTGTCAGCATTTGAAATTTTTTGTACTCGACAAACTGATTTAGCTGACTTAGGTTGAGTATGGGTCTGAAGTCCCCAGTCTTTTTTGGAACCAGGAACAAATGGGTGTAAAATCCCTTTCCCCTTTGCCCGAAGGGGACATGCTCGATTGCTTCTTTGAGCAAGAGCGAATTTACCTCCTCGCGAATGAGAAGAGCCTGGTCTCAAGAGTAGGAGGACTTCTGTGATGTTGTTTCCAGGGGAATCTCCTGAAATTCTATGGTGTGTCTGATGGACACTAATTGCAGGACCCACTCGTCGGAGGTAATCGCCCTCCACTCCTGCACATGGCTGGCGAACCTCCCCCCCCACCTGCTCGCCATCACGAGACTGAGGAGGCAGTGGGGTTGGGGAGTCAAGAAGTGGCAGGACGTTCAGGGGGAGGACCTCCTGAACATCTCTGATTTTTGGAGGCAGGAGGGGTGTCTGTACCCGTGGCCTTACGCTTCCCTTGTTGGCGCGCCGGGGCGTTCTTCCTCTGCCTCAAGGTCCTTTTCTGAAAGGGCTGCTGTTGCTGCTGGGAGCCTGATCGGTACATTGACCTGACAGACCTAAGTGCAATGCCTTTGTCCTGTAGGTCTGTGATAATATCCTTGCTGTCCCAACCAAAAAGGACCGAGCCCCTGAAAGAGGCATCCTGAATCGCCGACTGGACCTCACTGGCGAGTCCAGAAAGGTGAATCCAGGAATGCCATCTGAGGGCAACGTCAGTTACCGAGGTACGGGCCACTGAGTCGATGGAGTCGTAGGTGGCACGTAAAGCATGCCTGCAGGAAACCTTGGAGAGGCAGAGATCCTTGGCAAGTTCCTCCTTCACAGGCGAGGGATCCATGGACTGGACTCGCGCCTCCAGCCTGGCCAGGGTCACTTTTTGATGGGACACCACGTGGGCCACATAACTGAAGGACTGGAGGGCACACATGGCTGAGGAATAGATCTTCTTCAGGAACTAGTCCATCTGCCTCGACTCTTCATCTGGAGGAGGACTAGTGCTCATGTGCTTGGGCGCTGAAGAGCGATCATGACCACAGAGTCAGCCTTGGGATGAGCCTTTAAGAAAGGGGCATCCTTTGGCGCCCGGTAGAGCCTGTCCGCCTGCTTGGGGACAGCCAGGATAGAATGAGGCATCTACCAGACGGTAGTGGTGACTTCTTGATGAGGTGCCATCCATGGAGGAATGGGGATGGGAGACAGAGACTCTAAGTCTAGGTGTTCCGTGAGCCTCTGTCTCATCGGGTCCTGTTCCTCTGACTCCCAATTGAAACAGTCCTTCATGGCCCTCAAGAGGTCCGAGAAGGCAGGGTCATCTGGTGGAAACTTTGGTGAGACCTTGCCTCTCGTCTCCTCATGGTCCTCCGGGACCTCCTCAGAGGAATCTTCCCTCCCCTCCGAACTGTCTTCTTCATCGTCCGCCTCCTCATCAAGACGGCGTCTGGTATCTGGGAGGGAAACATCCTGTCGCGTCTTCCCCAAGATGTGGACAGTGGCTATCAACGAACTGCTCAGGGAAGGGGACCTCGGAGACCGTGGTTGTGGGAGCCTAGTCTCCAGGTCCAAGACCAACTCCGACTGAGCCCCCGCCACCAAGACTGTATTAAGGTCTTGAAATCTGGGGTAATTGGAGGAGGGGGAGGGAGAGGTGGAGCAGGCAGAGGCTGGGGGGGAAGGAGAAGGAGGAGGAGGAATAACCGGTGGATAATTGCCCTGGAATCCCGTATAATGTGAGTAGGGATTAAATCCAGGATAGAACTACCCAAGATGACTCCAGTCCAGAGTGGAAACCCCCAGGTAGTGGTCCCCAGGATATCCCAATGGGTAATGTGGGACAGTTCGGGGTCCGGTATAGACCCCTGTCGTCAGATCTGGCGTCGGGGGAACCCACGTCGGACCCGCTGTTGTGTATATAGGTTGAGGGTCCGGGGTCGGGACAGCACACGTCAGGGGGAACGACGTCGGAACCGGCACCACCCAATCCGGCGTCGGAAGGGCAGGTGTCAGAACCAGATGAAGGGGCCCTGACATCAGGGCCGGATCCGGCGTTGGGGCCAAAGGCAAAGGCCAGTCAGCCAGTCCCAGCTGCGGGACAGTTCGTCTGGATAACTGGCATGGGAGGAGGTGCAGGAAGCCCACCGGAAGGCGGAGAAGGGGCCTCTACAGTCAGGCCTGTAGGCCGAGGAGGAGCATCCTTGACCCCTGAAGGGGATTGCGGAGAAGACCCCAACGCATCGACTGGGTTGAAGGTCTCTCCGCTGCCATCGCCGGACATACCTACCGAGGAATTGGAGGGTATGGGCAAGGAAGGAGGAGGAGGGAGAGGGTCTTTCTCCCTCTGGTTCTGCCGGACGTCGGGTAGGGCGCCGTTAGGCCTCGACTGGGGAACGGAACCTGAGCGGTTGTCAGGGATGGCTGACTTAGCAGGTGGGGTCGGGCGGTCAGGGGAGGAGCCCCCAGCCAGCTTATCGACCGGAGCCGAGTGAGTACCCACTATCTGGGTAGATGACTTACCAGCTGCCGCGCGGTCCCCATAGGAGCCAAGGGCCAACTCATCAGCCGAAGCAGTGTGGTTGTCAGAGGAGCAGACAGCCGACTGATCTGCTGAAGTTTTGCCAGACTTACTGTCCAGAGTTCTGGGTGACAGCTGGACCTTGCTCGTCGAGGGCCTAGCGTCGTCCACACAGCGGGCCCGCTCCCTAGTTTCCTCCTTATGCTTCTTTGAAGGAGATTTTTCAGACAAATCTCTGAGACAATCCATCTTCTTCTCGAGGGAAGCCAGGCGAGCTTTTAGCAGATGGGCCTCCAAAGCCTGCTGTCTCCTCTTTTTGGTGGCCTGGTTAAAGGTCTGGCACTCAGGGCAGGAGGAGACTGTATGGTCCAGGCTTAAACAGAGGACACACTTGAGATGACCGTCTTTGTGCAGAATCTGCATGCCACAGGACGAGCACTTCTTCTTGGGAGAAGACATCAATAATAGAACACAAATTTTAGAGAAAAAAAGCAGCGAGGGATAAACCGACACGATAACTTTCACGACGATCGCTATATGGAAGTCTGTAATGCAACTGACATGAGGCGACAGCAGGAAAGAACTGGAGGGCGAGTATGGGGACCGCCCACTATATACAGTCATGCTGACATCAGTCACGTGATGTCTGGTGGGGGGTTCCCGTCAAGTATTGCTAGAAAAGTCTGCCATGTGGCCCGACGCCAGGTGGCACCAGTCCTATATGTGATGACCTACTGAAGGAACCCTCTCAAAGTAAGAACCACATGTTTCGCTCCAAGGATGGTACGATCTGGGACAGAGTGACCATCTGAAAGGTGCGTGACCTGAGATATTGATTCAAGTTGTGGAGATCTAGAATGGGGCATCAGCCCCCCCATCCGCTTGGGAACCAGGAAGTACCTGGAGACAAAGCCTGGGTCTGCAGATGGATCCGTTACGAGAACTACTGCCTCCTTGAGGAGGAGCTGAGTGATGTCATCTTGAACAGCTGACTGGGTGCATGCAGAAATCCATTCTTCCCGAGGGGCGCGGGCTCGGCTGGGAAGGTACTGCTCGAATTCTAGAGGCAGTCCCCGACCGACCACTTCGAGAACCCACCTGTCCGAAGTGATAGCGGACCAGGCGGAAAAGAAGTGGTGGAGACGGCCGCCCACGGGAAGACCCAGAGCTGGCATGACAGGAATAGGGGTGGCAGCCCCCACCCTGTCACTGAGTAGGCTTGGAGGAGGAGGAATCTCCAGGACCTGAGCCTCAGTCTCTTCTGCGGGCCTGTTGGGGTCCAGGCTTGGGCTGAGGGTGCCAAGCTTGAGCCTGCTACTGATGCTGCTATCCTCCCTGGAAGGAGGACTGCTGAACCGCAGGGGAAGAGTGCTGAAAAGGCTTCTTTTTCTTTTGCTGGTTCTTGCCCAAACAACTCTTAGCAGAAGTGGTGTCCAAGGTGGCACTGGACTGCTCTATGCGCTGTAGGTGACCGGCCACTCCTGGGCTGAACAAGTCGGTACCAAGGAAAGGCAGATCAGCTAACTTGTGCTGAGTATCTGCTGGGAATGAAGAGAGCCTCAGCCAAGCCCTGCAGCAAGAGGCAACTGCAGCAGCCATCGAGCAGGCACAAGAGTCCCCGATGTCCAGGGCCGTCTGGAGCTGCTGTTTGGTGACAGCATGGCCCTGATCTTGAACCTGCTTGACCATGGTCTGCATGTCCATGGGGAGATGTGGGAGGACTTCATCCAATGACCCGAGAAGGGCATGGGAGAAGTGTGCCATGATGATGGCCGAACTTGCCTGACAAAGGCCCAAGGAGGATGCCGCACAGACCTTCCTCTCCGAATGGTCCAAATACTTGGACTCCTTGTTGGAAGGTCGGTCAGCAGAACTGTCAGTACGCCTGAACACAGAGGCGGCCACCAGGCTCTCGGCTGAAGGCTGCTCTGTGAACCCCGCAAGGGACCCCATGGGCACCGCATACTTGCGGGCCATGCGGGCAGATGGTGCTGGACATGAGGCAGGACGCTGCCAAGTTCGAGTGCCAGACCAACAATGGCCTTGGCCACAGGAAAGGCCTCCGTTGGGGTATCCCCTCTCTTGAGGATGTCCATGACAGGGTACTCCGCCTTTTTCTGGATAGGTTCCAGAGGCATCCCTGTGGAATCTGAGATGAGACGAAGGATCCCTTGGAAGGAGGAAGGGCTTTCCTCCATCCCTGTGCCAATGGACGACTCGTCATCCCCAGGATGAGAGTAAAGCCTGGTGACATCCGAGTCCAAAGAGTCAGGGTACAGCATCACCCTCGATCCACCGAGGGTGGTCCAGGGTGACCATGACCGACAGATGTCAGGGTAGCCCAGTATCTGGTCAGTCCTCTTTGGAAGGAGCCCCTCCCACAGGCTGCTTAGGTGGTGGATCCACCACTATCAGTGGAGAGACCAGAATAGGCCGAACCAGAGGATGGGCCAGCCTCGCAGGCTGAGGAACTGAAGGCTTCGGTTCCGAGTGGGTAAGGCTTCGGCCTAGGAGACGAAAGCCAAGTAATGGCCGGGGTATGCAGCAGAGCCAGCTTCTGCCTAAACAAGATTAGCTGTTGCCACATAAGGTCCTCGTAGCGCCAACGGAGTTTCCGTTGGAAAATCTCCTCATCCGAGGAGGATGAGGACAACCTGTGGTGTCGCCTCTGTTTGGAGCGCTTGTGGCTCTTCCCTGGTCGATTGACTGAGGGGGTTCTAGACCTCGACCGAGATCGGGCAGGCCAACTCGGTCATTCTGGAGACGCCGGAGGGATCGGTGACACCCGAGGGTCCAGAACTTGGACCTGGATGGGGACACCAGCGGGCTGGGTCTCCTCATTGGGGAACACAAGGACTGGAGTTCTCTCCAAAGAGTCATTGGCCACGGCCGGGGACAGTGGGTCGATTGGATCGAGAACAATCTCGACCTCATTGGCCACATCCTCGGTGGTCTGAGCAGACGGAAGGTCCATGAAGCCTGCAGCTGAGGAAGGATCTCGACTGAGGTCGAAACCGTATGCTTCTGGGACTGAGACCTCTCTTGGTCCCAAGAGCGCCTTCGCCAAGATGAAGAAGTGCCAGATTCCTTGTCTCTCTTATGAGATTGGGAGGAGTGCAAGCCTGCAGGCGCCTCACCCCGGGTGGAGAGAGACTGGCACAACTCCTTAAAGGAACCTGTGAAAGTGGAGCCCAGGTTGAGTGGAACGAAAAAGCTCCAATTAGCCGAAGCGCAGGCGGCTTCTTCTTCGAACACCTTCATGCGTTCCATCTGCTTGGTGGAACCTACTGCCGAGGAAACCGCCCACCTAGCCTCCTTGGACTTCACCGGAGGATTCCTTTTCTCTGGTCTCCCTAACTTCAAATGTGCCAGGCAGTTGTCCAGAACATTGGGATGGAAGGCCAAGCAACAGCTGCAGGATGAAGTGTCATGGCCGACACCTAGGCAGTAGACGCATGTGAGATAGGGATTGATGCGCTACATCTTCTGGCCGCAAGAATACCCGGCAAAATCCTGGAGAAGATTTCTCTCCCATGATCGGGGACGCAAAAGCACGATCGCTAACTCGAACGAGTTTTAATTTAGTTACAACCGAAGTTTTGAAAGCCAGGGCCTACGAAATGCATGAGCACGAGGAAGGCAACCTGTATCTTCCAGCGGAAAGGAAGATCTGACATTATGGGGCAGAGTCGAGGTATATACCAGCCGGGTGGGTGGGAGGAGCCAGCTTGAAGACTGCCGGCAAGATTTAAAGGGGAAAGGGACATGCCAATAAGTGTGGATGAACAACATATCCATGATCCTTGAAGTAACACTTTCCACGACAGAAAGCGTAGCTTGCATTCTGCAGCCGGTTCAAAGGGAGGCAAGGTAAGTTTTTCTAACTTAAATGAAAGACCCCAAAGAGGGACAGGGTCCCAAATGGGCAATTTCAGGTGGAGGATGCCCCTCAAAAAGGTGCAGGACAAGTACAACTGGGCAAGGGTCTTGCCCTCTATTGGTTCATGGTAAGCAGAGATGGCAGAAAGGTGCACCTTGATAGAGGAGTAGCTCAGACCCAAGTCAGATAGAGAGAGGAGATACTCTAAAATGCAGTTCACTGGACAAGTGAAAGGTCGAGGCGATGAGCAGATGCCCAGAAGCCGAACCGCTTCTGATTCATGGCATAAGTGGATTTAGTGGAAGACTTTCTAGCAGCCACTAGGGCTTCAGCTACCCTAGGAGAGACCCCAAATCTAGCATCTGCTACGTCTACAGGAGCCATGTGTGCAGGTGCAGAGACTTGAGGTCCAGATGGACTAGGGAGCTCTGGTCCTGGGACAGCAGGTGCGAGCTCAGAGGCAGGTGAACCAGAGGCTCCACTGCTAACTGCTGTAGTAGTGGGAACCAAATCTGTCAAGACAAGAAGGGAGCAATGAGGATCATCTCCACTCCCTCTGCCTGCAGCTTGAGAAAGACCCTCTGAAGTAGAGGGAAGAGAGGGAAAGCATAGAGAAACTTCCCTTTCCAACAGAAGGACAATGCATCTCGCCAGAAAACATCAGACCCTGGATCTAGTGAGCAGAAATTGAGTAGCTTGGTTTTGAGTGGGGACGTAAAAAGGTCCAACTCTGGTCATCCACATTTGTCTAACAGGTGCTCTGCGACTGACTGAAGTAGTTCCCATTGTTGGGGTCTGGACCGAGACCTGCTTAGGCTGTCGGCCAAGACATTTTGGGTGCCTGGAACATGCACGGTGGTGAGCTCAAGGTGATGTTCCTGGGCCCAGTACCAAACCCTCATGGCCTCCGTGCAGAGGGAATACGAATGAGTGTCCCCCTGTTTGTTGATGTAAAAGATCACTGACATATTGTCTGTCTAGACTAGAAGAGGGCCTGGATGAAGGTCCGTCTGAAGTACCTGAAGGGCACAAAAGACTGCTCACATCTCTAGCATGTTGATATGAAGGGTCTGCTCTACCAAGGACCAGGTCCCCTGAATTCGCTGATCTGCTAAGTGGGCACCCCAGCCCTGCCCTGAGGCATCTATTTTCAGGATCTGCCACAGGGGCTCCTATCTGAAAGAGACCCCTTTGGAGAGGCTGACAGGGTCCATCCACCAGTTGAGAACCCAGTGAACTGGGTCGGTGACCGAGACCAGTTGTTCTAGGTCATCTGATCGCTGGTCCCACTGCACAGTGAGTGTCCATTGAGGGACTCTGATGTGCAGGCAAGCCAGAGGAAGGGTCGGAATGGCAGTCACCATGTGACCAAGCAGTCATAAGACTGTTCTGGTTGAGGTTCACCTGAAGGCAGACACCATCTGAGCCTGAGACCGAAGGCAATCTGCTCTGTCTGGCAGTAGAAAGACTTTGCCCTGTACTGTGTCCAGAATTGCTCCAATGTATTAGAGCCTTTGGCTGGGCCACTGGGATGACTTTGGCAGATTCAGAGTGATCCCCAGATCTTTAAAAAGAGTAAAGGTGTTTCCAAGGGTACCTAGCAGCTCAGCCCTTGAAGGTGCTACCAGAAGCCAGTCGTCTAGGTAGGGAAAGACGTAATGGCTTTCTCCTGAGGGCAGCAGCCACCACCACTAAGCACTTGGTAAACACTCTGGGAACCGAACACAGGCCGAATGGCAAGGCTCAGAACTGGTAATGGGGTCCCTGGAAGAGGAAACACAGGTATGTTCAGTGTGGCTGGGACACCAGGATGTGAAGGTATGTATCCTGCATGTCCAGGGAACAGAGCAAGTCCCCCTGGTGAAGAAGGGGAAGTAAGCCTGGCAGAGTAACCATTCTGAACCTCTTGTACTCAACATATTTGTTCAGATGACTGAGGTCTAGAATAGGGCGAAGAGCCCTGGTCTTTTTTGGCATGAAGAAGAAATGGGAATAGAATCCCTTTCCCTCTAACCTGGGGGTACTGGCTCTATGGCCCACTTGAGAAGAAGCGCCTGAATCTCCTGTTCGAGTAAAGTGATGTGTGACTGGGGGAAGAGGGAGGACACTGGTGGTTTTTCTGGTAGCCTCTCCAAGAACTCCAGGGTATGTCCTCTCTCTCTCTACGATTTGAAGGACTCACTGATCGGTAGTGATTTTGCTTCATCCCTCCAGATAAAGGGAGAAGTGATCCCCCACCATCTTTCCCAGAGTCTCTGCTGGGAAGGGAGGTCAGGTAAGGAGTCAAGATGAAGCTTCTGGGGTGGGGAGAGCAGCCTGGGAAGACTTAGTGGATCTGGAAGAGGAACCTCCAGGAGTCTGGGAGGTGGACTTACGTTTATAACCTCCCCGCTGCTGCTGTTGCTGGTTCCTAGACCGCTGTACCAAGGATCTCTGAAAGAACTGCTTTTTAAAAGGATTCTGGGTGCCTTTGTACATTTTCTGGACAGACCAAATGGCCTTGCCAGAGTCTTGGAGGCATGTGATGAGCTTCTCAGCCTCACCCCAAAAAGGACCGAGCTCTTGAAAGGGAGGTCCATGATTCCAGCCTGAAGATCCTGGGTGAATCCCAAGATCCAAAGCCACGAATGGCGTTGGAGACAGATGGCGATGATGGCTACCCTGGCGGCCATATCAGCGGTATCATAGGATGCCCGCAGAACATATGTGCCCATGTTGGAGCCAGACTTCAGCAGATCTAGAGCTGTGCCTTTTGTGGTGCATCTGGCATGGCCTGTACCCACTCCATGCTCTTTTTCCACAGGGTGTTTGATATTGCACCATGTGGGGTGAGAAAATTAAGGGACCTGATGGAGCAAGTGGCTGAGGTATAAACCTTCTTGCCCAGCTGATCCAAATGTCTGGACTCTTGGTTAGAAGGTTGATTGCTGAGGTGTTTGGGCCTCTTTGACCTGTCATTGGCCGCAGTGATGACCATGGAATCAGCCACTTGATGTTCCACAAAGAAAGGCTAATTTCTGGGTGCTCTGTAGAGCCTATCTGACTTTTTTGATACTGAAGAGGAAGATGATGGATGCTTCCAAGTTAGTCTGGTAAGGTTTTGGAAGGTATCCACCTGTAGGGGTACCACTAAGGGCTTTGGTTCCTTCTGGCACAGGTATTTGACGGCCAGTCTACGCCATTCAGGATCCAAGTCCTCCATCTCCCAACCATTGATGGCCTGAATGTGCCTCATGACATCCATGAATGATGGATCGTCAGGAAGGGATCTACGGGTGTCCAGGTTATCAGGCGTGGGATGACCCCTGGGTTCCAAGCCTGTGCAGGAGGAAGAAGAAGAGCTGTGGCTCAAATCCTCTGAACTCTAGGAAGAGGGGGAGGACTCATGCTGACATCCGGTTGTGGAGTGATGCTGAACTTGGCCTCATGACCAAGAAGATGCGTACTTGTGCACATGGCCCCCATGCTTAGACCGGCTCCTGCACCCATCACTGGGGTGTGGGGAGGGACTTTTAGGTGGAGGAATAAGCTCCCTGGTTTCTGGCTCAGGTTCAAGGACAACCGGCTCAGCAGGCCCTGGAGGGAGGAGGTCCCCTTCAATTTCATTCCAAAAAAACAAAGAGGTCCTTCACCTCACTAAGAGGGATTTGAGGACCCGCTGGGCCAACAGGCACCTGGGGCTGTGGGTTGGCAGGGTTTGGTGCTGCAGGCGATGCATCTGGCGTCAGACATCCGGGCACCTGGTCCTCTGGAGCAGGGGCCACGTGCATCAGATCTCCCAGTGTCAGTGTGGGAGAAGTGTTCATATCCACCAGCAACACCGGAGAAGCTGGCAATGACTGAGGGGTTGCCGGGTTCAGCATCGGTTTGTCCGATGTCGGCGTAGTGGGTGTTTGCTTGCTTCGGTCTTGGAACACAGCTGGTACTAACTTGGCAGAGGCCTGTGGGGAGGTCACATTAGAGCAGGACAGAGATGCCACAGAAGCCACTGAGGCAGGCACAAGCTCCTGGCATTGGTGGCCCTTGCCCGAAGATGTAGAGGCCGTAGACACTGGGGCCGGATGGACAATGGGTATCAACCCGCTGTGTGAAGAGATACCGGCCCCACCACCCAAGAATGAACTCATGGATTTAGGTAAGGACTTTACCTTCAGGGGCTGCAGGGCTGAGACTAAAGTCCCAGACCCTGTCTGATCTCTGCCTAATGTCTGTACCAGGGCAGGAGGTCTGTCTGCCGGCTGCCTGGAGGAGGAGGTAAGGGCAGGCTGGGTAGGCCGGTTTGGTCCCCCGTGGGAGAAGGAACCAGAGGCGGCCTTCGTCTTATGGGGAGACCATGAGCGAAAGCGTGTCCAGGTCTTCTCCTTGTCCCAGGACTTGCGCTTCCCTGAAGACTTCTTCTCCCTGTGGGTCATGGATGATGACAAGGCCACCGAAATGGAGGAGGTGGAAGAAGAAGAAGAACTTTTCCCTGAGGACTGCATTTTGCATGGCGGCAAGCTGCTTCTCTAGAAGGTGGGCTTTAAGGGCCTTTTGGTGGCAAAACCCAGTCCTTTGGTTAAAGCTCTGGCAGTGCTGGCAGCCCTCAGTGTTGTAGTCTGGGCCCAAGCAGAAAAGACAGGCTGCATGGCCATCTTTGGATGGTAGCTACTTGCTGCACACGTACGTAGACTTTTGGCACTCAACAGAGGAGGTTGGTGACGAAGACATGCAGAGAAACAAGGAAAAAAAGCACTACTGTATATACTTGCAGATAGGCCGATCCATGTATAAGTGACACCCCCATAATGCGTGTCAAAGTTTGTCAAAAAATCACTGGCCCGAATATAAGCCAATAGCAAATTTTACTAGAAATTTTGGCACAACATAAACTCAGACAACATAGAAATATGGGGCATACATAGCACAATCATAGCATTAGAATCAAGTGCATATACAGTCCATAAAATGCAACGTTTGGTGAAATACCGTAACCTGCAGTGACTGCAGTAACCTCCTTCTCCCTCGGCTGATTTATCCTCCTCTTCAGAAATCCTAAGTGAGTGTAGATTCTCATACAGGAACTGTATGACAGGGTTGAAAAAAGCCCTGTTCCATTTGTTATGCAGAAAGAGCTTAAACACAAGGGTCTGTTCTATCCTGTCCTTTTCTGTCTGTTGTCTGTCTGGTTGCGCAACCAAATTTTCTTGTGAGACCTAGGAACTGATCATTGCGATGGTTTTGCAATTTTCACCTCTTGCTATCTCTCTGTCTTTCACTGCTATTTCTGTCTTTTCGTCCCCCTTGCAAATCTGTGGGTATAAAAATATATGTGAATCTTCATGTGGAAATGTCACTGATACTGGCATCCCTTTGTTTAAAACTGTATATAGTTATACTGCTGACATGATGGCAAAAAGCTATATGAAACTCAAGGGGTTAACCACAGATGCAGTTTTTAAGCCTTTTGCAGAGCTGTAAACAAGAGCTCAGTTCTGGGTCACTGTTTTTTTTGCTGCACCTGCAAGGAATGAAACTTACATTTAAAGTCTTCTGGAACTCGAGCTTTTGCCTTTGTAGCTCCGACCCTGTGGAATTCTCTACCTCATCGGGTTAGAGGGTGCCTGACTGTGGAGAACTTTAAATCTGCTCTTAAAACTTATTTATTCTCTCTTGCTTATCCAGAGTATTAATTTATAGATGCTGATTTTAGTTGGTTTTAACTTTTCCTGCTTTAAAGATTTTATCTTGTAAAAGTGCTTTGGTACTGCTGTGAATTGCGCTTCAAACAAATAAAGTTACTATTAAAGTTATTATTACAAGAACATTCTGTAAACTTATAAGAACATTCTGTGAGACACTAGCTCTCTTAACGAGTTCCCAGACAAAGACTTATTAAAGAGCAGCAATGCTTTTGCTAGACAGACAAGGAGAGTGGGAGACTGAAACTTGGAATTAACAGATACCCTCAGAAAAAGGACTTTATTTGTACTGCCTTTGTAAATAGTTATACTGAATATTTTTTTTTTGCTGTTATTGAGAAAAATAAAATGCTATTTGTGAATTTTGAAACTGCTCCTGCTTTTCCTATGCTTCCTGACCTGTGCCTCGACGACAAACTGATCAGTCAGGATATCATCAGTGCAATCATCTGGTTCCTCATCCGGTGCTCAGTGACGTCTTCTTCGCTGTCCTCAAATAGGGCATCATACTCGGTACCATCCATGTGGTTACTTATACTGCATCTCAGGAATGATCTCTGGACCATGTCTTCAGGAACGAAATCTCATGCGTCGAATATCCACTGGCATACAACATCAAGGTCAGGTATCTTTAAATTCCCAGCCTTCGTGGCAGCGCCTGTGACTGAACACATCCACTCACTCCACTGATGCCTGACTCGATCTTTACAAGGTTTGTTCAGGCAGACATCCAGGGACTGAAGTATCGAGGTTAGACCTCCAGGTATGACGCACAGGTCAGTCTTTATATTTTTTTTCCTTTTTATTTATAGTATTTTATGGAATATAACATGCACTATATTCACTTAATACAAATAGAACTGAACAACATGTAGCCCAGATGATCAATGTACGGGTTAGAGATCATACATTACATTTTAGAATAAAACATTTGACCATTAACTGCAACTGGACTGCCAGGTACAGCCTAAGAGTAAAAATCCATCAAGATAATAGTGTAGAAGAGTCCACTCTCACCTATTCTATGGCTTGCAGGATATCAGACAAGATTTCTTGGCCCTCCTAGGATAGAAATATATATATATTTTTTTGAAATTTCTTTTTCTCCCCTCCTACGTCCCTGCCAGAGCCGCCCCTTCAGGAGTCACCAATTAAACCCATCCCTACCACCAACTTACCTGCTGCTTAGGGTCCCTCATCCTGCCGTGGATTACCCCCCCCGGGTGGGGTTCAGGGTGGGGCGAAACCCCTGTACCTTAATGTCTTCTCCAGTCCCTGAGACAGCAGCAGTTGGTGGCACATCAGGACTGGGTTCGGTGCTCCATCTGCCCTGCTCTGGAGGGTGTTTTTCCCTGTTCTGTGGGAATGTTGCTGGCCCATGAAGTCAAGGCGCAGGCGCCGACGTCCGCAATGTCCTCCTCCCCTTCAATGATGCATCCCCTAGAGATGATTGGTTCACAGGCCGCCGCCCGTGACCAATCAAAACCCTGAGGTACCGAAGAGCTGTCGTGCCCTCAGCCTCCGCCAAAAGTCAACATTCGCCGGGATGGATCCCCACCCTCCCCCTGGAGAAGGCAAGCTGTCGTCGGACGCTCAGCCTTTCTCCCCCCAGCAACCCGAGTCCACTCCCAGACCCGGGTCGCTGGCATGGTGCGAGGAGTGGTGTCCAGCACTTCAACCCTCATACGATAGAAATATAAGGTGGAGGACTGGGAACCCCATAATGAAACCATAAAGGGATCATAACAGATGTTCTAGACTCAGTTACACTGAATTACACCCCCACCACTAAAGCACATATCAGATGGCTGGCAGGGAGTCAGGCTATCTACAGGAAATGCATATAAAAGTTCATAAACTGAGTGGAGCATAATCTCACTCCCACAATGAACTGGTCTCCATTATGGGTAAGGTGGTAACATGCACAAACAGGGCTAAGGAAATCACTAGAGCGTAACCCAACATGACCTATAGACCTGTAACAAACTTGCATTCAACAGCAATACTTAAATACTGAAAGATTCAAAAAGAACAATATCTTAAAAGACTAGGAAAGTAGGATAGCCAGAAAGGAAAAAAAAAACATCAGTTCAGTTTCAGTCATTAGGGTCCAGTTCAGAATCGGCCTCCCCCCCCCATATCCTCTGAAGCATGCTGGGCATTAAGCAGTTTTAAAGCAAATGCTGCTGCAGCTTCAAGGTCCGTAAGGATGTGCATTTTGTTGGCATGACGGACTTGCAGGCGAGCAGGAAATAAGAGTTGGGCAGCAATTCTATTCTCCAAAAGAGTTTTCTTCATGACCTGTAAGGCTTTTTTTCCAGTTTTGGGTTTAGGAAGAAATGTCAGGAAACAAAGCTATTTTGCTTCCCTCCCATACAAGATACCCACATTGCCTGGTAGCCTGCAACAAGGGAATATGAGCCTCCGGGCTTCAGAGTGTCACTATAGCTGTCAGAGGGCCACACCGGTGGTATTCCATGGTCTGGCTTTAATAGGGATAGCAAAGGCCTTTATTATAGAGATACCAGAGTCTACAGGTAACAGGCCCAGATCTGTAAAAATTAGGCACTTCATGGTCATTAGTATCTCCATTCTCCCCGACAGCCTATGAGGAAAGCCTACAATACAGACATTTGCCTAGCTTTGTGCATTCTCTAAGGCCTCCACTTTAGATCGTAAAAAGTGAAAGTCCTGCACGAATGCTGCATTTCTCTCCCGCTGGTGTCCCGCCTCTGAATTAAGCTCTGTAATATGTGAAGCATTAGTTTACACCTTAGTGTCAAATTCAGTAAATCTATCTTCCACGGCAGTCCGTCTTCAGTTTGTTTCTTCCCCCACTGCCTGAATCTCCTGTAACAGTACCATGATTTGGGGGTCTTTATCTTTTTGGCAGACTTTTTTACCCCATCAGTAAGATGTGCCCGGAACATATCCCAAACAAGTAGTGTGCGCTTAGAGTGCAGTTCCCCAGGACGTGAGCCCCAAATTCTCTGCAACCAGATATGGAGAAGTGCCTCATCCATCCACCCTTTGGAATAAGGGTATACGAACACTCCGGGTGGGAATGTCATTTTTTTGGGCAGTGTTTTTCTTTTGAATACCACGAGTGGTCTCAGATTAGTACCGTCAGCCAAACATGCAAGGACAATGGTGAAGTGTGTTTTTTCATGGCCAGTGGTACGAATGAGAACAGTCTTGCTCTTGAGAGTACTGACAGTCCTATTACTAGGCAAATCAAAGGTCACAGGGGTCCCATCCACGTTGCCTATTTGTGACAGTCCATGCATGTGATGATTACTCTTTAAAACAAATTGGTGGAAACTGTCAACATTACTATCTAAATCAGGTGGCAGTTTTTGAGCGATCTTTGTATGCTGCCTCACGGTCAATCCGTGTTACTCCATGAACCGAGAACACCACCCTGCAGATGCCAAAAATGATTCCGCACCTGCAGAGTGGTACTTCTCCTCCTTTGCCATCCTCAAAGCCTGCATTCAGATGGCCAAGCAGGGTATGATATAGCCACTCTGTCAGCATTCAAGCACCCAGTTGTTTTGATCCGCCTCCAGTAAGTTAAAGGCAGGTTGGTTGCCACGACATGCTCGTTTAGTTTTTGGCATTTCACTCAATGCCTGTCTCTATTTGTGCCAATCCCACACCTGCTTTTCATTTATACTATAGTGCCTGGCTGTGGCGGAGTTGTTAGAGGACTCCACATACTTCACAACACGCATCTTAAACGCTGCATCGTAAGAGCTCAGTTTTCTTTTGCAGTTCATTTTGGCAACGATTTTTCAACAGGACAGGGAGTTGCACTTTATAGGGCTTACTGATAATTGGGAACAGACATGGGTAAGCTGGTGAATAGATTTATTGATCGTAATTAGTGACCTGCATATAGGCCAAGAACCATGATATAGAACTTGGAAATTGGTGCAAAAATCTCAGCTTATACACGAGTACATATTGTATTTTTTGGAGAAAAATAGAAGAAACACAGGTAAACATGCAATGGCAGTCGACTGTAGCAGTAGGCATCAGTGGAGCCGATGCAAACGAATTGACTGTGGGAAAAGAACTGAGGTGGGGCTGGGGACTGCCCCATTTATACCATTGGCCGAAATCGGGGGCAGGCCGACATCAGGGGTGGTCCCCGCTGAACACTGCTAGCTAGAAGTTTTCCATGGAATCCTGGCACCTGGCAGCTTAGTCCCTATGGTTATTTCCTGCTGCAAGAGTTCCAACTCAAAGTAAGATGAATAGTTACTTACTGTAACAGTAGATCTTCGAGAGACTCTCTTCCATTGAGCAACATCATGGAACTGTTAGTTGTCGGCATCAGGACCAATCAGAAAATTTCGCTACAGTTGGCACCAGGAGTTATTACAGCAGGAGCACCTTTTCTGTGGTTGGAGGATGTCACAGATGTTTTTTTCTGCTCCATGGGCTGAATACTGGACTCTGCGGCAGCGTTCAGAACGGGAGCCAGACACCATAAGGCCAGTTTGAATTCCCTGCTTTATCCAACCATAGGAGGGCTGTAAAGGGCACCAAATTTCAACAGCGGCAAGAGCCCTTTAAAAGAGGAGGCACGCAAAAAACACCACAGTCAGCACCGGGAGTTGTTACAGCAGGAGCACCTTTTCTGTGGTCGGAGGACACCACATATAGCTTTTTCTGGCTCCGTAGGCTGAATACTGGACTCGGCAGCAGCTTTCAGAGTGGAAGCCAGATGCTGCAAGACTCCTGAGCACACAGTCACCTAGGGGTTTTTGGCCCTCCTGCCCAGCCCCCACCCACCCAATAGCTTTCCTGGGTCACAAGAAGCTGTCAGCAATGTCTGGGAACTGCAGTGGTAGCTTAAGGTGGTGGGGAGCTCGAAGTACAGCGTGAGCAGGGAAAGAGGGACAAACATCAACCCGATAAATGGGATTTAATGGGCATCAGGGACTTAAATACTTTATGCACTGGGGGCATAAATATTGAGTGCACTGTGGGCTTACAGACAGGAAAGTTGTTTTCTATCTTCTGCGAGCTTGTAGTCTGGGTAGCAATTTTGTATCTTCTGTTTCTCTGGGCTAAAAAATTAATAAAAAGTGTGCTTGAACTTTCTGTCTGCCAGCTTCTTTTTCTCCAGGCTTGAATTTTTCTGCATTCTATCTTCTTTTATCTGGGCTGAATGACTGATAACAATTGTATCCTCTTCTCTGGGCTGAACAATTGAGAGTGAGAGAAAAAAAAAGTATTTTGCTAGTGCTTGTGCTTATGTTCATTGTGGGGTAATGGCTGTACAAAGTTCCTTCAGCCAGCAAATATTTGATGTTGGTAGAAAAGGAGTAAACCAGGTACAGAAAAAAAATTCAACAGGAACCGGAGAGGAACCGTAAATAGAGGTAAGGCTACTATATAGTTACAGGTGAGTGGGAGGAGGAATATAGGGCTTTAGGGACAGGATAAAAGTAGAACAGAAGAAATGAACAGTTACATAAGAACTTACCGTAACAGTAGATCTTTGAGGGGATCTCAGTCATCAGGTGACACCCTAGGAATTTCACTGTCGGTGAAGGGGAATCCACATAGAAGATTTTCAGCAGTACAACTGGGGCTGCCCACGCCGCTGACGTCCGTTGACATCACCAACCCTATAAAGGCATGTGCGGCCCCGCTCCCTCCTCAGTTTTTTCCCCCAGAGACAAAGGAAGCATTGTCCTAGCCATTGGGAACAGAGGGGAGAGAGAGAGAGGGGTGCCCAGACCTATGTGAAAGGCTGGATACACCAGACAACCAGTTCTTAGACAGGAGCCCCAAGAAGGGAGATGGTGGGAAGGAAAGCAGACCTGATGACTGAGATCCCCTTGAGGATCTACTGTTACGGCAAGTTCTTACATAACTATTCTGTCTTCTTCAGGGTATCACAATCATCAGGTAACACCATAGGAACGAGTTCCAAGCAGTTACAGACAAGTCTGGGAGGAGGGCTCTCCATAAACTCAAGACAGGAGGCCCTGAAGCACAGCCCTGCCAAAACCTGCAAGGGCTCTTGCGGCAATGTCTAGACTGTAGTGCTTGGTGAAAGTATGGACGGTACTCCAGGTGGCAGCAGCACAGATGTCTGTGGGCAAGACCCCTCAGAAACAAGCCACAGAGGTAGCCATGCCTCTGGTGGAATGAGCTTTCACAGCACTAGGCAAATCTTTGCCATACTTGTTGTAGCAAAACACAATGCAATTTGCCAACCATTTGGATAAACATTGCTTAGAAACTGAAGCACCCTCTGTACCTGGGGTGAAGGAAACAAACAACTGCTTAGACTTACTACAATCATTGGTGCAAAGCAGGCAGTACTTCAAAGCTCTGTGCACATCTAACGTATGGAGCAGCGCTTCCCTTGGATTGGCACATTCAGGAAAATAAGCAGGAAGGTGGACAGACTGGTTGAGTCTTGAGTGTGAACTCAAGAGACCACTTTAGGGAGAAACTTAGGATTTGTGCACAAAGACACCCTGTCTTTGTGAAAGATAAAATAAGACTCCTTGCACAAGAGGGCCTGAAGCTCTGAAATTCTTCGAGCAGAAGTAATGGCAACTAAAAATAACCTTTTCCAAGACAGAAAGCACAGATCGCAAGTTGCGACTGGCTCAAAAGGAGACAGGGTCGATTTCTCCAAAATAAAATTCAAAGCACATGCTGCAACAGAAGAACAGATTGGAGGTTTCAGATACAGGATATCCCTGAGAAAGGTATTGGAGACATCCAGCTGAGCAATCGTATGGTCACCCACGGGTTCATGAAAGGCAGAAACAGCTGAAAGGTGCACCTTGAGAGTGGAGTACTGGAGATCTGAGTCAGACAGAGGGATCAGATAGTCCAGGATGCAGTTCACCGAGCAGGTGAAAGGGTCTAAACTATGTCTGGCAGCCCAGATGGCAAGCCACTTCCACTTCATGGCATATGTGGCTCGAGTGGAAGGCTTCTGGGCAGCCACAAGGATGGCTGCCACTCTCTTCAAGACTCTGAACCTGGCGATGGTTATGTTCTCAAGAGCCAAGCATGCAGATAGAGGGATGTGAGGTTGGGATGAACCAGGGTCCCCTGAGCCTGGGTCAGTAGATTCATGCAGAGGGGGAGAGGGACCGGAGGGCCCTCTGCCAGCTGCTGAAGCAGGGAAAACCATATTTGCCGAGGCCAGAATGGAGCTACCAGAATCATGCTGGTCCCCTCCATCTGCAGTTTGATTAGCACCCTCTGAATTAGAGGAAATGGAGGGAAGGTGTAAAGAAACCTTCTGCTCCAGGAGAGGGACAACACGTCTCAGCAGAAAACTCCAGGCCCTTGATCCAGCAAGCAGAAATTGGGGAGTTTGCACTGAGTGGAGAGGCAATAAGGTCCCACTCTGGGTGACCCATCTGTCAAACAAGTCTTCTGCGACGGGTGAGAGGAGCTCCCAGTCATGCATGCTGGACTGAGTCCAGCTGACGATGTCCACCAGAGTGTTTAACACACCTGGCACATGGACCGCCCAGAGTGTTAGACCATGATCCAGTGCCCAGTACCATACTATCATGGCTTCCCTGCATAGAGGGTACAAATGGATCCCCCCAACTTGTTGATGCAGTATACTACACTTAGGGTGTCTGACTGCATCAGCAGCTGACCTGGAGCAAGGTGGTCCTCAAAAGGCCTGCATGGTATACAGCATTTCCCTCGTCTCCAGGACACTGATATGCAGGGAGATTTATCACTGGAACCAAGAACCCTGGGTCTGGAAGAGACCCAGGTAAGCTTCCTAGCCCAGGACTAAGGCATTCTTGGTGAGGATCTGCTGCTGGGAGGAGACCTGGAATGGGATGCCTTGAAGCAGATTTGAGGGGTCCATCCACCACCACAGTACCTTGCGGACAGAGGAAGAGACCAGAACTGGACAGTCCAACTCATCCGTGTGCTGGTCCCACTGCAGCTGGAGGGTCCACTGGAGGACATGCATATGAAGTCTGGCCAGTGGAACAGTGGGTACGGCAACTGCCATCAGGACCAACATTCTTAGGTATACCCTGGCAGGAATGTGGCGGCTCTGAGTGACTTCCTGAGCTTCGGCGATCAGGCACTCTGCCCTGTTTTGGGGCAGGAAGGCCCTCCCTTAGGCTGAGTCCAGAACCACCCCTATGTACTGTAGCCTTTAGGATAGTATCAGAACTGACTTGGGCAGATTGGCAGTGATGCCCAGGAAGTGGAAAAGCTGGAGAGTTCACTCCAGAGATACCAAAAGCTGTTTCTTGGACAGGGCCTTTAGGAGCCAATCATCCAGATAAAGGAAAACATACAGTCTCTCCCTTCTGAGAGTTGCTGCTACTGTTGCTAAGCATTTAGTACAGACTCACGGTGCAGAGGACAAGCCACTTTGAGCTGATAATGCTTGCCCTGAAATGCAAAATGGAGAAACTTCCTGTTAGTAGAAAAGACCAAAATGTGCAGGTAGTGTCCTATATGTCCAATGAACACAACCAATTTCCTGTTTTAAGGAGGGGCATTAGGCCCAGTAAGGTTATCATCTGGAACATTTTGTACTGGATGTACAGACTGAGGTTCTTTAAGTCTAGAATGGGCCTCAGCTCACTGGTCTTTTTGGGTACCAGGAAAAACCTGGAACAGAACCCCTTGTTTCTCTGGCGTCTGGGAATTGGCTCAGTGGCCTGCTTGTGTAAAAGGGACTGCACCTTCTCCTGGAGAACAGACAGGTGAGCCAAGGGGGGTACTTGGAAGGTGGAGGAGGGGGTTCTGGACGTTGCTCGATGAGCTCCAGGGTGTGCCCCTTCTCTATGATCGCCATAATCCATGCATCTGAAACTGTGGTTCTCCATTGGTTCAGATGGAGGAGAACCGGCCTCCGACCCCCACTTCCTGGTCTGGGATCGGAAGAGGGGAGTCCAGCAAGGAGTCAAGCGGAGGTGGAGCCAGCCACTTGGGCTGGCCCCTCATTTCTGGGGCGTTTGGCCACAGCTTCAGCGCTGGAGGGGGCAGGTATGGCAGCCGGGGCTCTGCATTTCCTTTGGGGCCGGGAGGCCTTACCGGGCCTATTGGGTGCTTGAGAAAGGGAGGATGCCCTCTACTTCTCGATTGGGTATGGTAGAGGGAGTAAACAGACTTAAGGGCCCTGCCCGAGGCTTGCAGATCATTAATAATATCCTGGACATCAGTGCCAAACAGCTTAGTGCCATTAAAGGGGGAATTAAGCTCTTTTTACTGTACAT
This sequence comes from Neoceratodus forsteri, assembly GCA_016271365.2. Classification (NCBI taxonomy): domain Eukaryota; kingdom Metazoa; phylum Chordata; order Ceratodontiformes; family Ceratodontidae; genus Neoceratodus; species Neoceratodus forsteri. The sequence goes on along the minus strand of CM057454.1, from coordinate 675,941,086 downwards.
CAGCAGTGAACCTGGATACTCTGAGCCAGGAGTGCTTACATAGGCATATGCCCATGGCAGCCACCCTGGCAACGGTATCAGCCATATCACAGAAGGCTCTGAGGAGGTGCTTCCTAACATCCTCAGCTGCTTGGAGACACTGGAGCAGCTCCTGCTTCTGTGTGCCATCTGGAAGGGTCTGTGCTGCTGCCTTGCCCTTTTTGGTATCTTACCATGTGAGACACATAGTTTGCTATCCTCAAACCCAGGATGGAGGATGCATACACCATCTTGCCCCAGAGGCCGATTCTACGAGATTCTTTATCTAGGGGAATGGAACTAAAGAGCTTAGGTGCCTTAGACCTGTCATGAGCTGCCTTGATGACTACAGAGTCTGTCTCAGGCTGGGCAGCATAGCAGGGGAGCCCTTGGGGGGCATGATAGAGCTTATCTGCCCTGCAGGGCACAGCTGGCACCATGTCTGGTCTGTGACAGGCTGCTGTGGCTGCATTCCTCAGAGCAGGAAGGATTGGAAGAATGATTTTGGGGGGAGTTTCAGGGATCTCCAGGAAGTCCACCAGCTCCTTTCTGGTGACATCCTCTTCCTCAGTATGAAAGCCCATGGCTGAAAACAGCTGCTTCATCACACTGAGAATTGTGCGGTCCTCCAGAGTAGACTTGGAAGTATGCTTCACTGAGTCCTCACTGACAGAAGATACAGTAGATCTGTCAGACAGCAGGATCTCTTCCTCTTTATCATCAGGAAGAATGAGGTCTGGGTGGTACTCCTCCTCCATGTCAAACTCTTCTAAATCTGGGTCTGACGTCAGATGAGCCGGCGATGGCCCACGGGGAGCTTCCCGTGGCCGATGAGTAGATGTCGACGACAAAGCTGCCATTGACTGCGTCGGCAATGGGGGCTTAAAGGCACCCAGCTGCTGTATAATCATGTAAGTGAATTTAAGCAGGACTTCGTTCATGTTGATGGTGTTCATCGATGGAGAGAGGGCTTGATAGCACATGTGTCGATGACTCGGCTGCTGGATCCTGAGAATCCAAAGAGCCTGTAGCCCTGGAGGGAGAAGGGGCAGGCCTCAATGGGAGAGTTGTCGTTGACAAGCCTGTCATTGATGAATGAGGGATGATGATCCAGAAGTTGACGACTGGCAGCCCTGAGAATCAGGCGGAGGTGCTATCGGTATAGGTCTGGTGGGCACAGAGACCTGGACAGCAGTTTTCCGCACTGGTGCAGCTGCGATTCCCCATGAAGGAGAAGAGGCTGTCAGGGAATGATACAGACCCCAGGGAAGCGGTCGTGATCTTGGTCTTTTTTATGACTTTTCCCCCCGAGGATTTGTCTTGGGCCTTGGAAACCTGGGAGCTCGACGATCTGGTCGGTGACTGAGAGGCTGGGACCCCGGAGGACCCCTGCCTGGAATTGACTAACTGTTGATCCATCAGGATATTTTTAATAGTCTTTCTGCGTTGCCTAAGGGTTGTTTGGTTAAACTTCTGGCAGAGCTCACAGTCAGAAACTTCATGTTCATGCCCAAGGCAGCAGACACAGAGGGAATGTTCATCTGTGGAGGCAATCTTCCTTCCGCAGTGGCAGCAATGGAAGTGAGAAGTTGAAGGATTAACTCTAGACATAAACAAGTTAGAAGAATCTCTTTAATAACAGAGATTCAGAAAAAATACTGAAGAAAAAGACATGGACAAAAATGGCACAAATACTGCGAAGGAGCTTCTGTGGAGACCCACGTGAGTGAGACGATGGTGAAAAAGAACTGAGGAGAGAGCGAGGCCACTCATGCCTTTGTGGGATTGGTGACATCGACTCACGTCGATGGCATGGGCAGCCCCAGTGGTATTGTTGAAAATCTTCCATGTGGACTGCCCTTCAATGACGGTGACGTTCCTACAGTGCCACCTGATGACTTAGATACCCCCCCGAAGAAGATTGGGTTTTTCTTTCGTATAAGCAGGGATTAATAAAGTAGAAGTGGAGGATGCTGCAAGTGGTGCAATGCTGTGGCTGTGGGGTGGCAGTCTTCAGGAGGACCTTCTGGATGCTGGAGTGCTGCCTCATCTGTAGGCACCTCTCCGGACTGAGGGCGGAGGTTGCTTGTCTCTGGGCCGAGCTGGATAGGATTTACGGAACCTCCTCCTCCCTCATCCAGGGACCACCAAGTCTGCCGCCGCTTCCTCAAAGGTTGCCAATCAGGAGGAATGGCTGGACTACAATGGGCTCAGGGAACGTGAGCGCAGTCGGACAGAGGCACATTCCTCATCTGGTGCAACTACAGAACTCCTACGCTATCTTAGTGGAGTGGGAAAGACCCACAATGACACCCAAAGTAGTAACCAGGGAGGATGAGCACGAACTCCAGGATGGAGCCCCAAGGGTGGGCAGCAGGAGATCCCAGAAGAGAAGGAAGCAAATCCTAGCTAGGGACTCCCTCATTATAGGAATAGATCTGGGGATAGGAAATAGGGGGGAGGTTAAGTGTCTACCTAGGAGGCATGGCTCGTAAGGATGGTGAGTGGATCCTGAGGATCGGCAGGGCAGTAGGAAGGAATGGACAGCTAGATGATATTGTCCACCTGGGGACAAATGACCTGGCAAGGGATGAGGCAGGGATAAGAGCAGTACAAGAGGAGTTTAGAGTGTTGGGGATGGGTCTTAGGCAGGTAGCATGCTCTGTGACCTGCTCAGAGGTTCTGCATGTCTACAGCAAGGGGAAGGCTTGCAAGCTCCGCACCAGGGATTTCAATGCATGGTTGAAGGATTGGCATGGAGAGGAGGGTTTTGATTTCATTGGAGACTGGGGCCCGACCAGGAGGGAGGAGGCCCTGTACAACAGTGACAGCCTGCATCCATCCGGGGGAAACTGAGGTCCTTAGTGAACTATTTAAATGCTTTCTTGTCAAGCATTTAAACTACGTTCCCCCAAAGAACCAGCACCTGGCCCTGGTATCTTTAACTGACTATCTGACCTCCCTCCACCATAAGGCGGAACAAATCCTAGTTGGGGACCTTAACGTAAATTGGCTTAGCACCACCTCTTCCGCGATCAGAGACTCATTTGCCGCCCAAGACCTGACGCAACTCGTCACCCAGCCCACGAGAATAAACTCTAAGAGAGGTACCAGCACCCTTCTTGATGTTATTATAACAAACCGACCCCAAAAAATCCAAAACATCCAGGTCCTACCAGACTCCCTAAGTGACCACTCCCCTATTCTATTTCATTGGGCAGTCCCCAGTCCCAAACCCAAAGCCCAGACCACCCTCCGCAGGCGCCTCTGCCCTGGTGGGCTGCAAAATCTTAAACTATTCCTCACCCAGATAAACTGGTCCCCCATTCATCGTGGCAACCAACATTGACACTGCCCTCGTTCTTCTTCACACACCTTCAACATGGCCTGTGATCTCTTTGCACCCTTCACCAAAATCCGTCCAAAAGCAGAATGCACCCTAGGTTAGCCCTGCCCTTCTACAATTACTAAGAAATCGGATAACCTCTGGCACTTTGCCACTGAAACGGTCAGCTGTCTGATAGGCAGGCTTACAATGCAGCCCGGAATAAGTGCCTTTGGGCCATCCGGAAAGCCAAGGCCGACTATTACCAGGCCACCTCATTCTCCTCCTGGGGCTCGCCCGGACTTTCTGGGATAATATTAAACAACTAAATGGAAAATCTCACCCCCTGCCCCATCCCAGCTCACTAGCAATGGCACTACCACCACCAAGCCTGCCACCATAGCTAACTGGCTCAACACTGCTTTCACTGACCTTAGCTCAGTACTCCTAGTAATTTCTTTGACCCTCCCCAACCAACCTCCCCTGTTCTCCAGCACCCCAGCTTCCACCTGCACAAGATTTCCCCAGGAAGCCAGACCCATCCTAATCAAAGCTTTGAATAGCAACAGTCCGGCAGTGACTCACTGACCCCAGTATCCTCAGGCTGGTGCTAGATGAAGTCCTTGCCCCCTCACCAGCCTAATTAACCGATCGCTCTGCCTGGGACAATTTCCACCGGCTTGGAAAACAACCATAATCACACCAATTCTATAAAGGGGCGACAGGTGTCGAGCCAACAACTACCGCCAATCTCCATCCTCCCCCAAAGCCCTGGAAAGTGGTGGCCATTCAAATCACTGATTATCTGGCTAAGCATAACATCTTATGCCCACAGCAACATGCTTCCATGCTGGTCACAGTACCAGCACTGCCCTAATTGAATTCTCCAACTTCCTACACTCCTCCTGATACCAGCTCCTAGCTGGTGCAGTGTTCATCGACCTCTCTCAAAGGCTTTTGACACCATCTCCATCCTCTTCTGCTGAATGCTCTCTGCCACACTGGTCTCTCAGCTGGACCCCTAGCATTGGTGCACAAGCTATCTAGCCGCCGATCACAGTGTGTTAAAATCAATGGATACTCTGATACCCGTCCCATTCACTCTTGGGTCCCCCAAGGCTCCATCCTGGGCCCCTCTCTTCTCACTCTATCTGAACACCCTGCCCAGTGCATGCCCTGGCAAAATTCTCCTGTATGCAGATGACGCTGTCCTTTTGCCACCACCTACAATCCCGCTCTCCTTCAGGACACCCTACAGCAGTCTTTCAATAATGCCAAGCTTGGTTTAAGGAGCAGACTGATCATCAATCTTAAAAACCAAAGCTATGCTCTTTTCCCACCCCCAAAACAAAGCTAGCAACCACCCACTCTATATGCTTCCTAGTACCAAACAGCCACTGGAACAAGTCTGCTCCTACAAATACCTTGGGTTTACCTTCGACTCAGCCCTCACATTTCACAACCACATTGATGCCCTAACATCAGCCACTAACACACGGCTTAGCATCCTCTTCCGCCATAGAACCTGCCTTCCCCCAAATGCGCTCCGGCTCGCTGTTACATCCTCCGTTTTGTCCCCTGTAGACTATGGTCTACCAGTCTATGGTGCTGCGACTCGACTGCATTCAAAAAAATTCATGTAACCCTGAATAAAGCCTGCAGATTGATTACTAGTGCCCCCAGGCTCACACACACCTGTCAGCTGTATGACGAGGCTAAACTCCTTACCCTTGATGAACGGCTCCGATATCAAACCTGCCTCCTCACAAAAAAAAACCCTACTCGGGCCCCCCCCCCGGGGTAACGGCATCCGTCCACCAGATCCCACCCACTACTGCAACACAGTCATCCAACGAGACCACTCTAATGGTCCCCAGATCAAGAACCAGCCATAGCCAGAGGTCCTTCTGCTACAGAGCCCCATCCTGGTTTAACTCTCTCCCTGCCCCCATCACCAATGCCACCACCATCTCCAAGTTCAAAGCACCCTTCAAAACCAACTCTTCAACACTCGTAGCTGCTCCTGTGTCTCTAGAAGTAGCCTCCACCTGGAACTTCTCAAGACCGCGTCCACCGGTGACTCTCCACCTAGCCATCCCCATCATCGCCTGCACAATCGACTTATGTCTAGCCTGGCCAGTGCCAGCTGTTTCATTGTATAACAATTAGATTGCTCAATGTTTGATACCAACTTGTGTAACACCTGTTCTCAATTACATGTACCCTGTAACCTAAATGTATTTTGTCTGACCTCAGTGTGACGTGGCCTCTGTTGAATGCCTATTGTTTTGCAAACCTATGCTATGTAACCTAAAACTCTATGTATGTCTTTAATGTGACGAGGTACTTGAAACGAGCTCTGCCCAAAGGTTGTAAACTGATTTCACAAATAACAACAACAATCAAGGGGGTAGGCAGAAGGAGGTAGGAACAAAACTGCCGCCCCCCAAAAACAAGCTCTCAAGGAAAACAATGAGACTACTGAGGAGAAACAACTCAAAATGGAACAAATAACAGTGAATGCCAGGGGGTAGAAGGCATGAATAAAACTAAAAAATACAGCGGACGCAATAAGGGAGGGCAAAAGGGAAAAAGGGTAGAGGGTGGCATATTAACCTGGAGAGACGTGTGCTAATGCTCGAAGTCCGTGCAACAAGAATGCAGACCTAGAGGCTACTATAGTGGAAGAAGACCTGGACATAGTCGCCATCACAGAGACCTGGTGCAATGCAAACCAGAACTGCGAGATGGCCATACCAGGATATACTCTGTTCAGGAAGGAGAGGGTAGGTAGAAAAGGGTGAGGAGTGGCTCTTTATGTAAGTGATAACAATAAAAGTCACAGAAATAAAGGAGGAGCAGGATGGACAGGAGATATGGTGGGTCACTCCAAAGAGAAGGAAAGGGGCAGCTATTTGAACAGGAGTGATCTACAGACCTCCAACACAGGGGGAAGAGATGGATAAGTAAATGTGGAAGCAGTCCTGAGGATGGCTCGCAAGGGGGAGGTATTGTTAGTAGGAGACTTCAATCTACCGGATGTGGACTGGAGCCTCCCCGCCGTAACTACAGCCAGGAGTAGGAGCATCCTGGATACCCTGCAAGGGGCATTCCTCAGACAACTAGTATTGGAACCCACTCGAGAGGGGGAATTACTGGACCTAGTACTGACAAACGGGGACAGTGATTACTGTAGCAATGGGGGACTACCTGGGGACCAGTGATCACCATACAGTGTGTTTGAAATAAGATCTGGGTAGGAACCAAATCACACAAGAACGAGGGTTCCGCACTTCAGGAGGGCCAAGTTTAAGAAAATGGTAGAATGCCTCAAGAATGCCCTAGCAGGGATAGGAAAACTGTGTGGGGTGGGGGGATCGAGAACAGGGCAAAATAAAAGGGCTATTGAACAAGTGATGAACCTCTGTGTCAGGCAGGTTAGCAAGGCAAGAGAAAAAGGAGACCATTATGGTTCTCTAAGGAGGTAGAGGAAAAAGTGAGAGCAAAAAAAGATGACATTTAGAAGGTACAAAAAAACGCTGAAAGAGCAAGCTAGGGAGACCTACCGAGAGAAACAAAGGAAGGCAGGGAAGGCAGTTATAAGCGCAAACACACAAATGGTGGAAAGGATTGCCAAATCAGTGCCAAAGGGGCGTTTAGATACATAAGTGAAAAGAGAAAGACAAAGGGAGGAATAATAAGGCTAAAAGAGGAAGGAGGGGATGTGTGGAAGAGGACCACCAAAAAGCAGATATATTGAACAAATACTTCTGCTCAGTATTTAAGGAGAAGAAGGATGGACACGGGCCAAGGATAAAAGACAAGGGCATAATGGTACAGTAGGTGGACACAAGTCCTTTTGCAGAACAAAAAGTGCTTAAGGAGCTATCAACATTAAAAGTAGACAAGGCAACGGGACCAGACGGGGTGCACCCCAGGATACTGAGGGAACTGAAAGAGGAACTAACTGCAACTCTGACAGCCCTTTTCAACCTGTCACTAGAAACAGGGGAGGTACTTCATTCCACTGACGAGGGAATGCTAGAGGTTCCCAGAATGTGTTTGAACACTTCAGGGGCAAGTTCTTTGCATTTATGGCACCAACCCTGTGGAACTCTCTATCTCATAAGGTTAAAGAGTGCCTGTCCACTGAGACTTTCAAAACTGCCTTAAAAACTCATTTGTTTACACTGGCTTTTTCAGATCTTTAATGGGATTTGCTGCCTGTTTTATTTGGTTTTAATACTTATAGTAGTTTTTAATATTTATTGTACCTTTGGATTTTATGTACAAGTGCGTTGATATTTGAAAAGTGACTTTTATAAATAAATTGACTTGACTACCGGAGGACTGGAGGAGAGCATATGATGTCCTACTCCACAAAAGTGGAAATGAGGAGGCAAGGAATTACAGGTCTATCAGCCTGACGTTGGTGGTGGGCAAGGTAATGGAATCACTATTAAAGGAACAGATTGGGGAATACCTTGTTACCAATGGTCTACAGGATCCAAGGTAACATGGTTTCACGGGGGGAGGTCTTGCCAGACAAACATGATCGAGTTCTTTGATTGGGTGACCAAAGAAATGGGTCAAGGAGGAGTGGTGGACATGGCCTAATTCGACACTGTTCCACATAGGAGTCTGATAAGCAAGCTGGGAAGCCTAGGAACAGGGCCTAAAGTAGTAAAATGGGTGGAAAGTTGGCTGAGCAATAAGAGTCAGAGGGTGGTGGTAAATGGCACCCACTCTGGAATAGGCAAAGTGACCAGTGAGGTGCCACAAGGATCGTACTGGAGCCGGTCCTCTTCAATGTCTTTATTAGCAACATTACAGGACTGGAAGGAAAAGTATGCCTGTTTGCAGATGACACAAAACTCTGCAACAAAGTAGACATACCAGGGTGGGGAAAGAAAGAATAAGGGACGATTAAAAAAACTGGAAGAACGGTCATGGATTTGGCAGCTGGGTTTTAACGCAAAAAAGTGTAACATCATGCACATGGGGCATAGAAACCTGGGGGTAACATATCAACTGGGAGAAGAGGTATTAACAGTCACAAAGCAGGAAAGGAACCTGGGACTCATCATTTCTGATGACCTGAGGGTGGCTAAACAGTGTGACAAGGCAGTGGGTAAGGCTAGCGGAATGCTTGGATGCATAGGGAGGGCTATCACCAGCAGAAAGAGGGAGGTAATACAATACCCCTGTTTAGATTGCTGGTGAGACCCCACCTCAAGTACTGTGTATAATTCTGGAGGCCCCATCTCCAAAAGGACACAGACAGAGTGGAGGCAGTACAAAGGATGGCAACAAAATGGTGCAGGGTCTACATCAGAAGCCCTATGAAGAAAGCAGTAGTAGTAGATTTTATTTCTTTTGGGTACCCTTCCCTAAAGGCTCAGGGGTCCCTTACAAATATACAGTTAAAAACAGCATATAGACAAAGTTCAACAACAACATAAAATAGCAACATAAAAATGAGCCCTAACAGTCTAAAATGATAAAATCATATCCAATAACTAAATTAGACCCCAAAGGCTTGTTGAAAGAAAAAGGCTTTCAATTTGCTCTTAAATATCTATAGGAAGGGAGCCTCCCGCAGGTACCCCAGCAAAGAATTCCAAAGGATCGGGGCAGCCACATCAAATGTCCGATCCTCAGAAGACTTTAATCTTGCTCTGGGGACCTCCAGGAGGGCCTCCCCCGCTGATCAGAGAAAGCGTCCTGGGGTGTAGGGATGCAGAAGCTCCCCCAGGTAGCCCAGACCCAGGCTGTGATAGGGCCTTATATATACAGGTCAACAGACCTATTTTGAAGAAGATGTGCCAGTGCACTGGCAGCCAGTGCAGTTCGCGCAGCACTGGAATAATATGACAGGACCTCGAAAAAGCCCATCAGTAGCCGAGCTGTAGCATTCTGCAACGGTTGCAGGTGCCGCATCGCACCCCCTATGACCCAGAGATAGAGGGCGTTACAATAGTCTTGCCTTGAGGTAACAAATGCGTATACCAGTGTGGCCAGATCATTGGGGGGATAAGAGATTTAATTCAGGTGATGTTCCAAAGATAATAAAATCCATTCCGGACAGCTGACGACTCCTGAGTAGCAAATGTCAGCTAGCTGTCTCGAAGGATGCCCAAATTTCTCACCTTTGTAGAGGCCTCCAGTTTGGCTGAGCCAAGGAAAAAGCCCCAAATCCACTCCAGAGGCCCCCACTTCCCCCTCCAACCCAGCTCAACCACCAATACTTCAGTCTTCCCCAGGCTGTGTCCCAACCAATTAGGCGACATCCACATCCGGATCTCGGACAAGCGCTAATTAAACACATCGACCGCATCTGATCTTCCCGGTGCGAAAGACAGGTACAGCTGGGTATGATCGGCATAGTAATGAATCCCAAGCCGAAACTGCCTTATGACCTCGCTTAGGGGCAGCATATACACTGTGAATAACATGTGGGAGAGGACAGAGCCTCGGGGCACTCCACAGGACAGGGCCACCAGGCTTGAGAAATAATTCCTCAAAACTAGCCTTTGGGATCTTCCCATGGAGGAAGGACTCAAGCCAGCTGATGACCTTGCCAGTGAGTCCAACATACTCCCTCAGCCTGTTCAATAACACCCCATGATCCATAGTGTCAAATGCTGATGAGAATAGATCACTCTCCCCTATCCCTCACCCTGAGCAGGTCATTCAGCACCCATACTAATGCAGTCTCTGTGCTGTGCACAGCCCTAAACCTGGAATGGAGCAGCTCATAAATCTAGAAGTCAGTGAGGCAACTCTCAAGCTGTTCTGCAACCACCTTCTCAAGAACTGTCCACAAAAAGAGGAGGTTCGAGACAGGTCGGTAATTTGCCAAGATGTTGCAGTCCAGAGATGGTTTTTTTCAACAGGGGCTTCACCAGAGCCTGTTGAAGAAGCTCAGGGAAAACCTCTGTAGCTAAAGAACACCCAACAATCTCGGCCAAAAACGGGCCTAGAGCTCCAATGCAATCAACAAGTAATCACGTCAGACCCAGGTCCAGGCGGTAGAAAGTTGGTTTCAGCCTCAAGATCACCCCATAGACCTCCACCATCGTCATCAGATGGAACTCTCCCCAGAGAGGCTGAACGCGCCCATCCCCCCGAAGTCCTACCCTGTCGGACGTTGACACACAGACTGGAGAAATCCCAGCCCTAACAGAGGATACCCTGTCTAAGAAGAACCAAGCAAACTCCTCACATTTCTGAGCTGAAAATGCTCTAATGGGTTCCAGACAGGCCAGATGTAAAAGCCTGTCCACAATCCGAAACAGCTGAGCAGGTCGATTCTTTCCAGCTGCAATCATCCTAGGCATAAAAGCTGCCTTTTTTCAAGTGATTGCATTCTGATACTCATCGTAATAAGCCATCAGAACCATCTGTCCTCCTGAGTCATGGTCCTCCTCCAACGCCTCTTCAATGCTCTCAGCTCATCAACAAACCAAGAAGAGCCAAGCCATGAAACCAGCGGGCATACATGGGCCAGCGCCAAGAGGTCCAAGGTCCCCATGACAACCATATTATCGGCCACCACAGGCTCCTCCGGACCCTTTGTGCAATCCTCCAGCACAGATGAAATGTCCAGTTCCGCCAGCAGTTCCTACAGTTGCAGCCTTTTTAAAGGGCAGAACTGTACTATTTCCACAGGAGATGGGACAATAGGGGGCCCTGAAGCTGAACCTGACAGTGCAGTGATCTGACCAAACGACCAGATCAATCTCGAGGACGTCAGTCTCAAGCCCCAGGGAGAACATGAGGTTGAGCACATGCCCAGAGCGGCAGGTCCTGGCTGTGGTAACAAGAGTTAGGCCAAGGGCCTCCATGTTAGACAAGAAGTCTCTGGCACCAGACAGAGCCTCGTCGTCCACCCAGGTGTTGAAATCACCAAGAGCAAGCCATCTCGGTGATTCCAACACCCTCTCAGCGACAAAGGCCATCACCTCTGATAGAAAGTCCCTATCCCAACCAGGTGAATAGTAGACAAGGAGCACCCTAAATTCCTCCCTGGAACCCCCTTGTACTGCCACGCATTCAAAAGATCAGGTGTCCCCCACCGGGTGCACAGTCAGGCCCAGCTTCAACCTAAAACAAATGACCCCCCCGTACCTTCCTTGGGCAGGGAACCACTATAAAACCAGCTGGGACTGACACCTCCAATACAGGACCGGAGATGTCCCCCAGCCAAGTCTCCATAACGCATACCAGGTCAACCGATGCCGCATAACGGCAGTCTTGTTTGCCACCGACCTGGCATTGCACAACACTGCCCGAAGAGAATGAAAGGTGGAGGCTGGTCCATCAGCTACCTGCCGCCTCAGTTCCGGAGGTTCCTTGGTCAGAGGGACAAGGCACGGAAGACCCCATTCCATCTGCCTCTCCATCCCAGGGTGTCTCCTGGTCCCCATGACCCTAATTAGTCTCTCTCTGATTCCCTCCTCTATAAATGCCCCCCCCTTCCACCCCTCCTTGAAATTCCCAACTCACTACAGCGCTGGCAAAGTGTAGCCAGAAGGAGTGGGTCATAGAAGGCGCAAAACCTCAGGAGAGAAGGGGAGTAACAAAGCCTCAGGGCCTGCACTAAAAAGTCCATTGCTAAAGCTGTTCTATAAATCTACTACTCCTTACTGCTTGACAACCAATAATTTATACAATTCAAAACCCTAATCCACCCCAAGAAAACCTTTCACTCACAACACTCACAAAGCCACCGACACAGCCACTCACACTCACTCCAACTTGACTCTACAAATCTACAAACAAATAAAACCCCACCCCACCTCAATCCCTTAAAACAATATCATCCCACACAATTTACGATATTACTTAAAGGTGACCTGCAAAGAACCATGGCAGCCTGCTCCCATCCCATATAGCTTACAATACTGCTGCGGGAGTCTGGGGCTGCAGTGATCATAATTTTTAATCCATGGGTTATTTCTGCATAAACTATCGAAACTTTCAGCCAAATGCAGAAGCGTCGCGCAGTTCCTGATTGAACGGGCGCAAGGAGCCATGGGTGTTACACCCACTTAGTGACATCGCTCCCATCACTGCTGTTATTATATAGTGGTAGTGACTGTACTTTGTTATGCTTATTTTATGGCTTCTAAGGGGGTCTTAATACCTGTAATGTTACTTAAAGCAACAGCCTGTCAAGGTGTTGCTGTAAGTAACATTACAGCTATCAAGACCCCCTTAGAAGCCAGAAAGTAAGCATAATAAAGCACCTCCACTGCTGCTATAATAAAACCAGTGGTGGAAGCAATCACTAAATAGGTGTAATACCCATGACCTTGCGCCTGCTCAATCGAATCACAGTCAAGATTTAATGGGAAAGTCGCAGTTTATACAAAAATAACCCATGGATTGAAAATTATGATCACTGCAACCCCAGACTCCCGCAGCAGCATTGTAAGGTATGTGGGGACAGGAGCGAGCTGCAGTGATTCTTTGCAGGTCATCTTTAAAGGGAGTCCAAGAAGAGGCTTAAGAAATTAAATAGGTACTCACTAGAAGACAGGAGGGAACGAGGGGGATATGATAGAGACATTCAAGTACCTCACAGGAATAAACAAGATATAGAAAGGGAGCATTTTTCAAAGGAAAAGATGCTCAAGGACAAGGGGTCATAATATGAAGCTGGGGGGGAGGGCTCAGAGGAAATGTGAGGAAGTACTTCTTCACGGAGAGGGCGGTGGATGCTTGGAACTGCCTCCCAGAGGAAGGGTGGGGACTAGAATGGTCACAGGATTTAAGAATGCATTGGATAGTCAGAAGGGAATCTTAGAAGCAAGAGGGGGATGTAAGCCAGAGTCCAAGCAGGATCTCCAGTGGCACTATTGGTAGGGAATTTAGGGGAGACTAGGTGGGCCAAGTGGTCCTTACCTGCCAGCAACTTCTGCATTTTTATGTTTCTATGACCACTCCTTGTGAACATGACAGATGTCATTTATAAAACAGTGGCTGAAATGTAATTTTGCAACAAAAGTGTGAAAACACCTTTTGGCTAGGATTTGAGACATGACAGCAGTCACATTCATGAGGGGGTGTAAAAAAATTACTATGATCAAATTCTGGGGTCAAACTATTGGAAATTACCACACTTATATGCATGCATTGAAAAATGTCAGTGTACTCTCATACCTATGTTGTTTTTTTACTATTTTTAACCCACATTTTCAACAACCTTCGTGTGATCCCACATAGCCCTGTTAAGACCCAACTCATAAACAAGGGTGGAGAAAATGTTCAATCCTGCCCGAAAGGTAATTTCACACCACAAGTGTGAAAACTCATTTTGGCCAAGATTTGAAAAATGTCAGCTATCACATTCATGAGGGTGGTATGAAAAAATGGCTATGCTGTAAATTTGGGGTCAAAATATTGAAAATTACCAACGTTACAAGTGTCTGTTCACAAATTTCAATATAGGGTCATAACTTTCTTGTTTTTAATATTTTTACCCAAATTCTTCAACACAGCCCCCTTATAACATTACTTAATGAACAAAGGTGGAACAATGTTCAAATCCTGCCCTAAAAGTGATTCAACAAAATCACCTTTAGGGACAGAGCTGCATAATTTCACAGTCATTGTTCATGAAGTGAGGTCCCAAAAAGCCATGTTGAAAATACGGGGAAAAAATAATTAAAAATGATCAAGTTATGATGACAAGTTCAAAACCCACTGAAATACACTGAACCGCATACCTAATTTCCTCAGTTCGCAGTCTGTCGTTGAAGAGTGAAGATGTGCCATCGGTCAAGAGAGGATTACGGCATTGGACTCCCAGTAGGTAAGTAAGGGCTTGGGAGGGTGTAGGGTGGTGGGTGCTGAGACAACAGACATCAATGGATGTTTTTCCTTTTTACAGGATGTATTAAAAGAAACTACAAGGGACGGTTTTCTTTATTTCAGATATTGACACTGGGAATTGGGCACCCCAGTGCCAGTGTTTATGTCTGGCGGCACCAGGGCTGGGCTACCCAGAATTGCACAATGAAAACAGCAAGGTAGGGGCAGCAGCTGGCACCAGGGATTGGGCACCCCAATGTCGGAAAACATATGGAACAGGCAGGGGGTATTGAAGGAGGGTTTTCTTTATGTTTGGCGGCACTGAGGACAGGCTCCCCAGTGTCACACAAGGAAAATGGACAAGGTGGAGGCAGAGCTCTAGATAAGATTTTTTAGGATGAGTACCTGTACTCCTCATTTTGAAAGTGAGGTGAGTAAAACAAAATTCAGATGTGTACAAATGTCTTGCTACAGTGGACTGAGGAGTACATTTATTAGAAAAATGTTTTTTTTTTCTAGATCAGAATTTCAGGTGCCAACAATGCTCCAAATAATGTTGGCAGGTAGGAATTTACTCACCAGGGTTTTAAAACATAGTGAGTAAAACAAAAGTGGGATGCATACAAGGCTGTAAATCTGGCAAAAAACTATTCCTTTTGAATCACCAGTTATGTTATGAAGCACTATTCTTTGGTGTGTGTGAAGTACTTACAAATGTTGAGTGAATCCTGGTGCTCACTAAAAAAAAATTTTGAGGAGTATTTCCTAAAATGAGGTGAGTAAAATAGGCCAGTACACACCTTATCTAGAGCCCTGGGAGGGGGCAGCCCCATGTCAGAAACATAAAGAGGACAGCTGTGCTATGTTTGCTGGCACCGAGGTGTGGGCTTCCCAGTTTCACACAGTGAAAATGGGTGGGGCGGGGTTGTAGCCAGCACTGGGGACTGGGCACCCTGGTGTCAGACAACTAAGAAGCAAGGGGTGGGAGGGATTAAAGAAGTACTCTTTCTTTTACAGTACATTGAAAGATGAGGGAACACAGCAGGCTGATCATGACAGATCAGCTCTGCTTGCTGGGTGGCCTTATGTAGCTCAAAGAAAACAGCTGCCCTATGATTGGGCCGGCTCTCTCCTTTGAACTATATGAAGTTTCCATCCAGCAAACCAGAACAGTGTCATGCTCAGCCTGGCTGATGAGTGGTGTGACACTGACAAGCCCCTTGCACACCTGCATTGCACCACAGTGACACACCTCTCAAAACCCAGTATCCTAACAATATGTTCACTTGTGCGTGCGCATGGCAAATATAAAAAGACAAGATGCCCCTGCTCTTGACAGATGTGCCCTTTTTAGATAACTGCAATGGATGTGGTTTTGCCCCTTAGACAAAAGTAAAAAGGGTAATCAATTAATTTTGGTGGTATGTGACTACACTACTCAATCCCCAGAGGCAATTCCAGTTTGTACTGTCACAGCCCCAAAAGTGGCAGCACAGCTTGCCAAAATGTTCAGCAAGGTGGACATGCCTAAACAGATTATATTACTGATCAGGGTAGCAATTTTAGTGCTGCATTGCTGAAGGAGCTGTACCGACTACTAGGTATCACTGCCACAAGAACCTCCCCTTTACCATCCTCAGACAGAGAGTCTTGTTGAGCAAGTTAATCACACCCTAAAATGCATGTTAAAAAGGTTTGTGAACAATGAACGGAATGATCGGGACCAATATTTATATTACCTGTTTTTTGCTTACAGATTTTCATCTTTTGAAATTTCTGTATGACAGACAATCTAGAGGGCCACTAGGTGTAATAAAAGAAACATGGAAATATAACTCCACTCAGAAAGAATCTACTACATTTAATATTGTGAACTGAGAAAGAAGCTGGCAAATATGTTGAAATTACCCACAGTGACCAGGAAGAGGTCCAAAAACAGCAGAAGGTGTATTATGAGCATGGGGTAAAAGAAGTTTTGGAGTCAGGTAAAAATACCTTGTTACTGTTACCCACTACAGAAAACAAACTGTGGCAAGGGTCTTATAAAGTTGTTAGATGCACCGGTACTTAACTATGAGACTGAGACCACTGAGAGGAAAAATCGTACCAAGATATACCATGCTTTCCTCCTGAAGAAATGGGCTGAAAAAACACCAAGGATTCCTATGTTACTATTACCAGAAACAGCTGAAGAAGATACTGATATAGGTTTTGACACATTGGAACAAACTGTAACTTCTGATGCTGTAAAGGTGAATGTTTCCTTACCCACAGAACAAACCACCAAAATTAAATAACTTGGTAAAGACAGTTAGAAATACTTTTACCACACTGCCAGGCTGAGCAAAAGGGGTCGAGCATGTACTAGTAACAAAGAATGCTCTTCATTCAGACAAAATATATGCAGATTACCAGTCGTTAAGAGTTGACATGGTTAAGGAAATGTAAACAAATGAAAGAGCTAGGTACCATTGAAGACTCAAGAAGTGCTTGGTTATCACCAATGGTGACTGTAAATAAAATGGGAGTTGGGGGGTAAGAATCTGCATTGATTTTAGAAACTTACAAGTGTCCATATTTGACAACTATCCTATTCCCAGGACAGATAATTTGGTGGACAGATTGGGAAGTGCCAAATACATTAGTACCCTCAATCTCACCGAGAGTTACTGACAAAGTCCCCTAACTAAAGAATCCAGAGACAAAACTGCATTTTCCACTCCAGATAGATTCTATCAGTTCACCACCATGCTGTTTGGTTTACATGGTGCACCTGCTGCATTTCAGCAGTGCATGGATGTGGTTCTGGCCCCTCTCACTGGTTGTTGTGCTGCTTGCCTGGATGATGCTGCGGTTGTGACAGGGTTGAAAAAGGCCCTCCCCTCTGGCAAGCATTTAAACTAGCCAAGGGGGAGGGCACTGGAAAGTAGCAAGGAAATCTTAGCCCACCCCCCCAAAAAAAAAATCAGGGTAGTAAGTGAGGTAAACATCAAGACAGAGATGTTGATAGGGAGAAGGGCAGGGGTAAATGGAGAAAATGACAAAGGCAATAAGAACAGGGATGGGGAAAAAGGGATAAAGCCATCAAGAAATGGAGGGTAATGAGTACCAATGCCCATAGTCTGGGCAACAAGCTCCCTGAACTTGTGGCCTTGATGGAAGAGGGATGCCTGGACATCGTTGCAGTCACAGAAACATGGCACACAGAGAACCATTACTGGATGTTAACATACCAGGCACACAACCTACAGGAGAGACAGGAGGGTAGAAGAGGGGAGAAGAAATCTCAATGTAAAGGAAGGGATAAAAGTAACAGAACAAAAGAGTAAACAGGGAGGAGAGGAGGCACTGTGGGTCACCTTAGAGACTGGAAATGGCACAACAATCCGCACACGGGTTGTATACAGACCCCCATATCAGGGAGAGGGAATGGACAAGGATATGATAGAAGGCATCCTTAGGATGGTAGAGAAAGGGGAGATACTGTTGATGGGGGTCCTGAATATGCCAGATGTTAACTGGAGTACCTCTGCTGCAGCCACATCCAACAGTAGGGCCATTCTTGATGCCCTACAGGTGTCATGCCTCAGACAGCTAGTCTTTGGAACCCAATTGTGTGGGAGCAATCTTAGACCTGATACTCTCAAATGGGAACAGTGAAAGGATATCAGATCTAGAAGTGGGTAGCCATCTGGGAAAAAGTGACCACCAAACAGTGTGGTTCATGATAAATTCAGCTGCAGAGTCAAGCCATACAAAAGTGAGGGTACTGGACTTCAGGAGGGCTGACTTTGGCAAGATGGGAGAGTGCCATAGAAAAGCACTAGCAAACAGGCTAGAAGGTGGGGTGCAGCAACAGTGGGGAAACATCAAAACTGCATCACAGAGGCAACAAGCCTTTGTGTGAAGCAAATAAACAAATCAAAACAAAAGAAACAGCCACTATAGTTCTCAAAAGAAGTGGCAGGGAAGGTTAGGGAGAAAAAGATAGCATTTAGGAAGTATAAGGAAACACAGAAGGTCAGAGAACTGTACCAGTTAAGGCAGAAGGAAGCAGGGAGGGAAGTCAGAATAGCAAAAGCCCAAACTGAGGAAAAGATGGCCAACTCGGTTAAGAAAGGGGATGAAACCTGTTATAGGTACACCAGGGCGCGCAGAAAGACAGAGGGGAAGGGTAGTGAGGCTGAACAGAAAGGATGGTGGGTGGGCAGAGAGGAACAGTGAAAAAGCAGGGATACTGAACGAATACTTCTGCTCAGTATTCACAAAAGATGAGGGGGGAAGGTGCCAAATCCAATTAACAGAAGCACTCTGGATAGTGGAGTCGATCCCAGTCCTTTCACAAAAAAAGGAGTCTGAAAGAACTCCTAAAACTGAAGGTGGACAAAGCAATGGAGCCTAACAGAATTCACCCCAGAATTCTAAAAGAATTAAGGAAAGAACTAGTGACACCACTGACAACACTTTTTAACAAATCATGGGAGGATGGTGTGGTACCTGAGGACTGGAGGAAGGCGGATGTGATTCCCCTTCACAAAAGTGAGAGCAAGACAGATGCAGGAAACTACAGACCTGTCAGTTTGACCTCTGTGGTAGGGAAAGTGATGGAATCACTTCTGAAGGAAAGAATTGTTGAGTACCTAGAGGCCAGTGGGGCACAGGACCCAAGGCAGCATGGGTTCACAGCAGAAAGGTCATGTCAGATGAGTCTAATTGATATCTTTGACTAGGTGACTAAAGTAGTAGACCAGAGAGGGGCTGTGGACATGGCCTACCTAGACTTTAGCAAGGCATTTGACACAGTCCCACACAAAAGATTAATAATCACATTAACCAGCCTGGGAGTGGGTCCCAGGGGTGGTAACCAGGCAAAATATTGGCTAGACAACAGGACACACAAAGGTAATTGTAAATGGAGTCCACTCTGAAGAAAGAGGGGTTACTAGTGAGGAACCGAGAGGGTTCAGTACTGGGTCCAGTCCTTTTTAATGTCTTTACAAGTGACATTGCAGAGGGACCGGAAGGAAAAGTATGCCTCTTTGCAGATGACACAAAAATCTGCAACAGGGTTGATACACAAGGAGGCATGGAAAGGATGAGAAGGGACTTGGCAAGGTTGGAGGAATGGTCAGAAGTATGACAGCTTGGATTCACTGTAAAGAAGTGCAAAATAATGCACCTGGGAAACAAAAACCCAGAGGAAGATTACACAATTGTGTGTGGGGGGGTAGAAACAACAACAAAAATGGAAAGGGACCTGGGGGTAATCATATCAGATGACCTTAAGGTTAGCAAGCAATGTGAGAAGGCAGTAGGGAGGGCTGGGAGGATACTGAGATGTATAGGGAGAGGCATCAGCAGCAGAAAACAGGAAGTTGTTATCCCTCTGTACAGACAGTTGGTGAGACCCCATATGGAGTACTGCGTCCAGTTCTGGAGACCCCATCTCTGCAAGGACATAGACAGGATGGAGGCAGTCCAGAGGAGGCCAAATGGAGGCAGGGTCTGCAAGAGGCCTACACGAGAGAGACTAAAGGAGCTTAATATGTATACCCTTTATGGAAAAGGAGGGAGAGGGGGACATGACAGAAACGCTTTAAGTACCTCAGTGGAATTAACAAAGTCCAAGAGGGTAGCATCTTTCATAAAAATATGTGTAAGAACAAGGGGACACAATTTGAAGATGGGGAGACGGCTCAGGGACAATGTGAGGAAGAATTTTTTCACAGAGAGGGTGGTGCACGTATGGAACAGCCTTCCTGAGGAGGTTGTGGGGTCTAAAACTGTGGGAAAATTCAAGAATGCATGGGACAGACATAAGGCAATTCTTGTGGTGGGTAGGAAGAAAAAGGCTGTTGGTTAACTAGGATCTGCAGCTTATCCTGTAGGTAGGGAAATGGGCAGCCTAGGTGGGCCAAGCGGTCCTTATCTGCCGTCAAAGTCTATGTTTCTGTGTTTCTCCCCCATCTGTTATGCAGAATGAGTTTAATCACAAGGGTCTGTTCCATCCTCTCCTTTTTGTCTCTTCCTTGTCTGGTTATAGAAACATAGAAACATAGAAGTTGAAGGCAGATAAGGACCTAAAGGCCCATCCAGTCTGCCCATTTCTTTTTCTACCTTATAAATGTACCATCGGCCTTTGCTCTGTCAGTAGCCTATCTATTCATACTCATTTGTATTGCTCCCTTATGCCTATCCCATGCCTGTTTGAAGCCCTGCACTGTATTCATAGCCACCACTTCTTGAGGTAGGCCATTCCATGCATCCACCACCTTTTCTGAAAAAGAATTTCCTCACATTCCCCTTAATCGGCCCTCTAATCTCATGCTGTGTCCTCTTGTCCTGCTATTTTTCTTATATTCAAACATGTTAGACTCTTTCACCTTGTTAATGCCCTTAAGTGTTTGAATGCCTCGATCATATCACCTCTCCTCCCTTTGCACAAGGGTATACATATTGAGCTCTGTTAATCTGTCCTCATATGTCTTCTGATGCAGTCCCTCACCATTTTGGTTGCCCTTCTCTGGACTGCCTCAATTTGGTTAATGTCCTTGTGAAGGTGTGGCCTCCAATACTGCACACAGTACTCCAGATGGGGCCTAACCAGTGTCTTGTAAAGAGGGATTATTACCTCCCTCTTATGACTTGTGATACCCCTACTAATGCACCCTAACACCCCCCTAGCCTTACCTACTGCTTTAGAGGTCTGCTTGGATGATTTCAGGTCATCAGTGATGATGATGCCCAAGTCTCTTTCTTTCTTTGTGACTGCTAGCAACTCCTCCCAGCCTACAGGTGGCTTCAGGGTTTCTGTTCCTATGTGCATGATCTGCACTTTTGCATTAAATCCCAGTTGCCACTCTTCTGACCATTTTGCTAGTTTATCCAGATCTCTTCTCATTCTGCCCACCCCATCTGGATCATCTGCTCTGTTGCAGATCTTGGTGTCATCTGCAAACAGACAAACCTTACCCTCTAGTCCATCTGCAAGGTCACTAATGAAGATGTTGAAGAGGACTGGCCCCAGGACTGATCCCTAGAGGTACCCACTTGTGACTTGCATCTCTTCTGACTGTATGCCATTTACTACCACTCTCTGTTTTCGCCCACAACCAGCTTGCCACCCAGTTGACCAACTTTGACCCACCCGAGCCTACCCAGCTTATTTATCAATCTTCTATGTGGAACAGTGTCAAAAGCTTTGCTGAAGTCAAGGTAGGTGACATCAACTGCTCCCCTTAGTCCACCACTCTGGTTACCCAGTCAAAGAAATCTATGAGATTAGTTTGACAGGACCTTCCTTGTAAACCCATGCTGTCTTGGATCCTGTGCCCCTATGGATTCCAGGTGTTGCACTATCCTTTCCTTAAGAGTGCCTCCATAATCTTGCCCACTACTGAGGTAAGACTGACTGGTCTGTAGTTCCCTGTCTCCTCCCTGCTACCACTCTTGTGGAGGCGGGATCATATGAGCCCTTCTCAGTCTTCTGGGACCTCTCCTGTGCTCAGAGACTCACTAAACAGTTCTGCTAATGGCTCTGCTAGTTCCACCTTTAGCTCCTTAAGTACCCTGGGATGTATGCCATCAGGTCCCATTGCCTTATCCACCTGAGCTTAGCAAGCTCTTGTAGGACCCTTTCTTTTGTGAAGGGAGTAGTGCTCACCTCCTCCCCTGTGTCCATGGTGCTGAGCTGTGGGCCCTGCCCTACCTTCTCTTCAGTAAATACTGAGCAAAAGTATCTATTTAGGATAGATGCTTTTACATGACTCCTCCTCACATCCTCCCTTTTCTCCATTAAGCTTAGAATACCCCTCTGGACTTTCTCCTTTCACTAATGTATCTATAGAAAGTCTTGTCACCTTCTTTACTGTTTGTGCTAGTGTTTCCTCAGTTTGGGACTTTGCCTGCCTGACTGCCCTGCTTCCCTTAGGGCAGTTTGATATGCCTCCCTATCTTCATCCCGCTGTGTTCCTTTATATTTCCTGAAGGCCAGCCTTTTTGCTCTGACCTTTTCTGCTACTGTATTTGAGAACCAAAGTGGTTTCCTTCTTCTTTTACTTCCTTTTTCTGTCTAACACAATGGGATGTTGCTTCAAGTATTGCATCCTTAATGCTTGCTCAATTTGCCTGTACCCCCTCACCTGTGTTTCTTTTGCCAGGTCTAGCTTAACTCTGTTGGCCATCTTATCAAAGTCAGCTCCTCTAAGTCCCATATTTTTGCCTTGGAATGGGATGATTTAGATGTAGTAGCCAAATTGAACCATACCATGTGATGGTCACTGGCCCCAGGTGACCTTCTACCTGGAGATCTGTGATCCCTTCCCTGTTAGTCAGTACTAGATCTAGGATAGCCCTGTCTCTTGTGGGTTGTTGTACCAGTTGTTTGAGGCCCTCCCCCTGCAGGGAATCCACTATGTGTCTAGTTCTGGCAGATGTTCCTGCTGGTATTGACCAATCTGTATCCGGCATGTTGAAGTCTCCCATTATCAGAACCTCCCCTTTAGCTGTCATGTTTTGTATATCTTCCAACAGTAATGTATCATTGTCCTCCCCCTGGTCTGGGGGCCTGTAGACAACCCAGTTCTTATGGCTGTCCCATTTCCAGTTTCCAGGGTGACCCACAGTTCTTCTGGCTCCTTATGTGTATTCTGAATTTCTGTAGCTTTGATATTTTCATTGACATATGGGGCCCTCCTCCCCTCTTTTTGCACCTCGGTCTCTTCTGAACAATACATAGCCAGGTGCTAGAAGTCTCCCAAGTGTGGTTACTGGTAAACCACGTTTCACTAATTGCTACTATGTCCAGTTTAGCCTCTGACATTATTGCCTGCAGGTCTGGGATCTTATTTCCCAGGCTGTGAGCATTTATGTACATGATTTTCCATTGGCCAGATTTTGGTGTGTTAGTTGTTGGTAAGGTTTGCATTACCTCTGTGTTGTATGGGGGAGACAAACCTTTTTTCTTACCTGGTGATGCAAATGAACTGCAAACATGCTGAATCCCTGTTTGACCACTAGCTGAGGGGAGGTGTTTTCTTTGATGTATGGGGCTGCCCCTCTCCATTGCTAGTTTAAATATTCTGCAAAGACGCCAAACTTCTGCCCCAATGCACTGACTCCCTCCTTAGTCAGATGCAATCCATCAAATTTAAAGAACTGCTCCCAGAACTGTTGCCAGTTCACAAATCTGTGTCCTTTTTCCTGGCACCAGCCCTTGAGCCACGTGTTTAGCTCCCCTATCTCCCCTTCTCTGACCTTCCGTCCATCTGCCCCCCTCTCCCAGACTGGCAGAATCTCAGAGAAGGCGATGCCGAATGAAATGGATGATAGTTTGTCACCCAGCCTGGTCAGGTGTTCCTTGGTCTCCACAACTGACCGGCTGGCGAGATCATTAGTCCCTATGTGTACTAGGACATCAATGTTTTCTCTTGCTTTGTGAACAATTTTAGCAATGCGGTCAGTGTCTCTCCATGCTGATGTACCTGGGAGACATCTGACCATTACCCTGGCTGGAGATGGGTATCAACTCCCCGAATCATGGAGTCTCCTATGATCAAGTTTTTGGATTTCCTTTTGCTTTTTGTTTTGGTTCCTGATTTGGGTGAGTTTTGTTGTGCTAGCTCCTGCCTGCAGTGTCCTGCTCTGCAGTGTCTTCTGCCTCTTTGTTTGATTTCACAGATAGAGGCAGATACCTGTTTGTAGTGTTTATATGGTTGTTCATGACCAAATTTTTCTTAATAGGACCACAGGAACTGGTCACTTGGTTTTTGCAATTCTCCAGCTCTCTCTATCTCTTTGCCATACCTTGCTATTTCTGTCTTTTCTTCCCCTTGCATATCTGCAGTTATAAAAAATATATGCGAATCTCTGTGTAAAACTGTAGCTAATACTGAAATCCCTTTGTTTAAAACTGTATATAGCTATACTGCTGAAATGAGTGCAAAAAGCTATTTGGAACTCAAACAGTTATCGTGAGATGCAGTTTTCAAGCCCTTTTTAGAGCTGTCAACAAGAGGTCAGTTCGGGGACACCATGTACTGTTTTGTTGCACCTGCAAGGAACGAAACTGACAAGAACATTCTGTAAAATTACAAAAACATTCTGTGAGAAGCAGGTTCTCTTAACAAGTTCCCAAACAAAGACTTATAAAAAGAGCAGCAAGGCTTCTGCTAGAGAGACGAGAGAGAGAGAGACTGAAACTAGGATTAAGAGAGACCCTCAGAAGAAGGACTTGGTTTTCTGTTTGTACTGCCTTTGTAAATAGGTATGCCAACTAATTTTCACTTTTTATTTTGCTGCTACTGAGAAAAAGAAAACACTATTTGCAAATTTTGAAACTGCTCCTGGTTTTCCTATGCTTCCTGACCTGTGCCTCGATGACCGATGGTGTTGAAAGTGGGATTTACGATGTGCATATTCTAAGCTAAGAGTTTTGTGTGAGGTACTAGATCTAGCACCAGGAAGCATAGCAGAAAGGTATGGATTCTATAGCAGCAAGCCCAGGAGTCATTACCGGAAGAATGGCAGTCAAACTAGAAGCAGAAACAAAAATCCAAACTAAGGTGATTCAGCCAGAACCAGAGATGGGGGAAAAAAAGGACAAGCAGTGACAGAACCTGAAAGCCTGACTGTTTTTTTTCCGGTGATGAGCTATACAACAAAAAGAGAAGGAGAAACAAAGAAGAGAAGAGGCGCAGCAACTCAAGAAGCAGAGAAGAGAAGCGATGCAGCGACTGGAGCAGCGTTGGCTAGATGCCTTGCAAGTTATCAAAGCTGGAGGATCTGGTACTGGTCCAGCAGAGCAACAAAACACAAGCAGCTTAAAAGACACTAAACCTACAAAGCTATGTCCCTTGGATGACACTGAAGTATACTTGACAACTTTTGAAAAGGTTGCTACAGCTTGTCAGTGGCCAGAGCAGCAATGGGCAATCAGACTGGTACCTTACCTGTCAAGGAAAGCCCAACTTGCGTACAGCAATATGGACACTGCACAGTCAGAAAACTATGACCTGGTGAAAAGAGAGGTCCTTAAAAGATATGACATCTCAGGAGAGACCTACAGGTAGAGATTTCAGTCTCTAAAGTACAACTCAGTCGACAATCCTTGAGAAGCCTTCACCTGACTCGGAGAACTCCTTATAAATGGCTCCAACCAGATGGCAAAATACTCCCACAGATCATCAAAACAACTGTAGTGGAGAAGTTCATCAACAACCTACCCACAGACGTACAGCTTTGGGTAAAAGAACACCGACCAGAAAGTGGGAAAAAGGCTGTTTCTTTGGCTGAAGACTATCAAATGGCCACACAGATGCCACAGCCAAGCACTGGTAAGACACTCTTTTTCCCATTTAAACTCCAAGTCTGATAAGAATGCTGGTGGGGGATAACAAATCTGCACCCAAAGACTTAATTTGCTATAACTGTAATAAGCCAGGTCATACTGCAAGAAACTGCCATAGTAAGAAGACTGACACTGGAGCAGATTTGTCCTTAGCAAATTGGGGCAAGTACTTAACAGATGTGAAGATGGGAGATGAGACTGTGAAGGGACTTACGGATTCGGGAAGCAGACAGACCCTAGTGCATATTGAAGTGATGGGAAAACAAGGTCCAAAAGGATCAAGTACCGGTGTCACCTGCATCCAAGGGGACACTCAATACTATCCCACCAGTCAAGTGACTCTATTAATGGGATGTTGCACCAAATGAAAGTGGGGGTAGTACCTAAGGTACCTATACCTGTGATTATTGGAAATGACTTTCCAGGATTTACTGAGTTAATCACAGAGGGAGTAAATCCTGATGTTTCAGCAGCTGTGGTGACAAGAGCTCAGGCAAAGAAAATCTCAAGATGGTGGGGACTCTGCCTTTTGCTGATTTTGATTCGGACCTGTTTCAGCACAGCTCCAAGATCCGGAAGTCCAGGAAAGAAAGAAAGATTACGCCAGAAGAAACAGTGGCAACAAAAGACTGATCAACATAAGGGGTTAACATATGAAAATGCTTAAACTAAACTGATCACTGACTGTGATTTTCTTTCAGAACAAGCTAATGATGTTTCTCTCCAGGGTTATTTTAAGAAACTGAGGATGAAACCAAAACAGGGTGAACCTATGTTTAAAAAATGTAATGGGCTACTGTACAGAGTTTGGGTAAAACCTCAGACAGAACAATCTGTTATACCACAAAAGTATAGATCTGAGTTGTTACAGATAGCACATGATAGTCCTATGGCTGGTCACTCAGGGTGGGATCGCACCCTCGCCAGATTGCTGTACAGCTTTTACTGGCCTTGAATTCATGAAGATGTTGCTACAGTACCTGTTGCAGTTCTTGTGCTGAGTGTCAGAAAGTAGCACCAGTGACTAAAAAAGACAAGGTGCCCCTGGTGCCCCTGCCCTTGATAGATGTGCCCCTTAGACAAAAGTAAAAAAGGTAATCGACTCATTTTGGTAGTATGTGACTATGCTACTCAATACCCAGAGGCAGTTCCAATGTGTACTGTCACAGCCTCAAACGTGGCAGCAGAGCTTGCCAAAATTTTCAGCAGGGTGGAAATACCTGCCCTATATTTGTGTCACTTAATATCCATAGCCTCCTTTCTAAATTAGACAGTTTGCAAGTTTGGGTTTCAAAGCACAACCCTGATGCTCTTTCCATCGTTGAAACCTGGCTCACACTCAAAATACCAGACACATTTATCTTGATTCCGGGCTACACTGTTTTTAGACAGGACAGACTAACCAAGAGAGGTGGCAGTTGTGCGATCTACCTTAGGGACAGCTTACAGGGTCTTGTTATGCGACTGCCCTGCACTGGTGATAGCATGCAAGCACTTTCCATTAAAGTGCTCCTTGGCGCACACAATAGAGCAATTACTGTACTATCTGTATATATCCTGCCAAGACAGACAACCCCAGGTTACGAGTCACTCATGAACTGCCTAGGAAGCCTGAGTCAAAACTCTGAAGTCATATTGCTGGGAGACCTCAATGTCAATTGGCTCTCCTCTGAAGTAAACTCTTTCAAGGATGCAGTTTCTGCAGTCCACTTCACTCAGCTTGTTGAGTCTCCAACAAGAATGAATTACAGGACCTGTACCTTATTAGACTGGGTGCTTTCAAATCACCTTGCACACATCTCTGATATCACAGTTCTCCCTGATGCTGTCACTGACCACTCCCCTGTTTTGTTCTGTTGGTCGAATAAGTTCACCAAGCCCGCCACCAGAACAATTACTACAAGGGCCCTCATCTAAGGTCACCCTGAGCTTCTGAAATCAGACCTTCGCGTCCTAGACTGGACTACAGTCTACTCCACCTGTGATGTTGCTATCACTCTGGAACACTTCATCTCCCAATTCAACACAGTGTGCGACAAGCATGCTCCATTTAAAAAGTGTATCATTAAAGGCCAGTGTAATCCATGGATCACCCCTGACCTAAATGAGCACCTACAACCCAAGGACCATCTTTGACACAGGGCCCGAGCTATGGGTAAACAAGCAGACCTTCAGGCCTATTAAAAAAAAAAAATCAAGAAATGACTGAACAAGGGCTATCCGAGCAGCAAAAAGCCAGCATTACAAAGATGCCCTCTCTCACTACTGGAACGATGGCAAAAGGTTCTGGAGCAATCCGGAATAAGTCACTGGGAAGGACCCCAAGTTAGCTGCCATGATGCTCAATATAGATGGTGTCCCTTCCCGTGACCCAAGTCTCATTGTTAACACGTTCAACAACACATTCACCTATCTCAGTGGCATCCTCCCCAACTGACTTTTTGTGCCCCATAGCTATAAATGACAACCTTGGGAACATTGACTGTGCCCCCACTCACCCACAATTCCACTTCGAAGTCATCTCGCAAAACAAAGCCAAAAAATATTTCCTTAAGGTGCTAGGGAAAGCTAGACTCAGTGGTGATGACCTTGATCTCAAATTTTTCACCCTTACTCTGGATGAAATCCTGGCCCCACTCACCCATATAGTTAACCTATCTCTTAGGTACCTGCAATTTCCACAAAAATGAAAGTCTATGGTGGTGACACCAGTGCATAAGAGTGGGGACCGCGCCCATAATGGTAACTACAGACCTATTTCCATTCTCCCTCTGCTGTCAAAAGCCCTGAAACAGATAGTAGCTGCCCAGCTGGTTGATTATTTGGAAAAATATCAACTTCCATGGCCGCAACAACATGGGTTTACAGGCATGGACAGAGTAACAAAACAGCTTTACTTGAGTTCACAGGCTTTACAAATAACTTCTTTGACTATGGTCATCTCGTTGGTATGACTTTCATTGATTTAACCAAAGCCTTTGACACAGTGCACCATGCCCTCTTGGTTGACCAGATTGTAGCCACAAGCCTCTCCTATGATACTGTGGCTTGGTTCAGAAGCTCTCTACATAACCGAACACAGCAAGTAAAGATTGGGAATGTCCTATCTGACAGTAGACCCATCCATTCAGGAGTACCACAAGGGTTCATTCTGGGACCACTCCTGTTAAGTATTTACCTCAACTCACTCCCGTATGCCTGCCAGGGTCATATCCTGTTATATGCGGATGACGCCATCATCTTTGCCAGTGATCATGACCCCAAGGCACTTGAGATCCAGCTTCAACAACACTCTGCTGACATTGAAAAATGCTTCCGTAACCACAAACTCATAATGAATTATAAGAAGACAAAAACGATATTGTTCACCACCCCCAAAATAGACATAGAACCTACCTCTTACTATCAATAATGATTTGGGCTCCCCCTTGAAGCTAGTTCCACATTTTAAGTACCTGGGGATCACTACTGACAGTGCCTTATTTTATGCTCCCCACATTGACAATATTGCCATGATAGTCAATATGCAAATTGGACTGCTCTATAGGTATAAGCATTGTCTATCCTCAGAGGCCCTGAATCTTGCTATCCACAGCTCGGTTGTCTCACTCATCAATTATTGTTTGGTCATATATGGGGAAGCCATAAACACAGCCCTCAGTCATATCAAAGTAGCCCTAAACAAAGCCTGCCACCTCCTAGCTGGCTCTGCGCGTTTGACCTACACCTGCAACCTGTACACTCAAGCTAACTGGCTCCAGTTCAAGGGCAGACTTATGTACCAAACCTGTCTACTGGCAAAAGAAAGTCAGCTTAGATCTTGTGCCACCTGGGGTACATAAGCTCCTTATTCCTTCTGACAATCAATGCTACCTAGGAGCGCCGATAGTCAGATCTTTAAGATCGCTCGTTATTATATAGTACCTCCCAAAGTCAAAGGTCATTTGCGCATCGAGACTCATTTTGGTTTAACTCCCTCAGCTGTAATATATCTTCAGCTGCTACCCTGGGCTCATTTAAGTGGAAGTTACAGCAACAACTAGTAGCAAACGCCAGCTGTGACTGCTTCCACTAACCAGGTCTATTCTCAGCACCTTGTACTTAACTTATCTACTCCACCCTCTTCACTACTTTTACCTGATTTTATAAGCACTTCGACCTGCCACCCACATCCCCACCTCCACCCCTTTCCTACACTCCCTCACCCTTCTCATTACTCTCCTTCAACCTCCTTTCTTGTTTAATTGGACTGTTTGTACTCCCACCTGCATTCCTCTAAAGCTCCTCCCTCCCACCTCTTCCACCCTCCCTCCCTCTCTTTCTTCCCACCCTGCCTTTTCCCTGTAGACCGTGCTGACTAGGCCTCTTGGGCTGATCCTCCCTTCCCTTTGTAGTAGTTCTTCAGTCCCAGTCCTGTTCCCCCTTTTTGTTGTTCGTGCCTTATACTTCATGTGTCAGACTAGTCCTCATGGGCTGATCCTCCTTTCTCCTTTGTTGTAGTCTAAGTCTCCAGTTGTTTATTTGCATTACTCTTCAGTGCAATCTATTTACTTTGTAATGTTTGATTGCTCTATTTGCTGCTTATGTTAGCTATAATCATTGACTGTAACTGCTATTTTTACTTTATTCATTGTAAATGTTGTCAGACGTCTGCTAACTAAACAGTCTTTTCCTCTTCTGTAACTCATCTGATGTGTAACCTATGTAAAGAACATTTGCTCAAAGGTATTCTCTGCGATCACAATAAATAAATAAAAAACATGAAGAGATTATTACTAATCAGGGTAGTAATTTTGGTGCTGCATTACTGAAGGAGCTGTACAAACTACTAGGTATCACTGCCATAAGGGGAATGGGGAATGTATGGGGAAGTGCCTAATCCAATTAACAGAAGCACTCTTGGTAGGGGAGTTGATCCCAGTCCTTTCACAAAACAAAGGGTTCTGCAAGAACTCCTAAACCTGAAGGTGGACAAAGCAATGGGGCCTGATGGAATTCACCCCAGAATTCTAAAAGAATCAAGGGGGGATCTAGTGAAACCACTGGCTACTCTTTTTAATAAATCATGGGAGGATGATGTGGTACCTGAGGACTGGAGGAAGGCGGATGTGATTCCCCTTCACAAAAGTGGGACCAAGACAGAGGCAGGAAACTACAGACCTGTCAGTTTGACCTCTGTGGTAGGGAAAGTGATGGAGTCACTTCTGAAGGAAAGAATAGTTGAGTACCTAGAGGCCAGTGGGGCACAGGACCCAAGGCAGCATGGGTTCATAGCGAGAAGGTCATGTCAGACGAATCTAATAGATTTCTTTGACGGGGTGACCAAAATAGTAGACCAGGGAGGGGCTGTGGACATGACCTACCTAGACTTTAGCAAGGCATTTGACACAGTCCCACACAAAAGATTAATAGTCAAATTAACCAGCCTAGGAGTGGGTCCCAGGGTGGTAGCCTGGGTAAAACATTGGCTGGACAACAGGACACTAGAAGGTAATTGTAAATGGAGTCCACTCTGAAGAAAGAGGGGTTACTAGTGGGTGCCCATGGGGTTCAGTACTGGGTCCAGTCCTTTTAATGTCTTCATAGGTGACATTGCAGAGGGACTGGAAGGAAAAGTATGCCTCTTTGCAGATGACACAAAGATCTGCAACAGGGTTGATACACAAGGAGGCGTGGAAAGGATGAGAAGGGACTTGGCAAGGTTGGAAGAATGGTCAAGTATGGCAGCTAGGATTCAATGCAAAGAAGTGCAAAATAATGCACCTGGAAAACAAGAACCAGGGAAGAATGCACAATGGGGAGGTAGTAACAACAACAAAAGGAAAGGGACCTGGGGGTAATCATATCAGATGACCTTAAGGTTAGCAAGCAATGTGAGAAGGCAGTAGGGAGGGCTGGGGTATACTGGGATGCATAGGGAGAGGCATCAGCAGCAGAAAACAGGAAGTTGTTATCCCTCTGTACAGACAGTTGGTGAGACCCCATCTGGAGTACTACGTCAGTTCTGGACACCCCATCTCCATGAAGGACATAGACAGGATAGAGGCAGTCCAGAGGAGGAAACTAAAATGGTGCAGGGTCTGCAATAGAAGCCATATGAGGAGACTAAAGGAGCTTAATATGTATACCCTTGAGGGAAAGAAGGGAGGGGACATGATAGAAACTTTTAAGTACCTCAGTGGAATCAACAAAGTCCAAGAGGGTAGCATCTTTCAGAAAAAGAGGCTTGCAAGAACAAGAGGACACAATTTAAAGATGGGGGGCGGTTCAGGGGCAATGTGAGAAATATTATTTCACAGAGAGGTGATGGATGCATGGAACAGCCTTCCTGAGGAGGCTGTGGGGTCTAAAACTGTGGGAGAATTCAAGAATGCATGGGACAGATATAAGGCAATTCTTGTGTGGGGTAGGAAGAAATAGGCTGTTGGTTAACTAGGATCTGCGGCCTATCCTAGCGGTCCTTATCTGCTGTCAAAGTCTATGTTTCTATGTTTCATAAGAACCTCCCTCATCACTCTCAGACAGACGGTCTTGCTGAGCGTTGCTGAGCGTTTTAATCAAACCCTAAAATGCATGTTAACTGTCTTTCGGATGAGACATTAAACCAAGGTCCCATCTGCCTGGATTAGTGGTAGTTCAGGTGGATGCTAAAGATCCCATGGCACTTATCGAAAAGAGTAGGGGAATTTTTTATTAACAGAACTTCAAAACAAAATAAAGGAAAAACAATGTTAATTCACAACGTTGACAAAAAAGATTGACTAATAAAGAAAAAACAAAAGAAATGTGTAAAAAGAAACTCAATGATAAAGAAAACCAATACAAAAAGAACACAAGAGTCAGTATTACATCATACTAGAAAAGGAACAAAAAGGAAACCAAAATTACAAAAAAATGTGAATTTGTGTGACAGGAACATCATTGTCTGTTACCCATGGCAAATGCCTCCAATTCATCCTTAAAAGAGCACGGTTATATAGTCCAGCTTCATATTTATAAATAGTAGACAATTCTGAGCAAATTTTCTGCAAAAGTTCCATATAAGAGAGATCCTTCCGCTGTAAAGTAAAAAGACACCTACTTTGCCAAATAAACCACTTAAATACTGCAAAAAGGACATGCAATGTACTAGTATCCCATTTGCTCCCATCCGGAGCATATGAACCATAAATCAGAATTCCATAAGTGACATTTTCAAATATTGGTTCGTTCTGAACGTTAGCAACATGACCCTAAAAATTAGAAATATACGGACATAAAAAGTATAAATGCTGCATAGTTCCGCGTGCTTGAGAACAACCAGGACGAGAACAATTACGTACCTGCACCTGTTTATGAAACTGATTACCCTTAACAATAAGCCACTCGTGACCACACAACCAAGTAACGTCCCGTAATTTAGGGGGAATACGTTTATTAGCTATTAAACCCTGTAGGGACAAAAGCTGCGCATCAGGACATTTCGGAAATGTAACTTGTTCAGAAAAATGTGAATCAATGACAGACCGATATAAAAATTTCTTGTGTTTAGAGAGTAACCAGTCGCTTGGTATATTCCACTGTCATAATTTAAGAAAAATCTCACGCTGATATGGACTCACAATGGCTGTTGTGCAAAGACGGCCTAGACGGCCATCTACCCAATCATGATACCAAGTCCCTATCGCTTGCCGAAAGAGACCTGTCCATAATTTAGGGAGGTGTTTTAATAACGGTGGGAAATTAGATACAAAGAATTGACAGTAAAAAAACAGTAAGGGATTTATCATATTCAAACCACCCTGAGATACAGGCAAATAAAGAATATTACGTTTGTTAGGATTGAGGCAGCTACCCCCAGACAGCCTGAAAAAAAAATGCTAAATAAAGTTGCTTCCCTTTGCTTAGGTGGAGGAAAAATATTACTTAAAAATGAAAACAGAGGTAGTAAACACGTCCGAAGAGAAACGTTTAAACTTGGAAAACTGCCACTTATTCCAATTCTGCACCATAATTCTACCTTTTTCAAGTTGTATATCCCAATTGTAGATAGCCCGGGTAGGGGAACCGAAAACAATTCCCAAAATTCTTATGGGGTTGAACATAAAACTTCTATCAAATACATGAGCCCGGGCAAGGGTACCTCCACCCAAACCATACCCAAGGCATTTGTTTTTATTTAAAGATGTACAAGAAAGGGAGCCAAAGAAATCACACATTTTAACAACCGTGTGGACTGAAGAAACAGTAGAAGTACAGATACAAATGTCATCTGCATATGCAAGGGCTGAAAAAAGAATCAACACTCCTGGAATTGTAATAGGAGGTATTAATTTATTCAAAGTACATAACAACAGATCTATGCTAAAAACATATAATAAAGGGCTAGCTGGACAACCCTGCCTGACTCCCCTTTTTACTGGAAGCATAGGCCCGAGATGTCCATTAACCAATGGGGATACTATAGCGGACTTATAAAGTTTTCGCAACCAAGAAATAAAAATAGAAGGAATACCATAATGCTGTAAAGTAAGCCATACAAATTCATGATTCACAGAATCAAAGGCTCCGTTATGGTCTAAGGACAAAATAAACCCAGGTAGTCCAACTGTATGGGATCTATCAAAAAGTTCACGTTAAAAAAGCAACTGATCAATTATGGATCTGTTTGGGATTGCACAGGACTGTGCTGGGGGAATTAAATGTTGTGATACTGCCAAAAGATGTGTATTCAAAATTTTCATAAAAATGTTTAGGTCAACATTTAATAGACTAATTGGTTTCCAATTAAAAATTAGTTTCTTATCACCTGTCTTATGTAAGAAAATTAAAATCCCCCCCATCACCTCTAAAGGGAATTCAGAATTCATTAACAAATCATTTATAAACATCGGTAAGTTCCTGTGACAACACAGTACTGATTATTTTATAAAACTCTGCAGTCAAACCATCTTTACCCGGTACTTTATTATGAGAAAGGGAATGACTGGCAGTAAAAACTTTGTGGAGTGTGAGGGGGCTTACTAAGCAGGATAGTATAGATGAAGGACAGTCCGGAACATCTACATTATGTAGATAAACCTGAGCAGAAACTAAATCAATAGGCTGTTCTTTAAAAAGTGAAGCCGTGTATGATGTCACCTCTGATATCATATCTTGTTGTGAAACCTTCTCCTGACCATCTTACCCTATAAGACTGACAAAACCTTTTTCCCCACCCTTTCTTTACTACCAAGAAAGGGACAAATAGTAACGAAATGTCCCTGCATACCAAATTTCTGTTGAAAGTGTAAAACTGTTGATTGATGCTTATGAAAGGGTACCATTTTCTCCTTAAGTAATTTTATTTGAGATGAAAAGTCATGTTTAGTGGTCTGGGCCATAGACATTATTTTCTGCATCTACTTTCTGAGTTTTAAACAAGAAAAATAGGCTGTTTCACGCTGAGATTTCCCAAAAAATTTTAATAGTGAAATAGCATCTGCTTTAGTATCCACCCACCGTAAAAGGGGATCCTCATACATCTCATATAAAGACTTTCTAGCTTGTACAAAATATTGCAAATGTTGCAAAATGTCCTGATGTAACAACAGCTGAGAGTTAAGTCTCCAGAGGCCCCTACTGAAGGAGAAGGCGACTGCAGACCCAACTGTTATGCATACGGCACAATGGTCAGAGAATTCCACTGGGGTAACCCATACTGAATTCAGTGGTAAGGTTTTATTAATAAAAAAGAAATCTATTCTGGTGGCCAAGGCTCCTTTATGAAAGGTAGGAACAGTAGTCTCATGCAATCGAGCATATGCATCAACTAAACTCGCAGTCTGAACAACCTTAGCTAGACAGGACATATCACAAAAAACTTTAGTGGTTTTTACCCCCTTACCCTTATCCTTATTAGATAAACCACAGTTAAAATCACCCCCCCCCCCCAAATAACATGAAAGGAGGTATGCAAATATGGTCGTATAAGCAGGGAAAAAATCAACCCTTGTCGCTTTAGTTTGAGGTGCATATACATTAATTAATCTAAAACACACCCCCTGAAGTATGATATCCAAAATGAATACCCGACCCAGGACCAGGTCAATTAATTTCAAAACTTTCACATCAAGCTCATGAAAAAGTAATGCTACCCCAATACATGGTTCCAGTCCTAATGACCAATAGGAAACCCCTGTATGCCACCATTTTGAAGCACTAGAGATCTCAGTGACTGTATGTAATCATGTACCCTGTAAAAAGAACACATTACAATGTAAGGACTTCAGAAAAGAAAATAACACAAATTATCGTAACTGGTTTTTGATACTATTCACATTAAGTGAACAGAAAGTTAGGGAAGGAAGCATTCAGATAATGGGAAAGCAATTTCACGAGGGCTTACGTTTATTTTTCTTCCCTTTCTTGGAAGCTGTGGAGATGGTTTTAAGTGGGAAAACTGAGAATTGATCCCCTATAGACTCCACTTCCAAGGCTTTTTCTAAGGGATCTGCCCCTGGCTAGGAGGATTCAGATTCCGCATCGGATACATCTTGAGCAAGGAGAAGGGCATGGAAACGGTTATTTGTAGGAGCACTAACTAATTTAGGAACTTTCGAGGCTGGTTGAGTAGTATAGGACTTATGCCTCGTTTCCCTAACGTGAAAAGGTACTTCTTGAGGAAGCTGGAGGAGGGGGGGCATGGACTGGGCATCAAGAAGGGTTGATGCCTAAAGTAAAGGGTCACTTAGTTTAACTTAAAGCTAACATCAAAAATCTTCTCCCCTGAAACATGTATCAAGGCATCCATTTCAGTTGATGTAAACTGCAAACTATCCTTTAACAATGTTTTTGCTACAAATTTCCTATCAGGAAAAACATCCATCCCTCCTTTATAAACAAAACTAACTGCATTATGCCTTTTAGCGGAAAAGTTAGAGGAATGAAAAAGCAAAGCATAAGAGCGTGGTGCAGTGTGTTCTAGGCTAGGTACAGATCCTGATGATGGGCCTGCAGGGGCTTCCTTAGAGGCCTGGTCATCTATTCGCTCCACAGATGAAGAGGGCACCAGCCGAGGACGAAGTTCCTCAGTAAAAGGCAAAACTCCCTGTGGTTTAAAACCAGGTTCTGGGTTCTGTGTGAAAGACAGTTCAGGAGGAAGGGCTAGAGGTGAACTTGCAGTGTCCAAAGGTTGGGCCCCCATAGGGTGGGCCTGACCGACCATGCCTTGAGGTACGGAGGTAGTAGGTTTTATAGCCAGTGAAGATGAAGCATGCAGGTCTTTCCCCTTCATATGAACCCCAGGAATAACAATTGGGGAAAAAACAGAAATCCATTTGCCAGAATCCGGGAGCTGTGCCCAGCCCGCCGATGTCAAGGCTTTACTGACTGACCATGAAGCGTCAGCTTCTTCTACCTGGTCAGCCCATAAGCGCTTCTGCTCAGAAGCAGTTTTAGTCACATTTTTAAACACTCGCTGTTTAGCAGCGAAAGAAAAGGCTGTGGCATGCTGTTGGTCTGAAACAGAGGAAGCATAAACAGTATTTGCGACTGACTTTCCTGGGCAAAAAGATTGTAGTGTTGTAGCTGTAGCTGCATTAGCTTGCAGGTTAGTTTCAGGAGTCTGCAGTGAGACAACCTCGCTGCCGGTCTGCAATCCCTCAGCTGTCACGGATACCGCTGATGATGCTTCCGCATTCTGCTGCCTGTCAGGAGGCAGAGACTGCACCGAAGGACAGGCAGTCAAATCCATTTGGTGTTCTGCAGTAAAATCTGAAGTTGGCAAGAAATGCGCAACCTTATTTGTTTGCAGGGCTGAAACATCCATCAAACCTTCTGTTTCGACATATAAGCCTGGCTCCATGGGTGATTCAAAAAAGATTTCTGACTCCATATTCTCCGATGTAGAAACAGCAGTTGGCCCCACAGCCTGCAGCACATTCTGCTGCAACAAAGGCTGCTCAACAACTGAACCCTCTATCCTGACGGTCAGCAAGTCCCCCTACTGGCCAAGAGTAGGGGAATTTTTTATTAAAACTTGAAATCAAAACATACACAAAAAAAGTGTTACTGCACACAAACATAATACAGAAATAAGGGCAAACGTAAATAAGTATTACATCATACAATCAATACGAAAATTAATTTTCATAGTCTCCAAACTAATAAAAGAAATACTAGAACCCCCGAGCAGAGGAAAAAGATTGAAAATTCAAACAAAAAATCATACAAAATAATATGAAAGCATACAAAATAAAATATAAAACATAAAAATAAGCAGTAGAAGAAATCATAAATAATTGTCCGACAATACCTCCTAAAAGATATAATACATCTCACGTCCGGAGACCTACCCCACATCCAAAAACCAGTCCATATGATGCCACCTCTCTTGAAAAAGGGAGCGTGAACAAGTGAAAAAGTCCAAATCCCTTGAACCTTTAAAGGAACTATATACAGTCCAGAACAATTGTTCAGCAGTAACCCTTCTTTTACGTAAAGTCAATTGGCATCTTGTATGCCATATATGGTACTGGAGTATCAATAAAATTAAATGAACGGTTCCTGAATCATATTTAATCCATTTCTTTGGTAACAAACCCAACAACAAAATATCTCTAGTTAGACAAGAAAAAGGAAAAGAAGGCCACTGTGAATAAAGAAATGACCAAAAGGACAAAATAAAAGGACATTCAAAAAATAAATGATCTACAGTTTCCAAAACCCCATGGCACATGTCATCCCTTGGGCACACTCTCTCAGCTAATCCCTTATGCTTCAAATTATTACGTACATTTAGTTTGTCATGAACACTTAACCAAAGAACATCCCACATCTTTCCCTGCAGTCTAGGATTAAGCAACATTTTTCCTATAATTGCAGTTTCACTTGGAGTTTTAATCCAATATCTAGGAACGTCAATAAAAAAACTAGAGACAATAAACATATACATCTCTTTTCTAGAAAGGGCCACTAATTGTCTCCTAGTAATACTCCATAGCTTCAATTTCCCAAAAATATACTGCATATATGAAGGGAGGCCCTGAAGTGATTTTTGTTTTGGAATGGCGGACTCAATACCCCAGAAAAGAAGCCACAGGTCAATTTGGTCAGAAACCCAGGGGTTCTAAACCTTGGGCCCATCGCCCATCACTGGCATCAAATTCCCATACAAAAATAAAGAAAAGAAAAAAACAATAGGGTGAATCATCTGCAATCCACCATCTTTGATAAGGCGATACAAAACCCCTCTTTTAATTGCATTAAGCCGGCTACCTCAAATACATGTGGACAGACCATCACACCATAAGATTCAGTTTTGGGGCACCCCCTAATAGGTCTGCCCCTACGGAGATGGTCCAGTATCGCCCTTTAAGGGGAGTAAACCCAGAGGGCCTATTGGCGGTACTGAACCTATCGGGTGTATCGGGTGTTTCGGATGAGAGCATGGGTCCAGGGGACCTTGTTATTGCCTATAACAAGGCAGTGAGCAGGGCCCTGGACCAAATTGCTCCTGTTCGCGTTTGCCCACTCACTCAGCGCCCAAAGACTCCTTGGTTTGATGAGTCTTTGAAGGAGCTGAGGAGAGTGGGGCGAAGGCTAGAGAGGGCCTGGCGGAAATCTTGCCTGGATGCTGACAAACTTAGATTGATGGATCATTATGTTATCTATCAATCGGCAATAACCCGTAAGAAGGCAGAATTCCTGTCCAGGGAGATTGCTGCTGCGCAAAACCGACCGGCTCAACTCTTTCAGACTGTTGACAGATTGTGCAATCCACTCTGTCTACAGTCTGGAAGAGATTTTTCACAAATAAAGTGTGACGAGCTTGCTCGATTTTTCGCTGATAAGATTGCCAGCATTAGGTCGGATATCAGCCAGGCTCACTCTTTAAGAGTTTGCAGTGATCGGCGAGGGGGAAACAAACACCTGTGTCACCTGGTTTGACTTTGGTAGGCCGGAATTCATGGACATTGTGAGGATTGTCCAGACTGTCGTCCAACCAGTTGTAGTTTGGATCCGGCCCTCGCCTCTATTATTGGGTTTGAGATATTATCTGTCCGACCATTGCTGAAATTGTCTGGAAATCTTTGGAGTAGGGATCTTTCCTGAACCCTTAAAGGAGGCGGTCGTTCGACCACTCTAAAAAACCTTCATTGAATCTGGACTGTCCAGCTAACTACAGACCTGTCTCTAACCTGCCCTTTTGGGCAAGGTTATTGAAAAGGTGGTTGCACTGCAACTGGATGACCATCTTACAAATCACAATGTCTATGATACTCTTCAATCGGGATTTAGGAAAAGACATAGTACTGAGACTGCTCTTGTCCGGGTTCTAAATGATCTCCTGATAGCGAGATCGAAAGGCTTGTACTATTCTAGTCCTTCTTGATCTCTCTGCAGCATTTGACACTGTGGACCATGGTGTGCTTTTGGAACGCTCGCGTTTTATTGTGGACTGTCTGATACGGTTCTGCAATGGTTTCAATCTTTTCTCACAGGGCGGAGACAGAGGGTTATCACTGGAATTTATTCTCTGACGCTGTCTCTTTGCCTTGTGTGGTTCCTGAGGGTTCCATTTTGGCACCCATGTTGTTAGCTGTCTATATGCTGCCATTGGGAGACATTATTAGGCAATATGGCCTGGGTTTTCACTGCTATGCAGATGATACCCAGCTATATTTGTCCTTTAGTCCCGGACAGGAAGATACAGTCTCTATACTTAACAACTGTCTATCCGAGATCAATGATTGGATGAGTGCCAGCTGGCTAAGGTTAAACCCGGATAAGACTGAGGTGTTGGTGGTGGACCCAGGTCGCCTTGAGGCGGGTTGTAGGGCTGGTCTCCCTTCGGGCGTATGGATCGATGGTGCCCAGCTCTCGACCTCAGACCGGTCGCGTAACTGGCGTTATTATTGACGACAGTCTGACCCTGAAATTTCAGGTGTCTTCTGCTGTCAAATCTTCCTTTTACCATCTGAGGAATATTGCTCGGTGAAACACCTTGTTCCTCCGCCGACCTTCCGACATTGGTCCATGCCTTTGTTACTTCGCCTTGATTACTGCAATGCCCTGTACCTGGGCTGCGAGGTTGATATCCGCCGCTTGCAGCTAGTGCAGAACGCAGCAGCCAGGCTTTTGACTGGGACGTCTATGAGGAGTCACACTCGCCTGTGCCTACGCGGAACTGCACTGGCTGCCAGTTCAATGGCCGGATCACCTTTGGAGTAGGTTACTGACCTATAAAGCCCCTCTACGAACAGGGACCGCGGTATCTTCAAGATCTGCTTGTTCCCTACATCCTCTCGCTCGCTCCGGCTCCACATGGCGAGAGTTGCTAGAGGTTCCCAGGGTTCGATTTAAAAACATCGAGAACGGGCATTTTCTTATGCTGCCCCTACCCTGTGGAATTCTTCTACCCGTCGGATACGGTTGCCTGACCGTCGAGAGCTTTAAGTCAGAATTAAAAACTTATTTATTTCAAATGGCACATGGGGAGTGATTTACTGTATTTTATTGTAATTACATTGTTATTGTTGTTGTTTGTGTCATATGTATGTATTTTAATTGTTTTATTTGTACAGCGCTTTGATATTGAAAAGCGCTTAAAAATAAATTTTACTTACTTACTTACTTACATTGAAAAAATAAACCATAGAGCACAGTCTCTAATCATACAGTTAGTGGAAAAACCACACATAAATGCAGAAACATTGGCAATAAAAAGGGTTTTACCATATATATACTCTTTTTAGCTTGGACACAAGCCAAGAGTTCCACTTTCCAATTTTCCCCTAGCGTCTGATATAATAAGAGACCAATTATAAGTACTCATGTCCCCCATACCAAAAACCCCAGTAATTTCTGTGGTTGAGTCTGACAAGGTATGTCCAAAAAAGCGGAATTTTAGGAACCAAGTCACCTATAGGAAGACATATACTTTGGCAATAATAATTAGCGGTATTAGTTAACAGAGAAAATGCATAATTTCCTGAGCAGCCGTATTGCTGATGCCTGGTCCCCAACACCAGGCACATATCATCTGCATGGGTTATACTTTTAACCTCCATATCCCCACTATGCACTGAAAGACCCCTAATATCTTCATGCGGCTGTAATTTCCTTAAAAGCAGATTTAATGCCAAAATATACAAAGCCGGACTCAGGGGGCAACCTTGCTTAACCCCCCCCTCTGAACTAAACAACTAGCCCACACCCAGCCATTCACATAAGGTTTAACCATAGCCTGTTGGTAATATAACTTAAGCCAGTTCAAGAAGATAACTGGAAGACCATGACTTTGAAGTACAATCCATAAATAATCATGACAAACAGTATCAAAGGCCTTAGCTTGATCCAACCCTACTAAATAACCACTCACATCCCCTCCAGATCCCTTTTCCATAATTTCCCTAAGCAAAATAAGTGCATCAGCTATTTTTCTCCCAGGAACAGCACAAAACTGTGTGGGGTGGACTATATCTTCCAAAACTAAAGTTAAACGATGATACATCAATTTCACCAGGATTTTACTATCTGTATTTAAAAGAGTAATGGGCCGCCAATTATCCAAAAGGGATCTATCACCAGTTTTAAACAGAAAAAAAATAAGGCCAGTGTACATACTACCTGGTAAAACACAGGAATCCAGAAAAAAATTGAAAGCTGCAACAAACTCAGAGGGGAGTAA
Source organism: Neoceratodus forsteri (assembly GCA_016271365.2). Taxonomy (NCBI): domain Eukaryota; kingdom Metazoa; phylum Chordata; order Ceratodontiformes; family Ceratodontidae; genus Neoceratodus; species Neoceratodus forsteri. Next base: position 675,898,927 of record CM057454.1, on the reverse strand, counting down.
TGGAAAAAGTAATTTATAAAACTCATTCAGTAGGCCATCGGGCCCTGGAGCTACCCCTGGTTTTAAACTAGAAATAATGGAACCCAACTCATGTTCAGTAACAGGGGCGATCAAAGATTTCAGAGTCAGGGATTTGTGCCAAATCACAAGAACCCACCCAATCAAACACCTCTGTTTCAAGGATAGCTACAGAAGAAAATTTAGACTGTACAAAACTTTCCACTTCCTTCATGATATCCAAGTTCCCAAATTTCTCAGACCCATCCTTAGATTTAAGGGAATACATGACCTTATGGTGACGCTGAGCAGAGCAGGAATCAAAAGGATTAACACTGCCCTGTTTCCCGGTGCATCCCCTTTTTTGTTCAGCTTCTAAGGATTTCATCCTATTATATTGCAAACTTGTCAAGTTATACTTAATCTGTTCTATTTGATCAACATAAGAAGTCCCAGCAGAAACCTGTAATGACTGCAATAACACAAGTTGTTCTTGTAAAACCTTATAATCCTCCTTTCGTTTTGTACCATTTAATTTACCCATCAACTGAAAATATCTTTGAAAATAGGCCTTACTATCTGACCACCAGTCTGCCAAAGAGTCATATAGAAAAGCTACAGATTGTCTGGCTTGTAGCAGGGCCTAAAAACCCTCCCGGATGTCATCAATTGCCATCAAACTTAAATTGAGTCTCCAATACCCCTTCCCTCTAACAGTAGCATCAAGATCTGAGACAGAAACAACAAGGAGACCGTGGTCAGAAGTAGCAACAGGTGTCACAGATTTGTGCCTAATAGTTAAATGAGGGGTTAAAAAACAAAAATCTATCCAGGTAGATAAAAGGCCCTTAAAAAAGGTATGGGGGCTTAGGGATATCCAGAAAGGCAAAGGCATCAACAAGCCCGGTCAATTGTAACACATGATTAAGGTACTGTGAATCACAATAAAGTTTAGAGACCCTGGGACCCCTATCCGAAAACAATCTACTTGTATTAAAGTCTCCACCAAAAAGTATATATCTAGATGTAAAAAGATATGGCAAACTAAGCTTAAACAACTCTATCCTGCCAGTTTTAGTTTGAGAGGCATATACATATATGAGACGAAAATCCATCTCCGGAAGCTGCACATCCAACAAAAGGGCTCTACCTGGGAAAATATCTACAGAATGAAAAACTTTAATATTATGAGTAGAAAAACAAATCCCTACCCCACTACAAAGATCAGTCCCCCCGACCAAAAACTAGCTCCCCAAACCCAGGCATCCCTCCCTATCTTAACATCAGTTTGGGACTGTAGCCTGGTATCCTGAAAAAAACCCACATCAAAACATAAATCTGAAAATAAAGAAAAAGTCACCAGTCTCTTTCACTCTGACAACACACTATTTGTGTTGAGAAAGACTATAGTTAAATCATAATGACTCAGACCCATAACAGAGATCAATGAGGGAGTCAAGGTACTTTCCTAGAGGAGGCCCTCACACCCATACGCCTCCCCCTAGTTCGACTGGCAACAGTACCTTCCAGATATTTAGCATCAGAGGGGCTTCAGCCTGGGAAGAAGAAGCCCAAGAGGCAGTGTCAGAGTCTAAATCATCCTCAGATATACCTTCCCGAAGAGGATGAAAAGGATTGTCATGAATAATTGCCTCCACAGAACTCCCAGGCTGAGCCTTACTCTTTCGTCCCTTCGTCCCCTTTTTTCCTTTTACTTCCTGGAATCCATCACTCACAGGAGGAGGAGGCTTAGGAGGGGCCATAGAAACAGAAGACTGAGGGACATCCCCAGGGACCAGGGTAATACCCCTACTCCCAACCTCAGAATCTACTACAGCAGCATTATTTGAATTGACCACATCCGGATCTACCACAACCGGGGCAGTGTGGGGAGAAGGAGAAAAACCCCGAAAGCCAGAGGCTGATTTAGATTTTTGAATATAAAAATCTTGGATAGTGAAGTCTGCATCAGCAGTATTATGAGATGCCCGGGGCAAGTTGGAAAGGAATGCCCCTCCTCTTCACACAAGGTGCACCTCAAAGAGTTTGTACAATGGAAACTCGTGTGACCCAATTCACCACAGAGAATGCATTTAAGCATTTCACAGTTGGGGCTAATATGTCTGGCACACCCACATTTAAAGCACCTACAGGGTTGTCCTGCGTAAAAGATGAAACCCTTATCCCGCCCAATGTAAAGACAGTTTGGCAAGTGTTTTAAGTCTGTACCCTCATACCGTAATTTAATTTTTATTTTCCAACCCCCGTTCTAAAAACCTTCCCCATCTAAAATGGGCTCAGGGATACCTTGCACCTCACAGCGTTTATCCAACCAGTAAAGGATATCCTGAATATTGAGCCCCTCATTATGAAATAAAACAGTGATAAGTGTGAACTCGGCATGCAGGAAACCAGCTATTTGGGCTATGTTTTGGGAAACTGAGAAGTCAAGCCAGAGGTTTCCAAGATATAAGCTGTAGCTACCAGCCCTGTCCCCAAAACCAAGAAACATGTCAGGTCATTTTTAGGGCTGGCAGGTTATTATCGGAGATTTGTTCTCATCTTTGCCGAGTTAGCTACTCCTCTCACTGAACTCACAAAGAAATGGTTCCCAAATAATGTAATGTGAAATGGACCTTAGAGTGTGATGATGCTTTCTGGGCCATTAACGCTGCATTATGTTCAGCCCCTGTTTTAAGAAGCCCAGACTTTGGGAAACAATTTCTGTTACAGACTGATGCATCAGAGGTAGGCCTAGGTGCAGTCTTGAGTCAGCATATAGATGGGAAAGAACATCCTATTCTATACACAAGCAGAAAATTGCATGACAGAGAGAAAAGGTACTCCACCATTGAAAAGGAATGCCTTGAGCCGGCCCGGTGGCACAGAGGATTAAGGGGCTGGATGCCACACTTCGCACCATGCCAGCAACCTGTGATCTGGAACGAGCGCAGGCCGCCAGAAGTTGGCAAGGGAGGGAGAGGATTGAGCATCTGAAGGACAGATCTCCTCTCCCAGGGAGGGAGGACTGGTGCTGCGAGACTTCCGCTGACATGTTTGAGCCTTCACGCACACACGTCTGGCTGTGTGTGCCCCAGCAGAATGGGAGAAAATCAGAGAAAATTACTCCAGCTGTAGGATGTTGCCCAACCCGCAGGCGCCTCCGCACCCGGACCGGGCAGAAAGGTACGCCCCGTGATTCTGGTGATGGAGCTGAGGAGTCAATAGAAGGGGCATCCAGAGATGAAGGAGTATTTTATATACATATATATATATATATATATATATATATATATATATATATATACATATATGGAATCCCTTGTGGCAAAGTGGGCCATGGCATCCCTTACGTTTTACTTACTAGGAGCTGACTTTGTTCTTGTAACAGATCACAATCTCTCTTGGCTTAACCAAATGAAGGATAAAATTCCAGAATTACCAGGTGGTATCTGGCATGGAAGCACAAAGTGAGATTGACAGTAAACCTGACGACCTCCTTGCAACAATGGCATAATACTACCAATGCAGGTATTGTCCACCAAGCCAGTGTTTTTTCTGTAGGGGCTGAGACCCCACCAACCCCATGCAGAGCCTCTGCCCCTGCACCCCAGACTTTAGGATTCCAACTCCAGGTTGAAGCTGGTCCGGGAGGGGCTGAACACTGGGGGAAGGCGAAACACGGAAACGGACCATTACAGTGACTGTCGCTGTAGCGGTCATTTTCCATGTTTTGCCATCGGGGTGTTGGGCAAAAGGGGGCCACCCACCTGGCACAACAGCTATTTAAATTTAAAGTAATGCACAAATCAGGGAAAGAGAATGTCTATGCTGAATTTCTATCAAGATATGGATCAAGAATTGAGAATTCCGATGGTTGAAAAAATGTGAGTTGAAACTTCTCTGTTTGCTATGCTGCATATACACTGAACTGTAATGATTATAAGCTAATGAAAGACGGGAATTTCATAGAATGTTTTGGAAACCTGTTTTTGTAAAACAGGTTCCCTCTTAAAGAGAGGGGTATGTGATAGGGTTGAATAAGGCCCTGCCCCATTTGTTAAGCAGAAAGAGTTTAAACGCAAGGGTCTGTTCTATCCTCTCATTTTCTATCTCTTCTCTGTCTGGTTGTACAACCAAAGTTTCTTATGAGACCTAGGAACTGATCACTCCGGTTTTGCAATTCTGTGCCTCTCACCATCTCTCTGCCTTCCTGTGCTATTTCTGTCTTTCCTTCCCCCATGCATATCTGCAGTTATATAAAATATATGTGAATCTCTGTGTAAAACTGTATCTGATAATGGGATCCCTTTGTTTAAAACTGTATACAGTTATACTGTTGGAATGATTGCAAAAAGCTATTTGGAACTCAAGCGGTTAACCTGAGATGCAGTTTTCAAGCCCTTTGCAGAGTTGTCAACAAAAGGTCAGTTCTGGGACACCATGTACTGTTTGCTGCACCTGCAAGGAATGAAACTGACGAGAACATTCTATAAACTTACAAGAACATTCTGTGAGAAGCAGGCTCTCTTAATGAGTTCCCAGACAAAGACTTATAAAAAGAGCAGCAATGCTTTTGCTAAAGAGACCAGGAGCGTGAGAGACTGAAACTTGGAATTAAGAGATACCCCCCCAGAAGAAGGAGTTGTTTTTCTCTATTTGTACCGCCTTTGTAAAAAGTTATACTGACTAATTTTTAATTTTTATTTTGCTGTTATTAAGAAAAATAAAACACTGTTTGTGAATTTTGGAACTGCTCCTGATTTTCCTGTGCTTCCTAATCTTTGCCTTGACGACAGTGGTGCACAGTCCAGAATGAAAAAGGCATCTGGAACACCTACCAGGAGTTATCCAGTCTATCAAAAATGGAGGTCTGACCATTAATCCTACCTAGTGTGCATTAGGCATGCAGGAAACCAGATATTTTGGTTATATTTTGGGAAATGGAGAAGTAAAGTCAGAGATTTCCAAGACAGAATGTTATTTATTTATGTCCTTATTAACTGGGTAAGTGCACTGATCCAAAGGACCATTTTCAGTCACGATCTGGGCCACAAAGTGGCAAAACAACATCGATCAGAGCAGTACAAACAGGGCATGGTAATACATACCTCAAGCATCAGATGGTGTGGAAAATAAGAAATGAGCATTAGATAGCTGTATTATATAATGGCAGCAGAGTTAGGCAATGGCCAAGCATGGAGAGAACACATTGTGCGAAAGAAGACATACATAATAAATATGATAACATGGCATCAATTCGTACAGTGCAAAAAAGAAAAAGAACATACATAACAGTACAATATAACATGAATCCAATTTAGTACAGGGCCAGCAGTAAAGCTGTGCAGATACAAACAGTCATCTATTTACATCAGTCTTTAGGGAATTAGAGGTTTAATGAGAAAATAGGGTTTTAGAGAAAGACAGAGATGGGAGAGGAGATGATTGGAGGGCAGAGGTAGTGGATGCCCACTTATTATAGAGACACGTGTGCTATGGTGCCCTAAAGTTAATATTAGGTATAGTGACAGTTAGCAGCAGTTAGGAGCCAGGCTTTCAGATTCTGTTTGAAAGCCAGGTGTGTGGGGGACAAGTGGATGGACAGTGGGAGTTTGTTCCATAGGGAGGGTACTTAGATGGACAAGGATCTACTTCCCATAGCAGAGGAGATGCAGGGTACTTCCAGTGGGGAGACTGAGGATGCCCTAAGAGTCCTAGAAGCCACTCTATCTGTCAGGAGGAGTGAGTATGGGGATAGGTGTCGGCTTCTAAGCAAGTTGTCCACCAGGCAGTCCATAGCATAATCAAAGCGACCTGGCAACGGGAGCCAGACTAGTGACTGGTAGAGTGTACAGTGGTGGGTATGGTGGGGGGGCTTGAAGGATAGATCGACAGATAGAGTTGTATGTAGTGTTTAGTCATGAGTGCAAGGTGGGGGATACGAGGGAGTAGACAGGGGAGCAGTAGTCAAGGAGGGGCAGTAGGTTACCACGTGCAATGGCAAGGCACGCTTCAGCAGACAGAAAATGTTAGCGTCTATATGCGGCACCTAGTTTCTGGTGAATTCTCCACCCAGTATTATTGACATGCTCAGAAAGAGGGAGGGGTCAAGGGTAACACCTAAGTATTTGAATGACAGGACTTTTTTGGGGGGGTGGGCTGCTGGCATGAGTACTGGGAGGGAGGAGCTGGATTTGGAGGGTTTAGCGAGGAAAGGTTTAGAGCCAAAGAACATGGACTCGGTCTTCTTTTCATTCACTAGAAGCCTGTTGGAGAGGAACCAATTATGGGCAGAGCCATAGTTATGTGTGAGGGTGGAGAAGATGGACTCAGTTGATTTATCGCTATGGTACAGAACTAGATCATCTGCATAGAGAAGCACTTTCCAGTTGAGGCTATCCCTTGGGACTGCATTAATGAATATGGAGAAGAGCAGAGGTCCGAGTATGGAGTCCTGGGAGACTCCAGTGTATACAGGGAGGGCAGCTGAGGAAGCATTATTGATGTAGACAGACTGAGACTTGTTGGATAGATAGCTGCAGAACCATGCAGCAGTTTCAGCAGAGCAACCAAAAAGAAACAGAGTTGAGTGGAGGAGGTAGTGGTCGACAAGGTCAAAAGCTTTTGACAGATCTACGAAGACAGCACCTGTGACTTTGCCCTGGTCCACGTTTCTTAGCACATGATCAGAAAAAAGGGCCAAAGCAGAGGAGGTACTGTGATGCTTGAGGAAAACATGCTGGAGGGGACATAAGAGGTTGTATTTTTCGAGATGCTCTGATAGCTGGAAGTGTACAATTTTTGCAAGTAGTTTGCTTAGGTGGGGGGAGCAGGGAGATGGGCCTGTAGTTGTCAGGTATGAGAGAGTCACTGGCTTTGAAAATTGGTACCATATTTGCATGTTTCCAAGAGTCGGGAACAGTAGATGTTGTAAGGGCAAGATTGAAGATGAAGGTGAGGGATTTAATAATTGCGGGGGAGATGAGTTTTAGAAATGCAGGGTATAGTCCATCACTGCCCGGGCTGCCTTTGGCAGGGAGAGACTTCAGGAGCTTAATTGTGACTTTATGTCCAATGGCTCTGAAATGGAAAGGTAGGGGCAGGGTAGTAGTTGAGGAGGAGGGGGGTGGGAGGCTGGTGGTTCAGGGCTGAGGACACCGGGGGGGATTGCTCAGATGGGGGATATGTCCGTGAACTTAATGCTGAAAGCATTTGCAATCTCAGTATGGTCCGAAATAGGACTAGAGGGGGGGATTCAAGTTGTGTTATATGCCTATTGGTCTTGGGGTTTAGGATAGATCCAAAAGAGGCCTAGAAGAAGGCTGTGGGCAGTGAAGAAAGCTCTAAGGAAGGGCTGCTTAACAGTGTACTTAGCTGTAGCTAACAGTCCTGCCCCTAAAACAAAGAAACATGTCAGGTCATTTTTGGGCCAGGCTCATTACTACAGGAGATTTGTTCCCAACTTTGCCCAGTTAGCTACTCCCACTTTGAGCTCATGAAAAAACAGGTTCCCTCTTGTGGGGGCGTTGTGACAGGGCAGAATAAGACCCTGTCCCATTTGTTATGCAATGGGAATTAAAAGCAAGGCTCTATTTTGTCACTTGTCTATCTCTTGCCTGTCTGATTGCGCAATCAAATTTTCCTTGTGACACCTAGGAGCTGGCCTCTCTGGCAGTCCAGCAATTCCCCTGTTTTTTTCCCTTTCTTCACTTGCTGTTTCTATTCTTCTTTCTTCCTTTGCTTCTCTGTGGTCAAAAATATATTTGAATATTTATGTGAAACTGAGATCTCTTGGTTTCAACTGTATATAATATACTGTTGAAATAAATGCAGAAAGCTATTTAGGTTTCTTTTAAGAATGGCAATCTGTAATATAAGGGATTAGCCTTGAGCTGTACTTTGACCTCCACAAGCTTGTTTGCAGAATTAACAGGAAACTAGCTCTGGGACAGGATGTCTTAATTGGTTGCACTTAAGACTAATATACTCCTTCAGGCTGCTTGCAGGAAAGAAATTGACAGTCTTCATACATTTTGTGCTGAAATTTACAACAACAGGATGCAGAATTTAACTGGCACTGGAAAACATCTTACAAAAAGAGAGCAATGTTTTGTTTCAAGACAGAGAGATCTAAAGATTTTAAACAGACTCTCAGATGAAGGACTTCTGTTTGATTGAACTGCCTGTATCAAGAGCAATCCCGCACACTTTTATTTTTTGTTTTATTATTAGTGATAATAAAATGCTACTTACAAATGTTATAACTTATCCTGATCTGTCTACACTGCCTGACCTATGCTTCGATGACATGTCATCAAGGGACAGGGACTGCCCATCCCTCATACAGTTCTGGACACATGTCCTCACCATCTGCAGTGCCATCACTGGGGTGTTGGTCCCTCCGGCATCAGTTTTCTGACTCCTAGGGGGCCTCTTCTCACAGAATACTTTCCCTCAGCAGTACAAACTCTTGCTCATCCCCACAGCTCTGGAAGCTAAGTGACAAATTCTACTGAAGTGGAGATCTGACATTCCCCCTTCCCTCTCTGAATGGCTCTCCACTCTTTCCAAGCTTGCAGAATATGAATATCTATCCCACCTATCTAGCTACAACTGTGAACACTTTCACATCATCTGAAACCCCTTCCTAGAGGCAACACAGATTTAGTCCCTAATTCATATATGTTTTCTTTCTGTATTGTTTTGGTCTAACAGTTGATGCCAATAATTCACCATTCTGTATTATGAATGTGTTTTGTACTGCTGTTTGTTCTGGTATTGCTTATAACAACATCCCACTGGTTACAGCTGTGGACTGATTTATGCACCCTTTTATGTAAAAGAGAAAGTTCTCTGTTTAAATGGACATACTTATTACTTATACTGTTACTATTATCTTGCCCACAATAAAAATAAATTAAAAAAATAAACAAGAGAAGTAGAAGCATGTAAGTCAATAACCATGTTAAGATGATTCATGTCTGTAGTTAAAGAGAAAAGCAACTCTTTATCTAGAACAGCTTCTCCCTCATGTGTAAGTGTTCAGTTTGACAAATTAACCACTGCTGAAGGTCTGTGTATTGCATCAGTTTTATTTACCTCGTGTAACCCCCTCAACCTCCTCCATGATTTGCGCCCCCCCCCGTTTTCTTCTTGGGTAATAAGGCTCTTGGAATCTCATTTTACGCATACTGCATCTGGGTGGGGGTGTCAACTGCCAATCTGGTCATGGGGGCTGTGAGGGTAAGTGGTCTAAAAAAACTTCTGGATTGCTGTCAGCGTTGCTGGGACCAGAAGTATAATCAATAATAGTGGCATCCTCTGAAGTAGCACTACATTTCAGTATTGACCTGGGAGCAACATTATTCAGTTTATCACTCCAATCAAATACCCTTCCCCAATTTATAGTCCTCTTAGTCTCTCACAAATTTCTTCTGCTTAGCTTTTTTAATTTGGATGTCAGAGCAAGAGACTTTATCAGTAAGCCATTTCTTTAATTTGTTAAATTCTTCAGGACTAATCATCTCTTTTAAAGCCTTCTCTTTTAATTCAATATCTGTACTCAAAGATTCTCTTACCATGGTGGCATGATCCAAAATTAATCTGACAGAATGCAGTGCTGCATCTTCCATTAGTTCTTACCACTTCTGCATAAATATTTCATCTTCTGTCCCACAAGTAGGTCATTTTAAAATGCAAAGGCCACAGGGAACCCTCTTAGCAGCCAGATAAGCCTCCAGTGTAATCTTGTGCCAGTGCATACAGTGGCCTTTGAGGACAAGTTCTTCCAATGTCCTATAAACAGTTCTTGAATCCGTTTGCTCACTGGTATCTCTCATTGCTATATTTTCACACAGAAGCTAAGTCTCAGCAGCAGGTTCTTTAAAAATCATCTCTACAAAACCTGCTTCACTTACAACTTTAACCATCACTTCACCCACTCCTGACACCATATCTTTCAAGGGTCGGGTCACATACAGCATATTCACTTAAACTTATATAAAAAGCAAAAAGACGGAGATGCAAGATGTGCTCTGTCAGAGCCAGACACACAACATTTAGCACCTTTAACAAAACAGTCTTTTTTAAAACATCTCAAAACGCAATCCATGCAGATGTAAAAACAGAACCGTAAAAAATGCAAATATGGACACACGGGACAAGGGTTTGGTGCTCATACAAACCAGATCCAAATTAAAGCAAAAAAGTATAGCACCCAAACCAAGGACTGATATTACACAAAATGTATTTTACTAAAGTGCTCATTACTCAAAAAACTGGCTCACACCACCTCTACAGTGGTAACAGTTAACAATGCCGACATATCTTACGTTTCACACGTACCACTGACATGCTTCATCAGAGATGATGTGTCGTAAAAAGTAAGTGACTTAAATACAAATATCCGGCCAATCGCAAGTTAATATATAAAAATCACCTGTGAAATGTAAAATGGACAAACAGGTACCAGACAATACAAGCATATTGAAGCATGGTAAAAACCAGGTACATATTTAAAATGAGATAGGTTTCATACAAACATATGTACAATTAAAAAAATATATATAATATTCTTCACAGAACCGTATCTACTGTATGGCACATTATCCTATTCATTATCGCAGCAATTTACAAAAATGAGGTCAAATCCATGCTGCCATTAAGTCCCCTGCCCTCCCCCACTCTAAGTTCAAATATCCAAAAACTCTCCCTTTGTCCAAAATATACAGCAGAAGAATTTAGACAGTGCTTTTATCAGAAATTTGCCTTTAAAAAAACACAAGAATTTAAGGTGGCAATCGATGATATCTTGAGTGAGGGATTTATAAGGGGGTATTCGAGTTTGAATATCGAGCACTGTATGTTACATTCCTTGTGGTACCTACTATATACATTCTACTGAAATTACACAAGGATCCAGTGAATCTACCAGGGCAGCCCATTATATCGGGCAGAGGGTGGCTTACCGAAACCTTGTCAGTATTTGTTGATGGGTTTTTGTAACCAGTTGTTCAGTCTTTACCATCATATTTAAGGGATTTGACGCAGGTGATTAACTTAGTTGAAAACTGGAGATTCAGGATCACTGGACCTGCCCTTCCCTGGATGTGGAGTTGTTATATGCCAACATTCCACACCTAGTGGTCTGGAGGCTTTGACACATTTTTTTAGATTTAAGGGAGGGGTATCAGAAAGTGCCTACACATTATCTAGTCAGGCTGGCTGAATCGGTCCCTACATCAAATATGTTTCTGTTTCAAAATGCATACTATAAACAGATCAAGGGTAAGGAAATGGGGGCCACTATGGCCCCTGTTATGGCAACTTATATGTTGGCAAGTGGGAACAAGATATCATTTAATGGTGCCACAAATCCATTCATTGATAGTCTGGATTAGTGGCACCATTATACAGACAATACATTAGTCGTTTGGAAGGGAACTGAAGAATCATTTTCTGATTTTGTCTGCTGGCTCAAAAGCATGAATCCCCACCTTCGTTTCATAGCCACTATCAGTAGAAATGAGGTTACATATCTCGATTTAAGAATTTTTAAGATGGGCAATGGGAACGTTGCCACATATTTGTTCTCCAAAAAAAACTGATCGCAACAGCCTCTTACTGGTAAGCACAAGTCACCCTGGGCATGTTTCTAAAAATATTCCCAAGGGGCAACTAATTCGTACTTTGAGAAACTGTGCCGAAAAAGAATTAAAATTGAATCGTTTGAACAAAGAGGTTATGGTAAATCAGTTATTAGTCAAGCTTTGAATCAGATGGATAATATAGAGTGAAGTGAGACCCTTACATTCAGAGGCATGGTAAGCTGATGAATGATTTTAGGGTATGTGAGTTTGTAACAAATTTCAGTGTCGGAGCAAATCAGTTCAGGGAAATAGTAGAGAAAAACTGGAATATCTTACAAATGGACGAGAAGCTGGGAACCTGTGTGGGTGGAAGTCCCAAAGTGATTTTCAGATGTGCACCTACAATAAAAGATAAAGTTGTGCAGAGTATTTTGCCTATCCAGAAATCTGAATGCACACTGTTGTCTATGCCTCCGAGTGGGAGAGGAACTGGAAGTTCCACCACCAGCCGTTGCAATAACAGAAACCAAATTTGTCAAGGCCAGAATGGTGCTAGCAGCATGAGGGAGGCCCACTCCATCAGCAGTTTGAGAAGCACCCTCTGGATCAGAGGGAAGAGGGGAAGGCATAGAGGAACCTTCCTTTCCAGGAGAGGGACAATAAATCTCGCCAGAAAACTCTAGGCCCTGAATCTAGCAAGCAGAAAAGGGACAGTTTTGCGTTGAGTGGGGACGCAAAAATGTTCAACTTTGGGCATCCCGACCTTTTGACCAGGCCCTCAGCAATTGACAACAGCAGGTCCCATTCATGCTTCCAGGACTGTGACCTGCTGAGGCTTTCTGCTAAGATGTTTTGATCTCCTGAAACATGGACAGCCGCCAGCTTGAGGCCATGGTCCAGAGCCCAGTACCAGACTCTCATCGCCTCCCAGCACAGGGGGTAAGAATGTGTCCCCCCCCTGCTTGTTGAGATAGTACACCACACTGAGGTTGTCCAACTGCACCAGCAGGTGATCCAGAGACAAATGGCTTTGAAAGGCCTGAAGGGTATACAGGACTGCTCTCATTTAGCTCATGTTTATGTGGAGGGTGGTCTCTACTGGAGACCAAGACCCCTGGGTCCAAAAAGGACTCAGGTGAGCTTCCCAGCTGGTGCCCGAGATGTCCGTAGTCAGGATCTGCTCAGGAGAGAAGATGAGGAAGGGGACTTCCTGCAACAAGTTGAGAGGGTTCTGCCACCTCTGCAGGACCTTGCAAACTGGAGAGCAGACTAAGATCAATGGGTCCAAGTCATCAATTCGCTGGTCCCATTGAACACACGCAGGTTCCATTATGGCACATGCATATGAAGTCTGGCCAATGGCACTGTGGCTACAGCTACCGCCATGAGGCCTAGGAGCCAAAGGTAGGACCTGGCCATAACATACCGGTCCCAAGCCACAAGGGAGGCCTGTACCATCAGGCAGTCTGCCCTGTCCTGGGGAAGAAAGGCCTTGCCCTGGGATGAGTCCAGAAGTATGCCTGTGCACTGCAGGCACTGAAATGGGGAGAGGGTGGACTTGGGCAGGTTCACTGTGACACCCAGGGAATGAAACACCTGCAGGGTCCTGTGCAGGGTGATCAGCAAGAGCTCCCTGGACGGGGCCTTTAACAGCCAATTGTCCAGATATGGGAACACATTTATTTAAAAGTTGGTGACCGGGAAAGGCACTCAGGCCCTCATGGTGGAGGCTGCTGCCACCGCTGCTAAGCACTTGGTAAAGACCCACAGTGCAGAGGACAAGTCAAAGGGCAAGATTCTGAACTGGAAGTGCTCCCCCTGGAACGAGAACCTGAGGTACCTCCAGTGAGGAGGATAAACATCAGATATGTAGGTATGTGTCCTGCATGTCCAGAAAACAAAGCCAGTCTCCTTGCTTGATCAGAGACAGGAGGCTTGTAGAGTGGCCATGCAAAACCACTTGTACCGAATGTACTGGTTTAGCCCCTTGAGGTCCAGGATGGAAGATGATCTCCTGTGTGTTTGGGAACCAGGAGGAATCTGGAATAGAAGCCCTTGTTTCTCTATGCCTGAGAGACAGACTCTATGACCCACTTGTGCAGGAGAGCGTGAGTCTCCTCCCTTAAGACCGGAATGTGGTTCATGGATAGCCGGTGGGCCCCCAGGGGAATGGTGGGAGGCTGTTCCAGAAGTTCAAAAGTGTGGCCCCTTTGCACCAGCTGCAAAACCCAAGCATCCGAAGTGATGTCCCTCCACTGGTCTAAATGGAGGGAAAAGTGACCTACTACCGCCTCCTTGTGGATTTGAACAAGGGGGGAGGTCGAGCAAGGAGTCAGGCTGAAGTGGGCCACAGGCCTAGGCAGCGCTGCCGACCCTGTGGACTTTGGCAGAGGCGCCGGTGGTGAAGGAAGGATTGGGCAGAGAAGAGCTGGCTCTATGCCCTCCCTGTGGACGGGTGCCAGAGCCGAACATCTGAGAGATTTTCCAAAAGGAAGACCTTGGGTGGCTTCTGAGCTGGGTATGATATAGGGAGTGCACAGATCTAAGGGGTTCTCCCTGAAGCCTACAGCTCGGTAATGATATCCTGAACATCATGGCCAAATAGCTTGGATCCCACAAAACGGGCATCCAGAACCTTTTGCTGCACATCTGCAGTAAACCCAGAGCCAGGAGTGTCTCCTAAGGCAGATACCTGAGGCAGCTGCTCCGGCCATAGTGTCAGACATGTCATAAATGGTGCAGAGGAGGTGCTAACTAATATCCTCTGACACCTGAAGAATCTTGAGGATTTCCTGTCTCTCAGGCCCCTCCGGGAGAGCCTGAGCTTCAGCTTTGCCCTTTTTCCAGAGTGTGTTCCGATATTTAACCAAATGTGACAAGTACGTTGAGATGCTGAGGCCCAAGGTAGCTGAGGCAAAAGTCACTTTACCCTATAAGTCCAACCTCCTGGACTCCTTGTCAGAAGGGAGGGCACTAAGGTGTTTGGGCAGCTTGGATCAGTCAAGGGCAGCCTTAATGACCACAGAGTCCATTTCTGTCTGGGCGGAGTAGATGGGTTTCCTCAAAGAGGCCTGGTACAGTTTACCCACCTTTCTGGGCATGGTGGGTAAAGAGCTGGGCCTACATCAGACCGCTCAGGCAGAATCATCCAAAGCTGTGAGTAAAGGAGGGATGACTTTTGGAGGAGACTCAGGGATCTCCAGGAAGTCTACCAGATTTTTCCTGGTGGCATCATCCTCTTCAGTCTGGAATCCCACAGCAGACTGGAGCTGCTTTATAATGTTGTAAAACTGAGGGTCCTCGGGGGGATTGGGGTTTGATGGTCCGAGCCCCTGCTCCTGGAAGAGGCAGTGGACCTATCCAAAAGTAGGCCCTTCACCTCCTCCTCAGATAGGAGGAGATCAGAGTGATATTCACCTTCATTGTCAACCTGGTCTGAGCCATGGGCCAACAAAATAGATGTTGTGACACCCAGGAGGGTGCCAGGCAAAAAGGAAGAATTGGCGACAAAACAAGCAGGGGGCCGAAGGGGCAGCAGCCTTGTGGCAAGCGCAAGGGTAAACTGCTTGGCCAATGCCATAATAGAAGCAAGAATAGAACTGAGGTTGACGATGGGTTGAGGAATGACAGTCATGACTGGGAGCGATGGTGAGATTGAGAAGCCAGCCATCGACAGCCCCAATGGGCCACAGGGCAATGGAATTGGGGAAAGCTCAGCTGTTGATGTCCAGTGAGAGCAGGGTACGATGGAGTCGAGGGAAGGCCAGTCATCAACGGTCCACTGTTCTGAGTGGGAGCAGCGGGACCCAGGGTCTGGGGAGCCTGTGGAGAAGCAGGCTGGGCCAGAAGGGTGGAGACAGATAACCCAGTGGATGATGGCTGTTCTTCCAGCAAGGCGGAGAACAGTCCCCCGCCTGGATCAGCCTGGAACACACTGAGGCCGAGGCAGAGGAGGGAGTCAGTCCTGGAGGAACCGATGAGGAAGTCCCAGGGGACTGACAGGCAGTACCAGGGAACCAAGACTGGTGGTCTGGGGAATAATCCCTACGATGGCCCTTATCCATGTGCTTCCCTGAGGACTTGTCCTGGGCCTTAGCTGCCTGCCATGCACCTCCGCCTCCCCCCTTTTTCTTGGCCTGACTTGCTGAATTTTTTCTTCGGGTGCCAGTGCTGAAAATGAAACTGCCCCTGCTGGGGCTACTGCTGAGTCTGCTGTGGCTGTAACACTTGAGGTGAAAAAGGCTTTTCCTTAGCCTTGACTGGCATGGGATCCTTCTTGGATGATGCCACAAACTTGGTGGCACCGGACTTCTCAATGCAGGTGAAATATCTTTCCAACCCTGGGCCAGAGAGGTCGGTGCCTAAAGGGTACATTGGCTAGCTTGTGCTGCATCTCCACTGTAAGGGTGGACAACCTCAATCAGGTCCTACGGTGCATGGACACAGTCACAGCCGCAGTAGAGAAACAGAAGTAGCCCAAATCCAAGGCAGTGTGGAGCTGATGCTTATCAAGCATGCAGCCCTTATCCTGAATGACCCAAGCATCCATTTGCTTGTTGGCCAGAAGTGAAAGGAGGAGGTCCCCCATGAGACTGAACAGAGTGAGGCCATAGCATGCCATCAGCATGGCACAGCTGGCCTCCAGGAGACCTAACATGGCAGTTGCTTAGACCTCTTAGCCACATAGTCCAGTTTCTTGGACTTATCGGGTGGCTTGTCCACATCCCCTTGACCCTCTGACTTGCAAAAGACAGACTCAGACACAAGCCCCTACACAGAGAAGAGAACCAAGAATCCCAAGAGGCTCCCAATAGAGACCACATAATTGCTGAACAAACAGGCAGGGGTGCCGGACAGGATACTGAATGCTGCCACAGATCCAAAGATGGACCCACAATGACCTCCACCATGGGAAGGGTCACCCACAGGAATCATCCCTGTCAAGGATGTTGGTGAAAGGATATTTAATCTTCTTCTGCGCTGACTCCAAGGGGAGACCCAGGGGCTCCAACAAACTCTGGAGGAGAGTGCCGAAGGATGACAAGCCAGATTGGGGTCGATCACTGGAGGAGTCAATGTCGATGGGTACAACTCAACATCACAGAGTAAGGTTTTATTTCTTAAGTGCCCTTTCCCTAAGGCTAAGGGAATTGTACAGAATACAAGCAAATGAAACACAATTACAATTGAACCAAAAACATATAAAACATCATTAAAATATAACAAATAAGTAAAAGGAAGATCACCGAATCCTAAAAGCTTCTCTAAAAAAGTGCGCCTTCAGACCCCGTTTAACATAGAAACATAGAAAGTGACAGCAGAAGGAGACCAATGGTCCATCTACTCTGCCCTAGAGTTTCCGAGATCAGCTTCTGACCTCTGGGCCTAGCTCCCCACCTGGCTTATGGTTGCTCCTGACCTGTGTGTTAATACCTGAGCCATGCCCTGTCCCAACTCCTTTTGAATGCTAACACGGTCCGTGCCCCCACCACCTCAGCTGGCAGGCTATTCCATGGGACCACTAGTCTTTCCATAAAGCAGTACTGCCTTAAATCCCTTCTGAAGTTCCCTTTGTGAAGTTTCCACTTGTGCCCTCTAATGGTTGAGCCATCTACTCTGTTGAATAATTCTGAGCAGGTAACTATATAGATACCTTTCAAGAATCTGAACATCTCTATCATATCCCCAACTCCCCCTTCTAGTCTCCAGTGAGTACATGTTCAGTGATTGCAGACATTCCTCATATGAGAGTCCTTGGAGACCCTGTACTATTTTGGTTGCCCTTCTTTGCATGGTCTCCAGCCTGTCTCTGTCCTTCTGAAGGTGTGGTCTCCAGAACTGGACACAGTACTCCAAGTGAGGCCTCATCAAGGACTATAGAGATGTACGATTGCCTCCTTGTTCCTACTGTCAATTCCTCTTCCTATACACTGCAACATTCTGCTTGTCGTGCTGTAAGCTTTATTGCACTGGCTTGACTGCTTCAGGGTGTCGGTTATAATGACCCCAAAGTCTCTCTCCTCCTACGAGGTGCTGAGTTGTACCCCGTTTTGGGGTTACCTTTACTCAGATGCAACACCCTGCACTCCCAGGTACTGCACCACCTTTTGAGCCTTTGCAAGTCTTCCGGCAGGTCCATGACTGCCTCCATGCTGTCAACCCTACCACCTAGTTTCGTGATGTCTGCAAAGAGTTCGAGCTTGCCCTTAATACCTACTCCTATGTCACTAATAAACATATTAAACAGGACTGGGCCCAAGACCGAGCCCAGGGGCACCCCACTACTGACACCTCCCTCATTTGACCTTACTCCGTTGACTACCACTCTCAGTTTCCTATTACTGTGACAGATTTTTACCCACCTGACTACGGTCTCGGCAGTGCCAAGGTCCTCTAACTTCTTTAACAGATGGTTGTGCGGCACCAAATTGAATGCCTTACTGAAGCTGAAGTACAGGAGGTCTGCTTGGTGACCCCTGTCCAATTCTTTGGTCACCCAATCAAAGAACGCAATGAGGTTCGTCTGACATGACCTACCCATTGTGAACCCAAGCTGCTTAATATCTTGCAGGCCATTCCATTCTAGGTATTCAACTAGATCCTGTTTGACTAGGGTCTCCATAAGTTTCCCCACCACAGATGTGAGGTTGACCGATCTGTAGTTACCAGCCTCTTCTGTGTTTTCCCCCCTGTGCAAGGGGACCACATCCGCACTTCTCCAGTCCTTTGGCACAACACCTATTAGAAGTGACCTGTTGAACAAGTGTGTCAAGGGGACCACTAGTTCTTCTGCTAGTTCCTTCAGTACCCTCGGGTGCAGCCCATCTGGGCTTGGTGCTCTGTCTGTATTTAGATTCAGCAGTGCCTCCCTAACTCTGTCAGTAGTAATTGAGGGACTTTCCATACACAGTTTCCCTCTGTCTGCGGCACTGATGCCGCTCTTGGGCAGTGGTCCCATGTGCTCCTTTGTAAACACCGAGCAAAGAAACCTGTTCAGAACAGTGGCCTTTTGCTGGTTTTGTTCTATGCTCTTACCTTTATCAATGAGTCTGACTACCCACCCCGGCTTTCTTTTTTCCCCTGATGTAGCAAAAGGATTGATCATTTCTGGATTTGACTCACTCAGCAATCCTAAATTCAGACTCCGCCTTTGCTAGCTTCACATTCTTCTTTGCATCCTTGCTCTTTTTGGTGACATTATCCCAACTATCGATGCTATGGATCTTTTTATGGTTGTGGAAAGCTTCTCTGTTGGCTCTAATTGCTTTTCTGACCCGGCCTGTGAACCGTAATGGTCTTTTGTGTTAATTACTTTTTTTCACTAACCTGACATAGAGTTCTGTAACTTCTATTAAGGCCTGTTAAACTAGCCCCCAGATGTCTTCCATTTCTACTTTTCCTGGATCCTGGAAAGTTTGCCCCTAATTATCGGCTTCATTTTTTTGAAATTTTTTCCCTTAAAGGTCAAAACCTCCTCCCGGGATTGAGATTTTATATACCCAGGGGACAGCTC
This sequence comes from Neoceratodus forsteri, assembly GCA_016271365.2. Lineage (NCBI taxonomy): Eukaryota > Metazoa > Chordata > Ceratodontiformes > Ceratodontidae > Neoceratodus > Neoceratodus forsteri. Next base: position 675,879,826 of record CM057454.1, on the reverse strand, counting down.
GAAACAGACAGAGCTGTGGTCGCTATTTGCAAGTGGTTCTCCAACTTTAAAAGTTACAACCACCTCTGAGTTTGTGAGGACCACAGCAAGGATGGCATCCGCTCTAGTCAGAGTGCTGACCAGTTGGTTGAGCAGACAGTCTTGTAAGGTATCTACCACAGTTTGACTTCTTGAGGTTCTAGCAATTTGAACACCCCAGTCGACATCTGGCATGTTCAGGTCACCGAACCACCACAGTTTCCCCTTTTTTTACTGAATCCTGGATTTCTTCTATGAGTGCCGAATCTCTCTCTTTTATTTGACCTGGTGGTCTGTATATTACTCCCATGTAGATCTTCTTACCTATAGCCATTCTGATCTGTACTCATAGGGATTCTACACCTTCCCTTTCGATAGTGATGAACAAGGTTTCTATTATCCAAGTGTGAACATATAGTGCTACCCCTCCCCCTTGGCTCTTCCTATCCTATCTACAGAATTTATAACCGGGTACCGGAAGGTACCAGTCATTGTTCTCCATGGCCTATGATTCTGTGATGACCACGAGGTCCACCTGGGTATCTGCCACTGTTGCCTGCAATTCGCTCATTTTGTTTCCTAGGCTTTTGGCAGTGAAGCACACCCCTTTTCATGCACTGGTAGGGGTGGTTTTCATCCCTGCTTCTGGTTTCATCTGCTGGTTAGCGGTTTTTCTTCTCTTACTGCCCCTCCAACCCCCCCTCGCCTTTCCCACTCCTGCTCCCTGCTTGTGACTGGGTGTAGTTTGATTTTGGGGGACAGTCAACTAAGTTTCTGTCTTTAGTGTTGGAGCTGATAGTTTCCTTAGCTGCAGACTTCCCCTTCCCTAGTTTAAACAACCAACTAAGACATCAAATTTCTGCCCCATTGCTCTTACTCATTCCCTGGTAAGGTGAAGACCACCATATCCGAAGAGCCTCCTGTCCCAGAAGTCCCCCCAGTTTCCGATGAAGAGATAGCCTTTTTCACTACACCATCCTTTCAGCCATTTGTTGAATTCATTTGAAAACTTCCACCGAGGGGGCTTTCCTCAAAGACCTTCAAAGAGAGTTCCACAGGACCAGTGCCATCACCTCAAAGGCACACTTACCTGAGGTTTTTAGCCGGGCCCTGGGAACCACTAGGAGGCCCTCCTCGGCAGAACAGAGAGCGCAAGGAGCGGGCAGGAGACAGGAGGTCATGCAGATAGCCTAGACCCATACTATATAGGGCCTTATACCCACCCTGAAGGAGATCCTCCACCTCACTGGCAGCCAGTGCAGATCGCATAGGACCAGAGTCACATGACATTCTTGGGGTCAGCAACCTGGCTGCTGCGGTCTGCACCAGCTGCAGGAGGCACAGGCTCCTCCAGTGACCCCACGATATAGAGTGTTACAGTAGTTGAGTCTCGATGCCATGAAAGCATGCTCTAGTGACAGCAGATCATCAGGGGGATTAAGGCTTAAATCAGGCAATGTCCCTAAGATGGTAAAAATCAGTCTGGGCAACAGATGACACCTGAGCCTTGAATGTCAATCCACTGTCTAGGATCACGTCCAGATTTTTCACCTTCGTGGATGCAAAAACAGGGACTGTACCAAGCATCGAGCCTGTTCCAGCCCTCACAGCATCCGCCTCCCTCTGGGAGCCAGGCTCGATCACCAGCACCTCTGTCTCACCTGGGTTGAGCTTCTACCAATAGGAGGACATTCAGTCCTGGATTTCAGCCAGACATTTATTTAGTAACGCCACTGCATCATGTGTTGCACCTGGGGGTTGCAACCACTGCTGTCTGCTGGTTCAAGGACTACCTAACACACAGAAGCCAACGTGTAAAAATTGGGTACACAGTATCTAGCTCCAACGAGGTATCTTTAGGGGTTCCACAGGGGTCGATACTGGGGCCCTTATTTTTCAGCCTCTTCCTAAATAATCTTCCTGAAGCCTGTGACACTAAACTGACACTTTACACAGATGACGCTGTACTTCTCACCAGCAGTTCATCAATAGTCGCCCTCCACTCTGAGCTGCAGGCATTCTTCTACAAGCTGGAAGACTGGTTCTGTAGCCATAAACTTCTATTAAACTACAAAAAGACCAAGGTGATGCTCACAGCCAGCCCACAGCACAAAAAGAAGCTCCCTACCTCACCATCTCCAATAAAGTCAGTGAGCCGCTAGAACAAGTTCACTCCTTCAAGTACCTGGGGGTTATCATTGATGACTCCCTCACCTTCACCCAACACATCGACACAGTGGTAAAGGCAGTGAACACCAAGCTGGGTGTACTCTATAGGCATAAAAAGTATCTCACTCCAGAGGCCCTCCGTCTGTCAGTCTCCAGCTCCATCCTTTCTACCATCGACTATGGACTGGTGGTCTACGGCGCAGCAACAGACACTGCACTAAAAAGGATTCACATTGCCCTCAACAAGGCATGTAGGCTCAGAATGGCTGCAGATCGAAATACCCACACCTGCTCCTTATATGAGAAGACCAATTGGCTGCCACTAAAGAACAGGATTATATTCCAAACATGTCTCCTTGGAAAAAAGGCGACAATGGGTAAAACCTTACCCATGCATGTCTAGCATCCTAACACCAAGTGCTACCAGCTATACCACCAGAGGCAGGATGAGGGGGGCCCTATCAACACCTTTCCATCAAACTGTGCAGGGACAACATGTTTTCAGCTACAGAGCCCCCCAATGGCTCAATGAAATCCCAGTGCACATTCTAAACTCCCAATGCATCTCGCAATTCAAAAATGGCCTAAGGCAACACCTTCTTACTAGGACAGTTTGTGACTGCTACTGGGATTCTTAACACCCATAATGCCCACTCACCCGCACTCTCCTTCCCCTTCCTTTTAACTCCACTCTTCCCCCTTGCCCTATCCCTCTGTCTTCCTCTCCCCCCTTGTGCCTTCCCCCCCACTGGATCAACCTTAAAACCAACCTACTACCACTCCTCCCAACCTCCTAGACAAAGCCACTTCTTTTGGCCACCAACTCTCTCCCCAGTTCCCCCCCTCACCTTGACTCCTCCTTGGACTCTCACACTAGGTGTCACACATCTTTATCTCCTTCACTACATATAAACACTGTCCTTTACCCTAGTTGAATGCTCTTGATGCTGTACTATCACCATTGGTACTATGAATGACATTGTAACCTTATTGTATACTAGCTACCTACTATTCGAGTATTGTATACAAACTGTTATCGTTGTCATTCTCACTGTTTGACGTGGAACTTTTGTAAAAGAGCTCTGAGCTCGAAAGTATGATCCAAATCCCTAAATAAAATAAATAAATAAATAAAAAGTGTCCCAGGAGCAAAACACAAATACAATTGGGTATCATCTGCATAACAGTGAAACTCTACACTGTAACGTCTAATGATCTCACCCAGAGGCAGCATGTACACTGAGAACAACATGGGTGAGAGGATCGAGCCTTTGGGAACTCCACAAAGCAGGGACTTCGGGTAGGAGGAAAAGCTTCCCATCACCACCTCCGCTTCCTGCCTGTGAGAAAGGACTCAAACCAGCTGATGACAGTGCCGGTGAGTACACAGAGCCCCTTAAGCGATCCAACTACACCGCATGGTCCACAGTGTCAAATGCTGATGACATAGCAATGATGACAAGTACTGACCGTTCCCCTCTACCTCTAGCCCTGAGGAGATCATTTTGCACCTTGACTAATGCAGTTTCAGTACTGTGACCAGACCTAAATCCCAACTGGAGGGGCTCATAGATGTCAAAGGCCCTGAGATGTGCCCTGAGCTGTAAAGCCACTATTTTCTCAATAATCTTACCCGAAAGGGGAAGTTTAGAGACTGGTCTATAATTCGTCAAGACATCAGGATCGAGAGATTTTTTTGTTTGTTTCAGAAGTGGCTTTACCAGCGACTCTTTCAAGGCGTTTGGAAATAGCCCCTCTAAAAATCTGCACTGGACTATCTCAGCAAACTATGGGCCAATGGACTCGACGCAATGCACTAGAAGATGGGTCGGGCTCAGGTCCAGTTCACAATATGTGGGCCACAGCCCTCTTCCACCCCCACTGGTCTGAACTCACTCCAGGCAAGGGGAGTTCTCTCAGAGACATGTGATGCACCACTGCTGGGCTAAGATAGCCCAGTTGGTGAGATCGTGGCCCTGATGGAGGACACTCTGTCAGACAGGAACAGAGCAAACTCCTCACACTTAGCTGCCAAAACTTCTCTAACCAGCTGTAGGCAGGCAAGATGGAGTAGCCTGTCTACAGTCCAGAAGAGTTATGTTTGTATCGTTTATGCTTTGTCTTTATTTGAGTATTGTTATATATTATATGTTTAGATGTAACTAAGTGAAATTTAAACAGGACTATCTTGTGAACAGGATTGTATAATCCTAATGATTAGAATTTCCTGTATAAAAATAAAGTTTTCATCATCATCATCATCAAGAGTTGAGCCGGTCTGTTCTTCCCTGCAGCAATCTCCCTGGACATATAAACTGACTTCTTATGGGAGACTGCCCTCTGATACTCACCATAGTGAGTATTCAGAGCCAGCCTGTTCTCCTCAGACCATGATCTATGCCAATGGCATTCCAACCTCTGACCTCTGTGATCTTCATCTCCTTGAGCTCCTTATCAAACCAGGGGGATCTCAAATGAGAGGACCTGGGTCGTATATGGGCCGGTGCAACAGAATCGAGCGCCGAGGTGACAGCCCTATTATAGGTCACCACCATCTCACTCGAGCTGACCGCGTAAGCAGCATTCACTACCGAGAGGACCATTACTGCCATTAGGCCCTCCAAGGAGAATCCCCTTAAAGGGTGGTGGCAGACCAACTCCACAGGGGAAGGGCTCATATGGGGGGGGAGCGAATGAGAATCTCACTGTACAGTAAACTGACTATGCCACCAGATCAATCTTAAGATCAACTATCTCAAGCCCCAGTGAGAATACTGGGTTCATGGCATGACCGTGGCTGTGGGTCGCAGAAGCAACTGCTTGAGCAAAACCCAGCTATGTCATCAGCTGGAGGGAGTCATATCCAAACTGCAAGAATTTGTCATTAATCCAAGCACTGAAGTCACTCAGGACTAACCACCTGGGTGACTCCAACACTCTCTCAGCAACAAAGTCAGTGACTTCCTACTGAAACTCCTTTCATGCCCCAGAGGCTGGTACATGAGAAAGATTCTGCAGCCTGCACCTGGACCCCCACACATATCCACGCATTCAAATGATGAAGTAGATTCCACTGGGTGCACAGAGAAGTTCAGATCAGATCTTAAGTAGATGGCCACACCCCCACCCCTGCGTTCCCTCCTCATGCAGCGTACCACTGAGAACCCAGCTGGGACAGACACCTCCAAAAATGGACCAACATCATCTCCCAGCCAGGTCTCCGTAACGCAAGTAAGATCGACCAAGGAAATAAAGTCGGCTATAATTGCAGTCTTGTTCCTGATTGATCTCGCATTACACAGCACTGCCTGAAGGGGACTGGCAGAACCTGCTGGTCCAACGGCTACATGACTGCTCAGTCCAGCGGGAAAGTACAGTTACGTAAGAACTTACGATAACAGTAGATCTTCGAGAGAAGCTCTTGCAGCAGGCAACACAATTAGGACTGATGCCACCTGGCGGCAGGATCCGGCAATTCTTTTCTCCAGCAGTACCAATGTGGGAACATCCCCCACCGACGTCGGCTCCACCCCCAACATCACACTATATAAAGGAGGAGTTCCCCACGTGCTCCAGTTCTTGCACCCCCGCCCGTCAGGCAGAGAGATGGTAATAGGCAACAGTCAGAAAGGAGAATTCAAAATTTTTCCTCACAATGGAGGAAAAGCCAGCCTGGAAAAGGCCTGATCCCTGGGGGAAGGAGGGCAGGAAATACACCTGCTGCAAGAGTTTCTCTGAAAGATCTACTGTTATGGTAAGTTCTTACGTAACTGTACTATCTTACTTCGAGAAGAAGCTCTTGCAGCAGGGAACACAATTAGGACGGATTCCCAAGCAGTATAAATTTATAACAACCCCTGGGAGGAGGAAAGGTATGTAAAGGAACAGTAGGAACAGAGAGGGTCCCTCAAGAAACCAGACCCTGCAGAACTGCGAGGCCAAAACCAGCTCTGCGTCTGGAAATGATGTCAAGGCTGTAATGCCTGACGAAGGTATGAACAGAACTCCAGGTAGCGGCAGCACAAATGTCCACTGCAGGGATCTGCTTCAGTGCCACAAAAGAAGCAGCGACTGCTCTGGTAGAATGAGTTTTAACTGGTCCTGGGGTAGACCTGTTATGCTTCTGATAACAAAAGGTAATGCAATGGACCAACCAGCGTGACAGCGTCTGCTTGGTGACCGGGCGACCTAAGGACCTTTGAGCAAAGGATACAAAGAGTTGATCAGATTTCCTGTCTCGTTTGGTCCTGGCCAAATAACATCGGAGAGCCCTGTGGATGTCCACAGAGTGAAGCAGGGCTTCCCCCCTATTAGAGTGCTCCTGGTAGTACACCAGAAGCTGTACAGATTGGTTGAGGGTGAGCTCTGAAACCACCTTCGGTCGGAACTTCGGGTTAGTGCGAAGGTCAACCCTATCCTTATGAAAAATTAGGTAGGGCACCTTACACATGAGGGCTTGAAGTTCTGAAATGCGCCTCGCAGAAGTAATGGCTACCAAAAGCAGAGTTTTCCAGGATAGGACACGAAGCTCGGCCTCCATAGCTGGTTCGAAGGAGGGGAGCGTAAGCTTCTCCAGAACGAAAAGGAGATCTCAAAGGGGCACAAGATCCTGGATGGTATGCAGAATGCCTCGTGGGAAGGCTTTAGAGACCTCCATCTGAGCCACCCTCTTATCCAGCACTGGCAAGTGATAAGCGGAGATGGCAGCCAGGTGTACTTTGATGGAGGAATAACTGAGATCTGACTCCGAAAGTGAGAGCAGGTGTTCTAAAACAGAGTTAACTGGACAGACCAGTGGGCCCACCCTCTTGGCTGTGGCCCAGATACAGAAACGTTTCCACTTCATGGCGTAAGTGGCCCTGGTGGCAGGCTTATGTGCCTCAACCAAAACTTGCGCTACCTGATCAGATAAATCAAATCTCGCCTTAGCTAGGTCCTGAGGAGCCAGGCATGCAGGTGAAGAGAGTGCAGATTTGGATGGACCAGGGATCCTCTGTCCTGGGACAGAAGATGGGAGGAGAGTGGAAGAGGTAGCAGAGGCTCTGCTGCTAAACGCTGAAGCAAGGGAAACCAAATCTGCCAAGGCCATAGCGAAGCGATCAGAATGAGGGTGGAAGGTTCTGACTACACCTTGAGGAGAACCTTCTGCAGTAGTGGGAAGGGAAGGAAAGCATAGAGAAACCTCCCTTTCCAGGAGAGGGACAATGCTTCGTGCCAAAAAGCTCCAGGCTCTGGACCTAGTGAGCAGAAAGTGGGCAGTTTTGCGTTGAATTGTAACGCGATGAGATCCAGGTTTGGTGTCCCCCACCGGCAGAAGATGTGATCTGCAACTTCTTGAAGCAGCTCCCATTCATGAGCCTGCGACTTTGTCCTGCTGAGCGCATCGACGAACACGTTTTGTTCTCCTGGAACGTGTACTGCCATTAACGTGAGCTGGTGCTCCAAAGCCCAATCCCACACCCGCTTGGCTTCCCGGCAAAGGGGATAAGAGTGTGTGCCACCCTGTTTGTTGATGTAGAACATCATCGAAGTGTTGCCTGTCTGGACCAACAAGTGGCCCGGCACTAGGACCGAGACCAGGGCTTGAAAGGCATATAGGACAGCTCCCAGCTCCAGAACGTTGATATGCAGATCTTCCTCTACTGGGGACCATGAGCCCTGAGTGCGATGTGTCCCCAAGTGGGTGCCCCATCCTGAGGACAACACATCCGTGGTCAGAATCTGGGTCGGTGCCCCTGTGTGGAAGGGGATACCCACCAGCAAATTATGTGATGACATCCACCAGCATAATTCTCAGCAGATTGGCTCTGAGTTCTGGATCGAGGTGTCCAAACTGTCTAGCGTTTGATCCCACTGAACTCTTAGCGACCACTGGATGGTTCTCATGCACAGTCAAGCTAGGGAGACCAAAACTATGGCGGCTGCCATATGCCCTAACAGCCTGAGGAGGAGCCTTGCAGGAACTCTTGAGGCTGAAGAGATCTGGTACACCAGGACCTGAATCCGACCTGCTCTGTCAGAGGGAAGAAACACTTTCCTGAGAGAGTGGTATCCAGAAGAGCTCCAATGAACTGCAGGTTCTGGGATGGGAGAAGATGAGACTTGTCCCTGTTGACAGTGATCCCCAGATACTGAAACAGCGAAATGGAGTCCTTGATGGTTTCCAACAGGCGGGGCCTGGAGGGAGCCAGGAGGAGCCAGTCATTCAGGTAAGGAAACACGAAGTGGCTCTGTCTCCACAGTGCCACAGCCACTACTGCCAGGCACTTGGTGAAGACCCTGGGGGCTGAAGAGAGACCGAAGGGAAGGACTTGGAACTGATAGTCCTTGTCTTCGAACCTGAACCTCAGAAATCTTCGATGACCCCTGGAGATACGGATATTCAATTAGGCGTCCTGTATGTCCAGAGACGCCAGCCAGTCTCCTGCCGAGATGAGGGGCAGGAGAGCGAGGAGGGAGACCATCCTGAATCTCCGGTAGGAGACCCATTGGTTCAGATCGCTGAGGTCCAGAATGGGCCTGAGGTCTCCCGACTTCTTCGGGACTAGGAAGAAGTGGGAGAAGAACCCTCTCTCTCGTTCGGCCGGGAGTACCGGCTCAATGGCGTTTTTGTCCAAAAAGGATAATATCTCCCTTCTGACCAGTGCTCAGTGTTCCCTGAGATAACAGGATGGGGCGGTGGTCTGTCCGGTGGAATAGTGTCGAACTCGATGGAGTGCCCGAACTCCACAAGCTTGAGGACCCGCTGGTCAGAGGTCATTTGACTCCATGCGTCTGCGTAGAGGGAAAAGCTGCCTCCGACCGGCTCCCCTGGTGAGGTGTCTAGGGGAGGCGAGTGGCCTGGATAGTCAGGCAGTGGGAGGGGGAAGGAGGGTGGCAGTGGCTGGCTTGGCTTGTCTAGAGGAGAAGGCAGAGGATCCTCTGACTCCGCCCCTGCAACTGGAGCCACCTCACTGCGAGTGGTGCTGGAAGTAAGGTTGCTGAGGCTGATGTCCCCTACGGCCACGAAAACGAGGCTTACGAGAACACCCCTGTTTCAGGTGGTACATGGACTGCGCAGTTCAGATGGCTTTGCCAGAGTCCTGCAGCCTGGTGATGATCTCCTTCATGTCCGCACCAAAGAGCACGGAGCCCTTGACAGCAGCATCCAGAATGTTTGTCTGAACATCTGGATCAAACCCAGATACCCGAAGCCAAGCATGGCATAGGAGGCAAATGCCAGTGGTGGACGCCCTGGAAGAGGTGTCCGCAGAGTTGTAAGCCGACCTTAGAACGTGGGTACCCACGTCTGAGACGGTCTGAAGCAGTTTCGCAAGCTCTGCCCACTGAGGGCAATCAGGGATGCTTTGCACAATGCCCAATCCTTGTTCCCAGAGGGCATTCTGAAATTGTGCCATGTGTGTCAGAAAGTTGAGACTCCTGATACTGCAGGTGGCAGCAGAGTACACCTTACGCCCCATGGAATCCCAACTGCTTCGACTCTCAGTGCTCAGGTGTTTGGCCTCTGCAAACGATCGTGAGCTGCTGAAATCACCACTGAGTCCAATGCAGGTGGTTCGGCCAAGAAGGGATGGTCCTTAGGGGCCCGGTAGAGCTAATGAGCCTTCTTGGGCATGGCAGAGGAGGAGGAGTGAGGATGCTTCCAGGCTGCGAACGTGACGTTCTCGAAGGTGTCAACCATGGGATGGATGACCACCAGCTTAGGGTCTTTTTGGCGGAAGTATTTAGCCAACCGCAGTCACTCGGGGTCCAGGGCCTCAGTGTCCCAGTCCATGTTGGCCTGGATGCGTCTCATCACCTCCATGAAGCTAGGGTCATCCAGAGGAGATTTTGGGTGTTCCTCCATGCCCCCTAAATCTGGGTCGATGTCAGAGTCCATACGGGAAGTGTCGGAGTCCACATATGAATCTGAAATCGAAGAGGATGGGGACCTATGCTGTTTCCTCTTGCGCCTCGTGTCCAGACATGGAGAGTGGGAGGAACTGCTGGACCTGGTGCTCCTGCGTCTCTTGTCCTTGTGTTTCTTAGGTGCTGGCTCCTTCCCTGCCTCTTGTTCGAAAGACTCCGAGGCATCCAGCACAGGCACCAGAGTGGGCGTGGGAGGAGGTGCCCCCACTGAGAGATTACGTTTTACCATGTCCGACCAGTGGGAGAAGAGCTCCTTCACCTGCGAAAGGTTCAATTTAAGGGAACCAGGTGCAGGGGGCAGAGGAGCACCAGAGCCTGAACCGGCACCGGCCCCATCATCGGGGGATACCGGCATCGGATCTCAACCCTTGTCACCGGTTTCAACGGGCACCGGTGTAGGTCTGATGGGTGGCATCAGTGGGGTGTCTGTTCCCCCATCAGGCCCAAATGTCAGGCGGACCAGCGACTGTGGCAATGGGGTCTCTGAACTGACATCGGGAGGCGCCGGGGTGGCCGACATCGGGAGGACTTTGACCGGCGGTGGGATAGCCTTCGCCAGAGTAGTGGCTTGGGGGAAGGCACGGGCGGATGACGATCTGGCATCTGCTTGTCCTTGGAGCCAGATGGTCATCCCTCGGAGGTGTGAGCCTTGGGATGGTCTGACTTATGCTCGAGGACCTCTCCACTGAACATCGGTCAGCCGCTGAAGGCGGGCGCCAGTTGGAGTCCTTAGATTTTGGCGGCAATGATGAGGCCTGGCCGCCTGAAGACCCAGAGTCCTTACTCGACTCCCGGGGGTCAGCCTTGGAAGAGTAGGCCAAGCGGGAGGAGTGCTTACCTGTGCCCAGGGAGAAACCCTTCTTGGCAGGTGGATGCACCTTCAGAGGTTGGAGGGTGATCCCTGCAGACTTGACCGCGGAAGATTCCGCAGGTGGCTTGAGGGTTGTGAGGTGAGAATCATGCCCCAATGACCTGACTTCGAGCCAGAGGACCTGGGCCTAAAGTGGGACCCCTCTTTCTCCTGGCGCTCCCGGTGCTTGTGGTGCTTGAGGGCGGGAGAATGATCGGAATCCCCGCGAGGACGAGGCCCGTTCCATTGCGGCAAATTTGGACTCCGCTAGGAGGGCGGAGAGAGACTTCTGATGCCTGATACGCATTCAGGAGTTGAAGGCCTGACAATGGGGATAGGCGTTTGTGTCGTGGTCAGCCCTGAGACGGAGGAGACACGCGGAGTGGCCGTCCTTCAAGGGTATCTGTCGCCCACAGGAGCACTTGTTGATGTGCCCCTTAGAGGAAGATGACAGAGATGCTGAAAAACAATGAGAAATTTTGTGGAGAAGGAAGGAGAGCGACTGGTACTGTGAGCAGTAACCAAAGGAGAACTAACCCGGACCATGCGGCGGGAAAGAATTGGAACATGTGGGGAACTCCTTCCTTATATAGGGGGATGTCGGGGGTGGAGCTGACGTCAGTGGGGGGTGTTCCCACATCGGTACTGCTGGAGAAAAGAATTGCCGGAGCCTGCCGCCAGGTGGCGTCAGTCCTAATTGTGTTACCTGCTGCAAGAGCTTCTTCTCAAAGTAAGATCCCTAGGTATGGGCAGCAAACACATCTGGCCTCTCCCAAGTTCTCATTTTGCCCCAGGTTGCCTCCTTTCATGCTACAGTCCGGTTTCCCCACCGCCTACCATCCCGCTTTCACTCAATCCCAACCTCCCTGTACAGCCTAAGAGCCGCAGATGAAAAAAGGAGATTGATAAAAGGGTGGCGGTCCAGCAGCATTGATCCAGAGTATGTAATCCCATGGGGTCTGAACCGAGGCACAACCTCTTCCATAATTATTTTCCCAATAAGTTAAATTACCCCACCCTCCCCTTAAATCAACAATAAAAATACGACAAAATAACATATAAACCCCAAATCCACCCTATAGCTACACATGCAATCAACCAGTCAGCCAGCTCTAATACATATAAAGCCCTAACCCACGCAAACCATGAAACATTCACACATCCACTACCAAAACCCCACCTCCCCACCCAGAATTTTTTTTTCTTACAAAACTTAAAACAATAAAGCAGGAGAGTCCCAACAATATGCTGTTGAGGAGTGATGTCCAAAAAGTCCATCTGCAAATGGACAGCAATGTCAAAAGAATCCAGCTGCAAATGGACAGGAGTCCCAGACAGTTCACTGGAAGGCACCTTCCAGCATTGCTCTCACCAATGCTGAAAGAAAGCAGATACTGATAAACTTGGTTACAACAGAAAAAGTGTGCTCTCACCACCTGAATCCTAAGGGCTGTAAAATAGGTACAGATGACCCGTTGAGCTACTCTAACATAAAGGCAGGAATCCCAAACAGTAAACTGTGAGAGACTCTCCAACATTGCTCACACCAATGTTGAGAAAAGAAAGTAGTTTAAGATGAAAACAAGAAATGGTGCTCTCACCATCCAAATCCTGAGGGCTGTAAAACTTTTAGGTGCAGGTGTTCCGTTGAGCTGCTCGAGCATGCTAAAAATAAATTCTCTCCCTTTGTCCGCTGATTTCTACCAATTTCCACTGTTCTCCAGGCAATCAAAAATGCTTGCTGCAGGCTCGGACCTCACAGCTGCCTATCCCCACCATCACCTGAGGACTCTTAATCAGAGTCGGAAGACTCCCTGAAGACTGACCAGATCCGATTTTGGCTGTGCGAACCACCTACCGCCCTGAATGACCACTACGGGAAGTCAATCTGGTAAGACGGCCTCCAGTCGGGACTCCTTAGTGGGGGCCCCCTGGCACCACTGCAGAGGAGGAAGCTACACCACCAGTGGAGGAGAGGCGGATGCCACAGTCAGTAAACCCACCAGCCAGAGGCAGTCAATGAGGCAACATATGGCATCTAAGATCCTGGGACCAGAGCCCAGCCCCATCCAGCAACAGCCAACTGCTGCCAAAGCAGCCCTTCGTAACTGCAACAAAGATGGTATTGACATCAGTCCTCATCTGCAGATGACAAGTCCAGCATATGTTGGGGTCAACAGCGATCAGTCAGGCAAGAATGGTGCCTCAACCTCGACTATCAACCTTTCAGCGGGAGTCCAACAATGGGACAGTGTAGACCAGCTGCTTTAGCAGTAAGACTGTCTGTACAGTCTGGTACAGTCCTTAAATAGTTCCATTCTTACCTCACAGGCAGGTCTCAGAGAGTTGCCACTGGAATTTATTCCTCTGGTGCTCACTCCCTGCCTTGTGGGGTACCGCAGGGTTCCATTCTAGCCCCCATGTTGTTTGCAGTGTATATGCTGCAATTGGGAGAAATCATCAGGCGATACAATCCGGGTTTTCACTGCTATGCAGACGATACTCAGCTGTACGTCCTTTCTGCCTGGACAGGACGATGCACTCTCCGTGCTAAATAATTGCCTTACTGAGATCAGATTTTGGATGAGTTCCAGCTGGCTGAGACTGAATCCGGTTAAGACTGAAGTGCTGGTAGTGGACCCAGGTCGTCCAGGGGTAGGTTTGGGAGCTGGTCAACTATCAGGCTTATTACATGGTGGTATGTCGCTCACTACCTCGGATCAGGTGCATAACCTGGGCGTTATTTTTGATGATGGTCTGACCCTAAAATCTCAGGCGTCAGCTGCCATCAAATCTTCTTTTTACCATTTGAGGAATATCACCCAGGTGAAACATCTGGTTCCTCAGGATGATCTTCCAACACTGGTCCATGCCTTTGTCACTACCCATCTTGATTACTGCAATTCCCTCTACCTAGGGCTACCAGGGGTTGATATCCGCCACCTGCAGCTGGTGCAGAACGCGGCGGCCAGGCTTTTGACTGGGACTTCTAGAACCAGTCATATTAAGCCTGTGCTCCGCGAGCTGCACTGGCTGCCTGTTTGGTGGCGGATCACCTTTAAGGTTGGCTTGCTAATCTTTAAAGCCCTACATGATCAGGGACCCAGTTGCCTGCAAGATCTCCTGGTACCCTACTGCCCCCTCCGTCCTCTCCGTTCCACCAACGAGAGATTGGTGGAGATTCCCAGGGTACGACTGAAGACATCTGGATCTCGTGCCTTCGCTTTTTCAGCGCCAACCCTGTGGAATTCTCTACCTCGCTGGCTGAGAGAATGCCCAACTGTCGATATATTTAAAATTGAGTTAAAAACTTATTTATTTAGCTTAGCTTTCCCTAGTCATGGATGACCAGTTTTAATGTTCTTGTTTTAAACTTTTATTTTTATGTATTTGGTTTCATGTACAGCGCCTTGGTTTTGAAAGGCGCTATAAAAATAAAGTTGATTTGATTTGATTTAAGACCACTATGGGCCTCTAAGTGGGAATCAGAGAGACAACCACCAAAGTAGACTCGAACTGGACTGACACAGCCCGGGCAACTAATGAGGCTGAAATCCTCTTGAGTGGGGGAGGACTGGGGCCTGTGAGATCAACAAGACCTTGTCAACCTCCCCATCCAACAATCATTCGACTGGTTCAAGAAAAATCTAAATCACCTGCTCGACCGGTGTCAAGGCTGTAAGCTCTAAAAGGGTCACCATGGAAGCCTCAACCTCCCCTTGACTGGTGAAAGGTTGACCTGTTGGTGGAATTGAGGGAGCAGGAAAAGTATCATCATTCCCAGTCCCACAGCACTTCTTGTGTTTGCACCCATAGGGTGGGTTCTCAACAAAGGTCTGGAGGGCCAGATACTTCTCACAAAACTCATCTGTCAATAGCACCCCCTTAACAGACGATCCAGCTTGGACTACTGCCAACAGCGAGGATTAGCCCAACCCTGCTGCCTCATTTATAGCCCTGAGCAGTGCCATCGACCAGGCAGCCACCGAGGGCTGTTTGCAGTCCTTGAGCCTACCAAGAGAAAAGCGTGCCTTTTGTAATCAAGTCACATGAGATGCATGGCCTGGCAAGAAAGACACTGCCTGATCTCATATGTTCCCCCAGGCGATAGAGGCATGGGGGCTGACGCTTTCTGGCTGTAACACATACAGTGTTTAAAGCTGTGTTTCAGCCATCTAAAAAAGTCATCGATAGAGCATGAACCAGAACACGAAATACCCTTTATGAGCCAAACGACTCTCAATTAAGTTGAAGTTCGACACAGAATTTAGCACTTCAAAACTAGAATTTTTTCATTTTATTTATTTATTTATTGAGTCTTGCATTACAACACCTTTGAGTAATACAACTAATTTACAAAGGTTTCACGTCAGTAGTACAAAAACAAAACAAGGTAAACAATAGATAAGTACTGTAAATAGCAAATATCAAGAATATATTTGAAAAATATTAACACATCAAAATAGCACTGAATTCTGCTCAATATAACAGTAGAGTGGGCTAGAAGAGAGGGCAGCCTGGGAGGCCTTGTCAAAATCTAGGAGAGAAAGTAATGAGGTGTAAGGTGGAGGATGGGAGAAACAAAAGGGAGAAGGAGATAAGCTGTACAGGAGGTGGAGAGGGTAGGAGCGGAGTTGCAAAGGAGGTAATGGGGATAGAGAGATGAGAGGATGGAGAGGTGGAAGGAGGGAAATGGGGTGAGTGCAGAGAGAAGGAGGGGAGTGCTGGTGAAGTGAGGGGGAGGAAGACAAATTAACAGTATAAGGAGAAGAGGTGGTGTTTACTCAGGAGAGGGGGCAGCTTAGCAGGCCTTGTCGAAAACCCAAAAGAGAGAGAGTAATATGGGTGGGGTAGAGGTAAGCGAGAGAAATGTAGGGAGAAGGAGGGGAAGAAGTTGCAAAAGAGGTGGCATGAGATGAGAGAATGGGTGGAGGACAGAAGAGGGAAGGTGAGGAGGAGCAAAAGAAGAACTTGAAGATGCGTGAGCAGAGAAGTAGGGGTGAGGGGTGGAGGGGAAAAGACTCGAGTGTAGGATCAAAATGAATTACCAAGAGTTAAAAGTACCTAAAGGTATAAGTACAATGATAGCATAAGCAGAAGGCTGCTAAGGGCGGCAGTCACATATCAGGGTTTTATTTAACCCTAAAAATTGATTAGCGTTTTGCTCATAAAATGCTAAAACATTGTGAAAATGCACAACACTTGCCTCACTGTGTTTAACAAACATAACACTTCTAGAAAACCTATATAAATGCTTTCTGTAGTTAGTATTGTCCCAAGAAAAAAACTGCTAATCAATTATTTAAAACCCTGCATATACTGTTTGCTAATAGATGTTGTCGAAGTTTGTGTTTTAAGGGGCCACGTTTTGACTCAGCAGAGATGTCCCTACACAGGGAGTTGAGCCAGAGGGGGCTCTGTAAGCAAAAGACCCCGACCTAAGGTGGTGCAGTATCTGGGAACAGTAAAGACCTGAGTTGCCAAGCTGCGAGTATGTTGGGTATTGTGACAAGGGCTAAGGAGCTGTTGGACCCCAGGGGGTAACAAACCAAGGTGTGCCTTCTTGGCAAGTAAGCAGGTTTGATACTGGATCCGGCTGAATAATTGAAGCCACCCATTCTGAGCATATAGGTCACACATGCGTGTGAGGTGGGCAGCCCCAGTAAGGAGTCTGCATGCTTTGTTAAGAGCAACAGTGATCCTGTGAAGGGATGTAGCAGAGGCAGAGCCATAAACAGCCAGCCCATAATCGATGATGGTAATGACAGAGCTGAAAATTACTATTCTTAGTGCCTCGGGAGTGAGGCTGTGCTTGTGCCTGTGGAGTAGGCCATTCCTTATGTTGACAGCTCTAGCTACATTATCAATATGTTGCGAGTAGGTGAGTGAGCTATCAACAGTGACCCCTAGATATCTGAAAGAGTGGATCTGTTCAAGTGGGGTGCCAATGCAGTTTGTGATAAACAAGGGTTTGGACTTGTGTTTCTTATGGGCATTGTTGAAAAGCATCACTTTGGTCTTTTTATAGTTTAGGACCAGTTTTTGAGTGCTGAACCACTTTTCCACTTCTGAGAAACTGTTGAAGGTTTCCTTGAGGCTGTTGGGGTCAGGGTTACTAGAGTAGATCATGGCATCATCCGTGTAAAGCAGAATCTGTTCATGACAGGCTTGTGGGAGGTTATTCAAGTAGATACTGAAGAGAAAGGGCCCCAGTACAGATCCATGAGGCACTCCAGAACGGACTGGCTTCCTTTTGGAGAGGACATTGGTTATCTTGACCTGCTGCGAATGGTCTTCTTAGTAACTTCTAAACCAGCTGATAGCATCATTCAACACCCCTGCAAGTGATAACTGCCCAAGTAGCAGTGAGTGGTTCACAGTATCAAAGGCCTTCATCAGGTTGATAAAGGCAGCCCCTACCAGATGGTCTTGGTCGAGTGCATTATGTATGAAACCAGTGAATTCTAACAGTGCAGTGGTAGTGCTATGATCTTTACGAAAGCCATACTGCTGGGAACACTGGATATTGTAGTTGTCCAGGTATTCCACAAGCTGATCTGCAATTATACGCTCTAGTGCTTTCGATCGAGGAGGTAGAATGGAGATTGGCCTGTAGTTTGTGTGCTGTGCCCTATCTCCACCTTTGTGCATCGGGGTTACCAGGGCCTGTTTCCATTTTTCGGGGAATTGCCCAAGCCTTAGAGAAAGGTTCAGAATCTTGGTAAGAGGTGTAAGAGTTTCCTCGAAGGTGAGGGCGAGAAATTTGAGATCTAGATTGTCCCCACTGAATCTTGCTTTACCGAGTACTTTGCGTATGTACTTTCTAGCCTCACGCTTATTAACCTCTTTGAAATAAAAAGTGGGTGAAGCCTGCTGCTGAGCATCACAGACTGGGGGGGGTGGCAGGGGCAGAGACCGTGAAAAAATCATGGGGGAGGACATTGCTGAGGTCTGTAAAGGCATCGTTAAAAATATTGGCTATGGCCATTGAGTCAAGACTTGGGCTTCCATCAATGTTAAGCATGGTGGGTGCTCTCTTGAGGTCTTTGCCAGTGACATCCTTTATCTTGCTCCAGAAATGTTTACTGTCACCCCACGAGTTGGAAAGTGCCTCCTTAAAGTATTGATGTTTTGCAAAATGGATGGCTCTGGTACAAACATTTCTGGATTTTTATAAGCCTGAATATCTGCTTGCTTGTCTGTGGCTTTGGCCTGGTGCCAGAAGTAGTCCCTAGTCTTCATATGTCCCAGTAGTTCAGGTATTATCCAAGGGTTGCACACCCCCTTAACGTTCCACTTTTTTTAGAGGGGTGTGGATATCACATGCAGCATTAAAGCAGTTGATGAAGAAATCAAGTGCCTCGTCAATGTCATTGGTAGAGTCCAGTGGTGACCAATCCTGGCTTCAAAGGTGTGATCTGAGTGGTTCTAGGTGGCCTGGAGTTAGGACCCTATTGAGAATAACCTTAGGTGGAGATTTGCTGAACTTGTTGGACCAACTACAACGTATAGGGGAGTGGTCGCTTAGGGTGTCAGGGTGTACCGAGACATCTGTGATTCGTTCTGGGTGACTAGACAGAACCCAATCCAGTAAGGCACTTGATCCAGTTATATAGTTAATTCTGGTCGGGGTGTTAACTAGCTGGGTAAGGTGCAAGGCAGAGATGACATCCTTAATTTGCCCAATGTCAGATGAGAGCCAGTTTACATTGAAATCTCCCAGTATTATGGTTTCAGTGTTCTGAGGCACACTCCGAATATATTCCATGAAGTTATGAATGCCAGAGGTAGATTCTTTGGGTGGTATGTAAACAGATAGCACAGTTAATGTTTTCTTTTGGGCCCCAAGGAATACCTTGATGGCCAGGGCATTAGAAGAGTTTCCTATGCAGGGCAATTCAATGGTGTAACCCATTACAGTTTCTTTTAAGTAAATAACACAGCCACCACCTCTTTTAGTGAGCCTATCCTGCCTAAAAATAAAGTAATTAGACACATGGCATCTGGTTTTCCCTCTGATTTTTTGATTAAAGCATTACATTTCATTTTACATAATAATTATTTCATTTTTGATAAAAAATATTATTTACAGACAACTGGTACAGCGATGGGAACAACTATGGCTCCATCTTATGCAAACCTTTTTATGGCATGGTGGAAGGAAACTTTTATTTTTAACAGCTTTAGGAATCCATATACTGAGAACATCATATTTTGGGGTCAGTTTATCAATGACCTTTTGACCATATGGAGAGGGGATATTTCATCTGCCTCCATGTTTGCTGATTTTTTGAATACAAATGAGATCGGTCTTCAGTTCACCTCACATGCACACAATTCCACTATTTCTTTTTTGGATTTAAAGTTGGAGGGCACTGATGGCATTAAGGTTTCAAGCTGTACATACAGAAAGCTAACTGCAGGCAATATGTTTCTGCATGCCACCAGTGCACATCCAGCACATGTTAAAAAAGGAATTCCCTATGGGCAATTTATTCGCCGTAGACGTAATTGTAGTAATTTAGAGAAATTCGAAAGGGAAAGTGTGGAATTGAAATGTAGATTTTCTGCAAGAGGCTATTCAACAATGCAAATTGAACAGGCTTATTTAAAAGCTAGATCAATGAATAGGGATATTCTTTTGAAACCTAAAGGGAACTCAACATTGGATGCTCAGCCTATAATTTTTGTTATACAGTACAACAGGATTAGTAATAACATTTCAGAAAGTATTAGTAGACATTGGAATGTGCTGGAAGCAGACAGAGATCTAAGAGGTATTGTAGGACAGAAACCAGTTATATCTTACAAAAGAGGTAGCAATTTATCAGATCACTTAACATAGTATGTATATAAAAAAACACTGAAGGGACTAGAACATGACTACCCCAGAAGCCAGTAGGATGCCACAACTGTGGCCATTGCAATATTTGCAAATATTGTCAACAGGGAACTAAGTTTCAACATCCAAATTTAGATAGTAAAAACATTACAGTTAAACATTTCATTAATTGCTCTATCACACATGTCATTTATATTCTTGAATGCACTTGTCCATATATTTATGTTGGATGGACGAAAAGAACAATAAGGGAGAGGATGCAAGAACACATACGAGCAATTCAAAAACAGGAGGCTATTACGCCAATTGGGATTCATTTTGAAAAATGTCATCAAAAAGATGTAAAGCATTTTAAATTCATGGGGGTAGACCATATTTCAGAGAATAACAGAGGAGGAGATAGGGTCAATAAACTGGCTCAATGTCAACAAAGATGGATCTATAACATGAGGGCTTTGCACCCTAATGGCTTGAATGATAGCCTAGATGTTACAGTATTCTTGTAAACTTTCTGTCCTATATTTATCCTCCCCCTACCCATTATAATGGATATTTCTTCACAAGAGAGATTTAAATATAAAAAATATTTTACAATTATAGTAATAGTGAGAATAAGAAACAATTACTTTCTAGAATATTACTTATGTTCTAATATTTTTTAGAAGGTGATGGGATTAGAATCTGCTTTTTGGAGAATTTAAAATTAGATTTAAAAGCAACATCTAATGTATAAAGGAATAAAATATTTTTCACTTCTATTAGATAGTGGTGGGGTTAGAACCTCTTATCAATATAGTAATTGTTATGAATTAGTGGCTTCTTGTGAAGTCGTTCATGTATCAAATAAGATACTTAAGCTTAAGCACTCTTGGAAGTATCTGGCTTTCTTCAGGTCTGTCTTAATGGTGCAAGTATTATTTACAGTCTGCCTTTTATAAATACATTATATCAATTTTTGGAGCCTTGTATGCTTAAGAAGTTTTGTGCCTGTACTGTTATGTGCATCATTCACATATCTGGAATGTGTAGTACGGTATGGGCTGCACGCCCATTGGCTCACGCTGTGAACCAATGGGTGTGCAGCTCCAGGTGTCAGTCAGCGGGCAGGGCGGGCAGGCGGTGGGTGTGCCGCCACCGCTGACGAGAGGGGAACGGGTGGTGGGCTCAGTGGGCGGGTGGGGGTACCACTGGACCACCAGGGATATTGGACGAGGTTTTACTTAATACAGATGCCCGTGATCGGGCAGAAATCGGTCCACTGGACCACCAGGGATATAGGACGGGGTTTTACTTAATACAGATGCCCGCGATCAGGCACATAGCGGTCCACTGGACCAGCAGGGATATAGGACGGTTTTCTCTTTTTGGACAGATGCCCGCGATTGGGCTGCAGCGGGCATCGGTCCCCGACGGCTGCTGCCTGGCAGGGCGCCAGGCACAAGTCGACAGGGATCGGCGCACCCTGCATGCAAATGGGGCCATAATGACATGCAAATGGCCCCATGTGCACCTTGTATAAATTATGGCCCCATTTGCATGTCAACTTTTGAATATCGCTGGTGCTGTGAATGGCACAATGGCACTTGCGCTAGCGCATCTCCATGCTCCACTCTGGCCACTTGCGCTGGCGCAGTGCCACTGCACCATGTACACTGGGGGTAGCCAGGGTGTGATATTCAAAGCTGCTGAGCTATGGCACAGCTCCTTTGAATATCGCCCAGGCCACACCCCTGCGCAGCCAAGTTGAGCTGTGCCCAAGCTTGCGCCACAGCCTGGCGCAGTTTGAATATCCGGGCCAATGTAGTTATGCACTGTCACTTTAAATTCTTAAATAAATAAAAAGAGCACAGGTAGCACTCGGGCCACAACCCCTTGAGAAAGGGTCACAAGTTAGATCTGAAGCGCCAGGGAAAGTAGTCGCGGGCTCCTTTGCATTTATGCTCTGATTTTTTCACCTGACTTTTTTTATTGCTGCCATTCAGTTGCTGCTTAATTCTGTGTTTCCTAAAAATAGAGTAGCCAGGTATGGTGATAGCAGAATAAGGGATTTTGGGTGACAACCAAGTTTCTACAACAGAAAGAATATCAGGGTTGTGTTGTGTAATCCATACCTTGAGGTTGTCTAACTTACATAGAAGACTACATATACTGATAAGACACGAGGGAGAGCATACAGGACATTTTTGCACTGCAAGGGTCCACTGCCCTAGCGGGGCCGGGGTTAGAGTGCACATTTCCAGACAGGAATAGAAGCAGTAGAATTAGTTTCAGTAGGTATGCCTTTAGTTGTTTAAAGTACTACTTTTGTTGTCTTCTACAGGAGGAGATACTGTTAAATGTATTGGCTGTTGCTGTGAAGTTAGAGAAAGTAAGCAGGTATAAGAGATGATGTTGGAAGCTAGGTGTTAATCTACCGGGGGTAGCAGTGGTGCACTTAGACCAGTTACTGAAACCATTTTTACATTAATAGAGTTTGAAGCTGATTTGCCAGTGGCATCGTGCACATACCCTGAGAATACGGGATGACCTTTGGGCTGCTGCACTACCTCAAGCAGGCCAGATTGGTGCACCAGAATTAACACGATAGGCAGATGAAGGTATAGGAGTGAGGCAGACATCCTCATAGGGTTTATCTGAGCCAGATATTCAGGCCTGGAGAGCTGGAGCTGATCCCCAATGTCCTCCTCGAGTTCCAGAGTTCTCACAGTTAGAAGTAGAAATTGAGTGGACAGGAAATGACCCACCTACTACAGTACTTCTAGTCAAAATTAGGGAAGGAGGGCGAAGCAATAGAGCACTTAATAGAGAGCGGAGGTGGGTGGGGCAAAAAATAGCCAAAGACAAGCTGCAGTTCTTAAGAAGCTAGTACAAATTACAGAGATTAAATTCAGGACAAGTAGCAACACCTAGGGAGCTGGTTCAAATTTAAGGGGCTTAAATTTAGCTGTCTGGGTGTGAATGTGCCAGAAAGGCAGCAAGTTCAGAAGGGAGCTCGTCCTGTGCCTTCATTGGAGCAGCCTGGTTCCACTGGGGGATTCGGTGGTGATCAGGGCGAGGGAGCTGGGGAGGACCAAAGCCATAAACTAGCTCTCAGACCCTATAAAAGAATGTGGCAAAAGAAAATTAACCTCTGCAGTTAAGTAAGAGGGGATCAATGGCTGAAGGAGGGGAGGAAAGGGTTTCAGCATTCATAGCAGGGAGGGTCCAGAGAACCAAGAAATTACAGAGGGAGAGCACTAACAAAAATAAAAATAAATACATACAGGGAGACAGTAGGGGAAAAAGTGGGAGGTGAAGAGTAATGACGCTTGAAAAAGCAGTGCAGAAATAACTACCAAAGCAACTTAATAAGCAATAGCTTATGCATGCAGAGTTGTGAAGGGGGAGACCTGTCCCTTCCAGCAGAAAAAATCTGATGTCGAGGAGGCAGAGCCAGAGGACATCCACCATGGGTGCTGGGAGGAGCTTAACCTGAAGATGCCCAGTGACTTAACTGTATACAGCTAACTGCCAGAGTATGGATAGTGAACAAAATTGCTGACGGTAGAAATAAGCATTCACTTGTCTAGCAAAATCAAAACTAAATAAATAAATATGCTGTGAAGCAACATGAAACTTTTTCTTCCAATAAAGAAATGACTTACTGCTATTGAGACTGCACTACCAACAGCTCCAGTGTAGCCGAGGATAAATTTGGAAGTGGGTGTTGGCTGCAGCAGGACAAATGAAAGGGAAAAGAGTTGTTAGTTCGTGAATTTAATGTGATAATTACATTTTAAGATTGCACAGAAGTTCAAAGATAGCACTTCAGTGTGTTCCACTTTTCTCAAATTTACCTTCTACTCCATGTGAAATGATCAACAAATATTTAAAAAATCATGACATGGCTGGTGACCTGACACACCCAGCCTGTAGTTGTACTTACCACCACCTCCACCTCTAACATCCTAAATGCACATTGCAATCCCCGTAGAACCTATTGTGGGCTCCCTCGTTCCCTTTTAAATTTTACTCATTTTTATGTTTGCTTGCACGCATGTGCAAGAAACATAGTGCCATCATCGGAGTTTTCGGAGGTGTGTCAGTCCTCTTCCAATTCAGTCAGTGTGATTGCAGGCGCGGCTGCAGTTCTCCAATGCCTGCTGGAGCTGTCTATGACAGCTCCAAAATGCAGTGGAGTACAGTTGAAAGGGGGAGCTACGCTTCAGTGAGCAGTGATAGGATATCGCCTGCTCATGCACGCTCCCCCTACACACACACACATATGCTGCATGCTGCCGCCCCCCCCCCACGCACACACTGTATAGCCGACGGGGTGCCAAATCCCCCATCGCTGTGCGCCACCATCCCCCACCAAAACACAGTTCCGTGCCACGCTGGGTGCCCACCCCAGCATGGCTTCACTACACAGCCAATGGGGTGCCCAATCCCCGTCGGCTCCACTGTCTCCCCTCCCAAGTACAGGGTGCGGCGCTGGAGCCACCCCAAGCGTGACAACAGATGCTATGGCGACAGGGGTGCCCAATCCCTGTCGGCTCCACCCCAACCAGCCGTCCTTCTGCACACGGTGGAGCCCACCCCAGCGTGGCAAACATCCGCCGTCCTCATTAAAAAATAAAAAGCCTGAAAATCAAAAGCGGTCCCTCACTGTGTCTGCCCCCACCCGCGCCCACCCACTGCGCACCTGCCTCCCACCCACACCCTCTCACCCCATACTTACCTCCGGACTCCGGCGGCGATCTTGTGGACCGGGAACACATCTGCACTCTTCAAAGCCGACCGCAAACTGAGGAAATGCCGGTAAGCTGTATAATGGGATAGATAGGGTTTTTTTCAACTTTTTTGCATATCTCAGGCATTTTTGAGAATTTTGGGCCCAAATTTTCAACATGGGGTTTTTGGGAACCCTCCTCATGAATTATTGCACTGTCATGGCATTATTCGGGCCCGAAGGGTAATTTCGCAGTCACTGCGCGAAATCACCTTTCGGGACCGAGTAACAAAATGACACTGCCACTGTTCATAAGGTGGGCTCTCAAAAAGCCTATGTTGAAATTTTGGTGGAAAAATTCCTAAAAATGACTGTTTTACGAGTGTGCGTTGCCCGGTCCTATGCACGCTCGTAAGTTCACGAATTTTCAATATTTTCACTCCAGATTTTCAACATTGCCATTTTACCACACCTCCTTATGAGCAGTACAGCTGTCATTTTTCACATCTTGCCCAAAACGTGTTTCCGCCATGTAGCCATCAATGGCGCAGCCGCGTGCTTAAATCAATGTATGGGACATTAAGAAAATCACAGTGACACTGTTCATGAGCAGAGGTCTTAAAATGGCTATGTTGAAATTGTGAAAAATTCCTAAAATAACTGTTTCTGACGTGCGTTGCAGTTCCCCATGCGGCTACGTAAGTTTGTAATTTTCTATATTTTCACTCCAGATTTTCCACATTGCCATTTTATTACACTTCCTTATGAACAGTACAGATGCCATTTTTCACATGTCGTCAGTGTAAACGTGTTTCCGCATTACGTAGCGACAATGGTGCAGTCGGTGTGCCGAAAGCAATGTTTGGGCAGATTAAGCAAAATCACAGTTATACTGTTCATGAGCAGAGGTCTCAAATGGCTATGTTGAAATTTGGTAAAAATTCCTGAAGAAAGATACAGAATTTGACATTCTTAAAAGATTTCACTCCAGTGTCTTGCCCACTATGAAAAGTTAAATATTTTGGTGCAGTACACTGCTGTTTACCATCAGAAACATGTGGTAATGCCATCTTAATTGTTCCATGGCATGAATCTAGTATTTATATTAAACAGGTAACCTCACTGAAAGACATTTAAAAAAAACTGAATGGCAGTCATCCTTAATGACGTATGTCATTAATTCTAAAATAAGCTATAAAAAGGCATTTTAAAAATATCTGAGAAAACTAAAAAAAAAACTGAGGAAGAATCTAAGTATGTCAGAAAAGCAAATAGCAGTGACTCTTCCTGAAACTCTTGCTTGCAGCTGTGAAGATAGCAAAGCGTCCTGGAGTCTGGTTCAAATTTCATATTTTGACAGCTTACACCCAAATCATACCTTGTTGCAAATTTGGTGACACTGAATTTTCAAATTCTCCATGAACATTGAACATTGAACATTGACCCAAACTGGTTAGCAGGCCCAAACAATGAGACACCGCATGTATTTGCTTATTGATCCATTTACAATTTCTTATACAGGAAGGCCCCATGAAAATCTGACATCTCAGCAGCAGGGGTGTTCAGTCAATTGCAATAACAAGTTACAAGATATCATGTGTCCAACATCCAGGATACACAAAATATACAGTCTGGGCACAAAGGAAATTGCACAGGGATGGGGTGCTTAAGATAAATCAGTAGATATGAAGACACTGAATCCATCACTCACCACCTTTGTAGAAGAAAAATGGTGCTCTCAAGTATATATGCAAAATGTTGCCATATTTATTAAATGTGCGAAGTTAAAAAATGAGTGTCTTGATGCATTTTTAACTTAGCACCTTTAATAACAAATTCTGGTCAGAACCGGTATGGCCGCCCAGGGTGGCGAGACCACATAAAAGAATACTCAGAGCTCTCACTGGAGTCTGCCTTACCCAAGATGGTGACCATGATAGAACTGTGCATGCACAATACTTGTGCATGAGCAGTTTGATTCGGTGGCCATCTTGGGCATTGCGGCCATCACTTCCGCAGTTGCAAAAGAAAAAGTAATGGCCCTGAGAAGGGGGTCTGTTTATTCGTCTGGTGGAGGGGAAGGGCTGCTGAAACACAATGGAGTGGAACTGTGCCACAGCACAGTGGAAGCACACCAGAGGGCAGTCCGGTCATGTGCTTCCACAGTGCTCCTAAACAGAATGTTAGCAATACGTCTGCAGAGCTCCACCCATGCAGCCATAAAAATGGCAGAATTTTGCATATATCCTTGAGAGCAATGTTTTTCTTCTACAGAGGTAGTGAGTGTTGGATTCTGTGTCTGCACATAAAATACAGAGTCACACCTTCAATGAAAATGTCCCATCATGTCATTGCATGCCACGCCTCCCTAGGGGTCAGCATTCACAAAAAAATCACCGGCAAGCAGGAGGACATCTGCCCTCCACCAGACCCCACGCAGTTAACAGAGGCACTGCCCCAGATCACAAAACCAGTCTCCATTTGAGAAGCATCCCTCCCGACAGTCCCGCCCTAAGAGATAAGCCAAGGTGCACACCAAAGGGTAGGTAAGTCCCAGGCGATAGAGTCTGGGTGGCAGGACAAACTGAAGGTGGCTGGCCAGTGGAAAAAAACAAAAACAAATTCAATGACCCTAACTGTGGTCTAGTGGTGAGAGCAGCAGCTTTGAAACCATACGATTGAAGGTTTGAACACCAAAAGAACAAAACAGTGTCAAATGCTCACTGTGTGACCTTGGGCAAGGCAATTAACCTTCCTGTGCTTCAGTCCACCAAGCTGCAGAAATGGGTGGAAGCAAGGCCCCACTAGAAACAAGATGTTGCATCTCTGCTGGGTTATCCTGGGTAAATAAATTGTAACAAAAACTGTAATGCCAATGGTAGTATTTCCTTTTTATGTTTGCTTACACGCATGTGCAAGAAACATAGCGCCACCATACAAATTTTCGTAGGTGTGCCACTCAGCTTCCAATGCCCTGCTCCCTTTTGCAGGCACTGTCTCACCGCACCAATAAATGTTGGAGCCGACTATGACAGCAGTTCAGATGCAGTGGCATACAGTTGAAAGCAAAAGACCACTGCAATCAGCGGTGGTAACGTGTAGGTAATTTGAATACTGCCGTCAGCAGTATGCAGATTGCCTACACGTTACACTGCATCTGAACTGTCATAGACAGTCCCCACCCCCAACCCGAACACCTATGTAGCATGCTGGGAGCCCACCCCAGCATGCTCATACACTCTTACCCGCGACACCGAGATGGCGCCGACGGGGTGCTCAAATCCCCTGTCGGCTCCGCTGTTCCCAACCAAACAGATTTCCAGGTGCCACGCCAAGAGCCCACCCCAGCGTAGCAAAAATCTGTATGGTAACAGGGGTGCCCAGTCCCCCGTCGGCTCCACTGTACCCCATCCACTGTACCCCCCAACAACAAAAAAACAACTTCCAGTTGCCACGCTGGGAGCCCATCCCAGCGTGGCAAACGTCCGTATGGCCAACGGGGTTGCCTAATCCTCCGTCGGCTCCAATACCCCCCCAAAACAGATTTCCAGGTGCCACGCTGGGAGCCCACCCCAAGGTGGCAAAAATCTGTATGGCGATGGGGGTGCCCAATCCCCCATCGGCTCCACTGTACTCCCCCACAACAAAAAAACAACTTCCAGTTGCCATGCTGGGAGCCCACCCCAGCATGGCAAATGTCTGTATGGCCAATGGGGTTGCCCAATCCCCCATCGACTCCACTATCCCCCCAAAAAATAAACTTCCAGCTGCCACGCTGGGAGCACACCCCAGTGCAGCAAAAGTCCCGCGTCATCTTCTAAAATAAAAAAAAGGCACCTGTAAAAAAAAAAAAAAGGCCCCTCGTTGACTGTCTTGCCCCCTTCCCCAACCTGTGCCCACCCTCTGCGCACCCACCTCCCCACACACTCCCCCACCCCATACTTACCTCCGGAGCCCAGCGCGACAATCTTCAGTGGACCAGGAACACGTCTGCACTCTTCTAAGCCGACCGCGAACTGAAGAAATACCGGTAAGCTGTATAATGGCATAAATGTATTTTTTCAACTTTGGTGCATATCTTGGTCATTTTGGGGAATTCTTTCACCAAATTTTCAACATGGGGTTCTTGGGGCCCCACTTCATGAACTCAGTCACTGTCATTTTGTTATTCAGTCACGAAAGGTGATTTTGCGGTCACTGCGTGGAACCACCTTTTGGGACCAAGTAAGGAAACAACAGTGTCACAGTTCATGAGGTAGGCTTCCCAAAACACTATGTTGAAAATTCGGTGAAAAAATTCCCAAAAATGACTGTTTTACGAGCGTGCATTGCTCAGCTCCTACGCACGTTCGTAACTTTGTGAATTTTTTATATTTTCACTCCAGATTTTCAACATTGCCATTTTACCATACCTCCTTTTGAGCAGTACAGCTGTCATTTTGCACATCTCACCCAAAATGTGTTTTCGTGCATCTAGTGCACAATGGCGTGGTTGGTGTGCAAAATCAGTGACACTGTTCATGAGCAGAGGTCTTAAAACGGCTATGTTAAAAATTTGGTGACAAAATCCATAAAATGACTGTGTTACGAGCGTGCATTGCACAGTTTCCACGCACCCTCGTAAGTTCACGTATTTGTAATATTTTCAGTCCAGATTTTTTACAGTGGCATTTTTCCACACCTCCTTATGAACAATACAGTTGTCATTTTTCACACCCTATCCGAAATGTGTTTCCACACTTTTGGTGCAGAAATGCGTGGTTGCTGTGTGAAATCAGTGTTTGGGACACATTACAAAAATTTCAGTGACACTGTTCATGAGCAGAGGTCCCAAAATGCCTGTGTTGACAATCTGCTGTAAACAATCCCCAAACTAATTAAATTATGGGTGTGCATTGTGCAGTTTCTATGCACACTCGTGACTTCACCAATTTTTTTATATTTTCACTCCAGATTTTCAATATCGCCATTTTTTACACCTCCTCATGAACAGTGCAGCTATCATTTTTCACATCCTGTTCGAAATGTGCTTTCACACCGGTAGTGCCAAATGGCGTAGTCGCTGTGCAAAATCAGCTTTCAGCTAACAAACTGATATTGCCACTGTTCATGAGGTGGGGGTCACAAAAGACCCATGTTGAAAAATTTGGAGTGAAAATACCAATGAACACCTGGGGTGCTAGGGTTTCCGGCCATAATGCCCCACCCTGTAGAGACACTCAGGCATCAAGGGTGTGACTTGGGATTGTCGCCTGTAATGCTCATACCATTCCATCCCCACCCACACCTTGCAGCCAGTGACAGGCATTGAGGTGTGCCTTGGACTCTTCGGCCCCAAAGTTCACCCCATTCTCCTATACTGCATCCATCTCACCATATTTCCTTATGGAATGGGGTGAGCATAAGGCCCAATGACCCCAAGGCACACCATGACACTTGTTGGTGTCTGCAGGGTAGGGCCTGGTGAAATGGTGTGGCCGTTATGCCTGATGACCCAAAGGCACACCCCAATGGTTGTCGGTCTCTGCAGGGTGGTGGTGGGGTTGGCTTCAGTTCAATACTTCACTGCCATTCCTATTATGCATCTCTCTAACTCCTACACTACCAGTGCCAATGCCAGCAAGCAAACATTCGGCATTGACAAATGCTTGTTAATTTTATTTTTGTTAGAATATTTGGCTGGGAAAGGCACACTTAGACAAAACTCATTTCCAGTTGCATCCCAGAAGCACAGGGATGTTAAAGAAGCAGTATTTGTTAGCTGGCAAAAAATGTCATCATTTAGTTCTTCTTAGCATTAATATGTTTTTGGCACAACTAGCTTCATCATCAGAATGTTTTTATTTCTCTCAGATGCTCCTGAAATAACTTTTTTACAAATGTTATCATTAACGACTCAAGACATTAATGATGACCGCCACTAGCATTTATTTATTCATTTATTTTTTTCTTTTATATGTAAGTGTTTATTATTTTTTTAACATATTATCATGTTTTACATATGTTCAGTCCTGGCCAGAGTGGATTCTTTGGAGTTAGAATTCTGTGTCCATATTCGCTTTACTTTCATGTACACTTTAGTTCTGAATTTCTTTATCAAACATACATCCGCAAAATTTTCTGGAGGCAGAATGCTCCTGTCAGTTATTAGGCTAATTTTATGGTACTGGTCAATTAGCTCAGAGTCTGAAAATATTTCCGTAGTTCTCCAAACATGTTACAAAAAAAACAACAAAAAAAAACAACTACATAATAGGGTACTGAAGAACTTGGATTTGGTCTGTAAGGTAATCACCGAGAAGGGGTAATGTCACATGGAATGTCTTTCTCATTGTGCTGGGCCCACTTAACCTTTTTAAATGTTTACTGATATGTTGTTTATTGTTTTGTTTCCCAGGAAGACGAAAAGGAAAAAAGTCCCAGATACCCACTACAGACACTAAGGAATAAATGCATCATCTTCTTCCATCATGTAGTGGATCCATGGTGTCCATTTTGTCATAAATAAATCCATTTTATCACCAATGCTATGTGTGATTTTTTTTTCCATCTTGTATACCTAATTTACTAAGGTATGCCAGGTCGATATGTTAGGAGGAAGAGTCTGGAAATAGTTTTTCACAATGGCTTTGCTTGCCATAGTGAGTAAAATCCAAAGAAGGTATTTTAGTTTGGGTTTTTTAAGAGTTGGGAGAAAAGTAGCAATATAAGTGTTGGCCCTTCACAAGGGCAGATAATAAAGTATGTCTGTAATGGCTTTGTGCACTGCTGTCCAGAAGGGTTGGAGTAGAGTACAGGACCATAGCATATCTCTGTGATGTGCTGTCCATTTTCCACATTTTCTCCAACATGCTGCAGTTATCTGCAATTGATAAGTTGCCTGTATAACTGGAGACTTAAAATACCTTGCTTTGAGTTTCCAAGAGAATTCTTGGAGGGTTGGGAGGAGGATGTTTTACTTGATTCCTCCGCTGCCTTTTCCATCCACTGCATCCAGGACTGAAGCATTGAGTTCCTGGGAACACTTTATTTGGATGTTGGCAGTTAAGAGTGCTGTGTTGCTCTTAGAACATTTTGTATAAAGCTGAAATAAGCTGAGCAGGTGGCAGACTTGCCAATGTCTGTTTAATAGGTTGCAGTGTGTGTGTGTGGGGGGGGAAGGGGTATTCTGGCAAGTAGGGTTTGTACCTACTGTTTCACCTGAAGGTACCTATAATGGTGACTTGTTTATAGGTGATATTTTGTCTTAAGGGCTTCAAAGGTTAACATTTGCATGGCATCTACAAATTGGAACAAGTGTACCGGGCCTGCTTGTTCCCTCTGGCAGTACCTAGTGTCTAATCTGGGAGGAAGGAAATCAGTGTTGTGTGCTATGGCACAGTATAACATGAAGTCTGTGGTATTGTGGTACGGTTGCAACATTTTTTCCAACTGGCTAGCGTAGAGTAAGTGTAGGGGTGTTTTTGTTGCTGCGGTAGGGGAATCTTAGGATATGAAAAAAGTGCCCGATTGAGCAGTTGTAAGTGGTCCTGCAGGAGTTCTAATTGCTTCAAGTGGCTCTCGCATTCTGGGGCTAACCAACAGAGAGCTATGATATG
This sequence comes from Neoceratodus forsteri, assembly GCA_016271365.2. Lineage (NCBI taxonomy): Eukaryota > Metazoa > Chordata > Ceratodontiformes > Ceratodontidae > Neoceratodus > Neoceratodus forsteri. The sequence continues at coordinate 675,847,730 of CM057454.1, read as the reverse complement.
GAGATGACATTCCAACTAAGTCCAGACTGCCTGGGTGTGGTGTCCCTGACAGTGAGCTCCCCACCCAAGAAGAGATGCATCTGCGGTGAGAGTTACCTGTGATTCTGGTGGAGCAAAGGGGAGACCTTGAAGAAAGTTGTCCTCCTGCATCCGCCGTGCAAGTGACTGACCCAGGGGTGTCATCATCTCGATGGGATGAGACTAAGGATGCACTGTGAGAGACCACTGTGTACTGAGCATCCAGTGAGTGGTCCTCATGTACAGTCATGCCAGAGGCACTGTGAAGACTGATGAGGCCATAAGGCCTAACATACACTGCTTGGAGTGAGCCCACATGGTGTTGTTCTCCATGATTAAATGTGCCATCTGAAGGATGGCACTCCTTCTGTCCTCTGGAAGGAAAGCCCTCACCTTCATAGTGTCCAAGAGGGCTCCTATGAAGAGGAGCTGCTGCGAAGATTGAAGCTGTGACTTCTCCAGATTCGGCAGTACCCCCATGGAGGTCAGAAACTGAGCTGCTGTGGTCACTGCCTCTTTTGTTCCCTGCCTTGATGGACTTGCTAAGAGCCAATCATGCAGGAGGGGAACCACTTGTAGCCCGAGCTTTCAAAGCTGCACGGCAAGAACCGCAAAGCACTTTGTACAGACTTGAAGCACTGAGGAAAGCCCAAAGGGCAGGACTCTGAATTGATAGTGCTGACCCAAGGCCACAAAGCGTAGGAACTTGTGGTGGCTTGGGTGTACTGGAATGTGCTGGTAGGCATCTTGCATATCCAGGGATGCCAACCAGTCCTGCGGCTTGAAAAGTGGTAGTAGGGTTCCTAGGGAGACCATCTTGAACTTTTCATGGTACAGAAACATGATCAGCTTTCTGAGGTCTAGCATGGGGTGCTTATCCTGTCTTTTTTGGAAAAAGAAAGTAATGGGAGTAGAAGCCTGTGTTGTGTTCTGCTGGAGGCACTACTTCCACTGCCCTATTTCTCAGAAGGCCCGCTATCTCCGAAGTGAGAAGGTTCATCTGGGCAGCTGATACACAGTGCTGCCTCTTGGGCAGATAGTCCGGGGGGGTTTCTGAGAAGTTCAGTAGGTACCCCTCCTGGATGATCCTTAAAACCCACTTGTCTGTGGTGATGGACTTTCAGAGGGTGTAAAAATTAGTTAGATGTCCCCCCACCGGGGAAGAGTGGTCTGCCTCAGGCAGCTGAGGCAGAGCCAGGGCTGGAAACTCAAGAGGGTGGCACTCGGTGCTTTCAGCGCCTGCTGCATTTTCTTTTACGGCTGAGGAGACTGGTGCTTGGGTGGGACTCCTCTGCCACCTCCACAAAAGGACTGCCTGTTACGAAAGAATTGACGGCTTCTTTCTCTTTGACAGTGTGGAGGGGCTGGCCTTGCAGACTTTATGGCTGTCCTAGTCTTCTGAGAGGCCTCCAGAGACTGTTCCACCTGCTGGTCAAACAAGTAAGTGGCATCAAAGGGTACATTCATAAACTGCCAGGAATGTCTTCTTATGCAGATTCTGGCAGCAGCAGCATGAGAAGCAGTGTCATATGTATTCATGGCTGTTTTTAACTGATGACTGTTAGACGCTACACCATGAGTGACAGTCTGAAGAATATTTTTTTTTTATTATCTGACTCTGGTAAGGACTCAGAGACTTACAGGAGGTCCAGATGGCATACTAACACTGAGAGAAATCACCTTGATAACTAGCTATTCACATGCTTAGAGTGGCCACTGCAAAAGCCCTTTTTCCCACAACATCAGTCTTGCGTGACTCCTTACTAATAGGATGTGCCGCAATCTCTTGGGGAAGAACAGCCTTATCATTGTCTGCAAGGATAATAATTTTATCTGCAATAGGTTGGGAAGCCAAATTGGTCTGTCCTTAGGAGGAACATAATTATGGTCTATAGTCTTACAGACAGAAGGAATGGAAGCAGGCCTAGCCCACACTGCCTCTGAAAGGGTCTCAAAGGCTGTAGGAACAGGAGGGATGAGGTTAACTAGGATGTTAGGAACATGAAGCCAGTCAAGACACAGCTGCTTACCTGGGTCGAGGGCCGAAGTCTTGAGAGCTAGAGCACCCTGCATATTTCTCAATGAAGTCTGGAAGGAGAGGTCCTCCTGAGAGACAGAAGTAGGAGCTGGAGGTTGGCTCTCCAGGCTGTAAAAAGTGCCATCATCACTGCCCTCAGAGAGAATGAGGTCAGGGTAGGACTCATCCACCTCCAAATCTCCCTCAGAAGGAGGAACTGGAAGAGGAGTGAACTTCGAAAGGCCTCACTCAGGCCTCGGAGTCAGAAAGACAGGCAACAATGGAACCGGAACCGGAGCTGGCACCTGACCCGGCACCAGACCTAAATGAAATGGCACAGGACCCAGCACCGGAAGCAAACGAGATAGCACCAGACCAAGCATCTGGCCCACAGGACCCGGCACCAGACCAGTGCCGGCACTGGAAACGGCACCACCCCAGACCCAGAAGGATACACTGGCATCGAAGTGACCAGAGATGGTACCTGTGCCAAACCCTGCGAAGAGACAGAGCGAGGGAAGGTGGCACGTGGAACCGGCATTGGAGGGTGGTCATCGTCAAGGGATTTGGATCCGTTGGCGAAGCCAAACTCTCTACCTGACCTGAATATTTCAACCACGGTCCCGAGGAGCACATATTCAAAGGCCTGGGTACTGGATCCACAGGGAGAGGCAGATGAGCCAGCCACTGTACCCACCATTCCACAAGAGCTCCCCAGTGGTGCAAATGCCCACCGGAGTCCCCAAAAGAAGACAGAGAGGGACTCCACGTGTGAGATACGGAAAGACCACAAGCAGAAGACACCGGAGAAACTGATGGTGCCAGTGAAGGACTTCCCCATTCTTGGACACAGGAGATCTCTTAGCAGATGTACCACAGGGTGACCTCAAGTGGTACTGTTTCTTCTCCTTCCGATGGGAAGAGGAAGAACCCGAGGTCGAGCAGTGCTGGGTCCCCAACCTAGATCGGGAAAGGGCCCTCGTCTTTTTGTATTTATGGGAAGGCTGCCCTCCCTCCTGAACACAGGACTGCACATGATCAGATTCCCCCATCCAGAGAGGGCAGCGGACTGGACACAGCCCCATTGCCAGGAGATTCCCCACCATCACCATCAACATCCAGGCTTGACCCCTGTTGCTCGGTACGGCTGAGAAGAACTGATGAAAATCTTCTTTTATATAGATATAGATATATATCTATATATATTTTTTAAATTAACAGAAAATAACAAACATTAGCTAAAGGTCGAACAAACTAAATGCTATTGTTGTACAGACGCAAAGATCTGACTCCCGGCGGATGAGCGACGTTGTCATTGACGCACACTCAACAGCAGGGAAAAAAAGAACTGACATGGTTGAGGACCATTGCCGAGATAGGCTATGTAGCGTTAGCTAGTCATGCGGTACTGTGCATGTGCGTAGCCTACCTCGGCACCAGCCCTCCTGAAGATTTTTGGCTCCTGCAGGGTCCCTGCACCTCCAGCCTGAAACCCAGCAGTGTGAATGAATGGTGAAGATATGGTCCAGGAAGATATGACTGATTCAGCTTCCCCATGTTTACACAAGCCTCCAGCTGAAGGTCTGCAATTTTGATTTTTATTGCCAGTCTGGTTTTGAGGCTAGATTAGACTAGTATTCTCAGAGCTCCATGTCTATGCATCAATTCCACTGGTGACATCACCAAAAGTCCTAGCAGTTGTTTTAAATCATTTCCTCTAGATTATGTTTTGCCTTTACATGCTTGATTCATACTATGGATGTATTAGTACAGTCCTAGCTCAAATTTCTGATCATGAACAACACACTACCCACCAAGAAGTTAATCATAGTGGGCATGACCAGAGAGCAGGGACTTTGAAAAACTCCAGTGCTCCATGTTTGACTTTAGGAGTGAATCAGAATGATAATAAGAATGGATACATTAATGTTTTTGTAATAAATGCATTATTACTGAAAAACTAAAGTATATGATGACATTTGTTTCCATTAATCAATACTGCTGCTTTAGGGACGTTCCCTGGTATTTCCACAACCCCATGTCAAATTCAGAATTGTTTGCCCAGCACATGATGGTCATCTAAACATTTAAAATCTACAACATGCTTGCTTTTAAATTACATGGTGAGACTTAATCCCTCCTTATGGAAACAAATCTGTAAAGAGTCAGATTATTTTATGTAGCTATAACATCAATATTTTAGGTGTCAACATGGGTGTGAAAGAAACAGTGGCACATAATTTGTCATGATGTTTGCTTCATTTTTTCCAGAAATGCAAAAATAAAAGAGCAAATTGCCAATACTTTGATGTCCTCTTGAACAAAAAATGAGGGAAATATTTGTTTTTATATATAAAACCATTTCAAACCCATGTCTTTTTTATAATTTATTGATGGATGTAGAATATAGTTATGAATATACTGTAGTAAGAAAAAGATTTTATATATGTATATGGGTTGCCATGCTTCTTTTGGTTATATCTGTTTTCAAATTTGCAGTTTTAGAGATGGTCAGCTCAGGTCAAAACTAATTGAAAAACCTCAATAAAAAAAATAAAACTTGCAAGCAAGCTATTCAAACAATTCAAAAGTATATGCAGAATGACAAGGCCTTTAATATAAAATAAACGGAGTAACCAAAGACACACATGTAAGTAAAAGTGCCTTGAATGAAGCCAACAGCTGCAATTGTGGGAGCCAATTTCCTTGCTGCGATCTTTTATATATACTGTATTTTTTTTTCCACTGCAAAAAACTTTGTTAATGCATCGGTGAGGGAGGTTACTAAAGCAACAAACCAGGGAAATTGGGTGTTAGGGTTTCCAACCATAAGTGTAGAGACACTGTAATTACCTATGTCTGTAACTCTCCTGGGTCGTGACTGAAAATAGGCAATTTTTTGTCTGGAGCACTTACCCAGTAATCAGAAACTAAATAAAATAAACCCTCATCTTGTCATCACTCCATAATGGCATCCATTTGTGGGAGCGCAGGGCCCATTGGCACTGCACCCCATGTATCCATAAGTGTACAAACATTGTAAGTAACCATTATCTCCCTATGGACCTCCACAGACCAAGAGGCATTGGGTTGTGCCTTGGGGTCATCAGCCCTAATGCTCACCCCATTCCATGTGTGAGGAAGATGACATGGTACAGCACAGGAGCATGGGGTGAGTGTTAGGGTCAACGACCCCAAGGCACACCCCGATTCCTGTTGGTCTGTAGAGGATGGGGGTTAGATGGGTGGTACAGTTGGGTGGGGGGGAGTTAGAGTTTGAACCCTAACACCACATTTCCATCCTGTTGTTGCTTTAATAGGAACCCTACCTGATGCATTAACAAAGTTTTTTGCAATCAATTTCAATACTTTTTGAGAAAGTGTAAACATACCCTTATTTGGTTGTGGGAATGCAGGGTCCGAATCAGTCCATAGTGTGTTGTGGGAGCACAGGGCCCTCTGTACCCTGAGTTCCCATGCATGCATGCATACAGTAACTGTCCTGGATTTACATGTGGAAGTGCAGGGCCCTTGCTATCCATATGTGGGAGCGCAGGGCCTGGAATCCATAAGTGTAGACACACTGTAATTAATCCTCATCTCCCTGTGGGAGCGTAGGGCCATCAGGACCCTGCACTCCCAGAGTGATGGGAGCGCAGGGCCCACCTATCCATAAGTGTTGAGACATTGCAATTAACCCTTGTTCTGCCAATGGCACAGTATCACAGTCACCATAGGGACACTGATAAAAATTTCCACTGCAGTTGTAATCAAAGCCTGGCAACATGCATAACTGCCAAAGGTGTACTAAGCTGCGTTTCACAAAAAATCTGTATCTTGAAGTGTTTTCGAGATATAGCCCCCGAAAGGTACCCAACCACCACAATGTTATCCTATGGGAAATTTCTAAACTTCAGAATGTTATAACCATGGAACCCATGTAAATGTTATCAACAAACCATCAAAAAGCACATCCGTGGGGCAAGAACTTTGTACCCTGAAAATTTCAGCCCAAAATTCCAAACCATTTTTTTTTAAGAAATGACAAATGTGCATTTACTGTTCGAATGGTAAATGGTTATTTACCGTTCGAACAGTAAAGTTCGAATGTTAAATGGCCATTTACCATTCGAACAGTAAAGTTCAAACAGTAAGTGGCAATTTACTGTTCGAACAGTAAAGTTCGAACAGTAAATGGTTATTTACCATTCAAACAGTAAATGGTATTTACCGTTCGAACAGTAAAGCTCGAACAGTAAATGTTTTTTTACAGTTCGGACAGTAAAGTTTGAACGGTAACACCAGCCACCAGCTCAAGCTGAGGACTTGGACAGGGAGTCAGCGAAGCAGATTATGGGGGTCTGCGGAAAGGGAAACACCATGATCATGGGGACTTCAATCTACCAGGAGTGAACTGTAGCACCCCAGCCACCTCAGATGCAAGGGAGCAAGTGCTACTGAAAGCATTCCAGGACAGCTTCCTGACACAGATGGTTAATGAGCCAACTTGGTTGGATACTCTGGACCTAGTACTGTCTAACTGGGAGACTATAAGGGAGCTGAAAGTGGAGGACCCACTGGCTGGGAATGATCACCACTCTGTGTGGTTCATGCTCAGCATGGGAAAGGAAGCTGTAAGTACAGGAACCAGGGTGGTTGACTTCAGACATGCTGACTTTGGCAAGATGGGGGAAATTTTGGAAAGGCACCTGACAGGAATTAATCCACGCTTGGATACAAGCCAAAAATGGGAAATTATCAGATTAGGGCAGATGGAGGCTACTGAGTCATGCACCAAGACACAGAGCAAGAAGGGAAAGGCTAAGAAGCCAAGCTGGTTGAATCGGGAGGTCTTGGAAGGGGTGAGGGCAAAAAACAGCAGCATTTAGGAGGTTCAAGAAATCCGGGAGGGGGGAGGACAGGCAAATGCATCTGAAGAAGTCCAAGGAGGTAACCAGACTAGTCAGGGTGGCCAAGGCTTCCAAAGAGCTGAAGCTGGCACATAGCATCAAGGAGGGGAAAAAGGACTTATTCAGGTACATCAGGGAGAGAAGGATCTGCAAGGACCAGATAATAAGGATTAGGAAGCACGGGGGGGGGGGAGTGTGGAGGGGTCGTGGGATAACAGATGGACCAGACACCAAACTTCAAGTTCAACACACAATCTCTGTATGATGTTTATTCAAAATACAGTAGATAACCTTAAGCAATGTCATATCCCTTCTTCAGTACATCAGTTTGCAGCAACAGACTATGTATGTCCTTTCTCTGACCTTAGCCAGCACATACTAACACTGCTCTCTGATGTAACATAGCAGTTGAGATTCGGCCTCCAACCCTATGCGGACCTTGTTTGCTTGGGTGGTGGGGGCTCAAATAAACAAAAAAGCTAAAGACAAAGAATCTCAGTGCAGAAGCACTGAAACATGGGTTACCCCAAAGGGCATTGACAATAAGCCAAGCTTCAAAGGAACACATCAAACATACTTCCATAATGCAAAGCATCATGGGAAATATGCAAATCACCATGACATTTCAGACTTGTTCAGTTTACAGCAATTTACATGCATTTTAAATAGCACAACTAACTTAATTTTTATAACAGTCACCTAATACTTTCTACCATTATCAAAAACACCTAGCACCATGGTATTTTCAACATTAATAGGTTTCATAAGCATAAGGTACACTCAGTTTAGACGTTGTAAGCCAGAAAGTGAGATGTTTGAAAAAATCTTTCAACTTGTCTTGTTCTTGCCTTGTCTACTATTGCCTCTCAACTGACGTGGAACCTTTGTAAAAGAGCCTTGGCTCAAAGGTATTTGTAATCCTAGATTCAAATAAATAAAAATAAAGTATATACATCAAGGTGTTTTATGACATAGTGCTATTACATACTAATTCCAACAAAGATAAACACAACCTGTTTTACATAAGCTTGGAGGTCACCACAATAACCTCCCTGTACGAGGACCTGAGAGGGACAAGGAAAATTAAAGAGGACACTATAGCATACTCAAGAAAGGGAAGGGTGTGCCCATTAGGTGACCAACCTTATGGACTAGAAATTGTAAAGAATAGATTAGGCTAAGAAATAGAAGAACTGTTGCAACAGATTTAAGAAAAGGTCGGTCCTCAAGAGTGGCAGGAGCTCCCTGTCACATATCCCCCACCTTAAGAGGGAAGCAGTTATTGTAGACTGCTTACCACCTTCCTGTCCCAGGAAGGGATGGAGCTTCCACCCATCCATCTTCAGAAGTTCTGTCTCAGGATCCCTATTAATGACAAACATTCTATCACAAACATAGTGGATATCATAATTCTTTACCTTGAGACATTAACACATTTCTCAACAGAGACTAATGCTACCTTCCCATCTCCTTTTAGGGAAAGTCTGTCATATTTCTTAACCAAAAAATCTGGATGGCTGTAAAGTCCAATAGCATAGAAACAATTTCTCTGGGGGTGAGTAATTACCTGCTCCAACCCCACCAGACATATCAGGTTTAAGCAGGAGCCCAGTCCTAGGTTCAGCCCATCTATATAAATTCACTATGTCTTTTGATTCATTCATTTCACTTGCTACTGATACAGACACATGAAGGTAGACACTCTAGGTGTTACTACAACACAGGTTCCTATCCATGTTTTACCCACCTCCTCTTTTGTAGGTTTTTCATCAAAAAAATAAAACACATGTACCACCTCCTTGATCTTAGCATATTGTAACATTTTGGCAGTATTAGTCTCTTTAGCCTGCAGTATACCCCGGTCAATACTGTTAACAGATGTAGCTGTATCAATACAAGAAAATGTCCCTTCAGCCTCATAGGCTTCTTCTTGCTTGCTTAGAGTCTTCAACCCCAGCACAATATCACTAGGCACAGTCTTTCCTGGGGTCTCACATTCAAGGTCCATACTTGCAACTCTGACCTCCAACAAGTAACATCCTGGAAACACAGGCAACAAAGGAATATCCTGCTCAGCCAGGGGGTCCTCCTCCAGCTAAGCCCACAAAAAATCCTCCTCCAATTCTTTATCTAAATTCTCCAGCAGGGACCTCTCAAGCACCTGGCATTGATGTTCTACCTCTCTGCATAGTCAGTCTGCCACCAGCCATTGCCCCACTCACTCAGTGGATTATCCTCATCAGGGTCTCTACCTCCTGGGTGTTGTCTCTTGCACCTCCAGTCTGCCTCAACCTGCATCTCTTCATCTTCAGGCTTGGCCTTCCTCCGAGCTCCAGGTCCAGTCTAGGCAGCAGCTTCTCTCCATTGATCAGCCATGGTTCCGGTCAAAACTCTACAGACTTTCTTCTCCGGGTTCTCCTCTGGCAACTTCTGGTGCATCCATCCACCTGGGATATCTGGGCGATATCCACCAGAAAACATCCCTCTTCCGCCAGTCCACATGCTTCTAGCAAGTTATCCCACTTCTAAAACCAAGTCTGCAGAGGGGTTGTGGGAAAACAGATGGACCAGACACCGAACTTCAAGTTCAACACACAATCTCTGTGTAATGTTTATTCAAAATACAGTAGATAACCTTAAGAAATGGCATATCCCTTCTTCAATACATCAGTTTGCAACAGACTATGTATGTCCTTTCTGTGCACTTAGCCAGCACCTACTGACACTGATCTCTGATCTAACTTAGCAGTTGAGATTCAGCCTCTACCACTATGCAGGCCTTATTTGCTTGGGTGGTGGGGGCTCAAATAAAAAAAAAAAAACAAGCTAAAGACAAAGAACCTCAATGCAGAAGCACTGAAGCATGGGTTACCCCAAAGAGCACTGACGGTAAGCCAAGTTTCTAAGAAACACATCACACATACTTCCACAATGCAAAGCATCACGGGATAGATGCAAATCACCATGACATTTCAGACTTGTTCAGTTTACAGCAATTTACATGCATTTTAAATAGCACAGCTTAATGTTTATAATAGTCACCTAGTACTTTTTACCATTATCAAAAACACCTAGTGCCATGGTATTTTCAACATTTACAGGTTTCATAAACATAAGGTATATACATCAAGGTATTTTATGACATAGTGCTATTACATACTAATTCCAACAGTGATAAACACAACCTGTTTTACATATGCTTGGAGGTCTCCACAATAACCTCCCTGTACGAAGACCTGAGAGGGAAAATGAAAATTAAAGAGGACACTACAGCATAGTCAAGAAAGGGAAGGGGGTGCCCATAGGTGGCCAACCTTATGGACTAGAAATTGTAAAGAATAGATTAGGCTAAGAAACAGAAGAACTGTTGCAACAGATTAAAGAAAAGGTCGGTCCTCAAGAGTGGCAGGAGCTCCCTGTCACATGGAGAAAGGGGTAGAGCAGCCAGAAGCACTAAATGAGTACTTCTGTTCTGTTGTCACAAAGGAGAAGGGTGGACAGCTACTTCAGCAGATCAGGAAGGTGGGCAAGGGGGGGAGTGGTTGACAGATGAAGTAATTACAGAAGGCAGGGTGCTGGAGGGTCTGAAGGCACTGAGGGTGGATAAGGTACTGCGAGCAGACGGCATTCACCCAAGGGTGCTGAAAGAGCTGGCGGAGGTCTTGGTGGGGACGCTGGTGGACCTGTTCAATACTTCCCTGGACACAGGATGCGTACCACAAGACTGGAGGATGGCTCACGTGGTGCCCTTCCACAAAAGTGGCCCAAAGGATGAACCAGGCAATTACAGATCAGTAAGCCTCACATCCATTGTAGGAAATCTAATGGGAGACAATCCTGAATGAGAGGCTGGTGACCTTTTTAGAGGACAATGGACTCCAGGACGGTCAGCAACATGAGTTCATCTCAGGAAGATCATGCAAGACCAACCTAGTTGAGTATTACGACTGAGTGATGAGTGAACTGGATAAGGACCATGCAGAGGATGTCCTGTATTTAGACCTCAGCAAGGCCTTTGATTCTGTGCCTCATGAGAGGTTGGGGGGAAAGTTGGAATATGTGGGGGTGGGGAAAAAGATGGTAAACTGGATTGTGAACTGGTTGAAGGGGAGGCAGCAATGGATGGTGGAGGTGGTGGGAACTCTCATCCACAAGGGCTGTAACAAGCGGGGTCCCACAGGGCTCGGTACTGGGCCCAGTGCTGTTTGAGATATTCATAGCAGATGTCTCACATGGCATCAGGAGTAAGGTCAGTCTGTTTGCTGATGATACCAAGATGGAGGCAGTGGTGGACAACATAGTAGGGTGGCAGGGGCTACAGGACGACCTGGCTAAACTGGAGGACTGGTTGGAAATGTGGCAGTTGGGTTTCAATGCAAAAAAGTGCAAGGTTCTGCACTTTGGAACAAGGAACCCAGGGAGGAGCTACCAGTTGGGAGGGGTTCAGTTAGGTATCACCAAGGAGGAGAAAGATCTAGGGGTGGTTATAATGGGGAATATGAACAACTCAGCTCAGTGAAAGAAGGTGGCAGCTAAAGCCAACAGGATGCTGGGGTGTACTGCGAGAGGAATCTCATACAGAAGTAGGGAGGTGATCTTGCCCCTGTATAGGTCACTAGTCAGACCACACTCGGAGTACTGCGTGCAGCACTGGTGCCCATTTCTGAAGAAGGATATCAGATTACTGGAGGGGGTACAGTGCAGGGCAGCAAAGATGATCCAAGGATTGGAGGACAAACCCTACGAGGACAGGCTGAGTGAGTTAAATATGTACAGGATATGATCAAGATCTTTAAATATGTGAAGGGAATAAGCAAGACAGGTACAGAAGGGGTCTTTAAGTTGCAGAGTGCGAGGGACACAAGAGGGCATGGTCTCAGATTGGAGGGGGGAAGATACAGGAGAGGGTTGTGGCTAAATGGAGCACTCTGTCCGAGGAGGTGGTACAGAAACACAGAAACATAGAATTTGATGGCAGATAAGGACCGCTTGGCCCACCTAGTCTACCCATTTCCCTACATGATGGATAAGCTGCAGATTCTAGTTAACCAACAGCTTACTTCCTCCTAACCTCCACTAGAATTGCTTTGTGTCTAGCAAATGCATTCTTGAATTCTCCCACTGTTCTTGACTGCACAACCTCCTAAGGAAGGCTGTTCCATGCATCCACAATCCTCTCCATGAAAAAATACTTTCTAACATTACCTCTGAGCCATCCCCCCTCTATCTTCAAATTGTGCCCCCTTGTTCTTGCACATCTCCTTTTCTGAAAGATGCTACCCTCTTGGACTTTGTTAATTCCCTTGAGGTACTTGAAAGTTTCTATCATGTCCCCCCTTTCCTCGGTATAGCATATTAAGCTGCTTTGATCTCTCTCTTCATATGTCTTCTGGTGCAGACCCCGCACCATTTTGGTTGCCCTCCTCTGAACAGCCTCCACTCCGTATATGTCTTTGCAGAGATGGGGTCTCCAGAACTGCATGCAGTACTCCAGATGGGGTCTCACCAACTGTTTGTACAGAGGGATAACAACTTCCTGTTTTCTACTGTTGATGCCTCTCCCTATGCATCCCAGTATCTCCCCCAGCCTTCCTTACTGCCTTCTCACATTGCTTGCCCACCTTTAGGTCATCTGATATAATTACTCCCAAGTCCCTTTCAATTTTTGTTGTTGTTAGTATCTCACCCCGCATTGTGTATTCTTCCCCTTGGTTTTTGTTTCCCAGGTGCATTACCTTGCACTTCTTTGCACTGAATCTGAGCTGCCATACATTTGACCATTCCTCCAACCTTGCCAAGTCCTTTTTCATCCTTTCCACCCCACCTTGTGTATCAACCCTGTTGCAGATCTTTGTGTCATCTACAAAGACACATACTTTTCATTCCAGGTGCTCTCCAATGTCACTTGTAAAGACATTAAAGAGGACCAGTCCCAGTACTGAACCCTGCGGTACCCCGTTAGTTACCCTCCTTTCTTCACCGTGGACTCTGTTTACTATTACCCTCTGCATCCTGTTGTCCATCCAATTCTTTATCCAGGCTACCACCATGGGACCCACTCCAAGACTTGCTAACTTGTATATTAATCTTTTGTGTGGGACTGTGTAAAATGCCTTGCTAAAATCTAGATAGGCCATACCCACAGCCCCTCCCTGGTCTACTACTCTGGTCACCCAGTCAAAGAAATCTATTAGATTCATCTGACATGACCTTCCCGCTGTGAATCCATGCTGCCTTGGGTCCTGTACCCCACTGGCCTCTAGGTACTCAACAATTCTTTCTTCAGAAGTGATTCCATCATTTCCCCTACCAATAAGGTCAAACTAACTGGCCTGTAGTTTCCTGCTTCTGCCCTGCTCCCAGTTTTGTGAAGTGGAATCACATCCACCCTCCTCGAGTCCTCAGGTACCACCTGATCCTCCCATGATTTGTTAAAGAGAGTAGTCAGTGGTGTCACTAGTTCTACCCTTGGTTCTTTTAGAATTCTGCAGTGAATCCCATCAGGCCCCATTGCTTTGTCCACCCTCAGTTTCTAGAGTTCTTTCAAAACCCTTTCTTCTGTGAATGGACTGGTATCAACCCCCTATCCAGAGTGTTTCTCTTGTTTGTTTTAGGTACCTCCCCCTCCTCTTCCATTGTGAATACTGAGCAGAAATATTCATTCAGTATCCCTGCTTTTTCACTATCACCCTCTGCCCACATTCCCTCCCCTTTATTAAGTTTCCGTATCCCTCCCTCTGTCTTTCTTTGCTCCCTTATGTACCTATAAAATGTTTTATCCCCCTTTGTAACAGAATTGGCTATCTTTTCCTCAGTTTGGGCCTTTGCTATTCTAACTGCCTTCCCTGCCTCCTTCTGCTTTAACTGATAAAGTTCTCTGTCCTGCTCCTTCTGTGTTTCCTTATATTTCCTGAATGCTATCCTTTTCTCAACCTTCCCTTCCACCTCTTTTGAGAACCATAGTGTTTTTTCCTTCGTTTTGTTTTATTGATTCGCTTCACATACAGGCTTGTTGCCTCTGTGATGGCTGTTTTGATTATTCCCCATTGTTCCTCCACCTCTCCTTTTTGCCCATTTGCTAGTGCTTTTCTGAGGCATACTCTCATTTTCCCAAAGTCAGCCCTCCTAAAGTCCAATAATCTTGCTTTTGTATGGTTGACTCTATGGCTGTGTTTATTGTGAACCACACTGTTTGGTGGTAACTTCTGTTCCCAGATGGCTACCCACTTCTAAATCTGACATCCTTTGTCCGTCCCCATTTGAGAGTACCAGGTCTACGACTGCTCCCTTCCGAGTGGGTTCCAACACTAGCTGTCTGAGGCCTTCCCCTTGTAGGGCAGCAAGAATGACCTTGCGCCTGGATGTGCCTGCAGCAAAGGTGCTCCAGTTAACATCTGGCATATTTAGACCCCCTCCCCAACAACAATATCTCCCCTTTTTCTGCCATTTTAAGGATGCCTTCTATCATTTCCTTATCCATTTCCTTCCCCTGAGATGGGGGTCTGTACACAGCACCCATGCAGATTGTGGTGCTATTTCCCGTCTCCAGCGTGACCCTTAGTGACTCATCTACTTCACGTTTACTCTTTAGTTCTGTTGCTTTAATCCCTTCCCTTACATAGAGAGCTACCCCTCCTCCTCTTTTACCCTCCCTGTCCCTCCTGTAGATTGTGTATCCTGGTATGTTGACATCCCAGTCATGGTTCTCTGTATACCATGTTTCAGTGACTGCCACAATATCCAGGCATTCCTCTTCCATAAAGGCCACTAGTTCAGGGAGCTTGTTACGTAGACTACGGGCATTGGTACTCATTACCCTCCATTTTTTGATGGCCTTACCCCTTTTAGCCCCATCCTTGTCCTTACTGCCTTTGCCTTTTTTTTGCATTTACTCCTGTCCAGCTCCCGAATGACTTCTCTACCTTGGTGTTTACCTCGCTTATTACTGTGTTTTGTGGGGGGAGGCTGGGATTTCTCTGCTCCTTTTCAGTGCCTCCCCCTTGGCTAGTTTAAATGCTTGCCAATCAAGCATTTAAACCTATCACCTAGGATCCTGGTTCCCCCCTGGACAGATGCAGACCATCGCGCCAGTATAGGCCTGCATCCCTCCAGGTAGTTCCCCAGTCCCCAATGAAGCCCAAACCCTGAGCTCCACACCAGTTTTTCAACCATTCATTGAATCCCATGGCGCGGAGTACCCTACCATCATCCTTGCCATAGACAGGCAGCACCTCTAAGTTGGTTACCCTACGTGCTACTTGTCTAAGGCCCCTCCCCAACTTTACAAACTCCTTTTGCACTGCTCTGATCTCATTCTCAGCCAGGTCATTTGTCCCTAGGTGGACAATGACATCCAGCTCCCTCCCTCATGCAGCTGCTCCTGCGATCCTGAGGATTAGCTTCCTGTCCCTTTGACCGTGGCACCAGGCAGGCACCTTACCTCCCTATCCCTTCCTCCCCACTTCTACCCCCCTAATGATTGAGTCCCCCACCAGGAGTTGTTTCCTTCCCCTGTGGGGTCTCATGCCACCCTTCTGTGGGTCTCCTTTGTGGAGGTTCCCAGCATCCTCCTTGGTCTCCACTGCAGGTGCCTCCATAATGGAACCACTCTTCGCAAGAACAGCATATGAACTGTGGAGAGGTACTGCTGCAGGGATGCACCTCTGTTCCACCACCCTCTCCCTCCCTGAGCCCACCTTGGTCCATCCGCCCCTCTTTCTTGGCAACCTCTGAGGTAGCGGCAGTCGCCTTGGTGGTCCCTGGGTGGGGGAAGAGGTTTCACGAATCCTAGCCAGGTCAACCTGGAGACGGGCAACCTCCTCCCTCAGACCAGATAGGTGCTTGCAAATAGGGCTGCATCACAGCCTCCAGAATGTCTCCCAGAACACTGCCGCCCCACAGCCATTGCACTGCACCACTCCACTCCCATCATGACTTATTTTGTTTCCCCGCTCCTATTGCTTTGTGTGCTTTCTCTCTCCCCCCCACGTATTTTTCCACCTACTTTCCTACTGCCTATGTGCCCTTCCAACTCTTGCCCTTCCTGTTCCTGGACAGGAACTTCCTGTAGTCTTCAGTAGTCTCCTTCTTCCTTGCTTGGACTCAGACCTCCAGCTGCTAGGGGGAGAAAAAGAGCTATTTTTTTTCCTTCAAGGTTGATGAAACTAATGTGTCTCAGTGATCCTTCCCTTCCTACTGCCAAACAGGAAGTTCCTTTTGTCAGTCATATCCAGTGGCTATAAAAGTAGAACTGGCTTAGGGTGTGAGGGTGGGGGTGGGAAGGAGGGCAAGTAGTAAGAAACTCTGTAGCTTTTTAGTCAGCTGCTACTTGCTCTGAAAGCAAGATTCCTTCTGTCAGAAACTAGTATCCTGTAAGACAGTGGGAAGTTTTAAAGGGATGGGACAGGGTGGGGGTAACTGTGAGGGGAGGGGCAGTTGCAATGTAAGGGTGCTAGCTGCACATTCGAGCAGACCTGATAGACCATGACGCCTGTTTCTGCTGGCAGATTCGTATGTTCGTACTTACCGTCCTAAAAGCCTATTCTGCAGCTATCACAAAAATAATTTTAATTCAAAAATGGTAATACATTTTCACACCAAACCATTCAAAGGCACACCATTGGCATACACCCTATCATCCCTAAAAATTTCAGAGGTAAATTTCATTCTATGTGGACTGTAGATGACGGCAAAAAATCCCATGTTATCCTATGGGGAAAAAAGTAAATCTGGGGCTTTTTGACCACTTTATATTTCAAAAAACGTAAAAGCTGGCATCATGAAACTTTCCACATCTTACAACACTGACAAAATAACAGCACATCCCAATTTTAGGGCTATTTCGTAAAAAATGCCAAAGTTATTAAAGTGCAAAAATTGAGATTTAACACTGAAGTGCCGTACCAACTCTAATTATAGGGGTACTATCATGCCCCTATAAGACAGATACTTTATTTATATAAACATCCATTTCCAAGGACGCTGGGCGCTGTGCAACAAAACAAACAACCATATAATAATATACAATAATGTGCAACTATATACTTAACAGTTCAACTGTGATCGACAAAACTATACACCTATCTATCATTAAAACAGACCACTAGTCAGTCAATAAAAGCCTGCTGGGACAGATAGGTTTTTAATCCTTTTTTAAAGGCTTCCAACGAGGAAATCTCTCTCACATAAGCAGGAAATGAGTTCCACAGTGTAGGCGTGGACACTGACAATGCCCTGTCCCCCAAAGGCCACAACCTTACCCTGGGAACTCTAAGGAGGCCTCCCCCGGTGGAACGGAGTGCCCAGAGAGGATGCTAGGGGACAATGAGATCTTGCAGATAGACAGGTTCTGATCGTGCAGGGTCTTGTAGGTCAAAAGCCCTACCTTGAAGACAATCCTCCACATAACTGGCAGCCAGTGCAGTCCACGGAGAACCAGGGTGATATGCTCACACCTTCTCACCCCTGACAATAACCTTGCTGCCGCACTCTGCACCAGCTGCAGCCTGCAGAAGTTGCCTCCAGATAACCCTAGCTACAGGGCATTGCAATAGTCCAGCCTGGAAGTGACAAAAGCATGCACCAGCATGGTCATGTCCTCAGCCAGGATCAGGGCTCAGATTTGGGTGATATTCCTCAGATGACAGAATCTGCTCTTGACCACGGCTGACACCTGCTTATCAAGCATCAGTCCGTCATCCTGGATCACACTCAAATCCTTCACCTGTCTAGACGGGGCAAGGGCAGCGACCCCCAACACTAGGCCAGGGGAGACCCCACACCCCTTCCTCCGCCTCGACGACCTGGGTCCACCTGCAGTACCTCTGTCTTGTCTGGATTAAGCTTAAGTCAGTTTTGAGTCATCCAAGACTGGATCTCCTTGAGGCAGATGTTAAATACAGAGGCCAACACCTGGGTATCGGGTGCACAGAACAAGTACAGCTGGGTATCATCAGCATAACAGAGAAAACCCAGCCTGTGCCACCTGATAATGTCCCCCAATGGCAGCATGTGCACCGTGAACAGTAAGGGCGACAAGACCGATCCCTGTGGAACCCCACAGCACAGAGGCTTTGGGTTAGACACGGCTAAGTCCATCGTCACCCTTTGCACTCTGCCTGTTAGGTATGACCTGAACCAGTTGATGACATTACTGGACAGGCCACACCAAAAACAGCACACGGTCGAGCAGCACCTCGTGGTCCATGGTGTTAAATGCCACACAGAGGTCCAGGAGGACCAAGATGGTGTGGTCTCTCCTGTCCCTCGCCATCAGGAGATCATTAAGCACCCTCACCAGGGCAGTCTCCATATTATGCCCTGTACGGAACCCAGACTGGAAAGACTCACAGATGGAGGAAGAGGCAAGATGCCTCTCAAGCTGAATGGCCACCACCTTCTCAATAGCCTTCCCTAAAAATGGGAGGTTTGATATTGGCCTGTAGTTGCTGAGGCAGTCTGGGTCCAAAGAGTTTGTTTTTAAAAAAGGTCTAACCAAGGCCTCTTTCAAGGCCAATGGGAAGACTCCACTCTGTTGCACCTGGGTTATGTCCCCCTGTCGTCACACATACACCTTACACTGTATTCCTGGTCTATTATACTGTGATACTGTTATTTTCTAGATAACAACTCAGGGAACTTCAGAGGACCTCAGCGACCACAGGTCCAATTTGGTCCAAACATCCAACCAAAAGTCGTGTTGGACCTGGGTCTAAATCACATTGTGTTGGCCGCAGCTTTGAGACTATCTCAATCACTTCCTCCACCCCAACCAGCTCAAGCTCATCCCAGACAAGAGGAGTGTTCCAGCAGCACTCAGACCGGACTCTGCATCCCTTTCGAGAGGCACTCGAGGAGACCTCGTCCCTAATAGAGTACACTTTGTCAGCGAAGAACACAGCCAGCTCCTCACACCTAGTGCTAGAATCCGCTCCCCCTACACGGAGACAGGCAGGACGTAAAAGCATGAGTACTGTGCGGAAGAGCTGAGCCAGTCTATTCCTCACCGCAGCAATCTCCCTAGACAAATAATTAGCCTTCTTATGGGCAATTGCCCCCTGATAGTCAAAATAATGTGACTTCAGGACCAATTTGTCCTCCAGCAGGTCGGATCTCCTCCAGCGCCTCTCTAACCTCCGACCTTTAGTCTTCAAACCCCAGAGATCCTAATCAAACCAAGGAGGTCTCCAGCGAGTAGATGAAGGACAGACACAAATGGGTGTGATGGAATTGAAGGCCGCAGTGATAGCCCTATTATAGGCTGCCATTGCTTCCTCCATCCCAACCGCACAAGATGCCCCAACAATCGATAGGTCCAGTAACACCGACAGTCTCCTAGAGGAAACTCCTCTTAACGGGCAGTACCAGACCATCTCCACAGGGGTGGGACCAACTGGGTGGGGGGCCTCTGAACGTGAACCCAATGGTGCTATGATCTGACCAAACCACCGGATCTACTCTGAGGTCATTTATATCCAATCCTAATGGAAAGACCAAATCCAGAGTGTGGCCGCCCAAGTGCGTTGCTGTTATTACATTCTGTAGCAGGCCCAGGGCTCCCATGCACCAATGAGATCATTCCCAAAACTCGAAAGCCCACCATCAACCCAGACTCCAACACCAGGCCAGCGGCGAACTCTTCGATCTCACATAAAAAGTCCCCATCTACACCACGGGGACGACAGAGCACAACTACCTTGAAGCCCACATCCACGCCCCCTCAAGCGGCCACACACTCAAACAATCGTGTGTGACCTACAGGTAGCACCATGAGGTTCAGGACAGATTTAAAACAAATGTCCCCCGCCCTGCAATCCTCCCTCAGGTTGTGTATCACAGAGTGCCCAGCCAGTACTGCCGCCTCCAAAATGGGCGGCATTTTCATCCAACCATGTCTCCATGATGCAAGCCAGGTCAACTGAGTTTATCAACTCCGCCATAATAGCAGTCATGTTCCTCATTGACCTGCATTGCATAACACAACTCGAGTAGGATGAGGTGGAGCAGCTGGACCCACCAGCTGCCCACTATCTATCGTGGAGCCCGTGGGTATGGGAACTAAACATGGCAACTCCCTCTCAAGTTCCCATTTCACCCCAGGGCATCTCCTTGGCCTCACCATCCAAATCCCAGACACACCGGTAGCGGCTCAGGTCCCACTGGCCCCGGACCCCCTCCAAGCTATTCCCAAGGCTCTACACCTCCAGTAGACCTCAGCCGAGAGTGCTGGAAGCTTGAAGGGACACAGGTCATGGAGGCAACCACCCGAGTAGCTACGCCTTAAGGGCCTCTGTCCCAGGAACATTCGAACAACCTTAAGGGCCTTTGTCCCAGGAACATTCGAACAACTAAAATCCTCTACAAAAATCCCCCCAAAAAAACAAAATCTCCCAATCAATACAGTTTCTAATCCACTTTAACACAATTTCCCAACCTTCAATTACTACTCCTCAAAACAATTCTAACCTTCAACTCCCACCCCCCCACCAAAAACAGTTCTATCCCACACAATCACACACCTTCCACACACACCACTCACTTATCCACTAACTAAACTATAAAATGTCTACAATATAATAAAAATAAATAAAATAACTATATCCTCAGAGCAAGAAAGATAACAATTTGCAGGACCATGTTTTATCCTGCACTATCCACAGCCAGTCAAATTAATATATCAAGTGGCCAGCCCACCGGCGCAGCGACTGGATTTCCGCTTGCAACGCAGGTGACGTGGGTTTGGGAATGGACTCGGGTCATCGGAGGGACGGCTGGGGGAGAAGGAATGCGTGTCCCATGACTGCTCTCCTTCTCCGGGGGAAGGGTGCGGGACATCGTCGGTGCATGAGGGACCCCTGGCGGAGGCCAGGAGTGCCACAGCAACTGATGCCAGCAAGGTTACAAGGGGGTGGGACAGACACAGGCATCACTGCATGTTCCTGCTCCCTCTTACAGGTGGAAAAAACTAAGCCTGCCTCCACAGCCTAGATGATGCCTGCCCCTCGGCTGCAATCGGCTCCCCAGGCCGACTCCCGTCCTATCCTGTTGTTCGTGGCACCTTAGTGCCAGGTGCCATGTCTCCACCCTGGGGATTAATCCAGGGAGAGCGGCTCATGTGAGGATGCCGCAGCTGAGGGGTCCATGACTGGGAGGATGGTCGGTAAGTGGAGCGGGCACGAAAAAGACTAAATAGAAAAAGAAAAAAAAAATTAATATATCAAAACTTGTCCACTGTTTGTCCAAGTTACATCTTGAAAAAAAAAAAAAAAGTTTTCTGACCAATAAGTACTGGGGAGCTCTCACCTCCACAGCCCAAAACTGCAGGTAATAAGAGGCTCTCACCCTCTCATACCCCTTCTGTTAATGTTTTCACTGAGTTTAAAGAAATACATGCAGCATCCAAAAATTCTCCAGTTTCTTATGCCCAGACACCAGGGCTTTAAGCAAAGACTTCAGACCGGCAGTTTGACATAAACAAAAACAGACTCACTGTAGGTTATCCGAATAATCCAGAGAAAGTTGACCACAACCACAAACTTTCTCTTCTGACCTCCACTTTTATCCCAGTGCTGCATGACCCAGACCCCTGCAATCGTCCAGGGACTCCTGTGTGAAGAACTGCCACCTTCCAGCAGCCATCCTACTGGTTCCTTCCGGTTGAGGTTGAACACCCTCCGGTGTCCACCTCCACAGATACCCCCCCCCGGACTTTCACAGGAATCAGGCACCGGCCCCACTGGACAGTCATTCAGTTCTTTTTCAGAGGGAGGAATGGAACTTAAAACTGGAGACCTCCAAACGTTCTCTTTCCTGAGTCAACCCCAGTCCGTCCGCGTAGCGCTTCCTCCAGATCCTGGGCCACCTAATTGTTTGTTCCTCCTTCACCACAATACCACTCCACCAGTATTGCCAGCAAAATCAGTCCAGTTCCACTTTCTCCTAGCGGCACACAGCTGCTCCAAAGGCCAACCGAAAGGCACCGCAGTTGTCACTTGCATGAGCCCCAGGCACTGAAGTCAGGAACAGGTAGTCTGTTTATTATGTGCATATACAGCCTTGAGCCAAAACACAGCGTCTCATAAAACGGAACGCAAAAAGCTGGCTCTTCACCACTATATTCTTCGTTTTCTCCAATTTTTAAAACAATATACGCAATAACACAAAATAAACTAAATCAAACAAACAAGCTAAAAAGTGATTTATATGCTTAAAACAAACATTATTTAAAATCGTATCCACTTCCGAACTCACAGCTGGCCAAGCATGTTTCTGTCATCAGCAGAATTCATTGCAAAAAACTCTGTTAATGCATCAGTCAGGTGTTCTATTACAACTATAAAAGTCTAAAATTAGATGTTAGGGTTACCAACCCTAACACCCCCATCCCTCCCAAGCTCCACACAACAACAGGCGTCGGGCTGTGCCTTGGGGTCATCGGGCCTAACTCTCACCCCATTCCATGTATAAGGAACCTCAGATGATACAGCATAGGACAATCGGGTGAGAGTTGGGTCCGACAATCCCAAGGCACACGCTGATGCCTGCTGGTGTATGGCTCTTTGGGGGTAGGTTGATAACCCTAACATTGAATTTCCAGACTTTTGTAGCTGTAATAGAAACCCTAACTGATGCATTAATGGAGTTTTTTTGCAATGAATTTTACTTCCTTTTGAGAAAGTGTTATCTTATCCATATGTAGCGGTGGTACCGCAGGGCCCTGCAGGCCCTGGACTCCCATGACGCTGCCTTCTATCCAAATGGTATTCATTTGTGGGAGTGAACGCTCTGTGCTCCCATAATTGCATAATGGTATCCATATGTGGGGGCGCAGAGCCCCCATCTACCCATAAGTATAGAGACATAGCGCAGGCTTAGAGCAATTGCAATCAACCCTTGTGGTGCAAATGTGGCAATATCTCAGTAACCATAGGAACTCTAGAAAAAATTCCACAACAGTTATAATCATGACCTGGAAACCTCCGAGCATGCTAAGCTGTGCTTAGCGAAAAATTCATATCTCGAACCATTTTCGAGATATAGTCACCAAAAGGTGGCATGCCGCCACAATGTGTTGTAACTATGTAACTGATATAACTGTTCCCAACAAAACAGCAAAAGGCACATCTGTGGGGCAAGCCCTTTCTACCCTGAAAATTTCAGCCTGAAAGTCCAAACCATTTAGGTGCAGTGAAGTGTCAAAGAAATGTTTTTTCTTTGTGCAGTGCTGTCGCAAATTGCAACAGTTTTGCAAATTTTGCAAAAGTGTCCACGAAAGAATGTCACAATCTGTGAAATTACAGTGCGACACTTTCGCAAAATTTGCGAAAGTATCACAATGTACTGTCACAAATTGTGACAGTACCAAGGAAAACAACTGAAAAAACATATTTCCAACCATAATTTTACAAATCTAAAGGCAGGATCGTGTTCCCAGGGCCTTGTTTAGGTAAATACAACTGTTGGTGTTTACCAAGGGGTATTATTTTTTGAATTACTGTACAATGTTTTTTCTTTGTTACTAACTGAAAACAAGATGGCGATGGCACAACAGTACTCAGGGCATTTGTGAAGGGAAAAGGTGCTTTCGCGAAAGCAAAACATGCTTTCGCACGGCACATATATTTTTTCTCCCATTGACTATAATGGGAAACTTGAAATTTGAATAACTTTTGAACGGATTAATATTTTTTCACCAAACCTTCAAAAGGCACATCAGTGACCCATACCCCATAATCCCTGACTATTTCAGACCAGACGGCCAAACAGTTTGGGCTGTAGCCCCGAGCGAAGAAATTGGTCAAAAAAGTGTTGGGTTTTTTTTCACGTGTTTTGGCACTCCACAGCTCCACAACCGCACATCCGACAGGAACGAAAGTGGCCAGATCCAGAGATCTATGGTACCAGACCGGGCTTGCGAATTTCAGGCAAATCGGTCGAACAGTTGCAAAGCTACTAAATTGCAAAATGTTGGGTTTAACATAGAAGTGACTGGACAACCCTAACTATAGTGGTACTGTAGTGCCACTATAGTTAGGGTTGAGTAGCATGTTTAATATTAAACGTCAAATTTTGCATAACATTTAATAATTTTGCAACCATTCAATGGCTTTGCACAAAATTTGGCATCCGCTGTCCCGTGGGGTAGATCTCTTGATGTGGTAAGTCTTGCACTGGTCAGATGTATGGATTCTGAGATCCAGATAGTACAAAAACCCTAAAGGTCGCAATTTTTTGCACTTTTTCCTCATCACCTTGCATCCAGACAGTGTTGAATTTAGGTGTGATTTTTTATGGTAGAAACAGCTTGGGTAACAAAACTGGCATGCATCTGTTTTGTGAAAAAAATATTAATCTGTTGCAAAGTTATTCAGTTTTTCATTTCCCATTGTTTTCAATGGGAAGATCACTTTTCAGGACCGAGGAAGAAACTTCGACAAAGCATTTGATCTCATGAAAAAGGATTCTCTCTCTTGAGACCCATTCCTTTTTTGTGAGAGAAAAATCCTTTTTCATGAGCGGCCATCTTGTTTTTTTTCCCACAAACTAAAATGCGTGGAAATACATTAAAATGTTGTAATTTTACAAATCAGACACCAGAACCTAGCTAAACAGGCCCCGTTTAGCTAGATTCTGGAATTTGTTTTTAACAATTAGGGCCAGAAAAATTTTTTCTGGGCACCTGAAATCCAGGGTGCCCAGCGTAGCGAGAGGAACGCTTCCCCCACGTTCTCTGTATGAGAACTGGGGATTTTCTTGACTTCTGCAGCCACAGCTGAACTCGTGCTTCCAGCTGCAGTGTGAGCTGTGAGCTCCCTTGGCCTGGTGTCTCATGGCACCCCTCACTCCCCCCCATTAATGTCTCCCTAAATAAAAGATTTAGTCCCTGGTGTCTGGTGGCACCTCCCTTCCTCTGATGACCGTCCCCCTTATTTTTATGTTTATATTTCTGGCCCTAATTGTTACTGCCTTACTACCGAAGCCCTCAGATTGGATATTCAAAGTTCAATTGTGTCTATTATTGACTATGGTTTGGTCATTTATAGTTCCACCACAGACACAACCCTACCACAGCTCACCATAGTCTCTGAATAAGGCATGCCGTCCACTAACTGGTGCAGTGTATCGTACTCACACTTGTGACCTTTACAAGCAAGCAAACTAGCTTCAACTCCAGGCTCACATTGAATATCAAACTTGCCTTCTGGCTAAGAAGGCAGATCTTGGTCTCCTACCACCAGGTTTCCTTCAGCTTTTCAGTCCCTTCTGGGGCACTCGGAGCACACAAGTTCTGTAAGCCAAACCTTTACTGTCCCTCACTGTCGAACCTCGCTCTGACAGCGATCCATTGCAGTTAGAGCTGCTAATTTATTTAATTCCCTTCCTCCTAAGATTGCGACAACTGCAACCTTAGGACCATTTAAGTGGAAGCTGCAACAATTCCTAGTTTCCAGATCTTCTTGTGACTGCTATTCCTATTCTCTGCTGATAGCTAAATGCACTGGTACCTCCCTCTTTTACCATTTGCCTCTGTATAGCCCTATGCTGCTGCTGCACTATTCCACTCACAGCACTTCCTCCCTTATCCCTGTCTCATTCCTGCCCTCTTTTCATTCTACCTCATCCACCCCTTCCCTTACCCCTCCACTCCCACTTCCCTTCTCTCTCCTCTGTTTCCTCACCTTGTTCTCTCCCTCTACCCGCTGCCCTGCCCTGTGGGTCTTTCCTGCTTAAACTTCATTGTGGCATCTCCCTCCTTGCTCTTATTTTGCTCCTTCCACCCCCCAATTCACCCCCTGTACTTCTCTCCTTGTAAGCCCTTTCACCCCTCTTCAGACAAGGCCACTGGCTGCACTTTACACAATATTTATCTTGCCATATTGTTCTTTTGTTTATGTAATTACTTTCCTCATGTTGTACTACGTACTGAAACCATTGTAATTTGCTATTCTTGTGACTTGACGTGGAACCTCTGTAAAAGAGCCACTGGCTCAAAGGTCTTTCTGAATTTGTTAAATAAATTAATATAAATATATATATATATATATACACATATACATATAATCTTACAGCGGGATGACCATCCCCAGTGTTAGATGCAGCCCATTGTTTTATTGATAGTGCAGCAGACATCAGGGGCCCCAATCCCCCATGTCATCGTTACAAGCCCCCTCCACAGCATTGGGACACTGGGAGCCCACCCCAGTGTCCGATTACTATTTCCTTTGATCCTGTAAAAGAAAACAGTCCCCTAACATCTTTCTTTAAAATGTGAAAAAAAAAAGGAAACGTCCCTCGTAATCACCACCGTTCCCCTTCCCCAACCCTCCCACTGAGCACCCCCCCATGCTTACCACCATAGGTCATAGGCTGTCATCTTCTGTCTGTACTCTTCAAAGCTGAACTGTGAAGTGAGGAATCAAGGTAAGTTAAGTATAATGTATTTCAATGGCATTTTGAACTTATGTTCATAACTTTGCCATTTTTAGGAATTTTTTTCACCAAATTTTCACCATGGCCTTTTTGGGACTGCACCTCATGAACACTGGCATTGTCATTTAGTTAATCAGGCCCTGAAGGTGATTTCACGATCACTGAGTGAAATCACCGTTTGGGACTGAATAATAAAATTTCACCACCAGCGTTCATGAGGTGGGGTCACAAAAAGGCCATGCATGTTGAAAATGTGGTGAAAATAGTCCTAAAAATGGCCGGGTTTTGAGCCTTCGTTGAAATTTTCCACGTACACACACAACTTTGGTAATTTACAATATTTGGACTCCAAATTTTCAACATAGCCATTTTTCACACTACCCCATTAACAGTACAGCTACCATTTTTCACATCCTGTCCAAAACCTGTTTTCACACCTGTGGCACGGAATGGCATTCTGTCACAGATTTGAACATTTTCACCTACGGGGTTTATGAGGTGGGGCCATAAGAAGACTATGTTGAAAATCTGAGGTCAAAATATGAACAAATGCCAAGGTTATGACCATTTGTTGCAATTTAGTTACACCCGCTCATAACTTTGGAAATGTTAAATATTTTAACCCGAGATTTTCAACATAGCCTTCTTATTAACCCACCTCATGTATGTCACAGCTGTCAGTTTTCAAATCCTGCCCAAAATTTGTTTTTGCACCTGTGGTGCGGAACAACACTGCAGTTGCACAGAATTATGTTTTGGTGGGGATTTGAAAATTTTCTGTACTGGGTACATGAGGTGGGGTAATAAGATGGCTATGCTGACAATTTGGTCACTGTTGTCCTATAAATGGAAGCGCAGTGCCCAGAGGGCCCTGTGCTTCCATAGCTACATACATATATGCATCTAAGAAGGGATGCCACAGTAAAATAAGGACACTATTATACTACCTCAAAAGGTAAGGAAATAAGTTGCAAAAAACTTTGTTAATGCTCTAGTTAGGGTCAAAGTGACAAAAGTTGGGAAATGAGGCATTGGGGTTTCCCTAACACCCAACCCTCCCAAACCAGGCAGGAAAGCAGATGTGGGGTGTGCCTTGGGCTTCTCAAGCCTCACACGCACCCCATTCTCATAAAGTCTACACATCTGATCTTATTTACAGGTGGAATGGGGTGAGTGTTAGACTTGAGATGCCCAAGGCACACCCCACACTTGCTCTCCTGCCTGGTTTGGGAGGGTGGGGTGTTAGGGAAACCCTAACGCCTCATTTTCCAACTTTTGTTGCTTTGACCCTAACTGGAGCATTAATGAAGTTTTTTGCAACTTATATTTGTTATAGGGGTGCGGTAGCACCCTATATTAGGGTTCAATGGCCAGTTCTATGTTAAACCCAAAGTGCTGAACTTTAATAACTTTGCCAATGTTTGACCGATTTGCATGAAATTTTGCATGCACCTTCAATGATCAAAGATTTCTTGATGTGGTAAGTTTCATTTGATGTGCGGGTGTGGAGATACGGATTGCAAATAAATGTGAAAATGACCACTGTTTGTCAACATTCTTTGTCACGCCACTGCGCAAAAACGGCTTGGGATTTTGATTTGAAATTTTCAGGGTGTATAGGTCTTGGGTCACAGATATGCCTTTTGAAGGGTTGGTGAAAAAATATTAATCTGTTCAAAATTATTAAAATATAAAATTTCCCATTATTCTGAATGGGTGCAGTTAGATATCTCCTACAAAAAAGGATCCATTATCACAAATGCATAATCCTTTTTCATGCTGCCACCATTCTGTTTTACAGTTAGCGGAGGCAACTAAATTACATACATGAAAAAATAGATGGTACTGGTAGACAACAAAATTAGGGACAACTGAGGGGTATGACAGGCAGTTAGGGTACTCAGTGTGGGGTAGGTTTGCAATTCCATTGCTTGAACCTTGTTGTGTGCCCAATTTGGATTACGAAATTGTATCTTGCTTCAGAATATGGGAAGAAACTGCATTTTAATAGTATGAGCTACATACCATTAGAGACTGCCATTAATATCATCTTCCATTATTGTTGGAAAAAATTAAAAAAAAACTCCTGAAAAGCATATATTTGGCATGAGACATTTTCTTGTAGCTCGCAGTAGCACATCACCATAGAACAGTACCATTTGTCACAAGTCCCCCATTTCATTTTTGTTACTCTTTCTTTCTGAAAGGAAACATTTGACCACTGTAATTGCTTGGGCACGCAACTTGATATATACAGTTCTGTTTCCCAACACGATCAGGATTCTCTGTCAGCTGTGGCTTGCTCTGTTTAACATGTACCATCCACCACAACAAGTATCACTTCTTAAAAGGAAGAACCAGAGCTAAATGACTTGCATGGGGGGTCGGCATCAGTAGGATTTCATGAACAATACTAAATGAGGGGGGCAATTCCCCACTATTTAGAATGCACACAAATCCCAGAGCTGACATACTCATTACAGTACAGTATTTGGAAAATAGTGGCCTCAAAGGAGACTGTAAGCTCCATGCTACTACCTCATCACCACCCCAGCCACCTAATCACCTTCTCCATTTTAAGAAAATAGCTCATTCCGCCACCATTCATCTGTACCTCTTGAACTGAATGCTGTGTTTAATTTGTTCTCAGCTCATGCTGAAAGATTACAGAACCGCTGCACTATACCACTAAATGAAAATTGTATTTTCTGTCCAACCACACTGATTCACTGCTGTTCAATTTCAAGAAAGCATGTTGTGTCATTTGCTTCAGTTTATCGTCCTTTACAACAAACAAAAGCGCAGTTTCTGGTCGACAGCAAAAAATGTGCATGCCACACATGTCCCCATCTCCCTCCCAGCCAGTTTCAGCGAATTCAGCAGAAGCAGCTGTACAGATAATACCAATGCAACTAACTATATTTCTCTAATGTTTAAAATGTATCACCCATGTAACACAACACTGCAACGGCAAATACTTTTAGAACATGTCAAACCATTGCTGATTTTTGCATTATATCAACCATATGTTTTATAAGGCATATCGACCAGAATGCCCACTGGACAGCCCCTGCACTCTAAACACTAGAAACTGATGGGGAAAAAATAGCACTTCCCTTTGGATGCATGCATGGCCATTCAAAAAAGAGCCACAAGAGCTGCCTAAAACAGCAACACGGCCCCAGTACACATTTCTGATTCATATGGTGTTCATCAACATGCTAAAGGCCATCAGTCTAATACACCATTATTTCAAAAAACGCCTGACAAGACAAAGGAAATGTAACCTCTGAATACTGATGTTTTTAAGCCCAATAAAAATATACCAGCAAGGGCATTTCATCGCTATTTTTCATGTACTGTGTTTCACATACAGTAGCTGCTGATAATGTCATACACATAACCAAATATCCTCTGAAAAAAACTTTGTTAATGCACCATTAGGGTTCCTTCTGATTATACTTTCTCAAAAAGTAAAGAAATTCTCAGTAAAAAACTTTGTTAAAGGACCATTAGGGTTCCAGCATTAAAAGTAGGGAAAAGGCATCTTAAGGTTCCCAACCCTAAGACCTCACCCCCCACCCTCAGTTTTCAACCATAAGACACCACCCTGCATGCAGGAACAGGTGTGACCAGTGTGCCTTGCTCTCCCATCCCTCCACAGATGCATATATGTATGTTTATGTGGAAGCACAGGGCCCTCATTTGTAGGACAATAGCAACCAAACTGTCAGCATAGACTCTTTATTACCCATCTCATGAATGCAGTAGTAAAAATTGTGAAATCCCCACCAAAACGTCATTCCATGCCACCACAGTGTCATTCTGTGCCAGAGGCAAGAAAAGACACTTTTGGCAACATTTCAAAAATAACAGCTGTCACATGCATGAGGTGGTGTAAAGAAATGGCTATGTTGGAAATTTGGGGTGAAAACATTGAAAATTACAAAGGTTACAAGCGAGCATAGTGAAATGTAAACAAACGTGCACAACTGTGCCAATTTAGCATATTTTGACCCCACATTTTCAACATACCCTTCTTATGACCCCCACCTCATGAACAAGTATGGTGAAAATTTAGAAATCCCATCCAAAAGGTGATTAAGCCAACCAACCGCTAAACTGTCTTTTGGGCAGGATTTGAGAAACAACACCAACATTATTCATGAGGAGGGGCCTCAAAAAGGGCATGTTGAAATGCTGGTGTCAAAATATGCAAAAATGGCAAAGTTATGCACCAAAGTTGAAAACTCCATTGAAATACATTGAACAGCACTTACCTTAGTTTCTCATATTGCAGTCGGTGGTTCCAGCAGCAAGACGTGTCTTTAAGTAGAGAGCATATCTTCACCCTGGGACCTGTTCAGGTGAGGGTGAGTGGCGAGGCAGTGGGTGCTGAGTGGGAGGTCGGGGTTGGTGAGTGCGATCAGCAACAGACCGTTCTTTTCTTAAGCAGATAAAAAATATATATACATAGAGGGACCATTTTCTTTATTACAGGATATTTCAATACGGGGACAGAAATCAGGGGAGGGCCACTAGACACCAGGGAAAGATGACAGCATAATGGGGTCAGCAATCAGAGGGTGGGGGGTGCCACTAGACACCAGGGAAATTTATCACTATTACGGGGATGGCAACTGGAGGGTGGGGGTTGGGGATTCCACTAGACACCAAGGAAATCTATTTTAAGTACAGGACAGTGATCAGAGGGTGAAGCATGCCACTAGACACCAGGAAAATACATTATTATTATTACAGGGATGGCAATCAGAGAGTGGGGGCCGCCACTAGATACCAGGGAAATAAATAATGCTTATGGGGACAGTGATCGGAGGGTGTGGGATACCACTAGACACCAGGGATAATTCTGATCTCACAAAAAAGGATCTTTTTTCATGAGTCCTGATATGAAAAAAGATTATTTTTCATATCACAAGACACGAAAAAAATATTTATAATCTAAAAAAACATTTTCAAGGGGATTTCTGCAACAGTTAAGTGCAGAATCCAGCTAAGGGGGTCCCAATAAGCAAGCAACAGGTGCTGGTCGCTCTCCAAGAAGTCATTTTTGTGGCTTTAAAATGTTGCTTTTTTATGGAAAAAGAGCAAACAAGATGGTGGAAAACAAAAAAAAAGATTACTACCCTCACAAAACAGGATCCCTCATGCAAAAACTTCATACAGCTATTTTGAAGTATTAACTGAGCATGCTCAGAACCTGAATTTTTTAAATTGAATAACTTTGAAACGGAGTAATATTTTTTCACCAAACCACGATAGGAAATCCTTCTGAGCCAAGCATTTTCTAACCTGAAAATTTCAGACCAAAATTCCAAACCGTCTAGGCACTACGCAATGGCAAAAAAAAAAAAACAGCAAAAACACAGTGATTTTTTAAGGTGTTTTCACTATCCACATCTCAGAATCCCCATACCCAACAGGAACTAAACTTGGCATGTCAAAAGATCTACCCCACAAGACCGCACACACAAAATGTCATGCAACTCTGCTGAATGGTTACGAAGTTATTAAAGTGCAAAATTTGGGGTTTAACATAGAAAGTCCTGCTCAACCATAAATATAGTGGCATGGTATAATATATATATATATATATATATATATATATATATGGAATACATAATGGGTTGCAGTGGAATAACACATTTATCTCCACTAGTCAATCAATCAACCAACCAATCAAAATCTTTATTTAACCAGGCGGAACATCATTCAGCAAAAAGCTAATTTTCAAGATGGACCCGGACAATAGTCATATTCAGTACACAGTGTAATCTACACAGAAAGCACTATATACAATACACAAAGACAGTTATATACATATCATACAAGTTCCATTCACAGAGTAAGATATATACCAGTATACATGTAGAATATGCTGAATAAGTTATACTTGCAGTACAAATATTCAAAACACAGAGCAAGTTATGCATACAGTATACCTGTCCGGTACACAGTGTAAGATATACATATAGTATACATGTTCCGATCCCAGGGTAGAGTATTCTCAAAACAGTTTGCATTGGAGCAATATCCAATGGGGGATTATAACCAGGGACTATATGCAATATGCAAACAGAATAAAGAAGGAAGAAACCTAGTAAGTAATATGTACAGAGTATACATATGATTGGTTGATAGCCATGGATGATGAGGACTAAGGTAATAGCGGGGAATTATATTGTGTAAAGCAGGCCTGAAACAGTACCGAGTGGGGAAGGGGTTAGCAGGAATGAAGGGATTGATGAGGAAGAGGACCAGTATGGAAATACTTGGAAGGCAAGGGACAAGTGGCAACAATCAGTAGGGAGTAATTACACAGCTGTATGACTGAACGCCCGTTTAGCATTTATGGGAACTGAAGGAGGGGAAGAAGGTAAGAGGGTATAAAAGCTATCAGATGCCAGGGTGATTCTGTTACTCTGTGGTAGGTGACAAATCATTATTCAGGGGAAACAACTACAAGATTCCTTGACGGAGCAAGCATAAAGCATTTTGAATGCTGAGAAATTGATAGGGAGGACCAATTTCAAGGTTTTTTGCAAGTTGTTCTACAGCTGTGGTAGCACAAAGCTTATGGATGACCTACCAAAGTGCGACTTGACTCTGGGTACATTAAGGGAGATATCGGAGGCACTTCTCAGAGCATAATTACCTACCAAACTTAGTGGAAGACCATCTGGTATGTATTGAGGCAGTCTTTTTAGTAATAGCTCTGTAAGTCCAGTACACAGCATTTCTTTCTCTTCTATACTTGAGGGAAGACCATCCTACTGCAGAATATAAGGAGCAGTGATGAGTGGAGTATGGAGCCCCAGTGATGAACCTTATGGCTCTATGGTAGAGTGCATTGAGTTTGGCTAGTGCAGAAGCAGGGCCCTGGCAGTACAAGAAGTCAGAATAATCCAGCAAAGATAGGAATGTGGTTTGTACCAACCTCTTTTTGGCCTCCTGAGTGAGCAGGTGTTTGATTCTATAAAAGAAGCCAAGCCTCTGCCTGAGCTTTTTCATCAGCTCCTCAATATGATCAAGGAAGGAAAGTTTCTGATCGACCCACACCCCCACGTATTTGAATTTGGATACAAATTCTAATGGTTCGCCTAGAAGTGTGGTGATCTGGGGTATGGTTCCTAGTGCTGCAGGGTTGTTAATATTAATAAAGGGCGAAAAAAGCATAGCCTTTGATTTTTTTTTTTTTTTGCATTCAATAGAAGTTTCTAATTCAGTAGTTGTACTTGCAGTTGATTAAATTCCTGTTGTAGATCCATGCAAGCTGCTTCAGGAGGAGGTCTGCCAATGTATAGTACCGTATTATCAGCAAAGAGCTGAATGTTGGCAGACCTGATTCCTAAGTCAGTACCAATTATATAAATTACGAAGAGCAGCGAACCCATTATGGAGCCTTATGGTACGCCCCTCAGCAGAGGTTTAAGTGGCGAGAACTCCCCTGCAGCTTTCAGCTGCTGTTGGCGTCCTGAGAGGTAGTTTGAGAACCATCTCAGGGATGTGGAGTCCACACCCAATATTGCAGAGGGATACCAACAGCAAGCTGGGTCAACAGTGTTGAATGCCTTGCTTTGGTCTAGAAAAACTGCACACACGAAGTTCTTTGTGTCCAGGGCCCCCTGCCAATCATTAGTCACCTTCGCAAGGGCTGAAATCATGCTATGGCATTGCCTAAATCCTGACTGTAGCAGGTTTAGCAGATTTGCGGATTCTAAGTAATTCCCGAGCTGTGTACTCAATATTTTCTCTAACATTTTGGACAGAATAGGAAGTAATAAAATTGGTATATAGCTATTGAGATCACAAGGGCCTCCAGCCTTGAATAAAGGGATCACGTGGACAGTTTTCCAAATGGGTTGAATGTCACCATGCAAGAGAGATAGGTTGAAGAGATACGTAATTGGCACAGTCAGGACGTGGATAGTAATTCTTAGGAAATAGGAGTCTATAAGGTCTGGTGCTCTTCCTGGTATCCAGGTGTAAAAGTAGATCTTCAACTTCCTTCAGGGATGTAGGCTGTAAGGAAAATGTAGTATTAGCGACTGGGACTGCTAGGTCTTGCGTACAGAGTTGTGAATGGAGGCTATTGGCTGGTAAGGTATCGAAGGCAAGCACTGTGGTAGCGAAATGATTACTAAGATGGTCGAGGACTGACTGTTTATCTGTAAATGTGATACCACCATTGGTGACTTTTGCAGGTAAAGAGTTGGAAGACATATGACCTTCAGTATCCTTAAGGGTTTTCCAGAAATTGGCCGAACACCTGGAGGAGGTGTCAAGTTCTGCCCTAAAATAGCTTGCCCTGGTCATTCTGGCCATCTTATTACAATGGTTCCTAGCCCTTGTAAGTGACTTCCAGTCCACCGGAAAATTGGTACTCCGAGATTTTTTCCAAAACAGATCCCTATTAAGCGGAGCGACCTTCAATTCTGCCGTAGACCATGGGCATGATTTTTTTAGTGTATTTTTTAACCAGGGGCACATGCTTGTCAAAGGCTCCAACCACAATTTCCTGAAAAATATCATAAGCCGTGTTTACAGTTTTAGTATGATAGAAATCCTGCCATCTCAGGGAGTCTCGTAGATCAGAAAGAAATGCCCAGGGGAGGAAGTTACGGCGATTCCTTTTGACAGTAAATCTGGATGAAGAGGCTGATTTTATGGCACACCTCACACAGGCTACAAAACAGTGGTCGCTGATGTCGGAGAAGAACACACAAGCATGAGAAAACAGGTGTGGTTTACTTACTACAATAAGATCCAACAGTGTGGTATTATTTGGGTTCTTCCTGTTAGGGCGTGTTTCCTTGGTTATGATTAGGGATAATCCAAAGGAGTCACAAAGGTTTTTGAGGGGGTTTAGAGATACAAGAGCACCAGTCCAGGTTAAGATCACCCAGTATGATAAATTCCAAGGACAGGGATCCCAACATACTGTTTAAATTGTCCAATATCTGTAATCCAGCCAAAGGGAGCCTATAGCAACCTACAACACAGATTGAGATTGAAGAGGAAAGCTCAACTTTGAGAGTCAGGCTTTCAAATTCTTGGGAATAGAAGTCAAATTAATAACAGTGGCAGAGAATTTATCGTGGACATAGATGTTCACTCCTCCACCTGTTTGCCTATCTGTTCTGAAGATGGTGTAGGATGGAATGTTTACCTCAAAATCTGTGTGGTGTCAGGTCTAAGACAGGACTCTGAGACTACCATGACATCAGACTTAGTATGAAAGATCCAGGCCTGTATAGAAGCAAACTTCTTTAGTAGGCTGCACGCATTGACATGCATGAAGCTCACACCGTTAATTCGGGCAAGGTTGGCAGGTGATGGTATAGCCACAGGAGGACCAGGGTTCAGCTCGACATAGCCAGAGAAAAATAATAAAAGCAACAACAGTTTCTTTAATTCCCTAGGAGTAGCCTATGGGCTTTAATCCATTCCCGTTTAAATGAAAAATCAGGTAGTTTGGAGGGGGGTCACTGAGGCAGACACAAAGGGAGCCTGACATCGTATAGACAAGCACCCTGGCCAAATAAGGCAGTGAGAGCTGGGGGACCAAAGATGAAGAGGGAGGTGTACACTCAATGGTCCTCTCTGACAAGGTTCCAGCCTGCCAGGGTAGCTGCACTGAAGGTTCCAAAGTGGGTAACTGAAATACCCGAGTGCAGTATTTTAAAGAGCCCATTCAGTCTACTGCAGTGCTAGGTTTGTTTGCACTGTTTGATGACTAGTGGTCTAAGGTCAGGATATAAACGGAGCATAGTAGAGTTAGACAGTGAAGAAAATAGATGGCCTGAATTTTTAGGTCTATCAGATAGTTTGTTGTAATATTTGCTGACACCTAATTCAATGCAGAATGAGGAAGTCACAGAAAGGTAGACGAAGGGTAGCCTTGACGGTTCCACATGCCAGCAGACCGGAAAAAATACAGAGGTATGGTCCTTGAAGCATAAATGTACAGACCATACAAGAAGAATTACCCAATGGAGAGATCTTCCTAGGGAGTAAGAGGGGCCAATGTGTATTTAAGGTGGTCTAGGGAAGGGGGGGATGAAAAACCAAGTTAAGTGGTTGGTCCAATGGCTGCCAGAGACCCTTCAGCTTGGAAGCTGTAGAGAGGCAGCCTGAGACAGCCAGCTAGTGCAACAGCCAATCTAGGCCTGGCTGCTGCAGCGCACACACCAATGGGCTGTTGTATTCGGCGGCTGTGAGCCAATGGTATTCCTGGCTTCACAGCCAGTACTGAGATGCCCTACCTGGTGCTTCAGGTTGGAGAGTATTCTCGTGGATATGGCTGAAGTTTGTAGTCCGGTTGGCGGCTTCCTCCCACCGGTAGCGGGAGCAGAGATGGCCCAGTGGGGCTACACCTGGTGCTTCATGTCAGGGAGGATCCTCATGGATGTAGCTGAAGTTTGTGGTCCGGCCAGTGGCTTCCTTCTGCCAGTCATGGAAGCAGAGATGGCCCAGCAGGGCTACAGCTGGTGCTTCGGGTCG
Source organism: Neoceratodus forsteri (assembly GCA_016271365.2). Classification (NCBI taxonomy): domain Eukaryota; kingdom Metazoa; phylum Chordata; order Ceratodontiformes; family Ceratodontidae; genus Neoceratodus; species Neoceratodus forsteri. The sequence goes on along the minus strand of CM057454.1, from coordinate 675,810,833 downwards.
GGCAGTATCCTCGTGGATGTGGCTGAAGTTTGCGGTCCGGCTGGCGGCTTCCTCCCGCCGGTCACAGGAGCAGAGATGGCCCAGTGGGGCTACACCTGGTGCTTCGGGTCGGGGAGTATCCTGGTGGATGTGGCTGAAGTTTGCGATCCGGCCAGCGGCTTCCTCCCACCGGTCACAGGAGCAGAGAAGACCCAGTGGGGCTACAGCTGGTGCTTCGGGTCGGGGAGTATCCTAGTGGATATGGCTGAAGTTTGCGGTCCAGCCAGTGGCTTCCTTCTGCCGGTCATGGGAGCAGAGATGGTCCAGTTGGGCTACACCTGGTGCTATGGGTCGGAAGTATCCTCATGGATGTGGCAGAAGTTTGTGGTCTGGCCAACAGCTTGCTCCCACCGGTCGGGGGAGCAGGGCTACATGTGGTGCTTCGGGTTGGGAAGTATCCCCATGGATGTGGCTGAAGTCTGCATTCCGGCCGGCGGCTACCTCCCGCCGATCACGGGAGCAGGGATGGACCAGTGGGGCTACACCTGGTGCTTCGGGTCAGGGAGTATCCTCGTAGATGTGGCTGAAGTTTGCAGTCCAGCCAGCGGCTTTCTCCCATTGGTCATAGGAACAGAGATGGCCCAGTGGGGCTACACCTGGTGCTTCGGGTCAGGGAGTATCCTCATGGATGTGGCAGAAGTTTGCAGTTCGGCCGGCGGCTTCCTCCCGCCAGTTGCAGGAGCAGAGATGGCCCAGTGGGGCTACACCTGGTGTTTCGGGTTGGGGAGTATCCTCATGGATGTGGCTGAAGTTTGCGGTCCGGCCGGAGGCTTCCTCCTGCCAGTCATGGGAGCACAGATGGCCCAGTGGGGCTACACCTGGCTAGTGAGTGGTAAGACCTATAACTCATGAGTGGCAAAGCCACAAGTTAGTTATTAGGGTCATACCACTCATGTGTGGTGATAAATGTGCTATTCTACTGCAATCTATTATGTATTTGATATATACCACACCATTTGTAATGTTTTTACTGGTGTTTCACCTTGTTTTAGCTTAAAACTGCCTATCTTTTCATTTTAAGATTTCTATTTTGCCCACTGTTTTCTGTGTACTCTTTCCAGATTCTAAGTGGAAATAACATGTTCTAAGTTAAATAAATCGTGTTGTAAGTGAAATAAATGGTGTTCTAAATGAAAATAAATATTTAGCCCCAAAATAACATGATTTATTTACCCAATTTATTCACCACTGGTGTGATGTGTGTGTGTATATACAGTATATATATGTAGGTAACCATTGCCTCAGTGCGCAATTCTTTGTCTTTTAGCTTGTTTTTATTGGGCTCACCACAACATAACCCAGACAGACAAATTTAGGGTAGCTGGTTCATTCCACTGGGACGTCACTGATGAGTCTGGGTAGGATGAAACATGAGTCTGTGTCTTCTGTTGGCACCCTTTGCAGATGGTGTTAGAGGCCTTTCGGCACCATGCTTTTCTGCTTAAAGTTGAACCAGCATAATATTCTGTGGTGATTTGCATATACAGCCCAGGTGCTTTGCATTATGGGGTACGTGTGATTTTGTATTTCTTATATATATATTCTCTGCAACAAATTTGTTAATGCACCATTAGGGTTCCAGTGACAAAAGTAGGGAAATACAGTCTTAGGGTTCCCAACCCTAACACCCCACACTGTATGCAGGAACAGGTGTGAGGGGTGTGACTTGTGAAGTTTATTTAATGGTAGGCGGCCCTATTGTATAAATAGAATATGTGATGGCTGGCTGTTGAATACACTATTTACCTGAACCTGGAGACTGATCTCTAGAACTATCACTCATGACTCCAATATGCTCTGCCACTCATGCAGCTACCCGAGGTCACTCGTTCAGATAAATAGTGTATTAAACATCGGGCCATCACGTATATATATATATATATATATATATATATATATATATATATATATTATATATCTCTCTGATATGCAATGGGGAGTTGTGTGATACACGATTTATCGGCACAAGGGCAGTTTGACCTCAGGTAACCTCACGAGTGGCAAGACCACTGCCCAAGTGCAGATAAACTGTGTATCACATAAGCTCCCCATCGCTATTTCATTTATGCAATGGGGAATGAGCTTATGTTTTATTTAAAAAATTAGTTTTTTCTTTTCATTTTTACTGGTTTTTTTTTTAGGTTGTATTACTACCCCCCCCCCTCGCTGTGCCTGGCCATGATGTCGGGTCATCCCCGTAACACTTGAGCAGCGAAAAGCTCCTGAAAAATATAAGAAAAAATAGCATAGTCGCTAAGCGGGTAAAACCAAAGAAAGAAGCAGTGTTTTATTTTAGTTTACTAGTGGTTTCATTGAAAACAGGAGACCGGAAGCCATGTGGTGTGGTGGAATAATGTCAGCAGTACCTTTTGTTGTTGTGGTGGGGTGTGGAGGAGTGGAAAGCGGTTTGGCTTCACGGAGGAGAAGGTACAGCTTTATTTTTAAACCAGGCGCTGATTATGGTCCATAATTTATGGGACACGAACTACTAAACATTTACTGAGGTTTTAATTTCTGGACATGGAGCTGTGCTACAGTAGGCAAGTATCGCAGTTTCCAGTATTGGTTGTGGTAGCTGGAAGTAACAACAACAGGCAAGCAGGAGAGTGTGTTGGGGGGGAAGGGGACGTACAAAGTGTGCAGATAAATGGCCAGTTACATAGGAACTGTATGGATAAATGAGTAACTGTGTGTATAAATGAAATTTATACACACAGTTACTCAGATAAATGGATTTATCACAGTCCATTTATGTCCACACCTATTGCATAATTATATATATATATACACACACATATATATACATACACACACACACACACGCACATACATATATATTCTTTGCAAAAAACTTCATTAATGCACCAGTTAAAGTTTAAGTTAATGCCACAAAAGTAGGGAAATGTGGCGTTAGGGTTTCTAACCCTAACCCCCCCCCCAAAACAGCTAAAGGACAAGCCCACACAAGCAACCACAGACAGGCATCACGAGGTAAGACAAACAACATCTGTTTTTTCAGATGACACAAATGCAGTAGCACTGATGTGCTACCTTTGTGGATTTTTATCTGCAGTATGCACACAAGATGGAACAGTCACTTGTCAGTGCAGACAGAAATCCAGAATACTCAATTCACAACACTGCTTATGTGTGCAGAAGTGCAGGCCCTTGCAGCCACAGATACAAATCAACGATACCCAAATTACAAGAGTTTTTTTGTCTGCAGAAGCGCAGGCCTGTAATGGACCAGTACTTCTATAGCCTCAGGTGCTCATGCACACTGTAAGACATGCACACACTTGATGGGCCTTTGCTTCTGCAGCCACAGATCTTTAAGACATACACACTGACCTGTGGTTGCAGAAGCATGGAAGACACAAAATCCATGACGTCAAAACTGCAACAGCATTTCTGTCTGAAGAAGTGCAAGTACCTCAGGGGCCTACACATCTTCAGACACAGGTGTAAGACATACTCACCAACTTCTGGCTTCAGACAGACAGGCCGCTGTTACAAAGACGGACGTACTGTTGTAAAGTGGGTATCATGGTTTCGGCAGCGGATCTAGAAATTCTTCAAGGGGTAGCAGGTTTTCACATACAATAAATGCAACAGTACATCTGTGTGCAAAAGCACAGGTCCCTGAGGGGACTTCTCAGTAAGGCATAAACACCAACTTCTGGATGCAAAAGTGAGGCACATGTGTGGCTTGACAATACATAGATGGAAATACTGTTGTAATGTGTGTATCACGGTTTCAGCAGCAGATCTAGAAATTGTTCACGGTGGTAGCAGGTTTTTTGTTTCACAGCTGCATATAGAAAACCATACAGTAGCAAATCATGCTATCTAGTGAGGTACCTCATGCAGCGTGCATGAGTACCTATGTATGCAGAGGTACAGACCCCATGGGGCCTTATGTCTGCAGAAAGCACAGTTATGCAAAAACTTGCCATAACAGTAGATCTTGGAGAGGAGCTCTTGCAGCAAGTAACACCATTAGGACTAAGCCGCCAAATGCTAGGACCCCACAGAAAACTTCTAGCTAGCAGTCTACAGCAGGAGACTGCCCCCTAACGTCAGCCCGCCCCCAACATCACATATGGTATAAAAGAGGCGGTCCTCCAGCCTATCCTTAGTTCTCCCACCAGAAACCCCAGCACGAAGAAAGAACATGGAGAATGGAGGAGGTTCATCATAGATGAGGAAAGGTATCCATGGCGAAGAGATAGCTACCAGGGGGAAGGTGGGAGGGAAAACAGTACCTGCTGCAAGGGCTCCTCTAGAAGATCTACTATTACAGTAAGTTCTTACGTAACTGTACTATCTTCCTTTAAGGGGGCTCTTGCAGCAGGTAACACTGTTAGGACTGAGTCCCAAGCAGTAGAGGAGAGACCCCAGTCAACTGGGTGAGGATAGCAGAAACTCCTTATGAATCTTAAAAGAGGAGACTTTGAAGGACTGCCAGTCCGAAGCCTGCTCTATGTCATAATACAACGTCCAAAGTGTAAAATTTGATGAAGGAGTATACAGAACTCCAAGTGTCATTTGCACAAAAGTCAGTAACTTAAACATTCCGCAGATAGGCAAACGAGGCAGCCATGCTCTGGTAGAGTGGCCTTTGAGTGAGCCTGGTAAAGGCTCATCATACTTGTTTTAGCAGGAAAACAGTGTCATTAACTAACAATTTGGTTAGGTATTGCTTAGAAACTGAAGCCCCTTCCAATCTGGAGGTGAGAGACACCAACAGTCAGACATTCTTTAAATATAAACGAACCACCTTATGAACATCCACAGCATGAAGTGCTTGATACAGTGTAAACACAGACACCATTTGAGAAAGAAAAGCTTAGGATTAGTCCGCAAGGATATCCTGTACCTGTGGAAAGGTAAAGAAAGCTCTTTACCCACCAAAGCCGAAAGCTCAGAAATCCTTCGAGCAGGAGTAATGGCAACTAAAAAAAGGAGCTTTCCATGACAGAAAGCACAGCTTGCAACTTACGGCAGGTCCAGGAGGAAGCAAGAGAGAGAGCTTTTCCGAGCTTGTCTGACTTGAATAAACAGATCCCATGGTGGGACTGGGTCCCTAATGGGAGAATTCGAATGCAAACTACCCCGCAGGAACGTGGGAGGAAGGTAAGTCTGGGCAAAAGTTTTGGCCTCTATAGGTGCATGGCAGGCAGATAAGGCTGACAGATGCACGGTTAAAGAGGAGTAACTCAGACCCGAGTCCAATAGGAAGAGTAGGTACTCCAGTACAGAGGTCCCCGGGCAGGGGAAAGGAACCAGGTGCCAAGCGGTGGCTCAAAAGCAGAACTGCTTCCATTTCACAGCATAAGTGGCCCTGATGGAAGGTTATCTGGCAGCCACTAAGACATCCCAAAATGGGAGACAGCTTGGTCTGCCAGAGTCATGCATGGAGATGCGGAGACTGAAGATCTGGAATGACCAGGGTGCCCTGCTCCAGGGAGAGTAAGTCTGAGCAAAGGGGCAGGAAAGCTAGAGGTTCAACTGCTAGATTCCAAAGGAGTGGAAACAAATTTAACAGGGTTGAAAGGGCACCACTAGAATCATCTCTGCCTCCCCTTCCTGACTGCAGCTTGGGAATACAGCTCTGCAGTAAGGGAAGTGGAAGGAAGGCATAAAGAGACCCCTCCATCCAGGAGAGGGACAACACATCTCTATAGAGAACCCCAGGACCTGGACATAGCGAGCAAAAACTGGACAGTTTTGTGATGGATGGGGGAGGCAAGTAGATATAATTTGAGACATCTCTATCTGTCAAAGAGATCTTCAACTTCTGAGGGAAGTAGTTCCCACTCGCTGGCCATGGACTGACACTGACTGAAGCTGTCTGCCAGAGTGATTTGAACACCTGGAACATGGACTGCTGACATGTCCAGGTGATGAACCACAGCCCATGATTGGACTCTCATGGCCATTCTGCAGAGGGGATAAGAACGAGTCCCCCCCTCCTGCTAGTTTATGTGGAAGACCACAGACATGTGGTCCAATCACCCGCATCTGCAGGACATAGATGTGAAGATAGTTCACTTGTTGGAAACAAGCCCTTGAGTCTGACAGTCTCTCAAGTGAGCTCCCCAGCCTTGGCCTGATGCGACTGTGGTCAGAATCTGACTGGGAAATTCCCTCCGAAAGTAAACACCTATGGGAAAGATTGGTGGGTTTCAGCCACCTCGTGAAGGCCTGTTGTAGAGGGCTTGAACCAAGACAGGATGATGCAGAACATCTGAACATTGGTCCCACTGGACTCTCAGGTTCCATGGGGCCCTCCTTTAGAGCCCGGCCAGGGGGGTCGGGGCAGTAGCTGTGACCCTGTGTCACAGAAGTTGGAGGACAAGCCTGGTGAGGACCAGGCGATAGGAAGAGACTTGCTAAGTGTGCACTAGAAGACGCTCCGCAGTGTCTGGATGGAGAAAGGCATTGCCCTGCACCATCTCCCAAATCACCCCTATATAATGCAGCCTCTTACTTAGGCAAGAAGAGGATTTAGTCAGGGTTAAGGTGATCACTAGGTCCTGAAACAGGGTGAAGGTGCATGATTTGAAGAAGCCAGTCCCTGGTGGGAGTGGTCAAAACAGGCAGACATCCCGGTACGGGAGGACATAATGGCTCTGTCTCCTTAATGCTGCAACCACTACTGCGAGGCATTTGGTGAATCCTCTGGGGGCCGAGGACAGGCTGAAAGGTAAGGCCCAAAACTGATTGTGGCCCCTGTGGAAGCAGAAGTGCAGAAATCTCCTGTGGGGATGAAAAACCCAGAATGTGGACGAATGCGTCCGGCATATCCAGTGAGCATAACCAATCCCCTTGACAGAGGAGAGGAAGACCACCATACGGAGCAATCATCATGAATTATTAGTATCCTATGTACTGATGCAGGTGGCTGAGACTGACGATAGGCCGGAGATCTCCAGTTTTCTTTGGCACAAGGAATAAGTGGGACTAGAACTCTATCCCTGTTTGTGTCAGAGGAACTGGCTCTATGGTTTGCTTTACAGAAGAGCCCGAATCTCCTCTTCAATGAGGACGATATGAGCCTGAGGGTAATGGGAGCGGACAGGTGGGCTGCATGGGGGTATGTTCGTGAACCCCAGCGTGTGCCCCTTGTCTGGCAACTGAAGTACTGATTGGGTTGAGGTTACCTGGCACTGCTTTCTATGTACAAGAGAAGATTAACCCCACCACCACCACCACCTCCCCTAAGGATCCTGCCTGGGGAGGGCTCCGTGACTCTTTGACAAACTGGACAAAGCCCCTGAAGGGGGCAACCACTATCCTGGACCGTACACCCAGCAAAAGAAGGTACCGGGCATCTGGAACCATGAAAACTGGTGGATACATGCAGCGGAGGCTGCAGTTCTTCTGGCTGAGTCCACCATATCATAAAAGCTCAGAGTATGTGATTGCCGACATCCGATCTGGATATTCGGATGACCCGAAGCTCTGCCCTACCTGGGCAATGTGGCATGGCCTAAGCCATTTTCACAGCCTTATCCCACAGGGCATTCTGATAAAGGTCTAGGTGGGTGAGGAAAATCTGGAACCGTACAGCACATTTGGCCAAGGGGTAAACCTTTTTGGCCAGCTGTTCAACTGCTCAGAGTCCTTGTCAGAAGCTTAAGTCCTCAGGTGCCACGGATGCTTGGAGGGATCATGGTTAGCACTGAAGACCCTGGAGCATGTTTCTGAGACTCAATGAGTGGGGGGACTACCATGGGCAAGGAGTCCCACCTGTCCAGGTCCTGCTCCTCCGTGTTCCAGCCCTTCAGCTGCTGAATGTGCCATGTGATGACTGCAGAAGTGGAGTCATCAGGATGAGAACTATGGATGTCCTTTGCGCCCATCAGGCTCCAATGGGAGGTCGGAGTCATCAAGGACCTTGTGAAGAGAAGGATTACTCATCCAAACCCTAAAACCTGGGGAAGCAGCTTACCTTTGGGCCAGGGGGTGGTGGCTCCATCCAGCATCGGGGTAGCCCCCTTTGGAGGAGGGGTAGACCTTGAAGGAGGTCTACCCAGCCACGAGTGCCTCATTGAACATATGTGGAGGATTAAGCGGCAGGACTGGTGTGTCAGATGTTGGGGAGTTTTCAGCCAAGAAAGCCCTGACATCTGGCCCTCAGGCTGAGGTAACCCAGAGTCAGTGGAGGTCGGTCCGAGGTACCCGGTGTAGGTTCTTAAGGGATGGAGCCATCTGGCGTCCGGTCAGTAACAGACATCGGACCCTCAGGCATTGGAAAGCACTGACGTCTGGCCATCAGGCCGTGGAAACCCGGAGTCAGTAGAGGGCAGTCTGAGGTACTTAGCATCAGTCCCTAAGGTACGGAGCCATCCAGCTTCTGGTCAGAATCTGGCATCGGACCCCCGGGCACTGGCTGAGGGCAGGCATCTGGCCCAACCGGCAAATTAGGAAGGTAGGGTGTCATCGGGTGTACCATCTCCATATGCGACGTCAGAGAAGCTAGCATCAGAGGCTGAGACACAGGCTGGCACCAGGTTGGCGGCTCAGCCAGCAGCCATCAAAGATAGAGAGGCCTGTTGGGGAGCGGGCTCCTGAGTGAGGCAGGGAAGCCACTCTTGCGGGGGAGGTGAGCATATGCCCCGAGTGTCACCTGGAGAAGTTGTCCGCTTAGATCGGGGGGACTCAGCAGACACCCTGGCTTGAAGGGTGATGGGCCAAGACCTGCCGTCTGAAGATCCACCGACCAAGCCACCTGGCTTAGGACACACTGGGACAAAGGGCCTAAGCTCCAGGGGCAGAGAGGTGGGGCATGAAGTCCTAAGCCCCAAGGAACTGCCTCCCGAGATGCCTGGGAGCAGGGTGGGTTCAACCACCAGGACCTGGAGGCCGCAGTGGAAGGGACTGACCTTCAGCAGGAGGAAGGCCCAGAAATGCTCGCCAGCATTACTGGAGACTGGGAGCGGGAAGCTGATCGGGGTTTCTCCCTGTCCTTCTCCCGGTGCTCATGCTTGCCAGTCGATTTCTCTCTGGTGAAGCTCCTTCTCCATCTCAGGTAGCGCTGTTCAGCAGGAGAGCCTCAGGGGGTCTTCAGGCGGCAGAACCGAGTGCACTGGTCATGACTATGCTGGTAGGCATCTATGACATTGTCTGGGCCTAGGCCAAGCTGGCTGTCTGAAAGGTCATCCCTCCAGCACACTTCGATATCCACTGTTCAATAGTTAGGATGGAGACGAAAACCTACAATAATCACTGAAAAGGAAGACAAGATTAATTTTTTAAAAAAATTTATAAAAATAAGAAAAAGCGGTAAACGCAAAAAAATGCAGTCAACTAAAGCAGAAGGAGCTGATGTCCATGGATCAACGGCGGGAAAAGAACTGAGGATGGGCTGGGGGACCACCCCTTTTATGCCATATGTGACGGGGCAGGCCGATGTCACGGTGCAGAACCCCTCTATAGAATGCTAGCTAGAAATTTTCTATGGGGTCCTAGCGCCTGGTGGCTTAGTCCTAAAGGTGTCACCTGCTGCAAGAGCCCCCTTGACGTAAGATCACTCTTTACGACATACAGACACAGGTGTGGCCATACATACAAGTCCATGAAGGTATCTCATCAGGGCTACTGCATTTGTGTCATCTGGAAACAGTTACATGTTGTTTGCTTACCTGATGATGGCTGTCTCTGGCTGCTTGTGTAGGCTTGTTCTTTTGCTGCTGGGGGGTTATGATTGGAAACCCTAACACCACATTTCCCTACTTTGTGGCATTAACTTGAACCCTAACTGGTGCATTACTGCAGTTTTTTTGCAATGAATTTCCTTACTTTTTGGGATAGTATAATCGTATCCTCATTAGCCTATGGATGCGTACATGTTTGTTTCCCTGGTAGTCTAGCAGTCCACATCCTCCTAATAATGGTAATGAGCTCCCCCACCACGAACCTAGAAACAGTAGTCAGTTTTCACTTTCTATTCACCTATACTACTGCATGCCATCTCACATATCTTTTTCAGTTTTTAGCAGTCCCTCTTCCCTTTACAACCCTGTGCCCTCCAAGCCCACCCACCCAGTCACAGCACCCATCTCCTACTTTTTATGGCATTGCTTCGGTGAACTGTTTCATGGCACCTAACAACCAAAACACCAACGTTTAAATAAAGGTTTAATAAAGCAGATATTGGCCAGATGTTTCAGGATATAGTAGGAAACACTTTACACATCAGGATGAAATACTGCTCTCCAATAGTCATACTGACTTCAGCCTTCAGCTTTGGGCAATACAGCTATTGTCAGGCAATAGTTCATCCCAAGGGAGTCAAAGATTTTCTCATGGTGTCCCTGAACTGCAGTCAATGATCTGTATGCTGAATACTGCACCGTGACTTGGTGTTGACCAGTCACATGATATTACGTGTAGCTGAGCAAGGTTCAATACAGACTACTGTAAAAGTATTCATAGATCGCAAATACAGTACAACCAGGTTTGATTAATACCTCTCTCTCTCGAGAAGCTGAAATATTCTGCACAAAGCATATTTTAGCCGCAGCATGTGTGCATTTTCTTTTGGCAGCCAATATGCACATTTTATTTCTACAGCAATTCACATCAGCATGTGTGCTGTAAACAAAGTCCGTGGCACAAATGAAGGGAGTTATTCCTCCATGCACCAAGAAACGGGGAAAAAAACACTAACATGTATTTTAAATATAATGATGATATGCATGGCCAAAATCCAGCAATGAATGTGGCTAAAGCTGCAGACAAAACATGCTACAACCAAAATACAGGCAAGTGCTATGTGCAGAGTTACAGGATGCAGTTACCAGGAACTGATATGGTTGGGGATGATTCATAGAACCCAGGAAGAGTCAATGCAAATAACAGATTGCTTGGTGCAGCTGCATGTTGAGGGACATCTGACAGGCTTCTTAACTTCCACAGAGGAGAAAATGTTCCCAATTAGTACGAAGAGCAAAACGGATTATTGGCTCAGCGCTGACATCATCTTGACTTCTATTCATCTCCTTCACCTGGGACCACTATCCTGCCCACCAACACATACATGTGCATGCGCGCACATACACACTCACTCACACTCACGCTCACCAATATAGAAATGGCAAGTATTCATTTATATGCCAGATGAAATATTAACTGAATCTGACAGTATCAGCAGCTGACAAAGCAATTACTAACTGTGCAGACCTGATGTATGATCACCCAAATATTATTTTCAGAGGGTATATTAGTAAAAAGTAAAACAAAAGTTAACGCTGATTACCTTGTTTATCTGCACTACAACAACAGCCACCCATCCCAAGCCAGCAACTCCCATGGACACACCACACGGTACCATCTATCACTACCTAGTAAACTTCAAGAGTAAATTAGGATAGTTGCACTACCAAGTGCCCTAAACATGTTATCACCAGCATAATTAACCCACATATGATTATCAATTATTGCAGAGAAAGATCAGCTGTTAGCATATGGATGGAGTTAACAGCTGACCATAACACGAAATGCTGACAGAGTGAACCGCTGCTGCAGTCTGTAATGTGCTTCTTTTAATAAGATTTTTTTCTAGTCTGTTTTATAGTCAGCCAGTATTTTTCCTTAACATACTAAGGTTAAACAACTGACTATTTTCAGGAAGTCAAATGCCAAGCAAGCTCGTCCATTAGATGCAGTGAAGTCTCGAGATGAGCATGACCCTCTATAAAATGTGTAATTCCTTTATGTCATGAGCAGACTGAAATAGAGCTGACTCAGGGAAAATTAAAAAAAAAAGGGGAGGGGGGCTGTCTTGTGACCACACTGACATTTGTCTCATTAAAATTAATATTGAAAAGAGAAAAAAACAACACAGAAGGCATGATTCTTTGAAGTCATTAGGCAATTTTTATTGCATTAACTGCAAACAAATCAGAAACTAAGAAACATTAACTAAAACATTTGCAATTTATCTTTAGATGCAGAAGCGAACCTATGAATGGGGACTTGCCATGTATAGATGATCTTAAATGAATATTTAGCATCAGCTTCTGAGACACAGATTTTAAAATGAAGTTTCTTGCAAATATTGTTTTATAAAAAGAAGACATGTTACAATACACATAGTACAGTCACGTAAGAACTTCCCGTAACAGTAGATCTTCGAGAGAGGCTCTTGCAGTAGGTAATTACATATAGGACTGACGCCGGTTGGCGGCAGGACCCCACGGAAAAATTTCTAGCTAGCAGTCCCTGATGAGGGACCACCCCCACGTCAAGGTGACCGGCATCATCTAGCGTCGGTATAAAGGCAGTCCCGGACGCCCGCCTTCCAGTTCTTTCCCGCCACAGGCCCGGAAGGCCCGGACGAGAGAGAAGCAGATGTTTCCATTCCTGGAAAAGAGCTGAAAAAGCCTAGGGGGATGGAGGGCGGGAAGGTATTACCTACTGCAAGAGCCTCTCTCGAAGATCTACTGTTACGGTAAGTTCTTACGTAACTGTACTATCTTACTTCGAGAGGGCTCTTGCAGTAGGTAATTACATATAGGACTGAATCCCAAGCAGTCTGGAACAAATAAAAGGCACTGGGAGGAGGAAACTACTCCAGAAAGTAGCAGTAGCCTTGCAAGCCTCAAGACAGGAGGCCTTGCAAAACAGCTAGCGCGAAGCCTGCTCTACGGTGAGAGGCAATGTCCAAACTGTAGTGTTTCGTAAAGGTATTGATGGAAGTCCAGGTGGCGGCAGCACAGATATCTGCTGCAGACACATTCTTGAAACAAGCTGCAGAGGCCACTACTCCACGAGTGGAATGACCTCTGACTTGACCCGGAAGGGTCTTGTTGTACTTGTCATAACAATAAGTGATGCAATGAGCCAACTACTTCGACAGGCATTGCTTGGAAACAGCATTGCCTTCCCTTTTGTGAGCAAAAGAGATGAACAACTGATCAGTCTTTCTGAGATCCTTTGTTCTGCTGGTGTAGTATCTCAGAATCCGGTGAACATCCATGATACGGAGTAAATATTCCCCTTGGTTGGAGTACTGTATGAAAAAGGCAGGTAACTCTATGGACTGATTTAAGGTAGACTCTGCTACCACTTTAGGTAAAAGCTTAGGGTTCGTGCGAACAGCCACTCATTCTTTGTGAAAAATCAAATAGGGGATTTTACACATAAGGGCCTGGAGCTTGGAAATTCTTCGAGCGGAAGTAATGGCCACAAAGAAGAGAGTCTTTCACGAAAGAAACTTCAGATCTGCGGTTGCCGCAGGTTCGAAGGGAGGAAGGGTAAGTTTCTCGACAACAAAGTTCAAGTCCCAAGGGAGAGCAGGAGTTCGGATGGGGGGCCTCAGATGAAGGACCCCTCTAAGAAAAGTCTTAGAGACCTCTAATTGGGCAAACGCTTTATCTGCGAAAGGGACATGGTAGACTGAAATAGCAGCCATGTGCACTTTCAAAGAGGAATAACTGAGACCCAGGTCGAAGAAATGACGTAAATATTCCAGCAGAACGGCCACTGAACAGGAGAAAGGCTCCACGTTCCTAGAGGCGGCCCAAATAGAAAATCTCTTCCATTTCATGGCATAAGTGGACCTAGTGGAGGGTTTTCTAGCCTCCACCAGAATCTCCGCCACTTTTGGAGAGACACCAAAACGAGATTGAGCTAGGTCTGCAGGAGCCATGCATGAAGTTGCAGGGACTTGAGGCCCGGATGGACCAGGGTCCCCTGATCCTGGGTCAGCAAACCTCGAGATAAAGGAAGAGAAGAGGAGGAACCTCTGAGTATTGCTGTAGAAGAGAGAACCAGATTTGCCTGGGCCAGAAAGGAGCAATCAGAATCATTCTCGCTCCTTCTGTGGTTAGTTTCTGCAATACGAGGGACCAGAGGTGGGGAAAGCATAGACAAATCTGTCCTTCAGTCTACAGACAGGCGTCGCTCAGAAAGCGCCTCGCTCTGGAACGAGCGAGCAAAAGGTGGGAAGTTTTGTGTTATGGGGGAACATGTCTACCTGCGGAGTCCCCCAAAGCTGAAAGATGTCATCTAGCACCTTTTGGTCCAATTTCCACTCGTGTGGTAGGGCAGAGGAGCAGCTTAGCTTGTCTGCCAGGGTATTGTCGACTCCTGGAACATGAATCGCAGTGAGGTGAAGGTTGTGTTGAGTTGCCCAGTCCCAAACCCTCATTGCTTTCCTGCATAGAGGGTAGGATCGAGTCCCTCCCTGCTTGTTGATGTACCACACCACGCACATATTGTCCATCTGGGCAGCTAGGTGACCGGGAAGAATGTATTGGTGAAAGGCTTGGAGAGCATACAGTACTGCTTGAAGCTCGAGCACATTGATGTGGAGAGCTAGTTCCAATCTGGACCATAAGCCCTGGGTTCGGTGAGGACCCAGATGGGCTCCCCAGCCTTCGCCTGATGCGTCTGTGGTCAGAGTCTGGGAGGGGGAAGGATGACAGAAGGGGAACCCCCGAAACAGGTTCTCTCGAACCATCAACCATTGCAAGTCTCGTGCCATCGGCGAGGAGATCAGAACTAGATGATCTAGGTCGTCTACAAGTTGATCCCACTGGGAGTGAAGAGTTCACTGAGAGATCCTCATGTGGAGTCGAGCCCGGGGGACCGTCGGAATAGCGGCCGCCATGAGCCCCAGGAGACGGAGAACCAACCTCGCCGGAATCCTCCTGCGTTCTGCTAGCAGGGAGATCTGGGACTGAAGAGAGGCCGCCCTGTCCGGAGGCAGGAAGGCCTTGCTCACCGTCATATTGAGGATAGCCCAGATGAACTGTAGTCTCTGGGAGGGAACCAGATGAGACTTGGAATGGTTGATGGTAAACCAGGCAAGTAAAAACCTGCTGGGTGAGGGAGAGAAAATGCAGGAGCTCCTCCCTGGACGAGGCCGCCAGGAGCCAGTCATCCAGGTAAGGTAACACCTGTACTCCCATCGTAAGCAAGTGGGCCGCTACCACAGCCAGGCATTTGGTAAACACTCGGGGCGCCGAGGAGAGACCAAACAGGAGTGCCCGGAATTGGTAATGGTCCCCCTGAAATGCAAACCGAAGATACTTGCGGTGAGAAGGACGAATGGGGATGTGCAGATATGCATCCTGCATATCCAGCACACAAAGCCATTGACTCGGCCAAAGGAGGGGCAGATGGGTCTGCAGAGAGAGCATCCTGAACCTTTTGTATTCCACATAAAGGTTCAAGGAGCTTAGATCGAGAATGGGTCTGAGATCTCCTGTATTCTTTGGGACCAGGAAGAAATGTGAATAGTAACCCGTCCCTTGAAGATGAAGTGGAATGGGTCCTATGGCCCTCTTCTCGAGGAGGGCAGAGATTTCTTCCCGGACCAAAGGAAGATGATCCCTTGCATAAGACGACTTTCAAGGTGGGTGGCGGGGTGGTTTCTGTAGAAACTCTATAGAGTGCCCTTCCGCTATAAGCTGGAGCACCCAAGAATCCGTTGTTATTCTCTCCCAACCCGGAAGGTGGAGGGAGAACCTCCCTCCTACCGGTTTGTCCAGTGTGTCCGGAGGTGGTGGGAGAGGGGAGGAGTCAGGTGGTGTGGGACAGCGCCGCAGCTGGGGCACCCGCTGCTTTTTTGGGTGGGGGGCCCTGGCAGCCATGGGGCCCAAAATTTAGTGGCCCGCCTTGGGGTCACAGGCCGAAAGGCCTGCTAAAAGGACGGCACTGTGGGTGATGGGGACGGTACATGGAATCCACAGATTTCAGAGCCATTCCCTTCTCCTGCAAGTCGGTGATGATGCCCTTGACATCACCACCGGAAAGCACTGACCCCCTGAAAGGTGCTTCCTGGATCGCGGATTGCATCTCTGGGACCAAACCTGACATGCAGAGCCAGGCATGATGCCGTAGACTCACGGCGAAAGCAGAGCTCCGCCCGGCAGTGTCCACTGCATCGTATGTCGTCCGCAGAATGTGGCGACTGGCCAAATGAGCAGAACGGACTAGATCGGCTAACTCCTGCTTGACTTGAGAGTCAGGTAAGGAGTCTATCTTAGATTCCGCCTGGGTAAGGATGGCCTTCTGGTAATCCCCCATATGGGCGACGTAATTCAGGGCCCAAATTCCCAGTGTGGAAGAGGCATAAATCTTTCTTCCATACTGATCCAGAAGGTGAGATTCCTTATCCGGAGTAGACGAGCTTAGATGTTTGGGGTGCACTGACCAGCCGTGAGCGGCCCTAATCACGACCGAATCTGCACGAGGGTGGGAGTCCAGATAGTCCACACCCTCAGGAGCCTGGTGTAGCCTGTTAGACTTCCTAGGAAGTGGGGCTAACGCCGACGGTTGTTTCCAAATAGTGGAAACAAGGTGGGCGCGAGGCTCGATCCAGGGTGGCACTAAAGTTGGAGCTGTCAGGGGAAGGTCCAGATGTTCAGTGAGTTTGAGTCGCTGAGGATCTGGTTCCAAGGAGAGCCACTGATGAACTTCCTGGATTTTTCTGAGCAACTCCGTGAAGGAAGGATCCTCCAGAGGAGACTTCGGAGGAGTCTTCGGCCGGGGCTTAGACAGAGAGCGAGGCTTGTCGTCTCTCTCGGAGCATCCTTCGGAAGAATCCGAGGAATCCAAGAGGGAAGAAGAATCAGAAGCAGAATAAGACTCCCTAACACGGCTGGGGGCAGGAACGGGTTCCTTGGGGGGTACCTGTGGACGTGTGTCCTGCCCCTCTCGGGATCCAGAGGGACGGGCCCTGGAGTCTGGAGGCAGAGAGGGAGTGTGCCATTTCAGACGTATGGGAGCCGGGGGAGGCACCGTCGCCGTAAGGCAGCTCTCTACCTCCTTGGTGAGCTGAGCCTTGGCCTCAGCCCACCAGGAATCCAGAGTCTCCTGCAGATCCACGGCGGCGTGGGGCGGCGAGGTGGAGGAGGAGGGAAAAGTGTATGAGTTGTACCCGATAGGCGAGTATCAAACCCGGCTGCGGAAAACCGGCCCGGGTATTGTGGCGTCAGGTACTGCGGCATCGAGAGGACGGCGTCGGGTACAGCGGCGCTACATACTCGCGGTCCGGATGCGATGGCGTTGGATAGATGGCGGGTACCGGGCACGGAGGAGCTGCCAGAGCAGACGGCCGGATGGTAGCCCACGGGCGGATCAACAGTGAGAGGCCCGGAGGTGCGGCAGGCCCGGCGGAAGGAAATATCCCGGCTGAGGGTCCGGCGTCACTACCGAGTTGGCGTCGGCATGGGGCGGCATCAGATCGATTCCTCGGAGGAGGGTCTGGCGGTGGAAGATCGCATTGCCGCGGGATAGGGGAGAAATCCCCAGGGTCAGGCTGGGGTGACTCGGCTCACCAGAGACGCAGCGAAGCTGCGAGGGAGCCGTACGATGGGCATGGGGGGTCCATCGTGAGGTTTCATTGCCCGGCACGTCGAGGGAGCCGAGCGGCAAGGGCTAGTTCAGGCGGGCCGAGAGCCGGCGTCCGTCTTACGGGGTCCCTCATCGGAGGCGGGCCAAGGTGGAGGAGTGTCCCAGTCCGAAGGGGACATGGTTGTGCACCGCCCCGAAGGGTCGGGCGTCTTCTCGACCCTCTCCTGGCAGACATCGGAGGAGCCGACGTTCGACTTATGGGAGTCGCCCGTGCCAGTAGGCCGCAAGCCTGCGGCCAAACCAGGGGCGGAGGCCTCCTTTTGCCCGGAGGTGCCCGCAAGGCCCGAGCACGAGCCAGACGGCGGGCCAACGCCTCCTCCAAACCCTTGGAGGCTGCTGTCGGACGGTTCCCCGGAGGGGATGTTACTTGTGCCGCGCCTCCAGCCGGAGTCGTGGAAGAGGAGGCCTTCTCCCGGTGCCTCTCCTTGTCCCGCTTTTTGCAATGTCCTTCCGGAGAAGTGGACGCCTGCCTCAGCTTCTTCAACTCTTTTTCCATCGAAGACATCTTTTTCTTGAGAAGATGGGCTTCCAGGGACTGCTGGCGCCGTTTGCGGGTAGCCGCAGTGAAATTGAGGCAATGCTGGCACTTGTCGACCGGGTGGTCGGGGCCTAGGCAGAAAAGGCAGAGGGAATGGCTGTCCTTGTGTGGCAATTGGGCGCCGCATGAGTTGCACTTGCATTTGTGCTCGGAGGGTGTAGGGGACGACATACACCGACGATGACCTGACGATAGAAGAAAAGAATAACTTTAATTTTCGGTAAAACCGACGAAAGGTTAGGGCTGACGAAGCACAAACTTTTCCGTGAGGCGCTGCACGAGCTAACGGTGGGAAAGAACTGGAAGGTGGGCGTCCAGGACCGCCCCTTTATACCGATGTCGTATGACGCCGGTCACCTGACATGGGGGCGGTCCCTCGCCAGGGACTGCTAGCTAGAAATTTTTCAGTGGGGTCCTGCCGCCGGCCGACGTCAGTCCTATATGTAATTACCTACTGCAAGAGCCCTATCGAAGTAAGATCTAATCTTCCAGCATCAGAACACTGAACTGTAGTCATATGGGTTCAGGAAGAAACTCAGATTCATGCATACTGGGGAGTCTTTAGACAGTGGCACAGCAGAAGCAGCACCTTCTGCATCAGGGAGAGTGGCACCTCTGTGACAACCCCTGCAGGAGACCATGGTTAGGATCTGTGCATCTGCACTTCTTTTGCAAGGGTTCTGTGGATTCAGAGCAAGCTGATGCACCAGGTAAGTGGGGCAGACTGGGAGATGTGAGCATATCCATCAGCTGAGCTTAGAGCAGGGACAACTGAGAGGTTGGGAAAAGTGCACACACTGTTACTTCCTACCTCGGCCAGCCCTCACTGCTGGGTTCAGTCAAGAATGTTGTGTAAGGAGACTCTCTTTAGATGGGTGAGCCCTGAGGGACTGTTGCAGAGTGTGTAGTTCCTCAGGAAGGTTAACAGCCCACTGAAATTCACTATCTCAGATGCAGCATTTCAGATTCATAAAAAAGACAACAGCTTTCCTAAAAACTCCAACTGCCCTCAGTGTATCTGACAAATAAAAAAAGGACGAGGGTAATATTCAGTTCTACCTTTTGCAAGAACTGGACATGAGTCAAGAACAGCATGATGGCAACAGCAGAAGGAAAAACAGTCATGGCTGGATTTCCAAAACGGTGCCCAGGCTTGTAACATCTTTTTACCACAGTTGTGCAACTTGTTATATAAATGTAGACTTCTGCATTATCACTGAGTCACCGCACCCCCGTTACTCAGCATTGCTATAGGGTGACAACATTCATGCTCCAAAGTACTTTTTCAACAGTAAGTTGTAAACATAAAGAAGGGATCAAAAAAGCCCAGTGTAAACAGAACTCTATAATGGGACAGTTTATTTTTTTTCTGTTTAAAAAAAAAATAACACCATGGTATCTGTACTTCTCAATTATGTTCATCTTGAGAGAAAAACACATTCCAATAAAACTGTATCTATATAAGCAGGTGAATTTGAACATCCACATTTGTTTGCCAATTAGAAACATCGAAACACAGAATCTGATGGCAGATAAGGACCGCTTGGCCCACCTACTCTGCCCATTTCCATACCTAACGGATAAGCTGCAGATCCCAGTTAACCAACAGCCTACTTTCTCCTACCCTCCACTAGAATTGCCTTATGTCTGTCCCATGCATTCTTGAATTCCCCCACAGTTTTTGACTCTACGACCTTCTCAGGAAGGCTGTTCCATGCATCTACAACCCCCTCTGTGAAGAAATACTTCCTCATATTACCTCTGAACCGTTCCCCCCATTATCTTCAAATTGTGCCACCTTGTTCTTGCACAGCTCTTTTTCTGAAAGATGCTACCCTCTTGGACTGTTGATTCCCTTGAGGTATTTGAAAGTTTCTATTATGACCCCCCTCTCCCTCCTTTCCTCCAGGCTATATGTCTTAAGCTCCTTTAGTCTTTCTTCATATGTCTTATGGTGCAGACCCTGCACCATTTTGGTTGCCTCCTCTGGACAGCCACCACCCTGTCTATGTCTTTGCGGAGATGGGATCTCCAAAACAGTACACAGTACTCTAGATGTGGGCTTACCAACTGTCTGTACAGAGGGCCAACAACTTCTTGTTTTCTACTGGTGATGCCTCTCCCTATACATCCCAGTATCCCCCCCCAGCCCTCCTTACTGCCTTCTCACATTGCTGGCCCACCTTTAGGTCACCTGATATGACTACTCCCAGGTCCCTTTCCATTTTTGTTGTTGTCAGTATCTCACCCCCCACTGTGTACTCTTCCCCTGGGCTTTTGTTTTCCAGGAGCATTACTCTGCACTTCTTTGTACTGAATCTAAGCTGCCATACATTTGACCATTCCTCCTACCTTGCAAAGTCCCTTTTCATCCTTTCCACTCCATTTTGCGTATCAACCCTGTTGCAGATCTTTGTGTCATCTGCAAAGAGACATACTTTTCCTTCCAGTCCTTCTGCAATGTCACTTATAAAGACATTAAAAAGGACCGACCCCAGTACTGAACCCCGTGGTAGCCCACTAGTAAGTCCCCCTTTCTTCACTGTGGACTCCATTTACTATTACCTTCTG
Source organism: Neoceratodus forsteri (assembly GCA_016271365.2). Classification (NCBI taxonomy): domain Eukaryota; kingdom Metazoa; phylum Chordata; order Ceratodontiformes; family Ceratodontidae; genus Neoceratodus; species Neoceratodus forsteri. Next base: position 675,790,312 of record CM057454.1, on the reverse strand, counting down.
TGTCCTTTGGTCCAGCCAGTGTTTTACCCAGGCTACCACCCTGGGACACACTCCCAGGCTGGCTAATTTGTTTATTAATCTTTTGTGCGGGACTGTGTCAAATGCCTTGCTAAAGTCTAGGTAGGCCATGTCCACAGCCCCTCCCTGGTCTACTACTTTGGTCACCCAGTCAAAGAAATCAATTAGATTTGTATGACATGACCTTCCTGCTGTGAATCCATGCTGCCTTGGTTCCTGTGCCTATCTGGCCTCTAGGTACTCCACAATTCTTTCCTTCATGAGTGATTCCGTCATTTTCCCTACCACTGAGGTCAAACTGACAGGTCTGTAGTTTCCTGCCTCTGTCTCGCTCCCACTTTTGTGAGGGGGAATCACATCTGCCCTCCTCCAACCCTCAGGTACCACCCCATCCTCCCATGATTTGTTAAAAAGGGTAGTCAGTGATGTTACTAGTTCTTCCCTTAGTTCTTTTAGATTCTGGGGTGAATCCCATTAGGCCCCATTGCTTTATCCACCTTCAGTTTTAAGAGTTCTTCCAGAAACCTTTCTCCTGTGAAAGGACTAATATCAACCCCCTTATCCAGAGTGATTCTATTGACTAGATGAGGTATCTCCGCCTGCTCTTCCATTGTGAATACTGAGCAAAAGTATTTGTTCAATATCCCTGCTTTTTCACTGTCACTCTCTGCCCAACCACCTTCCTCTTTATTCTGCCTCAGTATCCCTGCCTTAGTCTTTCTTTGCTCCCTAATGTACCTATAAAAGGTTTTATCCCCCTTCTTAACCAAGTTGGCTATCTTTTCCTCGGTTTGGGCCTTTGCTATTCTAACTGCTTTCCCCACTTTGTTCTGCTTTAACTGGTACGTTCTCTGTCCTGCTCCTTCTGTGTTTCCTTATACTTCCTGAATGCTATCTTTTTCTCCCTAACCTTCCTCACCACTTCTTTTGAGAACCATAGTGATTTTTTCTTTCGTTTTGATTTTTCTACTTGCCTCACACAAAGGCTTGTTGCCTCTGTGATGGCAGTTTTGATATTTCCCCATTGTTGCTCCACCCCTCCTTCTTGCCTGTTTGCTAGTACTTTTCTGAAGCACTCTCCCATTTTGACAAAATCAGCCCTCCTGAAGTCCAGTACCTTCACTTTTGTATGGCTTGACTCTACAGCTAAGTTTATTGTGAACCACATTGTTTGGTGGTCACTTGTTCCCAGATTGCTACCCACTTCAAGATCAGAGATCTTCTCGCCGTCCTATTTGAGAATACCAGGTCTAAGACTGCTCCCTCCCGAGTGGGTTCCAAAACTAACTGTCTAAGGCATGTCCCCTGTAGGGCATCGAGAATGGCCCTTCTCTTGGATGTTGCTGCAGCAATGGTAACATATGGCATATTCAGGCCCCCCATCAGCAATATCTCCCCTTTCTCTGCCATCCTAAGGATGCTTTCTATCATTTCCTTGTCCATTTCCTCCCCCTGAGATGGGGGGGTCTGTATACAACCCCTGTGTGGATTGTGGTGCCATTTCCAGTCTCCAGAGTGACCCACAGTGCCTCCTCTCCTCCGTTTACCCTTTAGTTCTGTTGCTTGAGCCCTTCCCTTACATAGAGAGATACTCCTCCTACTCCTCTTCCCTCCCTGTCCCTTCGGTAGATTGTGTACCCTGGTATGTTGACATCCAAGTCATGGTTCTCTGTGTACCATGTTTCTGTGACTGCCACGATAGTGAGGCATCCCTCTTCCATCAAGGCCACTATTACATGGAGATTTTAACCAGACTATGGGCATCAGTACTCATTACCCTCCATTTTTTATGGCTTTATTTCTTTTTGCCCCATCCCTGTCCTTACTGCCTTTGTCATTTTCTCCATTTACCCCTGCCCTTCTCCCTATCGACTGCTGTATCTTGGTGTTTACCTCACTAACTACCCTGTTTTTTTTTGGGGGGGGGCAGGATTTCCCTTCTCTTTTTCAGTGCCTCCCCACTTGGCTAGTTTAAATGCTTGCCAATGAACCATTTAAACTTATCACCTAGGATCCTGGTTCCCCTCCTGGATAGATGCAGACCATCACACCAGTATATGCCTGCATCCCTCAGGTAGAGCCCCAGTCCCCAATGAAGCAAAATCCCTGAGCTCTGCACCAGTTTTTCAACCAGTCATTGAATCCCATGGTGCACAGTACCCTAGCCTCATCCATGCCATAGACAGGTAGCACTTCCGAGAAAGTTACCGTGTGTGCTACTTGTCTAAGGCCCCTCCCCAACTCCACAAACTCCTGTTGCACTGCTGCGATCCCATTCTCAGCCAGGTCATTTGTCCCTAGGTGAATAATGACATCCAGCTCACTCCCCCTTGCAGCTGCTCCCACCGTCCTGAGGATTTGTTTCCTGTCTCTCCAAGCCAATTAGCTGCTCCCTTTGCTGTGACTGTCCAAAGTTTTTTTTTTATAATCCTTATTTGTAATAACCTTAGATAATTTGCTCCATAATTCATTTTAGAAAATCAATTTTTCAATTTGCAAGACATCTTTGTATTCCCTTTTTATGTTTGCTTGCACGCATGTGCACGAAACATAGTGCCAACATCCGAGTTTTCAGAGGTGTGGCAGCCCTCTTCCAATTCAGTCAGTGTGTTTGCAGGCGCGGCCGCAGTTTTCCAATGGCTGCTGGAGCTGTCTATGACAGCAGTCGAAAATGCAGTGGAGTACAGTTGAAAGGAGGAGCTACGCTTCAGTGAGCAGCGAAAAGATATCGCCTGCTCATGCACGCTCCCTACACACACCTGCGTGCACATGCTGCGTGCTCACCCCCCACGCATACACTGTATAGCCGACAGGGGTGCCCAATCCCCGTCGGCTGTGCTGTGCCCCCAAACAGAGTTTCACATGCCACGCTCTGTGCCCACCCCAGTGTGGCCACACATCGTATAGCCGACGGGGTGCCCAATCCCCCATCTGCTCCAATGTTCCCTCCCCAGAGAGTACAGGGTGCCACGCTGGGAGTCCACCCCAGCGTGGCAACAGATGCTATCGCTGACGGAGGTGCCCAATCCCCTGTCGGCTCCACACACCCCCAAACAGCCATCCTAGTGCCAGCTGAGGAGCCCACCCCAGCATGGCAAATGTCCCACGTCATCATCCTTTTCTTAAAAACAAAAACCTGAAAGAAGAAAAAACAGGGTCCCTCACTGTCTCTGCCCCCACCCGCGCCCACCACTGCGCACCCTGCCTCCCACAACCCCCTCACCCCATATTTACCTCGGACTCCGGCGCACAAATTCGGTGGACCGGGAACACGTCTGCACTCTTCAAAGCCGACTGCGAACTGAGAAATGCCGGTAAGCTGTATGATGGGATAGATAGGGTTTTTCAACTTTGCTGCATTTCTCAGGCATTTTTGGAATTTTGCCAAATTTTTCAACATGGGGTTTTGGGACCCTTCTCATGAATACTCTCACTGTCATGGTGTTAATTGATCCCGAAGGTGATTTACATGAGTCACTGTGAGAAATCACCTTCGGGACAAATAACGACATTGCCACTGTTCATAAGGTGGGCTCTCAAAAAGCCTATGTTGGAAAATTTGGTGGAAAATTCCTAAAATGACTGTTTTATTTAGCATGCGTTGCGCAGTTCCTACGCATGCTGGTAAATTCGCGAATTTTCAATATTTTCACTCCAGATTTTCAACATTGCCATTTTACCACACCTCCTTATGAGCAGTACAGCTGTCATTTTTCACATCTTGCCCAAAATGTGTTTCCACCCATGTAGCGCACAATGGCACAGTCGGTGGGCAAAATCAAAGTATGGGACACATTAAGAAAATCACAGTGAGACTCTTCATGAGCAGAGGTCTTAAAATGGCTATGTTGAAAATCTGGTAAAAAAATTCCTAAAATTGACTGTTTTACGAGCGTGCGTTGCGTAGTTCCTACGTACGCTCATAAGTTTGCGAATTTTCAATATTTTCACTCCAGATTTTCAACATTGCCATTTTATTACACTTCCTTATGAACAGTACAGCTGCCATTTTTCACATGTCGCCCAAAATGTGTTTCTGCACATGTAGCACACAATGGTGCAGTCGGTGTGCGAAAGCAATGTTTGGGACAGATTAAGAAAATCACAGTTACACTGTTCATGAGCAGAGGTCTTAAAATGGCTATGTTGAAAATTTGGTGACAAAAGTCCATAAAATGACTGTGTTACGAGTGAGCATTGTGCAGTTTCCACGCTCCCTTGTAAGTTCATGACTTTGTAATATTTTCAGTCCAGATTTTAACCACTGGCATTTTTCCACACTTCCTTATGAACAGTACAGCTGTCATTTTTCACAACATGGCCGAAATGTGTTTTCACACTTTCAGCGCAGAGATGCGTGGTCGCTGTGGGAAATCATTGTTCGGGACAGATAAAGAAAATCACAGTGACACTGTTCATGATTGGAGGTCCCAAAATGCCTGTGTTGACAATCTGCTGTAAAAAATCCCCAAACTAATTACATTACAGGTGTGCGTTGCACAGTTTCTATGCATGCTTGTGACTTCACCAGTTTTAATATTTTTACTGCAGATTTGCAACATTGCCATTTTTTACACCTCCCCATGAACAGTACTGCTGTCATTTTCACATCCTGTTTGGAATGTGTTTTTGCACCTGTGGTGCTAAATGCCATAGTCGCTGTGCATAAGCAGCTTTCGGCTAACAAACTGATATTGCCACTGTTCATGAGGTGGGGGTCACAAAAAAAACATGTTGAAAATTTGGAGTGAAAATACCAACGAATGCCTGAGGTGTTAGGGTTTCCAACCATAATGCCCAACCCTTTAGAGAATGACAGGCATCAGGGGTGTGACTTGGGATTCTTGCCTGTAATGCTCATACCATTCCACAGCCTGAGGCCAGCGAGAGGCATCGAGGTATGCCTTGGACTCTTCGGCCCCAAAGTTCACCCCATTCTCCTATACCACACCCATCTCACCGTATTTCCTGATAGAATGGGGTGCGCATAAGGGCCAAAGACCCCAAGGCACACCGTGACACTTGTCAGTGTCTGCAGAGTAGGGTGTGGTGAAATGGCGTGGCCGTTATGCCTGACGACCCAAAGGCACACCCCAATGCCTGTCAGTCTCTGCAGGGTGGTGGTGGGGTTGGCTTCAGTACAATACTTCACTGCCATTCCTATTATGCAGCCCTGTAACTTCTACACTACCAATGCCAGCAAGCAAACATTCGGCATTGACAAATGCTTGTTTTCTATAACTTTGACTTTGGGATTCCCTGTTATTTAATCTTATAACATGGGCAATGACGTTTGTGTGATGTGACTGACAGAGATTAATCATGTGACTGTTCATTAATTTCTGATGATCAGTCAGGTCACTGCTTGTGGTAAACAGTCTGCAGCGTAGAAACTCAGAGAGCTGCACTTGTTATTTCTGAGGACTTTCATTCCTCAGCGGCAGCCATTGAAATGTCTCGGTAAGCGAGGCAAAGTGATTAGTGAGTAGCCATGGAACCCACATATGCGCCCCGCGGAACTGCATGGTTCAGAAACACAACTCACCGCTATTCCCCGCAGAAGTCCATAGTGTCCATAAAAATTTGTAGCCATAAGTGACTTGCTGAGCAGAACTGCATGCTGTCCGTAGCAGAATGAAACTTTCTACACACTCACCGAGCAAAAGTCCATGCTGCTCAGCAAAGTCAGCCCCCTAAAGTAAACAGCATCTGATAAATGTCTAAGTGTTGCAACCACGTACTGTACCTGCTGAACGGAATTATACAGCGGCATGGTTACTGTGTCTCCGTAGGGTCCGTAGTGTTTCCACCTACCCACCCAATAGAACTCCACAAACTTCAGCAAATTCAGCAGCCTGCATGCTCCTCAGCAAATTCAGCTGCCTAGGTAAGGTGCATAAAGATGTTTTCCCATGTTTTAATTAATGTTGCCTCCCAAGCCAGCAAGCCGAAGTTGAGCATCACAAAGCAGCACTGACATATAAGAGGGCACTGTATGCACTGTGGGGACAGAGAGTCATTGTTGAAGACACAGTGTCTGGCAATCGTGTATTCCAGACATGTTGCATACAAGTGCTGTTTTATTCTGGGTTCTGGACATACAGTTAGACATGGAGCAGAAATAGTAATATTTGACTCCATGTGTGTTTGGTTTTGCTGTGGTGGCACTGCTGTGTTACTATGTCTGTCTCTGTCTCTATATGAATTTGAAAGCAGCACACCACGATAAGTAGGCATGTTTGACAGTATATTAAGATCGGTCAGCTGCTTGATATGAAGTTCCATGCCTGCTTGCCACTAACCACTGGTTGTAGAACTATGTTTCCTGTGGCAGAACACAGAAAATGTGGTACTACAACCAGAAATAGCGGAAGAACACTAAATAGTTCCCACATTTTTTTCTCTTATTCCACTTCTCTTTCTGCATGTCTGTCCACACATGGCCTACGTTATAAGTGCAATAACCCACTCCACGGTGTGCGGTTATTAGGGATTAATCAACACCCTGGGTGCTGTGAGGACATTCAGCCTGTGGCCCCGTGCTTCAGAACACACCCGGGGTGTGTTGGTTAATCCCCAATAACCGCACACCCTGCAGTGGGTTATTGCTTACTTGTATGGCCTTCTGTTTACCTTGCAATTAACACACTTAACTTTTTACCCACTCTTCTGAATAATTTTTGGTAGTGCTTAATAAGCGTAGGTTTTACTTCTAAACAAGCAATCATACAGAATGCCAAAGCCAGTTAGAATTATTTTTATGCTCTTCTGGATACTAGTGTGGAGCTTTAATGTTTACTCTGGCTTTTGCCTTTTGCTTTATTTTTTGTGTTATCACTGAGTCACTGCCCCCACCCCCACCCCCGTTACTCAGCTTTGCTACAGGAGGCGATTCAAAAGTACTTTTCAGGGGTAAATCGTAAATACAAAGAAGGGGTCAGAAAAGTACAGTGTAAATGCAAGCCTCGGTCTGTAAGAATCAACACAGAACTCTACAACATGACAGTTTCTTTTTTTTTCTGTTTAAAAAATAACACCATGGTATCTGTACTTTCTGTTTAGCATGCCATGGAATGGGTGAAGCATGCGGCACAGGCAGGAATTGATTTGGCAGCATTCATAACTTTGAATGCATACAAACAATAACTGTGTTAACAGAAACCAAGGAGTCCGCTTTTTCAGTTTATTGCTTTCTTTACTTGACAGTATGGTCTACTTACCCCCAAAACAACAGCAAACGCCTTCCCCCATATACCAACAGAGCACACCACAGAAGATTTTATATGATCAGTTTAGTAACTCTGTCCGGTGATTTATTTAATTAGCATTAGTGGAGCGGGGCAAGGACTGTTGATGCCAGTAAGTTTTAAGTTCTGATTATGGTTCATGCTGAAATGTTGGTAAATGCACAGCTTCTAAGGTTTAAACAGTGGTAAGTCAAACATGAATTACACTGCAAACTGACTAAACTGTCCTCTGCTTCTGATTCAGTGCTGCAGTTGGTGCTGCCCAGGTAGGAAGGGTGAATGAGAAAGTCTCTAATGCTGGTAGTATGTTGAAGCAATCGACATCGACTGTGTTACTTTTTTTTTCTTTGTTGCTTTATTTAACATTATTATGCAGCAGTTTTTAGTAGTAAAAAACCAAAACAAAGGCAAAGGCACACACCAACAAACTTGATATGGAAACGCTATTTATTTACAGTAGGACATAAAAGCATGACATAAAATACTGAGGCAGAACCCCTACGTATCGACCCAACAAACAGGTCTTCGTCCACTATCTGAAGAAAACCCGTTTTTTGGGTTGATACATAAGGGTTCTGCCTCAGTGTTTTATGTCATGCTTCTATGTCCCAAATACATAGTGTTTCCATATTTTTTGGTATGTGCCTAGCCTTCACTTTTTTTTTTTTTGCTGTGTTTCACTTTTGGCTGGAGCACCTTTGTGACAGCATAATTGCACTTCTTTCTCTTGCCTTCTGCCACAGTTTTTAGTAGTAATTGGCAGAACACCACCTGTCAGTGCTGACAAAACAGTGATTTAAAACTGCTTTACAGACATTTTATTGTGGTTGTGACAGAAGCATTCTAGAATTTTTATTTTAATTAGACTCAGAAAAAATAATCATCCATTGACATCCCCTTCCACCAGAATTGAATGCTTCCATTTACCTCCTGACAGGCTCTGCTATCAGGAGCTGGGGGTGCATAATGCATGATTATAAACTGGGACTATGGCTAAACCTTCCCATATATCTGGAATGATACCTGATGCCCGTAAAACACTGAACAGTTTGGTTTCCACCAACCTTTACCCTTTTGATGTATTTCAGCTGAGATCTAGTCCAGTCCAGGCACTTTACTTGGTTTATTTATTGATGCCTATCAGCACATCCTTCCATTTTAAATGCAATTCATTAATGGATGGAATGGAGAGGACTCCTCCACAGGGCAGCTACCTTGCCCACAGTGGATATGTTAAAGCCAGCAAGAGGGTTTGAAGCAATTTGTGCACAGGCCACCCTTAGATGTTTAAGCGAACACAGTGCAGAATGTTTATGTTCCTACAAACTCTGGTCATCCCTTGCATGTATTGTAATATTGTGCGGGTGGTTACCGACTCAGTCTCCAAGTTTTGTAACTGTTATTTATCCTCATACGTGAATTGTTGAATGGGTGTGGCGTGGTGACAGTAGCGTGGAACTGATTTGTTTAATACTGTCCAAAGGTTGCTTTTCTTGTTTGTTTGTTTTGTTTCATTTCCTCCAAGTCATGAAAGCAAAATAGTGATGGTGAAACAGTTAGTAGGAGCAGTCAGCAGGAGCTGGTGGGAAGGAAAAGAAACAGCCAGGGGATCGGGCAGTTGAAAATTTAGCTGAATAAGCACACTGGATAAGATGATGTTGGCAAATTATTATACTATTACTTGTATGTTCTATGGAATTCCCACGAATGGAGTTTGATCTAAAGAACTCCATATAAGGCAGATACAGTCATTTGCATAAATTCCAATTCATGGTGATGTTTAAAGGTTTTAGATGCCAGTATCCAAGGATATATTTTATTATAACATGGCTTCCTAAAATACTGTCTTCTGATTAGTCCAAATAGGTCATCTGACCGTGGATTAATGTCTGATATACCCACAGTTGCATGGTCACATGACTTTATTTCACTGTTTTTTTAGGTAAAACTAAAACAAAACATTGCCCATGTTATAAGAGGATTAACCCACTCCAGGGTATGGGTTTACTGAGCATTAATCCACGCCTGGATGGCCAAAATCACTCGGCTTCACCTCGTGATTTCAACCCCACCCCCAGGCATGGATTAATGCTCAGTAAACCCATACCATGGAGTGGGTTAATCCCTCCTTAGCTTGTTTATACAAGACACAGAAGTGCAGTAGAACAGCATTTTAGTAAAAACAAGCATTTGTCAATGCCGAATGTTTGCTTGCTGGCATTAGCAGTGGAAGTGCAGGAGGCAGACAGATGCAGTATAGGAATGGCTGTGAAGCATTGAACTGACCTCATTTCATAAGGAAATACGCTGAAATGGGTGCAGTATAGGAGAATGGGGTGAACTCTGGGGCCAAAGGTCCAAGGCGCACCTCGATGCCTGTCACTGGCTGCAGGGTGGGTGTGGGTTGGAATGGCATGAGCATTACTGTCGACAATCCCAAGTCACACCCCTGATGCCTGTCAGTCCCTACAGGGTAGAGAGTTATGGTGGAAAACCCTAATGCCCTGAGCGTTTCTTGGTATTTTTACTCCAAGTTTTCAACATGGGCTTTTTATGACTCCATCACATGAACAGTGACACTATCATTTCGTTAGCCGGAAGGTGATTTTGCACAGCGACTGCGCCATTTGGCGCCACAGATGCGAAAACACATTTTGAACAGGATGTGAAAAATGACAGTTGTACTGTTCATGAGAGGTGTAAACATTTTGAAAATCTGGAGTGAAAAAATAAAAAACTGGTAAAGTCACGAGTGCGTGTAGAAACTGTGCAACGCATACCCGTAATGTAATTAGTTTGGGGATTTTTACAGCAGATTTTCATCACAAGCACTTTGGGACCTCCACTCATGAACAGTGTCACTGTGATTTTCTTAATCTGTCCTGAACACTGATTTCCCACAGCGAACGCACTATTCTGCACCGGGAGTGCGAAAACACATTTTGGCAAGGGTATGAATAATTACAGTTGTACTGTTCATGAGGAGGTGTGGAAAATGCCAATGTTGAAAATGTGACTGAAAATATTACAAATTCGTGAACTTATGATGGTGCATGGAAACTGCGCAATGCACACTCGTAACACAGTCATTTTGTGGACTTTGGTCACCAAATTTTCAATATAGCCATTTTAAGGCCTCTGCTCATGAATAGTGACACTGTGATTTTCTTACTCTGTCCCGAACATTGATTTCGCACACTGACCGCGCCATTGTGCGCTACATGTGTGAAAACACATTTTGGGCTAGATGTAAAAAATGACAGCTGCACTGTTCATAAGAAGAAGAATAATAATCAGCATTTATATAGCACTTTTCGTACACAGTATCCCAAAGCGCCTTACAAGCAATGCTAGACTGGTAGTGAAGGGACTGAATGTGTGGTGGCGGCCATATCATACATCATCACCCACACACAGCCTGGATAATTGCATGAACCGGTTTATGGGAAGGGGAATGTTGGCCAGGACACCGGGAATGCTCCCTGCTCTTTGCGAAGAGTGCCCTGGGTTCTTTTACTTCCACCTGGACACCCACTAGGATAACACCAGGATGGGCAGAAGGGACCTCAGTTTAACGTCTCATCCGAAGGACGGCACACCCCAGCAGTACAGCATGCCCCAATACTGCACTCGGATGCCAGCGATTTGTAAGTGCAAGTCCAATCCTTGTGTGGGACGAGAACCCACGACCTTCTGGTCCAGAGGCGGATGTGCTACCAACTGAGCATATAGGTAAAAATCTGGGAGATTTAAGCCTCCCTGGAGTAGAGATAATTTTAAAGTAGCCTAATTCTGGGGTGGTTTTCCCCCATATAAAGTTCTGAAGGATTTTATTCCAAGAATTAAAGTAGAACTTGGAGGGAAAATATGGGATAGTCTGAAGGAGGTAGAGTATACAGGGCAGAATATTAATACGAATTATTGCTATTCTTTGATGGAGGGAGAAGCTAATTGAGGACCACCTAAGCAGATCGACCTGTATCTGGAGGGATATGGGTTCGAGATTGGATACTTCTAGGACCCCAGGGTTGGAGTGATATAGAGGCCAAGATATTTTATTTTGGTTGTTCGCCATTTAAAGGGGAAGGATTTTCGGAGGAGGGAGGAAGGAGAGAAATTAAAGGACAATATTTCAGTTTTATTTATATTAAGTTTAAAATCTGACAGTTTTTCAAAGAGGGATAAGATTTTCCATGTAGGTGGGATTGACTGATTGGGTGATAATAGTGTTAACATGATATGATCTGCAAATAATCCTCTTTTATATTCTATTTGGTCTAATGGGATTCCTTCTACTGTGGAGGTATTGCGGAGTAGGGCTGCTGAGGGTTCTATGAATAAGGCGAAGAGATCCGGGGAAAGGGGGTAGCCCTGCCTGGTCCCCCTACCAAGAGGGAAGGGCTGAGACAATGATCCATTAACTCGTAGATATGCTTTAGGGGAAATGGTATATTGTTTTTAAACAGGCAATAAATTGAGAGGGAAAGCGAAACATTTTGAGGGTTTCCCATAGGAAAAACCAGGATACACGATCGAACGCTTTTTCTGCATCTAAGCTAAGGAACACTGATGGGATTTGTCTTGTGCGGACAAACTCCTGGAGTAGAAGGACTCTACGTATATTATCTGAAGTATTCCTATTTTTAACGAATCCAGATTGGTCAGGGTGTATAATGTGGGGGATTATATTTTCTAGTCTAGTAGAGAGAATAGCCATATATATTTTATAGTCAACATTTAGTATTGAAATTGGGCGATATGATCTGGGGTCTGAAGGGTCTTTATTCATTTTTATTATTGGGGCTATGGTTGCGTAGTCCCATGAGGGAGGTCACCTCGAGAGACCTCATTGAAGGGGGCATGTAGTTTAGGTGTTAAATCTTTTTTGAGTTTTTTTGTACCACTCGGAAGTGTACCAATCTGGGCCCAGGCATTTCCCTGGTTTTGTTTTTTAATGGTTTATTCAATTTCCCGTACTGAAATTGGGGCATTTAAGGAATTCATTTGAAGGGGGGAGAGGGTTAGTAGGTTAACTTGTTTAAGGAATTGTATTATTTCTGTTTGATTAGGGTTGTTAGAGGGGGAATATAGTTTTGTGTAATAATCTGTGAAGGCCTTTTGGATATGGGGCAGGGAATGGTGGGCCTGTCCTGAAATGGGGTTTTTAAGTCTAAGTATTGTTGAGGTAGCCTTGTTCGCTCTTAATCTACGAGCCAAATATTTAGTACTCCTGGGGCCTCCATCATGTATGGACTGACGTAAGTAGTATAGGGACTGCTGTATTTTATTATCTAGTATTTTTTGGAGGTCAGCTTTCGTAGCTCTTATTAGGAGCTGGAGGTCTGCGTCACCTTCCCTATATAATAACTGATAATTTTTTAGGAGATTGGAGATCCTATGGTATTCCAGGTCCCTTTCCTTGTTTTTCCTAGATGCATATAGTATTAGTTCTCCCTGGATTGTGGCTTTCATTGCATCCCATTGTATAGCACGGGATAGCTCAGGGTCTGAGTTTTCTGAGAAGAAGCGGGAGATCTTGGGAGGAAAGGTTTTTGATAAAGTCTTGATCAGATAGTGTAGCTGGGTTAAGTCCCCATAGGGTTTTCCTACCCTCCCGTCCCAAGTCCAACGAAATAATCAGTGGGTGATGATCTGATATCAGTTTGGGGCCTATGGTGATATCTTGGACGGAAGATAGATGTTCACATGTTGTGAGGATGTAATCTAATCTGGAATGCGTTTAAATCTGGGAGAGTAGCAGGTGTAACCCGGGGCTGAAGGGAGTATCCGTCGCCAGACATCGGTAAATCCTAAATGTTCTAGGGTTGAATTAAATTGTTTAGAGGTCCTGTTACTTCTATAATTTTGGGGTTTAGAGCAATCCAATTGAGGGGTCAGAGTTAGATTCAAGTCACCCCCATGACCAATTGTCCTTGCATTAAATCAAGTAGGAAGGATATGAATCTCCTGTATGTTGGAAAGGTGGATTGGGGAGGAAAGTATACACTAGCTAGGGTAAGTTGTTTACCGTATAGAAGACCCTGGATTATTACATAGCGGCCTGCTGCATCTATATGTGTTTGATGGATTTCTAGGGGTGCATTTCTTGGGATTAAGGTTACTGCACCCCTCTTCCTCCCTCCCTCTGGGGTGGGATGAGGCAACCACCTTGTATCTTCCTCCCCACTTCAACTTAAGGTGTTCAGTCTCGGAAAGATAGGTTTCTTGTAGAAATATTAGATCAGCGGACTGTCTAGATAAGTACTGCATCAGTCTAGCTCGTTTGATTGGGTTATGTATCCCACTTATGTTAAGAGATACTATTTTAACTGGATTTAGCGTGCCCAAGTTAAGAATGTGTAATTTTTAAGTTTGTATTTCTTTTCTCCCCACCAGGAAGAAGATGGAAAAAGTATTCCGGACCATGCTACCCCCTTCAGTGGACAGATGGACAAACTGGTCGTTGAACAGTAGTCTTTATAATGCTCCTGTTTCAATAAAACATATTCAAACATTATTAATCCTTTGTATAAGTGTTTTTTTCCCCCCTCCCCTTACAGCAACTCTTTAGGTGCCATATCAGACAATAAAACAACTGACCCCAAATTAGGTCCAAAAACTGTAACAAGAGTAAACATCTAGTGAACTGGGAAACGTTTAGTATCAATGGAGAACTTATATACACTTTAACCTCCAACTGGGAGGAGCCCGTCTGGAGCTTCTCTTGAGTTCTCCTAGTCGGGGAACCAAACGGACCCCGAGTGGAGAAAGGGGTTCTTAACTAGGTCCTGGACAGGATGGAATTCAGGATCAGGAGTAGAGCCCCTAAATGAGTGGTAGTAACCTCACTCCAAGAATGGTCCGGTAGCTTTGTTTTAATGAGTGACATACATAATTTGTGAGAGAAACTCACTACCTTGGTTGGGATGGATTTGGCAAACTGCATAGGGATTAGAAGAATAGGGATTCGGGGCTCATGGCTCAATGGGTCTATGGGGCTGATGAAATGGCCTTGCCCCAGTTGATTTCAGATTCCATTAGCTTAAAATAAGGAGAAGCACCCGGGGGGGGGGGGCCCGGCCCACACCCACTGGTGAAGATGCGACTGGAGATCAGGACATGGCTTGGGACGACAAAGTTATCCCACCATCGACTCCGGGGCATTGGAATGCGGGGAGGAAGACCAAGCCAGAGGCACCGGGACCGAGGGGGCGAGGCCACCCCCGTGAGTGCAAAGGGGCCTCTGCCCAACAGAGGCAGGCTAAAGGAGGTCCCACCCCCCACCCAGCCCGAGAACCCCACTTCGTAATTGGGTAAGCGGAGGTGATGCGGCCTGGGATCGTGGGATAGGGCCAGCCAGGGTATGCAGAAGATGAGCTACTACCCGACCTCGATTAGTCGATGTCGGGTCCACCCTCCTCCCCCAACCCCAGATGTCATGTGTCCAGCATCGCTAAGGCCTAGGCCGGCCGCTACAAGGCACACCCTACTAGTCAAGAGCCAACCGGGAGGCCCCCACCCTCCCCACCGCAGCCCAATACAAAAATCAGTGGTATGATGGCAGGCTAAATGACCTGTAAGAACAACCTGAGACATGCAGATCCTGCCCAAGGGTTATGTGCACAGTCCTGGCAAAGGGTCACTCTACTGACTTCTAGGAATGTTGGGTAGAAGGTGAGGGAGGATCCCAGGCTCCACCACCCCTGAGCAGGGCAAGAGGCAGTAGAGCGAGCTGGAGAGAAGGGGGGGTGAGGCCAACACTACATAAGAGCATTGGAAGGGGATGAATCAGGTCAGATGGCTCAAGATCCCCCACTAGTAGTTAGGCAGTTATGTGTTGGGCTGTCACTCCCCCCAGGCTGGGACGCCTCCCCAAGGGACCAGGCCCGAGGATAACCCTCAACAGACATAGGGGGATTCTGCAAAAGGTCTGGGAGGGGACCGCGACTCTGCACTATAGTTCAAGTTCTGAGCGAGGCTGGAGGTGTGCAGGAAGGCTGACCCATCCATGGACCAATTGATTTACAGGGGTCTCATACTGCTCCCAGGGCCTAAGCAGGGACCAGGGTTGGGACCCCGAGAAAGCGGAAGAGCCCGAGCAGCGAGGCAAGGGGTCCAGGAACAGAACTAATACGGGACAATCAAGAGTAGCACACCCTCGCAGTGACCATCCCCCACCCTGCCAATTGGGGGGGGGAGACAGAACGCAGCCTCGACAGCGGGGATCCCCGACAAGAGATCCAGGGGGAGTGAGGGACCACCGATGGGGAACCAAACGAAAGAGCCCGTGACAGGCAATGCTGCAGGAGGGGCTCTCTCTCAGTCCCACCCCCAACCACCCTTCACAAACACTGCCCCGGGTATTCCATCCCAGCCCCCACCCTCCCCACCCCCAACAGCAAGTAGGCCTTCCCAGAAGGAGAACAGCCTCAGGAGTTAAGTTTTGTTGAGCCCAACACGACCCGGTTGTTTCACTATCCAGCTCCCCGAGACACCTGCAGTGCTATCGTGGAGTCGTAAAAACTGCTAACAACCTGTAATGGCCCCATAATAAGGCTTGGTGTAGCAACAAGCAAAGATAAAAATCAGGGTAGTGAAGTTTAAAGAAACAAGTCCAGAACAGTCCTGCAGGCAGTGTGAGAGGGCCTAGCACAAGACTCTGTCTGAGCTAAGGGGGGGAGAGGGAAAGCGCCGCGCCATCCGTCCCCGCGGAACGTTCCCCTGGAGGCGCAGTTTTTGTAGTTAGGAAGAATCCCCCACCTTCCAAAAAAAACACTTGTTACCAGTGAGAAAAGACAGATAGGGCTCAAGCAGGAAGAAGAAGCTTGGTCGTTTTTATTCACATTTAGTTGAGTTCCTCTAGGACACGGCAGGCGCTCCCTCCATCCCCGCACCACGACCATCCCCCCCCTCAGCCCAGCGAGACCACTTTAAACCTCTTCACTCACCCTCTTCAATTAAGGGTTTATTTTTTATTTTTTTCCTTTTTTGACTAAGAGTCAGACAGGATTAGCCGGGTTACGGAACTGCTGGAGCTGCTGAATAAGGTCAGTGATCAACTTGGTGGCTGGAGCTCTTGCTGATTCTGCTTCCTTAGGATGGGCTTGGCAGGTTGAGAAATTAACTCCTTGACCTTATCCGAGATAATGCCTCTTGACTGAAGATCTATCGCTGCTTTACTTGCTGATGAGTAAACCAGGGTACCAGAGGGGCGATGGACCAGCAGCTTGGCAGGGCAGGGAGTCTTAAATTTAATTTGTTTTGATCGTAGGATTGAGGAGAGGGGGCTGTACTCTCCACGCTGCTTTTGAGTCAGGGGTGCATATTTGTTATCAAAAAGAAGACAAGACTGGCCCCACATCACCTTTACCTTTCTCCATGCTTTGTTTAGGAGGGTTTCTTTAGTTTGGAAGCTGAGAAAGCGAATCAAAAAGGAACACGGCCTGGCATCTGGGCGGGAAGGCTTGGGGCCTAAGGCACGGTGGGCCCTTTCGATGTCGAGCTGAAACTCCGGTTCAAGTGAAAGTACCAGGCGTAAGAGTTAATCAGCGTACGCCCTTGGATCATTACCCTCATCGCCCTCCAGGATTCCAAATATTCTAATATTTCGGCACCGACTCCTCTTTTCCGTATCTTCTTGACGAGCAGATATAGTGATTTGTTCAGAAAGTATAGCCCAGACAGATGCCTCGAGGTCTTCTATGTGGTTGGAGTTACGAGAGATTTGAAGGTCTGCCTCTGAAATCTTGTTTTCAAGGTGGGAGATTTCCTGGCGCAAGTTGTGTAAGGATTCTCTTACTTCGCCTCTAAAATCGGAAATGGCTTGTAGTAGTGTGTCTGTTGAAGCCTCAGTGTTCCACCTGCTAGCCTTCGGTCTAGGGAGTTTTCTCTCTGGGCCTGGAGTGTTCTTAGAGCAGGCCTCTCCCTTGTCGGAATGCAGGTCTTCTGTTTCTGTGTTGTCGGCAAGCGGCAGGTATCGATTCCGGGAAGGTTTTGCCATTTTAGCTTGATTAACGAGCAATGCTTAGTAAGGAGAGGTAAGGAGAGGTTTAATTACCAGTATTTATGCGTATTTACTCGTTATTTTAAAATCAAGGGTAGGAGTTCTCATGAAACGTGGCTTCATGGAGGCATGCCGGAATCGGAAGTCCAGTGAGTATGTAATTTTCATATCTTCCAAGAGTCACTCTTCAACATTCATTACTGGTGGGTCTGAGTGCCAAGTTTACCACCAAGGGCGGTGCTGGCCAAACCTGAGGGAAATGGTTGTTCCCTCAGCCTTTGTGGAGGAAAAACACACAGCGGCAGAGGACTCTTACAGGCATGGTGAGGCCCGAGACTGGTCAGGGGCAGGTGGAGGCTCCTGTGGCCTGGGAGCAGGAACCCTGTGGGAGAAAAGTGATCCCTCTGGAAGTGTGAGGCAATCACCTTATGCCAGGCCAAGGGTGACAACCCTGAAAAACACAGCCACGCCATCTGCCTAATGCAGACCACAATTCCCACTAACCTGGAGGCTACCTCACTTGACGTCATAGAACGTCTTTGCCTGGTATCTCGCCAGCTCCAGGCCCTATGCAGAAAGGTGTATGGCTTGTCTAGTTTGCTCACAGCCCAGCAAGGATGCCAGGAGCTGTCCCAGCATCGCAAGCAGGTGCCTGCCACAGGATGCCTGGTGCGCTTGGTGAGCCAAGATGCACAACATGGTGTGTGCCGCTGGGAAGGCTCTTCGACCCCAAGCATCAAACTGAGCTAAGTCCAGCACTGGGTGCCCATTCCCAGAGAGGGTGTCCAGGAGCTGGACTCCTGAAGTGGGGTGTGGCATAGCTCCTGGAGATCCCAGAGGCATGCAATACATACATTGGATGTCCCTCAGGGCTGGAAAGAGGGCAGAGAGACATCTCTCAACACCTTCACAAAATGCCTGGGCCACACAGGTCATAGTCATGACTGTACTCCCCAAGGATGGACAGTGTCAGACATGCAGGATTGAGGCCAGAGAAATGGGACAGCTGCAGATCCCTCATCATCTCTGAAAAGAACTGCTGGTAACGAGAGTACTCAGCATTGGAGGATAGATGGAGGGAAGAGTCCTCTTCCTCAGAGGAGGAAGATGAAGATGAGGAGAAATGGGCTAAGGAGGTGGCAGCACCGAGGTTTCAGGCTGGAAAATAGCCTAGTCTAGTGCCCTCAGGTAAGTTGGGAAGGCACTTGCCAAAACCATGAATTGGTCCCACGGCAAGGACCCGATATGCCCAAGAGAGCAGATGGGGGAGGCAGAGGAGGTGGCCCTGACAGACCAGACCAGGTCCTCTGCCAGGGCTATGAGAGCGAACAGGGGGCCTCACTTGAGGGCAGAGCCTGAGCAGCACGTCCTCCTGTGAACGCCTGACCATTGAGGGGTGGACCTGAAGACATAAGAGATGCAGTGCCGCAGCTGGCACCGGACTGAGAAGTACCCAGGGGTGACACCGAGGACATCAAAAGCCTAGCACTAGGCCCAGAAAAGCCGCTTTCATCGCCAGAGGCCAGAAGCCAGTCGGGATCATCCCAGTCCCCATCCCCCAGGTCCTCCAACCGCTCAGGGGATGAGATACAGAAGATCTCCACTGGGTTCCTGGCTTCAGAGACCTTTCCTCTCTTGGTACCACAAGCGGTATCAGGAGGTTACCCAGCCACACAGGCGATGCCGCTCCACCCACTGGTACCAGCCTCAATGCCAGGAGCCGAAACAGCACAGGGCCACAGCCCCCCAAGGAATTCGCCAGTGTAGGCCCAATGTATAGCTCCAACCTCGCCACTGGGGGCATCTGGACCCCTACGGGGGTGTCGGACTTGGAGAGGTGCACAACCAGTCCCTTAGATGGGTCCGGCTGTCCGACATACCCCTTCCCCATGCTCTCGGTCTCAGTGAGACGAGGACAAGAAGAGGCCTGGCCTCCCTCAGCACATGTAGTACTGGGGAGAGGCTCAAGGGAAGAGCCCAGGGACCTTACCTTGGAGTCCCACGTATGACGTCTGCCTCTGAAAGTGGGGGGCGACCAACCCCACTTCATCGTGTGGCTCTCTAAAGTGCAGAAGTCCACCGAGAAGCAGGCATCACAGTGGTCCATATTGTGTTCTGCCCCAAGGCAGGTCTAGCAATGTTCATGCCGGTCTCTGACGGACATGTTTCTCCCACAAGGGCACTGACACATACTGGGAAACTCCATCTTCTTGTCTGACTTCTTGGATTTTTTAGGCCCCTGAGACCCAGTCATGACTGACTATGGAAAAGAAGCAAAAATCAGCAAAAACAGGGCTTGGCACTGTAAAATGGGGCAGGAAGGAAAGCAGCAAAGTAAAATACTGAAAAGAAGGGATTACGGCATCAAGCAAGCAGTGACAAAAAGAACTAGGACAAACTACGCAGCTGCAAATAGTGAACACTCCCACAGAGTGTTACCTTGATGGCAGGACGAACAGAACTGAAGAAGGCAAGGGGCCGGCGTCTTTTACTGGCCAGCCCGCGAGCACCACATCATATATTCACCACATGGGTGGCCCTGTCCCTGACGTCGGTCCCCTAGCTCTGAAGTTTCAAAGGTGTATGCTCTCACAGGGTTCTGATGCTTCCGGCACAGACTCACCAGTAATGAATGGTGAAGACTGATCCTTGGAAGATCTCTACCATATTTCAAAACAAACACATGAAACAATACACTGGGGTGTGATGGAGCGTATGTCTGTCATGCTCCTTTCACAGGTCAACTGCTTCACAACCCTGCAACACAGACAATGCAGTTTTGACAACGGCTGTGGTGGGATTTGTACCAAATCCCTTTGGTTTTAAAGTTGGCCCTTTAAGGCCTCACTGCACTGGATGTTCAACCTGTTTGCTGTCTTTCAAGGGGGCGAAAGTGTTAACAAGCAACACTTGAACCCAATAAAGAGAGAAGGGTGACCAAGAAGGAAGTTTCTGTTTTAGTGAGATGCAAGTAGAGACTGTAAGAGACTGAACTGCAAGACATTGCTCTTACGCTGAATACAAGCTGTTTGTTTCTTTTTCCTGATAATGAAAGTAGAGCAGATATCATTCAATTTAAACCGGTGCCCAATGTTATCTTCAAGAGTGTTCCCCAGAAGCCGCCTGGTTCGCTACCCTGTTATATGGGGATGTTAAAACAGATCACACACATGCCCAAATTTCTAACTACTGTATACTAAAAAGTATAAAAGCAAGGCTTATGTTTCCATTACATTGTTTACTGATAACAGAACTACCAAATACTTTTCATTTATTTATTTTCTCAGCTAGTAGCATTGATTGTTTCCAGGCAGACCAGATGGACCACTAATCCTTTCCTGCCATCACTGTATATGTTTCTAAGTTTTGTTTTCACTCTCTCCACTCTCCTTTTATTAATGTCTCATGTTACATAACTGTATATTTTCTGTCTAATATTACTGTATCGTTCACCAGTGCAAAGCATTGTGGGATGCTTTAGTATGAATCACGGTATGACGCTATATAAAATTGTGTTGCATTGCAGTGTAACAGAAAAACAAAAACCATGAATGATTAATTTTGATTTTTTTTTTTTTTTATCTAGAACATTACTTTTATCAAGAACATTACTTTGCAAGGAATAACACACAACAGACCGTGGTTTAAATAGAGAATAATGTATGGGCAACTGTGTGGTTTTCTTTTCTTTGGGGTGTGATACTACATTAACCATGAGGCTGAAGGTCAAGCGGTTTATTTAGGTATTATATACTAAGGATGTGTAAAAAAAATTAGTTTGACTGTTACCCACATTTTATTTTATATGATGACTGGTTTTGTGTTTCCTCTTTCAGTGAAGTGTGAACAGCTTATTGCAGGTCTAAAAACAGCTGCGGTGGAGTGTGAGGTAATCTCCACTACACGCGTATACAGGTATGAGGGAGGGGGTGTAAATGAGACTTACATGTACTAGTTTTAGGTTGTAATCATACCTAACTAGTAATTATGCCATTAAAGGGACACTGTCAACTCCCTTATGCCTCAAAGTGTCCCTAGTTTAAACAAGCATTTGTCAATGCCGAATGCTGCTTGCTTGTATGTGCTGTTTAGGTATTTGGAAGTGACAGTTTCATGCCTTCCTCCCAAGACATCCACTGTGTCTTTCCGTTCAGTATTCACAGAAGAGTGGGAAGGGCATGGGCCACAGCAGTACAGCAGTTGCCAAGGGGGTGAAGAGGTGGACAATAGTCCATTCAAAGGCAAAAGAGTCCTGCAGGAGCTCACTAAACTGAAGACAGACAAAGCGATGGAACCAGATGGCATACGGCCAAGGATATTAACAGAACTGTGAAGGGAGATAGCAGTACCTCTGGCAGCCATGTTCACTGAGTCATTCAACATGAGTGAATTGGAGGAGGGAACATATGGTCCCTCTACACAAGTCCAGCAGCAGGGAGGAGGCAGGGAACAATAGGCCATTCAGCCTCACCTCAGTAGTGGGGAAGATCATGGAGACATTGCTTAAAGAAAGGATAGTGGGGCATCTAGATGCCATCGGAACCCAGGACCATAGACAACATGGATTCACAGTGGGACATCATGTCAGATAAATCTGGTTGATTTATTTGACTGGGTGACAAAGGAAGTGAATCAGGGTGGGGCAGTGGACAACGCTACCTTGATTTCAGCAAAGCCTTTGACACCATCCCATATGGAGGCTGATAAACTAGCTGGGTAGGCTGGACATGGGGGAAAGGGTGGTAAACTGGGTTAGAAACTGGCTAACAGACAGGAGGCAGAGAGTGGTGGTAAATGGTATGCAGTCTAGGGAGAGGGGGCTACCAGTGGGGTGCTGCAGGGATCGGTCCTGGGGCCAGTTCTGTTCAATGTCTTCATTAGTAATATTGCAGAACATCTGAAGGGAATTTTTTCACCAAATTTTCAACATAGCCATTTTAAGACCTCTGCTCATGAACAGTGTCACTGTGATTTTCTTAATTTGTCCCGTACATTGATTTCGCACACCGACTGCGCCATTGTGCGCTACATGGGCGGAAACATGTTTTGGGTGAGATGTGAAAAATGACAGCTGTACTACTCATAAGAAGGTGTGGTAAAATGGCAATGTTGAAAATCTGGAGTGAAAATACTGAAAATTCGCGAACTTACGAGCGCATAGGAACTGTACAATGCACGCTCGAAAAACAGTCATTTTTTGGAATTTTTTCACCAAATTTTCAACATAGTCATTTTAAGACCTTTGCTCATGAAGTGTGTCACTGTGATTTTCTTAATTTGTCCCGTACATTGATCTCGCACACCGACTGCGCCATTGTATGCTACATGGGCAGAAACACGCTTGGGTGAGATGTGAAAATGGCAGCTGTACTTACTCATAAGAAGGTGTGATAAAATGGCAATGTTGGAAATCTGGAGTGATAATATTGAAAATTATCAACTTTACGAAGTCTGTAGGAACTGCACAAACACACGCTCAGAAACAGTCATTTTTAGGAATTTTTCACCAAATTTTCAACATAGCCATTTTAAGACCTCTGCTCATGAACAGTGTCACTGTGATTTTCTTAATTTGTCCCGTGACATTGATTTCAAGACAATCGACTGCACCATTGTGCGCCACATAGGCGGAAACACATTTTGGGTGAGATGTGAAAATGACAGCTGTACTACTCATAAGAAGGTGGTAAAATGGCAATGTTGAAAATCTGGAGTGAAAATATTGAAAATTCGCCGAATCCTAGAGCGCTGAGGAACTGTACAACGACGCCAGAAACAGTCATTTTTGAATTTTTTCACCAAATTTTCAACATAGTCATTTTAAGACCTTTGCTCATGAACAGTGTCACTGTGATTTTCAATTTGTCCCGCACATTGATCTCGCACACCGATCATGCCACTGTGTGCTAAGTATGGGCAGAAACACGCTTTGGGTGAGATGTGAAAAATGGCAGCTGTACTACTCATAAGAAGGTGTGATAAAATGGCAATGTTGGAAATCTGGAGTGAAAATATTGAAAATTAGACTACAGCCCATCGGAACTGCCAAACGCACGCCGGAAACAGTCATTTTTAGGAATTTTTTCACCAAATTTCAAAATAGCCATTTTAAGACCTCTGCTCATGAACAGTGTCACTGTGATTTTCTTAATTTGTCCCGACACTGATTTCAAGACACCGATCATGCCCATTCAGCTATATGGGCGAAACACATTTTGGGTGAGATGAAAATGACAGCTGTACTACTCATAAGAAGGTGTGGTAAAATGGCAATGTTGAAAATCTGGAGTGAAAATATTGAAATTTCGTGAACTTACGAGCCTGGCGGAACTGCGCAACACGCCAGAAACAGTTTATTTTTTGGAATTTTGGCACCAAATTTTCAACATGGGGTTTTTGGGACCCTTCTCATGAATGATGTCACTGTCATGGCGTTATTCGCCCGGCGGGTGATTTCCCAGTCACTGGCGAAATCACCCTTCGGCCCGAATAACGGCATGACAGTGACATCATTCATGAGAAGGGTCCCAAAACCCCATGTTGAAAATTTGTGCAAAAATTCCCAAAATGCCTGAGATATGCAACAGTTGAAACCTCTCATCTAGCCCATTATACAGCTTACCGGGCATTTCCTCAGTTCGCGGTCGGCTTTGAAGAGTGCAGACGGTTCCCGGTCCACCAAGATCGCCGCTACCGGAGTCCGAGGTAAGTATGGGGTGAGGAGGTGGGAGGCTGGGGGCGCAGTGGCTGGGTGCGGTTGTGGGGTTGGGAGACCGCCAGCAGGACCATTTTTTCTTTACAGGTTGAACTAAAACAAATAGACGACGTTGGATGTTTGCCACGCTGGGGTGGGCTCCAGCATGGCACAAGGACTTGGGGGCGCTCAGCTGACGGGGATTGGCACCCTGCCGGCCTAAAGAATAGTTCGCCACGCTGGGTGGGCTCCCAGCGTGCAAGCCAACGGGATTGGGCACCCTGTCGGCTATATGATTAGTTGCCACGCTGGGGTGGGCACCCAGCTGGCATTTTGAAGCCTTTGGGGAAGGCGGAAATGAGCACAGCCGACGGATTGGGCACCCTGCTGGCTATACAGTGCGGGGGGCGCAGACGCTGCATGGCGCTGCGGGCGGTGTGGGGGAGCGCGCATGAGCAGGCGATATCTTATCGCTGCTCACCAGCCGTAGCTCCCCTTTCAATCTGAAAGGCCACTGCATTTTGGAGCGTGTCACAGACAGCTCCAAAATGCATTGGCTTACAGGGGCCCCGCCTGCCAGCACACTGACTGAATTGGAGGAGGAGGTGACACACCTCCGAAATCTCCGATGATGGCACTATGTTTCTTACACATGCGTGCAAGCAACATAAAAACACATTTTATGATTGCCAACATTCTGTAAAGACTGCTGATGTAGCTGGTAGTTTGATTCTGACTCTTTTTTCTTTAAAAAATGAAAAACAGACTGCCCACCATACTGGTGTTACTGTTTGCATTTCTTGATCAGCTCCAACTGCATCTTTCCTGGACTTGGGAACACCCCCAACACAGTCTAGCCCCTCATGATGCAGTGGGAGGAAAGCAACCTAATGAATCATGAGTGACTGCACTGTTCGAGTGTTTTTCTAATGCTCAGGATGTATGCAGTAAGAACAGATCCAGGATTATAAACAAAACAAGGTTGTTTATAAATACACATTACCATGCATTTCAGTTCTACTAAATAAGTAGGCAGACAAAACAAACGGCAACATCAATGAATTTTAGAGAAGGTAAGCAATCATAAAATGTAGGTTTTTAACTAGAAATAATATGATGAAAAACAGGTTGGCAGTATCCCTTTAACAAATGTCATTGGGTTGAGCCTGAGGTGCAGACCACTAGCAGATATAGCTATGTAGC
The DNA here is from genome assembly GCA_016271365.2 of Neoceratodus forsteri. Lineage (NCBI taxonomy): Eukaryota > Metazoa > Chordata > Ceratodontiformes > Ceratodontidae > Neoceratodus > Neoceratodus forsteri. The sequence goes on along the minus strand of CM057454.1, from coordinate 675,765,147 downwards.
GAAGTAGCACCCGCTACCTCCTTAGGCTAGAAAACCTTACTTCTTGTAGCCTAATCTGAGCTTTATAAGGGCACATTTTACATTTTGGGGGAAAACTGTTATCCCCTTGACAGAACTGCTAACTGCCTTAAAAAAATTCTAGGTCAACCCCTGACGCAGCCAAGGGACTTCAACCACCTGGGACGGTAATGTAACAGACTCTCCAAACTTAGCATCATATTAATCCATTTATAAAATTATTTTAGTTTTGTAAAAAAACATTACACTTTATACTCTGTTTTCTCTGTGAGGAAGAGAATAAAATAAGATATTTTATCTCACCCCAATCCTGACCTCATAGTGTGAAGTTCACTTCAACCGTTCCAGAAGAAGTACTTACCAGACACCATTTTATAATCTATCTGCATACAAAACTCAAAATGAAGCATCCAAGGTTTTATTTATTTATTTTTTTTTGCTATCCTACGGTGTAACACAATTTTATATAGCATCACTCACACTAAAGCATCCCAAATGGTACAGCCTTCCCTGTCTCTGTCTCTGTCCCTTATTTATGGAACAGCCTCCCCATGAATATTCAGACCGCCACCTTGGTCCCCATTTTCAAAAATAAACTGAAAACTTGGTTGTGTAGTCAAGCCTTTCCAGGAACCTGACTGAGACTTGACTTTAACCTGTTTGACTGGTACATTTCTTATTTAATGTTTTTATCTGAATCTTTACTATTGTTAACTGATGTATTTGATCGTTTGTTAATTTTATTATTATTGCATTGTACTGCGTCTTAGTTCTTAGAAAGACATATCTGAATATCTGTCTGCCAGTCTGTCTGTCTGTCTATCTATCTACACAGAAAGATTTGGCTGCATCTCGCCACTTTATCTGTACTCTGATTAAACAGATGCAACTCCTATGCTGGTGTTACACCATCCAGTACAGGTGCAAGCATTACAGAAACACAGCTGATGAGTCTCTACCATAGGACAGGCACTGGGTGTGGCATTTTGTTTATCAGGACAATCTCTGCATTTGAACAGGATTATATGCTCATGCTTAGCATGCACTAGGGTAATTCATATGGAGGAGGGGTGACATATCTTCAAACTGGCAGCAGTATAATTCCATAAAAGCAAAGGAAAACAAGCATTTGTCAATGCCGAATGTTTGCTTGCTGGCATTGGCATTGGTAGTGTAGAAGTTACAGAGCTGCATAATAGGAATGGCAGCGAAGTATTGAACTGAAGCCAACCCCACCACCACCCTGCAGAGAGTGACAGGCAATGGGGTGTGCCTTTAGGTCGTCAGACATAACGGCCACGCCATTTCACCACACCCTACCCTGCAGACACTGACAAGTGTCACGGTGTGCCTTGGGGGTCTTTGGCCATTATGCGCACCCCATTCCATCAGGAAATACGGTGAGATGGGTGCAGTATAGGAGAATGGGGTGAAGTTTGGGCCCGAAGAGTCCGAGGCACACCTTGATGCCTTTCACTGGCTGCAGGGTGTGGGTGGGGGTGGAATGGTATGAGCATTACAGGCAAGAATCTCAAGTCACACCCCTGATGCCTGTCATTCTCTACAGGGTGGGGCGTTAGGGACGGAAACCCTAATGCCTCAGGCATTCATTGGTATTTTCACTCCAAATTTTAACATGGTTTTTTTATGACCCCACCTCATGAACAGTGGCAATATCAGTTTGTTAGCCGAAAACTGCTTTTGCACAGTGAATACGGTATTTGGCACCACAGGTGCAAAAACACATTCCAAACAGGATGTGAAAAAAGACAGCAGTACTGTTCACGGGGAGGTGTAAAAAATGGCAATGTTGAAAATCTGCTGTGAAAATCTTTAAAAAAACTAGTGAAGTCACGAGCGTGCGTAGAAACTGTGCAATGCACACCCGTAATGTAATTAGTTTGGGGATTTTTTTTACAGCAGATTGTTAACACAGGCATTTTGGGACCTCGATCATGAACAGTGTCAGTGTGATTTTCTTTATCTGTCCCGAACAATGATTTCCCACAGCGACCACGCATTTCTGTGCTGAAAGTGTGAAAACACATTTCGGCCATGTCGTGGAAAATGACAGCTGTACTGTTCCTAAGGAGGTGTGGAAAAATGCCACTGGTGAAAATCTGGACTGAAAATATTACAAATTCATGAACTTACGAGGGTGTGTGGAAACTGCGCAATGCTCACTCGTAACACAGTCATTTTATGGAGTTTCCTCACCAAATTTTCAACATAGCCATTTTAAGACCTCTGCTCATGATCAGTGTCACTGTGATTTTCTTAATCTGTCCCAAACATTGTTTTCGCACACCGACTGTACCATCGTGCGCTACATGTGCGGAAACACATTTTGGGTGAGATGTGAAAAATGGTAGCTGTACTGCTCATGAGGAAGTGCGGTAAAATGGCACTGTTGAAAATCTGGTGTGCAAATATTACAAATTCGCAAACTTGCCAGCGTGCGTAGGAACTGCGCAACGTGCGCTCCTAAAACAGTCATTTTTGGGAATTTTTTCACCAAATTTTCAACATAGCTATTTTAACACGTCTGCTCATGACCAGTGTCACTGTGATTTTCTTAATGTGTACCATACATTGATTTCGCACACCGACTGCGCCACTGTGCGCTACATGGGCGGAAACACATTGTGGGAGAGGTGTGAAAAATGACAGCTGTACTGCTCATAAGGAGGTGTAGTAAAATGGCAATGTTTAAAATATGGAGTGAAAATATTGAAAATGCGATGACCCATTTAGGCCGCATGTGAGGGAACCTGCAACGCATTAATTTGTAAAACAGTCATTTTTAGAATTTTTTCACCAAATTTTCAACATAGCCATTTTAAGACCTCTACTCATGAACAGTGTCACTGTGATTTTCTTAATGTGTCCCGTATATTGATTTCAAGACACCAATTGCGCCTAATGTGCACTACATGGGCGAAACACGCTTTGGGTGAGATGTGAAAAATGACAGCTGTACTGGTCATAAGGAGGTGTGGTAAAATGGCAATGTTGAAAATCTGGAGTGAAAAATATTGAAAATTTGCAAACTTAAGGATGCGTAGGAACTGCATAGCGCTGCGCTAAATAAAACAGTCATTTTACGAATTTTCACCAAATTTTCAACATAGCCATTTTAAGACCTCTACTTATGAACAGTGTCACTGTGATTTTCTTAATGTGTCCCATACATTGATTTCGCACACCGACTGCGCCACTGTGCGCTACATGGGCGGAAACACGTTTTGCGTGAGATGTGAAAAATGACAGCTGTACTGCTCATAAGAAGGTGGTAAAATGGCAATGTTGAAAATCTGGAGGAAAATATTGAAAAATTACGACTTATGAGCGCAAGGAAATCATGAATTGACGCTTTTGAAATAGTCATTTTTAGAGTTTTTCACCAAATTTTCAATATAGGCTTTTTGAGAGCCCACCTTATGAACACTGGCAGTGTCGTTTCATTACTCAGTCCCGAAGGTGATTTCGCGCAGTGACTGCGAAATCGCCCTTCGGGCCCGAATAACGCCATGACAGTGCAAGAATTCATGAGGAGGGGTCCTAAAAATACATGTGGAAAATTTAGCCCAAAATTCCCAAAAATGCCTGAGATATGCAACAAAGTTGAAAAAACCCTATTTATTCTATTATACAGCTTACTGGCATTTCCTCAGTTCGCAGTCGACTTTGAAGAGAGCAGATGTGTTCCCGGTCCACCGATGATCATCGCGCCGCGCTCCGGAGGTAAGTATGGGGTGAGGGAGGTGTGGGGAGGTAGGGTGCACAGTGGGTGGGTGCGGGTTGTGGGGGGGGTGTGGAGACTGCAAGGGAAGGTTTTCTTCTTTACAGGTCTTTACAGGTTTTTAGATGACGCAGGATGTTTGCCACGCTGGGATGGGTTCCAGCATGGCAGCTGGAAAGGCTGTTTGGGGCTGGAGCCGACGGGGATTGGGCACCCTGCCGGCCATATCGATAAGTTTTGCCACGCTGGGGTGGACTCCAGCGTGGCACATGGAAAGCTTTTTGGGGGCGGCAGTCGGGAGCAGATGGGGATTGGGAACCCCGTTGGCTATGACAGTTTTCTTGCCACGCTAGTGGGCTCTCAGCGTGGCACCTGGACAGCTGTTGTTGGGGGAAGCGTGGAGCCGACGGGATGAGCACCCTCTGCCGGCCACACAGTGTCTGCATGGGGGAGGAGCACATCAGCAGGTAATATGCGTGCTTATGCAGGTGGGGGAGAGCTCTGCTCACTGGAAGCGGAGCTCTCCCTTTCAACTGTATGCCACTGCATTTTCCTGCTGTCATAGACAGCTGCAGCAGTGATTGGCGCACTGTGACCGTACCTGCAAACACACTGACTGAATTGGAAGAGGCTGACACACCTCTAGAAAACTCGTATGATTGCACTATGTTTCTTGCACATGCGTGCAAGCAAACGTAAAAATGAAGCACACCAGCACTCACTGGGCAGTACAGAGTCACTGATTTAGACAGAATTCTAGTTATTAAAATATATGTAGTCTAGTAATTAAATAAATATTTTAGTATTTTGAAGAGTCCTTACCTTTGTGGCATTTCGGTTTGCATAGTTGACACAAGCGTTGAGGCTCTGGTTTAACCACTAAGTGAAAGAGTACAACAATCCAGTTACACATCTCATCATAAGTTACCTTCTGTTGTCAGATTTAAACAGTTACTGTTTGGTCAACAATACTGCCCATCATACTGCCTACAAGCTGATGAATAGGAGCAATGTGAATCAGACTTAGAAACTTGCAGTTATGCACAATTTACTGTAAGTGTTCACCACATTGTGTCTTAAAAGTAGCAGTATTTATTAGTTGAAAAACATGTAATTATATATTTTTTTTAGCAATAATGCATTTCTTCTGGGGGACTTCAATTTGATTGATTGTTACCATATCACATACACGTTATAATGTTTGTTACGTTCATAGCAATAATGTATTTCTGATATCCTTTGATTAACCATCAGTGAAAGTTTAATTCCTTCAGATAGTTCTATAACCAGTTTCAGTAGTAGATTTTGTAATGAAGGACTCAAGTCAATAAATAGATTCATATTGTGTATGTATTGGAATAGTGCTATCACGCATCTCTGATGGTAAATAACACAGCATCACCTTTTTTTTGCTGCCATCTTTATGGTCCTGGTCATGCCTGAAAACAGTCCCTGGGACCACTGCACAGTCCCAGGGAACAAATAAATAAATAAATAAATTAAAAAGATGTTAAATTTTTTCACAATGGGAATGGGAGACAGCAAGCACTTTTAAACATTTCAACACCACATATCTTGGCTTGGGCATGAATTAAAATAAAAAGAAATATGTGTATACTGATGTTTTGCCAGTTACACATTATTGATAAAATGCTGTATGATGAATTTTTTTGCTAATAAATACTGCTGCTTTAATTAGCAACTCTGTATTGTAATAAAAAGCTTAAAAACGCACGATTTACACCAATTATGTTTTAACTTTACTGTTGTCTAGTTGTTTGTATTTTTTTTAATTCCCCTTGCTGTTGGTCTACTAAATATTGCAGATAATGCAGCAGTTATTCCACTGAGTCTTTCAAAGTGTGTCTGACTCTCCCCTGCTAATCACACAATTGCTGTTTGCGACATCACAGTCTGTTGTCGTGGTGAGCATTATGATGTCGTAAACAATGGCACTGTGAGGTTAACAGGGGAGAAGCAAAGGTTTTCTATACAGGCTTTTTAGATGAATTACCAAGATGTGGTGTAAATTTTGGAAAGGAACATTGAAAATGAAAAAAATGTATTCTCTAGCAAATTGTGACTGCTGAAACATTATATTTATGACAGCAAATGGTGAAGTGCAGAGTTGCTCTTTAATTGCATTTTTGAATTACTATGTACCATTTGAAAGTCTGCCTTTTTATTACACAACACTTCCATGACAATAGCATGTCACTTTGAACCCGGAAACAAGCCTTGGCTCAGTGTGCTTTCCTAGTTACCACTTTTTTCCTGCATAAATATACCTTAATCCAACTGAGTTTAATTTGTCTGTAAAGTAGGGTAGGCTACGTGAGCACACTGGTGCTTGACACAACTCAAATGACCCAAGGGTGGCACAAAGTTGATTTCTAGAAGAGGTGCCAAATAGCAAAATAAAAGAGAAACTGACATTTCGTAATTAGCTGTTTCTCTCTCTCTCTCTCTCATTCAAAACTAGTCTTGTAACACCAGCTTTTCTTTTTCCCATAATATTTTAGCCTCCAAACAAATCAACCTTCAGTCACCCCTTGGTCATTTCAAGTTGAAAATCAAAATCATGAAACTGAGCAGAAACTGCATACTGTCAAGGTTAGCAGTTCCAAACAGTAAAATTCACATTTGGATAGACACAGATTTATTGACTACCATGACAAATTCCAACGAATGAATGAGGAAATCCTGATTGTAAGTGTTAATCTTAAAAGTAAACAGTTTCAGTTCAGTTTACCAAAGTCCAAAAATCGTAACAGTACCAGGAAAAAGTTCTTATGAGTTTACAGTCCAGTAATAGCTGAAGTCCATTGGTTATCAGTTACATTTGCAAGTTTTGTACCACATATAATGGGCTCAATTTTCAAAGGCTCTTGGATCAACACAAGGGACTTGCATCAAAGGGTTTGATGCAAGAGGCAACTGGCTTCAAACTTTGCGACAAGAGCGATTTTAAAAGGAAGCTTGCCGCAACCCTCCCCAATGCAAGTCCCTTGCGCCAAATGCAGCAAGTTAGACTAGCCCCCCCCCTCATCTAACTTTGCACCAGTGGGGGAAACATTTTACCAGGCTTGCACCGAAGTTTTGGCCCAAGCTGCCGTAAAGTGAGGGAAATGTTGCAACTGCACCTACCCTTATAAAACAGGGTTGCATTGTGTCACAAGAGTTTGACGCAGCTACAGTAAACATTGTGACTGGCATAGTGCTTGACACAAGCCCTTTGTCAATCTTCTAAAATCAGCCCCTAAAAGTCAAATTAATTATTCATGAGGCCGAAAGGTGCTCTGATTAGCTGATGCACCTACCAGGCAGTAATCACTTAAAAAAGCTGCATTACTTACTAGTGATAGTAGGTCTTCAAGGGAATCTACTCCACAGAGCCACACCTTTGGAACTGTTAGCCATTAGCGTCAGGACCACTTGCACATTTCTGGCTAGCTGTGGCCATCTATTTTGACATATGTGGATGCCACCTTTGCAATGTGGGCTGTCCCTTACTCCTCAGTTTTCCACCCCACAAAAGCTTGGCATCTAATCATACTAACAGGAACTTTGAGAACAGAACCAGGCACAAAGGAATGGTGACTGAATCGGAATATTGGAGAATCCAAGCAAGGGCTTGGAATAGGGAAAAAAAAATGTGTAGTATCCAGCAAGTCTGCAACAGTATGCCACCCATAATACAGAAAGGGGAAAGGAGGGTGCATGAGCTGTGGCCCTACAGAGGCGATTCTCTTGAAGATTTATTGTTACTGGTAAGTAACACAACTAACTTCTTCGAGGGCATCTCCTCCATAGAGAAACAACTTTGGAATGACTCTCAAGCAGTAGATAAAGTGGGGTAGGGCCTTGTGGAGGAAATCTATAGGACCAGAGGGCAGAAGTCCTTGGAGGATGGTAAGGCCCACCTGTCACCAGGTCAAGACTGTAATGTTTAGCTGTGGACAGAACTCCACGTGGCAGCAACACAAATGTCAACAGTTGAGATATTATATAAACAAGTCACAGAAGCAGCCATGCCAAGCGTAGTGTAGCCATGGACTAAACCAGAAAGGCCTTTACTATGCTTCTGGTAAAAGCAAATGCAAGATTCCAACCTTTGGAAAGGTACTGCTTTGAAACAAGGGTCACCACCATCTGGTGAAAAAGTTCTGAGGACTCCCTGCAGACCTTTGTGTAGTCCAAACAGCAGTATAAAAATCCATATGGACATCTAGCGAACGCAAGAGAACGTCCCCATTATTACATAGATACATAGATACATAGACAGTGTCGGCAGATAAGGGCCTATGGCCCACCCAGTCTGCCCATTTAAGTTTGTAAGTTCAGTTTATGTTTTCCAGGAAGTCTGTTGCCCCTTACCCCTGACCTCCAGAATTCCTTTATGTCTATCCCATGCATTCTTAAATCCCGTGATTGTTTCAGCCCCCACCACTTCCTCTGGCAGGGTGTTCCACTTGTCCACCATCCGTTCTGTGAAGAAATTCTTCCTCACATTTCCTCTGAATCGTCCTCCCTCCAACTTCATCCCATGCCCTCTAGTCCTGGAACATTCTGAAGGGAAGAACCAGAAGGAATATAGTTTTACTCAGGGTGAAAGCAAAAGCTGCTTTATCGAGAAACCACGGGTTTCTGCTTATTTATTTATTTAAACGTTTTACCAGGAAAGCATACTGAGCGGGTTACTGCTCGATTCCAGATGCGTCTTGGGGGATAGGGACATGTGGAACATACAGTCATTAGAAGAGTGTACAAGAAATGCAACAAAGACACCCAGTCGAGGGTGAAAGTGAGGTAGAGAGGATCAACAACGAAAGCCTGGAGCTCAGGCACTTGCCCAGAAGTAAGTACCACAAGGAACAGCATCTTCTAGGACTTGCAGTGCAACTTGCAAGCGGCTGCCAATTCAAAAGGAGTCTTAGTAAGGGATTCCAAAACCAAGTTAAGTTCCCACACCAGTCTACTGACAGGGGGACATACTGTGTATGCAGAAAACCTTTAAGGAACCAGCATGACACCTCCAACTGAGCCAATATCTTGCTCCCTATGAGGGTATGAAAGTCTGAAATGTGGACCTTCACAGAAGCGTACAGGAGGGCAGAGTCCGATAGGGACATGAAGTAATCTAAGACCTGCTACACAGAAAGGGTCCAGTGAGTGTGAAGCACATCAAACAATAAAGCATTTCCATTTCAGAGAGTATGCATTCTGCACTGCATATATGGCTTGCAAGCTGCCAACGAAACATTCAAATCCTCTCGCCTGCTTCTGTGTCCATTCGTAGTACACAGACAACACTGTTCCCCTGCGGCTCTTCCTCTGCTTCAGACCTCAAGACCCATCTCTAACTGAATTTCAACATCCAGCACTGGTTTCAGGCCATCCAGTTGACCCTCAGTACTCCAAAAAAAATGGTCTCCATGACCTGTGGCATTAGGCAGAGATTTGCCACGCTCTCCCTTCCCCCCTCCATCCAGACCCTTGATGGTGTTGTGATTGAGGATGTCTCCTCATTTAAATACCTCAGGGGATGGCTGGTCGCTGGTGCAGCGGTAGCAGTATTGCTTGGGATGGCGACGACCTGGACTCAGAAGTGAACAAAGGATATTAGAGGGTCAGCTGGCGGGGGAGAGAAGATTGAGCATCTGTAGGACTGCACTCCGCCTCTGGTGGGGGAGGGTTGGCAGAGTGTGGCGCTTGTCTGGCCCCTGACAGAAGCTGTAGGAAAGGTAGCCCAGGCCCAAATATCAGGAATACATGGCAGATTGCGCAAGTCACATGAAAGTGCGTCGCATACGCCCGAATGTCACTGCATGCAATGCCTCCAGGGGCATTAAGAATTTGGAAAAGTGGCAGCAGGATGGTGATAAGCACATGCAGGCCTCACACCTGACTTGCTGGGCACGCCAGCCTGAAATGGATTCAGACCCCAGTGGTGGTTGGGGAACCCCACCAATCCCACTGGGGAGGTAAGTCCTGGGGATAGACGGCTGGTGGTAAATCCTCATGGCGTTCGGGATGGCGGGGCTAAGGCACTCTTCCAAAGGAGGCCAACCGAAGGAGATTAACAGAATAAGGGGAAAAAAATACCTCAGGGTATGGTTGGATTGTCATCTGCACTTCTCTACTCCTGTGGATGCCATCCATAAGAAGCTGCACCCTAAATTTCAGGCAGTTTACAGGAACAAAGCAAGCATCCCACTTCCTGTTCGGAGAGAGATCATCACAAAGATGACCTTATGTATCTTCATTTACGGCAACATTGTACAGCACTGCTCCCAAGTCCACCCTTACCAGGCTGGATCCTGTCTATAAAATCCAGAACTAAGCTTCACTCCCAACACAACAAAATGTGCTCAGACATGATAATGCTTCAGAACATTTTATTATCTCCTTCCATGGTCCCAAGTGGCTCAATGAACTCCCCCAAGGACCTGACAGAGTGTAGTAAGGTTAGCCAATTCAAATTAGGCCTCCGAGCTCACTTAGTCCAAGATAATGTCTGTAAATGTTTCCATAAACCCTAACAATATCAAGCCCTTGCCAAAGCCGAGATCCCTGGCTCCTTTCATACCACCCCTTCGAACACCAGTGTAAACTATTAAAATTATCCCCCCTCCCCCCAGTCACTGTTGCTTCCACCACGCTCTCTCCCTTCTCTTGACCTTCCCCACGCCACCCCACCTCCTTCTTCCTATCAGCTTCACCCTTTACCCCTCTCCCCACTCCTGGTATTCCCCTCCTCCACCAACTCCACTTCCCTTTGTTCACCCTACCATATTTCTCCTCCCCACACACACCCAGCCAGGCACTGACAAAGCCTTCTCTGACTGCTTCACTAATTCAAGAATGTTTTGGATTCTAGTCCTCTTGCTGTATTCTGCACTTACCCTGGCATAGCTTTACGCTACAATCTGCATCTGAAATGTAAACAGCTCTCTCTATTTCACACTGAACTCAAATCTCATCATGTTGTGTCCTGGGCTACCAGGTTCACTAAGTTCCTTTGCAACCAGTGTACTCATGTGGACCCTTTTGTAACTTGTAATGTAACTAACTACTGAATCTGTGTAACCTTCTGGAACCTTTGTAAATGAGTCCCTGACTTAAAGGTATTAATCCCAATCTGAAGTAAATAAATAAAACACTAAAACAGACATTACAAGTTAAAAGACATAAAGCTCAGTACCAGTCATCTGGGAAGTTGATGCTTCACCTGTAAAGACTTTTTCATGGGGCTGGGAGCTAGAGACTTCAAGTTGCTTAGTAGTCTCTAAGAGATGATGTCATAGCGGATTGACAGGTACAAGTATTATATACAATATGATAGTGCCAGTAACAAAAACTCACTAATACAGTATAAATACAAATATAAGTGCATGTTATTTATAAAACCCTATTAGTTAAGCAAAAATAGAGGTATTTCATATAATAAACCCCTTGGTGTAGGATGCTTACATAAACCCCTCAAGCTTTGCTCTCAGGGTTTATGTAGTATACCACACCTCAGATGTGGGATGCTTTTATAAATGCCTTGAGTTTTGCTCCCAGGATTTATGCAGCATCCCACACCACAGGTTTGTGTAAAATTTTCATTACACACACCTTTCCTTGTATTATTCTATATATAACTGTAACATTATTGATGTAACTTATTACTACCCTCTCCACATACCCCACCCCCGGACACTTCTGGAAATAAGCTGTTAGCTTAGTATGTTTTCCTGGTGAAACTCTTGAAGTAAATAAATGAACTCCATGTCTTAATCCACTCCCACACCTCAGATGTCTTTTCTATGTAAGCCATGGTTCGCAGTGCCTCCAATTTGTAACCCACTACCTGGCTAGCCTAGGTTCGGGGAGAAAACATTTGCTCAACATCAGGGCTAGGTTTGTACTTCTGATCAGGGGCACCCAAGTAATTCCAGACACAGGAAGCAATAACTGAAAATGTCCAAACCAGGAGTGGGATTCTAAAGTGTGGCTTTTATTCACTTCAACACAAGAATAACAAAGCAAGATGGACCCCCACATGGCTATACTCACTGGATATGCAGATCTACAGATGTAAGAACACATCTTCTTCATTGCACGTCAACCCTCAGGTTCTGAACACATCTGGGCTCACATGCCCGAACTGATACTCTTACTCTTGGATTCCCTGGCATGGCACCCTGGCCAGCACTAGGACACTTTTCTATATGGCATGGAGTTTGGTGGTGGCTCCCTCAACCACCCATGAGCGTTTTCTAGCTCTAAAGGGAAAACCTCATCCATAATCCCACGTCTGGGTACTTTCTGCAAACACTGCCCAAGTGCCTAGGGGGGAAACTACAGGTGCCCAAAGTGAATCCGTGGAGGTAAACCTGGTTACTCCAAATGGGGATCTCCCACCTCTTGTTCCCAAATCCATACCCGGCCATTCATTTGGAACAACACCTTTCCTCGAAACTACTGGTTGTAGATGCTATCTCGAAATGTATGACACCTTTAACATTCTACTCTGTATTTTGGTGGTGTCCTGACTCAAACAGTTCTGTTAGTGGCAATGGCCATCACTTAGACCCCCACTGTCTCAGATACTTCCAAGTCATACACAAAGTTAAAAGCACTGTACTTGGCTAGTCTCCTCCTGACCCCACAGTAAGCAGTTACTTTTACAACACTCTGTCTTGGTGAAACACATGGGGTTTGTGTCAGAGCAGACTCACCGTTGTATGCAGATGCCCCAGGGCTTCTCTCAAATGACAACACAAAATTCTCTGGTAACTCAGAACAAACTCTTGTCAGGCAGCTTTTCCCATTCCAGCAGGGCCAGGGGATTGCCCCTGCAATGCTGGATTCTTTCCCCCCATCCCTCCGGGGATGGGGCACTGGAACAACTCAGGGTGCGGTCTCTACCACTTCTGCTGGTATCTTCTGTGTTCTTCTCTAGATTGAGAACACACTGCCCCGTTACTGGTGTAGCTCTACGACAGCTAGGCTCTGAGGGGCTGCCAAATGCAGCACACCTCCTCCTTCTCTTGAGTCTGGCTGAAGACTGACTTTGAAATCCCCAACATTCTAACCTAACCCCTGCAGCCAACATTCCACTGTGGCTTATGCTGCTGTGAGAATTCTATAGTGATGTCATCCCTCCAGCTCAGCTGAGACTGAGGACAGAGTGAGACAGTGTGAAACCCATTTAACTGGTGTCTCACAAGCTGCCTTTCCCTGCCTGCCACTAGTTCTAAGTGGGATTCTAGTAACTCCGGGTGACAAGGGGGTTACATCTATAAATGGGAATTATCAAGCTAGGGTGAAAGGGGGGAACTCGTCATAGCATCTAGGGTACCTTAAGCATTAGAAAGAGGGATAGGGCAGACTGGATGGGCCACAAGGCCCTTATCTTTCTGACATTTACGTAAATGAGACATGTCTTCATCATAAGGCTCCAGACTCCCAGCTTTCTCTTTTGGGCTAGACCCAAATTAGGTAGCTACAGCTAAGAATGGAGGTGGGATAGTAATCTACACCTCATCATGTCTGCAAAACACCCTCACCTACAGCACACCTCCTACTAGGTATACTAATTCTCTAGTCCTCTTAGTCAGGTTTAATCAAGCCAGGTCACTGCCGAAAGGCTTCATCTACAGACCACTGCCAGTTAAATCCTCCGTTGAGGATCCAGTAACGTTCCCTGCTCATGTCGTCAGTTAATACCAGTTTGAAGCAGCTGTGCTTACTGACATTAACCTTCGCTGGGCACTGAAAAGCATCAAGCACTTTGGTTCCCTTGTGGAGTCAAGCCTATCCCAAGTCATCATAGAGCTTACCAACTGAAATGACAAGGATTCTGTTTGGTCTTCCACACTGTGTGGTTGCTGCAGGAATCCTAACCCACTGCTTCAGTGATAACTCTGCCACCTACAGTGTAAGGAAAATCAGGATCACCAACACCCCTCCCAAACTAACGATACACCCAGAATTCAGGCACCTTGATTATAAGGGCTTTCTGTATAATCTCAACTGTTTCCCACAAGAGTGTATGGATCTCGTCCCAGACATAGATTCTGCTTAGGCTTTCTTCACCTGTGAGTTTACTTGAGTCTGTGTGAACACCATGCCCCCATAGAGCCATCAGGGTGAAGGGCCAGCACTACCCCTGGATCTTCTCAGCACTCTTAGATCTCTGGTGCCCAAGTCATACAGATTAGGCTAGGTTCAGAAAATCTTGGGATCCTGTCATTGGCGACATTTATAGACAGCTGCAGAATCACTACAAATCCACCATCAGACGTGCCAAGGCCCAATACTTCCTGGACCTTCAGGATCATCATTACCATCACTTTTATTTATCTACATTCTCTGGAACCCAATCAGGCTGCATTACAGAGTACAAACCACACAATAAATAAATAAATACATAAATAAAAAATATAGCAAACTAGAATACACAACATAAATATCAAAATACATAAAACAATTTAGTTATGTATGACTGATTTACTCGTCCACAAAACAACTGAAATTACATTATAGAGCTCTTAAACAGCACAAAGACATCATCACCTAGCTATTACCAGCCCACCCCATGATAAACCTCTGGATGACCCATTTGACATAGCCAATGCCCTAACCCACTACTTCACCAACCTCATTTGGCCAAACCAACCCAACCACCAAGCCACAAGAAGGTGACACTCCCCCTCTTCCCAAATGCACCTCAGTTTGTATATTACCTCCCTCTCCTGCACCCTGCAGAACTATGCAAGGTACCCTCCACCTCAACCCCCAAGAGCATGAGACCAGGTAACCTGGAGCTAAAACTCCTCAGACTTGGTGCCTCCACACCTGACACACCTGTTACCAAATTATTTAACCTGTGTATCTCCACAGGCTGCCTACTGACTCTAGAAGAATGCCTGATGACACCCATACACCAAGGTGGCGATAGGCAGAATGCTAACAACTACTGTCCTATTTCAGTCTTCACAGGTCTGCTTAAACTCCTGGAGAGATCTGTCCCTTCTCATGACTTGCCTCAGCAATCAGTTTGCGTCATGCTCCTTTGGCACCCACCACCCCACCTTCCCCCCTTCCCCAACTCCTAGTCCCATGAGTTTCCCTAACAGTCACTATTAATGCAAGCTGCCTGACCATGCCCCCTCGCACCCCACCATTTACTCTAGCATGTCTTCTCTGCTCAGCCTCCCTCACCCCCATTTCTCCCTATACCTTATCGCCCTTGTTCCCCCACCCTTCACCTCCACTGCAGTACCTACCTCTCTCTTGTTCCTCCTTTCTTCACCCCACTGCCAGCTATCCCCGTCCCTCTGAACTACTAACAAGGCACTTTGTGGCTGCTTATCCCCCCCACCCTCATAGAGTGTTTTTCTTGTTATTTTAACTTGTACCTATGTTTTGAATTATCCTATAAGTTCTGAATCCAAGCTGTATCGTTCATTGTGATGTATCTTTGCTTTCTCCTATTGTACTCTGTTTTGCACTCTATGACAAGGAACCTTTGTAAAAGAGCTTGCGCTCAAAGGTATTTTCCAAATCACTAAATAAATAAATAATTAAATAAAATAAATAAATCTCTTGACTGTCTGCACTGCCAATTCCTCACCCCTTCCAGCCTGGCTTCTGACCCAGTCCTTCCACTGCCCCAGCCCACCTCAAGGTAAGAAGCAATAATCACAAAGTTGTGGAAAAGGGTTACAATACCAGCACTACAGACACTGACCAAACCACATCTTTTGACCAGGATGATCATCAGCACAACCACAGGAAACTCACAGAACTGGGGCTAGACCTTTAAACAATCTTGTGCCTCCCAATTTTCCTTGAGTCGCATATGCAGAAGGTTGCCCTGGGCACTGTCATCTTTAAACCAAAGCCCCTAAAGCAGGGCATACTCTAGGATTCAATACTGGGCCCCTGCTTTTCTCAATGTTCATCAATAACTTGTCCGCCTAATATGTCCGAAGCACAGTACACATGCTTATGAAGGAAACAATCCTCTATTGCAGCGGTCCCTCACTACTCTGCATAAAGAATGATCTGCAATCTGACTTCGCAGCCATGGAAGCCTGACTGAGAACAATCTCATTTTTTATTTATTTGACATTTTTGCTCTGGCGAAGCACAGTAAGCTGCAAAGCAGTTCACTTCTAGGTTTCCAGGTTTTGGGGGTAAGTAACAAGGAGAACAGTACACAATGTGCAGACATTTATTTATAAATAAACAAACAATAAATACCAGTAATTTGGTATGACATAAGATGTAGCAAGGCCAAGAAGACCAAAACCATGGTTAACAGCATCCAGCTGCAAATCTGCAACCTTGATTCCCCTTCACAGCCCCATGCAGGATAACAGAAGCGTAGAAACACCCCTCCCCGGCCCCAAGTGAAGTTTAAATGGTGTCAGCTTCAGCTGAGAGAAACAGCTTAATCAGCAGCAGCTGTGTGGGTTATAGCAACACAACATCTGGTCCAGGGACGGCACAATTAACATAAACAGGCAATATGATGGGTTACAAAGTGGATTGGATGGATTGGGAAAATGAGTAATAAGTGACAGAAGCAAAATAACATGGATAATGCAGGTTGATGTATCTAGAAGTAAATAATAAGGACAGAAGGTACAGACAGAATGGAAAGCATATTATACAATGGCAAGGATTATGCCAGTAATCTAATAGACTGCCATGCCCTAGAACCAGTGAAGTTATCTGACAGTAACATCACTGTAATCTAGTGCAGACACAGGAAAGATCACATAACAAGTTGGAAAAATCAATCCCTGTTCAAAACATGGAAAACCCAGCCACCACTGCAAGCTATATAAGATGCCATGGCTCCTCCCCCCCCACACACACACACACACACACGCACACTCCATCCTCGCTCCTCCAGGCAAGTCAGTACTCTGGAAGACAATCCTAAAAAAGAATTTAATTTGAGAAACAGCCACAGCCTGCGACCGGCTTCACTGCCGCTGCTTCTGTGCCTAAATGCAGCACTTGACCATTTCCCCAGAGAACTGCATGAAGAGACTCTCTGTTTAAGTTGAAAAATGAGTGTTCTCTACTGAAAACAATGCTTTAATTCCCTTCATCCATTTGATCAAGAGCAACTTATCGATCAAAACGAGAAACCAGAAGTGTCCACTTGGCTCCTTTGAGTGTGACAGAACTCAGTACAGCAGTTTTCTCGCGTAGTTTTTCACAAAAATAAAAGAAACAAAAGAAACCTCACACATCTTCACCCGGTCCCAGGGAAAGCAGCCAGACCAGGTCAATTAAATTGCAGGGGCAGCAAGAGTTCAACAATCAAAGAGAAGTGAGAGTGGGGGTGGGAGAGAGGCAGACAGAAGAAGCCCACTACACAAAAAAAGCAGCAGCACCATCTACTGGGCAAACAATACAGCAGTACTATTTTTCCTATATGGTGCATAATGAAGTTAGTGAAGTTGTGTGGAATTGTTAAGGAGGTATGGAGAAACAACACAATGATTTGTAAGTAGAAAGATTTGTTTTACTTTCTGTTCTAAGGAAGGCATACACATTATTAGGAAAATATATGGAGGTGTACATTTTAATGGAAGGAACAGGAAGCAATATAGGTTTACAAAAGAACCCCAGAGCAAATGCCACTGCTGTATGTGTTATTCCAGATGATACTGGCTGGGCAGCCAAACTTTAAAGAAAACACGATTGCACATACCCCAATAATGCAAAGCATCGTGGGAAACATATGCAAATCCCGATGGTATAGAAGGTGGCTGTACATTTATTTGCATTAGCATTTGCATAAGCTTATGGCTGTTTTTTTACTGTTTTATGTAATTATTTGTCATTGTTGATGTTTATATTTGATAAGTATTTGCGCTTTGATATACTGAAAAGTGCTTTATAAATAAATTTGATCACATGAAAAAGTAATGGCTGCCATATGTTCAGCCTTGAGATTACTTACACTGTTTTTTTCTTTGTTGTTTTTTAGAGAAACAGAGTTTTTGTCCATGAGGCAATATAAGTTATATTTAAGCAACGTGTTGATGGGGGAGTCACGTGATGCAGTCGAACTGGTAGCAGTGCTGATTTCAAGCTCCGTCCTACCGCCTCCTGCAAACTTCCTAAAGTTAATTTTACGAAAGTTTGAACGAACTACAAGTGACTTGTAAGTTTTGTTTCCCCTTCGTCTAGTGCAAGTTAGTCAAAGTTGATTGTTGCAAAGGCCTTTCGAGAGCATGGAGACCAAAATGAAGCAGGGGGCAATGCGGCATACTCCGCCTGCTACGCCAGAGAAATCCTCTAAAAAATCGAGAAGCCAGGGAATGGGAAACTCCGGCAAAATGATTAGCCCTAATCCCTCTGCGACTCCCTTGTCTGAAGAGAGATTTTTACAGGAGTTATTGCCGTTTCGGGAATCCCTGGCTGATATCGCTACGGAATTGAAGTCAATCAAGGGTGACCTTGCTGGCCTCCAGACAAGAATGGCTGATTCGGAGGCCAGAGTTTCCTCCCAGGAGAAATGGAGGGAGAAAATTGACCCTGAGATCGTCCTGCTTAGGCAGCAACTCCACAAGCTCCAGCTTAAGACAGAAGATCTGGAGGGGAGAAGTAGGAGGAACAATATCTTGATTATAGGGCTTCCCGAAGTGGAGGAAGGCGCCAATGCTATTGCTTTTGTACAGAAATTTCTTCACAAAGTAGTGGGACCCTCTCCTCTGAATCCTCACTACCATATAGAGAGAGCTCATCGTTCCTTCAGGCCAAAGCCTTCAGGGGGATCTCCTCCTCGACCTATCATCATTAAGTTCCTCAGCTTTATAGAGAAACAACATGTTATGGCCAAAGTGAAAGAGCTGCAGTCTGTTATTTGGGGATCCTCTAAAATTAGAATCACACAGGACCCCCCGCGAAATAAGGCAAAGGCGGGCTGCCTTTCATCCAGTTGTTAGCAAACTAATCACCGCCAGTATTCGCTTCAAGATGTCATACCCGGCCAGGCTGCAAGTAGCGATTGACAGCAACTGGTTTTCCCATGACTCACCAGAACAAGCTACGAAGGACCTTACTTCCCGACTACCTGATCTCTTCAAAGCTGGCTGAGCATATAGAGACTAAAGGGGGTCCAACTATGTTATTTTTTTAGGTTTTACTTGCTTATTAATGCAATCGAAGTGAATTACCTGCTAGGTTCCCAGCTGAGGGAGGGACGACGAGGTTTGGGCCTCAGTAGATGGTGTGGGGCCTGTTCTTTTCTTGCTAGGCCAAGCGCATGTCTTCAGGTGGGGGGGGGCCGGAACCTTAGTGCTGGCAAGTTTTTGTGGGTAGTTATTTAGGTGACGGACCGGGTTCGGTCCTACTAGTGCTCTGGTCCCCCGCTCAGATATGTGTCACTCAGGCAACTCCGTTTTTTGGGGTTTTTTTTTCTTTTTTCTCTTTTTTATTTTTATTGGCCCACGCTAAGTGACGGGTGCTGCTGTTTCTCTGGGAGAAGGGCTGACCTACCTTCCCTTTCGCCTGTCTGTCGTGGCAGATTCGTAGACTATAAGTGCTTCTGGTACATTAGGGTAAGTCAGGCACCTTGTATTAGACTAAGTATAAAATCAAGGTGAGTTTATAGGGGGAATAATATGGAATCGATGATTGCTTAATCAGTTTATAACCTGGTTTCATCAGGGTTAATGTTTCTGGATATACGGGACTGGAGGTCGCGATTAAGGGGGTCTACTTGTATTTTTCTTGAGTTATGTTCCCTTTGTCTATTAATGTAAATAGGGTTATTAACCTGCTGGTCTTCGGTTGAGGGGAAGATGAAGTGGTTTAGACCTTAATGGTGGGTGATGGGCCTATCCTGTTCTTACTAGGCCATAAGCACGCTTACTGGCAGGAGGGAAGGGATTAAAAATTTGGGGTTAGCACATGTTTGTGGGCAGTTGTTTAGGTACGGAATGGACTTGGTTCCACTAGCATCTTGGTCCCTTGGTCGGTTCCGTGGTACTGAGGCACTCAGATCTTATAAGGGATTCATACTAAGCATGGGCGGTGCAATATCCCTGTGAGAAGGGATGAAGCCACTTCCCTTTTGCCTGTTGGTGGTGGTAGATTCGGGGAATAGTGACATACTCATTAGGAGTACCAGGCACAAAAAGGGGAGTCAACAGCACTCTATTAAGATTAAATTACTAGATATGGTGTGAGTTTATAGGAGGAACAACACTATATAGAATATTGTCTGTTAGGGCTTATCAAAGTTCATTTTCTGGACACTTTTAAGGAGACAATGCGATTAAGATAATTACTTTTATGTAGGCTAGAAGATAGGGGCTGCGGGGGGCCGGAGGGGGGGAAGCTCGGGACCGAGGCACGCTCTGGGAGACCTGCATCGGGGGCTGAGATTTGGGGGGTATGGCATATCTCGAGGGAATCCAATTCTGGGGGGACATAGTAGGAGTTCGGTCAAACTCCTTTGTAATATGCGAAATAGATTCCTCATTTATAATAGATTGGGACATTTGGGTTTGTTGGTTGATCAAGATATTGCCATGAGGGTTTGGGCCCCAATTACCTGCCCAGGACCTTTAGAGTGGAAGTTTGGCTATATCTGGGGTCTTTATGTAAATAGATATGTTAGTTCTCTGGGGGTGGGGGAGGTTGTTTATGAGTCTGAGCCGAAATTACAGAACTTGTTTTATGGTTGTAAGGATAAGTTCGGCATAGTTTGTGGGGGCGGTTCATATGGGTTCTCTTTTGGGGAGGGGATGGGAGGGGGGTAGGGTTGGAGTGTGCCCCGTGGATTGGTTAATTTGGTTTATTAAATAAGACGGTGTTTCCTGGTTAATAGGGCAAGCTGTCAGCAATACCACTTAAAATTGCCACGTGGAATATAAGAGGTCTCAGAGACAGAATGAAGAGATATCAGGTATTTAAAAATTCTGAGATACTAAAAGTAGATATTCTTATGCTTCAAGAAACCCATTTATTAGAGACAGACGCACACTGGTTGCGTAGACAAGGCTTCTCTCAAGTTTTTGCCGCAAGTGGGTCGGCATCAAGTAGAGGAGTAGCTGTCATAGTAAAGAAACATGTAGCGTTTTTGGCAGAGGAGAAAGTAGTAGACCCAGAGGGAAGATTCATATTAATTAAATGTTCTCTCAGTAATAAGGTAGTTGTGCTGGGTTCCATTTATGGACCAATAGGAGGAGATGCTGAATTTATTATGGGCCTGGCAGACAAGATAGGTGGTATACTGCCTGCTCAATTAATTCTGGGTGGTGACTGGAATATCGCGCCATCCCAGGATCTGGATAGAATGTCTCTGCCACCAAAACCGCTTACTTCAGTTCAAAGGGCTCTAGCAGAGTTTAGGGAGCTCTTGGGACAATGTGACCCTTGGCATCTTCTTTACCCTTCGAGCCGAATGTTCTCCTTTTATTCACATGTTCATCTATCCTGGTCAAGAATAGATTATATTCTCATTAGTATCTCACTTCTGCCTGGTCTCTGTCAGACGGATATTGAACCTATTGTTCTATCAGACCATTCGGTTGCATGGCTGAAGCTCTCTCCAGACCTTAATCTCCAAAGAGATACTGCCTGGAGATTAAATACTCAGCTCCTGAAGGATGATCAAATAGTTTCCCATATTACAAGTTTGATTCTTTCCTTCATGGAGTGTAACAAAGGTTCTACATCTAGGGGGTTCAATATGGTGTGCCCTTAAATGCTATTATTAGGGAACTAATTAAATTAGCATCTAGGAGGAAGAGAAGTAGGGAGGCTAGGGCACTCTACCTGCTAGCCGTATTAAAGTTAGAAAACTCCTTACCTACACTCGCTCTTCCAACTCTATGGAAGCACTGTTAGCTTTAAAGAACGAATACGCAGATTTATTAAAAGAAAAGGCAGAGTATGCTATCTTAAAAACCCAGGCTAGGTACGTTGACCAAGGGGAAAAAGCTGGCCGATTGCTAGCCCTGAGATTACGGAAAATGGAAAGTTCAAGGCTGATCCCGGCTTTGCAGGTGCTGGATGGTACTATTAAAACTTCACCAAGGGATATCACCAAGGTTTTCGAGGACTTTTGCAGTTCTCTTTACAGCAAAAGTTCTACTCCAGCATCCTTGTTGGAGATCGAAAATTATTTGGACGGCTTGAGCCTGCCCTGTCTGCAAGCCCATCACAAATTAGCGTTGTCTTCCCCCATTTCCGTTTTGGAACTGGAAGAGGCAATTAAAGGGTTGGCATCAGACAAGTCACCGGGGCCTGATGGTTTCCCTTCCAACTTCTACAAAATTTTCCATAAAGAACTAGCCCCTCTTCTTCTTAATTTATATGAATATATGCACACTGCAGATACTTTTGATCCCACGTTATTGGAAGCCACGATAGTATTACTCCTCAAGCCGGATAAACCGCCAAAGGACCCTGCCAGCTACCGTCCCATTTCTCTGCTAAATTGCGATATTAAAATACTGATAAAAATTCTGGCTAACAGGGTCAAGAAGATCTGGACCCATTTGTTAAGCCCTGAACAAGCCGGTTTTGTGCAAGGCCATTCTTCGGCCGATCATCTTATAACCCTTTCACATATCTTTCATGCTGCTCAAGCATCTCAGACCCCTATGGCTCTAATCTCGTTAGATGCCGAGAAGGCCTTTGATCGAGTCAATTGGGACTTTCTCTGGGCCACGCTTAAAAAAATGGGTTTCCCTGTTACGTTTATCAGATGGATCCAGGCGGTGTACCGGTCCCCTTCCGGAAAAATCTACTGTAATGGGGTCTTTTCATCTCGGTTTTCGTTGTTTACTGGCACCAGACAAGGATGCCCATTATCCCCTTTTCTTTTTAACTTATATTTAGAGCCTCTTCTTCTCAATATTAAGCGGGCTTCATATGTACAAGGTTGCCCAGTGCACCAACACTCACTAATTTTGTCAGCATACGCAGACGATATTTTGCTCCATTTGGCGAATCCCGATACATCATTGGCTCATGCTTTACAAATTATTACACAGTATGGTCGGTTATCAAACTACAAGCTAAATCTTGCGAAATCAGAAATATTTCCTTTAAATGCATTTACCCATAAAGCCAATTTCTCCCAATTCGGGATGAAATGGTCTCCGCATTCGATTAAATATTTGGAATTGCATCTCTCTACAGATCCTGGGTTGCTCAAGAAACTTAATCTGGATGACTTAATGGTAAATATTCAACAGGACCTTCAAAGATGGGCCAAACTCCCTCTCTCGTTATGGGGCCGGGTTAGTATTATTAAGATGAACCTCCTGCCCCGCCTTTTTTACCCCTTAAATTTACTTAATTTGTGGCTCCCTTTATCCTATCTGCAGCGTTTCCACTCTATGCTTTCTAAATTTATTTGGCAGGGCAAGTGTCCTAGACGCTCCTTCCTTAAGCTCAGTCTCCCCAAAGACTTGGGTGGACTGCGCCTCCCTAATTTTATTTTGTAATATTGGGCCAGTCATTCGTCGAAGTTGGGGAGATGGTTGCTAGTTGGGGACAATGATTTCACTCCTATTTGTCTCCAGCTCGAAAGACAGATTCTGGATTCGAATAATCTCAATTCGCCTATTATTTTCTTTCTTTCCAATTCGACATTGCCAACCTTAATAAGGGAGTCGGCTATTGGTACCTCGCTCAAAGTTCTTGCTCAATGCTGGCACTTCTTTGGTATTTCATGTAAAGGGGACATGGCACAGCCCCTTGTTCTGAATCCTAATATTAGAATTGGCGGATTACTGATCCCATTGGGGTGGCTTCCTCAGTTTCAAGGGGCATTGATAGAAGGCCTCTTCTCGCATGGCTCTCTTCTCTCGTCTCCTGAAATCATGGCAAGTTTTAAAATACCTCAGAAGGATATATTTAAAGTATTTCAATTGAGACACCTGGTACTGAATAGCTTTGGTACCGAGTTTAAAGAATCTCAAGTCAGGCCTTTCGTTCTTCATATACAAGATAATTTAAACAGACCTCATGTGATTTCAAGGATCTATTCCTTTCTACTAGGCCTTAAGTTCCCTAAGCCCCTGGTAGGTTCTGTAGTTTGGACTTCTCTTCTGCCAAATACCACTTTTAACTGACTCAAATTTGGACAGATTTACACAGATTCCACACCCAGGACAGATTAAGGCTTATCCAATATCATATTTTAAATAATATGTACTATACTCCAGTAAAACTGGCTAAATTGGGTAGGCTTCCTGGTTCCAGCTGTACTAGATGCGGTCAAGCTGAAGGAAACCTGTTACATATTTTTTGGTACTGTGAGAAGGTAGCTCCTTTGTGGCAGACAATTCAGTCCAAACTTGATCCATTATTGGGTTTGGATGGGTTGTTTACTATAGAAGTATGTGTTCTGGGTAAAAATTCCAGTATTGATATCGTGGAGCATAAATTCCACATGGCACTAATTTCGATGGTGGTTAAAAAATTGGTGCTTAAGCATTGGATGGACCAGCTGACTATATCTTATGTGAAATGGCTAAAGGATTTATCTGCTTGTTTCAAGACTGAAAGGCTGATTGCAAGTTCGCGCAACTGTATGGGTTCATTTAATAAAAAATGGGGTAAACTATATGCCTCATATTTGCATAAATAATCTCTGTCAGATTTGTTTCTGTATGTGCCTCAGCATTTTATTGGTACACTGTACTAATTTTATTTTATATTCCTCTTTCAGTTGGTTGTAATAAGGGTGGGGGGCACACTCAGGGGTGGGGGAGGTTAGGGGTGGGGGTATTTGGTGGGTTTTGGTTTGTAATGGGGGATTTTGGTATCCTATGTTTTCTTTATCTTGTTTTATGGTTTGGGGCAGTACTCTGGATGTATATGGGGGTGTTGTTTCACTTTGGACACGATGTAACCGGACAGGTGTTTTGATGTATTTGTATTTCTAAAACTTAATAAAGTGTTGAAATTTAAAAAAAAAAGCAACGTGCTGATGTCAGAAAGTCAGGTGTAATGATGGACTGTTAGCAGAGAAAATGTGAGAGTAACTTTCAGAGGGGGTCGCTTTTGATAAGGGCAAGGTAGTTATGCTTGTGATAATGGGAATAATGAGAATATTAGGAAAGTATGAGGTCTATGCAGAAGTGGAGTACAAATATGCACAGTTTCATAAGTATGTGCTCATAGTGCAGGCAAATGTGATATGCAGATCTGTTTTAGAAACAAGTGAAAATAGCGATACATGCAATTGATAGAAAGATAGGTAATTACATAGACATATAGATAGAAAGAGAGAGACCCACACACACAGACAGACAGGCAGAATAGGAATGGCAGTGAAGTACTGACGTGACGCTAACCTCAACCCCACCCTGCAGACATGGACAGGCATTGGGGTGTGCCTTTGGGTCACTGCCCATAATGCTCACGCCATTTCACCTCATCCTACCCTGCAGACACAGACAAGTGTCGAGGTGTGCCTTGGGGTGTTCAGACTTTACACTCACCCCCATTCCATAAGGAAATATACTGAAATGGGTACAGTATAAGAGAATGGAGTGAACTTTGGGGCTGAAGAGTCAAAGGCACACCTTGATA
This sequence comes from Neoceratodus forsteri, assembly GCA_016271365.2. Classification (NCBI taxonomy): domain Eukaryota; kingdom Metazoa; phylum Chordata; order Ceratodontiformes; family Ceratodontidae; genus Neoceratodus; species Neoceratodus forsteri. Next base: position 675,739,808 of record CM057454.1, on the reverse strand, counting down.
CCTGTCACTGGCTGCAGGGTGGGGATGAGGGTGGAATGACATGAGCATTACTGTTGACAATCCCAAGTCACACCTCTGGTGCCTGTCAGTCCCTACAGGGCAGGGTGTTATGGTCAGAAACCCTAATGCCCTGGGCGTTTCTTGGTATTTTCACTCCAAGTTTTCAGCATGGGCTTTTTGTGACCCCACCGCATGAACAGTGACAATATCAGTTCATTAGCCGAAAGGTGAGTTTGTACAGCGACTGTGCCATTTGGCACCACAGGTGCAAAAACACATTTTAAACATGATGTAAAAAATGACAGCTGTACTGTTTATGAGGAGGTGTAAAAAAATGGTAATGTTGAAAATCTAGAGTGAGACTATAAAAAAAATTGGTGAAGTCATGACACTGCTCCTGCTAATGAATACTTTTTTTCAAATTCCTATGCATCCCATTGTTTTTATCTCTATTGCTGTTATGTGACTTCTTAACATTAGCATTTTCAGAAATGTAAATTGTGTTTCAAATTGCTATGGATTTTAATTTTGTATGTGAAATTTTGTAAAGGCGCCCTGAGCCTTGGAAGGGCGCCTCATATAAATACATTTTTACTTACTTACTTAACCTAGCAACAGCATTTAATGCATTACATTATAAGGACAAGTAAACGTTTTTAATACATTTACAGATAGTTACATAAACTTAATTTCCTTCATAGAATAATTTAAATTTAGTAACAGTGGTAGTACAAAGCAATTACTCAGACAACTTGAAAACTATAACTACTTTATATTGTACATCGACACCCTATAAGGACCTCCTTGAAATTGAGATGCAAATGTCACACATTTATCAGGAATATTTTACTATCCTAAATACATTTCTTGCTTCAGTAACTGCTCAGCACATCTGTTGAATGACCTACTTATTGACATTTTACAACAGCTATGCAATCTATTGTTGCTTACTTCATCAACATCATGAGCCATAAAACAGATGACTGCCATAACTAGGGAGGCAGTATAATACAGTGGTTTAAGGTTCTGAGCTGCAAATCTGGAGATCTGGGCTTGAATCCCACAGCCCCCACTTGCATACTGGGTGACCCTGAGCAAGTCACTTAACTTCCATGTGCTCCCAGGTTGACCCTATAAACAAGCTTTCAGCTTAGTGTGCCACTCCTGGTTAAACAATTGAAAGAAAAAAAAAATTATTTGTCTTGCTTTATTTTGCTACTACAAGTGTTGACTAATACATCCATCTTTAAATGTACTTTTTATAGCTTATGTGTCTGTGACCTAGGCAGAACTACACTTAAAATCTTACACATAAATAAATCATCAGAATAACATTTATTTTAGTAGTATCTCCTTCCTTTTCAGGTGCCCATGACACTATGTATATATATTTATATCTTTTAACTTCAAAGCACTAAACCTATTCAAATGCACAAAACATAAGACTTTATTCTCTTCACACATTACTATTAAACTTCAGATCCTAGAATGACCAAAAAACAATTTAGACTTCCCTCTTGCATGCCACTGTCATGCCCACTTCTCATGCAAACAACAATCAATTACAGAAACCCTTTCGTTTCTGTGCTATGCACTCTTATATCAGAGAGACATAAATCTTACAGAACTGCTAAAAAAAACTAATTTATCAAGACTGGATTTCTGAATTAAAACTTGTCATTTACAGTACCTACGTAAATAATAGTTTACTGGCTACAAATGATGCTACAGACATGACATTAACAAAATGTCCGTTTTACATGGAAAACATTCATATACTGAACTTGTCATACAGGATTTGTGACCTTCTGTCTGCATGTATCTGACAAAGGAAAAGGCACCTGCTTGATCCTTTTTTTTCTATTTTATTTTTATGCCCAACTTGCTCATACTGTTAGAGTCAAATATCGACATGCTTAGAGTTAAAAAAAAAATCATGATGTCTATGTGTGTGTGTGTGTGTTGGGGGGGGGATATGCATAGATGCAGTTTCAGGCACTCCTTAATTACTTCCCCAGGCAGCTCTGATAGTTGTTCCCAACATGATAGATCCACCCCATGCCGCTCCCACATGAACCAAATAAAAGGTAAGGGTGGATCTTTAAGAGCTTCTTGGGTGGAGGTAGGGGGTGGATCTTACTCTCCCCCAACAAACGAATGCTGCCTCCCACTACTCAGGTTCCAGTTCTTGTACCTCCCATTTAAGAAAGGCAATAGTGCCCTGCAACCATTGACTAACATGAAAGTGTATTTATTTGAGGGCGGAAAACATTTTTTCAAGGAGGGTAAGGCGGAGGAGACTATTTACACTTTCAGTCAGTTCCACGGACAGAAAACTTGAGATCACTCCTTTAGTACATGCAAAACGTCTGCAGTCTCCATCCACTGCAGCCGTAAAAATGACTAAAAAAGTATTTTAAACATATGTTAGTGTGTTATTTATTTTTTTTTTTACAAAGGAGCCATTGTAAAATAGCAATAAGGCACTCCATGGAGAGTGTTACGTGTAATAACGTTACCTCTTGGGTGTTAAATGTCACCACTCAAGGCATGGTGTTATTACACAACAACACACACCTTGCTGTGCCTTACTGCTTAATTAATGCGTCTGAGCTGGAAAGATATTTGGGCGGCTATCACAGGTAAGACACTACAGTATTCTAAGCAGTGCATTACTGTAGTCATGAAAGTTAGCTGGATTCTTGGTTGTATCCAGCTGGGAACTGAGAACAAGATAGGAGATGTGATACTACCACTGTACAAATCATTAGTTATTTAGTTTTATAACATGGGCACATAGGATTCTGTAACTCAATTGGTTAAGATTGAGTATGTGACCATTCATTAATTTCTGATAACTCTTCAGAAAGTGTTTGTGGTGAACAGTCCCAGGAAAAATAAATCACAAAGCACATGGAACTAATTATTGAATCCTGTGAATGAATCTGAGAAGCAGTCATGTTTTTTAATACCTAAGCGACTCTGCCCACCCACCCAGCCACCAGGTAGACTTTGTAGGTCCTAGCAAATCCCTGTTTAGAGTACGCAAAATACAAGTAAACCCCTTCCTGAATTATAGCAGGCAGGATTGAAAGTGAAAGAAAATATGTGTATAGCAAGCACTGCCCATGAGCATCGCAAAAGTAGCATGGAAGGAGAGGGTAACAATCTGCATGTGCAGCTGTACTGTGTGTGTGCGACTTGTCAGTGCTGGACGGTTTGCTGTAGCGTTAAGTATGTCTCTGTTTTTGTGTAGTTCTCCAGCTTGCAGGATGTGGCACTAACCCAGTGAGAGCCACGCAGAGAGATGGTCGTGCAGCATTGGTCCCCAGCATATGCGTTCCTCAGTGTGCCAGCAGTTTCCTCAACATAATATGCTGTGCTCCCGGCGAGCAGCATTTGAAACATAGAAACATAGACTTTGATGGCAGATAAGAACCGCTTGGTCCACCTAGTCTGCCCATTTCCCTACCTAGAGGATAAGCTGCAGATCCTATTTAACCAACAGCCTATTTCTTCCTACCCCCCACAAAAATTGCCTTATGTCTGTCCCATGCATTCTTAAATTCTCCCACAGTTTTAGACCCCACAACCTCCTCAGGAAGGCTGTTCCATGCGTCCACCACCCTCTCTGTGAAAAAATACTTCCTCACATTGCCCCTGAGCCTTCCCCCCTCTATTTTCAAATTGTGTCCCCTTGTTCTTGCACATCTCTTTTTCTGAAAGATGCTACCCTCTTGGACTTTGTTGATTCCACTGAGGTACTTAAACGTTTCTATCATGTCCCCCTCCCCCTCCTTTCCTCAAGGGTATACATATTAAGCTCCTTAAGTCTCTCCTCGCATGGCTTCTCTTGCAGACCCTGCACCATTTTAGTTGCCCTCCTCTGAACTGCCTCCATCCTGTCTATGTCCTTACGGAGATGGGGTCTCCAGAACTGGACGCAGTACTCCAGATGGGGTCTCACCAACTGTCTGTACATGGGGATAACAACTTCCTGTTTTCTGCTGGTGATACCTCTCCCTATATATCCAAGTATCCCCCAAGTCCTCCCTACCGCCTTCTACTTTTACGCTTGCCAACCTTAAGGTCATCTGATATGATTACCCTAGGTCTCTTTCCATTTTTGTTGTTGTTACTACCCCCCATTCTAGAATCTTCCCTGGGTTTCTGTTTCCAGGTGCATTACTTGCACTTCTTTTGCATTGAATCAAGCTACCATACTTCAGACCATTCACTCAACCTTGCCAAGTCCTTCTCACCCTTTCCGCCTCCTTGTTGTATCAACCCCTTTGCAGATCTTTGTGTCATCGGCAAAGAGGCATACTTTTCCTTCCAGTCCCTCTGCAATGCCACTTATAAAGACATTAAAAAGGACTGGACCCAGTACTGAACCCTGCAGTACTCCACTAGTAACCCCTCTTTCTTCAGAGTGGACTCCATTTACAATTACCTTCTGTGTCCTGTTGTTCAGCCAGTGTTTTACCTAGGCTACCACCTTGGGACCCACTCCCAGGCTGGTTAATCTACTAATCTTTTGTGTGGGACTGTGTCAAATGCCTTGCTAAAGTCTAGGAAGGCCATGTCCACAGGCCCTCCCTGGTCTACTACTTTGGTCACCCAGTCAAAGAAATTCATTAAATTCGTCTGACATGACCTTTCTGCTGTGAACCCATGCTGCTTTGGGTCCTGTGCCCCACTGGCCTCTAGGTACTCAACAATTCTTTCCTTCAGAAGTGATTCCATAACTTTCCCTACCACAGACGTCAAACTGACAGGTCTGTAGTTTCCTGCCTCCATCTTGGTCCCACTTTTGTGAAGGGGAATCACATCCACCTTCTTCCAGTCCTCAGATACACACCATTCTCCCATGATTTGTTAAAAAGCGTAGTCAGTGGTGTCACTAGTTCTCTGCTTAATTCTTTTAGAATTCTGGGGTGAATTCCATCAGGCTCCATTGCTTTGTCCACCTTCAGTTTTAGGAGTTCTTTCAGAACCCTTTCTTCTGTGAAAGGACTGGGATCAATCCCCTCTCCAGAGTGCTTCAGTTAATTGGATTAGGCACCTCCCCCATTTGCGCACAACATACCCGTTCCTGCATTGTTTCCACCTTCATGTGCTGCAGAAAGTAACGTAGTAGTCTGATTAATCCGTGCCAGTGTAGTAAGGAGTATAAAGCTGTAGAAATCAGTGAGTAGTGAGCAGTATTTATACGCAATGTACCAGTTCCTGCATTGCTTCCACCTTCATGTGCCGAAGAAAGTAACGTAGTACTATGATTAATCTGTGCCAGCATAGCGAGCTGTATGAAGCTGCAGAAATCAGTGAGTAGCTCCATAACATGCACCGCAGCATGATGCTATCAGTCGCAACCATCACACAGAGAGACTGATAAGTGAGACAGTGAACAATATTCAGTGAGATAGCAGGAAGCGGCACTGACCCTGACCACCTGTGTTTCTAGCTGTCTCTGCCAGTAATGTAAATTGAGTGGACACACATAATAGAGAAGAACTGTTGAGGAGGAAAGAGTCAGTGGAGAACGTTTACCAGTACTTGCTTAAATAAGGGTTTGGTATGTAATGTGAAAGAGTAGAGTGTGAGTTGCTCCTTGATTCAAATTTCTGTAGCCTGTTCACAACAAACTGTTCAGCTGTGAACTATTTGTAGAGTGGCAGAACACAAAAACTGTGGTTGCATGGCCAAAAATAGTGGAGGAACACTAAATAGTTCCCACATATTTTCTGTCTGAGAACAACAGTTTTTGTGCATTTGTCTCCAAATTTGGCCCATGTTATAAGTGCAATAACCCACTCCAGGGTGTGAGGTTATTGGAGATTGATCAACACCCTGGGGGCTGTGAGGACACTCGGCCTGCGGCCTTGTGCTCCCTACTTCAGAGGTGTTGATGAATCCCATAACCGCACACCCTGTCATGGAATATTGCTATGTTTTTGCAAGTTTCCGCCAGGAGATCACACAGAGCGTGAAGCTCACTTCAAGGCTGAACCTGGGGAGGGGGATACACAGAGAAGTGAGGATAATAACAAGCAGGAAGGAAAAATTTGACAAGCAATAAAAGCACAGGGAATTAGGTACATGGTGGTTAGAGTGCAGTCAGATCAAACAGCAAGCAGCTAGGATGCAGCTAATTGTATGGAACGGGACACAGTACAGTGGTAGGGGGTCTCTACCGAGAGAAGCAGGTAGTATAGTGGTGTACACAAGGCAGCCATTGGGGTGTGATGTGTGGGGAGAGGGAAGAAAAAAAACAGTTCTGTCCAGAGAGAGGTAGGTGCAGCAAGATGGGGGATGTGAGGATTAAGTACAGTTAGGGCAGATTTAGAGTGCCAAGTGCAGTTCTAGGCACAACACTAGAGGAAGGCAATAGCAAAACTGGATATGATTCACGGTGAAGAACCAGGATGATCAAGGGTCTAGGGAATGGAATATGAGCAGAAACTTGAGCAGTTGGGACTCTTTTTGCTACGGAAAACACAGAGGGTACAAAACTGGGTGCTTACAATACTCAAACATATAGAACAGAAATAATGCATCTTTTTAAATAACACAAAAGTACTTGGGCATGGGTTCAAAATGAAGGGGGGGGGAGTACAGTTGGATATTAGGAAGTATTCTTTCATCCAAGGAGTGACAGCAATTTAGCAGAAGCTGCTTAAAGATGCAAGAGTAGCAGAAACTGTACCAGGAAAGTAATGTTAGATGAGTTTGCGGGGACATAACTGGATGTTTATCTATTTAAAAATATCGTGACCCAGAAAGGCACACTGAGTCAGAGCTAATTTCCAGGTGGATCCCAGGAGAGAGGGGACAGGGACACTTTTAAAAATAATAACCATTAAGAATATCAGCAAACATGACACAAAATGCAGACTGATAGAAAACTGCTAAGGCAGAATAATGACAGACTCTGATGGTCCACTGATCTTACTCTGTCTTAATACTACTGCTGTGTGCAAGGCAATAATGCATCTCATTAAAATATTTCACAAGAAGGCCAGGAAGGTCAAATTTAATTTCCAGTAGGCCCTTACAACATGTGACATGAGTGACAGAGCACACATGTTTACCCAGAAACAATCTCATGCATTGCCATAAACAGTCACATGCATTCCAAGAATAAATTAATGGAACATGATGTCAAATGCAAAGTATTTAAGAATTTCAGCAGCTCAGGTATGACCTCTCATTTCAGATCTGCAAACTGTGGCACACAATGTGCACTTCTGGTTGACAGCAAGCACGCAGGTTATGCTGCACACAGTAGGAGAGGGGGTTAAACTATAGACACATAATATGGTTTTAGGACTCCTGCAGGGCAGTATGGCATTAATGTCTGCAACAGTCAGACATGCAGTGTTGCTAACCAATTCACTGTGCAACTATGTAGCCATTAGGTGCAGTGTAAGGATACATAAATAGAGCATAATGCATAGGTGACTGTGTTTTATGAAGTTTTTCTTTAAACATCAACACCTGATGTGTGTAAATGACCCAAAAACCCCTGAGAGCAAAGCACGAGAGGTTTATATGGACATCAAATCATAGGAATCATAGGAAGTTTCAAGCAACAGACTGAAAAGTCCTTATAGCTTGCCAGTTCATAGGTTAAAAATCTGTAGTCGTATCTTTATAATATATGTCCAACCTTAATTTCAAGGAATCTATGTTTGGACTCTCCACTACTACATCAGGAAGCCCATTCCACGCTGATATCACTCTCCGGCTGAACCATTTTTTTCTTGAATTTAAGTTCCACCTAGGTGCAAATAACTGTTTGCTGTGCCTTCTACTGCTGCCCCTGCTGAACTTGGGTATAAAACCCAATTCTTGCAACAATTTAGGATCACCCATAGCTCTGTATAGCATACACATGTCACCTCTGGTCCTCCTATAGTGCAGTGAGTATAGATTTAATGCTACTAGTCTGTCTTTATAAGGCTTGTTTCTGTGTGAAGCATTAGCTTTTGTGGTTCGTCTCTGGACCCCCTCAATTCTTAGACTATTTTCTCTTTTATAAGGAGACCACACTTGGACACAGTACTCCAAGTGAGGTCTAACCAAGGCATTATATAGTGTCATTAATACTTCCCTGTCTCTACTTGAGATATGTCTCAATATGCAATTCAGATTTTGGTTTGCTTTCCTAATCTGATCATTGCAATATGTAACAAATTCTAAATTATTCATGATTTTGACTCCCAGGTCCCTCTCATCCTGCGTCATCAATAAGGGATCTGAACCTAATTTATAGTTTAGTTCCATATTATGTTTTCCTAGATGCATTATTTTGCATTTAGAAGCATTCAACTCCAATTTATTTATCCTGGTCCATTCCACAATCTCATTTACTGCCTCCTATAAATGGGTCCCATCTATAACATTATCCACCACTGAACCAACCCTACAGTTATCCGCAAACTTATATAAACATATCTTGTTTTTTTTTAATTGTAGGGTAGAAATATAAATGTTAAACAAACATGGCCCAAGAACCGATCTCTGTGGTACCCCACTGGTTAACAGGTGCCCAATCTGAGAGTGTCCCCCTTATAGCGACCCTCTGTCTTCTATCCTGGAACCAGTCAGAAATCTAATGAACTATGTTGCTTTCTAACTTAATCTCCCTTAGTGTCTTCAATAACTCCAAGTGAGGCAGTTTGTCGAAAGCCTTGGCAAAATCCATAAAGGCCACATCCATGGAATTACCTTTATCCAGTTCCCTGTTAACTTTCTCATAAAAAGATAGGAGATTAGTTTGGCATGATCTTGCTTTTGTGAATCCATGCTGCAGATGATCTATTAACCCCAGTTCACTTAAGAATCTAATTTTTTTTCTTTTAAGATACCCTCAAGTATCTTCCCCATGACAGAGGTCAGACTTACAGGTCTAAAGTTGGATGGTTCTGTTTTTGGCCCCTTTTTTAGTACTGGGACCAGTGTAGCCACCTTCCAATCCATTGGACCCCCCCCCATCTAGGAAGGATTGAAAAATATAAGTCAGAGGTAATGCAATATGGGCTGCCATTTCTTGAATCACCCTAGGGTGGATATTATCTGGTCCCAATGACTTGTTGATGTCCACCTTACTCATTTTTTCCAGAACATCCTCTGGATCTAAAACTATCTGACCAGAAGTTAGGCTACTGCTTATTTTCAATCAATCAATCTATCTATCAAAATCTTTATTATGCCAGTCTGAACATCATTGAGACAAGCTCATTTATAAGATGGACCTGGGGCAAAACAATTGCCAACGGGGTTAAGACATAACAGGTTGAGTGAACGTACATAACAATTACATAGCAGTAATAATGACAGCATAATAACATATAACCATCACATGTAACAAGATACTTCCACCAGAACATAGCAATAGGTTCAACAAGAGGTAGTGGCATTTAAATACAATTGCACAGATAACAGATACTGTATATGGACGTAAGGTAATGAGCTAAAGTTGATACAGTAAACATCATTGGTGGAGTCATAGTAAGCAGGAGTGGCAGTTTCTCTAGCGTCAAAGTGCGAAACAGACTGAGATGTAAGAGTCCTTTGATAAGTACTGTAGGCATGGCCTGGCAAGTGGTGCAGGAAGGGGAGGGGGTATAGGGAGTGGGGAGGGAAGGTCAGATGAGATAGGAGAGGGTTGGACATGATGGCCTAGGGAGGAAGGACTGTTCTAAGTGAAAAACATGACAAATGCCACAGGCAATGGGGTTTAATTCCAATATTTGAAGCAAAGACGGATCATGATGTTGGGACCTTGATTTGGACAATGACAGAAGGAAGGACTCAAATTATGCCTCAGGCAATGGTTGACATTTGAATGGAGACGGAAATTTTTTATTAAAAACTGAGCAAAAATATTCATTCTGAATATCAGCCATTTCCTTATCAGATGTTACTAAACCATTTTTGTTTTTAAAAGGACCCACCACACTTGGAATGGATTTAGATTTGTTAACGTGGCTAAAGAAGGATTTTTTATTGTCCTTAATCGTGGTCGCCAATAAAATCTCTTGTTGAGCTTTTGCTTTCCTGATAGCTATCTTCACTTACCTAGTGAGATAACTAAAAGCCTGATAGTTCTTACTAGATTTGTCATTTTTATACTTTTTATACAGTCTGTTCTTTTTGTTAATCAGCTTTTTTATTGATTTGCTAAATCAGCTAGGTTGTTTTTTTCCCCCATATTTTTATATTTCTTAAAACTGGGGACACACTTTTTTGCGAGGTCTCCTAGTTTATTTAGAAGCTGCTTCCATATATTATTTACCGACAAATCTTTCAGTTCATCCTTCCAATCCCACAGGGAAATTTCCTTACGAAACTGTACAAAATCAGCCCTTCTGAAATTCAACTTAAATGTGTATCCTCCCTCCATCAGAACCTGATGTTCCTTAATCCCCAAATGGATGGTACTGTGATTGCTATTACCAAGTAGGCAATCTATCCTAACATTATTTATTGTTTCTCCCATATTTGTTAAAATAATGTCTAGAATGTTGTTGCCCCTTGTAACATCCAACACCCTTTGCTGAAGTCCCAAATGTTTAAAGATGTCCAAATACCCTATATCTATTTTATCTTCTCCCGTTGCTAACTTCCAATTAATACTGGGCAAGTTTAGATCCTCAAGTATAACTATTCTATCAGCTGGATCCAATTCTGCTATTTGATTCTGTACTGCTATATCTGCATCTAATGATATTCTTGGAGGTCTGTAGATCAAGCCCACAATGATTTTGGCACCATTCAGGGGTAGCAGTTTAATCCAAAGCATCTCCAGCTCAGTCATGTCAGTACCATAATCAATGCTTTAATTGACTCGTATAAATATGGCAATGCCCCCCCCCCATGCACCCTAGATTTAGAATACGTTATATCCTGGTATAGCCCTATCCCAAGTATCCTTTTCCTCCCACCATGTTTCTGTAATGCATGCAAACTGTATGTTTTGTGATATTAATACGTATTTGAACTCCTCAAATTTATTAACCAGCCTTCTGGCATTAATAAGCACTCCATTCCATTCTGGTACAGTTTTGTCTCTGACTAGGTCCTCTATACTGTTTTTGTCCTCAATTACCTTCCCTCCCCCCCCCCGACAGTTTAAATGAAACTGAATTACATCATTAATTCTTTTGCCCAATTTTCTAGTACCAGCTCGATTTACATGCAACCCATCATGCTTAAAAAATGATCTATTACTAAGGGAACTAGAATTGTCCATAAATCCGATATTCTGTTCCTTGCAGTGTTGTCTTAACCATGTGTTAACCTCAGATATTACACCATTTTTATATGATAGGTGCCCAAACGTGGGTAATATGCTAGATATTACAAGATCCCCCCTTTGTTATCCTTAATTCTTCTAGATAATTCCTGAATTTCAGCCTGGATGTCCTTGATATCTGTATTGCTGACACCATTGGTGTCTATATGCAGGATTACCAGTGGTTTATTAGTGCCTTCTAACAGCCCCTCCAGTAAATTGAAAACATCCTTAGTTTTTCCCCAGGAAGTGTGCTAACAACGGTATATTCCTTCCTCCCGTTACATACTGCTGAATCAATCCCCCTAGTGATTGAGTCCCCAATCACCACTATATCTCTTTTGAGATATTCTCCAACATTATGCAATTTAGGTTCTTCGTCCTGGGAATTTTGATTTAAAGCTTCCCCCCTATTATCTGTGCCCTGACTACCAGGGATACCATGTGGACATTGTGATTAAAGTTTCAAATTTATTAAATAGCGAGCGGGGGCGTGAATCCATTTGGTTAGCACAAGTATTAATAGATGTCCATTTTACTGTTGTCCATGTCTCCTCCTTAGTATCTTCTCTTATCCTACCCTGTGATTCCTCAATCATCATGGGATCCTAGGGCAGTGTTTCATTTCCTGTAAAACTGTTAGCCATTTCATCGATAAAACCTTACAGTAACTTTAATTTCCTTCTGAGTATTTAAATGTTTTAACAGCTGGGCTATCTCATCCTGAACAGTATCTATCAAAATACAGTTATTACACATGAACCCCTTACTAGCCGGTTCGTCTGTGTACATCTTACACTTGGAGCACACTTGCTTACTTTTGCTCTTTCCCTGCGACATATCTGATGCTTTTTCAGTCAAACTTCCTTAAGCTACTATGATTAGAGACACTACACTCACCTTTAATTTAGTACCTTGTACTCCCAGACACAGCTGACATGTGCCAACGCATGCGGAAACGTGCACCCTGCCCACGCTCGCTCTGTTCCCCATAGAGCTGAAATATATGAGCAATACAGACCTGGAACTGTACCTAGGGGTCAAGGGTTCCCTCGCAACACAAGCTGGAAACTTCAAGAGTCCAGAGTTTAAATATTATTCGTGCGTCGCCTACTCATACGTCGGTAAGGCAATAAACATGTATCTGCAGTTGTTTAAAATCAAAAGTAAAACTCCCAGGGTGTGTAAAAAACTTCATCGCTCACAGTCACTTATGTTTTATTATTTATAATAATGGGCGTAGGGACATGAGCACAAAAATCAAGTGAAGTGTAAGCATTCCAAATGCCGTAATAACGGGGTATGAGTATGACATCACACCCAGTTATTAAGGAGTTTGATCACATTGATAATCAGTGTGCTAAAGGAGGACATCAGTTATTATAATGTAATAACTAAAATAAAAAAAACAATTTTCTTATAGAAAGCCTTTGCGATGATTGCTGTGAAGGGAAACAGCCCATCCAAAATAAGACAAATAACTTACCCCTTTGTGGATTTTGTTTGGGGTGAAGTCAACTAAACATCTGCATGGAGGTGACTGATATGATCATTATAAGTCTGACAAAGCAATGACATGACAGCATGAAACCTCAGTTCAGTTAGTGCCTCTGTGTCAGTCTGTTGCTTGTACCTATTGCCTGTAAAGCAGCTGCTATAAAGTTGCCCTGAATACACTGCTGCGATTCACTGGGCAACTATACAGCCATTAAGTGCAGCATGGTCTATAGACTGGAGCAATGAAGTGTCAAACAGATTACAGGTTTGAATCTCTCCAAAACTACTGGCTAGCTATGTGACCCTGAGCAAGTCACCTGACCTGCATGTGCTTGATGTAAGCAATAAGGTACAATGGGGTGTACACTATGCAGATCTAACTGCATGACCAGTGCCACAGTAACACACAAGACTATAGACTGAGTGCCTTAAGACCCTAGAAGTGCAGTTAAATCTGCACAATGTACACCCCAGAGTGTCTAATTGTGCTCATAAACTGGGTAATTGGGGAAATTATTAGAAAAAAATAAGGACAGCTCACAAAAAAAAAATCAAAAAAGGATGAAATTAATGTTAACTAGTCCCTATGCAGTCAGCTACCACTATGGGACAGAAGGTTGATGAAAAGCTTTGTAAATACTATGGTTATCAGAGCTGGTTGTGTCTACCTGCCCCTTCCACCACCACCACCACCAGCAGCACCACCATACCACACAAGTAGTGAGGGATTTCGTGTGGGAGGCTATGAGCCTGCAGGTGGGTGGAGCAGAGTGGGTGTCATGTTTTTAAATGAGTGCTGAGTGGAGACTGCTGTAAGGCTAAGAAACTCTGCAGCTTCCCAAACTGTCCCTTTTTTTTTAACATGTAGCATATATGAAGAGGAATCTGGTGTGCTGTGAAACAGAAAATGTGGCTGACCTCCTGAAACCAGAGGGAGCAAGGTACAGTGAAAATGGAAGCAGATTACTTTTTACATTTGCTTGCTCATGCACAGCAAACATACTGTCATGCCTAGCAGCCAATGCACCTCAGGCTGTGGGGAAGCTCAACAGCTATAGTACAATAATAAGTGAGGCTGATCATGTTGCTGTTCTGCTGGGTGATTGACGGAAGGTTTGTGCGGTTGAAAGGAGTCAGCCACTCCTATTACACAGCAGCTGAATCATTTTATCTGCATATCGCCCACCAACCAGCTGAGCAGTATCATTATCAGATGATCCCACACCATTCTGTTCTGCCGTTTTGTTTTGTTAGTTACTTTTGCTCCCCTGACCCAGTCGGCCCACATTCCTGCTGTCTTTCCAGCCCCATCCCGACCTTCAGACTTATCTCCTGTCTGCACTCATGGCTTACCCTCTGTGGCTGGGTGGCAGGGAGCCCTCTTCTCTACCCGACAGGTCCGTATCCAGTTTTGGGGAGGTGCCTTCTCAGGGGTAGCACCTGCAGAGGACGGCCTTCATCCAGCTCAACCAGGACCAGTTTCCATTTTTCTGTGGAGGAGAGCGTGCAGTGCTAACAATGGCTGAGCTGTGCGTGCTTCCACATGCAGTATGCCGGTCGGCTGCTCCACGTCTGAGACGCTCACTACAGGACACGGCGAGCCAACACCCAGCTTCCGCTAGGTGTCAAGCAGGTGCCGGTCTCTGTTTCCCACCCTCCCCGGGAGAGTAGAGCTGCCCCCTGGATATTCGATTCTCTCCCACCCCAGCCGACCCCCCCGATGACCACGAACACAGGTCGCTGGTGTGGCAGGAGGTATGACTTGATGCCTCAACCCTCCACCCCACTGTGACAGCTCTGCTCTGCCTTTTTTCATCCTTCCCATGTGCTCCATCCCTATGTTCAGTACCACCTGCCAACCCTTTTCTGCCCTGCTCTGCCATTTTCTTTGTTCCCACCTGCTCCATCCCTCTGCTCAGTACCACCCGCCAGCCCCATTCTACTCTGCCCTAGCATTTGTTTTCTGTCCCATCTGTTTGATCCCTTTGCTCAATACCACCCTCCATCTCTGATGTGTCGTGCCATTTTTTTATTGTTTCCACCTGCTCCATCCCTCTGCTCACTACCACTCACCAACCCCTTTCTGCCCTGCTGTATGTCTTCTTTCCCACCCTCTCCATTCCTCTGCTCAGTACAGCCCACCAAGCCCGTTCTGTCCGGCCGAGCCAGTTTTTTTACTGTTTCCCCTGGTCCATCCCTCTATTCAGTATTGACAGACAATTCGGCTCTGCCCTGCAATGCCGGTTTTCTTTTTTGTCCTGTTTACAACTGAAAAGCAGAAAAACACCCATCGATGTCTTTTGTGGCCATCTCTGACCAATCCCCCCACCTCCACATGATCCCCAGCTCAGTACCCACCACCCCATACTCCACTCCCAGGCCTTACTCTGGCACTGCAAAAAAAAAAAAAAAACATCTTTCATCTTCAATGCCAACCAGGAATTGAGGAAAACAAGGTAATTGTGGTTAATGTATTTTTAATGCGTTTTGAACTTTTACTCATAAGTTTGTCATTTTTAAATATTTTTTCACCAAATTTTCAACATGGCCTTTTTTGGACCCCGCCTCACAAACAAGGTTGGTGAAACTTCGGAAATCCGTCCTGAGAGGTGATTCCACAAGATCACCTTTCATGCAGGATTTAAAGAATTTCACATGCAAGGTTCATGAAGTGGGCTCATAAAAAGACAATGGTGAAAATTTGGGGTCAAGGTATGCTGTGACTCTGTGCTGTTATGCCTACAGGAGTGGTTGGCAGAGATTGCTAAGGACACTCTAATGTCCTGACGTCTTTGATGCACTGACATGCATTTCAGTTGGTTGATTTTCTATGGCTACTGTAAATTTCTTTGAAAAACACAGCAGGGCCTGTTAGCGAGCGAGAAGGCAGGCAGGCTCATCATGGCTTAAATTTGCTTTTGGTGCAGTTACGGTTCAGAATCTGAATTTAATCGAGCACTCATTTTTTAAACATGTTTTTTGCAGTGCATCACTTGGTGCGAGCTGGGCAGGTTTTGACCTTGGCAGAGGAGTAACGCATGAGCAGAGGTCCCAGGCAGAGAAACATACTGCAGTTTTTGAAGTAATACATAAAAAGAGCAGGGGAAGACAGCTTCATCCTTTCCATTTTTTTTGAGGCAGAAAGTTGTGCTGACAGGTTGGAGTCTGCATTTTTATCAGAAAGCGGAGTTAAGATTTTGCTCACTTTTCCTTTATTTTTCCTTGGTGGTTGTTGTGGCAGTGCTGGACTGGGTCATACGGTGCTGCCACCCTCTATACCCAGTGTGTATTCTACTTGACTTCCTTCCTAGTTTTCGGCACACAGGCAGGGCTAAGATAAGGTGAGAGCTCACACAGGGTTTGCATCTTTTTGCTAGACTTATGCAACCAACCCAGCTCATCCCAAGTCATCTCCCTGAACCTTCTGCCAGCATGGCCAGCAAGGGAAAACTACTGCCTTTGGCTGAACAGCTGCCAACTGGACAGCCCAAACGTGCCAGGACCAGACCAGTGTGCTTGCTCTCCTAATTTCCCAATCCTGCTCCGACCCATATTTCTGTGTGCACACACCACTGCAAGAGGATGATGTCTACTTGTGGTTATCAGAAACAGAATCGACTGGGTCAGGAGTCTCAGGAGAGTCACTGGGTGTGGTGGTCACTGGAAATCAAAAGACTGCCTTTGTTGTGTTGCTGCCGGTGCTGCAGAACCAGCTCCAAGGAGGGGACTGAAAATGAATAAAAAACTACTGACAGTGGTCACTTGGTCTGTCAACCAGGCCTTTCCAGTCAGAAGGACTCTGTGAGACCCACAGCTTTTCTGAGGAGTTGAGCACTGCTAGCTATGCCCAACAACTACACAGCAAATACAAGCAAGCAAACATCTGGCACTGACCAATGCTTGTTTTCATCTGCAGCATGACTTTGTTAACAGCAGTGGTTCATGAAATGAGTGTATACAGGAGTTTGGAAGCAGGCAGCTGAGTGAGAGACACTAGCAGGTCATGGATTTAAGATTTAAAATAAAAAAGGAAAATGGAAAATAAAGTGGGAGCGAGTGTTTGTGAAGTATGTAGGTCTTAGCTGTGGAAAAAGTGGTGGCTGTTTGAATAGTCAAAATTTCATAATGTGGGGCTAGGATTCCTTTTGTACTGCAACCTGGTTCAGAGTACTTGTTTTTACCTGTGCATTAGACATATATATTGCACCAGTAACAGTCAATTTTATAAGGATAAATAAAATGTAGTAACTAAAATAACAAAAATTATTTTCGTTTAGAAAGCCTTTGCAATTACTGCAGTGAAGGGAAGCAACCCATCTAAAATGAGATAAATAACTTACCCCTTTGTGGATTTTGTTCAGGGGCCGAAGTCAACTAAACATCTGTTAGGAGGTGGCTAATCAGACCACCAGAGGTCTGATGAAGCACTGACATCACAGCATGAAACATTACATCAGTTAGCACCTCAGTGTCAGCCTGTTGCTCATATCTATTGCCTATACAGCAGCTGGTATATGCATTCTCACTGCCCTAGATGTTTCTGCACAAGTAATAAAGAACACTTGGAAATATCATGCTTGCTGCAAGTGACTGCTAGCCTATGTATGTCAGTCAGGGGAGGTCTCTATTCCATATACTTGACACTTTACTGTGAGCAAGGCAGTCTGAGCCTTGGAGCAAAAATTTCTATTTTTTACACAGTAGTGTTACGCGCTTGAGGCTTTGGAGTATCTTACACATTTCCTCACACAGGACTTCTTCCGAAAATAGTGTGCTTGTGGTGCTTTGTTGGTATTAACCTGGATTTCTAGACTATATTCCAGCTGTACCATAAAATAACTTACCTGCCAGAAAACAGTTGACATCGGTGTTTGGTTGGGAAGAAGCAGCCCAATAACCTAGAAGATAGAGAGACTCTTTACACAAAGGATACACTCTGCAGAATATTCCATGTAGTCACAATGATAAAGTCAGCCCCGAATGTTGTGTTCTACTGTCATGAAAGTATTTTTCACAACAATAAATAGTTATGCAATCATTCCTAGGATGTTCATATTTTCTTTTATGGATTAAAAGTTTAAATATTCATGAAGTGAGATACACTGTGGCACTTGAGAGTAAACTGAGCTGCCTTTTAATTTTCAGTGTAACAAAGAACCTCTAGCCACACCGCTCATTTAAGGTGCAGTCTCCACATTAAACCAAGGAAACAGAACAAAGCTGCACACAAGAGTGCAAAGTTAAAAAATGTATTGCATGCCACGGCAAGGTGACCGCTTGCGACGCCAATGTCCTGGGTTCAGGAATGGACCTGGGAGTTGAAGGGCCAGCTGGGCAGAGAAAGATAGAGCACCAGAGGGTCAGCTCTCCTTCTCCGGGGGCCTGGTGTCCAGCCTGTTGGCGACCTCTGGTGGAGGCCAGGGGAATAGCAGGGAAAGGCCCGTGCCTGGTAGCATGGGAGGTGGGACAGACGCTGGCATCATTGTACGCCCCACCTCCCAGGGGATCATAGCATTACAAAAAACTCTAGTCCCCTGGGTATGATGCCCTGCTTCGCTGCCGCTCCTGCTGCCACCAGTGTCTGCTGGGGGGTCCCACTCCCATGGCCCCACCCTGATAGGTAAGCCAGGGATTGCTACAATTTACCATGGGGGGGGATGCTGCCTGGTGGCCCTGCCCAGGGGGCTAAGCCTGGGCATGGTGGGTTGGTATGCAGGGCAGGGACTGAACTCCACTGGAGGAATTGGAGGGTTGGACCCCCCCCCAAAAAGAATTTACTGCACAAACTTACATATCTAAAGTGCCTAAATCTTCTTACATGCTGTTCCCCATGTGCATTTGGAGCATATCG
Organism: Neoceratodus forsteri; assembly: GCA_016271365.2. NCBI lineage: Eukaryota > Metazoa > Chordata > Ceratodontiformes > Ceratodontidae > Neoceratodus > Neoceratodus forsteri. The sequence continues at coordinate 675,721,161 of CM057454.1, read as the reverse complement.
GCTCTTTCCTCAGGGAGAAGTCAGTATGCTTCGAATGCACATGGGGGAACAGCATGTAAGAGGACTTAGGCACTTTAGATATATAAGTTTGTGCAATAAATTAACTTTGTGCTTTTCCTTTTCAGGCCACATACAATACAGGTGGGAAGACTGTATGTAGAAACATAGACTTTGTCAGCAAAAAAGGACCATTTGGTCCACCTAGTCTGCCCAGATGGTCCCTGACTAGTCTACCTCCACAGACCCTAACTGGTATCTGGCAACCCTTCCTCCTCCTCGCCTATTCACTAATATTCCCTTATATCTATTCCACGCATGCCTGAAGCCCCTAACTGTTTTTGCTTCCACCACTTCCGCTGGCAGTCTGTTCCAGGCATCCACCACCCTTTCAGCAGAGTCATATATCCCTCTTAAAGTGCCCCCCCCCCCAGCTTCATTGCATGCCCTCTGGTTCTGGTGCTTTTCCTCCTTTGAAAGAGACTCCCCTACTGCATCCTGTTCGCCCCAGGAAGTACTTGTAGGTCTTTATCCTGTCCACTCTCACTCTCCTCTCTTCCAGGGTGTACACGTTGAGAACCCTCAGTCTCTCCTTGTAGGGTTCTTGGTGCAACCCCTGCACCATTTTAGCTGAACTCCTCTGGACTGTCTCCATCCTGTCCATGTCCTTTCTGAGGTGCGGCCTCCAGAACTGGACACCATACTCCTAGTGGGGTCTCACCAGTGGGCAATACAATGGCAAAACCGCCTCCTTTATTCTGTCCACCTGCTGGAAATACCTCTCCCAATGCATCCCAGCATCGCACTGGCCTTACCCACAGCTCTGCCACACTGTCCTGCCACTTTGAGGTCATCAGATATGATAACCCCAAGGTCCCTCTCCTGCTTAGTGACAGACAGTACCCCCCATCCTATACTGAGTTCCTGGGTTCCTATGCTGTAGGTGCATAATTTTGCACTTTTTGGCACTGAACCCCAACTGCCACGATTTTGACTATTCCTTCTCTTTCCCAAGACCCTTACTCATTCTTTCCACCCCCTCCAGACTGTCCACCCTTTTTGTATCATCAACAAAAGGCATACCTTCTTTTACAGTTCATCTGTATTGTCACTTATGAAGACATTGAACAGGACTGGTCTGAGTACTGACCTCTGCACCTCCCCCCAATGGTCACTCTTCCATCCTTAGAGTAAGTGCCATTAACTACTGCCTCCTGTCTCTTATCCGTTAACCAGCTTCTAACCCAGTGCACCACTTTGGATCCTACTCCTAGACTGCTCAGTTTCTTAATCAGTCTTCTGTGTGGCACAGTGTCAAAAACCTTGCTACAGTCCAGAAAGGCCATGTCCACTGCTCTCCCTGATCTATTTTCCAGGTCACCCAGTCACAGAAATCAATCAATCAGGTTTGTCTGGCATGACCCCCATCCCACCCCCATGAATCTATTATGCCTTTGGTCTTGCGGCCGTTTGATTCAAGGTACTCTACCAATCTTTCCTTTTACAGTCTTTCCATTAATTTCCCCACTACTGAGGTGAGGCTCACTGGCCTATAGTTGCTAGCCTCTTCCCTGCTGCCATACTTATGTAGAGGGGCAATGTCCACTCTTCTCTAGTCCACTGGAACCATGCCTGATTCCAGTGAGCTGTTGGTAAGGCTGTCAGTGGGGTTGCCAGCGCCTCCCTGAGTTATTTTAGTACCCTTGGATGTATCTCATCTGGTACCATAGCCTTGTCTAGTTTCAGAGATGCTAGTCCTGGAGTGGGTCCCAGGGTGGCAACCTGGGTAAAAGAATTGGCTGGACAACAGGACACAGAGGGTAACAGTAAACGGAGTCCACTCAGAGGAAAGGGGGGTTACTAGCAGGGTACCGCAGGGTTCAGTACTGGGACCGGTCCTCTTTAATGTCTTTATAGGTGACATTACGGAGGGGCTGGAAGGAAAAGTATGCCTCTTTGCAGATGACACAAAGATCTGCAACAGGGTTGATACACAAGGAGGGTGGAAAGGATGAGAAGGGACTAGGCAAGTTTGGAGGAATGGTCAAAGGTATGGCAGCTTAGATTCAATGTAAAGAAGTGCAAAGTAATGCACATGGGAAACAAAACCCAGGGAAGAGTACACAATGTTGGGAAGTACTAACAACAACAAAAATGGAAAGAGACCTGGGGTAGTCATATCAGGTGACCTAAAGGTAGGCAAGCAATATGAGAAGGCAGTAAGGAGGGCTGGGGGGATGATGGGATGCATGGGAGAGGATCACCAGTAGAAAACGGGAAGTTGCTATCCCTCTGTACAGACAGTTGGTGAGACCCCATCTGGAGTACTGTGTGCAATTCTGGAGACCCCATCTCCGCAAGAACACAGACAGAATGGAGGCAGTCCAGAGGAGGGCAACTAAAATGGTGCAGGGCCTGCACCAGAAGCCACATAAAGAGAGACTAAAGGAGCTTAATATGTATACCCTAGAGGAAAAGAGGGAGAGGGGGGACATGATAGAAACATTCAAGTACCTCAAGGGAATAAACAAAGTCCAAGAGGGTAGCAACTTTCAGAAAATGAGATGTACAAGAACAAGGGGGCACAATTTGAAGATTGAGAGGTACGGCTCAGGGGCAATATATTTTTTCACTGAGAGGGTGGTGTACACTTGGAACAGCCTTCCAGAGGAGGTAGTGGGGTCAAAAACAGTGGGGGAATTCAAGAATGCATGGGAACCACATAAGGCAATTCTAGTGGGGGAGTAGAAGGAAGTAGGCTGTTGGTTAACTAGGATCTGCAGCTTATCCAAAAGGTAGGAAAATGGGAAGACTGGGTGGGCCAAGCAGTCCTTATCTGCCATCAAAGTCTATGTTTCTCCCATCTTAATGTTAAACCATACTGTATCGTGATCACTGGTACTGAGGGGACTGCCCACAGTGATGTCTGCAGTGCTGTCCCTGTTAGTAAGCACTGGGTCCATCACTGCTGTGTCTCTGGTGGGTTGGTTGACTAGCAGCCTAAGAAAAGCCCATTGTAGGGAGTCAAGGATGGCCCTACTCCTTACCAAAGCTGCTGCTGGAAGGCTCCACTCCACATCTGGCAGACTGAAGTCCCTAACTAGCAGCACTTCCACTTTATTTGCCATTATGTTGATGTCTTCCTCTAGTGCCTTATCCAACTCCTCTCCCTGTGATAGAAGTCTGTATACAACCCCTGTATAGACAGCAGCCCCAACTCCTGTCTCCAGGATGACACACAACACCTCCAGCCTTTTGTTTTTCCTCTGGGTGCCTCTGTATTTCCATAGCCTTGATTTCCTCCCCCACATATAGTACAACCCCTCCTCGCTTCCTTGTCTCTCCTGAACAGAGAGTAGCCTGATATGGCCATATCCCAGTCATGACTGTCAGTGCCCCTACACTCCGTTATGGCCACCAAATCCAGCCGCCTCCATGATGGTATCCTTACGCCCTCCATGCATGACTCCCTGCCTTCTTCCCCTCCTGTCTGTGCTGCTCCCAGAAGCTCCCCCGATCCCCTTCCCTTGTTATCAACTCCACTGCCTGTCTCTTTTACTCTTCTCTTCCTGTATTCTTCATTTACACCCCCTTGCCCTCTACCTCATCCCCCCCCCTTTCTTCTTGTGCCGCTGCCCTTGGGGAGCTTCCTCTCCTTGTTATTTCATCATGTGATGCACATCACGCTCGCGAGCATCCAAAGTCACTAAGCATGCACACAAGGACTGGAGTGCTAAGGGTCATTCCCGATCTCCGCTATGCTGAATTTTGTTGAACTGAACAATGTTATGGCAAATAAGTAACATTTTTTGTTAATACCACATTTAATGGATGTAAGTACATTAAAAATAACACCTCTAATTACCAACATCTACATTTATTGTGAGAAAAAAAAATCTTACTTATGTGTATATGTAAATATTTTTAGATTTAAATCAGTGTATCCTGATGAAAGAGTATCTCCAAAACACTGGTGAAAGCATGAGTTTGCACCTGATTTAAAATAATCAATAAATGTGCAATCATTTCTAGACACTGCTTTTCATGAGTTGGGCCTTCTTTCCTATCTGTCGTTTGCACTGTTGATGTCAGCCTTGTCTCTCCCATGCACAGAAACAACTGCATCATCTGCATGTAAATGGAATTGAGCAGACAAACAGGACAAAAGCAGGTTGTCAATAAAAAACTGTGAAGGAAAGGGGACTAAGCACTGATCTCTGGGGCACACCATGCAAGATGATGTGTGCACTAGATATTGCTTTACCAAGCTTGACAGATTGAGACCTGTTTTGGAGGTGGCTCGCGAAACACCGGGTAGCTGAGGAGCCCAGGCCCAATCTACTTAATCTGTGCAGCAGCAGACTGTGATCAATCAGGTCAAAAGCTTTTATCAGCTCCATGAACACTGCACCTGTCATCAGGCCCTTGTCCACAGCTTGACAGAATGAGTCTGTGAAACTGACCAAAGTGGTGCAGGTTCCATAGCCCTTTCTGAAGCCATGCTACTCCTTGCAGAGGAGCTTATGCTGGTCTAGGTAAGATGTTAGCTGGTTGTGGACTATTCTCTTTTGTACCTTGGCTAGGATGGAGAGGACAGACATGGGCCGATAGTTGTCCAGGACAGTGCTCTTGCCTTTCTTAAATAAGGGCACCAGTGTGGCAGACTTCAAGATGTCAGGAACTGATTATCAAAGGAAAGGTTAAATATTTTGGCAGCTGGTAGGGCAATTTGGGGTGCAGGCAACTTAAGAAACTTGGGAGGTGATCCATCACTGCCGGTAGATGTATCCTTGTTTAATCTGGTTAGAAGTTTATAAATTTCATTAACTGAGACTTTTTTGAGGTATAAACGGGGAAAGAGAGCACATCTAAAATAGGCTTGTGTACATCTATATCGGACTCCCCGTCAGTGACAGGTTGGTCTCTAGATTACAGAAGTGGTTGAAAAGGTCTGCCACCGTTAAGGATCTGTGTATTTGGTGCCATTAACTTCAATGACTATGGGGGCCACTGTGGTTTTAGGGTTGAGTATGATATTAATGCAAGACCAGAATTTGTGGGGATCAATTAGTCTGGCTGCTTGTTGAGCTTTAAGATATGAGCTCTTGATTAGGTTTAGTTTATATTTACATTTATTCCTTAGGTGCCTCTCGGCCTCCCAGGCTGCTCTGGAGTTTGATTCTTTAAAAAGGACCCATACCGGGTCCCTGGATTTCATTAATTTTAACAGGTCCTGGTCAGCTAATCTAAATTTAGATTCTTAACTCTCTGCCTCATCCTGGGGGGCCATGCTTAGCAAGAAGCTTTGTGAATTCAGTGATGAAAAAGTCCAAAGCACAGTTGACATCTGGGATTGTGTTTTGGAAAGACACATCCATAGCAGCTAGGTCAGCTTGGAATACTTGAGGGTTGAAACCTTTGTAGCTGCAGTATAGCACTTACAGTACTTATGGTCAGTGATATATACAGCACTATTGTGCCAGAGGCAGTAGACAGCAGAGTGATCACTGATTCTACAAGGCAAGTGGCTGGATAACCTGATCCTAGACAGGCTGCTGGCTAATACCCAGTCTGTGAGGGAACAGTTTCCTGTTTTATTGTTTATCCTATTTGGAGCAGAGAGGATCTGCTTTAAGTTGTGATTAACCAGCACTTCTATATAAGCTTCAGTGTTAGTTAGCCAATTTAAGATGAAATCACCCAATGCTATTAATTCACTGTGACCCAGTATGGATACCATGCATTCTGCATCTTTGAGTCCTTTGATACCTGTTTTCTTTTAGGTGGGGGTGGGGGGCTGTAAACACAGTATATATTAAGTTTCTTGATACCAAGAGTCAACTGCAGTAGCAACCACTCACAGGCAGTCGAGGGAGTATATCAAGAGTGAGGACCTCAGCATCCAAGGCACATACGGTGCTCCACTCGAGCCCACTATATTCACCACAATGCTCCATCAAGAAATTTAGGGTCTTACCTGGAGAAAATTCCTCCATTTAGAGGTACCATAAGAGGGCTGATATATATTTACATTTACTTGGCATGTAAAATGTATAAGTGTTACTCCATGTAGGTGAAAGGATTAGTGACTAAGAGGCCAGCCTTGGAACTTGGGTATGCACAAGTCTCATTTTACAACTCAAAAATGAGCAGAATATATTTGGCTCAGTTCTCAGCGGAAAGTACTCCACACTATCCACTTGGAAGTCCATGTAGAAAGAGGAATCAGCAAAAACGTTTAGTGTGCACTGGCAATTGCACTGCTGCTCCTCCAGGGTGGCTAACCCTCCAAAACAGGCAACATCAAAGAAGATGAGGGCACACAAAGGCACTATACAGACTGTACAGTTTCTACCAAAGGGTAATTTTACTGCACAATTTATTACAGCCCATAAAACAATGCAAAATAATAAACCTTAGCACCAAACAACTTTAATGGTGGACTCCCACAGCAACCTAGGTGTACAGCAACCCAACAGTACCAATGTTAGCTTCATGCTAACTTGGTACTGTCATCTATACTGACATCACATCACGGTATGATGTTGATGGCATATGGTGAAGGACCTTTTTTGCTAGCTGGACCTCAAGAGAGACCCTCCCTAGCCTTCCTCCACAAACATTGGCAGAACAAAGCCTGAACCACTCAAAAATTGAGTTTTGGGGCCTAAAGTAGGAGGCTGTTGCTGAGGTGCGATGGCACCAGAGTTGTAATTCTGAGACTTCCTAACTTCCTCGCTTTAGGTGCTGTCTGCCTAGTCTCACTATACCCTCCACAGTTGACAACAGTCCATGAAGATGACTGACTAAATAGGAAAGTGCATTTAGGAAAATGAATTTCACAAGCTCTATTTCAGTAGGCTTACTGCTTCCATAGAGCCAGATTAGTGTGACAAAATCTTTAATGAACTAATTTTCCCTTTACATACCTTGCCAGACTTACTCTCCTAGCTCATCTTCATAGTCCTTGACTAAGAATGCAGTGAGAAACTTCTGTTGGCAGTCATCTCAGGTAAAAGTATTGTTCCTGGCAATCCCCCAACAACCACGAGGTGTAAAGTGTAGTACTCTCCTCACTGTTACAATAATGCCCATACCTTACATAGGATATAGTGCTACATAATCTTTACATTTTGTTAGAACTCCAGTGGACCACTCACACAATCTTCTCGGCCATAAGCTGGAAACTGTAGTTTTACAGGTAATCTAACATCTCATATACCTTTTCCTTTGCCAGTGTTTTTTCTGATTATTCCTGAAGTGGCAGTACAAATTTTAGACACAGGTGAATGTGACCCTGCAACTTACATTACCTGAACAGGGGTTCTGCCAAATGGTGTACTACAAGGTTGCTGCAAGGACTGATGGCTGTTTAACACTACAAACTGGCTGCATTTCAGACATTTGTCTCTGTCAAGCTTTCTGTCGAATCTCCAGCCCAATGAGATGCACTTCCAAAACAACCTTGGTTTCTTTAATTAACTGCTGTATATTTCTCTCCCCAAAAACCATGTTCTATGACAAAAAATATTTAACCTGATCATCTATAGTTGTTTGAGCTGGCCCGCCAGCAAAGCAGTAGTGCTACCATTTGTGGCGCTGACCACTCATGTTCAGGAGACAGCATGGGACGTCTGAGGGTCAGCCAGGGGGTGGTAGGAAGAGCGTCCCATAGAGAAGCTCTTCTCCTCTGGGGAGAGGGTTGTGGTTTCCCCAGCATCTAGTGACACCCAGTGGAGGTTGGGTGTGCAGCAGCCGGGGTCACTCAGCAGTCAGCAGGCGACGACAGATGTCTGTGGGATGGGTGCAGGAGCGTGCCCGCCCCGCGCTGACATCACTGGATGTTTGCACCTCTGGGGGACATGAAAAGAGAAAAACCCTCTGAGCCAAGCACTGTGATGCTCCCGGACCTCCGCCCGAATGACGCCCCAGGCTGTAGCCATCGCTGGGGTCTCCAGTGTATCTCAGTCTCTCCCCCTCCATCCTGCCCCAGGGAAGGAACCCCGTCGCAGGGGGAAAGTTGCAGACCTCCCCAGACCATGGCAAGGCCTGGTGGGGGATGCCGGGTGTGGGGTCCATGCACAGAAAGGGGTACATCCCTGCCATCTTGGAGGTGAGAAAGACAGTTGGGGGAAAAAAACAACTATGGTTGTTTGCCACTCTGTCAACCACTTGTTCAGTTTAACTCATTCATTCTGCCTTTTAGCGTAGATATGGTCAACAAAACACAGTATCACACAACTGAGAGTTTCCATGACAATTTTCATTGCAATTCTGTACTTATCTGTCAAAGTTGCCTTTCCATTCCTAAAGCACTCTGTTTCAGCTCAGTTTTCTTTTTTCTCTATCTGACTCATTATTTATATAAAACTGTTTCACCAGGTAAACATACAGAGATACACTAATAATCATGTTTACAGATGAGACGAGGGAGTGGAACAAAAATAATAATAGAGGAAAAGAACAGTTACATAAGAACTTACTGTAACAGTAGATCTTCAAGGGGATCTTATTCATCAGGTCACACCACAGGAACTTCACCATCGGTGAAGCAGGATCCACATGGAAGATTTTCAGCAGTACAACTGGGTCTGCCTACATTGATGTCATCTGCCAACGTCACCAACCCTATACCGGCGTGAGTTCTTTTCCCTGGAGACAACGGGAGCATAGTTCTAGCCATAGGGGACCGAGGAGAGACAAAGAGAGGTGCCCAGGCCTATACGAAAGGCTGGATATACCAGACAGCCAGTTACGAAAAAGCCCCGAAAAGGGATGGTGGAAGGAAGACAGACCTGATGACTGAGATCCCTCGAAGGTCTACTGTTATGGTAAGTTCTTATGTAACTGTTCTGTCTTCTTCGGGGGTATCTCCATTATTAGGTCACACCATAGGAACAAGTCCCAAGCAGTTACAGGTTCAGCAAGACAGTCTGGGGGGGAAGGCCAATCCCAAGCTTAAGACAGGAGGCCCTGCAGCACAGCCCTGCCAAATCCTGCATGGGATCTTGAGGCAATGTCCAGACTGTAGTGCTTGATAAAAGAATGGACAGTACTCCAGGTGGCAGCCGCACAAATGTCAGTGGCTGAGACTCCTCAGAAACAGGTCATAGAGGAAGCCATACCTCTAACACCCAGTACCACACTCTCATGGCTTCCCTACACAGGGGATATGAATGTGTCCCTCCTTGCTTTTTGATGTAATACACAACACTGAGGTTGTCGAACTGAATCAACAGCTGATCCGGGAGGAGATGGTTCTGAAAGGCCTGCATGGACTGCCCGCATCTCCAGGACATTGATGTGCAGGGAGGTTTGATCTTGAACCAAGAGCCCTGAGTTTGAAAGGGACCCAGATGAGCCCCCCAGCCCAACCCTGAGGCATCCATGGTAAGGATTTGTTGGAGGGGGAGGTGATCTGGAAGGGGAACCCTTACAACAGGTTCAGGGGGTCCAGCCACCACTGGAGCACCTTGCAGACTGGGGAGGAGACCAGCACTAACTGATCTAATTCATCCATTTGCTGGTCCCATTGTACTTGGAGAGTCCACTGGAGGATGCACATGTGGAGCCTGGCCAGTGGAACACTGGGGATTGCTGCAGCCTGCAGGGACTGCAGGGACATAATGGCTCTGGGAGACCTCCTAAGCCTGGGCAATAAGGCACTCCACACTGTTCTGAGGCAGGAAGGTCTTTTCCTGCACCAAGTTTAGAACCGCTACTATGTACTGCAGCCTTTGGGATGGAACAGGGCTAGGATCAACTTGGGCAAATTGACCATAATGCCCAGGGAGAGAAATAACCAAAGAGTTCTCTCCAGAGTCCACAGAAGCTGTTCTCTGGACAGGGCCTTTAGGAGCCAACTGTCCAGATAAGGGAAAATGTAGAGCCCCTCCCTTCTGAAAGCCATAGCTACTGCTGCTAAGCACTTGGTGAAGACTCGCGGCACAGAGGACAAGCCAAAGGGCAGCACTTTGAATTGGTAATGCTTGCCCTTGCCCTGGATAACAAACCGGAGGACCCTCCTGTGGGGTGGAAGTACTGAAATGTGCAGATAAGCGTTCTGTACGTACAGAGAACATAGCCAATTGCCCTGCTTGAGAAGGGGTATGAGGCCTGGTAAAGTTACCATCCAGAACTTTTGGTACTGGACATACAGTTTGAGGTTCTTGAAGTCTATGATGGGCCTTAGATCCCTGGTTCTTTTGGGAACCAGGAAAGACCTGGAATAAAACCCTGTTTCTCTGGTGCCTGGACACTGGCCTGTTTGCGAAGAAGGCACTGCACCTCCTCCTGCAGAACAGAAAGGTGGACTGGGGGGTAAGTGGAGGGCATAGGAGAAGTCTCTGGGGGTTGCTCGGTGAGCTCCAGAATGTGACCCCTTTCTATGATTTGAAGTATCCAAGCATTTGACATGATGGTTCTCCATTGATTGAGATGGAGGGAGAACCAACCTCCAACCACCACCTCTTGGTTGGAGACTGGAAGAGGGGAATCTGGCAAGGAGTCAAGTGAAGGTGGATCCAGCCGTTTTGGCTAGTCCATCACCCCAGGGCGCTTGAACGTGGCTCCAGCAGTGGAGGGGGCAGGCAAGGCAGCGGAGGCTTTGCCTTTGCCTTGGGGCCGAGAGGCTGATCCTGACCTGTTGGGCACCTTATGAAAGGGAGGTTGCTGCCTGCTCTTGGGTTGCATGTGATAGAGCAAGTGGTCAGATTTGATAGTCCTGCCAGATGCCTGTAAATCATTAATGTTGTTCTGGACATCTGGCCCAAATAACTTTTAATCAATGAAGGGTGCATTCAGCACCTTCTGTTGGATATCTGCAGCGAAGACTGAGACCCTCAGCCAGGAGTGCCTACGGAGGTAAATGCCCATGGCAGGAGCCCTGGCAATAGTATCCATATCATACAGGGCCCACAAGAGGTGCTTGCTAATACCCTCAGCATTCTTCAAGCATTTAAGAACCTCCTGCTTCTGGGTGCCATCTGGAAGGGCCTAGGCCGTGGCTTTGCCCTTCTTCCAAATGGTATTCTGGCACTTGACCATATGAGAAAGGTAGTTGGCAATCCTCAGCCCAAGGGTGGATGAGACATAAACCCTCTTGCCCTAGAGATCTATTCTGTGAGACTCTGTCGGGTGGGTAGGGAGCCAAGATGCTTGGGCACCTTAGACCTATCATGAGCTGCCTTTATTACCATGGAATCTGTTTCAGGTTGGGCAGCATAGTGTGACAAACTCTGAGAGGCATGATAAAGTATATCAGCCCTGCAGGGCATGGCTGGCACCATGTCAGGCCTGTGCCAGGCTGCCATGGTGGCATTTCTCGGAGCAGGTAAAATGGGAGGAATGACTTTGGGAGAATACTCTGGTATCTCCAGGAAATCCTCCAGATCTTTTCTGGTGGTGTCCTCCTCAGTATGGAAGCCCATGGCTGAGGACAATTGCTTAAAAATATTGAAGAAAGTACGGTCCTCTGGAGGAGACCTAGGGGTATATTTGACAGAGTTCTCACTCACTGAGGAAGCTGTGGCTGTACCTGAGGAGAGGAGTTCTTCCTTTTCCTCCTCTTTATCTTGAAGAATAAGATCAGGATGGAACTCCTCCTCGATGTCGACCTGTCCAATTCCAGGTCTGACGATGGCCCATGGATTACAGCCCGCGAAGACCGAAGTGGTGTCTACAGCGATGGTGCCATCGATGGCACAGGCAATGTAGGCCTATATACGCCTAACTGGAGGACCAAAACTGAAGTGAATTTGGTCAAAATCTCATTGAGGTCGACGACAGTAGATCACTGCATTGATGGGGGGGTGGTGATTCAGGAAGCTACGACCCGCCCAGCAGGCCCAGAGAGCCCAAGGAGCCCATAGCCCGAGGACCTGGGGAAGCCTCAATGGCAGGGGCCGATGACCAGAAGATCGACAACCGACTGCCTTGGATATCAGGGAGAGGTGCTGTCATTATGGGTCTGGTAAGGACAGAGACCTGGACAGCAGATTAATGCATCAGTGCAGCAGCAGCAGCTGAAGTACCTTGGATGAGGAGGAAGGAGCTGTCAGGGAGCAGGACCGGTGCCGGGGGCACTGGTCCTGATCTCAGTCTTTTTTATGACCCCCTATGAGGACTTGTCTCAGGCCTTAGCAGCCTGGGAGCTTGATGATCCTGCTGGCAACTGGGAAGGAGGGACGCCGGAGGACTCCTGCCCAGAACTGGCTACCTGTTGCCCCATGAGGACATTTTTAAGTGCCTTTTTGCGTCACCTGAGGCGATTTGATTAAACTTCTAGCAGAGCTCACAGTTGGAGACTTCATGGTCAGGCCCAAGACAGCAGACACAGAGTGAGTGTTCACCTGTAAAGGTAATCTTCTTTCCACAGCTGCAGCAAAGGAAAGAAGAGAGAAGTAGAAGGATTAACTCTTGACACAAACGAGATAAAAGAATATCTTTAGAAAAAGACACTCTAAAACTTTAAGTATAGAAATGCCAAAGGCAAAAAAAGGCACAAAACTGCGTTGGAGCTTCTGTGGAGACCCATGTGATCAAGTCAACAGCGGGAAAGAACTGAGGAGAGAGTGGGGCTGCTCACACCTTTATAGGGTTGGTGATGTCGGCAGATGACGTCAGTGCGGGCGGCCCCAGTGGTACTGCTGAAAACCTTCCGTGTGGATCGTGCTTCACTGATGCTGAAGTTCCTACAGTGTGACCTGATGACTGAGACAACCTCGAAGAACAGCAACATATTTACAATATCTGTACATGGTTTACAACAAGTTATAACATGAAGAAAAATTCTTGTGACTTGATTGTCTGAAAGCAACTCAGAGCCGTGTAATTACTGACCCATAATTACATGCCTGAACTACTTAACAGGCATTCACACCAAATCACATAATGATAAGAATATCGCTGAACTGTCGTACCAAATGTTCAGTCACAAAACTCCCCAAAACATATATATATATATTTTTTTTAATTCCCTGGTTGCCAAAACTGACAAATTATCGATTATGCCTCCTCTCCAGGGCTCAGCGTTACTTATACAGCAGCACAGTAGAGAGAGACAGAACAGTCCCAAACAGGAACAACTTCTTTTTTATTTTAATCATGTTTCTCATTCATTCATCTTTTGACTTTATAACAGTTGTAAGAAAAATTACATGGTGTGATTTTTCCTTCATATGTTATACAGGTAAGTGCAATAAAACACTCCAGGGATGTATAATTACGGTCAATAATCACACGCCTCTATCTGGTATTTTAAGGCACTGGGTGCAATTGCCTCGAGCCTAGGAACACCCTTGAAAAGTAGTATTCCTTACTTACAGGCATGATCAGCAAGGGTTGCAACAACAGCAGTTGGTACCCCATGATGCAGACAAGTGCTGTCAGATGCAGTCACAGTAGGAAATAATCAGGTTTTTGAGGAACTGTTTGGCTGAGGCAAAGTTGGTAATCTGAAGCTACCGTTGTTTGACTCTTCATCATCTGCCACAGGTGACAGAAATAGTGCCCAAAGGTTTATAGTCCTTAAAACCTTCATAAGCCAGTGACTGAAGATTCTGATCAGTCACAGCGGAATCCTTTATTATGCTACTAGACAAATTCCACTGCTGACCAACCGCACACTTTCCCACTGTATAATCTAACCCACTGGGTTTCCCCATCTTTAGTTTGCTTTCATCCATATCAAACTACAAAGTAGACATGGATAAACTGGGTAGCCGTGGTAAAAGCAATATGGATGCCATAAACAATGTCACTATAGAGGGATTTGCCTTTTTTATCAGAACCTCCATCAATTGCCTTCAGTGAATTCCTTTCTTCAAAAAACATCTGAAACATCTAGCAGCACATTTTTTCCTCCAAGTTTGTCCCACCTATGCAACCTATCGATGACAATTTAGTAATCACCTAAAATCAATTTCAAGTTCCAAATCTTTTTAGTAGTTTGGTAAGGTGACCAACTATATTACAACCTATGGGTAGGGATGTAAGTTTGTCATGGATGATGTTTTAATGACTCATTGTTTGTTCATGAAATCATTAGTAAACAGTAGTAAATGTTGTGGCACTGTCATCATTGCTACATCCTGATGACACTAGTGAAAGTCATGGAAGTCCTGAATAAAGATCAAACGTCATGGAATCCATGACATGTATGACTGACATGACAAACTTGCACCCCTACCTATGGGCACTAGGTGTTCTTTTTGATATTCATACAGGGCCACCGCCAACCTCTGACACAGTGCCAGGGATGGCTAATTTACATATATTCACCTCCGTGTCAGAATAACTCTGCTTCAGACTATTTGTTAGAGAATCAGGAAAGGAATTCTGTTCTCCTCCTTAATCATTCCTCTAAACCCTACCCCCACCAACAAAACCCTTCAATGCTACCAGAACCTCAGGCATGGGATTAGTGGTACCATACAGTCCTGAAGACCTCAAACTTTGCTTTTTCTGTGTCGCTTTTGGGTTTAGGGCTAAGCAATACAGGATATTCTCAGGGATATTCTAGTTGCAGGCTTCACTGATCTTTCTTAGCTGCAGGTTCTTGGTAAAAAAAAACTGTAACCTGGAAAATATCTCTGGAAACTTGTTGCTTAACATCCTTCTCCCAGCTGAAGAAAATGCATCCACTCTTTTTTACTCACTTTAGACTTGGTACCAAAATTCCAAAAGCAGCTCTTTCCTTTAAGGCTGAGCAACCTTTGTCTGGAACTCCTAGTCTTTTCTGACTTCCTACTGCAGCTGAGGTGTGCTGACCAATGGCCCTTGGTGCACTTGGCATTCCTGCTGCATCAATCAACCCCGCAAGTTTTTGCAAAAAATCTTAAGTTCATCTTCGTAGGTTGGAAACTACACTTTTCACTGAGCAGTCAGCCTTTTTTTCCCCCAACATATAAAGCAGTGCAAGTCCTGCTGTAAACACTCAGAATTAATAGTCTTTTTGCACTAAGATAACATGCGACCTGATGAACTACCACGCTGTTGCTAATGAGCCCTTTCTTTTGAAATGCACAATTCCCTCACTGTGATCAGTAGAAGAAGCACACCTCTCAACCTCTTGCCTCATAAATCAGGGACAAGGCTTACAAAAATCAGGGAGAAAGACCAAAACTGGGGATACAGCTTAACAATTGGTACTGCTCACTCAGAAAGGTGGCAGAATAAAGGGATTAGTGTAAAATGCATTTTCTAAAGAAGAACAAGTCTGTAACTTTAATGTTTGAGATTATTTTGTACTTAAAATCCCTACTGTTAGTCAGAAAAACACAAATTTTACAAGGGTCACAGGAGAATGTTCAGGCAAAATCGGGATGTCCCTGAAAATCAAGGACAGTAGAGAGTTCTTTTTATTTTATTTTTTGTTAGCCAGGTGAGGCCCACTAGGTACAAGTGCCTGTTTTCATGGGTGACCCGGGAGCATTGGAGTGGTTAAGTGACTTGCTCAGAGATACACAGTATGCAAGTGGAGGCTGTGTTTAATAAACTTTAAATGCCAAGATTCCTGGCCGAGAAGATCTGTGGCCCCTTTACTTTTACTGGATAGTCCGTCTTTTAAACCTCAAATCAGGAGCAAGGCTGCATATTCTACTAAATCCCTTTCTAGGGACATGGATATGTTGTTCATCCACACTCATTGGCAGGTATCCTTGCCGCTTTAAATCTTGCCGGAAGGTCTTCAAGCTTGCTCCTCCCACCCACCCGGGTGGTATAACTCTCGGCTCCGCCCCATGACGCCAGATCTTCCTTACCGCTTGGAAGCTCAGGTTCCCTCCTTAACGCTCTGCGTTTGTGACTGGTTCCTATTTCTCCGTTTGCGGTTTAAAATAAATTTTGCAAAAAGACTTCAGTCTTCTATCCTCGCTGACTCCGATGGACCAATCGACTCGGATTCGGAGATGCCCATGCGGGCAGAAGATGTCTCGGGCGGATCCACACTCACGTGTGTCTACGCTAGGCCTTGAGCCGACCGCGGGCTTGCGACCTGTGCTCATCTTTCTCGGCCTCGTCACCGAAGACCGTGCTGCCGGTGCAACTGGGCCGTCCCGAAGCGCTTCTCGGTGAAGTCCAAGGAGGCCGGTTGGCGGTGTCCGGCGGCGCGGGCTCGCGGATCAGCTCGAAAGGATGGTCGCCTCAAGAGGAGGTGGCGCGGGCCGAGTCTTTCCTCGCCGCTGCATTTATCCCGCTCTCTGGGTTCTTCCTACACGGCTTCTTTTAAGGAGCTTTGTCTGTCCCTCTCCACTAAAGGAGAAGGGCCTGCGTCTGCTGGACCTTTTCTCGGTCCAAAAAGAGGGACAGGGTAAGTCCTCCGTCGGCGCTCTTGGGAGCCGGAAGGTCCCTCTCCCAGGCCGTCGACCCCGTCGGCTTGGTCGACGCTCGCTTCGCGCACTGGCCTCACCGGTGTCCCCGTCAGGTCAGTTGACCGAGACTCACCATGAAGTCGGATTTTTCTCGACCCATTGGACGGGCTGTCGCTTTAGCAGCCGAGATTCCTCTCCCGGTTCCCGGGAGGAGTTGAGATCCTGGGCTCGCCTGTGCCTCCGGTTCCGGAGCCCTCGGATGGACCATCCGAGCCGAAGGGAGTGCCGGTTCCGGCCGACACCTCCCGCACCGACCTCGGAAATTCCGGGACTCGGTCTCGGACCTCTTCAGAGTCCAGCCGATCCCACCGTCATGGCGGTCTCGGTCTCGGCACACGGTGAAGCGGCGTCGCCGCTGGTCCTCGTCCTCCTCCTCGGATGAGGAGGGCTTGGCGTAAATTACGTCGGTGATGCGAGACCTTATGTTGCAACAGCTCCTCCTGGCGGGGAATAAGCCGACCCGTCGCCTTCCCGGCCATTAAGTGGCTGTCACGGAGCAGGCCGACACAACCTCGACTTATCCGAGGAGCCTATACCCAGGCCAGTTGTTGGCAAAACCAGCTGCTCCACGATTCGGTGGAACCTCCGCCTCCACAGCCACCAGTCGGGGCTCCACCAAGATTCTCGGTCGGCTAAGGGTCTACCCCATCGGCTGTCAGTTACCCTCACTCCCGACCGACCTCGGCAGGTGAAGGGTGGCTCAGGCCAGAGGCAGCTCTTCGAGGACTCTTCGAGTCCGAAGATGATTCTCCCTTTCTCCAAGCGACTGGACTTGGAGTCTTCAGGGAGGTCAGTCAATGGACGATAGCCGTCGTCCTTCCTAGGACTGCTTCGGCTCATCTCGGAGTCTACGGGATGGAGCTCGAACCCGTTTCCAACGGGCCAGGTATCCCTCACGGAGATTCTGGACCGAGGGGAATTCTCCGACGGAGGCCTTTCCAGTGGCCGAGGCCATAGTGGGTCCGGCACTGGAGCTTTGGCAGCGCCCTGCTTCCTGCCCTGCGCCTTCGGCCAGGATGGCCAGGAAATATGCGGTCCCTACGGTTCCTTGTCGGTTTGGAACACCCTCTGCTGAGGGGTTGGTTACCGACAGCGTTTTCAGGCGCCGGCTGCGCGCCGAGGATGTGGACAAACCTCCTGACAAGGAGTCCAAGAAGTGGACTATGTCGGGCGAAAAGTCTCGCTGCGTCCTCTCTCGGCCTTCGTCAGGCCAGTTGGCCGTCCTCATGGCACATTTTTCTCATGCCCTGTTGGGCTCCTGGATGAGGTCATCCTCATCTTCGCCCGATCTGCAGACTACGGTTAAGCAGGTGCGGGACCAGGGCAGGGCAGTGGCCAAACAGCAGCTCAGACTGCTTTGGATATGGGGACTCATGTGCCAGATCGGTGGCGCCGCAGTGGCTATGCGGTCGTGGCTTGGCTGAGGATATCCACCTTTACTGATACCCAGCACAAGTTGCGGATGTTCCTTTTTGGGACTGACCTCTTCGGCCCTGGGGTGGAAGGTCACCTGCAGAGGATCGAGAAGTCCAATGCCACCTTGGACTCGGTCTCTTCCGCTCAGAAGGACAAAGGTCAAAACCACAGCCTAAGCCCTTTGTCCTCTTCTGCCTCCCCGCGCCCGCCCAGCAATCTCAGGGCCAGCAGGCTCGCCTGGCATCCCAAACCCAAGCCGCCGGGCTTCCAACAGGAGGCAGGGAGAAAGGGCCCAGGAGGTCCCTCGGCGGTCCCTCCTCCAAGCCTGCCCAGTGACGGGCTGAGGGTGTCGCCCCATCCCGTCCCCCCCTAGGTCCCCGTGGGCGGCTCGGCACTTCCGTTCCGCCTGGTCCGCTGTTACCACGGACAGGTGGGTCTTGAGGTGGTGGGAAGAGGCCTGCCTCTGGAATTGACAGGCACCACCCTTCAGGAGCCCCTCGGGGTCGAGATCCCAGACTCACTGGCGCTCGTCGAGCCGACAGCTCTCCTCAGAAGGAGGTGGTAAGAGGTGGTGGACCCTCCTTCAGACCCAGGGTTTGTGTCCAGGTACTTCCTGGTTCCGAAGCAGACGGGGGCTGGCGCCCCATTCTCGACCTACGACCTAAACAAGTTCCTAGGTCTCGAACCTTCAGGATGGTCACTCTGGCTCAGATAATACCATCCTTGGAGCAGCGGCGTGTGGTTCTGCTCTCTGGACTTGCAGGCAGCGTTTTTCACGTCCCTATCCGTCCGTCTCACCAGAGATTCCTTCACTTCAGCGGAAGGATCCTCTTGAGTTCCAAGCCATGCCCTTGGCTTCTCCAGCTCCCAGGGTCTTCACCAAATGCATGGCAGTGGTGACCAGCATTCCTCTTGGCGCCGAGGTCGGTGTGCCCTTACCTGGACGACTGGCTGATAGCAGCTCCTCCAGGAAGGAGGCGGGTGGTCAGAGATCTGGCCCTCCAGGTCTGCTCCTCAACTGGGCCTCCTTATCAACGAGGCCAGTCGGAACTCGAGGCGAAGCAGGTGATTCTATTCATCCAGGGCAGCTCGACTCTCTTGAGCCAGGCGCGGCTCGGCGGACAGGGCGAGGTTCTTTCCTCCTTGCCCGATCATTTCTGGTTGGGCAATGCGCCTGCCGGGACTTCCTGCACCTCCTGGGTCTCATGGCGGCCTGCACCAGCGTGGTCCGTTGGGCCGCTGGAACATCGTCCCCTTCAGTGGGGACTGGCCAGCCAGTGGTCCTGGCGCTGCGATCCCTTGGACCAGCTTGTGCCGGTGACACAGGGATGTGGAACGCTCTCCAGTGGTGGACCGTTCCAGATCATTTGCAGGAGGGCATCCCGTTCGTCCGCCCGAGCCGACGGTCTCTCTCGACGATGCCTCTCTGATGGGTTGGGGTGCCCATCTGGGGAACTCTGGCTCATGGCCTCTGGTCCCCAGAGAGTCCGATGCCACATCAACCTGCTGGAGCTCGGCGGTCCGCCTAGCTCTCACCGCCTTTGCTCCGTTCCTCCGGGGTCAAGTGGTCCGAGTCCAGGCGGACAATACCACGACCATGTACTATCTAAACCGCCAGGGCGGGGCCGCGCTCCATGCTTCTCAAGCAAGCTCTCCGCATTTGGTCACTCGTGCGCAGCCTGGAGGCGGATCTCTAGCCATTCACGTGGCAGGAGCCTCCAACACCCTGGCCGATGCCCTGAGGCGGATAGGGCTGCATCCCAGTGGTCTCTCCTGCGGAGGTAGTACAGCATCTGTTCTCCCTTTGGGGCACACCTCAGGTGGACCTGTTTGCCTCCATGGAGAGCAGAGGCTGAGTCTGTTCCATGCCGCCCCCTCAGCAGGGGCTCGCTGCAGGGGATGCCTTCTCGAGGCAATGGACCCCGGGCCTCTTTACGCTCTTTCCCCATTTCCTTGATCCACAAGGTGCTTCTCAAGGCGAGGAGGGACAAGGCGCAGGTGATTCTGATAGCCCCAGACTGGCCTCGCCAGTTCTGGTACCCAGATCTCCTCAGTCTCAGCTCCAGGACTCCCGGCAGCTTCCAGCTCGCCGGACCTGCTCTCAGTCAATCAGGGAAGGTGTTCCATCCGGACCTTCAATCCCTGCACCTGACGGCCTGGTTCCTGAGCGCTAGAGTTCCAGGCCTTGGGTCTTTCCGACAGGTCCTCAATGTAGTTGAGGCGTCCCGTGAAGTCGACCAGAAAATGCTATGCCTTCAAATGGAAAAGGTTTTCCATTTGGTGTCAGAGCAAGGGCTTGGACCCTTCCTCCTGTTCCTTGGCAAGCATCTTGGACTATTTATGGTCCCTTTCTAGTCAAGGGCTTAGGTCGGCGACCCTAAGGGTGCACCCTGGCAGCCATCTCTGCTTACCGGCGCGGGCAGGAAGCAGTCGGTGCGCAGGAGAGAAGGTGGTCTGGCTTTTCAAAGGCCTTGATCACATTTCCCCTCAGTGCAGGAACCCCCACCTCCGTGGGATCTACTGCTGGTACTGGCAAAGCTCATGGGCAAGCCATTCGAACCTATGCACAGGTGTGCTCTCTCTCACCTGTCGTGGAAGACCGCCTTCTTGGTGGCTATCACGTCCAGCCAGAAGGATGGGAGAGCTCCAGGCGCTTTCCATCCAGTCTCCTTACCTGGTCTTCCACAGGGACAAGGTTGTCCTGCGCCCCACCGAAATTCCTTCGAAGGTGGTGTGAGTTTCACCTTAACCAGGTGTTGACTCTGCCGGTGTTCTACCCCAATCACCTGGAGGCGAATATAGGCTCCATACTCTGGACCCTAGAAGGCGCTCGCTTATTATAAGGGCGTACGGCTGAAATTCGGGAGAGGTTCGCAGCTGTTTGTCACCTCACGCTGAAGCGCATCTGGCAGACCTGCAGCCAAGCGGACGATAAGCAGGTGGGTAACCTCCTGCATAGATCTCTGCTATAAGTTGGCGGGCATGGAGCCTCCCAGAGGATAAGAGCTCATTCTACCCGCCATACTGCTGCAACGGTGGCTGCTTCCAGGGACGCCCCTATCCAGGAAATCTGCAGGGCTGCTACCTGAAGTCAGCAAACACCTTCATTACCCACTACCACATCGACCTTGAGTCACGCGGGATGCTGGTTTTGGGGCTCGGTTCTCAGTCTCTCT
This sequence comes from Neoceratodus forsteri, assembly GCA_016271365.2. Lineage (NCBI taxonomy): Eukaryota > Metazoa > Chordata > Ceratodontiformes > Ceratodontidae > Neoceratodus > Neoceratodus forsteri. The sequence continues at coordinate 675,700,202 of CM057454.1, read as the reverse complement.
TTCCCAAGTAAGTATATGGGGTGTGCGTCTTGCCTCCTCCTCCCGGAGAACTGCTAGGAGTCTGCCAATGAGTGTGGATGAACAACATATCCATGTCCCTAGAAATACAGGTTACTCACCTGTAACAGGAGTTCTAGGAATGGTATATATTTGTTCATCCACCGACCCACCCGACCTCCCCGGCTTCGACGCACAACCTGAGCTTCCAGCGGGCCAGATCTGGCGTCATGGGGCGGAGCCGAGAGTTATACCACCCGGGTGGGTGGGAGGAGCAAGCTTGAAGACCTTCCGGCAAGATTTAAAGCGGCAAGGATACCTGCCAATGAGTGTGGATGAACAACATATACCATTCCTAGAACTCCTGTTACAGGTGAGTAACCTGTATTTTTTCCCCACATAGCTGTAAAACTTAACTTCCACCCCTGTCCCCCCCCCCAAGCAGGAAATAGATGTCAGTCACACTGGGGAAGATGTCCTTAGCCAGAATGAGTAATTAGCTTGGATTTAAAGAACAAACTCATTTTTAAACTTTGCATTAAAAATAGGTCTGAAATACATAGCACAATATAGATCAACAACTGAGGTTTCATTTTGTGTAATAAATATACAGAATACACAATAGACCACCCCATATGGAGCCACAGCTGCCCCTCATGGTGTGCCAGGGAGCCTGTTCCCTTGCAAGGGGGGGCATATGTGCAATGGTGCGCTGCATCCCACAAGGCAGCTGAAGGCCGATCCAACACTGGGGAGGTGGGAGGGAAGAAAATCCAATGTGGGAGAAACACCATTCTCTGTCTAAATGGTGTTCACTAATACACTAGGGCCCCACAGCATGGGGCATGCCACCTGTTTGCCAGACACTGAATCCAGCAGCCCTTCCGGGGGGTTGGGGAATGCCCTTCCTTTGGAGCCCAGCCATGGAGGGAGGGCAAACCATGAGGAAAGCGGCTGGTTAGTTGAGGCTGGATGGCTGCCTGCCCTGAAGAAGGGGGTGTGAAGCTAGCCGAGGAGATAAAAATCTATGAGGAAATAAAATCTGGTATTGTGACATCAGTCTTGAAAAAGGGAAGGCAACCCTTTCATATCAATTTAGTTTGCAGAAATCAAACACATTTTCACATTTTTGCACAGTCAAATCAGCGCTGATGATTTATAAGTAAACATTAATCCACGATGAAGGTGGCATCTAATGGGGAGTTAATGCATGGTTGGGACTGTTGGGGGCCGAGTGCCTACAACGGACCAACCATGTATTAACTCCCCATTAGATACCACCTTTGGAGTGGATTAATGCACTTGAAACATGGTTTTCTTATAGCTGCCTGTGTTAGACATGCAGATAATATCATGTCAATAACTGTATGCAGACACAGTTTTGTTTGTTTAGAAATTTCTCGTGCACTTTTGGAACTGAGAACAACTTTTTATTTACATCCAGATGTTTCAAAAAGTAAAACGTGCAGATTGACAGAGGAAGGGTTCGTTAACATTCTTTTGACTATATTTTGAAAATCTGCATGGCTATTATTGCAATCATCTGGTTGGGAGGTCTACCATGTGCTGGCATCTTTGTGCTCCGCAGCTTAGCTACATCACTAATTTGCATACTGTCTATGTCTTTCCATCCTGCCCCTTTGTCCGATTTCACACCTTTCAATGGTTCCATTCTATTTTATTGTGCCTATTGCTTCTGGCGGAATATTTTGTATGCCTTTTATTCTGTGGTATGCTGAGCGCAACAGTAATTACCATTAGCGGTTCTGTGCACCGTGAAAGAACCATGAATGATTGAAAGTTGCAGGCATTAGTCATTTCCTGGTCACATATGTCTGCACGTATTCTCTTGTCTGCTAACAAATTCGGCTCTTCCGTGCTGTTCTCTGGCATGGTAGCAGGTGCTGCTCTGAATGGTTTTTCTTCCATACATATGTGTTTTACTAACACTCCTTTTTGATGTCCTGGTTCACTTGTGTACTTTTTTGTTCTTGCTGTGTGCTTTTGTTTTTCCCTCGGTCCTGCTTTCCCTCCCCGCCGTACTATTTCAGATATGAGGGACTCATGCTCAGTGTTTCTGTACCTTACGTCTAGTCTCAGTGCTTTGTACATTTGGTGACATCCACCACATTTGTTTCTGTGTCCTCTGCCGGCACATTTACTTATGCTGCACCAGCTTGCACAGCTATGTTGGTGTCACTGAGTACTGTGACGGTTTCGCTCGCTCGCATAGAGAACATCTACTACTTGTAACATGGCAAAAATAGTAGTAGTGCAGGCAAGAAAGACGATTTGTGTAAGGGCGTCAGGTGGTACAAGAGCAACACGGCATTATGAGACAATAATGCCGTGTTGCTTGTGTATTACTAAAACGAGCCACGGAGGAGAAAAGAGCAGTGTTCAAAAAGCGGAGACACAGAACATGTAGTAGATGTTCTCTACGCGTGCGAGCGAAACTGTCACAGTACTCAGCGACACCGACATAGCTGAACAAGCTGGCGCAGCACAAGTAAATGTGCCGGCAGAGGACACAGAAACAAATGTGGTGGATATCACCAAGTGTACAAAGCACCAAGACTAGGCGTAAGGAACATAAACACTGAGCATGAGTCCCTCACATCTGAAATGGTACGGCCGGGAGGGAAAGCAGGACCGAGGGGGAAAAAAAAGCACACAGCAAGAACAGAAAAGTACATCAGTGAACCAGGACATCAAAAAGGAGTGTTAGTAAAACACATACGTATGGAAGAAAAACCCTTCAAAGCAGCACCTGCTACCATGCCGGAGAACAGCACGGAAGAGCCGAATTTGTTAGCAGACAAGAGAATACGTGCAGATGTATGTGACCAGGAAAAGACTAATGCCTACAACTTTCAATCATTCACAGTTCTTTCACGGTGCACGGAACCACTAATGGTAATGACTATTGCGCTCAGCATACCGTGGAATAAAAGGCATACAAAATATTTGGCCAGAAGTAATAGGCGCAATAAAATAGAATGGAACCATTGAAGGGTGCGAAATCGGACAAAGGGGCAGGATGGAAAGACACAGACAGTATGCAAATTAGTGATGTAGCTAAGCTGCGGAGCACAAAGACGCCAGCACGTGGTAGACCTCCTAACCAGACGATTGCAATAATAGCTGTGCAGATTTTCAAAATATAGTCAAAAGAATGTTAATGAACCCTTCCTCTGTCAATATGCACATTTTATTTTTTGCAGCATCTGGATGTAAATAAACAGTTGTTCTCAGTCCCAAAAGTGCATGAGAAATTTCTAAACAAACAAAACTTTATCTGCATACAGTTATTGACATATTATCTGCATGTCCAACACAGGCAACTATAAGAAAACCATGTTACAAGCTCATTAATCCATGACAAAGGTGGTATCTAATGGGGAGTTAATGCATGGTTGGTCCGTTGTAGGCACTCGGCCTGCGGCCTTGGACCCCAACGACCCCAACCATGCATTAACTCCCCATTAGATGCCACCTTCATCGTGGATTAATGCTTACATGTTCTGTGTCTCCGCTTTTCGAACACTGCTCTTTACTCCTCCGTGGCTTGTTTTAGTAATACACAAGCAACACGGCATTATCGTCTCATAATGCCATGTTGCTCTTCTACCACCTGATGCCCTTTCACCAATCAACTTTCTTGCCTGCACTACTACTATTTTTGCCATGTTACGATGTGCATTAGAAACTGTTCTCCCTCCTCTCCCTCTGCTGAACTGTACAGCAAATCACAATCCAAATGTCCCAGTATTTTGATATGCCCAACATCTTGAAAAGTAAGCACTACAAGTGGTCGTTAAATGGTTACAATTGCACTTTGCTTACAGTGTTTTACTAATCAATAGATAATAATGCAAAAAAAAAAAAAAAACACAAGTACTTACTATAGGGGTCCCGAAAGGAATATAACCTGTAACAAAACAAGAACGATAACAATATTACACTGCATGTCATGTGAGTGTTAGCTCAGTCTTTAGCAGACAACAATTCACATTAAATATCACATCATATTATTTTGCATTACTGGAAGCCTTTCTTCAAAGACCTTTCATTTTGAGAGAGTAGTCTATTCAGACCAAGGTTCAGGAGTGTTGCACTGGCTCATACATTATATGGTAGGAGGACAGACAGAGGGTTCACTAGCCACTGGTGTCAGTCCCTCACTTTTAAACAGCACTTAATCACCAAAGCAAATTACAGTGGGCGCCGCTTAGCACGGACTATTCTGTGTTATTATTAAATATCCACATTAAGCAATGTCCGCAGTTGACAACGGACATGAAACTAACATACGTCAATTGCACTGTACTGTACATTGCGCTACTCAATCCCACTACCCATACCTACAGTACACAGTACACATTTGGAGATGTTAATTTGTGTTTGTCTCTTTGTGCGAGTGCTTGGTACAGTACTTTAGTGCTCAGTGTGCCTCAGTCGTGCTTCTGTGCATTTACAATATTTCGCCTTTATTTTCTCTGGGCTTCGTAGTGACATGGCGGTTGGTGGGGTGGTTGTGTGCGGGAATTTTAAAAAACATACAGTGCTGTACAGTTCTATTTACTAAAATATTCAGTGATAGCAGTCTGTTTAGATGGTGTCACGGCTTCTAACATCCGTGAACCACACTAACAAGGCTTCTTCAATCTCATGATCCTTGCCGTCCCGTTTTCGTTTCCGTTTGGGGTTCTGGTTAGAATGCCACTGCTGTAAAATGCTTTCTTTCTGTTTCAGCAGGTCTGAAACAGTGGATTTGGGGATTCCAATTAGCTGGGCAATGTCTGGTATGCTGCACTTAGGTAGTGTCTCAATCTGTTGGAGCAGCTCGACTTTACGAGCAAGTGGGATGCCAGGTTGTCGACAGGAAGCCATTGTAAGGTAAAGCAGGGTGTTAATGGGGGTTGATGGAACTTGCAGCTTATAAAGATCACTAATTAACACCTACCGCATTGTTTAATGTATTGATTTTATAACTCTAAAGATAACAATGTGTGATCAGTGTGTGATTTTCGGCCAATTAATTGTCCATGGTAGGCGGCACTCAAGGTCCGCATTATCAGGCAAACATATCACTGATAAGGAATGAGTTGGACTGGGAAAAAAGATTGTTCCTGTGGAAAGCGATTGTACGCATTATCCACGTCCATATAGTGTGGGCACACTGTATTAACAGGAAAGGGAGTGCCGAGTCAGTATGTGAGCTGCAAATAAAACAATGTTGTTAGGTTTAATACTCATTTCCTCATGGAGCATAATATAGTGGCACAGTAGCGCCATTACAGTTAGTGTTGAGTAGGCTGTTCAATGATAAATTCCTAACTTTGCACTTTAATAGCTTCACCCCCCCCAATTCAACAGATTTCTATGAAATTTTGCATATGTGGTCTCGGAGGCAAGGTCTCTTGATGTGTCAAGTTTCATTCCGGTCAGATGTGCGAATTCCGAGATCTGGATAGTGAAAAAGTGAAAAAAACTGGGGGGGGGGGAGGTTGCTGGTTCTTTGTCATTGCTTAGTGCCCAGATGGTTTGGAATTTTTGTCTGAAATTTTCATGGTGGAAAGGGCTTAACCCAGAGGGTTGCCTTTCATTGGTTTGGTAAAAAAAAATTAATCTGTTCCAGAGTTATTAATCCATTCCAGAGTTATTAGGATTTGAAACTTCGGCTTCGAGCATGCTCAGTACACTCTTTTTGGATAGCTGCTTCACACAGAAAAAAAATTTGGCCATACGATGAAGGATTCTGTTTCATATGGGGGCAACCTGTTTCATCAGAAAACATTCTTTTTTCGTATGGCTGCCATCTTGTCCCCCCCCCCCAAAAAAAAATGTTTTTTTGGAAAACCCATATAAATCCTATCATGGAAAGACACCAATACATGTATCTTGCTAACTGGAACCCCATTAGCTAGATTCTGCAGTTAGTTTTTGGAAAAATGACCCAGCAATGTGTCTTCAACAAATTTTAAAAATCTTTTCTCGTGACATGGTTTTCTTATTTCACATGGCCACACAAAACAGGAATAGGGCCACATGAAACAAAATTACCTTCATATGAAAAAATAATTTGAATTTAAGTGTTTTTTCTCCTTCTTTTTTTGCATGAAGGAATCCTGTTTCGTGAGAACAAAACAATGTCACGAAAAAGGATTCCTTCATAGGAAAAAATAATTTAGACATAGTTTTTTTCACATTCTTTTTTCCTACGAAGAAATCTTATTTCGTGAGAATGACACAATCTCATGAAAAAGAACTCATTCAAACAAAAAAAAAATTGTGTATTTAGTTTTTTTCACATTCTTCTTTCATATGAAGGAATTTTGTTTTGTGAGAATAACGCAATCTCACGAAAAAGGATTCCTTCATACAAAAAAATAATTTGGACTTAGTGTTTTTTCACATTCTTTTTTCATGTGAAGGAATCCTGTTTTGTGAGAATGACAATCTCACGATAAAGGATTTCTACGTACAAAAAAAAATTTGGACTTAGGTTTTTTCCCCACATTTCAATGTTAACAAGCATAATTCAGTCAATATTGGCAGTTAAAGGACAGTCTATATATCAAAAGAAAGGCCTTAATGAGTACTAGAACACTAACACATAATGCCTACAAAAGAATTCAGGGGCCACATAAAAGAAAACATAAAAAATTAAAAAGTACAATTACCATAGGATAACATTGCAGCTCTAATAAATTGTGTAACTCTGTCAGTCTTTGGAGTTAAGGGACAAGCTATATATGAAAAAATGGTCTCAATGAGTACTACTACAACACTAACACACAACACCCCCCAAACAAATTTAGGGACATATAAAAAAACATTAAAATTAGAAGATAAAAATTCCTATAGAATAATACTGCAACTTTAACAGGCCATAATTCCATCACTCTGTGGAGTTAAGGGACAATCTGTGTATAAAAAATGTCTCAATGAGTACTACAATAGTAACACATAATACCCCCCTACCAAAAAATGTAGTGGCTATATAAACAAACATACAAATTGGAAAATGAAAACTCCCATAGGATAACACTGTAACTTTAACAAGCCATAAGTCCGTTAATAATTGGATCTAAGGGACTATATATATATATATATATATATATATACACACACACACATATATAAGATCTCAATGAGTACTACAACACTAACATATAATCTGTCCTAAACATGCATGGGGTATGTATGCACTGCACCACAAAATTACCTTAAATCTTCACCATTGTGCCAAATCCACAATGAAAGTCTGATCAGCATGAAAAATGCACTGCAGGTGTTATCTCGTCTTCCACTAAAACCATAGCAAATTTCACAGCAAACTGACAAAAATGTACTGGCTTATGGGTAAAAAAAAAAAAACACACACAAAAATAACACATTATGCCCATCTGCAATCAACTGCTGGCAGTTAAGAGGGACACTTAATATATTTTTTCCTTTGAAGTGAGCACCACAAAAAACAATTACAGTCAAGCACGTAAATTGCTTTTCTGGAGGCAAGTGAGTGTCGGGCCCGGAGACAGATGGATGTGTGCATCTACGAAGAGGTGGGCCCCGTGCTTCCCTAGCCAGACCTACATGAACAACAATTCTGCTATCTCAAAAAGAGGAGAAATTCTTTGCAAAAAAAAACTACATTAATGTACCAGTTAGGGTTCAGGTTAAAGTGACAAAAGTAGAGAAATGTGGCATTAGAGTGTCCAACCGTAACTCCCCATCCCCACCCCACAAGCAGGAAAAGGAAAAAACATTACGGTTGTCGCTGTCCTGACTACCGGCGAATCAGGGGTGGAGTCTTCCTCGGGGTTCTCAACCCTAATACTCACCCAATTCCATGACCAAATATTGTGACATGTGATATGTTTTCTTCAGGCAGGGGGCCAATAAGTTGTTGGCTCTGTATCACACCCCTGGGAGGACTAATCCCGGGTATGGTACTATATCTCCCCACATCTGCTGCCTGCTCTGACACTGACCTAATTCACCTTTGGGCCTCCCCCTTGTGGCTACTCAGGATGCCCCCAGTGGCTGGACGCTCTGGGCCTCATGGTCCATCTGGGGCCTCAGCCCTAAACCAAGGACCTCAGGTCATAAGGTCCTCTCTGAAGTCTCCTCCAGCCTGGCTATCTGCCAAAGACACGAAGCTGGTGCACCTGAACATTAGAAGCCTTCTACCTAACCTGGCAGAGCTTGCAGCCTGGGTAGCTCACTACAACCCTGATATCATGGGGGTCTCGGAAACCTGGCTGAAGCCTCACATCCCAGACTCTGCATGTGCCCTCCCAGGCTACAACCTTATTAAACAAGACAGAGTAGGGAACAAAAGAGGGGGTGGGTGCGCCTTTACTATAAGTCACACCTAAATGTATCTGTCATTGGGCACACCCCTCACCCACCTCACCTCACTGAGGTCCTGCATGCCCTCCTCCTGCTTGGCAACACTAAAAAGGTACACTTGGTTTGCGCATACAACCCCCCCCAAAGGTGGAGTGGCAGGGCTTTCCTCCCTCCTCAAGAGTCTTAGTCTCATGGTTGGCTCAAACGAACTGGTAGTCCTAGGTGACTTCAACCTCAACTGGGTGGGCCGAAATGTGCAGCAATATGAGCCTCTGTTGACTGGTCTCGCCCTCAGATAACTCATCAATTAACCCACTAGGATCTCCTCACGTGGTGACAAGGGATCCATCATTGATTGGGTGCTGAGCAACCGACCAGATAGAATAGTCTTCTGTGGTACTCTCCCTGATGCCATCTCGGATCACTCTCCCATCTACTGTATCTGGGGCATCTCCTCCCCTAAAATTCCCTACAAAGGTGATCCAGATGAGGGACTTCTCCAAACTTAATGTAGGAGACTTCCTTGCTGAACTGCACCAAACTGACTGGTCTCAGGTCACTACCGCAAATGACCCCACAGTGGCCCTTGACAACTTCCTTGCTGTCTTCACCCCCCCCCCAAGTAAGCACACGCCCCTCACTAAAGGGAGGGCGAGGGGCACAGTCACAAAGTGGCTCCATGGCGGTCTTTTCTCCCTCATGAAACAAAGGGACAAGTGCTGGTTGCGCTACAAGGCCTCCCTCTCCAGCACTGACCTCCTCGAGTACAAACGGATGAGGAACTCCTGCAAAAGAGCCATCCAAGTGGCCAAGAGTGAGTTCTGTCAAGCTGCCCTACTCTCCTCTGCCAGAAACTCGAGAAGCTTCTGGCAGAACATCAAAAATATGGTAGGAGGGTCTGCCAGATCTCAGGTCATGGACATGCACACTGGTGGGATTAACAGCAACAATCCCCTAACAATTGTCAATACCTTCAACTCCCTGTTCACTGACCTGCCAGCTCTCCCCTATCAGCCTCATATCCCCGATAACTGGGACTGTTCCCCAGCTGGGGTAATCCTCTGAACTCCCTTCTACCTCAAGATCGTCTCTGTCAAGGAGACCCAGAAGCTCCTTACTGGTCTCTCACCACACACTGGCAATGGGCATGACTGTCTTGAGCCCAAACTTCTCAAGCTAGGAGCTCCCATTCTATCCTAGCTTATCACCCACATCTTCAACAGATCGCTAATGGCGGGTATCATCCCTGACACCTGGAAAGTGGCCAAAGTCATCCCTGTTCACAAACAAGGTGACCCCAAAGATCCTAAGAACTATTTTCCCATAGCAATACTGTCAGCGATTAGCAAGCTCCTCGAAAAGATTGTTGCCACACAGGTCACCCACTACTTGCAGACCTACGAATTACTCTCCCCTGCACAACGCGGATTCAGAAAAGGTCATAGTACCTCCACCGCCCTAGCTGTTGTCTCCTCTAAAATCAAGTCTGATGCTGATCGAGGCAAGCTGACTGCAGCCATATTCGTGGATCTCTTGAAGGCCTTTGATCGAGTTGACCATACACTACTGTGCTACTCTCTCCAGGCCCTTGGCTTCTCCTCCCCCGCCCTTTCCTGGATCAGTAACTACCTAATGGGCAGACAGCAGCATACTAAGTTCAACAAGGCCCTGTCTAAGCCCTCACCAGTTAACTGTGGGGTCTCTCAGGGCTCTGTCCTAGGGCCTCTCCTATTTTCCCTTTTTATAAATGGGCTGCCCTCAGCCCCAGTCCATGGGCACTCTACCCTGTATGCTGATGACCTAGTCATCCTGATTAGCTCCCAGGACATCTTAGACATCAACGTGAAGCTCAGCACTGACTTTGACCTAATTCAAACCTGGATGGTGGACCATAAGCTCAGTATCAACCTGCAGAAAACACAAGCCATGCTCTTTGGCTCCACAGCCAAGACTAAAGCGGTCTCTGCCCCACTAGCGATCTCATGTGCCGACAGGTCCCTACTACGAGTGGCTGACTCTGTCAAGTACCTGAGAGTGACGCTTGATCCGCAACTGGACCTTACTCTGCACATTCGCAACGCTTGCAGGATCTCTAACTGCAAATTGGACCTTGCATACAGAGCACAAAGCTGCCTCTCCCAGCCCGCTCATCTTGCCCTAGCCAGAGGGGTACTCCTATCCACTCTCTGTTACAGGCTTGTCACCTTTGCACATGCCACAAAAACAAGTCTCTCAAAATGGGATACGGCGTACAATGGTGTTCATTGCTTTGCACTGTCTGCTCCCTGCCTCACCCACCGCTGTGAGCTCTACTCCCGGCTTGAGTGGCTCCCACCAGAAAAGCATGCTCCTTTGTCCTAGGTAACTTCATTGACAATGTTCTCAGAACTGCTACCCCCTCTGCCCTCGCCGTATCCTTCTTACCCACTACCCCCTCTTACCACTTAAGATCTAGTGACTCCCATGTCCTACTGGTCCCTAAAACACGCACCCAGATGGGCAACCGGGCCTTTGCTGCACACGCCCCCAGGTTCTGGAACTCCCTTCCTGCAAGCACTCAGTCCTCCACGTCCCATTCTGGCTTCAAAACCTCCCTCTGAGGTTTCCTCAAAATGGTGACTACCTGCCTCTGCACTTAATGCTCTCCTTAGGTCTGGCCACTCTGTTCTGGATGTGACAATACTTAAGCACCGCAGCTAGTCGGTAGATGGTCTACTTTGCCTGGTTGCTAGTGAAGCTTGCTGCACCGGATTAACTGTTTCCGTTGGGCCCACCCTGGCCCTACTGCTCAACAATTGTTGAATACTTTACTGCTCTATCTTTCCAGATGTCACTTGACTCTCCTATCCCCCTCTGCACCTCCTGGGTGTGTCTGCCTCCCTTACCCCCCAGGATGCTGTTGTCTGACTATGTTGTTACTGCCTGCCTCGTTTGTGCCATGCTATTATCTTTCTACTACTTGCTTTGTAATTCACTTGTTGTTATTGCATTGACCTTGCTCTGTATGTTACTCTTATTTTACTTGCTCTTGTCATTGCCTGTCATGCTTAAATGTATCTCTGTAATCTCCCGGGTCGCACCTGAAAATAGGCACTTGGTTGTCTAGTGTGCTTACCTAGTAAACAAAAGCAAATAAATAAATAAAAACATGTGGGGAGATGCAATTCTGTATGTTTCAAGACTATATTACAATGGAGTGAGTGTTAGGGTTGAGAATCCCAAGGAAGACCCCACCCTGATTCGCCAACAGTCAGGACAGCGAATACCATAATGTTTTTTACTTTTCCTGCTAGGGGGGTTGGGAGTTAGGGTTGAAAACCTGACAGCCATATTTCCCTACTTTTGTCATTTTAATCTGAACCCTAACTAGTACCTTACCATAGTTTTTTGCAGAATATATATATTACACTGGCACAGTAGTGCCAGTACAGTTAGGGTTCAACAGTCACTTCTATGTTAAAGCCAAAATTTTGCACTTTAATAACTTTGTAACCATATGACCGATGCACACGAAATGTTTCATGCGTCATCAAGTATCAGAGATCTCTTGATGTGGCAACAAAGAAACATAGAAACTGTTGGCAGATAAGGACCACTAGGCCCATCCAGTCTGCCCATAGGCCCAAATTCTGTTCCAGTTGGTTGTGCGGCTGCAGAGATGCATAGTGTCAAAAATGTGAAAATGACCATTTAGGTGCAAATTCTTTGTGATGCCGTTTCTCTGAAGTGGCTCTGCTGTCTGGTCTGAAATTGTCTGGGAATATGGGGTCTGGGTCGCAGATGTGCCTTTTGAAGGTTTGGTGAAAAAATATTAATAGGTTCAAAAGTTATTACATTTTTAAGTTTCCCATTATATGTGCCATGTGGAAGCAGTTTCTGCTTTTGCAGATTTTTTTTGCTGTCGCAAATGGATCAGTAGTGTTGTGCTGCCACCATCTTGTTTTCAGTTAGCAACGGGGAAAAATGCTGTAATTCAAAAAATATTGCCCCTTGGTAAACACCAACAGTTGCATTTACCTAATTGGGGCCCGAGGAACATGATTCTGATGTTAGTTTTTAAAAATAGTGGCCGGAAATATGTTTTTCTACATTGGTAGTTGGTAGTGTCGCAAATTTGAGGCACTTTTATGAAATTACCGCAAATTGCAGCAGTTTTCATGCAACTAATGGCACTGATATGTAAAAACTGCCGCAAACTGTGATGCCGTTTCATGAAAACTGCCGCAATCTGAAGCACTACTTTAAGAAAAAAAAAAAACATTGGCCCATGTAAAAACTCAAACCTTTTCTAGAATTTTTTTTGGCCAAAATAATAGCAGCACCGGATTCCTCAGCTCCCATATAGGTAAACACCTCTTGGTGTTTACCTAATAAAAGGAACTTTTATCCTTTTACTGCCTCAAGGGGCCCAAGGCATGTTTTAATAAAAAAAAATGTTTTTGCCGACATTGGGGTGCCCAATTCCCATGTCAGCATTTAGACCCCCCCAGTAGTGTGGGGCACAGGGGAGCCCACCCCCAGTGTCCCGAAATAGTTGACTGTTAATTCTGACATCAGGATGCCCTCCCCCAAAAGGCTGTTGTTTAAAATATGGCCGCCAACATCATGATGCCCAGTCCCCGTGTTGGCATTCTGAAGTCCCCCAACAGCAGTGTGGGACACTGGGGAGCCCACCCCCAGTGTCCCAAAACACTTTACTTATTTGCTGTTCATTCTGACACCAGGATACCCCCAGTGTCAGATGCCCCCCCAGCCCGTTTAACTTATGGTTGCTGTCATCAGGGTGCCCAATACCCATGTCAACATTCTGAAGTCCACCCCCCACCAAGCACTGTGGGACACTGGGGAGCCTTTCAAAAATCCACCACTCTCTCTCGCTCATTACTCGCTGATATCATACTACACAAGTCAGTTAGCTGTTTAAGATATATATCACCAGCAGTAGTGCCCCCATTTTATTTTATTTATGTGTGCAATCTTCTCATTTTGTTAGCTTTGTTCAGGTGAATGGAACAGAATGATGCTTATATGGCTAAGCCAGTTAGTTGAATACTTTAACCCCCCCATGAAAGCAGTGGACCAGTAGGATACTTATCTGGGGTGTTCTTTTATTTTTTTCTGATGCTAGTTTTATCTTTTTTTATATAGCAGTGGTACAGAATGATGCTAGTGTTATGCTAGTTATTGTTTTTTATATGGTTCCCCCACCCTCCCCCACCACATGAATGCAGTGGAACAGAATTATGTTTTTTTTTATTTTTTCTGATGCTAGTTTTTCATGTTTATATAGCAGTGGCATAGTATAAATGCTGTACAAACAGTAAACATGGTACAATTTCTATGGAATTTTGGTAGGGGGTTCCCGACATTGCATACAGGACCAAAAAAGGTTGACAACCCCTTTAACAGACCCTGCGCTCCCACAATAAAATAAGGAAAATCATGGAGCATGAGAGTGCAGGGCCCAAAGGGCCCTGTCCTCCAACAGGGGTATAAAGATTAATTACAATGTCTCTACACTTATAGATAGATGGGCCCTGCGCTCCCATAAACAACTACAGCTATGGTGATACGTTCACAAAAAGTAAGGAAATTCATTGCAAAAAACTTAGTTAATGCATCAGTGCAAATTACAGCAACAAAAGTATGGAAATGTGGTGATAGGGTTCCCAACCCTAACACCCCAACCCCACCCTCCACACACCAACAGGAGTTGGGGTGTGCCTTGGGGTCGTCGACCCTAATGCTCATCCCATTCTCCTACACTGTACCATCTCGGCTTCCTTACACATGGAATGGGGTGGGCGTTAGGCTCGATGACCCCAAGGCACATCCCGACTCCTACTGGTATGTAGAGGGGGTGGGTAGGGTGGTAGGGTTGGTGGGGTATTAGGGTTTGGAACCCTAACACTACATTTCCATACTTTTTTCACTGTAACAGGAACCCTAACTGATACATTAATGGAGTTTTTTGCAATGAATACATAAGAATATATATATATATATATATATATACACATATACACACACACATATATATACACACACACACATATAACAGTTAGGGTGAACTGTAACTTCTATGTTAAACCTGAATGTCTGAACGTTAATAACTTTGGAACCGTTCAACGGATTTGCATCAAAGTTGGCATGCATAATGTCAAGTCAAGGGGTAGGTCTCTTTGGAATTCATTGTGTGGTTTCTGGGATATAGCGTATTGAAAAACAAAAACAGAAAAATCTTTTTTTTTACATTTCTTTGTCCACCTGGGTCTCAGAAATGGCTTTAGGTTGTGGTTTGAAATTTTCAGGGTCGACAAGTCTGAGGCACACTCCGATGCCTGTTGGTGTGTGGAGAGTGGGAGTGGGGGTAGAGGTGAGGGGGTAGGGTTGATAACCGTAAGACTGAATTTCCAAACTTTCATTGCTGAAGTGACAACCCTAACTGATGCATTAAGGAAGTTTTTTGCATTATATATATATATATATATATATTGCACCATGCAATTCTGCTTAAAGTTGAACCAGCATAACATTCTGTGGTGATCTGCATATGCAGCCCATGATGCTTTGCATTGTGTGGGCATGTGTGATTTTGTATTTTCTTGAAACTTGGCTTCCCAGCCAAATGCCCTTTGGGGTAACCCTTGCCTCAGTGTTTGCGCACAGAGGTTTTTTGTCTATATATATATATATAATACATATATATATATATACACGTATATATATAGACATGACCTGACTGAAGATATCATATTTATCTTTGTGAGAGAACAGTAATATCATGATATCTCATAAGTTGCGAAGCAACAAGTGAGATATCATGATGTCACTGGCCTTGAGTGAATATAAATATGATATATTCAGTCAGGCCATGTCATGTTCTGTTTATACAACATATGTTTTGAGATTTTTTTACTTGCAGTTGTCTTGAGATCAGCATTGCAATAACAATAATTAGTCAGTTTTATATAGGTAGAGGTACAACAGCATTCCTTTCAAACTGTTTTTATTGAAACAACTTGATAAACATGACGTTTCATGCTGTGTGCTGCATGCTTAATTGTACTTTCCATAGAGATTTGCAGGAAGGGGTGTAACAGTAAAGTGTAGTGTGGATTTTTCTAAATGGGAAGTATCAGTAGCATACAGTGGTTGTCTTTGTTCGTGCCAGAAAATTGTTATGCAGCAGCTTGTTTGGCAGTTGTGGTGCAAAGTCAGGAGGGACTGAGTGCTCATATCTTTGGTCCGTAAAATTATTATTTTTACCTTTCTCTACTGCTGATGTTGTGGGTTTTTTTTTGGAGGGAAGGGATTACTGCTATTGCCATTACTTTTGTTTTTTAAATTGTTGTATCAACTCCCACGCCACCTCCACATTAAGTATGAGGGTTCCGTGTTACTTGTCGTTTGTCAGTAGTGCTTTCTTTAGGAGGAGGTTGGGGTACTTTTTACATTGGTCTTTTGTGGCTGGGGAAGATGATGTGGGTAAGCCAGTATGAAGTGAAGGAGTAAGCAGAAACTGTCTATTCAAGGGTCATTAGATGTGGATGTACAGTATGCGGTATTGTGAGCTTTAAGGATTTACTTTTATTTTAGGGACAAAAATGATGGAAAGTACAGTGAGTTGCTTATGTTTTTATTGGTTTTCTCTGTAAATGAAGTTCCGTTTCTGTTTCTTGTACTATGCAAAGTCCTGGTTGGGTGGGTTTGGTCTGCAGCTTGTTTGGGAATCTTCTGATGAGTTTGTTCGTTTGGTTGTTGTGCAGTGCAAAGATGCAAACCTGAATTATGAAAAAAATGGATTTCTTCAGTGGGAATAAAACATGTTTCTTTCTAATTGTTTGTTGTGTCACGGGTAGAAGTTTCTAACAGTTTGCTTTTAAGTAGTGCAAGCTGACTTTTACAATATCAGTAGCATAGAAAATGAAAGTACTGTTTGGAAACGCCAGGGCAAGGTGGTAGGATCAAGCTAATTGTTTCAGTGATGACGTATAGGAACATGAAGATATCAGGATGACGTATAGGAACACGGAGATAACAATGATATCTTCACTACCTGGTATAGATATCACTTTTTAGCCATACATTTATCCCAAAACATAAGATGTATATGTATATATATATATATATATATATATATATATATTAGGCACTAGCTAGGGTTAAAGTGACAAAAGTAGGGAAATGTGGTGTTAGGGTTTCCAACCCTAACACCCCAGCCTGCAGGCAGCAACAGGAAGAACCATTATGGTTTCACCTCTCTTTACTCTTCGCAAATCAGGCATGGGCTGTGCCTTGGGGCTGTCAGCCATAACACTTGTCATGCTCTGCCCCTTGCTTGTGACTACTGTATGATATTGGTATTATAAATACATGGTCTGTGTATGACATTTCAGTGTGTGAGGAATTTGGCCCATGTAATTTCAAAGTGTCAGTAACTGAAAACCAGGAGGTAATAAAACAGACCAGAAGGAAACAGTTAATTGGAACACTCTCCAGAAACAGTTTATTGCCTGCTGCTGCTGCCTTTGATGTTGGAAACTAAATATGAGTTTTATGACATCAGGGAAAGGACATCATTAGGCTGATTCATGTTGGCTTTTTAACACCTTGGAGCCAGTGTGGGATTGCTAAGTTCAAATGGAAAATGTTTAATTTAAGGATGCCATATTTAGGAAATGTTTTTTTTCTTCTGATGTACCATTCATTTTAAAATACCCCCTGGTAGGAAATTATGTTTGTGAGACTTAATTCTAAAAGGAGGAGCTAGATGACTCATCAAAGGGGGTTGGGAAATAGAGCTGAAAATGTGTCAGTGTGTCTGAACTGTAGGATATATCATCTTGGGCTCAGAAGAAACTAAGTTCTAACTAAAATCTGCACTTAACAAAATGTAATACTGTACTTAGATGGCAAAAATCTAAGAGTGCTGTGGTAGGAGTTTTGTTCTGTAATTGTCCAATTTTCTTTTGTGATTGTGAGCTCATGCTATTTGTCTGTATTTTATTTTTACTTACTTTACAATTTCTAGTAAATCACATTTTCTTTAAGATACTCTGCCTGTGTCTTCCCAGTTTTCATTTTGCATGTGGAGCGCCTGTATTTTTAAGTTTGACAACGGTTTAAAAACTGACGTTGCTAGGAAAGAAGTGGGTTGTTTGTGTGTCCCTGAAAGCATGCCTGTAAACATGAGAGGACACATGCACCCAGTTGCTGTGAATGGTGTACAGAAACAAGGATTAAGAGACTCAGGGGTATCTCTGACGTTGGTAAAAGGGGTCTGGTAGAGCCTGGTCAGCTAATACCCAATACATTTGTAACTACACAAGGCTTCACTGGGGAGGAGAAAATATTGCCACTCGCTAGTATTCTCCTAGACTAGGGTAAAACAGGGGGACTTGTGCAACAGATGGCTGTAGCCAAAACTTTAGCAGTTGACGTCATCTTCGGCAACAATCTCAAACAGGGGATGGTGTGTGCAGTTACCTGTTGCCAAGTGGCAACGGAAAATTGTAGTTCCCTGGACCCCAAAGAAGCCACTGTGGAAACCACTGGGAGATTGGTTCCCCAGCCTGTGTCTCCTGCTATGGAGACTGATGAAAGGGGGTAGAAATTTCCCTGGTAGCAGTTAACCAAACAGCTATGGAGGATTACTCCGAAGGAGGGGTGACCCATTGTCAGAGGGTTAGGGATGGCAGTAATCCTGAGTGCCCTGACACCAGTGCTGGGGACCTTAGTTTAGATACTGAAGGGGACCTGTCCCATGCCTTGGGAATGTGTAAGGAGTTTGCAGCCGCTCAGAAAAGTGACCCTAGTCTAGAGAACCTGAGGGCTTGGGCAGACTCTGACGAAGCATAGGGAGGTGACGGGAAACATAAGGTTTATTGGGAAAATGGACTGATGTATACTCAGGCTGAAAAGACAGAGGGAGGGCTGATAGGCAGGCAGCTTGTCATTCCCCAGGGGTACCGTGAGCAGTTGCTCAAGACTGCACACGATATTCCTATCTCTGGTCACCTGGGAATCGCGCGCACTATGCAGCGATTGGCCCAGAAGTTCTACTGGCCCAACTTCAACCAGCAGGTGAAGGAGTAATGCAGGTTGTGTCACCAGTGCCAAGAAATAGGGTAGGCAGGTAAGAAAACTCAAGCCGCCCTAATTCCTTTGCCCATAGCACAGGAGCCATTCCAGAGGGTGGGAATGGATACTGTGAGGCCTTTGAATACCCCCAGCTTCTCCGAAAAGAGGTTCATCCTGACTGTGGTGGATTATGCCACCCAGTAGCCCTATCCTCACTGAGGACAGAAAAAGTGGCAGATACCTTACTTGGGATTTTCTCCCGTGCTGGGTTTCCCCAGGAGGTTATCACCGATCGAGGGGGTTCCTTCATGTCAGACCTGATGAAATGCTTGTGGGAGAAGTGTGGGGTTGTGCAGAGATGCAGGACACCTTATCACCCACAAGCCAATGGGCTTGTGGAGAGATTTAACGGTACCCTAAATTCAATGCTCCACACGTTTGCTGAACAGCATGGGATGGACTGGGAGAAATACCTTCCCCCCCTTTTTTTGCATACAGGAAGGTGCCCCAAGAGTCGACCGGGTTTCCCCCCTTCGAGCTCTTATACAGACGTTGGGTATGTGGGCCCCTAGACTTGATCTGGGAGGACTAGGAAGGCAAGCACGCCACCCAGGGAACTCTCATAGTGCATTATGTCCTTAAGTTTAGGGAAAGGCTGAATGAGCTTATGGGGACAGCCCAGAGCAACCTGGCAGCTGCCCAACAAAAACAAAAAGTGTGATATGACCCCTGAGACAGAACTCGCTCATACACAGTGGGTCAGGAAGTCATGGTACTTATCCCGGTCCAGAAGGGAAAGCTGCAGGCTGAGTGGGCAGGACTGTACAAAGTAGTCAGAAAGGTAAATGACATGAACTATATAATAGAGTTAAATTGCAGAAGACATACAGAAAGAATGTACCATGTCAACATGATGAAGCCATATGCTAAGAGGGCTGACATGGTGTTTGCAGTGTGTAGTCCTGTGGAGGAGACAGATGAAGAAGACCCCCTTCTGGACTTGCTGGAAGAAAGCAAGTGGGAGTCCTCTGTGGAGGCAATTAAAATGTCACCCCAGTTGGCCCCGAACCAGATCCAGGAAGTAAGGGAGGTTTTAGCAGACTTTGCCCTATTGTTTAGCGCCAAGCCTGGACTAACCCCCTTAGTGACGCACGATGTGGAGACAGGGACACAGACGCCCATACAGCTGACAGCATATTGGCTGTCAGAGGCTGTCCAAAAGGACATTAGGAAGGAGGTAAAGGAAATGCTGGATTTAGGGGTAATCCAGAGATACCACAGCCCCTGGGCCTCACCCACAGTCCTTGTGCCCAAGCCAGATGGCTCTACCCATTTTTGTGTGGACTATCGTGGACTGAATGCAGTCACGTAGTCTGGCGCCCACCCGATGCCAAGGACGGATGAACTCCTGAACAAGCTGGGAGGGGCGACCTACCTTACTACTACTGACCTGACAAAAGGGTATTGGCAGGTAGAGTTAACTGCCTGAGCTAGTGAGAGGTCAGCCTTCATCACTCCAATAGGGCTATTTGAATTTAAAGTAATGCCTTTCGGAATGAAGAGTGCCCCGGCCACTTTCCAAAGGTTGCTGAGCCAGGTGTTAAATGGTGCTGAGGAGTAAGCCATGGTGTACCTGGATGACACTGCCATATTTAGTGCCAGCTGGGAGGAACACCAGTCCCACCTTAGGGAAGTGCTGGGCAGGATGCAGAGGGCCGGGCTCACTGTCAAAGCTGAGAAGTGCCAGGTGGCCATGGCTGAGGTGGCATAACTCGGGCACGTTATAGGCTGGGAGCAGCTCCATCCTAACCAAGTGAAAACAGAGGCAATCAAGGCCTGGCCCAGACCAGAAATGCAGAAGCAGGTCAGGCGTTTTCTAGGGACAGCAGGGTACTATAGGAAATTTTTACCCAATTACAGTGCCCTGGCTGCTCCCCTATCTGACCTGGTAAAGAAAAGGATGCCTAAGAAAACTACCTGGGAACCAGCCTGTGAAAAAGCCTTCACCAGACTGAAGGAGGCACTGTGCAATGCTCCTGTATTGACAAGTCCTCACTACAGCAGACCTGTTATAGTCCAGACTGATGCCTCAGATGTGGGTATTGGGGCAGTACTAAGTCAGACATCCAACCAAGGGAAAGATCACCTGTAGTGTACCTGAGTAAAAAGTTACTTCCCAGGGAGCAGGCATACTCTACTATGGAAAAAGAGTATCTTGCCATAGCGTAGGCCCTAAAGAAGCTACGGCCACACTTATAAGGGCAGCATTTTGAGGTACAAACTGACCACAATCCCCCTGGTTTGGCTGACACAAATGGAAAAAACGAATGGTAGACTATTAAGATGGAGTCTTGCCTTGCAAGGGTATGACATGACGATCTTACATAGGGCTGGAGCAACCAATCAGAACGCAGATGGCTTGTCGCGTCTATATGAGGAGTGAACTGACTTAGGGCGCTCATCCCATGCAGGGGACAGAGCCCCCAAATTCAGTCTAGGTGGGGAGGGGTGTGACTCTCTGTCAGTTTATTGCCTGCTGCTGCCTTTGATGTTGGAAACTAAATATGAGTTTTATGACATCAGGGAAAGGACACCATTAGGCTGATTCCTATTGGCTTTTTAACACCTTGGTGCCAGTGTGGGATTGCTAAGTTCAAAGGGAAAATGTTTAATTAAAGGATGCCATATTTAGGAAATGTTTTTTTTTCTTCTGATGTACCATTAATTTTAAAATACCTCCTGGTAGGAAACTATGTTTGTAAAACTTAATTCTAAAAGGAGGAGCTAGATGACTCTTCGGGGAATAGAGTTGGAAAATGTATCAGTGTGTCTGAAATGTGGGATATATAATCTTGGGCTCAGAAGAAACCAAGTTCTCTCTAACTAAAATCTGCACTTACAAAAGGTAATACTGTACTTAGATAGCAAAGGGCTAAGAGTATTGTGGTAGGAGTTTTGTTCTGTAATTGTCCCATTTTCTTTTGTGACTGTGAGCTCATACTATTTGTTCTATATTTTATTTTTGCTTATTTTACAATTTCTAGTAAATCACATTTTCTTTAAGATGCTGCCTGTGTCTTTCCAGTTTTCTTTTTGCATGTGGAGTGCCTGTATTTCTATGTCTGACAATGGTTTAAAAGGCGTGAAGGTGTTACTGAGCTTGGAAAAGGTAAGAATATACCCAAGGTCTCTTATAGAGTTTTAAGGGTTCATTTTGGAGACCTGGCCAGCTGTCTCTGGCAAAGGATTGTACCGCATCCCCCCGAAGAGGGTACATATCTGAGCCTGTTAATTGGATATGCTTGCATAAGGTTCACAGTTTGAATCCCCCCAGAACTTGAGACTACAGGTGATTCGGACCCAAAGCAGACAGGAGGGTTACCCTATCTGTTAACTGTTCACACTATTGTGCTCTGAGGTTGGCACTGTGGGAGCAGAGGGCCTGACTTGCGGAGTGCGTTTGTGACAACGCTCACCCCATTCCATCAGTAAATAAGCTGATATGGATACAGTATATAAGAATGGGGTGAGCATTAGGGTTGATAACCCCAAGCAGTTGCTTCTGTGACCCATCAGCATGGCCACACACTTGATCTGGTGTTCCAGCTGGGTCTTGTGGTTGATAGCCTCAGGACCGATCGGGTCTCTTGGTCCGATCATTGCACTGTGGGGTTCACATTTGGGGCACCCCTAACAATCCTTCCCCTGTGGAGATGGTCAGCTATCACCCTTTAAGGGATTACACCTGAAGGGACTACTGGCATTAGCTGACCTACCTAGAGTTGAGGCGGCTTGTGCGATTGGTACTGGTGAGGCGGTGGCCACCTACAACAAGGTGGTGTCTGAAGCACTGGATATCTTCGCTCCAGTTCGTATACGACCCAGATCCTCTCACTTGAGATTCCCCTGGTTTGATGGGGATCTCAAGGCAATGAAGATCAAGGGTCGGAAGTTGGAGCATCACTGGAGGAAGACCCAGCTGGAGGCTGACAAACCGGTCCTACGTGCCCACTACAGTGAGTACCAGGAGGCAATCTCCCGTAAGAAGGCAGAATTCCTGTCCAGGGAGATTGCCGCAGGGAAGAACAGACCTTCTCAGCTTTTTTGGACTGTGGACAGGCTTCTCCATCCTGCCTGTCTACAGCCGAAGAAAACCTTTTCATTCACTTTGTGTGAAGAGTTTGCTCTGTTCTTCTCTGACAGAGTGTCGTCTATCCGGTCAGGGATTCTGGCAGGGAGGCTTACGCCTCGCAGTGGTTGGACTGGTGGCAGCAGAGGTACTCTGCCTGTCTGGGAGGAGTTTAGGCCAGTGGAGGTGTCTGAGGTGACTGGGGTGATTTTATAGGTGAAGCACACATTCTGTGAACTGAACCCAGCCCCGACGCGTTTCTTAATGAGATGTGCCAAGGTTGTTGTCCTGGTGTTTTCCAGGATTGCCAGGTGTTCAATGGTGGAAGGGGTGTTCCCAGTGGCTCTGAAAGAGGCACCAGTGAGACCCCACCTTAAGAAACTTTCCCTCAACCCAAATGTCCTGGTGAATTACCGTCCAATCTCCAACCTGCCATTTTTGAGCAAGGTTGTTGAGAAATTGATGGCACAACAGCTTGAGGATCACCTCGTGTCCTTCGACATCTATGAGCCATTTCAGTCGGGTTTTAGGGCAAGACACAGCATAGAAACAGCTCAAGTTTGGGTACATAATGACCTACTCAGGGCTAGAGAGAGAGAGGAGACAGGTCAGTTCCTGTGCTCCTTGATCTCTCATCAGCATTTGACACCGTGGACCACGTCGTGCTTCTTGATCAGCTCTGTGTGTTTTGTGGACTTGCAGGTGTTGTCATCAGATGGTTTGAGTCCTATCTCTCATAGGGTGCAGCGGGTAGTGATGGGGAAATTCTCCTCCTCCCCAATGCCTCTGTCATGTGGAGTTCCATAGGGTTCGAGCTTGTCGCTGATGCTGTTTGCGGTGTACATGCTGCCCTGGGTGAGATCATTCGGCAATACAGCGTTGAGTTTCACTGTTATGCAGGTGACACCCAGCTGTATTTATCATTTGCACCCGGAACATCCGGTTCTGTCGACGTGCTTAACATCTGTCTGGCTAAAATCAATGACTGGATGGTTTCCAGCTGGCTGAGACTAAACCTGGATAAGATAGAGGTACTAGTGATCAAGTCGGGTCACGGGCGTGATGGCTTGCAGCCTGGAGCAGACACAGGTCTTTTCCTGGGGTCTGCTCCATTGGTGGCTTCCCTGAGGGTATGTAATCTAGGCGGGATCCTGGACAGCAGGCTGATTTTTGAAGATCAAGTCTCATCTGTAGTTAAGAGTGGTTTTTACCACTTGCGGAAGATCGCCAGGATCAAGCCCCTCGTTCCACCCGAGGATCTGCCGACACTGGTACATGCCTTTGTTACCACTAGGCTCGACTACTGTAACGTTCTTTACTTTGGGGTCATGGGAGGGACCCTCCACAGGCTGCAGCTGGTGCAGAACACACCGGCCCGGTTGCTGACGGGCCTGCCTAGGTCCTGTCATGTGACCCTGGTCCTGCGTGCCCTGTACTGGCTGCCGGTCAGGTGGAAGGTCCTTTTCAAGGTGGGCTTTCTCATCTATAAGGCCCTATATGGACTGGGCCCTGGCTACCTGTCGGAGCTCCTGTTACCCGCAGCCTCTGTTCGTTCCCTCCGCTCCTCTTCGAGGGGCCTCCTGGATGTTCCCCGGGTTCGGCTCAAGACATCCGGTGATCGAGCATTCAGTGTCTCTGGGCCAACCCTGTGGAACGCACTTCCATCTGCAGTCTGGGAGGCCCCCTCGACTGGTATTTTCAAGCAGAGGCTAAAAGCCCACCTTTTCAGCCTAGCTTTTACAGACTGATTTTATGTCTAACTATTTTAATAACTATAGATGACTGTAAAACTGGAATTTGAAACTGTATTTATTCTGTAAGTTTTTGATCTTAATTGCCGTTTTAATTTTGATGTTTTTGTTAGGCACCCACAACCTCAGGGACTGGACGTCTTAGAAATAAAATTTACCTTGCTTTGCTATACCCCACACCTGATTTGCGAAGAGGCAAGGGAGGTGAAGCTGTAATGGTTCTTCTTGTTGCTGCCTGCAGTGTGGGGGTGGGGTGTTAGGGTTGGAAACCCTAACTCCTCATTTCCCTACTTTTGTCGCTTTAATCCTAACTAATGCATTAATAAAGTTTTTTGCAATGAATTTCCTTACTTTTTGAGATAGTATAATCGTGTTCTTATTTGGCTGTGGGAGCGCAGGGCCTAGGGAGCCCTGTGCTCCCATCCATCCATAATTTCCCGGACAGTGTAATCGTATCCTTATTTGCCTCCACTCCCATCCCTCCATAGCTATGTATATCTATGTTGCTATGGAAGTGCAGGGCCCTCCAGGCCCTGCGCTTCCATTAGCAGCACAACAGCAACCAAATTGTCACCACAGCCTTCTCATTATCCCTCCTCATTAACCCAGTACCAAAACATTTTCAAATCCCTGCTGAAATATCATTCCACACCACCACAACGTGATTCTGCATCAGAGGCGCGAAAACACATTTTGGTGAACATTGGAAAAGTGACAGCTGTCACGTTCATCAGCTGGTATAAAGAAACGGTAATGTTGAAAATTTGGGGTTAACATATTGAAAATTATGAAAGTTACGAGCAACCATAGCTTAATTTCAACAGATACAGATAACTTCACCATTGTAACATATTTTACCCCAAATTTTGAACATACCCTTCTTATAACCCCAACTCATGAACAAGAGCAGTGAACATTTTCAAATCCCACCTGAAAGGTGATTTCACCGAGCGACTGCGAATTCAACTTTCAGGCCAGATTTGCATCATTCCAGTGATATTGTTCATGAGGTGGGGTCTCAAAAAGGACATGTTGAAAATTAGGTGTCAAAATATACATAAATGGCCAAGTTATGCACCAAAGTTAAGAACCCTTTGAAATACATTGAAATGCACTTACCTTATTTATCATATAGCAGTTGCCAGTTCCAGCAACAAGATGAGTCTTCGATTGGAGAGTGGATCTTCACACTGGGATATGTTCAGATGAGTGAGGGTGTGTGTTGGGGGTGTGTGGGTGGTGGGTGCTCAGTGAGAGGTCGGGGTGGGGGCGGTTGCATCACCGATGGAACTTTTTTTTGTTAAAGATTTAAAAAAAAAAGAAATCAAGGGACCATTTTCTTTCTTTCAGTGTCTGATGAACATCAGGGTGTGGGGGGGCACTAGCCACCAGGGCAAGCAGAAACATAAAGGAGGATGACCACTAGACACCAGGGATAATTATTGAGGGGTACCACTAGACACCAGGGAAATATACTTTATTATGGGGACAGCGATTGGATGGTGGGGGATGCCAGTAGACACCAGGGAAAAGATGATGGCAATGGAAAAGGATTTTCCCCTCACTAAAAAAGATCTTTTTTCATGACTTATGATATGAAAAAAGAATGTTTTTTCGTATCACAAGTCACGTAAAAAAATTTATTATCTTAAAAAAAAACATTTGAAGGGCATTCCTCTAATAGTTAAGTGCAGAATCCAGCCAAGTGTGTCCCAATAAGCAAGCTACATGTGTTGGTTGCTCTTTAGAATATCATTTTTGTGGTTTTCCACATTTGAATTTTTAGGGAAAACCAGAAATCAAGATGGTGTCAAACGAAAAATGATTACTGTCCTCATGAGAAAGGATTCCTCATACGGAAACTTCATACAGCTATTTTGAAATGCTAACTGAGCATGCTCAGAACCAAAAATTTAAAAATTTAATAACTTTGGAACAGACTATATTTTTTTCAACAAATCAGCAAAGGAAATCCTTCTGAGCCAAGCCCTTTCTACCCTGACAATTTCAGAGTAAAATTCCAAATTGTCTGGGTGCTACACAATGCTATTTGCATCTCGGAACCCACAGATCCGAGCAATGAAACTTGGCATGTCAAGAGATCTACTTCACGAGACTGCGCATGCAAACATTTTGTTCAAATTCATTTAATGGTTGCGAAAATATTAAAGGGCAAAAATTGGGGTTTAACATTAAGATGCCTACTCAACTCTAACTATAGTGGCACAGTATATACAGATACACGTATACTATAGAGAGAGAGAGAGAGAGAGAGAGAGAGATATGTTAAAAAGTCCTATGCTCAGCATTATTCAAAATGGCTAAAGTGGACTGAATGATGCATGCTGAAAAAGAAACTACTATTAGAATTTTGTGTTTTAACCACACAGTAGGTTTTCTTCATGAATTGTCTAGGAAGAAAAAAGTAAATATAAGTAGATTGAAAATACTTATTGTTTTCTAGATAAATCCTGAAAAGACATAGGGTCTAAATGGCAATTCCAACTTAATTTTCTAATTTCAGCCTGCATTTAATTTAACCCCTTTTGTTTCATACAGTAAACTAACATTCTGTGATCATGTATGGTCTGTTAACAGCTCAGAAGTTTTATAAGGCAGAATCTGCCTCACGGCATAAGTTAAAATTTTTTTCTCAGCATTTCGACAGACTACTTAGGTTGGAATGTTGATAGACCAGAGTTGCCAGGAACACCATAGTAAGGGTCTCAGGACCTGTGAACTTTGCAGAGACTCTTGATCAGAGGAGTGGGGTTCCTATAAAGCACCATTTTTTTCACCTCAGTCATTTTAGTTTAATTTTTGAGTACTATTTTCTTATCAGCATTTTCCTTAAGTCAGATCCCCTAGACAAAATGTTATCGGACCCTTTAAAGTCTGCAAGGTGAGGGTTCCAGACGCAAACAAAATTGCCTAGCAGATCTTAGTCTTTGTTTTTAAATAGTTGTCAGATATGACCCATTGAGTCACTGGCTAGTGGACTAGTGGGAGGATCTATGTGGCAGCCTGGGCATATGCTTTTGGATTTTCTGAAAGAAAGATCTTGTTAAAGGAGTACTACAGTCAAAATCTAAAAAAAAATACATGTTGTGTAGAGTGTTTTAATTTGTGTGTTTATTCCTGGTGTGTCCTTCCCTTTGTTTGCTATTAGGAGTTTTTCTCAATTTGCCTGCTAGTTTTATGGCCTCCCCTGCTATTTTAAGGCCACGGCAGATCTCCATATTATCATAGTTCATTGCTTTTCTTTTTCCTAAAATACCTTCTGTGTCACGTGACAGGGATGCATCAGGGACCATAGATTCAGCAAGTACTGGTTTACAGTCAATTTTATAGCAGTACAGCTGTAATTTTAAGTCACTTTCCTTATCCAGTGGGCACTGAAAGCTGCATTAAAAAAAGAATGGTAAAAAAAAAGAATGCTTGGACATTATAGGATTGTCAGAAACTTAGTTAAACTCAAAAACTGATAACAATAAAATTCAGTTACCTGAATATAACATGTTAGGTAGGACAGACTCAGGAAAAGGAGAGGGGTCATGTTTATAAAACATTATTTTGGCAGTTACGATATATTACTTCCTGAAATTATAGGTGGTATGGATTGTTTGTTAATTTACATTCACTCCATAAAACTACCTACAGGAATAATTTATTTGCCCCCAAGGACAAAGGTTACATTTTTTGAAAATTTGGCAAATCGCCTAAATGAGAAACTAGTTGATAAACATGTGATCCTAATTGGAGATTTTAACTTAGATTGGCAACAAAATAATCCCCCCCCCCCCAAGACTGAAACAAATTATAAAGGACCCCACAAAGATGTGCACACACACCCTCATGAAAGGCTCTACACTTGGCCTGATGTGTATACCAGTTGAAATGGAAATAACTGAATGTAAAACATTGGCTTTAAATTTAGGAGATCATTATCCCATAAGAGCAACAGTTAGATTTACAAAACCAAAACAATTCACCAATATAGCAGGTTTTAAAAACTGACATGCGTAATTTTAATCCAGATAAATTTAAGACTAGTCATGTGAATGTTAGATTGGACAGATATAAACTGATACCGGATTTGGACCTGGCCATAGAGAATTTTATCTCCACCGTTGTGCATATCTGTGACTCCCATGCACCCAAAATAAAAAGAACTGTAAAAAAGGATCATCAGCCATGGGTAACTGAGAGGATTCAACCCTATATCAGAATCAAAAATCAGCCATGGGTAACTGAAAGGATTCAACCCTATATCAGAATCAAACATCAGCCATGGGTAACTGAAAGGATTCAAACCTACATCAGAATCAGAAATCAGACATGGAAGAAAGCTAGACGCACAAAGGATACAGCAGAATGGAACACTTTTAAATACTAGCAAAATAAGTGTAACAAAATGATAAACATTGAAAAAGCTAAGTATTATAAAATAAGGATAGATCAAACTAGTGATCCTAAAAAGTTCTGGAAATTGATGAAATAACTTCAAAACCCAGTAAAATCAAAGCAAGAGATTTAACTAAAGATCGAAGGATGTATAGTCCAAGAATCACAGAGGGTCACAGAAATCTTGAAAAATTACTTTGTTGACCTGCCCGATCTAAATTTGACACAACTTAAAGACCTTGTACAAGACAAAACCTTGTCAGAAATAAATCAAGAAGGGCAAAGAAATTTTAATAATTAGACAAGAACTGAAAGTATTCCTCCATTTAGATTCTAGATTACAAAAGTAAAGGAAGTTGTAAAACACCTGAAACTATTAAAAACAAACAAAGCCAAAGGTCTTGACAATATTGAAGCAAAATGTCTAAAAATTGGCGCCAAAATAATAGCCCCTACTATGACATACTTTTTTTAACTGGAGCCTGCAACAAAGTATTTTCCCTGATTCTTGGGAAATAAGTAAAATAATTCCAATTTTTTAAGGGTGGGGATTCTTTGAATCCTTCGAACTACCACCTTTGTTGTCAATCATTTCTAAAGTGTTTGAAAGATTGGTGCACCAGTAGTCATGTACATACTTGGAACAAAATAATTTGTTGACGAAGTACCTGTATTGATTCCATTCTGGACAGCCAGAGGACATTGCCCTAGTTGATTTCAACAACCTTGTCACTAAGTCTCTGGATGCAGAACTGTGCACCGAGGCACTGTTCGTGGACCTGAGTAAAGCTTTCAATCTGGTGAACCACTCCATTCTACAGGATAGTCTGGTACTAGAGGGGGTCCATGGTGAGCCCCTAAAATTGTTCCAGTCATATTTAAATCATAGAAGACGGTGGGTAGCCCTGGGGGACTTTATATCCTCACCACGTCTTAATGGAAAGGGAGTCCCTGGGGCTCCATTTTGGGTCCCCTACTTTTTAAAATTTATGTAAATCACTTGCCAGATATATTAACTGGCAGTGAGATATGTCTTTACACTGATGACACCGTTTTGGTCACCTCTGTCGATAATTATAAAAACCTGGAATTGAAATTGCAAAGGGACTTTTACGGTTTGGAGGAGTGGTTCACCGAATTAGGGCTATTAATGAACAGTAAAAAAAAAAAAAGCAGTTTTTGTACTTTGGACCTTATCCAAAAAAAAATCTCAAAACAAAGAAAATAAAGAACGCTCAGAACCAACAATATATTTCAAACAGGGACAGCTGACTGTGAAAACTACCTGGTATAAATACTTAGGGGTCACAGTGGATAATGGGTTAACTCACACGGACCGCATAGACTAGCTAATTAAAAAAACAAACCTGAAATTGGGAGCTGTCAGAAGAATATCATCATGCTTAACCCTACCATCTAGAACTAAACATGCTCAACAGCTTTTGATCCCAGTTCTTGATTATGGAATATACTGTAGATGTATAGAAATTCAACTCAATTAGCACTGCGAAGAATAGATAAAATGTACAATAAGATAGCCAGATATGCACTGTCTTGCAAATTTGAAACATAATTGTGAGACGAGTATGCCAAGTATACAAATGGCATTTGGATATATTCTGTAAAAATAAAAGTGGGCATCGGAGATAAGGAGATTAGAAAATCTCCATACATAAACAGATCAGTGAGGAAGGGGCAGTGGAGCGTCATCATCCCGCGGTATTTGCAGTGAGATCGTGGGAGGTGACCGGCCCCATATTGAAACATGCTGGCTGCACCGAACCTGGATCCCGTCTTTATGAGTGATGAGGTATGAAAATAAGAGATTTATTATGCAAACCATATGAAGAATTTGTGACGTGAAGCCCAGCTCTCTGCAGCAGTTGGGGCTTCAGGTTAGCTCTTAGAACTCCTTTAACGAATCATTTAACCAAACCACATGTAACTTGTAAACTGTGATGTAGTGTTGTATTTTGTAAACTGTGATGTTTCTGTTTTTCTGACCTGTATTGCCTTACACGTGTATATTTTACACAGGTCTACAGTTGAAAATAGGGTTTTGCATCCCAGCAGTACATACTGTACCTGTATAAAAATAAAGTTTTATGATGATGATGATTTACAGCTTAGCAATCACTTGAGGCCAAACTGAGTGAGTATTCTGTAAGAACACAGCTAGAGTCTTTACTAATTATAGCATTGATGACCTAGGGTGATTTGCGTGCTTTTTATGGCTGGGTGTAGCTTGATGAAATTAAAGGCTTTAAAAGCAAAACATTTACTCCTGCTGGCTAGACCAAGACAAACATATAGAAAACAAAAATGTTTAATTATTTAGCTGAGGCCAGAAAGTACAGTTACGTAAGAACTTACCGTAACATTAGAGCTTCAAGAGGAGCTCTTGCAGCAGTTACTCTGTTAGGACTGAAGCCAGCAGGCGCCAGGACCCCATGGAACAATTCTAGCTAGCAGTCTCATCAGTCCACACCTGACGTCCACCTATGGTATAAATGGGGCAGTCCCCCAACACCAGCTCAGTTCTTCCGCTGGAGACCCCGGCAAGCACAGTGAATGGAGAACCAAGGTGTTCCTCTGAAAACGAGGAATGGAAAAGCAGTCACCAAGAGCTTGTCTCAAAGATCTACTGTTACGATAAGTTCTTACATAACTGTACTATCTCACTTCGAGGGGGCTCTTGCAGCTGGTTACACCACTAGGACTGAGTCCCAAGTAGTAAAAGACAGACTCCAGTCAGCTGGGAGGAGGTAGACATCAGCATCAGGCTCTCAAGAAAGCAGGCCCTGCAGGACTGCCAGTCAAAAACCTGCCCTGCGCCTAGAAGCAATGTCCAGACTGTAATGCCAGATGAAAGTGTGGACAGAACTCCAAGTGGTTGCTGCACAGATGTCAGCAATGGACACATTTCTGAAGGATGCAAATGAAGCAGTTACAGCCCTGCTAGACTGGCCTTTAACCAGGTCTGGTAAAGGCTTGTCATATTTTCAGTAGCAAGAAACGATGCAATTAACTAACCATTTGGATGAACATTGTTTAGACACTGAAGCCCCTTCTTTTCTCGGGGCAAAAGAAACAAACAACTGATCAGTTTTTCTGAAGGCTCGGGTGCAGTCCAAATAACAAAGCACCCGGTGGACATCCAGAGTATGAAGTAATGCCACCCCTGGATTCGAATACTCTGGATAATACACAGGAAGGTGGATGTTTTGATTCAGGGTAAACTCAGACACCACCTTAGGAAGAAACTTAGGATTGGTTCTCAAGGACACCCTGTCCTTGTGAAAAACTAAATAAGGCTCTTTACACATCAGAGCCTGAAACTTGGAAATTCTTCGAGTAGAAATAATAGCAAAGTACAGTTATGTAAGAACTTACTGTAACAGTAGATCTTCGAAGGAGGCTCTTGCAGTAGGTAATTACATATAGGACTGAAGCCGGCAGGCGTCAGGACCCCACGGAAAAATTTCTAGCTAGCAGTCTCTGGCGGGGGACCGCCCCCATGTCAGGTGACTGACGTCATGCTATGTCAGTATAAAGGGCCGTTCCCCCACGCCCACCTTCCAGTTCTTTCCTACCAAAGGCCAAAAGGCGAGATGAGAGAGAAGTGGATATTTCCCTTCCTGGAAAAGGAGCTGAAAAAGCTAAGGGGGATGGAGGGCGGGAAGGTATTACCTACTGCAAGAGCCTCTCTCGAAGATCTACTGTTCCGGTAAGTTCTTACGTAACTGTACTATCTTACTTCAAGAGGGCTCTTGCAGTAGGTAATTACATATAGGACTGAGTCCCAAGCAGTCTGGAACAAAGAGAAGCTCACAGGAGGAGGAAACTACTCATACACAGATCCTCTGGCTGTGAAGGTCTTAGGAAAGGAGACCTTGCAGAACAGCCAACCCAAAGCCAACTCTACAGCAAGAGGCAATGTCCAAACTGTAATGTTTTGTGAAGGTATGGACAGAAGTCTAAGTTGCGGCTGCACAAATGTCAGCCGCCGACACATTCTTGAAACAAGCAGCAGAGGCAGCTACACCCCTAGTGGAGTGACCTCTGACCTGACCTGGCAAGGTCTTTTGATATTTGTCATAACAGAAAGTGATACAATGCGCCAACCATTTCGAAAGGCATTGCTTGGAGACATCATTGCCCTCTCTTTTGCAAGCAAAAGAGACAAACAGTTGATCAATGTTTCTGAGATCCTTTGTCCTGTTGGTGTAATATCTCAGAATCCGGTGAACATTCAGAGTATGCAAGAGGTACTCCCCTTGATTGGAATGTTGCGTAAAGAATGCAGGCAGTTCCATGGACTGATTCAGCGTAGATTCTGCTACCACCTTAGGGAGAAACTTAGGGTTGGCACGCAGAGCCACACATTCCTTGTGGAAAATCAAGAATGTGATTTTGCACATTAAGGCCTGAAGGTCGGAAATTCGTCGAGCGGAGGTAATGGCCACCGGGAAGAGAGCCTTCCAGGAAAGGAACTTAAGGTCTGCAGATGCTGCCGGCTCAAAAGGAGGCAAGGTAAGCTTCTCGAGAATTAAATTCAAGTCCCAAGGAGGGGCAGGTGCACAAATGGGTGGGGGTCTCAAGTGGAGGACCCCTCTAAGGAAAGTCTTAGTGACTTCCAGCTGCGCTAAAGACCTGTCCCCCAAATGAAACATGGTAAGCAGAAATAGCCACTATGTGAACCTTCAAGGAGGTGTGACTGAGACCCGGGTCGAAGAGGTGACGCATGTAATCCAGGAGCCTCCCAACAGAGCAGGAGAATGGCTCGAAAGCTCTGGAAGAGGCCCAAATAGAGAATCTTTTCCATTTCATGGCGTAAGTGGAACGAGTGAAGGGCTTTCTGGCCTCCATTAGAATCTCCGCTACCTTCGACGAAACCCCGAACCAGGTTTGAATCATGTCTGCAGGAGCCATGCATGCAGCTGAAGGGATCTGAGTCCTGGATGGACCAGGGTCCCCTGATCCTGGGTCAACAAGAGTTGTGACAGAGGAAGAGAAAGTTCCTCTGAGTACTGTTGCAGAAGACAGAACCAAACTTGCCTGGGCCAGAATGGAACGATGAGAATCATGCGTGCTCCTTCTGAGCAGAGTTTGTGTAGGACCCTCAGAATCAACGGGATTGGGGGGGGAAAGCATAGACGAATCTGCCCTTCCAGTTTAGAGACAGAGCGTCTCTCCCAAAAATCTCTGCACCCTGGAGCGAGCGAGCAGAAGACGGGAAGTTTTGCGTTGAGAGGAGAGGCAAACAGGTCTACCTGAGGGGTTACCCAGCATAGGAAGACGTCTTCTACTACCCCCGATCCAGTTCCCATTCGTGCACTGGGGCGGATGACCGGCTAAGGTGGTCTGCCAAAGTGTTTTCGACCCCCGGAGCATGAACCGCCATAAGCTTTTTTTTTTTTTTTTTAGTTGTTTAACCAGGAGTAGCACACTAAGCTGAAAGCTTTTTTACAGGTGCGACCTGGGAGCACAGGGAAGTTAAGTTGACTTGCTCAGGGTCACGCAGAATGCAAGTGGAAGCTGTGGGATTCAAACCCAGGTCTGGTCTGCTGGATATCACCAGATTTGCAGCTCAGAGCCTTAAACCACTGCGCTATACTGCCTATACTAAGGTTGTGAAGTATTGCCCAATCCCAAACCCGCATCGCTTCCCTGCAAAGAGGGTAGGAACGTGTTCCTCCCTGTTTGGTGATGTACCACACTATGCACATTTGTCAGTCTGAACAGCCAGATGACCGGGAAGCAGATACAGATGCAGAGCTTGTAAGGCATACAGGACAGCCCTCCGCTCGAGTACACTGATATGAAGAGTCTGCTCGAGCCTGGACCAAGAGCCCTGGGTCCGCTGAGATCCCAGGTGGGCTCCCCAACCCTCGCCCAAGGTGTCTATTGTTAGGATTTGGGAGTGGGGAGAAAGACAGAAGGAAACTCCCTAGCAAAGATTCTCCTGAACCATCCACCATTGCAAGTCCTGAACCATCGGACAGGAGACCAGGATCTCGCGATCCAAGTCACCCACCAATTGATCCCACGAGACCGAAGCGTCCACTGAGAAATTTTCATGTGAAGTCGAGCACGAGGCACCATCGGGATGGCAGCCGCCATGAGCCCGAGGAGGCGAAGGACCAACCTGGCAATGACCCGCCTGCAGCTGGACAAAAGGCCGGCCTGAGCCTGAAGGGTGGCCACCCTGTCCAGAGGCAGGAAGGCCATACCGGAAGTCGTATTCAGGATTGCCCCAATAAACTGGAGTCTTTGAGATGGGATCAAATGAGACTTGGCCTGGTTGTTGGTAATACCCAAGCTGGTGAAAACCTGCAGGGTAAGGGAAAGGGAGCGCAGGAGATCCTCCCTGGACAGGGCCGCCAGGAGCCAATCGTCCAGGTAAGGGAAAACCTGAACCCCCTGGGTACACAGGTGGGCCGCCACCACAGCAAGGCATTTGGTAAATACTCGGGGGGCAGAGAAAAGACCAAATGGGAGGGTCCTGAACTGGTAGTGGTCCCCCTGAAAAGAAAACCGGAGGTATTTGTGGTGGGACGGGTGAATAGGGATATGCAGGTAGGCATCCTGCATGTCCAGGGCACACAGCCACTGTCCCGGCCAAAGAAGGGGCAAAAGGCTCTGCTGAGAGAGCATTTGGAACCTCTTGTACTCCACAAACAGGTTCAGGGAACTGAGGTCCAGGACTGGCCACACTTCGCCTGACTTCTTCGGAACCAGGAAGAAATGAGAATAGTAACCCAGCCCCCTGAGATGGAGGGGGATGGGCTCAATCGCCACCTTCCGGAGAAGGGCGGAGATTTCTTCCCGAACCAGAAGAAGGTGTTCCGGGGAGTAAGATGACCTTGGAGGGGGTTTTCTGGGAGGTTTCTGAAGAAACTCTATTGAGTGTCCATCCGCTATAAGCTGGAGCACCCAAACATCTGACCTGATCCTCTTCCAACCCGGCAGATGCAGGGAGAACCTCCCCCCTACTGGTTCCTCTGGAAGAGCCAGAGGCTGTGGGAGAGGAAAGGAGTCAAGTGGTGTGAGGCAGCGCCATGGCTGGAGCTCCTGCTGCTCGTTTGGGCAAGAGGGGCTTCGCAGCCTGAGGGGCCCGGCGTTTATTGGCCCACTTCCCTTGGGGTTTCGCCTTGGCCCATGCCCGCTTGTGAAAGGAACGGCGCTGAGGTTGAGGGGCTCTGTACAAGTTGTCAACCTCCTTGAGAGCAGTGCCCTTCTCATGCAGTTCGATGATGATATCCTTGACATTACCACCAAACAGCACCGAACCCCTGAAGGGCATGTCCTGGATTGCAGACTGCACTTCAGGGACCAAACCCGACACTCGGAGCCAGGCATGCTACCGCAAAGCTACAGCGAATGCCGAGCTCCTACCAGCAGTGTCCACTGCATCGTATGAAGCACGAAGCATGTGCCTACTGGCCGAATGAGCAGATCGGACCAGGTCTGCCACTTCCTGTTTGGTCTGTGACTCAGGAAGGGAGTTCAGTTTAGCTTCCACCTCGCTCAGGATGGCCTTCTAGTAATCCCCCATACGGGTGACGTAGTTCAAGGCCCTAATATCTAGAGTGGAAGAAATGAAGACCTTCTTCTCATACTGGCCAGAAGGTGGGTTCCTTATCGGGTGGTGACGAGCTCAAATGCTTAGGATTGGCTGTCTGGCCGTGGGCAGCGCTGATCATGACCGAGTCAGTCTTGGGGTGAGAGGTAAGAAACTCAGCACCCTCAGGAGCCTGATATAGCCTGTCCACCTTCCTCGGAAGGGGGGCTATGGCGGAGGGTTGCTTCCAGATAGTGGAAACAAGGTCCGCGTGAGGCTCGATCCAGGGTGGAACCAAGGTAGGAGCGATCTTGGGCAGATCCAAATGGGCAGCTAGCTTCTGCCGCTGTGGATCTGGCTCCAAAGAGTGCCACTGATGGATGGCCTGGATTTTGCGCAGCAACTCCATAAAGGAAGGATCCTCCGGAGGAGACTTCAGAGGAGTCCTCGGCCTGGGCTTATCCGGAGAGTGGGGCTCGTTGTCCAAGTCAGAGCGCCCATCGGAGTAATCTGAAAGCTCCGAGGAGGATGAAGAAGAGGAAAACTCCACCTCCTGACGCGTGGGAGGAATGGACCCCTTGGAAAGCATATCCAACCTGGCTTTGGAACTGGAGGGCTCACCTCTGGTATCCAGAGTAGGGGAGGGAGTCTCTGCCTCGGCGGGGTCCGAATCGGGACCGGGCGTTGAAGACGACTTCCCCTGCTTCCCTGGTGAGCTGAGCCTTGGCCTCAGCCCACCAGGAAGCCAGAGTCTCCTTCAAATCTACCGGCCGCTGTGGGGGTGGTGGAGGAGGAGGGGGATATGGATACTGGGTGTATCCGTAAGGCGCGTATCCATAACCGGACGGTGGGTAACCTGGCGTCGGGTAATGAGGCACAGTGTACTGCGGCATCGGATAGGTCGGCGTCGGGTACTGGGGCACCGGTTACGCGGACCCAGGTATAACAGCGTCCGATACGACGGGGCCGGATACCCAGGAACCGTGGGGTCTGCTGGGGCAGACGGCCCGGTAGGGCGCCCAGCAGGCAGGCCTGGAACCGGAGGCCCAGCAGGCGGCAGGCCTGGTGTGAGAGCGGCATCCGGGAGGGGGATGTTGCCCCGTGTAGGCAGGACCGGCATCAGGGCTGGCGTCCAGGGAACCAACGTCAGGTCATCCAGCCCAGTGGGAGGGAGACCTGACGGGGGTGCAGAAAGATCCTCGGCATTACCCAGGAAAGGCGAGGAAAAATCCATGGGGTCAGGCTGAGGAGACCCAGGGTACCCTGAGGGCATCGAAGGCTGCAGGGAGCCGGGAACGGCGGACAGAATAGGGTCCGGCGTCGGCTCGGCCGCTGCATGGTCGTCAGGCAGCCCGACATCCGACTTATTACGGAGTCCAGGCGGACGCCAGTGGAGCCGACGCCTGACTTAGCGGACCTTCGCCCGAGGCAGGCCACGGGCGAGGGCGGTCTGGTCGGGCGGAACAGGGCTGTGCGCCACCCCAAGGGTCGAGCCGACTTAGCGGCTAATTCTGCCAGCGCCAGAAGAGTTGACGTCCAGCTTACTGGAGCCGCTTGCACGCAGTAGCGACGGGCGGCGGACTTACCGGGAGTGGGGCCCATAGTCCGGCAGTTCAAGGGCCCGAGTGCGAGCCAGACGGGCGGGCCGGGAGTGAGGTCCCTGGGGGACGCTACTCTGTAACATGGTGACTCCAGCCGAAGTCGCGGTAGACGAGGAGCCCCGGTCCCGATGTTTCTCCTTGTCCTTCTTCTTATGATGGCCTTCAGGGGAAATAGAAGCCTGACTGAGCTTTTTCAACTCCTTCTCCATGGAGGTCATTTTCTTTTTAAGGATGTGGGCCTCCAGGGACTGCTGCCTCCGTCTGCGAGTGGCGGCATTGAATTTCAGGCAATGCTGGCACTTCTCCACCTGATGGTCCAGGCCCAGACAAAAGAGACACTGGGAATGGCCTTCCTTGTGCGGGAGTTGGGCGCCGCACGTGTTGCACTTATTCTTGTGCTCAGAGGGTGTAAGGGATGACATACACCACCCAAAAAGGTAACTATTTATCGAATTAAATTGAGAAAAAACTGACAGCAGAACACTGACGACAGGCTGATTGAAATGCTGACTTTACTACGAGCGCTGGTACGAGCCAACGTGGTGAAAGAACTGAAGGCAGGCGTGGGGACCGCCCCTACATCAGATGACCACGCCATGCGACGCCAGTATAAAGGGGTGGTCCTCATGCCCGCCTTCCAGTTCTTTCCCACCGTTAGCTCATGTCAGCGGCTCGCGGTAAAGGCATGAGACTGCTAGCTAGAAATTTTTCCGTGGGGTCCTGATGCCTGCTGGCTTCAGTCCTATATGTAATTTCCTACTGCAAGAGCCCTCTCAAAGTAACATCTAAAAATATCACTTCCCAAGACAGAAAACGTAGCTCGCAGCTTGTGGCATGCTCAAAAGGAGGCAAAGTTAACTTTTCTAAAATGAACAACTGATCCCAAGGGGGAACCGGGTCCCTTATGGGAGGTTTCAGATGCAGAATGCCCTGCAAGAAGGTGCAGGATAGTTCAAGTTGGGCAAGGATCTTGCCTTCAATAGGTGCATGGTACGCAGAGATGGCTGAAAGGTGCACCTTAACTGATGAGTAACTCAATCCTGAGTCGGACAAGGGAAGAAGATACTCTAGAATGAGATTCTCTGGACAAGTAAAGGGATTCAGCTGACAAGCAGTGGCCCATAAGCAGAATCGCTTCCACTTCACTGCATAAGTAGATCCAGTGGAGAACAACTGCTAAGTCTGTAGGATCCATGCATGAAGGTGTAGTGACCTGAGGTCCGCATGGACCATGATGCCCTGCTCCTGTGACAGCAGGTCAGAGCACAGCAGCAGGGGAATCAGAGGTTCCACTAAAAGCTGCTGGAGAAGTGGAAACCAAATTTGGTATGGCCAGTAAGGGGCTACCAGGATCATCTCTGCACCTTCGGACTGCAGGAACTCTCTGCAGCAATGGAAAGGGAGGGAAGGTGTAGAGAAACCTCCCTGTCCAAGAGAGGGACAACACGTCTCACTAGAAAACACCAGGTCCTGGATCTTGCGAGCAGAAACTGGGTAGTTTTGCATTGGATGGGGAGGCAAACAGGACCAGCTCTTGACAGCCCCACCTGTCAAGGAGATCTTCGACCACTGCGGGAAGAAGTTACCAGTCATGAGCCTTGGACTGGGAATGGCTTAGACTGTCGACCAAGGTGTGCTGAACGCCTGGAACATGCACAGAAGTCAGGCTCAGGTGATGTTCTATGGTCAATTACCACACTCTCAAGGCCTTTCTACAGAGGAAGTAAGAATGTATTCCTCCTTGCTTGTTTATGTAAAAGACCACAGACATACTGCCCATCTGGATCAAAAGAGGATCCAGGAACAAGTTAGTCTGAAAGACTTGTAGAGCATACAGGAACACCCACATTTCCAAAACGTTGATGTGGAGCTGTTGCTCCAATGGGGACCAAGCCCCCTGAGTCTGACAGTCTGCCAGATGGGCGCTCCAGCCCTTGCTCGACATGTCCATGGTAAGAATCTGCCAAGGTGACTCCAACCAGAAGTGGACCCCCTTGGAGAGGTTGGAGGGGTCCAGTGACCACATCATAGTCTGTCGCACTGAGTTGGATACCGACACTAGAAGGTCCAAGTTGTCTAAAGGCTGATCCCATTGGACCCGAAGGTTCCATTAGGCCACCCTCATGTGCAGGCGAGCCAGGGGTATGTTGCAATGGCCACTGCCATATGTCCCCGCAGCCTTAGAACTATTCTGGCTGGAACTTGTCGAGATGACGAGACCAGGTTAGCCTGAGTCTGAAGGCGTTCTGCCCTGTCTGAAGGAAGAAACTGGTTCAGGCTACTGAGGTCCAGAATGGGACGTAGATCTCCTGTTTTCTTTGGAACCAGGAAGAAATGCGAGTAGAAACCCTTCCCTCACTGTGCTGGTAGAATGGGTTAGATGGCCTGTTTCTGCAGAAGCGCTTGGATTTCTTCTTGAATCAAGGCGAGATGGGCTTGAGGGTAATGGGGAGAACTGGAGGATTGTCTGGGGTAATCTCCAAAACTTCTAGGGTGTGCCCCTGTTCCACTAACTGTAGAACCCACTGATCCAGGGTTATTCTGCGCCAACCCTCTCCGTAGAGAGAGAGAGAGAACTGACCCCCACCACTTCCCCAGGGATTCTGTTGGGGCGGGGGGGTCAGGTAAGGAGTCAGGCAGAGAAGCCAGGGACAGGCAACGTAGCCTGTGAGGTTCTGGGAGTTCTAGGTGCTGAACTTCCTGTGATTTGGGAAGTAGCCTTTCTCTTAAAGGCACCCCTGGGCTGCTGACTTCTAGGTTGCTACTTGGAGTTGCGATGAAAAGGCTGTCGCTGGGATGACTTGGGCTGAGACTGGTACAGAATATGAACTGAACGGATAGCCTTACCTGACTCTTGGAGGCAAGTGATTATATTTTGAGAATCCTCGCCAAACAAGAAGGGGCCTCTGTAGGGGGCATCCAAAATCTTAGATTGCACATCCGGAGCAAATCCAGCGACCATAAGCCAGGAGTGGTGGTGTAGGCAAATTACAGTAGCTGCTGCCCTACCTGTGGTGTTTGCAGACTCATAAGAGGCTCAGTGAACACATCTGAGCCCGACTTGAGACGGTACAACCTCAAAAGCCTTCTCCCACAGGGCATTCTGATATTGAACCATCTGGGCAAGGAAGTTTAGGGAACGGACAGCACATGTGGTTGAAGAGTAGAACTTTTTGCTACACAGTCTATCTGTCTAGAGTCCTTATCAGAAGGCTGAGTGCTGAGGTGCTGGGGTCATTCTGAATGGTCAGGGGCTGCATTAATAACAACTGAATCAGCCTCCTCTGGGACATTATATAGGCGATCCGCCTTTTTGGACA
The DNA here is from genome assembly GCA_016271365.2 of Neoceratodus forsteri. Taxonomy (NCBI): domain Eukaryota; kingdom Metazoa; phylum Chordata; order Ceratodontiformes; family Ceratodontidae; genus Neoceratodus; species Neoceratodus forsteri. The sequence goes on along the minus strand of CM057454.1, from coordinate 675,658,992 downwards.
TCGCTGGTGTTGTGGATGGGCGCTTCCAAGTAGCCCTACTGACGTCCTTGAAGGAGTCAATTAAAGGGGGCATTACTAGAGGCAAAGACTCCTTCTTGCGGAGGAAAGTAGCTAGCTGATGCCGCTTGGGTCCACTGTTTCAGTATCCCAGCCCATGAAGGCCTGGATGTGCCTCATCACATCCATGTAAGTTGGGTCATCTGGAGGAGACCGTGGTGGTATCCCTGGGCTCCTCCAGCTCTGACGGGAGATCCGAATCTCCAGACTTGTTATAAGAGAAGGAAGAGGAATATCCCCGACTCACCAGAATCTGGAGTGGGGGAAGGGGAGCACCGAGGCTTATGCGATGAGTCTTAGAAATACCAAAGCCAGTCCCTGCTCGGTTGTGGTATAGATTCTCTAGGAGCTGGCATCGCAGTCTTCCCAGGAGGAACCTGGTCCTTAGAAGGATTGGGTGGAGGGTCCCTCAGAGTTGGAGTTGGGGGCTCCTTTAGGGCCTCCTTGTCCCTGAAGTACACCCACCACACCGCAAAAAGGACGTTACGGTCCGAGGGTGGGTTCTGAGACAAGGCCTGGGGAACTGGTATCTGTGGGGTAGGTTTGGAGGGCCCCAGCATCAGTTCATCAAGTTGCAGTAACCCTGGCATCAGATCCCCTAGCGTTGGGTTAGCCGGAGTCGGATTCTGAGGTAAGGAACCATCTGGTGTCAGTCTGACTGTGGTCAAAAGAACGGGCATCGTCGGTCCCCCTGGTGTCAGCTGTGTGACAGGTCCAACCAGTGACTATGGAGGGTTTGGGGATGATAGTTGAGGCATTGTTGGGGTCGGCGGTGGTCAGGCTGGCATTGTCAGGACAGGTGCAGGCTGATGCCAGTCTGGTGAAGCAGCTGGTGCCGGCCTGCAGGTAGAAGCCCGTACAGGGGAACTGACTCCCTACTGGAGCAGAGGCATCACACTCGCAGGGGAGGAGACCGCATGCCCCTGGTGTCGCGAGGTGGCACTGGTCCCTGACATCGGAACTGACTTTGCAGACGCCTTGACTGGGAGGGTGATTGGCAAAGATCAGCCACCTGAAGAGGACCTAGTCGAGCCACCTGGCTGAGGACCTGTCTGTTGAACAGGCCTGAGCTTCAGGGCCTGAGAAGCTGGAGATGAAGACCCGAACCCAAAGGAACCACCACCCGATACAGTTAGGAGAGTGGCTGGTCTGGCCACTGGCAGCCCGGAGGAAGAGAGGGCTGACAGAGTGGACAAGGCTGACCTCCCACGGGAGGAAAACCCATGATTGTTGACCGACTTGTGCAGGGACCTGGAGCGGGAAGCTGACTGGGGTTTCTCCCTATGCCTCTCCTGGTGTTTGTGCTTTCCTGAAGGCATCTTCTTATCCTTAGCCAATGAAGAAGTGGAGGCCCCAGAGGTCAGGGAAGAGGAGGTACTCTGGTGGAGCTCCTTCTCCATCGCTGAGAGTTTTTGCTGCTGTTGCAAGGCTTCCAGGCTCTTCTGGCTGCGAAGCCGGGTGCTCTGGTTAAAATACTGGCAGTGCTGGCAGGCCTCGGTGTCATTGTCTGGGCTTAGGCAAAGCAGGCTTGCAAAATGACCATTCTTCTGGGGAAGTTGCTTGCGACAAATGCACTTCATTCGCCGCTGCTCAACAGACGAGGAAGAAGAAGACACGCACAGATTGCTGATAAATTGAAGAAAATAATAAAGTGTGGGTAACGTGGAGAATATGGTGGTCGACTAAAGCAGAAGGCATATGTGGAGGTCCGACTTGTGTGGGCCGATGGCGAGAAAAGAACTGAGGTGGTGCTGTGGAACTGCGTCTTTTATACCATAGACAGACGTCGTGGGCAGACTGACGTCAGGGGGCACTGCCCCGCTATAGACTGCTAGCTACAATTTTTCCATGGGGTCTCGGCACCTGCCGGCTTCAGTCTTAACGATGTAACTTGCTGCAAGAACCCCCTCGAAGTGAGATCATTAGGCTCCTATCTGCAGATTACTGTGCAGTACTTTTCCTCAGTGAATCAGTGGTCCTGGATGCATCAGTGTCACATGACACAGAATGCATTGCAGGACAAAGAAGAGCAATAAACCATGCTAATATGGCGATCCACAGAGGCCCTAAAACTAGTAGGCAAATTTAGAAAAAAATCTGAATAGAGCAAACAAAGGGAAGAACACACCAGACATCAGGACTAAACACAGAAATCTAAACACTTTGCACAACATATGTTTTTGCAAATTTTGACTGTAGTACTCCTTTCAGTAACTCACTCTACCACAACAGAAGTGAGTGATGTATAATTTCTGGAGGGACAGACTGGTAATTTGTGAAGGGGCAAGTTTAAATTAGGCCAGCAAGAGGGATAGTGATGAATAATAGCCTTTATAAGCTACAGTAAAGTATATTCATTTAGGAGTAGAAAGAGGTCTAATTTAATTTAAGGGGCCATGTGATTCTTTTTAAATTTAAGAACCCAAGAACTTTAGTGGAAATCGAGTCAGGTGTGTTTGTTAAATAGCCAGGGATTACATTCAAGTTGAAACTAACTGCTTGAAGCCAGGGATGTTATGCTTAGGGAACCTGTTTCTAGAATGTGTAAACCCTCTGAGTTGGGGGGCTAAAATATGCAGAGCTGTTTGGATAAGCCAGGAGGGAAATAAGATCACCAAGTGAGTTTTGTAAGATAGTTTGTGAGTAGGTGCATACTAAAGTGTAAGGAGCTAAGAAGGCTAGTGGCCCATATGTGCTCCTGCCATTCACCCATAATAGGACAGAGCATTTCCATTCGAGATGTAGTCATCGAGTTGTTTTTTAAATTGTTTTTTGTCTTTGCTAATTATAATGTTTAGTGGTAGTTTGTTCCAAAGGTTAACAACTTGAGTATAAAAGGATTTTCTTTGATTTCTATTAAACTTCTTCAGTCTCAGTTGGAGTTGGTGGCCTCTTGTACCTAACCTATCATTTCTGAATTCAAGACCCAGTTCACTCATTAGGTAATTGTCTTGCATTATACCATAACATAGCAATTGATCTCCTCGAACTCTTCTTGTTTCAAGGGACATCAGGTTCAGGTTTGCTAATCTTTCATTGTATGCTAGAGTTTTTAGATTGTATATCATTTTGGTTGCCAGTCTCTGTACCTTTTCAATTTTATTTGTGCTTCCTCTATTGATTGGTCCCCATACTGGGCTTCCATAGTCCAATAGCAGTCTAGCATACGATCAATACAGGGGCATTATCACTCTCTCATCCCTACTTTTGAAGTTAAAGCTTTTGGTCTGGAAGCAGATAAATAGCACAAGGAAAGCACAAAGACAAACAAGACTCCAGAAGAGAAGATTGTAAGACACACTCTTGTTAAAAGGTTGACATACCTGTGATGCAGTAACCAGGATCCAAACAGAGGGAAGGTCAGAGGGTAGTTTTTATATTTGCATCAGTACAGGAAGCAAGTGTGAGCACTTCTGGGTCTCGAGACTTCAGGAAGTATATAAGGGTACTTCCTTCGAGTGTTACTGAATCGTGCGTATGTGCAATCATGCCTCTTGGTGAAGTGCCATAAACTTAAGTGCCGTAGTGATGTAATAGAAGATGGATGTGAAAAGAGAGGGACAGGGAAATGCTGTTTAGAGACTGAGGCAGTGAGGCTGTGATAAGTAGAAGGAATAGCAAGATCTTGCAAGGGAGAAAAGTAGCTGTCTGCAGTGCTTTTCTGACACAAATACAGTGTTTTAATGAGATGGATAAAGTGATGTGGCTTCAATATCATCTCACACTTGTGCTCCCCTCAGAGTTAACCAATCAAATTAACCGATGGCTACAATTTATAGATACGCAAATTATTCTCAGAATTTTATGTTTATGATTGTATTGTAGATTATATTGATAATCTCGACAGTGTAACCCTAGCGTGGTGTCATGGTAGTTTACAGTGGCTATATATTCTTTTGTATTATCTATTTTACCCCTCTGCCAGCCTAGCTGACCACTCTTTCAGGTGGCCAGAGCCCACCCTGCTGCCATGCTCCTCCTGTTCGCCGTCCACTGGCCCTGATCATGCCACCCCCTGGCCAACCCAATGTATGCCTTCACCAGGGGGGCCCCCTCCCATGGTCACCACCGGGAGAGGAGACTGAATGTCTGGAGGCATTGTTTCCTTTCCTCGCCGGGCGAGCAGCGAGGGTGCAGAATGGGCAACCTGGGCTGTCGTGGCGATGAGAGGGCGGACCGCTGTCATCCAGACAGTTAGGTGGCCATTGTTTTGTTTTTTGTCCTCCCACCCACTCGAGTGCACGCCACAGCATCCTGGCCAATCACACGTGTGATGTGTGGTCATCCACACAAAGCTGCAAAGTGTAACGCCGAACCTGACCACTAGGAGCTGCCAAAGGGCAGTGCAACCTTGACTTGCCCCCGGAGGAGATTATCTCATAGATACTCTTAAACCCTCCCTGCCGGCCTCCGCTCCTGTCGCCCTGGGCTTGGGCGCAAACCTGGGTCGTCAACGTGCCAAGCGATCCTCATCACCTGCATCACGGGCCAGCCCAGTGGCTGCATTTAATGTATTTCCTCCAGTGGTTTGTACCAAATGTTTTCTGTGCTGTTGATCATGTCTTCTATGTTGTATTGCCGATTATAAATTTTAATTTAATAAAACAGAATTATTTTTTTTTTAAAGGAACAACCTAGTAGGATATAACACAAGTAGCAAGACAAAACGCACACTATAGAACAGTATGGTTTGTGTCCATTTCTAAAAACCATACACATACTCTGAAACCTCAATCTCAGTGCAAGGCATCATGGGTATGCAAATCCTTATGCAAGTTAGCCTGACAAGGCTTCACCAAACTAGACATTGCCTTTTAAACAGGCTTGTATGTCTGATCCAGCTTAGGCTGACAATGACAAAGTACAGACATGTGTTTTGTCCTTTTGGTCTGCATAAAGAACAATAAGCATTTAAAGAGAGTGGGCTGGTCAGCTGTAGTGAGTATGGAACTGCTATTTTCCAAAGGATGCTCTGATGTCCAGTGTGAAGGAGGTTTTGGACTCTGGCCCATGATCTAGCTGCCACAAGGGCTAGATATATTTCTTAAGGAGCAGCCCAAGAGGCAAGATCTGGGTGTCTGTAGCTTTGTTTCCCCAGAGGACACCTGGAATCTGGAACGGGAGATTAAGGGTAATGCACAGGAGGATGGACTTGGAGAGGTGGGTACCAGGGAGGGTGTTACCTCCAGAGTGACTACCAGAAACCACTCTGAACTACTTTCCTGAAACTGTATAATCCACACTACAATGAGCAGCCAGAAGTTGGTGCCTCTGGGGCGCAGGCTGCATTTGGAGCAGATGATCATGGAGGGAGGGGGACTGGTAGCAGCAGAAGGATGAAAAGGAGAGTGTTGGTTTTTTTTCTAACTTTATTTTCTTGCACTTACCCCGGTGGCCTCTCTCCAGTGGGATACTCAGCTCATGGTTTCTGCTGCCCACCTGAAGCTCTTTCCACCGCGCCCCTCCAGCCATGCACTTGCTCTCCTGCCTCATCCAGCCGTTCACTCCCCCTGGTTCTAAGTCCCCCAGGGCAGGACCACCATCTCCTACCAGTGCTCTATTTATAATCCAGATGAGCGACCAGAGAGGAGGAGACAGACACGGAGGCACGTAGCGGAGGAGCCCGACATTGGGCATGGGACCATGGCCACTGATCTGACCTTCGCCTACCCCCAGAGGCAGGTTTTTTTTTCCTTGTGTTTGCCCTCCTGAGCTCAGATGTGCAATGGCATCTAGTGATGCCCGCCGCAGCTCCACCCCCCCCCCACTTTGTTGCCCCGATGTGCATAGTAATTCCGGTCTCCACTGGGGGCCGCTGCAATGCCGGGCAAGCCTGGATCCCTTCCCAGAGAGAGGACAGCTGTCCTCTGGATGCTCAATCCTCTCTCTTCCCCCTGCCAACCCGGGCTCATTCCTGAACCCAGGCCGCCGGTGTGGCACCCCCGGAAAAAGGAGAGTGTTTGTACTAGGAGATTCAATAGTCAGAGGGACTGAACATGTGGTGTATACTTGGAGATTTCAACAATCACAGAGACTGAACATGTGGAGTGCACTGCAAACCCTAATGAAAGATCATTATGCATTCTCCCAAGGGTGACAGTGAACAGAATAATTCACAAGAGTTGCAATGGGGAAGCCATAAGTAGTCATTTACTTGAGGAACAGTGACCTGGCTAGGTGATACTTAAAGAGTGTAAAGGATAGCTTACATGCACTAGGAAGAAAGTTGAAGGCAGGAGCAGAAATGGTAACCTTCCATGAGGTGCTACCAGTGCCATGTGACAATGAGAGTAGACAGATTAAAATTGCAGGAGCTTAATTCAAGGCTTAGAAGATGGTGCAGGGAGGAGGGGTTTTGTTTCATAGGTAACTGGGGATCTTTTTGGGAGGGTAACAGTCTTTTCGGGGGATGATGGAAAGTCAGGAATTTAGTGCACACATAGCAGTGAGCTAGTCTGCATGCCAAAGCGGGGGGAGGCTGCCAGCCCAAACAAACACATGCGAAAGTCTAGAAAGCTAAGCACTCACACCCAGCTCTTGACCCAAGGATGTCCACAAGACTCAGCAGTTGCTGCTTATAAATTCCTCTATTTTAAGGTACTTGGATCAAGACAGCACTGGTACCTTGAGTCATCCATAGCCAGCACACTCCAGTGCTTTACCACTAAGATTTCGTTTGGGAGTGCTTAGCTTTATAGCCTTCAGCAGTAATTCAGGGATTTTGGGCAGCATCCTAACAAAGAAGGAATCGAGCCACTAGGCCAGAGGATAGACAGTGGCTAGCAATCTGTATTTATACCAGGAGAGGTGGAGAGCAGTGCAAGGTCACACCATTGCATTAACACACAAAAAGAGAACCTAGCTAGCTCTCTCCCAACTCAAAAAGACTTTGGAAAGGATAGTCAGGGGTAGAAGGAGAAAACAGGGCATGGGGGGCCAAAAGGAGCCAGGGGGATGACATCTGTGGTCGAAGATTGGTTGCCATTCTCCTAACTTTTATGGCTGCATGGGCGAAGCCCTGCAGGCATTTTGGGATGACTGACAGTGAGAGAGAGAGGGGACCATGATCAGAAATGGTCCCCGTCTTCTCCTGCAATGCTGTGGTCAGCTGTTCTCACAGCTCACAGCATTGTTACTGTGTGGAGTCTCATCCTCCCCTCTGCAGAGCAGTCGGCTGCTCCCCTATGTGCACTATTTTTTCCTTACATTTCCAGAATCTGTTCCGTGCATGCGCGCTTCACAGTGCGGCATCAAGCCGCCAAGGCTCCAAGATGGCTACTATGATTCACAGTGCATGCGTGAAGCACTACGCATGCATAAAAGTATAGCGGCCATCTTGAGCACATCAGATTTTTATTGCCATGAGCTCCATTTTGATGGAGCTCTCGCTTGACTCCCGGACCTCCTTCTGCCATAAGCGCACTTTTCACAAAGCTGTCGCTCAGCTCCTCATACTCCTTGTGCCATGTGCTCAGTTTTCACTGTGCTCTTGCCCCCCCGGAACTCCATGAGCAGCTGTATGCAGCCATACTGACTCTGACAAGAGTTTGTTTTCTTTGTTAGGAAGTACCTTGAGAAAAATCCTGTCCCCATTTATGCTGCTGACAGACATGTACAGGGAGACAGGAGCCAATATTCTAAGCACGCCTCTCCCCACCACAAAAGCCGGTTTTTCTGAGCCCCCTTCCCACTGCAGGCATTGGCAGACACACACAGGGAGACAGGAGACAATATTCTAAGCGCTCCTCTCCCCACCACAAGAGCCGGCATTTCTAAGCCCCCTTCTGCACTGCAGTCATCAATGGACATACACAGGGAGACAGCACTCCTCTCCCAACCGCAAGAGACAGCATTTCTGAGCTCCCCTTCCCCACTGTAGGTACTGTGCTGTGCAGTGTTGGCAGAGCTGTGTTGATTTTTATCTGATTAATTGAGCCCTGTTTGTACTGATTTTACACTGTTTCTGCCTGTTACCTTACGTGCTACTGTTGTATTGAGGGTGATTTTTTTAGCTAGCAGACCTGGTACTTTAAGATCCACTGTACAGGTTGTTTAAAGGTCTTTTTCAACTGTTTCAGCTGCCCTTCTGTGTGGGTCCTTGGCGTGCTGCTCCCACTGCACAGTGTGACCGCCGCCATTGCTGGTTCACCCCTCCCTCCCCCTCTCTTACTACCCAATTCCTGCCCTGACCTTGGCAAGCCCTTTGTCTGTGTACGTGACCCCTTAATACACATTCAGCTCTCAGTTCCTAATTGCTCTGACTAATGCTGTATTCCTTCCTTTTCTACCCAGGCATCAACGGACACACACAGAGAGACAGGAGCCAATATTCTAAGCACTCCTCTCCCCACCGCAAGAGCCGGCATTTCTGAACTCCCCCCCACTGCAGGTACTGTGCAGGGCTGTGCTGGCAGAGCACTGTTAGCCTACTGTCGCTCTTGCAGCGGCTGCCCCTCCCACCCTAAGAGGGCATTATTTTTTTTTATAGCTATCTGGTGTCACATGATTGATCACATGCTCTGTGGCTTATTTTTACAGCTATCTGGTGTCACATGACTGAATTAACTCAATGTTTATTTAACCAGGAATACACCACTGAGAGAACTCATTTACAAAGTGGTCCTGGGTGGACATGACACAAGTAATACAAAACATCATAACAAGTCATACAATTTACAAAACCATAACATGTTGAGACAGCGTAATAAAAGCATACATTTTTCAAAACAAATTACAAAGCCTGCTCTGTGGCACATGATTCTATCTCTCCAAATCCTCTACAGCGGTTTATACTTGATGGCCACTAGGAGTCACTGCTGCACCAAAATCTACCTTCCCACAACTATAATATAAATCATCACGCCAATACAAGTTCTTGTTTCCTGACCTGCTCAATCACACATTAACAGTCCCAGTCTCACTGCATTGCCACCACTCCAGCCCTGCATCTGCTCTGCGACTCGAACCCTAACCCTCTACACCACAGTCTGTTACCCTAACCACAAGGCTATCCTGGTGGTTACAATTTGTCATTAATTGAAAGGACCCATAAACTTCCAGCACTCCACCCCCCTTTCGGCACTGGAACCTTCCTGTAACTCTACTCCACCTGCTCTCCAAGCTACTTGATTTGGCTAACCCTATTAAATATAAACATCTGCTTTTGGATAGCTTATCCTACATAGCCCTCCCAGCCACCTGTTTTGGGTTAACTTCCAGCCCCCCACACCCCATATTGTTTCCTCTAAGAGGCGCTACCACTCTCTTTCACTGCCTCTACTCTTTATTATCCCAAGGTACATTCTGGCACTCTCTGGCCACACCTAGCCCCCTCCCCCCAGCCACTTCCCATTTCTTACTGCACTCTTTTATGTCCTAGTACACTCTGCCTATACTAGCTCCCCTTGCTACCTGATTCTGGGCCAACCACCAGTTCGCACCACTATCCATGCAGGCTATCTCTAGGAGGCACTACCTATTCTCTCACTGCCTCTGCTTCTGTAGCTGCACTCAAACCACCCTAAAGTACAATAGTGAGCCTGTGTAGCCATGGCTCCAGTCATTCTCTCCTCTGCCGCACCTCTCATTGCCCACCCCCAGCCCCCTCTCCACTGTAATAAGGACAACCAAGTCCACCACCTTAATATTTCTCCTACTGGCAACCCTAATGGCAGACCCCTCACCCAGTAATAACACTGGATCCCTACCCCACTGCCACAGAAATAACCCTGGATCTTTACCCTACTGCCACGCTCATCTAATGGCTAAACACCTCTTGTTCAGCACTCCCTCCAGTGCCACTATCAACTACTCTGAACATAGGAACATACCACAGCCCATTCACTGGTATGTGCATACTCCACTCCACAGCTTTGCATTCATGATCACCCAACCTCATTATCTTTCTATTATCATATATTTTATGAAAAGAAAATCCACCTTATGGCAAAATAAACAGTTAAAGGCTTAAATGCCTTAAAATCCACTTATTTTGATGCACAATTAAGCTACTCCTGCTATCCGGCAATATACACCCAAATCTGGGCCCCACTGGATGGAACAGGCCCGGGAAGCAAACAGCAGTTTATTGAAGCTAGCCTCAATCAGTATACGCAGTCTCCTGCCCAAACTCTACCAACTTCAACTCTAGGTCCACCAGCATAACCCTGATGTCCTCGCTCTTATGGAAATGTGGCTCAGCCCCAAAATACCCGACTCAATGCTCTACCTAAATGGCTACACCATCTTTCAGAAAGACAGAGTAGGCAAAAGAGAAGAAGGATGTTTTACCTAAAAGACACCCTACGTGGTCACACCCATGAACCAGTCGACTTGGGTAAAGAAGCGCACACCATAGCTATTAGAATCCTGCTTGGCTACCAAAATAAATCACCCACAATCCTCACTGTCTACTTGCCACCCAGAGACCAGTCTATCAGCTTTAACAAGCTCACTAAGTACTTAAATACCCTCAACCGTGACAAGGAATTCCTTGTCATGGGTGACTTCAGCATTAATTGGTTGTCCAAAGAGACATTGCCCTAGTCAGACTTTGTCTCACACAAATGGTGAGTGAACCAACCAGACTTAACTATAATACTGGTTCCCATAACCTGATTGACTGTGTCCTAACAAATCAGCAGGAGAGAATACATGAGGTCACAGTACACTCGGACTCGCTAAGTAATCACTCGCCCATCACCCGTCCATGGTCTAATAAAACACTGAATACTGCCCCTTGTTTTTCTACTTGCAGAGTACTAAGAAAAGGGCTGCTGAATTATTTCAGAACCCACCTCCAGCAGCTTGACTGGACCTACCGTGACACCTTGCTTGATGTCGAACAGGAACTGGAGTACTTCATTAACAGCTGCAATGCAGCCTGCGGCATCTTTGCCCCAGTAAAAAAGCAGAAGATAAAAAACCATAACAATGGATGGATCACCGAATCCCTCCTTGAACACATGAAAGATAGGGATCGCCTATGGCACCAGGCCAAAGCATTCGGTAAACCTGCAGACTGGCAGAAATACAGGGCAGCAAGAAATGCCTGCACCCACAAAATCAGGGTTGCAAAAATGCAACATTACTAAGACAGCCTGAACAAAACCTGGGAGGATGGGAAAAAATAACCTTAAAGAAGTTACGGGTAAAGTCATCAAGTCCTCTCCCTCAATGCTCAAGGTCAATGATGAAATTACACAAGACCCAAAATTTCAACTTAGCATTTACCAACCTTAGCGTAGTATGCCCACCGGATTATCTAGATTACAATACTGACTGCACAGACATCATACAGACCACTCACATTCCATCCGGCCCTGCAACCCCCTTCTATTTCAAGGAAATCTCTCCACTGGAAGCTAAAAACATACCATAAGACAATTGTAGGTAAATTATGGCACAGCAATAACAGCCTCAATCTTAAAATGACAGCGCTCACATTAGAGAAAGTAGTATATCCAATCACAAAAACTTTTAACCTCTCCCTCCAACTAGCACAATACCCCACAAAATGGAAATCTGCTGTAGTTACTCCAGTTCACAAAAGTGGTGACCGTGCAATCCACTCAAACTACCAACCAAGCTCCATCTTACCCCCTCTATCAAAGGCCCTGGAACGGATAGTCTCCGACCAGTAGGTTGACAATCTGGATAAATACAATATCCAATCCCTGCAGCAGCATGGCTTTCGTAAATTCCACAGAACTACTGTCCTCTTGGAATTTACCAAATACATTTATGAGGCACTAGACAAAGGGAACCTTGTGGGGTCAATATATACTGACCTCACAAAGGCATTTGATACAGTTAACCATAGTGTCCTCATAAAAAAAAACCAAAAACTACTTGCCCTTGGTATATCCGTTGAGAAAGCCTATCTAGCCCAGAAAATGCAGCAAGTAAAAACACAAAACATACTCTCAGATGACAGTAAGGTATCATTAGGGGTACCTCAGGGATCCGTTCTTGCACCACTACTGTTTAGTCTGTTTCTCAATGCCCTCCCTGAGACCTACCCATCAAAGCTTCTCCTTTACACCAATGACACTGTCATCTTTGCAAGTAGCCCCCATCTAGATGTCTTAACAAACACATTACAAGAGAGTTTTTCCAATCTTGAGGAGTGGTTCACCCAAAATAAACTCCTCTTAAACAATAAAAAAAACAAAGACCATGCTGTTCCACACCCACCAGAGCAAGAAAAAATCTAGCAGTCTCACTATCAAAAACAGCAGGCTTTAACGGTTGGATCAAGTGAACACCTTTAAATATCTGGGCGTCACTCTTGATAGATCCCTCTCCTACGCTCAACACGCTGACCAAACTGTAAAAACAGTCAACACCAGCTTAGGCCTACTCTATTGGCACTGATCCTATCTGACCAATGAGGCCCTCACCCAAGCAGTAAATAGTTCTAGTCTCTCTATTGTCGACTACAAACCTATTGTGTATAGTGCAGCTATGAACTCCGTACTTAATTGAGTAAAAACAGCAGTAAACAAGGCCTGTAGACTAGTGCTAAGTGCAGATGCTCTCACACATACCTGTGACCTTTACACCCATACTAAATGGCTAAACTTACAAGGCAGAATTCAATACTAGGTCTGCTCCTCGGGGAAAAAAGCCCTACTAGGAATGACCCCAAATTCCATCCAGAGGATACTCCAACCAACACACAATTCCCATCGGACCACAGGCAGGGCAAAGAATACACTGCACATCCCATTTCGGCACACTACTATGGCCCAAGGATCTTTCTCCTATGAGGCCCCTCTTTGGCTCAACAAGCTCCCAGCCAGCATCCTATGTGAGTCCAAGCTTTTGGCCATTCAAAAGAGAACTCAAATGGCACCTATATGACCAGGCGAGTTGTGACTGCTTGGATTACCCCCCTTCCCCAACATGTTTCCCTTCCTTCTTCCCTCACCCTCCTCCATGGATACTGAACATTCACCTGAGACATCACCTAGCCCTTACCTTAGTTCATTCCCTGCCCTCTCACTGCCCCCCATTCACATCTACTTGTTGCATTCCATCTCCCTCCCTCTACCTCCCTACACTTAGACTACCCTCCCTCTCCCTCCTATACTCAAGACAGCATCCTGACCAACATCTGCACTTATTTGTTTTCCTGCTCGCCTCCACGCTCCCCCTTCCTTCCACCTACCCGTTCTCGCCTACTTACCGTCCTTCCCACACCCTACCTTTCCTCCATTCCTTATCCAATGCACTATCCCTTCCACACTGCTTTTACTCCAGCAGTACCTATTTTCCTGCTCATCTCCTCTCCCTCTCCCCACCTGTTCTTGCCTACTTCTTACCTCCCTCCCTCCCCCACCCCACCTTCTCCCACTCACTATCCTTTACCCTACCCCCACCCTGGTGGTCCAGTAGTAACCCTCCCCACCGCCCACAGCAGTCCCACCACCCAGCACCCCCATTTCATCGGTAGGCAGCACCCACCCGCATGCCGCCCTGACACCACCAAATGACAGCGTACATTCACATATTGGGCCTGTGTAGTACAGCATGGTCTGCACGCCTTGGTCCCACAGTGGACCAATCAGGCCTCCTGAGACTGTACTGCATGCTGTCATTCGTTCGGTGGGCGGGCGGCATGTGGGTGGGTGCTGCCGCTGCTGATGACTGGGGGGTGGATGGCGGAGGACTGCTGTGGGCGGGTGGGAGGGGGTACCACTGGACCACCAGGGCTCTTAATTACACTAATGCCCCTCGATCGGGCGATGGGGGGATTACCACTGTACCACTAGGGGGGAATGTGTGCGGCACCGGTGTTCTGGGTGGGCGGGTGGCCACCCACGGCAGGCAGCTGCTGTGTTGCACCCTGCAATACAGCAGCCTGCCTGTGGGTGTTCCCGACTTGTTCCCTGTTTTTACGGGCACAATTGTGTGGCCCCCTGTGCAGCGCAATGCAGGGATGCGCCAGCGTATGCTCTGCATGTCCCAGGCTGACTATCGGGATGTGCCGCATATGTATAGTGAGCCCTGCATTTTGCGCCCACATACATTACCTGTGCACCCCGTGTATCGGGAGTTGCACATCACAACTTGCCCCTTTGAATATCAAGGCGGGGCGCATTGGTTGGTTGTGCATGGCGCAACCCTGAGGCATCACGCGCAGCCCTTTTGAATATCCTGGCCCGAATGTGTACCTCTTGTCTTGTAATTGGATGCCTAAAGACATTCGATTCTGTCGCATAACAACACATGTTACACTTTTCATATGGATAAAATCCCTTTGGTTTAGGTGGTAACCAGGTTTCTCTTTAGTCCACTGATTTTAAAATGACTGTGAACCAACCTGTCACCTACTGTAGATGCTTTCTGCACCTAAAAGATATGCTTGGGGGTTCTCTAATTAGCACCTCCAGATCTCCATCTGCTAATAAAATTTAACCCCAGTAAGGGGATCTGTCACTCCCAGTATCATGAAATATGGAGAGAGAGAAAGGGACATAAATTCCTATTCTCTTATTTTAACAACAATAAGAAAAGCTAGGAGGTTGAAGGGGATTACTGGAGATCGAATTTGCACACATACTGTATGTTCTACTACATACTTAGTATCAAATAAAGCATCCCCAGTCCCATGTTTCTTTCAGCCCACCTGGATTTAAAACATTTTTTAACTTAAAAATCAATAGATTAATAATGTTTTTCAATACTTATTTGTTCCTTCTTTGGTGTGTCCTCCCCGGCCCCACCACACACACACAAAGACTCTGTTTCCATTGATAATAAATTTATAATGTATGGGGAGCCCTTATTAACCATCATAATCAGCAGCAGCAAATCCTTGTTATGCCACTGTTCAGAATGTCAGAGGTTGTTAACCACACTTCGGAACGTTCAAGCAGAGACATAGCAAGAAAGAATCATGACTTGCACAGTATTCTAGCCCCACAGATCGCGAGCGCCATTTTCGGGTAAAAAATTAAAAAAAAACAAAATTCCCATTAGTGGTAGTTCACTGACAGAGCCGATTACAATGGCGGAATTACACCAGAAAACGAGTGACTTTTCAGACCGCAGGCCGTAGATATTCTGTGTTGGATCGCAACCTGCACGCATGTGGTCATCATCGCGTATGTTTGTTTGGGCCTCAGAACAAGACACAGTGTTGCATCGCTTATACCAGGTGACCATCAGCAACCAACCGGATTTCTTTCATAATTTGAACCTGGCATTCCGTTGACTGTCTCCGTTTTTAAAATGTCCATGCCGATAATATATTTGAATTTCATTTCTCTATTAGCAGTAATACGTTTATGTAAACAAAATAAATCTTACTGTGGCAAAACATCTCAAAGCCTCCAATCATTGATGTATGGTAAGAGCAAAGCATTCACTATTGTGTTTTTCAAATGTTTTTACCCATACACTATAAAATAATGTCTAGAATCAGGTGTTAACCGTTGAAATCACCAAGCATGTGGGGCAGAAGAACCTCGAGCCACGCCTCAGGGTTTACAAAGCCGCCCTTAGCAACCACTCGAGGTGATTACAACGTGGTTAACACCTGATTCCCAGCCATTATTCTCTATATAATGAAACATACAGTATGTGTGTAAGTTCAATCTCCAGTAACCCCCTTTATCCTCATAGCTGTTCTTGTTGCCGTGGTTGTAGTGCCATTTTCTAAACTTTATTTTTTGGAAAAACACCCCTTCAGTAGATCGCTCACTATCTCAGTGCAGATCCTTTGTGTGTGTATGTGTGTGTTCGTTCTGTTGGCAACTGTCATTTAGTTCAGAAATTTACTACAAAATAATAATCCCCAAAAAAATCAGCACTCCAAATGCACTGCTATCTAAATATAGAAAAGAAATCTTACAGAAAACATGCTATACAACATATGGAACACATTTAACATACAATACACTTTTTTATATTTGTTTCTAGGATTAGTTTTTGTTGTTGCTTTTCAGTCTGCTGTGTTTTTCCTCCCTTTGTATATTTTGGTCATTGTAGCCCTTCTTCCTAATATTATTTTACATGAATCTATCTTCAGTTTTTTTCTTTCGTAAAGCATTGTCCACTGTTTCGGATTGTGGTCTGATACGCCTAAACATCATAAAAAGTTGTGGCTTGTTTCAGCTTTTGAATGACTCTTCTAAGGAGGACTCCATACATTTTTTTTTAATTTTTTATCATGACAAAGTAGTTTTCATCCCCACCCTCCTTCCCCCCACCAACAACCGTCAATTGCTACTGATGGTCTTCATATTGTAAATCCTGTACTTAGCGATGGCAATTAAAATGCATGCCCATCATTCATTGCTAGTGATAGCTGATGCATGAACACAGCTAAATGACCGGTTCGAGAAGTTTGACATTAAGCACAGGCAGCACTATAGGTGGCATACAGAAATAAGTAATCTGCCAGCTACTACTCAGTTATTTTGTAACATACACATTTTCAGATCCCGTTCCACACTGCACCCACTGTTTATAAGCTGAAAGAGAACAATGGGACCATAGTTTAAAAGTATTGATCCCCAGCTCGATCAAACTACTATGAAGTATTTTTGGTAATGATGATAAGTGATCAGGACGAGGAATAGACAGAAGGAGAATCACAAATGATGAAGGTAGAGTGGTTGGGGGTGGTAAGGGGGGGGACTGAGGTAGGTGGCAAGACATGCATGACGGCATAAAATGAAATATTGTCCATCTAACTTTGGCAGTGCATGAAAAAAGGGAAAATTGACATGTACTGTAAATGAAACGTGATGGAGTGGGGTTGCATGGCAAACAGAATATTTTATTTTGTTCACACTTACATGCTGTGAGATCAAAGCTAACCTTTGCGGCTACACAAAAAAATCAAAAGCAGTGAGGGTGATCTGGGGTGATTCATGCTTGTTTTATTTTTTTTATTTTATTGCTAGCAGATTCCAGTAGGCAGTAAAGGGAGCGAGATCAGCGCCATGCTATGCCGTGAGATCAAAACTAAGCTTCGGGTCTACACAAAAAAAAAATCAAAAGCAGTGAGGGTGAGGGCGAGGGTGGTCTGGGGGTGATACATGCAACTAATCTTGATGTTGGAATGGCATGGCAGGCATGGAATGGGCCACAAAGAGATATGACAACGTTGGCAGCAGCACAAAATAGTGCAACATTTAAATTTAAATCTAACAATAAAGGTTAGTGATTGTAGCTGAGACATTAGCAGCCAATGTACAGAACTGGCGATGTGGTGAGTAATGCTTGTTCTTTTTTTTTTTTTTATTGCTAACACGATTCCAGTAGGCAGTAAAGGGAGAGAGGGACAGAAATAATTTCCAGATGAGGGAGACACCTGCAGGCAAAACTGGATTTGGCAGCCCAGTTTAGAAAAAAAATAGCGCCACCTTGTGCATTTTACGATTTGGAAGAAAAAAAATGTAGTCAGGTAGGTGTCAGCGTGGCTCAGTTGGTAGCACATCCGCCTCTGGACCAGAAGGTTGTGGGTTCTCGTCCCACACCGGGATTGGACTTGCACCTAAAAATCGCTGGCATCCGAGTGCAGTATTGGGGGTGCTGTACTGCTGGGGTGTGCCATCCTTCGGATGAGACGTTAAACCGAGGTCCCTTCTACCCATCCTGATGTTGTCCTGGTGGGTGTCCAGGTGGAAGTAAAAGAACCAGGGCACTCTTCGCAAAGAGTAGGGAACATTCCCGGTGTCCTGGCCAACATTCCCCTTCCCATAAACCGGTTCATGCAATTATCCAAGCTGTGTGTGGGTGATGATGTGCGATATGGCCGCCACCACACATTCAGTCACTTCACTACCAGTCTAGCATTGCTTGTAAAGCACTTTGGATGTATGAAAAGCGCTATATAAATACTGATTCTTCTTCTTCTTCTACCGCATACACAATATCTCCTACCACATACTGAATATAGCATGCTACCGTATGCCACTTGCCGCCTGGTGTCTGCCACATGCCACTGCTGTGTCCACTGCATTCTGCCAGGGTACCGGTTAACTTATCTACAACAAGCACTATAACTACCCTACCTAAATTGGGACCATTCAAATTGAAGTTTCACCAACATCTCATGGTCAACAGTTCTTGTGACTGCTTCACCTGAGACTCCCATCTACTAGCATTCAGTCTAATCCTCACAACTGGATAACCCTGTATCTCTGCTGTTACCTCTATAATTCCGAGGCTACCTCCCTTTTCACACTTTGACAAGGCCCCTGGCTACCCGCCCATCCACTTCACCCCTCTGCCCCTACCCCTCCCACACCAGCTTGACAAGGCCTATGGCTACCACTTCCTGCCTTTCTTACCACCCCATCCACCTCACTCTCCTCCGCCCCTACATCGCTCACACACCAGCTTGACAAGGCCTATTTTTTTTCTTTTTTTTGGAGTCTTTCTAGTTTATGCATACCTCAGTCGAGGAGTTATTCTCCTTCATCAGCTTCCTTGCAGATTTTGCATAGCGTGATCTTCAAGGGCATCGGATTCTGCAGACATTTTTTTTTTTTTTTTTAGTGTTTGTTGACCAGGTAAGTGTACTAGACAAATCCTGCCTATTTTCAAGCATGACCTGGGGGAGGAGGATACAGATGAATGCTAACTGACCTTGAACCAGATGAAGCTGTTGGTGGTATTTTTACAAACATGTTCTCAACCAATTTAAAAGGGGAAATTCCGGAGTAACACAGAGAGGCTGGAACTGAAAAAGCCTACATTTGACATGATCTCTGGTCCTAATCTACTGCCTCAAAGCCAATCTACGTTGCCCCCATCTGGCTCTATCATTCCTTCTACATGCAAAGGTCTGAAGCTTTTCCATACTAACATCAGGAGTCCGGCACCTAAACTGGATGAGCTGAGAGCCTGGATCAATGTTCATAAGCCCGATGTTGTGGCATTGTTAGGAATGTGGCTTAACTCCAGAATCCACAATTCACACATTCACACACAAGTATAATCAGTGTAGAGACATGATAGAAACAAGCATGGAGGTGGTGTTGACCTCTGCATCATGGACAATCGTATAGTGTCTAAGACAGTGGGTGACACACCTGATAATATGGAGACCCTCTACAAGAAAGCACATCTTAACATTGCCAAGGCTATACTTGAGGGTTGTATTTATAGATCACCAAAGGGACCTCAGGACACTGATTCCTTTATAGGTGCAATTGTATAACCTGGAGACAATCCTGCTCAGTGATGTTAACCTCAAATGGTTGGGAAAGAACTCCCAAATACCAACATGCTCTTTCAAATTTAGATCTCTCCCCAAATTATTCACATTACCGATGAGACTCAACCATGCCCAAAACAACCACAGCCTTATAGACTGGACTATTCTTAACCACCCTGATAGAATCTCAACTGCTAGTGTACTTCCAGACTGTTTCAATAATCATACCATCATCTACTGTGTCTGGGAAATTCTTAGCCAAAAAATCTCCAAACTTAATCACAGCTTGCTCTCACAGGGATTTCATTTTATTTATTTATGCTATTTACGTATTTGATTAGCGGGTAGGTGCACTGGTCCGATGGACCGTTTTCAAGCACAATCCGGGCCATAAAAGATGGCATAGTTAGGCAACAATTTAAATCACAAGGCACAGGGAAGTTACAGGTTAAACAGAGGTCAAGAACATTTTTACATACAGGGCATAATAAATACAGGAACAAATGGTGGAAATCATGGTACAATAGGTAAGACAATAAGAGGGTACAAACAAACCTTACCATTCCCCTCTGATTCACCCCACCTTTGAAAGTCACATCTAGACAGAGAGAAGACAGAGGGGGAGCGAACAGGAGGCAGAAACAAGCTTGGGGAGAAGAGCTAAGAAATAAACAGCATGAAGTGCTGAAAAAAATAGACAGACTATAACATAAAGGAATGTGTATGAGTAATCATACATAACAAGACAGTCGTATGATCAAGAGGTTTCTGTGGTAACCTGCCACCTTGAGAGCACAGCTCGAGAAGTCCACTACCACGGAAACCTCGATATCCTAAAACTGCCTTGTTTGTGTATGATTACACATACACAATCCTTTATAGTGTATGGGTACTCATACTTTGACTCCAGTGTCCAATCCAAGGCAAAAAAATAACTTACTAAGGCATGTTTCCTAAAGTGTCATTCACTTCCTGGCCAGCTGTCACTGCTGCGACCCCTTCATCACAAATGCACATCGACTTTTGATCTTGTTGTTCTACACTAGTGACATTCTCAGTGCAGCACAACAAGATCATGACATAGCCAAGGCAGTACAACACTATTCCAGGCATGGATTTCCATGTGGAACAGTGTTCTACCACTTGCTATAAGCCGCTTTCTTTGCATTTTTCGGTAAAGCAGAACCATTAAAATGGGACTGCTATTGTGTTGAGTCTAAACCACAAACTCCACCAAGGTCACTGTGAACAAAGTGCAACCTGTGATTTAGGGCACGATTCCAGGAGCCCTTTGGGAACCACGTAGAAAGATGAAAAAAATCACTTTTGTCCTAAAACAGTTTATAATCAAGATGAATAGTAAACGAACTAAAAACACATTAAGCTTGTTTGCAAAATCTTTAGAATGTAACCATCAAATAGCAGAAGCACAACCCTGGGCAACCATTCTCTTCAGCGGAAACTATAGGTCTGCTGTTGAAATGCTGGGAGGTACAAGAATAGCACAGTGAAAGAGCATCTTTGAAAAAACATTCTAAGTTCCAGTGCATCACACACTAGCAGGAGATGATGCTCAACTCTGAAAGGGCACTTCTAATTCATGTTGTCAGAAAAACAAACTAGGTGAACTGGAAGCCAGTTGGAGAGCAGGACGCAGACGGTGGTCCTAAATGGTAATTAAAGGAAGTTTTCAATGACATAACATATGAGTCTATTTTGGCACCCTCCCTGTACCAATTTAAGCATCAGCAACGTAGAGGAAGAGCTACAAGGCAAGGTGTGTCCTTTTGTGGACAAGAAACGTCAACAAACTTTGCACCAGGGTGGATAGTGTGGTGGGTGTAAGGCATACTAAAAGAGATGCAGAGAGGTTGAAAAACTGATCTAGCATAGAGCAACTGAAATTCAATGGCAAGAAGTACAAGATCATGGTAACAGGCATCCAAAAATGGAGCATTCAGTCAACTGCTTGAAAGTGGACCAACTGATGGTAGAAAGGTACCTGGGAATTGTCATCAGTGACAATGGGCCCTATACACAAAGGAAAAGGATTGGCTACGTGCATAGTCGGGCATAGCCACTGGCAAGAGGCTGCCCGCGCCAAGCACCTCCTCCACCCTATGCTGGAAGCCGATGTGTCCCCCCCATACTCCTGATTCCCTGGCCGATCGCAGAGCTCTGCAGAGGGGCGGGCCTGGGGGAAGTGAGGGGAGGGCCAGCACTCTGCACATTCACAGCACTGAGGAGTGCTGTGCATGGGGGTTGCCGGCTCTGCATCTGGGAGGCAGTCGTAAACCACCAGAGCCGGTTACACATCCCCCGGGGAGGCTGCCTTCAGATGCAGCTGACATGGCAGGGGGCAACGGCCCTCCCCAGCAATGGTGCCCCTTCCATTGGGGCACTTCAGGAGGATGGGGGTCTGGCGGATGGGGTACACCCCCACATCGGCATGGTCAGTGCTCTGCGCACCATCCAGCAACATGGCGCCCAAGGGATCAACTGCGCTGCCCTCCAGGATCCACCGCTCTGCACCCACCTACTCCCAGCGGACCTGCGTGCTGGGGGGGGCGGGGCCACGTGAGGAAGCCGGATTGGGCTGGTCTTCATGAATGCGGGCCCCATGCGGAAATCCCTCAGGTGTGGAGCTGCGCACCCCGATACTTTTTTTGTGAATGGGGCCAATATAAAGACCACCTCCTCAGTGCAAAAAGAAATATGAGGATGTAAATAGAATGCTGGTGGTGTGTACAGGGCAGGGATTTACCAGATGCAGGCAGGAGGTGATTTTGTCTTATATTAGGTCTCTAGTGAGGCTTCACCTCAAGTACTGTGCTCAGTTCTGGAGCATGTACCTAAAAAAGAATAGAAAATGACTGGAGACCATCCAGCGGAAGAAAACTAAAATGACCTCCAGACAACAGGGAAAATAATACAATGAAAGACTGGAGAGCCTTAATATGAACCCTCTGAGGGGAGGAACAGTTCTCGGGATTGTGGTGTGATCGTCACTAGGACTATGCTTTAGAGATGGAGACATTGCCCAGTACCTAGGATCTTCAGGGAGCTCCATGTTCAGCTGGCAGCAGCAAGGGCAGAAATAGCCCAGTTGTGACTCCAGTTAAGTTGGTGTCCACCCGCTGCATCCCTACAACTCCAGAGGCCCAATGTCTCAGGGTGTGGGGAGGAAAGGGGAGAAGATCAGGTGAAAGGGTCAGTCACACAGCAGGCAGTCTGACCCAAGACATACCAATGGCAAATCACTTTTCCCCCCACAACAGACTCCAATGCCAGACTCTAGCGGGTGGGGGGACCTCATGTCAGTTGCTGCTGATGGGAAGAAAGACCTGGTGACACCTGGGGCAAAAGTAGAATTGAGGATTCTAGTGATAGGGGACTCTATGGTCAGAGGTGTGGAAATGGTGGTAGGCAGAAGGGTAAAGGGGAGGGGTGATCAGATGCCTGCCTGGAGCATCAGCCATCAAGAATTGGGAGAGTACATGGAAGATAGCAGAGGAGGGAAGGGAACAGGGAGTGCTGGTACACCTTGGTAACAATGGTCTGGTAAACTGGCCAGTGGAGTCTGTCAAGAGGACTTACAGGGGCTGGCGGATGGACTGAAAAAAGAACGTGGCTTCCTTTGCCTTTTCTGAGGTTCTCGCTGTCTGGGTTAGGAGGAGGCGAAGAAGATGATGACGGAGAATAATATTCAGCATTTACAGTATATAGTGCTTTTAATACACACTGTAGCCCAAAGCGCTTTACAATCAATGTTAGACTGGTATTGAAGTGACTGAATGTGTAATGGCAGCCATTCTGCATATCAACACCCCCACACAGCCTTGGACAACTGCATGACCCAGTTTTATGAGAAGGGGAATGTTGGCCAGAACACCAAGGAAAATCACCTACTCTTGCAAAAAGTAACTTGGATTCTTTTACTTCCACTTAGACACCCACCAGGACAGTACCCAAGATGGGTAGAAGGGACCTCGGTTTAATGTCTCATCTGAAGGACAGCTCACCCCAACAGTCCAGCACCCCCCAGTACTGCACATAGATGCCAGTGTTTAAGGTATAAGCTCAATCCCGGTGTGGAACCAGAACTCACAACCTTCTGGCCCAGAAGTGTGTCGTCTAGGCATAGGTCAGGAAACACAGGAAAACTGGGAGCAGTTAGAACACTTGCAAGTACTGTTTTATTATGCTTGATAACAATAGAATCATTTTTTTTAAATGTACAGAATGTCTTTTAAACATAGGCAGTTCAAACAAAACAAAGTCCTTCCTCTGAGGGTATCTCTAATTCTAAGTTTTAGACTCTCTCCATCTCCCTCTCCCTCTCTCTCCTCTGCAAAAACATTGCTGCTCTTTTTAAGAGAAGTCTTTGCCTGGCAGTTAACTTGAGCTTGTTAAGAAATATCTTGTTTCCCACAAAATGTATCAGAACTTTGTCAATTTATTTTCAGATGCAACAAAATAGAATATGGTACCCTAAAACTAATCTCCTGTTGACAACTCTGCAAATGAACTTATGTTATATCTAAAGGTTAACCCCCTGAGTTCCAAATAGTTTTTTGTGATTATTTCAACAATATGACTATACATACTGGCAAACAAAGGGATCCCAGTTTCACACAAAGATTCACTTACATTTTTATAACTACAGATGAGATAAGCAAAGGGGAAGAAAGGGCAGAAACAGCAAGTGAAGGCAGGGTGATACCGGCGGGCGGGGGGGGGAGGTCACGAGACTGTCAAGAGTGATCAGTTCCTAGGTCTCACGAGGAAATTTGATTGCACAATCAGACAGACAAGACAGAAAAGGAGAGGACAGAACAGATCCTTGCATTTAACTCTTTTTGCATAACAAATGGGACAGGTCATATTCAACCCTGTCACATACCCCCTGTTTAAGAGGGAATCTGTTTTTTTTAAATAGGTTTCAAAAATTTTCTTTTAATTCTCTTCCAACATTACCTTATAACCTTTACAGTTCTGTGAATATGCAGTATAGAATAGTTACAGTATGTAAGAACATACCGAAACAGTAGATCTTCAAGGGAATCTCTGTCATTGGGTCACACCTATGAAACTTAGGCATGTGGCTCCCATGGAAGCTTTTTCTGCAGCAGCCTATTAGGGGCTGCCCACTTCGATGTCAGGCTCCGACATCACACAACCTATGTAAGTGCGGGTGGCCCCAATCCCTCCTCTGTTCTTTCCTTAGCCAGAGGCCAAAAGATATAGGAATCCCACCTGGGAACCAAGGAGAGAAAGAGAAGGTGCCAGCTATCAGAAAGGCTGGAGCAACAGGACAGCCAAGCTGTAGACAGAAAGAGAGAAAGGGTGATGGAGGCAGGGACAGCATGACCTGATGACAGAGATTCCCTCGAAGATCTACTGTTGCGGTAAGTTCTTATGCAACTGTTCAATCTTCGGGGATATCTCTGTCATCAGGTTACACCTATGGGACTAGTCCCAAGCAGTCTGGGTGGCAGGAGGCATGAGACCTAAGAAAGAAGGCCCTGACACACAGCTAGGCCAAAGCCTGCCTTTCTTCTGAAGGCAATGTCCAGAATGTAGTGCTTGGTGAAAGCGTGGACAATATTCCAAGTGGCAGCAGCATAAATCTCGGCTGCAGACACGCCTCTGAAACAGGCAACTGAATGAGCCATACCCCTGGTGGAATGGCCCTTAACAAGACCAGGAAGTTCCTTACCGTACTTCCTGTAACAAAAAATAATATAGTTGGCCAACCATTTGGATAAGCACTGTTTCGAAAATTGAGCGCACACTCTGCCAGGGACGAAAGAAGCAAACAACTGAGAGGACTTCCTGCAGTTCTTCGTACGGTGTGTATAGTAACACAAAATTCTATGCACATCCAAAGTACAGAGTAATGCTTCCCCTGGATTGGCATGCTCTGGAAAATAAGCAGACAAGTGGATGGATTGATTTATGGTAAATTCTGACACCACCTTAGGAAGAAACTTAGGGTATGTACGCAAAGAGACCCTGTCTTTGTGGAAAATCAAATAAGGCTGTTCATACATGAGAGTTTGTAGCTCTGAAATTCTTCAAACAGAAGTAACAGCAACTAAAAATAATGCTTTCCACAAGAGAAAGTGTAGCTCACAAGATGTGGCTGGCTCAAAAGGAGACAGGGTCAGCTTCTCCAGAACAAAATTCAGGTCCCAAGCTGGAACCGGGTTATGGCTAGGAGGCTTCAAGTGGAGAATACCTCACAGGAAAGTATGGGCTACATCCAGCTGTGCCACAGTACGACCATCAATGGGCACATGAAAGGCTGACAGGTGCACATTAAGAGAGGAATATTTAAATCCTGCTTCAGACAAGGTCAGGAGATGTTCCAGAGCCTGGTTCACTGGACAGGTGAAAGGGTTCAGGCTATTAGAAGTGGCCCAGATAGCAAACTGCTTCCATTTCATACAGTAAGTGACCCTGATAGAAGGTTTTCTGGCCACCAGGACATAAGCCAACTTCTGAGACACACCAAAACAAGTAATAGCTACGTCCACAGGAGCCATGCATGCAGGTGGAGGAACTTTAGGTCTGGATGGTTCAGAGTCCCCTGAGCCTGTGTCAACAGGTCACTGAAGAGGAGCAGGGGAACTGGCTGTTCCACAGCCAGTTCTTGCAGTAATGGAAACTATATCTGCCAAGGCCAAAATAGAGGCACCAGAATTAAGGTGGCACCTTCCATCTGTAACTTAATGAGCACCCTCTGAATCAGAGGAAAGGGTGGGAAGGCATACAGAAATCTGCCTTTGAAGGAGAGGGACAGCGTGTTTCACAAGAAAACTCCAGGCCCTGGATCTAGCGAGCAGAAACTGGGCAGTTTTGCGTTGAGTGGGGACACAAAAATGGTCCAACTCTGGATGAACCCACTTGTCAAACAGGTCTTCTGTGACCAAGGTCAGCAGTTCCCATTCATGCACTTGGACTGTGACCTGCTGAGACTGACCGCCAAGGCATTTTGGGTGCCTGGCATATGGACTGCTGACAGTTCTATGCCGTGATCTAGAGCCCAGTACCAGACCCTCATTGCTTCCTGGCACAGAGGGTAGGAATGGGCCCTCACCCTTGCTTGTTGATGTAATAAACCACACTGAGATTGTCCGAATATACCAGCAGAGGACCCAGAGAGAGTGAGAGAAATGGTTCTGGAAGGCCTGTAAGGTATACAGAACTGCCCTCTTATCTAGGACGGTTATGTGGAGGTGAGTTTTCCAGTGGGACCAGAGACCCTGGGTCTGATAAGAACCTAGATGGGCTCCTCAACCCAGACCCGAAGCATCCATAGTGAAGATCTGGTGAGGAGTGGGGGTAAGAAGGGGGACCCTCTTTAAGAGATCGGCAGGGTCCATCCACCAGTAAAGCACTATGCATACTAGCGAGGAAACAAGGTCCAACTGATCTGGATCATCTGAGTGCTCATCCCACTGAACCCTGACCACAGGGACCATAACAATAGCCACAGTGATGAGGCCTAGTAGCCTGAGGAATGTCCTGGCTGGGACATGCTGGCTCAGAGCCACATCCTGGACCTGGCTAATAAGGCGGTCTGCCCTGTCTTGAGGGAGGAAGGCATTACCCTGAGTAGAGTCCAGGACTTCCCCTATGTACTGCAAATGCTGAGACAGGGTCAGCTTAGACCTGGGCCAACCGACAGTGGCGCTCAAGAACTTGAATAACTGCAGGGTGCATTCTAGAGTCAACAACAGGAGCTTCCTGGACTGGGCTTTCAGTAACCAGTTGGCCAGGTATGGGAACACATAGAGGATTTCATGCCAGAGGGCTGATACAATAGCTGCTAAGCATTTGGTAAATGCTGGTGGCACAGAGGATAAGCCAAAGGGTAATACCCTGAACTGGTAATACTGCCCCTAGAAAAGGAACCGCAGGTATCATCTGTGTGGGGGCAAACCATGATATGTAGGTAAGCATCTTGCATATCAAGGGAGCATAGCCAGACGCCCTGCTTGAGCAGAGGAAGAAGGCTGTGCAGAGTGACCATCCAGAACTTTCTGTACTGGATAAAAAGGCTCAACTCCTTGAGGTCTAGAATGGGCCCCAAGTCCCCTGTTCTTTTGGGAACCAGGAAGAACCTGGAGTAGAACCCCTTGTTCCTTTGCCATCTGGGCACTGGTTCTATGGCCCGCTTGTGCAGCAAGATGAGTACCTCTTCCTGTTGTGATGGTATGCCACATATCTCCAACCACCACCTCCTGGCTTGGAACAACAGGAGAGGGGGTCCATCAAGGAGTCAGGGTGAAGCTGAACTGGCGGCCAGGGCTGCACCTCCTCCTCCTCTGGAATGCTTGGCAGAGGAACCATAGAAACACAGACTTCGATGGCAGATAAGAACCGCTTGGCCCACCTAGTCTGCCCATTTCCCTAACTATTGGATAAGCTGCAGATCCTAGTTAACCAACAGCCTACTTCCCCCTACCCCGTCTAGAATTACCTTATGTCTGTCCCATGCATTCCATTTTTGAACTCCCCCACTGTGTTTGACCCCACAACCCCTCAGGAAGGGCATTTCATGTGTCCACCAACCTCTCCGTGAAAAAATACATCCTCACATTGCCCCTGAGCCATCCCCCATCTATCTACAAATTGTGCCCCCTTGTTCTTGTACATCTCTTTTTCTGAAAGATGCTACCCTCTTGGACTTTGTTGATTCCCTTGAGGTACTTGAAAGTTTCTATCATGTCACCCCTCTTCCTCTTTTCCTCAAGGGTATACGTATTAAGCTCCTTTAGTTTCTCTTTGTATGACTTCTGGTGCAGACCCTGTACCATTTTAGTTGCCCTCCTCTGGACTACCTCCATCTTGTCTATCTTTTTGTAGAGATGGGGTCTCCAAAACTGTATGCAGTACTCCAGATGAGGTCTCACCAACTGTCTGTACAGAGGGAGAACAACTTCCTGTTTTCTACTGGTGATACCTCTCCCTATGCATCCCAGTATCCCCCAGCCCTCCTTACTGCCTTCTCACATTGCTTGCCTACCTTTAGGTTGTCTGATATGACTACCCCATATCCCTTTCCAATTCTGTTGTTGTTAGTACCTCCCCTTCCCCACCACTGTGTATACTTCCCCTGGGTTTCTGTTTCTCAGGTGCATTACTTTGCACCATTTTGCACTGAATCTAAGCTGCCATACTTTTGACCATCCCTCTAACCTTGGCAACTCCCTTCTCATTCTTTCCACCCCCTCGTGCATCAACCCTGTTGCAGATCTTTGTGTCGTCTGCAAAGAGGCATACTTTTCCTTACAATCCCTCCGCAATGTCACCTATAAAGACATAAAAGAGGACCGGTCACAGTACTGAACCCTGCGGTACCCCACTAGTAACCCCCCTTTCTTCGGAGACTCCGTTTACTATTACCCTCTGCGTCTTGTTGTCCAGCCAATTTTTTACCCAGGCTACCACCTGAGAACCACTCCCAGGCTTGCTAACTTGTTATTAATCTTTTGTGTGGGACTGTGTCAAATGCCTTGCTAAAGTTTAGGTAGGTCATGTCCACAGACCCTCCCTGGTCTACTACTTTGGTCACCCAGTCAAAGGAATCCATTAGATTCGTCTGACATGACCTTCCCACTGTGAATCCATGCTGCCTTGGGTCCTGTGCCCTGCTGGCTTCTAGGTACTCAACAATTCTTTCTTTCAGAAGTGATTCCATCATTTTGTCGTACCACTGAGGTCAAACTAACAGGTCTGTAGTATCCTGTGTCTGCCTTGTTCCCACTTTTATAAAGAGAAATCACATCTGCCCTCCTCCAGTCCTCAGGTACCACATCATCCTCCCATGATTTATTAAAAAGGGTAGTCAGTGATGTCACTAGTAGTTCTCCCTTTAGTTCTTTTAGAATTCCGGGGTGAATCCAGTCAGGCCCCATTGCTTTCTCCACCTTCAGTTTTAAGAGTTCTTTCAGGACCCTTTCTTCTGTGAATGGACTGGTATTGACCCCCCATCCCAAGTGCTTCTATTGTTTGGTTTAGGTATCTCCCCCTTCAATTCTTTTGTGAATACTGAGCAGAAGTATTCCTTCAGTGTCCCTGCTTTTTCACTGTCACCCTCTAGCCACCCTCCTCCCCTTTATTAATCCTATCCCTCCCTCCCTTGGTATTTCTTCACTGCCTAATGTATCTATAAAAGGTTTTATCCCCCTTATTAACTGAGTTGGCTATCTTTTCCTCGGTTTGGGCCTTCACTATTCTGAATGCCTTCCCCGCTTCCTTCTCCTTTAACTGGTACAGTTCTCTGTCCTGCTCCTTCTGTGTTTCCTTATACTTACTAAATGCTATCTTTTTCTCACTTACCTTCCCGCCACCTCTCTTGAGAACCATAGTGGTTTTTCCTTCATTTAGTTTTATTTGCTTCATTTAGTTTTATTTGCTTAACACAAAGGCTTGTTGCCTCTGTGATGGCTCTACCTTGCCTGCCCGACGTCCAACCAGAGGTGGAGGAGGGGGCAGGCAAGACAGAGCTGGCTCTGCATTTGTCCTGGAGCTTGGTTCTGGAACCTGACTTGTGAGAGACCTTACAAAAGGGGGGCCTAAGTCAACACCTGGGCCGGGTATGGTAAAGGGAGTGGACAGACCGAATAGCCCTGCTACAGGCCTGTAGGTCATTGATAATACCCTGCATGTCTGGAACAAAATGTTTGTGACCCACAAAAGGGGCGTTCAACACCTTTTGTTGGACATCAGCTTAAAAGCCAGAGACTCAAAGCCAACAGTGCCTTCTGAGGCAGCTGCCCTGGCTATAGTATAGGTGGCTCTGAGGACTTGCTTACTGACATCTTCAAAGGCCTGGAGCACTCTGACATGCTCTTGTCTCTTAAAAAGTACATAAAAAGTTAATATACAGTGCACTCATTTCCAGTATTTCATTGAACTTTACAAGTTGCCAAACTAATACAACAGGATTGGTGGAGGGAACAACCAACACCCCCAGAATAGGAGATAAACCTCCCGATTTCATGGGATGAACTCTGTTCTTACTGGTGTGATATATAGTACCCATTTTCTCCACATAATCTCAAAGGCATCTTGGGATTTATTTAATGTAGCTGTAATTTTCTCCATTTTATAAATGTCAATCATTATTTGATGCCACTGATCCAAGGTAGGAGGCAAGCGGGACATCCATTTTTTAGTAATAGCTTTTTTGGCAGCAAGAAAGGCCAGATTGATAAATTTCTTTGGAGGGAATATCCAATTGAACCAGGGGGCACTCACCAAAAAGGAAAAGGAGAGGGTCTGGGTTAATATCAGGGGAGATCATTTGTTGAAGGGCGTCATGAAAATGCACCAGAAATGGTTGCAAAATTCGGCAAGATCAAAAAATGTGGCCTAGAGTGGCTGAAGGAAATCCGCATTGCCTCCAACATTCTGCTCCCCTCTGCTTGCTGTACCTCTGAGTCATTACAGGAGCTCTGAAGTACCTCACCGCAATTTTCCAGGCAAATTCCTTCCAGCATCCAGAGCTGACACCCTTCTGCATTGTTTTATGTACCTTTCCCATGTGGGCAAGGGAATTCCCCTCCCCAAGTCCCTCTCCCAGTTTAACCTTGTTTTATCTAGGGGGCTCTCCTTCAGGGATTGTAAGCCCTTGCATAAATTTGAAATGATATGTGGTGGGACAGCTCTCCCATCTATTGTGTTTATCAAAATCTCCAGAAGCCCCGGAAGGGGACGGTCCCTCCAACTCACATCCCTGAGGGAGCAGAGATAATCCCTGGTTTGAAAATATCTGAACTTGTCTGAGTATTGGATGCCAAACCTTTGAACTAAGTCTGTAAACAATAAAATTATCCCCTGGGGCATAAAGTGATATATCAAATGCAGACCTCTTCTTTGCCATGTAAGGTATCCCCCATCCAGTTTGGCCGGGATAAAGGAATCCATGCAGGGCAAGGAGAACAAAACAGGCCTCCACTTTGAGAATTCTGGGAGGGACAACATCCTCTGCCAGGACCCCAAGGTGGACTGTGTGAATGGGTTTGTGTTTTCTTCAGTTTTCAGGGCGGGGGGGAAGGAAAGCAACGTCTGAAAGACCTCTCTTAGTTCCTTCTCCTGGCTTTCAACTGACTTCCACCTGACTATATAACTCTTACCTAGCCAGTAGGTTCTAACCTGGGAAGCCAAATAGTATAGCCTGAATTTAGGAAGTGACATACTTCCCCTCTGTCTAGGTAGCTGCATTACTGAAAGATTGATCCTCGGTCTCTGCTTCCCCCAGACGTAGGCTGAGATTTTCCTCTGCAACGACCTAAAAAACACATCTGTTACCTGTATTGAGAGAGTCTGGGTCAAATGTAGAAAGCGGGGAAGGACCACCATTCTAATGGATTCTACTTTTTGGTATAAAGACAGGGGGAGAGTGCTCAATTTTTCCAATGCAGCGTTAGTTTTAAGAAGAAAAGGAGAGTAATTGAAGGGGAACAAGTCTTCATAAGCCATACCAATCCGTACCCCTAAATACTTTACACTTTTTAGGTCCCACTTGAAAAAATACCTATTTCTGAGGTCCACAGATGGAGTAAAATTTAGGGCCAAAGCCTCCGATTTAGACAAATTAACTTTATATCCTGCCAGTTCCCCAAATTTAGTCAATTTATCCCAAAGAGGAGGGAGGGAAGTCTCAGGCTCGGTCATGTATATCACTAAGTCATCCGTATAAAGTGCAAGTTTATGGATGCCAGAGGTCAGTCTCACCCCAGACACCATCTCCTCCTGTCTTAAAGCTTGGGCTAAAGGTTCTAAATGCAGAGCAAACAGCAGGGGGGACAGGGGGAAGCCCTGCCTGGTACCACGGGATGATGGAATAGGGTACGAAAATGACCCATTGATTTGGATATAAGCCCGGGGGTCCGTATACATTAGCTTTATTGAGTTAATAACTAAGTCTGGGATACCAAATTTACCCAGCACCGCCCACAGAAGAAGCCATTCGACGTGGCTGAATGCCTTCTCTGCATCCAGAGAAAGCAAAAGAAAGGGGGAACCCTCCCTCCTGGTGTGCTGTAGTAATAATAGTGTTCTTTTTATGTTATCTTGTGTTTGACGCCATGGAACAAAACCAGTCTGATCCAGATCTACTAGCTCCGGCAAAAAGACCTCAAATCTCTTAGCTATGATAGAAGCAAACATTTCATAGTCTATGTTAAGGACCAAAATAGGTCTATAAGATGAACAAGATGTGATGTCCTTATCTGCTTTTGGTATGCTAGAAATATAAGCATATCGCTAGGAGTCGGGGGCTAATTCACCTGATTGGACACTTCTACAGGCCTCTAACAAAACTGGAGATAACTCTTTCCTGAATGCCTTATAAAAATCACCCATATACCCGTCCGGGCCAAGGCTTTTAAAGGTCTTAAGGGCCGAAATAGCCTAAGCAAGTTCTACCAAGGAGATAAGTTTCTCCAAGGCTTGCTTCTGTTCTTCAGATAGTCTTGGGAGTCTGAGGCCCTCCAAGAAGGCCTCCGTCTCTGGAGCACCATTGTCTCCTTCAGATCTGTATAAGGCACTATAGAAGGTCTGGAAGGCATGTTCTATTTCTCTGGGGAGGGAAACCATTTTTCTGGAAGTTGGGTGTCTAATCTGAGTAATACTGGACCGGGTCCTGTGCTGCCTAAGCCTGTGAGCTAGTAGCCGAGTGGCCCTGGGACCCCCTTCGTAGTACTTTTGCCACATAAACTGTAAGGTCTGCTCTGTGCAGATATCTAGGATCCCTTGGATCTGATCTCTAGTGACCTGCAGGAGTGGGAGGGCCCCCTCATCCCCCGCTGCATGCTGAGCCTGCAAGTCCTTAAGTTGCCTCTGAAGTTTATCAAGATGGAACTGTTGACTGTTGTTTCTTTTTATAACAGGCCACATATTTTATTATCTCACATTTGAACTATCTTCAGGGTGTCCCAAAGTATTCCCTTCCCTATCCCCTGTTCCTCATTGTCTGTTAAAATGTGCTTAATTTTATGCTGAACCATTTCCTTAAAATCTTTCAGGTTCAGTAGGAAATTATTAAACTTCCACAGGGTGTTGACCCTTTCCCTCCCTAAGTGTCAGGAGAGAGTAATCCGACAACACCGTGGGTGTGTGCGTACAACTTTGAATTTTATATAAATGTTCTTTTGAGATATGAATATAGTCTATCCGGGTGTATATCTTGTGAGGAGCCAAGTAATGCGTGTATTCTCTTTTGTTTGGATGGAGATGTCTCCACGCATCCACCCATTGTGCACCAGAAAGGCAGGCCTGTGTTACCCTTAGTGCTGGGGATTTTTGGGGGGGATTCATACTGGAGGTGTCCAGGTGAGAAGTAGCTAAATTGTGGTCACCTCCCAATATTAGGACCCCCTTGTGCTTTTCCATGATCTTCTGAAATAACATCTTCCTTACTTCTAGCCCCTCCCCGGGAGGGATATAGATCGAGGCCAACGTGATGTCCTCATCCTCCAGATGACCGACAGCTAACGCCAACCTGCCCTCCGGATCTGTATATGAGTCAAACAACTGAAAGGGTGTTGTTTTAGGGACCAGAACCACCGCCCCTATTCTCTTCCCTCTCCTGAAAACCGACCCCACTATCATGGAGAACCCAAATTTAGAAAGTTTTTGGTGATCCTGCTTGCTTAAATGTGTTTCCTGGAGGAGAAGAAACGAAGGTTTCAATTTTTTCAAAGAGCTGATCACTCTATACCTCTTCAATGGGTTATTCAAACCATTTATATTATCGGAGCAGATCCTAATTAAAGGCTGCTTAGCCATTCGGGATATTTATAGGGCTCACAACTGATCTAGCAGGGGTAAGCGTAAATGTTGAGAAGGGAGCCCATCCCATGTGCCCAGATAACAAAATATTTAAGGATTCCTTCTCCTTCCATACCAGGAAACTTTGAAATTCATTGTACATTTGTCCCAACCCTTTAAAGGTCATATTCTCTAGTTGGCAACTATAGACAGAATCGTGCACATTTACAAACATAATAAGATACCTAAATATAACAACTTTTAACTTGTTGAACTTATATCCAAGAGTACTTCCAAGGGAAGAGGGTATAAAAACTGACCCTCTAAGACAAGGTCTCGCGAACCTTAAGTAGGTCCTGAAGCTTGAGGGAGGAATTGTGACAATGTAGTTGGCCAGGCCTCCTTGACCTCTATCGAGGTCGATGCAAAGTAACATCACCCACACAAGGGAGGCAGTCCAGCAAAACCGCATGGCTGCCCTCCCCTGGAAACGCCCCAAATGGACAGCAGTAGAAACAGCTGTGGGGGAGTATGATTAGGCACCTCAAACATCATCCCAACACATTCCACTTCTGTTCACTCTCATGTATATGCCCGGGGGATTCAATGACTTTAAACTTGTAAAACAAAAACATCATAGGACTCTTTATGTCCCACAGCCCATGGCACATCTCCCAGGAGCTCATTAAATAGCAAAAAGTTAAAGGCTGCATGTAATATTTCAGTCTAACTGATACTTGCGACCTAACAGAGGCACTAAAGCAAAGTCCTGTCATACATTACAGGTGTCCCGTGGCAGAGAGTATGAGCAGACGGCCCACCAAGCCCCAGTAGCACCAGTTCCAAGTATTTGAGTTCTGATCTTCGTGCTCTGCCTCCTTAAGGTTTGTTTGGGGTCTTCCAATGAACTCTCTGATTTCTTGAAGCGAACGGAATCTTCCTCCTTTCCCTGAGCCTGCGCGTTTGTTCGAGGAGCTCTGCCTTTGCGATCTAGGGGAACGCTTTTCTTGTGGTACTGCACCAGTCAACTGGAAACACCATCCCATCTTCTTTAGTTCCGGCTGAATTTTGTCAGGATTTGCATACACCTTAATGCCAGAATCCCAGCAGACCCGTAGTATGGCAGGATATGGGGTTTGGAAGCGAATCCCCTTTTCCCTCAAAAGTCTCAAGATTGGAGTGTAAGCTACTCTTTTCTTCATAATTTTGGGGGGGGTAGTCATTATCAAATAGCAACCTAGCAAAGTTGTAAATCACATATCTCTTAGTCCACGCAGTTCAGCGAAGCAGTTCTTTATCTCTGTAACTGGGCAGTTTTAAAACTATCGAGCGTGGTCTGGCTGTTGGATCCATTGGTTTCCTCAACAAGGCTCTGTGAGCTCTCTCAATTTTAAATTGAAATGATGGGGGAGAGCTCCAAAACATCCCTGAGCAAGTCAGTTAGAAAGTCCTCCATCCTACCAGTTTCCGACCCTTCTAGTAAGCCGTAGAAACGGAGGTTATCCCGTCTGGAATGAGCCTCTAAATCTATCAGTTTATCTTGCAGGATTTCATGTTGATCTATTAAGTAGTCGACAGCCTGGTGTAAGCGGGTGGTCTCTTCGGCGACCTCCCCTGAAGTCTCTTCTGAGCACTCTAGCCTTACTTCCACTTCAGCCAGTCTGGTTTGCAGGGCTGAAAACTCTTTTTTGTTTTCTGCACGAAACATCCATATTTCTGCCAGCAGCGTTTCGTATCTGGACCTGAAGAGCCTCTCGCTTTCCTTATCTGTGTCTGGGTCCATATCTCCAGCTATACTACTCGCTGGTGATGCACTACGGCTGGAAGTAGGCCGTCCTACACATCCACCGCCATCCACCCTTTCTTTATGCCTCCCCGGGTGCATTTTCACTTTATCTTTACTCCCGGACATTGTTTCTTAAATTTTTGACATTTTTAAGAACGGTAAAGCTGAGTCTGGGAGTTTTTTCTAGCGGTATGTGTCAGAGCCCCTCTTCTATACGGCCATTCGAGGTGGTGATGTCACCGGAGGTCCCCTGTCCTAGTCCTTTTATGGTGCACCTGAACAAATGCAGTCTTATCCAGACCAGAATTAGACTGAGCTGTCGGAGTGGGGAAGGAGGCATTACACTAACATCCTCAGCCATAAACTTCTCTATCACAGCCGCCTCAGTTATGTTGGGTTTATCAGCAACTAGGACCTACCCCTTGGGGACTTGGACAGTTTGTGAACTATCTTCCTCGAGTGCATCCTTCCCAGAGGAGTCCTCCTGTCTCTTAAGCCGGGAGGAACCCACACCAGCTTTTAAATCCCGCTCAGCAACTAGTTTGGCCTATGATTGCTGGGCAAGAGTAATCAGGCCTTCATGAGAGGGACAATCCTCTCTATTATGAGAGGACCAGGGACATCGACCAAATGCATGTCCCGTGCGTTCACATAAATTACACTTAAATAAATTCAGGCAAGCACTAGAATTGAGGCCGAATTCAAAACAATGATTACACTTAACTGTATCACTGGCGGAACTAAAGTGTGCTCGAGATCCACATTTGAAACAGGACTTAGGTTGTCCCGCATAAAAAAATCAACCCCTTGTCTAGATAAAAGAAACTAGGTAAATGACTGGGCCCTGTATTAGTAGAATACAATTTAACTCGAACCCTCCACCTACCATCCCAAATTTGTTCACTGTCTAACGTAGGGACAGGTTTATTGAGAACTTCACATCGTTGTCTCAACCAGAACAAAATGTCCTCAACATGTACCCCTTCATTTTTAAACATAATAGTTATGTTCCTTACAGCAGGCTTAGTTAATGGGATAGCATTGAAAGGGGACCAAGTAGGAGAAGTCTTACAAACCACATACTGTGCCCAAAATCTATCCAAACTTAAAACTTGTTTAAAACTAATATCGTAATTACCGTTCCCCAAGTCAATTAGGGCAAAAATCTCCGAGGAAAAAAACCTCATGGAGCCTTTAAATAAGGTTTTAGCAACATAAACCCTGTTTGGCGGGTCCAACAAGCTGCCTTTATGTAATAGCCAAACTGCATTATGTCTTGGAGCAGGGTCACCCTTAGAGGAAAATAAATCTGCCAGTTTAAAACCTACTGGCCTCACAGGGTCTTCCTCAGGTGCTTCAAGCAACAAAGGATCAGGTCCCAATCTGAGAGGAGCCTCAGAATCAGTGGTTTGACAGACACCAGTAGCATGACCAGGTGATCCACCACCGGCAGGCATTATTTTAGCTGGTAAATTAACATCCACAACCGTAGCAACACCCCCTAACTCACTACTATTATTTGGCAGTGCTGTCTGAACAGCAATAACAGTACATTCTTTAGAACAATGAATAGTAGAGTTA
This sequence comes from Neoceratodus forsteri, assembly GCA_016271365.2. Taxonomy (NCBI): domain Eukaryota; kingdom Metazoa; phylum Chordata; order Ceratodontiformes; family Ceratodontidae; genus Neoceratodus; species Neoceratodus forsteri. The sequence goes on along the minus strand of CM057454.1, from coordinate 675,621,604 downwards.
CCCCAGGGTTCGTTGGAGCTCAGTTGAGTAGACAAGTCGGTGGCTACTGGTGCTGCAGCTTTCTGCAGCATGTTCAGATAGGAAAGGTCCTGCGAGTCCGGTGTACAAGCGCCACCTTCCCCAAGTTCCCAATCCACGTTCTGCAGGGCCACTTCTGGGGACCAAGCTGCCTCCTCCGTAACTCCTGCAGCAGCATCAGTCGTAATATTAGGCAAACTCACTGCCAACTGGACAGCCAGGACCGTTTTCCTCAACCTTTTACTCCACCCTGGCATTTGAGTCGGTGGAAAAAAAAAACCAGCAGCGGACGAACCATCAGTGTCCAACTCCTCCGGACGTTCAACACGCTGTGCACTATTTCGTTTTTTGCTGCCAATCCATTTACCTTTGCTCGGTTTAAGATCCAGTGGGGGCTGTAGGCACACCGGGATACTACCCAGCAAACTGCCAGCCCTCAAACTCAACGAAACCGAGGCAGAGTGGGGAGCGTTGACAGCCTCAGTCAGTCTAGTCGTCGCAGGAATTTCCGCATCAGCAGAGTACTCGAGAATCCGGGAGTCCGATACAGTGGCAAGAGAAACAGAAACCTCTGGAAGAGCTGCAATCCCCGGTCCAATGATTCTATTTTCCTCAGCAAAACAGAGCGTTCCACTAGTAACCTGTACTTATCCAAAGCAGCAGAGTTTAAAAAGGAAACAGCCTGCCGAGAACCAGGAGCAGCAATACCAAGCACGTTATCCTCCACCACACTCACAGTAGCTACTTCAGCCACAACGCATTCCTGCTCTTGTTCAACAAGCACAGGAGAGGAGGCCCTCTCTCCTGCACCCTGCACTTCTATCTCCTCCGACGGTTCCCTCGGACTGGCAATCATACAGCCAGTGGACAAGGCTCCCCCTACCAACGAGCAGGGGAATTTCCCCAGTGCCCTGGCCAAATTCCGCCCCCCATTCACTTAAAATACCACCAACAGCTTAATCTGGTTCAAGGTCAGTTGGCATTCATATGTATCCCCTTCGCCTGGGTTGTGCCTGAAAATAGGCAGAATTTGTCTAGTGCACTTCCCTGGTCAACAAAAACAAAATAATAAATAAATGTCCCCTTGCGTTTGCACTCCAGACTGAAGCAGGTAGCAGTCTGGTGCCTGTTGTATTTTCAGGGTGTTCAGCAGCCTCTAGGGTACTTGGGGCAGGTCCCTCCATATTGTCCTGAGGTTCTGCATTCAATACTTCTGAAGGGTTGGGGGCTACAGTATTATTGTCTTGCACAGTGACTAGTTGCATTTCCCCTTCTAGTTCTTTTATCACGTCTATCACATTGCTGTGATTGTCCTCTATATGCTGCTCTGTGTTTACTCCTGTCATCCTTTGTCCAGGAGTTAACTGGGAAGTCTGAGAACCACTGCCTCCAGGATTTTCACTACAGCTTGATCCCTTTTGAACAGTGGATACATTTTTTCCATTTAACAATATAGGAATATTTGCTTCCCATCCTGAGCCATCCGGCTTTCTAACCCAGCCTGCTGCTTTCAGGGCTGAAGACACTCATTTTGCAGGTTCCACTGACGGTCCTGCCATCTGGTCTTTAAGTTCAGCTCTAGTTTGGTTTGTGGTCTGAGCCACAGTTTCTTTGTTAGGCCCTCTGTTTTTCATTCTTTTTTCCTGGTTCTCTTTTGCAGCTGGCTTCTTCCGTGCCCCCTGTAGAAAACCCAATCGTAAAATGTATCTGTTTTTTTTTTTTTTGCAAGATAGTGCTTTCTCCAGCTGACTCCATATTCCTTCTCTCTACATTCTCTGTCTGTATAGCATCTCTCACTATACCTATTTCTTTTTCCTCTGCTACCACCACTGTATTTTTCTCTTTTTCCCCGCTCCCATCCGATTCCTCTGTCACAGTAACATCGGTTACCTGCATCCTCGGAGAGCCCGCTTGAAGTCCTGATTAAAAATTTGGGTCGTCCTCCTCCACCGTAGCTCCTTCCGATTGTTTGTTCTTCTCCTCTGCTCTGGTTACCATTTGCTGACGGACTACTTTGTCCATCCTGGAAACATTTTTCTGTATTTGCAGCCCTTTCTCCAGTTGGTTCCTTCTAGCCAGGAACCTCCTCTCTTCTTCCTTGATTAGCCTGCCGATTTTATCCGCTGACTGGGCACTCGCCGCATTTTCCACTTGGTGCTCTACTACCGTTTCCTCCTCCAGGTTAGTTCCACCTTGATTATCCATGTTGTCTGCCGCTAGCACAAACGCTTCATTCCATCCGGTTTCACCAGCCATTATGGTCTCTATTGGAAAAGAGACCGAGGAGAAGACCTCAGAGATGCCCATCCTCTGCTCCACTCCGGAAAGACTGGCCATTGCAGCACCAGTCACAGTGCCCCTACCACAGAGTAGGGGAATTTCCCCTGTGTCCTGGCCAAATTTCCCCCATTCACCCCAGTCACCCCTGAAAAAGGAACTTCTAGTCCCAGTGGGTCTACCGGGTCAACAAAATTTAATAAATATAAATAAGTAAGATACGACCAGCTATTGTAATAATGTTTTTTCTGCATCAAATATTGAACTGTACTGACTTTGCCTCACAAAATGGAACATAGGGACACTGTGCCTCTTCACGTTTTAACCCTGCCTTACTCTTTGGATTCATAGATACATACATATATACACAGACAGTGTCGGCAGATAAGGGCCTATGGCCCACCCAGTCTGCCCATTTGAGCCTGTAAGTTCACTTTATGTTTTCCAAGAAGTCTGTTACCCCTTACTCCTGACCGCCAGAATTCCTTTATGTCTATCCCATGCATTCTTAAATCCCGTGATTGTTTCAGCCCCCACCACTTCCTCTGGCAGGGTGTTCCACTTGTCCACCACCCGTTCTGTGAAGAAATTCTTCTTCACGTTTCCTCTGAATCGTCCTCCCTTCAACTTCATCCCATGCCCTCTAGTCCTGGAACATCTTTTTCGCTTAAAAATAGTGTATTCCTGCACTCTGTTCTGAACTGTAAGATACTTGTATGTCTCTATCATATCCCCTCTCTCTCTCCTCTCCTCCAGGGAGTACATGTTCAGTTCCTTCAACCTGTCCTCATAGGACTTGTGATGCAATCCATGCACCATCTTTGTTGCCCTCCTCTGAACCTTCTCTACCCTGTCTATGTCCTTACGTAGGTAAGGTCTCCAGAACTGTACAGTGTACTCCAGGTGGGGCCTCACTAGTGTCTTGTATAGTGGAATTATGACCTCCCTTTTCCTGCTGGTGATGCCCTGCCTATGCATCCCAGCATCCTATTTGCTTTACCTGCTGCCTTGTCACACTGTTTCCCTGCCTTGAGGTTATCAGAGATGATAACCCCAAGATCCTTTCCTCTTGGTGCATGCTATATCCTCACCCCAACTGACATACTGTGCCAGGGTTTTGTGCCCCATATGCATTATCTTGCACTTCCTTGCATTGAATTTCAACTGCCAAACCTGACCATTCTTCAAGTTTCTGCAGGTCCCTTCTCATTCTGTCTACACCCTCTGGTGTGTCTACTTTGTTACAGAGCTTTGTGTCATCAGCGAACAGTGAAATTCTGCCTTCTAGGTCCTGTGCAATGTCACTGATGAAGATATTGAATAGGACCGGTCCCAGCACTGATCCCTGTAGTACCCCACTGGTCACTCTTCCCTCTGTGGAGTGACAGCCATTTACCACCACCCTCTGTGTCCTGCCGCCCAGCCAGTTACCTACCCACCAAACTACTGTCCTGCCCACACCCATATTTCCCAGTTTGTGCAATAGTCTTCTATGTGGCACAGTGTCAAAGGCCTTGCTGAAGTCCAGATAGGCCATGTCCACTGCCATCCCCTGATCCACCTCCCTAGTCACCCAGTCAAAAAATTCAATGAGGTTGGTCTGACATGAACTCCCCCTGGTGAAACCGTGCTGCCTTGGGTCCTGTAGTCCATTGACAACCAGATGTTCCACCAATCTCTCCTTCAGTAGTTGCTCCCACGATCTTCCCCACTACAGGTGAGGCTGACTGGTCTGTAGTTCCGCTTCCTCTTTGTTCCCACTTTTGTATAAGGGGACTACATCTGCTATCCTCCAGTCTTTGGGTACCTCCCGTTTCAGTGATCAGCTAAACAGGATAGCCAGGTTCAGCCACCACCTCTTAGTTCATAAGGACCCTGGGAGTTGCACCCATCTGGCCCCATTGCTTTATCAACTCTTGTAACTTCCAGTTCCTTCAGGACCCTTTCTCATGTAAAGGGACTTGTGTCCATTACTGCACCATTCTCACCCTTGGACTCCGTTCAGACCCATTACTCTCCTCTTCCTCAGTAAAGACTGAGCAGAAATACCTGTTCAATATGTCAGCTTTACTGTTGTCATCCTCCACACAGCCCCCATCCTCCCCCTTCAGTCTCACTATCCCTCCCTCCCTTTGCCTTTCTTTTTTCACTTATGTACCTGTAAAGGTTTGTCCACTCTACCACTGATTTTGCAGTGTGTTCTTCTGTCTGAGCTTTGGCTTCCCTTATTGACCTCCCTGCCTCCCTTTGCTTCTCCTGGTACTTCTCCCTATCCCCTTCTGCCTGTGTCTTTTTGTATTGCCTGAATGCAATCTTTTTGGCTTTCACTTTCTTTGCTACCTCTTTGGAAAACCATAATGGTCTCCTCTTCCTTTTCCTCTTGCTAACCTGCTTAATGCATAATTCTGTTGCTCTTGTAATCCCCATGATGTTCATGATACATGAGCTGAACTGAAAATGCCTTTCTGCATGAAAGACTTTCTTTTACACTGGACTGAACTAGTAACTCAAAGTTATTTTAAAACTGTGCATTCAGACCGTTGTTACCAAGTTCAGAACCTCTATCCCAGACATTTACTCATTTTTCCAACATAGCACAACGTAGGCTCTTCAGTGTTCTACACTCCTTACACGCAGGAGCTTTGTGTTTTATTATGTAACATTAAATCCTTGTAGTTTCTTGGGTATTCACAGGTTTACAGGTTAAACCAGTTACAATGTTCCTGTTAATTTTTTTATGTTATTCCACCCAAGCACTGATGACATTAAAGCTCAGGGTACATTATTAAGTTTGGGAAATGTAACCTAGCGACACCCCATGTACTTGTAACAGCTATATGGACTGTGATGTGCACCCCTATCATTGTATGCAGTGTCTCATTGAGTATATACCCTTGCAAGGGAAATTTTTATAATGTTTTTATGGGTACGCAATAAAACAAAAAAAAAATACCACTTGTCCCACACAGATTGCCCAGATACTCCCTGCACAGTTTGTCCCGCAGACCCCAACTGGCCGCTGGTGACCCTTCCACCTCCATGCCTATTCACTAATATTCCTCTATGTTTATCCCACTTACCAGTTGAAGCGCCCTACTGTTTTCGTCTTCACCATTTTTGCTGCCAGTCTATTCCAGGTGACTAACACTTTTTCAGTGAAGCAGTAATTCCTCACATCTCTCTTAACTGCTCCCAGCTTCTTTTCATGCCCTCTGGTCCTGGTGCTCTTTCTCATTTGAAAGATACTTCCCTCCTGCATCCTGTTCACCCTGTGAGGTACCTGTAGGTCTCTATCAAGTCCCCTCTCGCTCTCCTCTCTTCCAGCAGACACCTCCACACTGTTGCAACATACCGAGACCGAATCCAGACGATTGGGGGCTTGAATAACATCTAGCTAGCAGCTAAACTACAAGTATTGGTGCCTTTTTCCATTTATTGACTGCCTATTTCCACTGCTAAATGACTGTTTTCTCCTGCCCGTATTGAAAACTTTTGGGACATTGAATCAGCTGGTGTGGGGGCTTGGAGGCGAGTCAGCAGCTGTACATCAGCAAAGGGGAGGAGTTGACGCTACTTTTAAATAGCTGCATTGCCCACAAGTGCGAGCAGACTCCTCCACGCTGTTGCAACATACCGAGACCGAATCCAGACGGTCGGGGGCTTGAATAACATCTAGCTAGCAGCTAAACTACAAGTATTGGTGCCTTTTTCCATTTATTGACTGCCTATTTGCACTGCTAAATGACTGTTTTCTCCTGCCCGTACTGAAAACTTTTGGGACATTGAATCAGTTGGTGTGGGGGTATGGAGGCGGGTCAGCAGCTGTACGTCAGCAAAGGGGAGGAATTGGCACTACTTTTAAATGGCTGCATTGCCCACAAGCACGAGTAGACTCCTCCACGCTGTTGCAACATACCGAGACCGAATCCAGACGGTCGGGGGCTTGAATAACATCTAGCTAGCAGCTAAACTACAAGTATTGGTGCCTTTTTCCATTTATTGACTGCCTATTTGCACTGCTAAATGACTGTTTTCTCCTGCCCATATTGAAAACTTTTGGGACATTGAATCAGCTGGTGTGGGGGCTTGGAGACGGGTCAGCAGCTGTACGTCAGCAAAGGGGAGGAGTTGGCGCTACTTTTAAATAGCTGCATTGCCCACAAGCACGAGCGCGTAGCGCGAGCATGAGTGGGAGCGCCACTCAGTAGAGGAAAATACTTGGGGAGCTTGCTGATTGTACTTAGGATTTAAAGTTTAGGTGGGATTCTTCTGGAGTGCTATTTTAATTAGGAAGTCTTTTACTGTCTCATTTATTTTGACCTGGGTATTGCAGCTCCCAGGAAGGATTGCAAGTATTTTAGCTTTAGTTTGTATATTATTTTTGCTTGCCTTCCTGGTTGCTGCATGCTTTTTGGTCGCCTGTTTGATTCTAGATTTTCTTGAATGTTAATGGTAGGATCCTACAAAATGTTTGTTCTAAACATTTTAATGTGTTTGTTTGCAGTTAATATGTTTAGTGTGCTTCAGTCTGCACATAGTTATACAGGAACATTGTCTGATCTTCAGTATCATTCCTTTATTGGACCAGGGGCATTGAATGTTCACCAGAAGGTATATATTTCATCTGAGATTCTACCTAACATATGTCTTAATACATTCCTTAGAGTGTATTTGGTGAAAGCTGTGCCACAGTTTCTGTTTCTTTTGGGAAATAGGCCTTGTAAAGGCCTGTTCCGCAAAGGAACATGGAAACTGAACTTAAGAGGTGTCTTTATTAGGCTCACTGTGTGCTGTTTGTTAATTTGTGGTGATGTTCATCCAAATCCTGGCCCTCCTAATAAGTTTTATGATGAAAAAGAGATTAATACGAAACATGGATCTATGATTATTACTCATTTAAATATTAGGAGTCTGAGAAATAAGTTTGATGAGATGAGAGATTGGATTAACGAAATTAAACTGGGGGTTCTGGTTTTAACAGAAACCTGGCTGGACGGTAGAACTTTGAATTCATCTGTTGACTTGGAAAATTTCCAATTGTTTAGAAGGGACAGGACAAAAGGGGTTATTATTTATACAGACTGCAATCTAACCGTTCATGAGGTATATTATCCCTTTCTTAGTAATGGACTGGAAGTGTTGGTACTGGAGTTAGAGGTACCTTTTCGAAAACCTTTATTGTTAGTAGGGCTTTATAAACCACCCAAGGTTAAGGTGCAAGTTTTTTCAGATTTACATGAGTTTTTGATTGGCTATCGAGATTCCCACGAATTATTCATAACTGGAGATTTTAACGTAGATTGGCTGACCGTAGATGGGAATCACGAACTGGTTGATTTTCAGATTGGACTGGGTTTGACCCAGCTGATTCTGGAACCAACCAGAATTAACCAGAGAGATCCTAAGAGATCTACAATTTTGGACATGATGTTCACTAATTCCCCCCAACTTTATTTTAAGGCTGGAGTCCTTCCAGAATCTTTTTTGGATCATCAAGTTATTTACTCGATTAGAAATAATGTGGTTAGAATAGGTGCTGAATCAAAAATATTCTGGAGATGTTTTAAAAATTTTGATTATATTAGTTTCATGAATGATGTTGAAAATATCAACTGAATAGACTGGAATTGATTCCTACATCATCAGCTGCTTGGAATTTTTCCTAAGTGAGTTTATGATTATCTGTAATAAACATGCACCCCTAAAATCAAGATTGTCAAAAAATGAAGGTAATGCCTGGTTTTCCCCTGAGTTATACAGAATTAGGAAAGATAGGAATAAAAAATGGAAGAAAGCAAAACAAACAATGTTAAATCAGGATTGGGTTTCCTATAGACAGGCTCGAAATCTTTATACTACTAAAATTAGGGATTCTAAAAAAACAGTTTGTTTGTTCCAATTTGGAGGTTAATCACAAAAAGAATCCAAGGAGGTTCTGGGGAATTATTTCAAACTTAATGGGGAAAAATAAACAGACTTGTGTAAATAAAATAGAAAAGGACGGTATCGCACTGCCTTTGGGCAAAGGAATGGTCGACGCCTTTAACAACTATTTCTCAAAAGTGGCTTCATCAAGCTCCTTAGATAAGGCCCATAGTGATCAAAATGAGACCTCGAAGTCAAACTATACAGATACTAGTATAGAGGTTGGAGAAATAGGTGGCTTTGATTTTGATTACATTTCCCCGGAAATGATACGATCTGAACTTTTGAAATTGGATATTTCCCAAGGCGAAAGGATCAGACGAGATTCCCTCTACATTGTTGAAATACACAGCACCTTGTGTGGCATATCCTTTGGCCTACATTTTCAATTTATCTATTGAAAGTGGGGAATTCCCTGATGGATGGAAGATTGCAATGGTTAGACCTATATTTAAAGCTGGAGACAACAGCGAGTTGGGCAATTATCGGCCCATCTCACTCTTGTCTCAGCTTTCCAAAATATTTGAAAAGATTGTATCTTGTCAGTTGAAAGGTTTTCTTGAGGATAACAATAAATTGGCACCTTTTCAATCAGGTTTCAGGGCACATCATAGTACACAAACAGCATTGATAAAGGTTGTAAGTGATCTCCAACTGAGTCTGGACAGGAGGTTAATGACAGGAGCTTTATTTATAGATCTTTCAAATGCATTTGATACCCTTAACCATCGGGTACTCCTGTCCAGACTCAGTGAGATTGGCTTGTCCTCTCGATCAGTTAAGTGGTTTTCTCCCTACTTGACGGATCATAGTCAATTCGTAGAAGTGGGCTCCTACAAATCTAAGATACTGGAGATAAAAAATGGAGTACCGCAGGGTTCGATTTTGGGGCCTTTATTATTTAATGTTTATATGAATGACCTCAAAATTGTATCTACATCTGCCCAGTGTCATGTGTACGCTGATGACACTGTACTGTATGTTGAGGGAGATACGGTAGAATCTATAAATGTGAGGCTGCAACTGGCCTTTGATGAAATACAGGATTTTTTCAAGATGAATTACCTTATTTTAAATACCAACAAAACACAATCATTGTTGTTTAAAAATAATAATAATAAAAAAAGACTTGCATTTGGAAATTCATACAGTGGATGGCACTGCCATTAAGCAGGTGGACTCATACAAATATCTTGGGGTCTGGTTAGACCCTAGTTTAGGGTGGGATATCTATATAGACTCCCTTATAAAAAATATCAATAGGAAATTGGGCACCTTATATAAATATAAAAGGTTTATGACCAGAGAAGTCCGCCTGACTGTGGTCAACTCTCTGTTACTTCCAGTGATTGATTATGGTGATTTGTTCTATGGAGGAGCCTTAGAAAAACATACAGGTAGTGCAGATTTAGTCTTTCGTAGGTTAGCACTTTTTGTTTTGGATGCCCCTTATAGAACACACAGGTGTCTACTTTTAAGGAATTAGATTGGCTTAGACCTACAGTGAGAAGAGATTTACACTTGCTACAATTCATGATTAAAGTATGGTATAAGGAAGTACCCAATTATATCATTGACCTATTTGAGGTCAGAAAGATAAAGGAAAGCTTGAGGGCCTCCGCTGGAACTCAATTTGTTCCGTTTAAATGTAACCTGAATATTGGAAGATCTTCTGTACTTGCCAGAGGTATTATCCTATGGAATAAATCTCCCCCAGTTTTGAGAAGTAATAAAACTAAGCACAATACAAGTGAACTAAGGAAATGGTATATGTTTGCACTAAACAAGAGTACAACATGCAATAATTGCTAACATTTTAAAGTATGTTTGTTATGTGATGGAATTGCTTTCTCTTTTTTAACTTTATTTATTGTTTGTTAGTTGTATTATCTGTTGTGTTGTATTAGTTTTGTTGTATTGTTAATTGATGTGGAACCTTTTAATGAAACTTGGAACTTCATTGAAAATGAGCTTTGCTCAACTGAATGTATCCCAATTATTCATATTCGAATAAAAAAATGATTTACTACTACTACTACTTACTAGAGTGTACATGTTGAGATCCCTCAGTCTTTCTTTGTCGAGCTTATGATGCAACCCCTGCACCATTTTAGTTGCCCTCCTCTGGACTACCTCCACCTTGTCTATGTCCTTTTTGAGTTCGGCATCCAGAACTGGACACACTACTCCAGGTGGGTTCTCACCAGCAAGTGATATAGTGGCAATACCGTCTCCATCCTGCTGCTGGAGAGATACCTCTCCCTATGCATCCAAGCATTCTACTAGCCCTAGCCACTGCTTCGTCACACTGCCCTGCAACTAGGGGTTCATCAGATATGATAACCCTAAGAGTTTCTTCCTTCCTAGTGACTGTCAGCACCTCCGCTTCCACCATCCTATACTCAGTTCCTGGGTTCCTAGTCCTTAGGTGCATGATTTTGCATTTTGTGGCACTGAACCCAACTGCCATGTTCTTGACACTCCTCGAGTTTCCGCAAGATCTTTACGCATTCTCTCCACCTCCTTTTGAGTGTCCATCCTATTACAGATCTTGGTGTCATCTGCAAAAAGGCGTATCTTCCCTTCCAGTTCTTCTGCAATGTCACTTATGAAGACACTGTAGAGGACCGGTCCCAATACTGAGCCCTGTGGCACCCCACTGGTCACTCTCCCATCATTACAGTGAGTGCCATTAACCAACACACTTCTTATGCTGAATGAAACACCCCCAAAATATATATATATTAATATATTATGAAGCACATGATTTTTGTGTGAAAAAAAAAAACTAAACAAAAAACACACACTTTTGTAGTGTAGGGAGCATTTAAAATAAGTTTTTAATTTATTTTTACTTTGGTTCCTCCATCTAGTTACACTAAGAAATGGTACAGTCCCGTTTAGGTAGCCGTCACATGCTGTGAAGGCAGGTTATGGCAGTGGGACCCAGTTCATACTGGATGATGTGGAGTTTTTTTGCAAACCTATTTTTTTGTCAGTTTTAAAAAGTCTGGACTATTTTGTAAAGACTGAGGTACTGAGAGCTTGCACAATAGCAAGGTTAGCAACAGGCTGATGGAAGTGAGAGAGGTGAGTGTGAGGGGAATTCATTGTGCAGTATGTGTGAGGCATCATCTGTAAGAAGAATAGGAGGTACTGTATTTCTGCCTTCCTGATTGGTCAAAAATCTTGTAGTGTTCTATAACTGATATTAACAGCTATGAGACAGGACATAGGACACCATACCTGAGGCACAGCTTGCTGCAAAAACAACAATAATTTATATATGAGACACAGTGCACAACACCAATGACAGGACATGGGATTACACAGCTGGTCCTCCAACCGAAATCCCACCAAGGGCCAAGACATAGTAACTGTGTACAAATCCTGAGCCATGAGCAGCAGGAATCACAATCAGCAGCATCTTAATCTGTTTAAACATATTTACATTTTATTTATTTATTTAGTTTTTGTTAACCAGGTAGGTGCACTAGGCAGAAGCTGCCTGTTTTCAGGTACGATCCGGGAGAGTTACAACAAAGCTGATGCAACACCAGAAACAGTTTACAGTATACAGCAAAGTACAACTTATACTCAGATAAAGGTAAACAATAGACAAGATGCAAACAATTAAGGACAAGGTAAGCAAGCGTGGCGTAAGATGTGTATCACCTCCAACCGGCAAAGTGCAAGACAAGATAGGGAGAGAGAGAGAGAGAGACACAGCAAAACAGATATAATCCATTTCATATTTGTCCTCTCACAGCTGTTGGGGGGGCATAGCATGCAACCATGCCTTTTCAGGCACAGCATTTACACAGAACCAGCTCTATGATTAACTCAGTGAGGGATGCACCCTCCTACCCAGCAACCCATCGGTACCTGGGCATGGGCACCAAGAAAGAGGTAGAAAAATGCTGCATCTTACCCCTACACTGGGTCTTGATATCACAGCACCGAAGTGGTCACAGCTATGTGGCTTAACGGGGCTCACCCCCAGTCTTACCTGTTCTGTGGGTCTCAGTGTCAGTGTACCTACTGCCTGTTCTGTTCTTCCACGATTCTATGAGTTTTCTCATTTCAGAATCTGCTCCCCTACTGCGAGAGAAACAACTAAGTGCACTCGGACATCAAATCACTGGAACCAGAAATTAATGCAAAACTACTTTTACTGCAGGGAAGACTGTCATAGATGTTCAGAGTCACTTGGGTGATGGAATAATATCAAGTGTCCCTGTGGATGCATATGACCCCTGGTCCTGGTCCTTTAGCACAGACTTTTCTCAGAACTTCGGCATGCAGCAGGGTCTGTCAGCTTCCCAAATCTCTAAGTCCCTTCTAAGTCTTATCTCCCATGCTGACATCTGTTAAATACTTGTCCCAATTTGCCCCAGTGTTACCCTTCTTTTTTATGGCAGTTTCTTGCAATATGGCTTGACTTATTACAGCTACAGCAAATAAAGTCTTTGGTGCAGGTTTGTTACCCCATCAGGGTTCTTATCTGATCTGGAGTTAAATCGGGAAAAAGAAGGTCTTACCGGACCCTGGCTGTTACTTTGCTGCTGCGGTGTTTGTCTGGAAATCTGATAGTCCTCAGCCAAAGAAACAGCCTTTTCCCCACTTTCTGGTTGGTGTTCTTTTACCCAGAAGTTGCACGTCTGTAGGAAGGATGTTGATGAATTGCTCCACTACAAATACGTCGACGATCTGTGGAACTGTTTTGCCCTATGGTTGGAGTCATTTAATGAGGAGTTCTCTGAGGCAGATGAAGGCTTCTCGAGGATTGCCAGCTGAGTGGTACTTCAGGAACTGGAATCTCTGCCTTTACTTCTCTGCTGTGATGTCATATCTTTTAAGGATTTCTCTTTTCACAAGGTCATAGTTTTCTGACTGCACAGTGTCCATACTGCTGTAGGCCAGTTGGGCTTTACCTATCAGATAAGATACCAGCCTGACTGACCATTGCTGTTTTGGCCATTAACAGGCTACGATGACCCTTTCAAAAGTTGTCAGGTATGCTTCAATATCATCTGAGGGACACAGCTTTGTAAGTGTAATGTCTTTTAAGCTGTTTGTGTTTTATCGATATGCTGGATCTAACACAGAAACATAAAAACATCTAAGTTGACAGCAGAAGGAGATCGCTTAGTTCATCTAGTCTGCCCATTTGTTTTAGACCTGTTTTGACACTCTACTTGCCCTTTGCAGTCAGGGCTCCCTTGTGTCTATCCCATGCATTCCTGAATCCCCCCACAGTGTTGACCCCCATAACCTCTTGGGGCATGCTGTTCCAGGCGTCCACCACTATTTCTGTGAAGAAAAACTTCTTAGTGTTGGTAGAGAACCTCCCTCCTTGCAGCCTGAGGTTATGTCCCCCTGATCCCAGAGCCCTTCTTGAAATGAAAAAGTTCCTGTGCCTGTACCTTGTTAATGCATTTTATGTACTTGAATGTTTCAATCATGTCCCCTCTCTCTCATCTCTAGGAAGTACATATTCAGTTCCCTAAATCTTTCCTCCTAGGACATGTACTGCAGACCATGAATCATTTTTGTCACCTTTCTCTGTACTGTTTCCACCCGGTCAATGTCCTTCCTGAGGTGAGGCCCCCAGAACTGGACTCTGTATTCCAGGTGAGGCCTGACCAGTGATCTATACAGTGGTATTACCACCTCTCTCCTCCTGCTCGTGATTCCCCTCCCAATGCAGCCCAGCATTATGTTGGCCTTCAATGTTGCCTTCCCACATTGCTTACTAACGTTCAAGTTGTCAGAGATTATGATTCCCAGATCTCGTTCCAGGTTTGAGGCCGCCAGTCTTTTGCCTCCTAGGTTATACTCCTTTCTTGGATTTTTCTTCCCTGTGTGCATGACCTTGCACTTTTTGGCATTAAATCTCAGCTGCCACACTCCAGACCATTCTTCTAGTTTCTTGAAGTCAGCTTCCATCTTGCTCACTCCTTCTGAGGTGTCCACCCTGTTATATATCTTGGTGTCATCTTCGAACTGACACACCTTCCCTTCCAGTCAGTCAGCAATGTCTGCTATAAAAACCTTGAAGCGCAGAGGTCCCAGCACTGAGCCCTGGGGAACCCCATTCGTCACCTTGCCTTCTGTCGAATGCATTCCATTAACCTGTACCCTCTGGGTTCTGTCTTGTAACCAGTTTTGAACCCATCTGACTACTTCTGAACCAACCCCTGTGTGGTCAAGCTTCTTTACCAGCCTTATGTGTGAAACCGAGTCAAAGGCCTTACTAAAGTCTAGGTAGACCACATCTACTACCCCACCGTCATCCACTATTTTTGTAGCACAGTCAAAAAACTTGAGCAGATTTGTCTGACATGACCTACCTGCTGTGAAATTGTGCTGTTTAGGGCCTTGTTTGGCCGCTAGTTTCGAGGAATGCTATGATCCTCTGTTTGTTGAGATCTGTACCAGATCCTCCAGCTTGATCGCTCACAAGGCTTCTAGCTATTGCTATTCCTGTCGTCGTTTCCCTTCTCTGTTTCTCTACATCCTACATCTCTTTCTCTGTGCCATTTCTTCTCTGTGCTTCTAGGTGCCACATCTCTTTTTCACAGTCTGTCTTTGTTGTACAACTCACCATTTGAAGAAGGGAGATATGCTTTCAGGTTCTGTCCCTACCTGTTCTTCTTCCATCACTTGTGCCAGCTGTACAGTCTCAGTTTGGACTTTTGTTTCTACTTCTAGTTTGGCTGCCATTTTACTGATAATCACTCCTGGACTCGCTGTTGCAGGATCCATACCTTTCTTCTGTGCTTCCCTGGTACCAGGTCTAGCATCCACATACAGAACTACTGGCTTAGAGTATGATTGCATAAATCCCACTTTGTCTGACACAAGCTTTCATAGAGGCACGGGTCAGGAAGCACAGGCAAACCAGGAGAAGTTATAAAGTTTGCAAGTAGCACTTTATTATTAGCAATAGCAATAAAATAAAAAAATAAAGATGTACAGGACAGCTTTCACAAAGGCAGTACAAACAAAAATCCTTCCTCTAAGTCTCTTTCTAAAATCTCAATCTGCTCCATCATACAAAACATTGCTCTCTTTATGTGAGGTGTCTTTGCCTAGCAGTTTAACCTCTGCATCCTGTTCTTGTAAGTTTCATCTATTTTTCACAAAATGCAACAAGACTTTTTTCATTGGCCTTCTTGTGACCAGTGTGAAGAGTACATTAGTCTTAACAGATGCAACCAATTAAGACAGCCTCTCCCAGAGCTAGTTTCCTGTTAATAATTCTGCAAACAAGCTTGTGGAGGTCAAAATACAGCTCAAGGGTAACCCCATGTATTACAGACTTCGATTTTTGAAAGAAAGTCAAGTAGCTTTCTGCATTCATTTCAACAGAATTGTATACATTTGCAAAGCAAGAGATCTCAGTTTCACATAAGGATTCACATGTACCTCTTTTAACCACAGAGAAGCCATGGGAGAAACAAAAGAATAGAAACAGAAACAGCAAGGGAAGGAAGGGAGAAAATGGGAAAATTGTGGGACTGTCGGAATGGCCAATTCCTAGGTGCCACAAGGAAAATTTCATTGCACAATGGGACAGGCAAGAGACAGACAAATGACAGAATAGGATAGGACAGAACAGATCCTTGCTTTTAACTCTCTCTGCATAACAAACGGGATAGGGTCTTACCCAACCCTGTCACAAAGACAAGGTGTAGTCGAAGCACTGGGGCAAGGCAGTCCTCCAGGCAGTCTCATATTCAGTTCATTTTCCCTGCAATAACAGTACTTTTGCATCTATTTCTGGTTCCAACCATTTGATTTCTGAGTGTAGCTTATTTGTTTCTCTGTGACTGTCTGGGCTGGATGCCTCTAGCTGCACCCCCAGCAAACTCCTGTGTCACACTGCATCTTTGTTTCTGCCCCCAAATGGGAGCCAGGATGCCAGGAAAACTGCGGGTCACATTTTGGTCTGAGCGGGTGATAGTCATGATCACCATCAGGCAGCATCCTTGGAAGGTGAGCTGCCAATTCATGGCAGACGGGTTGGAGTCTCATGGATCCCCAAGTGCCTTAATTGTCCTAAAATCTTTTTCAAGGTCAGAAAGCACTGGCACCAGCTTTTGGGAGTGCAGCACTCCTTTGCACTTACAGATCACATATACTTTATTTGGCCACATTGCTACAGATCTTCTAACTGCTAGTTCTGGCATGGAATCCTAGAGAAGCCCTCATGTTGTGACAAGCCCACCACCACCACCACCCTTACCTGCCAGCACCATGCCATGAAGGGGGTGGCCAATAGCCTAGGGGTGACTCATGTCTCTTAGAATATCTGGATAATGAAGTTGTACCAGTCCTTGAGCCGCCCCAGTTGAGCCATTCTCCACATTATGACTGTGCCCCTATGGGTAGGCCCTGAACAGCCTTCTCAGTCTGGATATCTGTCATCCTCACTTCGACATCAGGGCCCAATGGCAACAAATGGCTTCTTGGAACCACCCTTGGATGCTCATAAAATATATCAAACTTACACTTGCTATACACAGATCCTGGCAAGGCAACTCTGGAGAGTGGCCACATATTTAACTTATCCACAAACTTCATTTAAGAAGCTTCAGGTACTGTAACTCTAGTCCCCTTTTACTTGATATAAACTGGTATGAGATGAAACACTGGGCACAGCACTTGAAGCATAACATGCTACAAAAACAAAGAACAGTTACGTGCTTACCGTAACAGTACATTTTCGAGAGAATCTCTTCCCACAGGCCACACCTTTCGAACTATAGCCATCAGGCACTAGGACCACATGGAAACTTTTGATAACTGGGGCTGCCCATGATAACATCACTTGACATTGTGTATATAAATGTGGGTGGCCCTATTGCTCCTCAGTTCCCCAACGGTGATTAGATTCGGAGGGTTGTCAGAACTGGGGAACCAGAAGTATATGCCATCACCAAGCCAACTAGGCAACCAAATGTGCTAGAAAAAGGAACCATGTAGAAGACCAAGTCAGAAATCTTGTATGTCACCCTAGGGGGATGGAGAGAGGGTGGGCTTGGCCTAAGAGAAGAGAAGAGATTCTCTTGAAGATCTGCTGTTACGGTAAGTATGTAACTGTTCTACCTTCTTTAAGAATATCTCTTCCATTAGGTTACACCTTTGGAACAAGTCACAAGCAGTAACAAAAGTAAGCTAGGAAACTGGCAGAGTCTGAGTCAAGATATCAACCCCTGCAATATGGCAAGACCTAAACCAGCACGTCTGCAAGAAGCTATGTCTAGACTGTAATGTTTAGTGAAGGTGTGGTCAGTGCTCCATGTGGCTGCAGCATAACTGTCAGCAGCACAGACATTTTTGGAAAAGGCAGCAGAAGCGGCCACACCCCTAGTGGAGTGACCACGAACAACACCAGGAAGTTCCTCACTGTACTTCCTGTAACATAATGTAATACAATGTGCCAACCATTTTGACAGACACTGTTTTAAGACAGGGGTTCATTTTTTGCCTGGGGCAAACAAAACAAAAAGCTGAGAGGACTTTCTGCAGTCCTTAGCATGATGTACAGGGTACACACTATCTCAGAATTCTATAGTATGTACAGCTAATGTATGGAGCAATGCATCACCTTGATTGGCATGCTCAGCATAGTACACAGGAAGGTGGATGGTTTGGTTTTAAGTGAATTCAAACACCACCTTTGGCAAAAACTTAGGATTTGTACACAAAGAAACTCTTTGTGAAAAATCACATAAGGAGGCTCACACATGAGAGTCTACAGCTCTGAAATCCTTCAAGCAGAAGTAACTGCAACCAAAAATAATGCTTTCCACTACAGAAAGTATAAGCCACAGCTTGCAGCTGGAATTAAATTTAGGTCCCAAGGGGGAACTGGATGTCGGATAGGAGGTTTTAGATGCAAAATACCTCTGAGAAACTTATGGGAGACCTCCATTTGCACAACCATATGTCCCGCAACTGAGACATAAATAGCACATATAGCAGCTAAATGCACACTGAGGGAGGAATACTGTAGACCAGAGTCTGACAGGGACAAGTATTCCAACACTTCATTTACTGGACAGGCAAAGGGGTCCAGATTCTTGGAGGCAGCCCATAATGTCAACCGCTTCCATTTAAGCGAGTATGTATGCCTAGCAGTAGGTTTTCAGCTACTTTAGATGGGACACTGAAACATGTCATAGCTATGTCTTCAAGAGCCATGCATGAAGATGTATGGACTTCAGATCTAGATGGCGTAAGCTGCTCTTGTTCTGGGACAACAGATTTCGACACAGTGTCAAGGGTACTTGGGGTTCCAGTTCAAGCTGTTGGAGGAGTGGAAACCATATTTGTCGAGGCCATAGAGAAGCAATGAGGATGGGGGTTGCAGCCTCCATCTTCACCTTGAGAAGTACCCTCTGGATCAATGGAATTGGAGGGAATGCATATAGAAACTTCCCTTTCCAGGACGGGGACAACAGGTGTCACCAGAAAACTCCAGGCCTTGGAGCAAGTGAGCAGAAATGCGGCAGTTTTGCATTGTGTTGGGATGCAGAAAGGTCCAATTCTGGATGACCCCTTCTTACAAAGAGGTCACTGACCACAGAGGTCAGCAGTTCCCACTCATGCAACTTGGACTGTGACCTGCTTAGGTTGTCTGCTAAAACATTTTGGACACCTGGGAGATGCATGGCTCACAACTCTAGACCATGTTCCAGAACCCAGTACCACAATCTCATTGCTTCCTAACAGAGGGGATAGGAATGAGTGTCCCCTTGTTTATATAGTGAACCACACTGATGTCCATCTAGATCTACAGAGGGCCCAGCATACGATGTTGCTGAAATGCACAGAAGCTGTACAGGATAGCATACATTTCTAAAATGCTGATGAGAAGACTGAGCTCCACCTGGCTCCCGGAGCCCTGTGTTTCATAAGGCCCTAGGTGTGCCCCTCCAACCAGAACTGGACATATCCTTTGTCATGATCTGTGTTGGAATGGGAGTCATGAAAGGAATGCCTTTTAAAAGACTGGAGCGGTTCATCCACCACTTCAGAGTTTTGTGTAATGGGGACGTGATGAGTACTCTTTGATCCAGATTGTCTATCAGTTGTGTCCACTGTATCCTTAAAGCGCACTGTGGGATCCACATATGTAAGTGAGCCAGAGGTAAAGTTACAATGGCCACTGCCATGAGTACCAAGAGAGATAGAAAAGTCCTGGCTGAGACCTGGTGACTGTTGTATATTAATTGTGCTTGAGCAATAAGGTGGTTCGCCCTGTCGAGGGGAAGGAAAGCCTTCCCTTGGGCAGCGTCTACGACTGCACCTATATATTGCAGGCATTGATACGGTGTTAAGACTGATTTCAGGACATTCACCAAGACCTTATGTCGTCGGAATTGTTGTCTCATTCAAAGCAGAGTGTGTAAGAGGCCATTCTCAGAGCTGGCTTTTAAGAGTCAATCATCCAGGTATGGAAGACACACAGACCCTCACTGCTGTGGCCTGCTGCCACCACTGCTAAGCACTTGGTAAAGACCACTGGCATAGAAGACAAGCCAAAGGCAATACTTTGAACTGGTAATGCTCCCCCTCCAGCATGAAGTGGAAATATTGTCTGTGAGCTTTCCTGATTTTGATATGAAGGTACACATCCTTCATATCCAGAAAGCATAACCAATCCCCTTGTTGTAGGAGGAGGATTAGGGAGAGCAGAGAGACCACATGAAACTTCTTGCATACGACGTAGAAGTTGAGGCCTCTCAGATCTAACGAAGGCCTCAGATCTCCTGGCCATTTGGGAACCAGTAAGTATCTGGAATAGAACCCTTTGTTCAATTAATGAAAGGGAACGGGTTCTATGGTACGTTTTTGTATCAAAGATTGTATTTCCTCTTTCAGCAAGGATAAGTGACCCAGAAGATAGCTGGAAGGAGGTGGAGGATGCACTGGAGGAGTCTGTAAAAGTTCCAGAGCATGCCCCCTTGCAACTATGTCTAGGACCCATTCGTTTGTAGTGATCTCTCTCCATCTTTCAAGATGCAGAGAGATACGACCCTCGACAGCCACTCCTGGAGGTAAAAGTGGTGGTTGGGCTAGAGGTGCAGAGCAGGCGGAACCAGTGGAGGCAGAACCACCAGTCCCAAAGGCCTTTGGTGTTTTGAATGTGCACCTGGGGGCAATTGTCCAGGCAAGGGTTTTGTCGCAGTCCTTAGCGGCCGACAACCAGGAACCGGGACCAGAAAACAAACTTTTCTTGCGTCTTTCTTCGAAGTCGCCGTGTGGCTTGATTAAAGCTCTGGCAAATCTTAGAGACCCGAACATTGTGAGAGAGGTCCAAACAGCAAGCGCATACCTCGTGGGTGTCGCTCAGAAAAATCATCTTTCTGCACTCGCAGTACCGAAGAGAGTCGAAGGCTTTGGCTGCATACAGAAACGACGAGAAGACTGAGAAAATGGGGCAAATAAGCGACTAACTTGTTCATGTTGATTTTCGTAGATGGTCCGATGAGGCTGACCAATGGCAGGAAAAGAACTGAGGAGAGTTAGAGCTGTCCACATTTATTATACACATGCTGATGCGTGACATCGTCATGGGCGGCCTCAGCTAGCAAAAGTTTCTGTGTGGTTCTAGTGCCTGATGGCTACAGTTCCAAATGTGTGGGCAAATGAAAGAGATATCCTTGAAGAAGACAAAGTTATATGCAAGGCACAGTACACAACACTGATGATAAGACATGGACGCCCAACTGCAACCCCAGACATAGTAAGTATATACAAATCCCAGAAATCAAAATTAGCAGCATCTTAATCTGTTTAAATATACATTTCATACTTGCTCTCTCACAGCAGCTGCCGGGGAGTTACACAGAACCAGCTCTATGGCAAATTCAGTGAGTGGTATGCCCTCCTAGCCAGCAACTCAGCAGTAGCCAGGCAGATAAAGAGGTAGAAAAATGGGCTGGCTGCATCTTACCTCTATACTGAGTTCCTATCTCACAGCACCAAAGTGGCTACAGCTACAAGCCTTAACAGGGCTCCACGTCTTACCCCATCTGTGGGTCTCGATGTCATGGTGCCACATTTTGTTCTGCTGTGGTGCTACAGTTTTTTCAGTTCAGATTCTGCTTCCCAAATGAGAGCCAGGATGCCAGGACAACTGCAGGCTACATCTTGGTCTGACAGGACAATACTCATGATCACCATCAGGCAGCCTTCCTTGGGGGTGAACCGCTAACAGGCCCTTTCTGTCCCCAAACTCGGATTTCGGCCAAGATCTGAGCCTCTGGACGCCCAACCAGATGGAGCAAACAGCCAGCCCAGGACCCTGCCACCATCCTGGCCAGTCACAGCTGAAGCATGAGCCACAAGGGTTTTCAAGTGACATGGTCTCTGAACTCACAGGCCAACTCACTGACCCCTTCTTAACTGGAGTCCGAACTCTAGAACTACTTTTTGGTGGGACTGGGAACCCATTTATAAGCCAAATGTGGTTGGGTAGAAGAAAACAGGAAGTGGAGACCCAATGAGCACTCATCATCTGGATATCTATCTCCTGGCCTACCATCCTGCCAAGAGTAGTTCCCTGTCATCCCCCTCTCCCTCCATGCTGTAATGTTTCCTGCATCTCCGCACAGACCGCATCTGTGTTCTGTGTGTATTACTCCACCTCACCTTTCCTGGCTTTATCCCCCTTACCCTACTCTCTCCCAACTCCATCTCCCCCTTTCTATTCCACCTTCTATGGGTCTGGTGTGCATCCCCCCTTCCTCCTGTCAACCTGACATTCTCCAGTTGCCCTCAATTACCTAGGCTTCCCTAACAACAATCTATCATGTACCTCCAACCATGGGTCTGTGAACTGTACTTTTTAATGTATATACTTTAAATAACTGCATATTGTTGATTAATTTTTCATTCCTATATACTGATGCACATTGTATTTACTATCTGTCTTCCCCCTACTATGCCCCATCCTATGTATATTGTTCCTAATGTCTACATATGTTTTCTATGCTTTGTCCGTCCAGAACCACCTTGCAAATGAGCTTTTCTCAATGGTGATTCTCCTGGCAAAATAAAGATTGACTGTTTGATTGATGAGTACAAGATGTATTCGTAACAAGGACATGTTGGTACTGGCAGCATAGCCTAGAGGTTGGAATAACAAGCCGTGAATGAGCTTGGTACATTCAACAGATCTCGGTTTTGATTCCCACACTCTCCACTTGCATACTGTGTGACACTAAGCAAGTCACTTAACCTCGCCAGTGCTCCCATGTCACCCCTGAAAACACGCCTTGTGCCTAGTGGGCCTTACCCGGTTACCAAAAGAATAATAAAAAAAAAACTAAAAACTGCTTCCTGTTGCTAGGGCACAATTTTGCAATAACAGGAAACAAGTATTTATATTTGAGAAATGGGCTAAAACTAATTAACCCTTTAGAGAATTAAGGACCAGGTAGTAAAACGTTATATTTATTTAGTTTTTGTTGACCAGGAAAAGAGGGTAAGGCAATTCTGCATATTTTCAACACTGTCTTGGGGGGGGGGGGGTACAGCTGCAAACTGACATACTGAATCAGATTTAGCTGCTGGTGGCATTTTTAGTGAAGGGGAAAGTTAGGCCAGAACGTTCAGAAAATTCCCTTACTCATTTCGAGAAATGCAATGGGATCTTTCTCGTCCACCTAAATGACCACCAGAACAGGCAAACGGGACTTCAGTTTAACACCTCATCTGAAAGACATCACCTCGGGAGTGCAGTGCTCCCCTAATGCTGCACTATAGTATCAGTATTGGAATTTACCCCAAGTTCCTGGTGTGGGGCTAGAGTCAAGAACTTTCTGGCTTCAGAGGCGAGCATGCTACTTGCTAAGCCACTGACATATGGAGAGGTTACATTTCCAATTTGTTAAGTATTCAATTTACAAAGGCCTACATAAGCAATAATACACATCAGGGTGTGCAATTTGAGAGATCTAACTGCATACCTTAGGTTGGCTGTGAACCAAGAGGCACAGCAGCTGGTCTGTAGTGGAACCCATCTTTCAGCTGTAACAGAACCAGCATGAACTTGTATGGTTACGCACTGTATGTGACCCTTAAAGACCTTTTTTTTCGAACAAATAAACTTTATATGCAGTGCAACTTAGCATCTGACTTGGATTCTGCTCTTCCATTTTACCTAAGTGCATCTGGTTTGAAGAGTTTTCTGTGTTAAGAGGTTAGCATCCCCACAGGTGACCAGGTTCCTGCACCAGCAGCGTGCACCCTTTTGGACTTCTTCAACCACCTTGGAAGTGCAGTACGATCTGTCTTACCAAACAACTTGAAGTGGCTTACTGCACTTATAAAACATCTCATTTAGATATAAAAATGTCTGAAAGGGATGTTTTAAATTTGATTTTGAGCTAGCCATACAGCAAGACAAATCTTACTGCACGCTCACATGAAGCAGTTCAGCCAAGCACATTCTTCCTTTTCTAACTACCATTTTATAATGTGGAAATTAACATGCATGTCCGCCGCAGGCCTCCCAGATCTACAGGGGATTCCTGTATTTTACAGGGATTTGGACCCATCTACAGGACGGTCTTCCCATAGACGTGCATTAGTTATAAATGAAAACAGAGCAATTCGGCTTCCAGAGGGAATCATGTAATCTACAGGAAAACACAGGAAAGCTAAGGAAAAATTCCAACTCAATCTGGGAGCACTAGCAGCCCCAAAAGGCCTAGAATTTATCTATGTACGTACGTATTTATTTCAGTTTAACATAACAGCTTGTTTCCAGATATGTCGGGGGGGGGGGGGAGTGAGGAAGATAATACAGTAGGCACTTGAATCAAAGAACATTAACAAAATGCATCATTAGGCAAATGACGAGTAATAAAGTGCATCACAAATGCACTTAACAGTATTCAATACAGTGTAAAATAAAAAGGCATAAGGTGCACAAGGTAGAGAAAATTTCACTAGACAGGTGCAGTGAACAATCCCAAATGGACTGTAAAAGAAAGGGGGAAGAAACATTATGCAAAATTGAGGCAAAGGCAACCACAGGGAGGGGCAAGGGGAGGCTTTCAGAAAGTATGATGTCAGTGACAATTGTAGGAGGGAGATATAAAGTCATGAAGAACAGACGAGGGAGAAGGTGGAAGAGGTGCAGCAGACAGATAGGGGACAATCAACACAAACAACATGATTTACCTGCCTTCTGAGTGGTCGAAATCATGTCATTTCATGTGAGGTATGTTGACTTAGCATATTGCACTCACATTCTGTGTTAATCCTTACTTGTAAAATGATTTGCAAAAATCCTGGCTGCTGATTGCCAAGGCAGGCAGGCTGGCACCCATACAATGTTATATTTATTCATTATTGTTTTATTTTTGTATTTTTGTTTTAATCTCTGTTAGGCGCCCAGAGCCTCTGTGATTGGGTGCCCTACAAATAAAATTGACTTGCCTTGCCATACATTTACTTCAGCCCAATGCCAGGTACAAAAAAGTCCCGGTGCTAGCCTGCCCAGATGCCAAGCATATCCAAATGCAAAAACAGAATGCTGAATTTCAAAATATTCACCATTTTGTACCTTGCTTAGCACCACCGCCCCCTCACCCACCACACCATAACTTCACACTCAACCCTCAAGTACTCTTCCTGTATAATCGTGTTCGTGACTTACCCTGTATCGTGTTTTCTGCTGTCTTTTTTTCAGAACAGCTCCCTCTTTCCTGTCCACCGAGACACAATCTACAAGCACTTTTACCTCACTCACTCACTCACCAGTTCAGAACACAACAAAATGAACAGTACAATCTCTAATTATTAAAAAAAAATTACTCTACTCCATATTCCTCTCCAAGTTTATTTTTTCTGGCTATTGTCTTCTAAGTAGAACTCTCATGGCACTGTGAAGACTACAAAGGTGATAATATAATCTGTAGTCACTAAAAACACTACACAGACACAAAAACAAACATTACCTCAAACACCTGCTTCATCTAAGTTTAATTGATAAATTTCTAAGTACTAGTAACACTCATACTATACATTTCCAGTGTTTCTAAGTTTTTTACTGTGGCGGGGAAGGCACAACAGCAAAGCAACCAAACCTAACAACTCCCCCTAGAGACACCTATCAGTGATGGAACTATTTTACATGTAAATGTATGCTACTTTACTTTGATATTGATATGTTTTAAATGCTTAGTTTCCCATTTTGTAAGTGCAATAAAACTCTCCATGGTGTTTATTAAGCTAGATAACCTCGCTTTGCCATTGGGCAAGCAGTTATCACAGCCTAACCCACACCCTGTCAAGTCTACTTTACATGTAAATGCTAACTATTTGATTTTGTTTTCTGACTTTTTTTAAATGCATAGTTACACACTTTATAAGTGCAATTTAACATTCCTGCCCTTCCAGGAACTGTAAAGTACTGTGTTCAGCACCACTGTTATTTACAGCACTGTATATATAACAAGCATTTGTCAATGTCGAACGTTTGCTTGCAGGTATTTGCAGTGGTGTTTGGCACGTATGGTGCTTTACCCTAATGCCCTGTGCGATTGCTGGTATTTGCACTATAAATTTTCAGCATGACCTTTTTGTTACCCCCATTGTGCGCTACATAGGCGGAAACACGTTTTGGGCAGGATGTGAAAAATGACAGCTGTACTGCTCATAAGAAGGTGTGGTAAAATGGCAGTGTTGAAAATCTGGAGTGGAAATATTGAAAATTACAACTCACGCCGCGTGAACTGTGCAACGACCGTAAAACAGTTATTTTTAGGAATTTGTTCACCAAATTTTCAACATAGCCATTTTAAGATCTCTGCTCATGAACAGTGACACTGTGATTTTCTTAATGTGTCCCATACGCTGAGTTCGACAGCGACTGTGCCATTGTGCGCCACATGGGCAGAAACACATTTTGAGCAAGATGAAAAATGACAGCTGCACTGCTCATAAGGAGGTGTGGTAAAATGGCAATGTTGAAAATCTGAAGTGAAAATATTGAAAATTGCGAAACTTATGAAGCGGCATAGGAACTGGCAATGAACATCAGAAACAGTCATTTTAGAATTTTTTCAACCTTCAACACAGCCATTTTAAGACCTCTGCTCATGAACAGTGTCACTGTGATTTTCTTAATGTGTCCCATACATTGGTTTCGCATTAATCGACTCGCGCCATTGTGCGCCACATGGGCGGAAACACATTTTGGGCAGGATGTGAAAAATGACAGCTGTACTGCTCATAAGGAGGTGTGGTAAAATGGCAGTGTTGAAAATCTGGAGTGGAAATATTGAAAATTCGCAAACCTACGTGCATGCATGGGAACTGTGCAACGCACGCTCGTAAAACAGTTATTTTTAGGAATTTGTTCACCAAATTTTCAACATAGCCATTTTAAGATCTCTGCTCATGAACAGTGACACTGTGATTTTCTTAATGTGTCCCATACACTGAGTTCGCACAGCGACTGTGCCATTGTGCGCTACATGGGCAGAAACACGTTTTGAGCAAGATGTGAAAAATGACAGCTGCACTGCTCATAAGGAGGTGTGGTAAAATGGCAATGTTGAAAATCTGAAGTGAAAATATTGAAAATTCGCAAACTTATGAGCGTGCATAGGAACTGCGCAATGAACTCTCGTAAAACAGTCATTTTTAGGAATTTTTTCACCAAATTTTCAACACAGCCATTTTAAGACCTCTGCTCATGAACAGTGTCACTGTGATTTTCTTAATGTGTCCCATACATTGAGTTCGCACACCGACTGCGCCATTGTGCGCTACATGGGCGGAAACACGTTTTGGGCAGGATGTGAAAAATGACAGCTGTACTGCTCATGAGGAGGTGTGGTAAAATGGCAATGTTGAAAATCTGGAGGAAAATATTGAAAATTGCGAACTTACAAGCTCGCGAGGAACCGTTCAACGACATCAGAACAGCATTTTAATTTTGCATCAACTCAACATGGGTTTGATCTTCATGATGATGTCACTGTCATGGCATATCTGCACCCAGGTGATTTCGCGAGTGACTGCGCAGTGACTGCAAAATCACCCTTCAGGCCCAAATAACGCCATGACAGTGACATAATCAGCAGAAGGGGTCCCAAAACCTCATGTTGAAATTTGGTGCAAAAATTCCAAAAAATGCCTGAGATATGCAATAAAGTTGAAAACCCTTATCTAGCCCATTATACAGCCTACCGCATTTCTCAGTTCCCGGTCGGCTTTGAAGAGTGCAGACGTGTTCCCGTCCAGCGATGATCGCCGCGCCGAGTCTGGAGGTAAGTATGGGGTGGGAGGCGGTGCGAGTGGGTGGGTGCGGGTTGGGGGAGGGGCTGAGACTACGTGGACTGTTTTTGCTTTTAGGTTGAAAAAAAAGACGACGTTGACGCTTGCCACGCCTGGGGTGGGCTCAGCATGGCACCAAAGCTTTGGGGGCGTTTGGGGACGTGGAGCCGACGGGGATTGGGCACCCCTGCCGGCAGACGACGGGGACGCTTGCCACGCTTGGGTGGGCTCCTGCGTGTCACCAAAGCTTGGGGCTTTGGGGCTCCCAGCGTGTTACCAAAGCTTTGGGGGCCTTTTGGGGACGTGGAGCCGACGGGGGATTGGGCACCCCTGTCGGCAGAGGACCAAGAATCGTTTGCCACGCTGGGGTGGGCTCCTGCATGGCACCAAAGCTTTGGGGGGGACGGAGGTTTGATGTAGCGGTTAGGTATGACAGCCGTGGCTTTCTTGAAGCGAAGACCACCGCTGTCATACACAGCTCCCACACCCACTGGTGCAGGACTGCCACGCCTGCTCAACGGAGAAGTGGATTGAATGGGAGAGGCACACCTCCAAAGTGTGCTACTCTCCCAAAACGTTCCTTGCGCATGCGCACAAGCAAACGTAATAAAAGGTAACAAGAACAACACTGGAAGAGGTCGGTTTCATGTCAGTGACTGCTAAAGTTCATGATGCCAGTCTTGAAACTGGGAACGGTATCATAGACCTGAGGACCTTTGAGAGTGCTATCACCACTGGTGGTGGCTGTAGGAAAGTTTAGTTACTTAAGAACTTACTGTAACAGTAGATCTTCGAGAGGAGCTCCTGAGGCAGGTAACACCATTAGGACTGAAGCCGGCAGGCACCAGGGCCCCACGGAACACTTCTTGCCAGCAGTATGCAGCGGGGGACTGCCCCCTGACGTCAGTCCACCCCCGTCTGCCTATGGTATAAAAGGGGTGGTCCCCCAGTCCAACCTCAGTTCTCCTGCCAGAGACAGTTCTCCTGCCAGGAACTGGAGAACCAAGGAGGTTCCTCTACACTGAGGAAAGAGAGGTAACAGAGATGGAGAAGCAGTCACAAGGGAGATGGAGGGAGGGAAAGCAGCACCTGCTGCAAGAGCTCCTCTCAAAGATCTACTGTTACTGTAAGTTCTTACGTAACTGTACTATCTCACTTCAAGGGGGCTCTTGCAGCAGATAACACCATTAGGACTGAGTCTCAAGCAGTGAAGGGCTGACACCGGTCAGCTAGGAGAGGTAGAAATCAGTGTAAAGCTCTCATGAGAGCAGGCCCTGTAGGACTCCAAGTCCAAAACCTTCCCTGCGCCTAGATGCAATGTCCAGACTGTAATGCCGGATGAAAATGTGGAAAGAACTCCAAGTGGCCACTGCACAAATGTCAGTAATGGACATATTTCTAAAGGAGGCAAACAAAGCAGCTATGCCCCTGGTAGAATGGCCTTTAACCGGGCCCGGTAAAGACTTGTCGTAATTGCAGTAACAACAAACAATGCAGTTAAACAACCATTTGGACAAACATTGTTTTGAAACGAGAGCCCCTTCTATCCTCGGGGTGAAGGAAACAAATAACTGATCAGTTTTTCTGATGGCTCGGGTACAGTCTAAATAATAGCAAAGCACCCGGTGGACATGGAGAATATGCAGTAAGACCTCCCATGGATTTGAATACTCTGGGTAGTACACGGGCAGGTGGATGTCTTGATTCAGAGTAAACTCAGACACCACCTTAGACATAAACTTAGGATTGGTCCTCAAGGACACCCTGTCCTTGTGGAAATCTAAATAAGGCTCTTTACACAACAGAGACTGCTGAAGCTCTAAAATCCTTCGAGCAGAAGCAATAGCAACTAAAAATAATGTTTTCCATGACAGAAAAGGTAGGTCGTAGTTTGCAGCAGGCTCAAAGGGAGGCAAAGTAAGCTTTTCTAAAATGAACAAAAGATTCCAAGGGGTATCAAGGTCCCTAATGGGAGGTTTCAGATGCAGTGTGCCCGCAAGAAAGTGCATGAGAGGTCAAGCTGAGCAAGAGTCTTGCATGCTATAGGTGCGTGGTACACAGAGATGGTGAATAAGTGCACCTTAATCGATGAGTAATTCAGGCCTAAGTCTTATAGGGAAAGGAGGTACTCAAGAATGAGATTCTCCGGACAGATAAAGTGATCCAGGTGATGAGCGGTGGCCCATATGCAGAACCGCTTCCACTTCATAGCATAAGTAGCCCTAGTGGAAGGTTTCCTGGCTGCCACTAGAATGTCTGCCACCCAGGGAGATACCTCAAATTGGGCAACTGCTAAGTCTGCAGGAGCCATGCATAAAGGTGTAGTGAATTGAGGGCTGGGTGGAACAGAGTGCCCTGCTCCTGGGAGAGTAGATCGGAGCACAGAGGCAGGGGGATCAGAGGTTCTACTGCTAGTTGCTGGAGGAGTGGAAACTATATCTGGCGTGGCCAGTAAGGGGCTATTAGAATCATCACCGCCCCCTCTGACTGCAACTTGAGAAGTAACCTCTGCAGTAATGGAAAGGGAGGGAAGGCATAAAGAAACCTCCATCTCCAGGAGAGGGACAATGCATCTCGCCAGAAAACACCAGGCCCTGGATCTAGCGAGCAGAAACTTGGCAGTTTTGTGTTGGATGGGGACAAAAATAGGTCCAGCTCAGGGCGGCCCCACCTGTCGAAGAGATCTTTGACCATGGAGGGAAGATGTTCCCACTAGTGTGCCTTGGATCAGGAACAGCTTAGGCTGTCAGCTAAGGTATTCTTGACAACTGAAACATGCATAGCAGTCCGGTCCAGGTAATGTTCTATGGCCCAACACCAAACTCTCATGGCTTCCCTTCAGAGGGGATAAGAATGGGTACCCCACTGTCACCCAGGGAGATACCCCAAACTGGGCAATTGCTAAGTCTGCAGGAGCCATGCATAAAGGTGCAGTGACTTGAGGGCTGGGTGGACCAGAGTGCCTTGCTCCTGGGAGAGTAGATCGGAGCACAGAGGCAGGGGGATCAGAATTTCTACTGCCAGTTGCTCGAGGAGTGGAAACCATATCTGGCATGGCGAGGAAGGGACTATTGGAATCATCACTGCCCCCTCTGACTGCAACTCGAGAAGTACCCTCTGCAATAATGGTAAGGAAGGGAAGGCGTATCGAAACCTCCATCTCCCGGAGAGGGATAACGCATCTCACCAGAAAACACCAAGCCCTGGATCTAGCGAGCAGAAACTGGGCAGTTTTGCGTTGGATGGAGACACAAATAGGTCCAGCTCAGGGCGACCCCACCTGTCGAAGAGATCTTCGACCATGGAGGGAAGATGTTCCCACTCGTGTGCCTTGGATCAGGAACAGCTTAGGCTGTCAGCTAAGGTATTCTGGATGACTGGAACATGCATAGCAGCCAGGTGCAGATGATGTTCTATGGCACAATACCAAACTCTCATGGCCTCCCTTTAGAGGGGATAAGAATGGGTACCCCCCCCCGCCACCCAGGGAGATACCCCAAATTAGGCTACTGCTAAGTCTGCAAGAGCCACGCACAAAGGTGCAGTGACTTGACGGCTGGGTGGACCAGGGTGCTCTGTTCCTGGCAGAGTAGATCGGAGAACAGATGCAGGGGGATCGGAGTACCAATGCCCGCAGTCTATGCAACAAGCTCCCTAAGCTAGTGGCCTTGATGGAAGAGGGATGCCTGGATATTGTGGCAGTCACTGAAACATGGTACACACAGAACCATGACTGGGATGTCAACATACCAGGATACACAGTCTACAGGAGGGACATGGTGGGTAAAAGAGGAGGAGGAGTAGCTCTCTATATAACGGAAGGGATTAAAGCAACAGAACTAAAGAGTAAACAGGAAGTTGATGAGTCACTATGGGTCACCCTGGAGACAGGAAATCGCACCACAATCCGCATGGGGGTTGTGTACAGACCCCCATCTCAGGGGGAGGAAATGGACAAGAAAATGATAGAAGGCATCCTTAAAATGGCAGAAAAAGGGGAGATATTGTTGATGGGGGACCTGAATATGCCAGATGTTAACTGGAGCACCTTTGCTGTAGGCACATCCAAGAGCAGGGTCATTCTTGATGCCCTACAGTGGGCATGCCTCAGACAGCTAGTGTTGGAACCCACTCAGGAGGGAGCAATCTTAGACCTGGTACTCTCAAATGGGGAAGGAGAAAGGATCTCAGATTTAGAAGTGGTTAGCCATCTGGGAACAAGTGACCACCAAACAGCGTGGTTCACAATAAACACAGCCATAGAGTCAAGCCATACAAAAACAAGAGTATTGTACTTTAGGAAGGCTGACTTTGGGAAAATGTGAGAGTGCCTCAGAAAAGCACTAGCAAACGGGCAAGAAGGAGGGGTGGAGGAACAATGGGGAATAATCAAAACAGCCATCACAGAGGCAACAAGCCTTTGTGTGAAGCAAATCAACAAAACGAAATGAAGGAAAAAACACTATGGTTCTCAAAAGAGGTGGCAGGGATGGTTAAGGAGAAAAGGATAGCATTCAGGAAATATAAGGAAACACAGAAGGAGCAGGACAGAGAACTTTATCAGTTAAAGCAGAAGGAGGCAGGGAAGGCAGTCAGAATAGCAAAGGCACAAACTGAGGAAAAGATAGCCAACTCTGCTAAGAAGGGGGATAAAACCTTTTATAGGTACATTAGGGAGCAAAGAAAGACCAAGGGAGGGATACAGAGACTTAATAAAGGGGAGGGAATGTGGGCAGAGAGTGACAGTGAAAAAGCAGGGATACTGAACGAATATTTCTGCTCAGTATTCACAGCGGAAGAGGAAGGGGAGGTACCTAAACCAAACAAGGGAGAAACACTGAACAGGGGGGTCGATACCAGTCCATTCACAGAAGAAAGGGTTTTGAAAGAACTCTTGAAACTGAGGGTGGACAAAGTGGGGCCTGATGGGATTCACCCAAGAATTCTAAGAGAACTAAGGGTAGAACTAGTAAAACCACTGACTACTCTCTTTAACAAATCATGGGAGGATAGGGTGGTTCCTGAGGACTGGAGGAGGGCAAATGCGATTCCACTTCACAAAAGTGGGAGCAGGGCAGAGGCAGGAAACTACAGACCAGTTAGTTTGACCTCAGTGGTAGGGAAAATGATAGAATCACTTCTGAAGGAAAGAATTGTTGAGTACCTAGAGGCCAGTGGGGCACAGGACCCAAGGCAGCATGGTTTCACAGCAGGAAGGTCATGTCAGACGAACCTAATAGATTTCTTTGACTAGGTGACCAAAGTAGTAGACCAGTGAGGGGCTGTGGATATGGTCTACCTAGATTTTAGCAAGGCATCTGACACAGTCTTCAAAAAAAGATTAATATACTAGTTAGCCAGCCATGGAGTGGGTCCCAAGGTGGTAGCCTGGATAAAAAACTGGCTGGACAACAGGACGCAAAGGGTAATAGTAAACGGAGTCCACAGTGAAGAAAGGAAGGTAACTAGTGGGGTACCGCAGGGTTCAGTACTGGGACCGGTCCTCTTTAATGTCTTTATAAGTGACATTGGAGAGCACCTGCAAGGAAAGGTATGTCCCTTTGCAGATGACACAAAGATCTGCAACAGGGTTGATGCACAAGGTGGGGTGGAAAGAATGAAAAGGGACTTGGCAAGGTTGGAGGAATGGTCAAATATGTGGCAGCTCAGAGTCAATGCAAAGAAGTGCAAGGTAATGCATCTGGGAAACAAAAACCCAGGGGAAGAGTACACAATGGGGTTGAGTTAATAACAACAACAAAATCGAAAGAGACCTAGAAGTAATTATATCAAATGACCTAACGGTGGGCAAGCAATGTGAGAAGGCAGTAAGGAGGGCTGGGGGGATACTGGGATGCACAGGGAGAGGCATCAACAGTAGAAAACAGGAAGTTGTTATCCCTTTGTACAGACAGTTAGTGAGACCCCATCTGGAGTACTGCGTGTGTAACCTCCCTGCAAATGGGGGTTCCCAAAAAGTCTTCCAGGAACTTGCTTGAATGCTCCAAGCCTGAATGGTGTTTGGCGTTTAAGCCATTTATCTGTGAGTGCTTTTAGAGCCTCTGGGACTGTCTCTTTCAGAGCTGTTTGCTTGCAGACATAATTAGTTTGTATGGGGGGGACTGT
The DNA here is from genome assembly GCA_016271365.2 of Neoceratodus forsteri. Taxonomy (NCBI): domain Eukaryota; kingdom Metazoa; phylum Chordata; order Ceratodontiformes; family Ceratodontidae; genus Neoceratodus; species Neoceratodus forsteri. The sequence continues at coordinate 675,587,947 of CM057454.1, read as the reverse complement.
GTGTTTCCCTGCTTGAGTCCTGCTCGAGCTGCTGCCAAATCACTCCGTTTCTGCTGTCGCTAAGTGAGCACTTTTAAAAGATGTAACTGTTTGCCCGAAATTATTTAGAGTAATAATGAAAATACAGTTTGTCTAACCTGCTTTTCTTTGCAGTCTGAACTGTTTTGCCTAGCCCTCCATTCTGGTTTTGAACTGCTGAACTGGACTAATCAGTGTAGGGGGACCTTTAAAATGAAGCCTGCTGCTGGCAAATCAGAACTTGACTCTTAAGCTGAGCCAGCCACAATGGGACTGTATGGCAGATGCCTCTGGGAATTGTAGTTTGGACTTCGGCGCCTTTTTGCACCAACAGGGGGAGTTTATTGTGAGTGACAGCCAGACCAGCCAACTGAACTGGGAGGAACTCAAAGGAAATGCCTGGCTCTGTCTACTGGAAAGATCAGATGAGTTTTGGCAGTGAAGAGACAAGGGGCTCTGTGCTTCTGTGGTGTATAGTTTTGTGCGGGAAGCACATGTAAGGCCCTGAGTTTCGGTCTGTAACCTGTGCAAGCGCTCGTTCGGACTGAATCCAACCTGTGAGGAGAATCAAGGAGATCTGAAGAGTAGAAACCAGGCTCACCCTGTAGAAGACTGAAGAAATTGCTGAATCGCACCCGGTCTGTCAGTAACTGAAGCTGCTGTGTGTTCTCCCGGGTATCATGCAGTAATTGCGGTCGGGCTAGCGCAGCCTGCCTGGTATAGTACTTTCCTTTACATATAAATGTGTGTCTGTGGGGAATCGCTTCAAACTCTGTACAGTGAATTGGTGCATGAAGCTGGAAGTAAACCCCAGCTTAATCCGGACTACATCCATTTGCTATAAACTGCAGTGGGGTCCAGTCACAAGGACCTTGTCCACATGGTCTGCTCCTCCTGGCAATCCAGGACAATTTGCCTTCCATCTAGTTTTCAGTATTGAGTTTGTGAGTACAAGCAGGGTAGCTCCCTGCCATCTGTTTATCAAATTGCAAGTGTGTTATCTAATTGTTGCTGTGTTAGTTTTTCACGAACTAAGCCATCTGGCTCCAGATTACAATTGGGTATTGTGCAAGTGTTTTTTCCATCACAGGGCCCCAAGCAGCTGCACCGATCCTGGCTAGCCCCCCCTTCCCCATCCTGGGTACCCAGTGCAAGTGACATTTTGGGACTCTGAATATGCACACAGTACTGTGATTATTAACGTGTTTAACCTAATTAACCTGATTTCTCCCTTCCTTGTTACAGCTCCTTAAATAAATCAGATCTGTTTGTTTCAGCAAAATTACACTGACTGAGGTATTGGTTTATGTTAAAGTATTGTACTGTGGTTTTTGCACTGTGTCATCTTGTTTTACAGGGGGTCCCCAGAGTCTAGTCGACAGAGCCAGTCCTGGGTGTAAGTGTACATTGTGAAGATATTCCTGATGCATTGTGTGGGCCACTACTGGGAAGAAAGGGGGTTTGCAGTGTCTCAGAGATCTGTGACCAAGTTAGTTTAATTACTGCAAACCCTGACCTCTGGGTGGAGGCACCCGCCATAGGACCTAGGCCCCTCAACCTGTTAGTAGTTAAGCAGGCAGGGGTAGTAGCCCTTGGGATAGTGCCACCTAGGGGTTACATGTGCAATTCTGGAAATTCCATCTCCTCAAAGATATAGACAGAGTGGAGGCTGTTCCAAGGAGGGCAACCAAAATGGTGCAGGATCTGCACCAGAAGACATATGAGGAGAGACTAAAGCAGCTTAATATGTATACCCTTGAGGAAAGGGGGGGGACATGATAGAAACTTTCAAGTATCTCAAGAGAATTAACAAAGTACAAGAGGGTAGTATCTTTCAGAAGAAGAGATGTGCAAGAACAAGGGGGCACAATTTGAAGATAGAGGGGGACGGCTCAGAAGTAATGTTAGAAAGTATTTTTTCACAGAGAGGGTTGTGGATGCATAGAACAGCCTTCCTGAGGAGGTTGTGGAGTCAGGAACAGTGGGAGAATTCAAGAATGCATGGGACAGGCATAAGGCAATTCTAGTGGGGGGTAGGAGGAAGTAAGCTGTTGATTAACTAGAATCTGCAGCTTATCCATCAGGTAGGGAAATGGGCAGACTAGGTGGGCCAAGCGGTCCTTATCTGCCGTCAAAAAAAAAAAAAAAAAATTCTATATTTCTACTGCTAGTTGCTGGAGGAGTGGAAACCATATTAGGGTTACCACCTTTTAAGAAGCCCAAAGTGGAACATTTCTTACTGAAACAAGATTTTTCGCAGGACAGTACGTAACCATGACCAATGCAACAGACTCGGTTTCTCTATATAATCAGAATTAAGGCCAAGTATTGTGATTTCTTAGTTGCATCTATTGTTTTTTTATCATTTTAAGGTATTTTAGTTAAGGTATGATAGTTTTCTGCAACATTTAGTGGAAAATTAGAAAAAAATTTTACTACTACAAAGTCAGGACATGTAGTATTTTTCATGTTTTTTTGCAGGACACAGCTGCTCAAATCAGGACTGTCCTGCGAAAATAGGGACAGGTGGTAGCCCTAAACCATATATGGTGTGGCCAGTAAGGGGCTATTAGAAATATCACTGGCCCCTCTGACTGCAACTTGAGAAGTACCCTCTGCAGTAATGGAAAGGGAGGGAAGGCGTATAGAAACCTCCATCTCCCGGAGAAGGACAATGCATCTCGCCAGAAAACACCAGGCCTTGATTCTAGCGAGCAGAAACTGGGCAGTTTTGCATTGGATGGGGACACAAATAGGTCCAGCTCAGGGCAGCCCCACCTGTCGAAGAGATCTTCGACGATGGAGGGAAGATGTTCCCACTCGTGTGCCTTGGATTGGGAACAGCTTAGGCTGTCAGCTAAGGTATTCTGGATGACTGGAACATGCATAGCAGTCAGGTCCAGGTGATGTTCTATGGCCCAACACCAAACTCTCATGGCCTCCCTTCAGAGGGGATAAGAAAGGGTACCCTCCTGCTTGTTTATGTAAAAGACCACTGACATATTGTCTGTTTGGATCAAAAAAGGGCCTGGGAGTAGGTTCGTCTGAAAGGCCTGAAGAGCATATAGGATCACATGCATCTCCAAAACTGATGTGGAGACACTGCTCCAGCGGGGACCAGGACCCCTGAGTCTGGTGGTCTGCCAGACGGGTGCCCCAGCCCTGGCCTGACACATCCGTGGCCAGGATCTGTCGAGGTGACTCCAACCGAAACTGGACCCCTTTGGAGAGAGACTGGAGGGGTTCAACCACCACGTCAAAGTTTGCTGCACTGAGTTGGATACCGATACCGGTTGATCCAGATCATCTGTGCACTGATCCCATTGAATCTAAAGGTTCCATTGAGCTACCCTCATGTGCAGGAGAGCCAGAGGAACCATTGCAATGGCCACTGTCATATGTCCCAGTAGTCTTAGAAAAGTTTTGACTGGAACCTGGCGAGACAATGAGACCAGTTGAGCCTGTGCCTGAAGGCATTCTGCCCTGTCCAGGGGAAGAAAAGCTTTGCCTTGGGCGGTGTCCAAGATTGCCCCAATGTATTGAAGTCTTTGACTTGGCCAAGGAGAGGATTTAGGGAGGCTGAGAGTTACCCCCAGATCCTGAAACAGAGTGAAAGTGGCCTCCATGGTTCTGAGCAATTGCTCCTTGGTGGGATTTGTCAGAAGCTAGTCGCCTAGATAAGGGAAGACATAATGACCTTCCCTCCTTAGGGTTGCCACCACTACTGCAAGGCACTCTGTAAAGACTTGTGGGGCCAATAACAGGCTGAACGGAAGAGCCTGAAACTTCTAGTGGATTCCTTGAAATTCTGCTCCAACCCTCTCCTTAGAGAAAGAAACAATCCCCCACCGAGTCCCTGCTGGGGAAGGAGGGTCGGGTAAGGAGTCAGGCAGAAGAGCTGGGGACAGGCAACACAGCCTGGGAGGTCCTGGGAGCTCTGGGGGCCAAACCTCCCCTGACTTGGGAAGTAGCCTTTCTCTTAAAGGCACTTTAGGACCCTCCTGCCCTGACCGGGCACTCTCCTCTGTGGCGTGGCTCACTCTGAAGCCACCACCCACCAGATCCTCTCCTCAGCTCACCCAGAACCCTCCCACCTTAACTGGGCACTCCCCTCTGCAGTGCGGCTCACTCTGAAGCCCCCACCACTTGGATCCTCTCCTCAGCTCACCCAGAATCCTCCTGCCTTGACCAGGCACTCTCCTCTGCGGTGCAGCTCACTCTGAAGCCCCCACCATCCGGATCCTCTCCTCAGCTCACCCAGAATCCTCCTGCCCTGACTGGGCACTCTCCTCTGTGGTGCAGCTCACTCTGAAGCCACTGCCTACTGGATCCTCTCCTCAGCTCACCCAGAACCCTCCCGCCCTGACCGGACGCTCTCCTCTGCGGTGCGACTCACTCTGAAGCCGCTCCCTGCTAGATCCTCTCCTCAGCTTGCCCAGAACCCTCCCACTCTGACCGGGCGCTCTCCTCTGCAGTGCGGCTCACTCTGAAGCTGCTGCTTGCCGGATCCTCTCCTCAGCTCGCCAAGAACCCTCCCGCCCAGACAGGGCACTCTCCTTTGTGGTGTGGCTCACTCTGAAGCTGCCGCATGGCGGATCCTCTCCTCAGCTCGCCCAGAACCCTCCCGCCCTGAAAGGGTACGCTCCTCTGCAGTGCATCTCACACTGAAGCCACCGCCTGCCTGATCCTCTCACCTCGTCCAGAACCCTCCCGCCCTGACTGGATGCTCTCCTCAGCGGTGCACCTCACTCTGAAGCCGCCGCTTGGCGGATCCTCTCCTCAGCTTGCCCAGAACCCTCTGACCCTGACCAGGTGCTTTCCTCTGCACTGTGGCTCACTCTGAAGCTGCTGCCTGCCAAATCCTCTCCTCAGCTCACTCAGAACCCTCCAGCCCTGACCAGACGCTCTCCTCTGTGATGCGGCTCACTCTGAAGCCGCCAACCGCTGGATCCTCTCCTCAGCTAGCCCAGAATCCTCCTGACCTGACCGGGCGCTCTCTTCTACGGTGCGGCTCACTCTGAAGCCGCCATCCACTGAATCCTCTCCTCAGCTCACCCAGGTATGCCTCCTCAGCTGCATTTTCAAGTTCGGCACCTTTCTCCACTGGCGCTCTGATTGGACTTCTCTCCCACGGCTCCAAGGACTGGCTTCTACCACAAATTTTGTGGCTTTTTAACTTAGTCATTCTGTATCTGCTTTCTTGATTTTAAACCTATTTAACTGTAATATAACTAGAATCTGTTGTGGTATTTTGATGCTTTAACTACCCTGTATACAGGACTTGATTTTTGGATTGTGTTTTACTGCATGCTCCTCTAACCCTGTTTAAACATTATACCTAATCTCCCTGCCTCTCTGATTTCTCCCACTTCTCTGAGCCTCAGCTCTCGTCCGCTGACCCCCCTCCCCCCAGGCAACACTAGCAAATCCCTCTGACAGTCTCCAGCCCCCTGCTGCTCTCCTTCTATTCTCATGCCCAACCCTCACTGCTGTTTCAACCTTCCTCTCAACTGCTGTGCTTTAAATTAATCTGTCTCTCCCTTTTCTTTCCCCAGAACCCTCCTGCCCTGACCAGATGCTCTCCTCTGCGATACGGCTCACTCTGAAGCCACCGCCCACCAGATCCTCTCCTCAGCTCGCCCAGGTACGCCACCTCAGCTGCATTTTCAAGTTTGCACCTTTTTCCACTAGCGCTCTGATGAGACTGCTCTCCAGCGGCTCCCAGGACCGGCTTCTACCACAAATTTCCTCTCACTCGCTCACCCACCCCCGCCCCAACACTCTTCAAACGGGCTTCCTGCACTGACTGCTCCGCCCCAGCGAGCCATCCATCCAATTAGAATTACAACCAGCAGCCTGTACTTTTTAAAGGGTCCTCGCTACTAACTTCTTTCTGGTTTGATGGTATTTTCACTGTCTTTTCCTAGCTCACAGTTTAACTCCGCCTTGCACTCTTCTTCTACTCCCTCATCACACATCCCAGGCCTCCCTCTCACTCACTATTTGAATGAACCATCGCCCCTCAGCAATAATAATTGAACTGCTCACACTCCTACTCTAAACCAAACAACTATTCAATCCCCTCTCAGGGCAGTACAGCCCTGTATGATGGCATGCCTCACAGTCTTGCTACTGCCTCTTCTTTTTCCTTCCTGCCCCAAGTGGAAAATCCCCTCCCACTCCTCTCTACCACTCTGCCACAACCTCGCAATCACTCCTCCCACACTCTGCCTTTCCCACCCTCTCGCCCCTTTGCATACTACCTTAGCCTGGCTCTCCTTGCCTTCGCCCTCCACCTCCTCCCATCCATATTCAACTTCTCATCCCTTAAACTGTGGTCCATCTTTCGCATCACTACATTCCGCTTCCCCTACCCAGGGTTACAACACAAACAAACTTTGCCTCCTTCTTGAATGCTCCCTGCTAAGTTCACAAAGTTTTCTTATGACACCTCATGATGATTAAATCCCTTAAACTATCCATCCTTTCTTATAACAGACACAGGAGACTCCTCCTCCTTCTCATCTCAGGGTCCATCCACCCCAACACCAGACCTACTCCGGCAGACACTGTCAACAACCCTTTACCCCCAGACACTCTAGGCAGCTCAAAATTGTGCACCTTAACATCCAAAGCTTATTATCTAAAAGGCTTCTGCTAGAATCTTGGCTATCCTCCAACTCATTCGATGTCACTGCCCTCACTGAAACCTGGCTCACCAACAAGATCCCCTCTAGTGAATTACCCTTTGACGGATACTCCCTTTTCAGGAAGGACAGACACAGCAAAAGAGGAGGTGGTTGCCTACTCTGGATTGCTAGCCACCTCTCCACCATGGAACTTGATCTACCTCTTGCTACCCCTATCCTCGAATCCCTTTCAATCAGCATCCTTCTTGGAAACAACAAGATAATCACCATCAGTGTCACCTACCTTCCCCCTAGCACCCCACCTAAAGATCTTGCAAGCCTTTCTTGACCTCAAGAACTCTCTTTCCCTTGGAAGGGAATGGATAATCCTTGGCAATTTCAATCTCAACTGGCTGTCATCGCAGCCCTACACACCCAGAGAATCCATCAGCAGCCTTGGTCTCCACCAGATCGTTACCTCCCGCACATACACATCAACTACAGAACTGGTTATGAATCTTTTCTTGATTGGATCCTTGTTTCTCACACTTTCCATGTCATCCCCTCCGGGTACTGCCTGATTCTGCCTGATTGTATTAGTGACCGCAATGCTGTCTACTGCTGCTGGTCTGTAAAAAAACATCACCATGAGCACAAATTCATCTATACCAGGCAATTTAAAAAAACTCAGTCCTACTGAGTTTTCTTATGCTGCCGCAGCCACTGATTGGTCCTGCACTGAATTAATTAAGGACATTGATGTGGCCCTTGAGGAGTTCTGCAACAAATTTCTTGCCATATGTGACTCTCTTTCCAGTTAAAAAAAAATCAGGGTAAAAGGTCACAGCCATGAATGGATCACCTCTGACATCCGGAAACTCATGAGGGAAAGAGACAAGGCATGGGCCAACTACAAGAAACAGAAGCTCCCCCACTTCTTGCAGCACTACAAAACCTTTTGCAACTGTTGTAAGTCTGCAGTTTGAGCTGCTAAAGTTAACTTCCTTACTGAAAAACAGTGAAGCTTGCGGGGTAACCCCAAGCACACATGGAACATCCTCAATGACCTCATTGGAAGAGGGCATTACAATGAGCAAATCAGCCTCTCCCCCTGTGGAAAAGTAGTTTTGGATTCCCTGAAAGTCTCAGCACTTTTTAATCACCACTTTGGCGATCTGGACAAGTACAAGCCCAACCTTCCTCCTGCCCTCACTCAGGTCGCCCTGCCCCACTCCATCCGCACCCTAGTTTCTACTTTCGCTACCTCTCTCATTCCAGGGTAGCTAAACTTATCAGAACAAATTACCCCAGACCCTGCATTGGCCATACAACATAGACTACGGGGTCCTTAAACAGATTTGCGAATCCCTTGCCATCCCCCTCACCAACATTTTCAACTACTCCCTCTGCTCTGGCTCTCTCCCTCTTAATTGGAAATGTGTCACTATCAAACCCCTTCATAAATCTGGTCATAAAGATGACATCAACAACTATAGATCCATCTCCCTCCTTGCCCCCTTTCCAAAATCTTGGAAAAAATTGTCCATATGCAAACCATCGGGTTCCTCAAGGAATATGACCTACCGAGGCTCAACATGGTTTTAGAGCTTCCGACGATGGCCTCTATACTGGGTCAGTCTTCGCTGACCTCACCAAAGCGTCTGACCTCGTCGATGACAATGTCCTTCTCACCACCCTGACTAGTTTACACTTCTCTACAGACGTCATAAACTGGTTACGTAACTGTCTCAGTCATAGGACTCATCAAACCATTAAAAGCGGCGTCCTCTCTAACTCCTGCCCCATAAAATATGGAGTACCCCAAGGGTCCATCCTGGGTTCTCTTCTATTTACCCTTGTTGTCAACTCCCTCCCTGAAATCTGCTTAAACAGTGAACTCATCTTGTATGCTGACGATGTTGTCCTTTTCTGCAAGGACAAGGAACCCTCATCCTTATGTGACAAGCTGTAACAGGACTTTCTCTCACTCCACTCCTGGCTCTCATCTCAAGGGCTTGTATTTAACACACAAAAAAATCCAAAACCATGGTCTTCTTCCAGCCCTCAGAAACCGACTTCTTTTGATTTCACCCTACTACATGACAATGACAGTAACCAAATAGAGAGAGTAAACAAATTCAAATACCTTGGCCTGCACCTTGACTGCCACTTAAACTTTGATTCCCACATTAACCATTTGATCAAGAAAGCCCACCAAAGGATTGGCATGCTCTACAGGGCAAGACCTTTCCTCACCACTGAATTGAAGATCCTCCTAGCTACCAGTTTCTTACTTTTTTGTCTATGGCGCTCTTGTCTACTTCCCGCCCCTTACTCAGGGTAGTATTAATAAGCTCCAGACCAACTATAATAACATTATCCACTTTGTTTCAGGGCTCCCCAGATGCACTCACCACTGCGACTTCTACAGACTATTCAGCTGGCTCCCCCTTGAAGACAGACTCAATAGCAAAATCATAACTTTTTTTCACAAGCTATCCCTTGGCCTCCTCCCATGCAGCATCGAATCCCTCTTCCCTAAGTCGGCTCCCTCTCGGTCTACCAGACGCTCCTCCTCTCTCATTCTCCGTCCCTTTCTGTCTCTCTTCCCACAGACAAAACACCCTCTCCTACAAAGGTGCTAAACTCTTCAACAACCTCTCCCCTACTCTCATCCACTGTCAAACCACCTCCTCCTTTAAGTATGACTTAAGGAAACACTTCTTCATGTCCTTTTCCTGCAAATGTCCTCTTGCTTGACTGACCCCCTATCTGGGGCCTATCTCTCAGGTCCCTCCTCCTTTCTAAAACTCTCTAAAAATGTCATTTGACACTTTCTTCTTCCATGGGATAATCCTTACTCTCAATACAGTCTCCTACTTCCCCAGTTACTTCATCCCCTATTAGCACTTCCTTTTACCACTGCACTTCAAACATTATTTTGTTTTTAGATACTTTGAACTGTCTTGGTTTCATGTTTCTTGTATTACCTAACTGTTAAGCCTTGATTGTTGAACTGTATTTTATTATGAATTGTTTTGTTTGTCCAAAACTGGACACTTGTGACAACAGGCAACCTTTGCTCACATGCCTTTCCAGTATAATTAATAAACTGAACTGAACACTTCTGGGCTATTGTCCTCTGGGTGGCTGCTTGGAGTTGTGACGAACGGACTGCCGCCAGGACGATTTAGACTGAGATCACTACAAAGATTGAACCAAACGTAGATTATATTTTGGAAATCCTCACCAAACAAAATAAGACTTCTAAAAGGGGCATCTAGAATCTTAGACTGGACATCCAGTGCAAAACCGGAGACTCTAAGTCAGGAATAGCGACAAAGACAAACTCCTATAGCTGCAGCTCTGTCTGCAGAGTCCGCCGAGTTGTAAGAGGCTCGGACAATGCGAGTCCCAACATTCGAACCTGCTTTTGAGAAGGTGTAACAGTTCAGCCTTTCCAGGAAGATCAGGCTGAGTTTGTGCCACCTCCAAAGCTTTCTCCCACAGGGCATTCTATAATTGGACAATGTGGGCTAGAACGTTTAGAGAACAGATAGTGCAAGTAGCAGAGGAATATACCTTCTTACCAAAATGGTCTATCTGCCTGGAGTTCTTGTCGGGAAGGCTGAGTGCTAAGGTGTCAGGGCCACTTAGAGTGGTCATGGGCCATGTTAATTATGACAGAATCAGCCTCTGGGTGCTCCCAATAAAAAGGTTCATCCCACAAAGCATTATACAGGTGATCTGCCTTCTTAGAAATCGCCGGTGTAGTAGATGGGTGTTTCCAAGCAGCCCTATTGACATCCTTGAAGGAGTCAATAAGGGGAGGAACTACTAAGGGCAATGACTCCTTTTTACAGAAGAAAGCAGCAAGCCAATGTCACTCAGGGTCCACTTCTTCCGTGTCCCAACCCATAAGGGACTGGATGTGCCTCATCACATCCATAAAAGCAGGGTCATCTGGAGGAGACCGAGGGGCGTCCTTGAGCTCCTCTAGTTCTGATGGAAGGTCAGAGTCCCCAGATTCATCATAAGAAGAGCAGAAGTAATATCCCCCGACTTGCCTGACTCCAGAGAGGAAGAGGTTGAGTGATGATGCTTTTGCCGGTGGGACCTTGGCCAACCAGCGCCAACTCCATCTGGCTGTGGGGTACACTCCTTAGGAGGTGGTGCTGAGGCCTTCCTAGGGGGAACCTGCTCCTCAGCTGGACTGGATTGAGGGTCCCTAGGAGTTGGGGTTGGGGGCTCCTTCGGGGCCTCCTTATCTTTTAAGTATGCCCACCAGGCAGTAAAAAGAGCATGAAGGTCTGTGGACTGGTTCTGAGGCTGAATCAGGGGAGCTGGCTGAGAAGGCACAGGCATCAGTTCCTTAGGCTGCGGTAACCCTGGCGTCGGTTCCACTAGCGTCAGGTTAGCGGGCGTTGGTCCTTGGGGCAAAGTGAGCACATGCCCCTGGCATCGCTTGGAGGCATCGGTTCCTGATGTCTGGACCAACTTAGCAGACATCTTGACCGGTAGGGCAACGGAGAAAGACCCGCCACCCGAGGAGGACCAGGTTGAGCCACCTGGCTGAGAACCTGCCTGCTGTAAGGGCCTGAGCTTCAGGGGTGGAGAGGCTGGGGATGAAGTCCTGAGCCCTGAAGAACCATAACCCAAGATGGTGAGGAGGGCAGGTGGTTTAAACACTGGGAGCCCAGCGGGAGAGAGGGCTGCTGAAGTGGATGAGGCCAACCTCCCACAGGAGGAAGACCCAGGATCGGTTCTCGATTTCGTGGGGACCTAGAGCAGGAAGTTGACCAGGGTTTGTCCCTATGCTTCTGCTGGTGTTTGTGCTTTCTACTCGATTTCTTCTCCTTCTCCATCACTGAAAGTCTCTGCTGCAGCAGGAAGGCATCTAGGGTCTTCTGGCGGTGAAGTCTGGTGCACTGGTTAAAATCTTGGCAGTGCTGGCAGGCTTCAGTATTGTGGTCCAGGCCTAGGCACAGCAGACAAGAAGTGTGGCTGTCCTTGTGGGGAAACTGCCTGCCACATGCACACTTGGTCCGCTGCCACTCCAAGGAGGAGGATGGAGAAGAAGACATGCAAGAAAAAAGGCTGAAAAAGAAGATTTTTTAGTAAAATAATAAAGCATGGGTAAACGAGGCTAAAATGGCAGTTGACTATAGCAGAAGGCGTCCGTGTAGGTCCGACTTGCGCGGGTTGACGGCAGGAAAAGAGCTGAGGTTGGGCTGGGGGACTGCACCTTTTATACCACAGGCGGACGCTGAGGGAGGGCTGATGTCAGGGGGTGGTCCCCCACTGTTATACTGCTAGCTAGAAGTTTTCCATGGGATCCTGGCACCTGCCATGCTACCTGCTAGAGGAGCCCCCTCGAAGTGAGATCACTGGCTATGGAGACTCCAGCTCTAAGAAGATTTCCACACTTTCATGGGACATCAGCAATACTACTTCATCCATAAAGACCACTCCCCTGCCCATCCTTGGCAGATAGCAGGTGCACCGGTGATGACAGGTAAGTCACACAGTATGGTTCCACAGAACTCCATCATTCTCATTTTGACCTTTTGATGACTAGCTGGCACTGAAGTTTAATCATTTTCTTCTTGAGAGACTTACAGTGGTGGCCTAGATAGACATCTTGACGGGGCCTAAACAATTAAAAAAGGGTTCAATGAAGGTCCGTCCACACAATTTTGTTTCCACAGTGGCATGGACGAAAAAAAAGGCTCTTCCCCACATGACGCCATGGAAAGGAAATGAAAGGAAAGGAAAAGGAAAGGAAAGGAAAGGAAAGGAAAGACCTTAAAGGAACCATAAACCTTGCTGTCTACATTTTTTAACATAAATGGTAATTTAGGCATGTGTGAAGTCTATATAAAAGTGAATACTGAGTGGGAAAACGGCAGCATTAACAAGAGACCTTAAATAAGAATAAATTAGACTATTTAAAAACAAACATACAAAACAGTGAAGTGAATTACTGAACAGACTTCACACATGCTCAGATTTGCAATTATATTTAGAAAATATAAACAGGATTTATGTTCACTTTATGGCTGGCTGCTAGTTCTATTACAATGCCCCAAACTAAAATATTTAACCTTTCCTTTTCCAGTCAGTTTGGGCCAAGTATAATGGTGCTAACAGGTTCCCCAATAACTGAAAGATATCCTGAGCCTATTATCGTGATGTCTGTAGTCATAACTAGTTACAACACTAGGAATCACTATATGTTAAATAAGTATCAAATTGATAGGATTAAACACTAAACAGGATTTAATGAAAGTTACAGACTGACATACTGAGACATGACAGAACCTGTCGCTGAGCTCCTCTGTACCTTACATTTTCTTAGGATGTGCCAGTTTTTAAGGAGGGGTAGCTAGAAGTCCATTGAGGAATATTACATTTTTCTACCCCTTAGCAAATTACTTGAAATCAACATAGTGCGAACAATGAAGAAAGGCCATCAAGCAGTGCCAGTGGAGAAGAAGGTTGCACACTTGCCTCTGAGACTGGAAGATCTGAAGGATGTGGGTTCTAGCCCCACATCAGAAATTTCAGGTAAATCCCAATATAGACACAGTAGTGAAGCATGGGGAGGGCTGCACTCCTGAGGTGCCATCTTTTGGATGTGACGTTAAACTGTCCCATCTGCCTGTTCTGATGGTTGTACCTCTCAACTATCCCTGATTTTCAGGGACGTCCCTGATTTTGCCGCAGATATTTCCTCTGTCTCTTGTAAAATTTGTCTTCTTGTGACAGAACAGTGGGGATTAAAAGCACAAAATAATGTCAAACATTAAAGTAACAGACTGGTTATTCTTCAGAAAATGCATCTCAACACAAATCCCTTTATTCTATTAGCTTGCTGAGAAAATAGTACCAGATTTTAAGACGAGTCCCTGAATTGGGGTCTTTGTCCCTGATTTTTTTAAGCCTTGTCCCTGATTCATGAGGCAAGAGGTTTAGAGGTATGCAGGTGGGTGCTAAAGATTCCATGAAACTTCTCTAAAGCTTAACCTGATTCAGTATGTCACTTTGCACATGTATCCCACACCCCCTCCAAGGACAAGGCTGAAATTAGGCAGAATTGCCTAGCCCTCATTTCCCTGTCACAATAAGAAAACTAAACTAAATGGAATATGTTTGTGGGCCTGACTAAGGTGTATGATCTGGCTGATCAGGAGGCAGTATACTGCAGTGGTTTAAGACTGTGATCTGCAAACCTGGAGACCTGGGTTTGAATCCCACAGCCCCTACTTGCGTACTGTGTGACCCTGAGCAAGTCACTTAACTTCCTTGTGCTCCCAGGTTGCACCTGGAATCAAGCTTCGGCTCACTGTGCCTCTCCTGGTTAAACAATTTTCCCTTCTCCCCTCTGCCTGATCATGCATTTTATTACAGGTATTGTGTGTTTTTGTTCGGCAACAATATCTCTGGGATTCTTAGTTATGGATGTAGTTACACCAGAGTTCAGTATTAGGTAAGTATTAGGCAATCTGTTGTATTCTCTGTTCAACAGGAACTGCCTTTTTGCCACCAAAGTAACACCTTGTTATCTGCTGGTAACCTCATCAACAACAGCAGGTAAAACCACTCCACTGATATTTCCTAATAGTATGTGAAGAGTTTAATAGAATACTTAAATGGTTAAATACAAAATTCTTGCTCAATTGTAAGGAACTAAGTTTTGTTTATTTTTGGGTCCAGACCATGAATTGGTCACTTTACAGATTCATGACAAGGATGACGTTTCCCTTGAGGCCACTGAGCTGCAAGCCTGGGAACCTGGGTTTGAATCCCACCACCCCACTTGCATACTGTGTGACCCTGAGCACTTAACTTCCTTGTGCTCCCAGGTTGCACATGGAAACAAGCTCCAGCTTAGTGTGCCTTTCCTGACTAAACAATTCCCCCTTCCCCTTCCTTGAGGCAGCTAAGTCATTTAAATATATTGTGGGGGGGGTCCTGGATTCTTGTTTAGCTTATGCAGACCGAAGAATGCTGCTAATTTATGTAAAACAAAAAATCTGAAGCTTGGAACTATATGCAGATTAAACAGGATTTGGCTAGTGCCAACAATGCTGGTCGTTTCTTTAAGCTGTTATGATTGTTAATTTTTATGACTTTTTCAACATTGTGTGTAGATATGTTGGTATAAGAGTCATAGCACACTACTGTAAGTTTTTACATTTTTAGCGGGTCTTACTGTGGCACCAGTCTCACTTTTATAATTTGAGGACTGCATCCATCCTCACTTTTACAGTTTTATGTTATACAGTGCCCAGAGGGAAAGGGTGCAGGAAACTGTACCAATATGAAGAAACATTCATACTGACATTTCAATTGTAAGTGGCATCAGTCTTATCAATAACAAAGCAACCATAAAAGCAATAAATGGCAAATTAAAGGCAAGGGGACTGTGTCATAAATATGGGGTCAAATGAAATTTTGACACAGCAGCACTTCCTTTTACTATCACTCCCCACATATACACAGTATGCCAGTATCAATAAACTACGATACAAACACTTTATTCAATTTACATTAAATTTAATTAACCTGTAAAGATGAAAACTGCATACCTTGTTGTGACAAGGTACCTTTGTAAATGAGCCTATGGCTCAAATGTTTTCCAAACTGCTGTCTAAATAAATAAATAAATAATATATATATATAATGTCATTTTATATTGCAGGTATTACAATTATCCATTAAAATAAATACTACAGATTTCTCAGATACACTTAAAATTTAACAGAATATGGTTATAAATAATGAAAAATTACTGTAAATACCTCAATTAATTCAATTTCAAACAGAGTCTGCACAGGGCTGAGGTGCACCGACAAAGCCAAAGACAGACAGCCAGCCCGGTGGTGCTGAGGGTTGAGGCACAGGACGCCACACCTTGCGTCACGCCCGCAACCCAAGTTCGGGAATGAGCCGAGGGGGTCTGCAGGGGAGAGACAGGATCGAGTGTCCAGAGGACTGCTCTCCTCTCTCAGGGAGGGAGGGAGGGAGGGACTGCCATCCCACTCGTTGATCACCCTCTACCGATGGCTGGATGGCAATACGGGTTGGGAGGCACGCTGCCAACACACATCGGTGGGGAGGTGGGAGGGAGAAAACCAAGGAGGAAAATGGAGCTGACAGGCTTCGTGATGGCCCCACTAGCACCCATCCCATCCCCCTGGAATCTGGATGTTGATCTCCGATGGGAGGGGAAATTCAATGCCCCTCATCTTGGCCCTGTCATCGAGGGGGGGGTCACCAGGAGGGGTAGGCGGGGACCGGTGGGGCCAGAGACTGAATCCCTCCGAGGAAGGGGGGGGGGGCTGCCTGCCAGGCTCTCAGGGAAAAATAAGTAATAGAAAAAACAAAACAAAGCCAGAGACAGAGAAAATCAGGAAGCCCTGCACTCACCACCCAAGATAAAGACAGCTGCTCAGTTCGGTTTCAATAAAGTGCTGATTTTATTCAGTGCCAGTGCCAAACAAACAATTAATGCACGTCTCCTGTTGTGTTTCAAAAACAAAACTTTCTTTGTCAAAGGATCCTTTGGGGAAGGAAATTTTGTTTTCCAAAACACATCAGGAGACATGCGTTACCTGTTTGTCTGGCACCGAATAAAATCAGCACTTTATTGAAACCTCAAATAATTCATTTGAAAAGCTAAAAAACATATTGGCAGTATTATTACAATTTCATATGAAAATCCCCCAGAGGATTATAACCAGATATTTATTGAATTTTGTTGACCCGGTAGGCCCACTGAGACTAGAAGTCCCTTTTTCAGGGGCGACCGGCGGGGGAATGCAGATGGTAACCAACTGAAATTGAACCAGATTAAGCTGTTGGTGGTACTTTTTTAGTGAAGTTTAGGTTTAGTGCAGATTATCTTTAAACACGTAAAACAATGTTCCCTCATTTTTTTGTTTAGGAAAATAAGTTATGGTAATCAATAATTTCTAAATTCAAGACAACAGTGAACCTAGTAAAGTAGTCAGTAAAAGTTTAAGACACTGGATTAGATGCCCCTCAAAGACATTATGAGCTCAGTGCCAGAATCCTAGGCTGTTATACAGCTCGAGACACCATTCAAACTTATTGTGACTCAACAACAGGGGTATCAGAAAACATGCACAAAAACAAATATCTAGAGACAACTGCCACATAGATGTGGGGGGAGAAGGTATTCATTCAACTATGTTACTTTAGTCCTACTGATTACTTACAACTCCAGGATTAACAAAGGAATCCAGAAGATTACTGGAGTTCTTTGTTATTGTTACTTTATAAGTTTGGTTCACTTTAGGCTTAGCTGCTTTTCTTACAATCCATGCAATTCAATTTAGTTTTGTGATGCTCCTTAGAAATGAATTTATTGAGGATGCATTCATAAGCTAGAACCATCACTGAAAAGCCTTTTGACTGCGAGGAGTGAGAGAGCTGTAAGACAGTTTTCAGGATGGAAGTATGCCCAGGTGGAGGGGATAACATCATAAAAAAAAGCAACAACGATGGTGGTAGTGACAGCGAGTGACTCCTGAGAATGCAGCCAAAAAGACCCCAATGACAAGAGCAGCAGTATGTGAATATCCCAGCCGAACTCTGAGCTTAAGGCAGTTTTCATGACTGTGAGAATGGTACCACCCCTAGCCCAACTGAGGTGCACTGCTGTGTGAACTACTGGCATGCCCAAGCGTGTTCACAACAATTTTGTGGCCATGTTCTGAAGACATTCTCCATTTGCTCACGTGAATGTGCCTCATGCAAGGTTGGCAGCGCAACCAATGACGTGTTTCTGACAGCAACAGCAGCTAATGACAAGCAACTGCATCCATTCGTTTTGATGCTTTTTTTTCCCAATTGTTTAACCAGGAGTAGCACACTAAGCTGAAAGCTTGTTTACAGGTGTGACTTGGGAGCACAGGGAAGTTAAGTGACTTGATCAGGGTCACACAATATGCAAGTGGGGGGCTGTGGGATTCAAACCCAGGTCTCCAGATTTGCAGCTCTGAGCCTTAAACCACTATGCTATGCTGCTTCCATATGCTGCTTATGTTCTAGACCCCAAATAAATTCCAGTAGCACAGCTGTAAAACACTTCCTTTTTCTAGTCGCAATAGGAACTGCTCTGCCGTATACACCAGGGCCCAGATATTCAAAAGAGTTGAGCCATGCGCAAAACAGTTGAGCCATGCGCAACAGGGTTGCACCTGCGCAAGTCCAAAATTGCGCCATTCTGCGATATTCAGCAGGAGGCAGTTGCGCCCCCAAAATCATGCTGAGCAACTGCGCAATGATAATGAAGGCATGTGCAACCGAAGGGGGAGGAACCATGCATAACTGGAGCAGTGTGATATTCAACAACTTGCGCAATGCGCAACAGGGGAGCAAGCGGAAGTTGTGCCATAGCGGAACTGAGCCAAAATAAAAAGGAGCAAGGGAGAGGCACAAGAACGCTACAGGGAAGCCACATGAGGCAGAATTCTAGCCAGGCAGACGGGGCAGGAGGGACAAACAAGGCAGGCCAGGGAAAGGGCACCCTGAACACCCAGGCACAGGGAAGGTGTGGGGAGCCACAGCCAGTGCAGAAGGGGGAAGTGCCACACAGCACAGAGGCCACCACAGGCAGGTGTTCCCAGTGCAGGGGAAGTAGCATGGAGGACAGCAGGGGGAATACAGTAACAGCTGCCAGGGGGGTGAACACAAGCCAGGGACATGGCCAGTGCCACCTTCCAGATGGAGGCCGTTATGAGGGGGGTGAGAAGGCGGGCGGCAGGGGGGCGTGGCCGTGGAAGGGCCCGTCGGCAGTATGCCCCCAACAGGCAGTACTGAGCCCACACCAGCTTCAAGCTGTACACTGATACTGAGATTGTGGGCCAGTACCGCCTGAATAGGGCAATTCTGAGGCAGCTCTGTGAGCTGTGCAGTGATGTGATGTAGGCACCCACACAACAGAGCCATGCCCTGTCAGTGGAGACTAAAGTAACAGCCTACATGTGCTTGCTCGCCACGGGGACCTTCCAGAGACCAACTGGGGACACCACAGGCATAGCAGTTGGCCACGTCCGCCACCTCACCCAATTCCTCAGCGCACTGCTGCCACATGCTGGGTACATCCATTTCCCCAGCACACCGGCCCGAGTGCACAGTAAACATACAGGAGTTCAACAGGGTAGCACGTATGCCTGGCGTGCTAGGGGCAACAGCTGCACCCATGGGGCCATACGCGCACCACCTGGCCCCGAGGGGGCTGCATACATCAATCACAAGGGCAATGCCAGCATCAACTGCCAGGTGGTGTGCGATGCCAGGGGGCACATAATCAATGTCTGTGCCATGCACCCCGGGGGAGCACATGATGCCTTCATCATGCACCAGTCAGCACTGTGCCACAGATTCGAGAGTGGGGACATCCCCACTGGCCACCTAGTGGTTGAGTATGCAAACCACATGGACAATCATAGGGCCTGGGGGGGCATGGCCAGAGGTGACATGGGTAGTAGCCACGCTGCCCGGGGCAGAGGCGATGCTGATCACCAAACTAACCTCCACCCTCTACACGCAGGTGACAGTGGATACCCTCCGTCCCAGGCTGCTCACACCCTACTGGCAGCCCGTGACCCCATCGCAGCAACGCTACAATGAGGCACACGCCACCACACGTAATGTCATCGAGCGGGTGTTCGGGATGCTGAAGGCATGTTTCCGTTACCTGGACACCTCTGGCAGTGCCCTACAGTACAGCCCCTCAAAGGCCTGTGGGCTATTCCAGGCCTGTTGCATCCTGCACAACATGGCCAACGAATGTGGGATAGCCGTACAGGTTGAAGAGGGGGACAGTGATGGGGACGATGAGGACGCCAGTGACGATGGTGATGGGCAGCCCCCCCTTGGGCGACGGGACACCCGACTGATCCGGCTGGCACAGCTGCACCGGGACACCATCACGGAGGAGCACTTCAGCCAACCCAGGTAAGTCATTGGGCCATGTGCAACCACCAGTGGCTAAGGCACAACCCACAAACACGCATGGACACACACCAGGGGTGCATGCCGTCAAGGGAAGTGGCAGGGCACAGAAGCACACACACAACCAGGGATGTGTGAGGATTAACATGCCATGCGGACGGACACACACACACACACACACACACAACGCACCAAACGTGCACAGAGGGCAGGAGGCACATCAACCCAGAACTCCAACCCTAGCCACACATATGTCCACAGGCCACCATGCCCACTGCCTGTCCATGTGCGTGTGTCAGATGCTGAGCACCATTGCACATTGGTGTACAGCGCAATGCAGGCATCATCATGCACACGCAACTGCAGACAGCAGCCGGGAGGGTGCGCAGGTGGACTGTGTGTCCGTGTGCAGGGCCGGGTACCCACCCGTGCACTGCCCACTGAAACACACAATGCAGACAGGGCAGCACCAGACAGTAGCCACGCTGGGAGACAGGTCAGTCATGCAACACAGTGCCCCGGCCGCCATGGATGCGTGGGCGACCCCGCCGAGATCCACCAGCACTGACAGGCTGACCACTGGCCTCATGGGGTGGCACCAATGGTCCCCCAGGGGTTCCACTGCGTGAACGCGACCGTGCTCGCACAGGGGTCTGCAGCACACCGAACATGCCTGCGCCAGGAGTGCTCGGGATGCCCACAGCTGAACCTGGTGTCGACAGGGAGGGAGTCGCACGACGCCAGGAACGGGGGGTGGACAGTGCACTGCGTGGTGTCCGTGATGCATGGGCACCTGACTGTGTGCCCATTGTGGCTATGACAGCAGTGAATGCCTGTGCATGCCTGTCAATGGCAGCGGTCATATCCTCCAGCAAACGGTCCATCCCTGCCAGGATCAGAGTGGTGTCCCTGCTGCGACGCTCCTCTGCCTGTTCCAGAGTCACACGCAGTGCATCCACTGACGTCGCAAGCCGCACCTGCTGTTGGACTGATGCATGCAGTAGGCGGGTGTGCTCGTCCAAGAGGTCATCTGCCTCCTCGGCATCCTGTCCCTCAGGGTGTGCGCGGCCCTGATGATCGGCACCCCTTGAGGGTGGGTGCTGCGCATCAGGACCAGGTCTGGGCATGTCCACAGGCGGTGCACAGACGCCGCCGCTGAACCCTGTACCCCCAAGTCCATTGGCTGACTGCTGATGCTGCCCCTCCAGCTGCCGCTCCCCAGGGCTCAGTGGTGCTGCCGCAGTGGCCGCAACAGTCCCACTGTCCTGAACAGACACCAGTGCTGCTCCACTGGTGCTGACAGGCACAGGCTGGGACTGTGCTGACATGCAGGCCTCCACGGCAGCACCACCACAGCCATGGGCGCAAAGTGTCCTGCTGTGTGGCCATCCCGTGGTACACACGTGTCACTGCCCATGACGTTAGCGACATCATCATGGTGATGGACTCTGCACCGGCCCCAGTCACAGCATGCTAGCATCCGTGGACGCCGGCACGCTGGGACACAGGCAGGGCTTCCTCCGCACCTGTTACAATGACATCAGTGTAGACAGCCAGGCGGCCCCACTGTCGCAATGATCCACGTATACCTGTGGAGGTGGATGGGCCCTCCTCCATCTCCAGCTGACTGTCCTCAGTGGACAGGCCCACCACCACTGACCCATGCAGACGCTCAGGATTTGTAAGGGAAAGCAAATTCGCGTTACTGCATGTGACCTACCCTGCCCTCCCCATAGACAGACCATGACTTACCATGCAGTGATGGGCCACCACCCGTCTGGAAGCCACCACCCGGAACACCCTCAATGGCACTGCGCTGCATGCTTCCAGCAAGCCTCTCCTCCTGTGGGGTCAGCTGTACCACCTCCGGCTGTCCCCCACCTGTTGCAGCTTGTGCTGCCCTGATGGCAGCCACCTTCTCCTTTATCCTCCTCCTGTCCGTGCCCATCTTTTCTTGCACTCCTGCACGGGCGTTGGTGGCTGCCATGCAGGTTCACAGCACGTGCCACCTCCTCCCATGCAGCAGCACGGGCATGATGTGCTCCCCGCCATCCACTGAGAAGTGGCTCCTGATCCAGCTAGGCCTCAAACAGGGCTTCGGTCTTGGCCTTGGTAAAGTTAGGCCTCCTCCTCCTCCTCCTCCCACCACTGTGTTCCTCCTCTCCATCAACTTGCTCGGTCATTATGTAGCCTGTAAGAATGGCAGTTGTTACCTGTGACTGTGCAGTCCCATGCATGTCCCTAAATCCACAGTCCACACTCCCAAACAGCATGCAACTCACCAATAGACTGCAGTAACCAACTATGGCCACTGCAGCCCAATGTCGCACTTTTATAGTGCAACCCATGCAAATGAGGCAAGGCGCAACTTTAAGTAGATGCAAACTGCAGTGCTGCGCCATTGAATGGCTGATTAGATGATTTGCATATGATGGCTGAATATCGCGCTGTTGTGCTTTGCGCAATTGTGTTGAACGTGCTGAGCCAATGGCGCAGTTCTGTGACATGTGTAGTACACACCTCACTGCGCATGCCCAGGTTGCTGACGCAGGCGTCTGCCACGCTGATGACATGCTGTACGTGGTAGGCAATGCAGAGCACAACCACCATTGTGCCAGTGGTGCTATAGCGATGGTCACTACATGGCACTGTGGCACTGGGCCATCATAGGCACACTGGGCCAACTGCACGGTAGGTCACTAATGGTGGTGGCACACAGACAGCCAATCGCACTACATGCATTGGGTTCCAATGGCACTGTGCATGTCCATGCGCCAGAGACCCTTGACTCTGTGCCCGACCTTTGCCCCCTAGGTGCCATGTGTCAGGCATGGGTGCACTTCTATCGCGCTGTTCGGTGACAGCACGATAGGGAATGGCAGCGCTGTACCGCGCAGCATCTGCACGTGGGGAGCCACGCTGCAGAGCACCATATTGCCAAATTGAGCAGCAAGCATAGCATGCAGGAGGGCAGCTCAGTGGTCGGCAATAGAGCTGGCTAACCTAGTGGCCATTGTGGAGCCACACCATGGGCCACTGTTCGGGGAGGTGCCCCTGGACAGGTCCAGGACCCAGGTGTGGGAGGAGGTGGCCACTGCACTTGAGGAGGCCACAGGATGGGGGAGGAGCACTGAGCAGTGCTGCCACAGATACGGGGACCTGCGGCGGAGGGAGCCAGAGCTGCTAGTATGCCTGCGGGCACGTGCCAGGAGGGGCACAGTGCCACGGCCAGGTAGGGGTTACGTCAACACACTTTTATCTTCCATATGGGTAACACTGTTGTATGTGTCCAGCACATGGGGAGGGACCATCTGGGGTTGGCTGTGGTGCTGTTATCAGGGTGTGGGGTGGGGTGGGTCTGGCTGGGTGGGATGAGCGCACACCTGGGGGCAGGGGGACTTTGCTACCGGATTGTACTAATGTTCCTCTCTCCATGTTTGCCCCACAGGCCCGGAGGAACGTCGCCATTCCCGTGAACTGCGGCAGCAGGAGGAGCAGAGTGCAGCAAGGCGGGGCGAGGGCCCTCAACGCCCACTGGACTGGCCCGATGAAGGTGAATGCCATACCTCCATGATTACTATTGCATGCTGTGTAACAGGGTGGGCAGCGGGGCATGGCCACCATCCATCGACACCACTGCCATGCACGCGACTTGTTACAGTCAACACTGTCCAGTGGCAATGCATGTCTGGGAGTGCGTCAATGGTGGTACATGTGTGCACCAGGTACTGTACATGGTTGTGCCACTGCCTTTGCACCACATAGCCATGTCACTAAACGGCCACGGTGGTGCTGTGCGTGACTTGGCCGGTGGGTGTGTGCAGCGTTCCGCATGGCTGTATGTGCCTGGGTGGGCAGGTCATGTGGACGTGATCACTGCGGGTGGTCACACACCATCATAGAGGTATGTCCCACGGCCGTATGCCATGCACAGTGGGCGGGCTGTATGGGGTTGTGAATTCACACCTATTGACTGTGCTCCCTTGTCCTAGGTACACACCATCTCCGGGAAATAAGGGAGGCGCTGCGGGAGATACTCCAGGTGGCAAGGGCTTCGCTGGATATCCTCCACAGGATAGACAACACCGGGGTCCTGCAGAGGCACAGAGCTCGATGGAGTCGGAGTGGGGAGAGGCGCTCCCGCTAGGGATCCATCAGTCCCTGTATTCCCCTACCATCCTCGACCCACCCTCACATCCCTCCTTTCCCATCCCATTTGTCCACCCCTGCCCCTACCCACCCCCACCTTGTTTGTGGCCTCCCCAACCTTGTATATATTTTGTACATAGTATTGTAAATAGTTGAATTTTATATGTTTGTTTAATACACAGTTATTTTGATATGAATACTGTGGTGGTCTCTGATTTGCAGCGGGCTATAGGTGCTCAGCTGCAGTAGTGTGCATGGCGTCATGGGTATGTGTGTGTGTCTGTGTGGAGGTGACTATGGTGTGGGGGTAGCTATCAGTCAGTGTCTGTGGTGTGTGTGTTGTGCCCTGTGCACTGGATGACTGTGTGCAGTGGTCCATGGTGCGTGCTCTGTGTCCATGGCGCACCTATCAGCCCGTCCATGGCCTGTGCAGCTGACACACATGCATGTCTGTGACCTGCATGGTCCGCTGGCATGTCAGTGGTGGCAGTCCCTGCAGGGCAGCCACTGTACCCGTCACACTGCTGGGTTGTATCCTGTCACTGGTGTGGTGCATGCCTGCCTCGGGTGACACTGTGGCCTCCACAGTTGTTGTCCCACCTCCATGCTGTGCCTTGTGTGTGTTGCAGGGGATATGCACCACTGTCTGTGACTTGTGCTACGGGCGAATGATGGTGGTGTATGGGTCCATAGTGCCTGCGCAGGGTGGCTGGCACTCCAGTGCCATGGAGGACTGTGGGTTGTGTGTACACAGTTTACATGGGCCCACACTGGGGGCTTGGTTGCCCCACCACTGCGTCCCTGTGTTGTTGTGCCCTTGGGTATGGGTGGGTGTCTGTCCATGCACTGTGTGGCTTCCGGTGTGGTGCATGCTTCCACGCACCACTGTGGGTGTCTGTGCTGGCTGTTGTGGCCAGTGGTGGGTCGGGGTGTGTCACTGGAATACTGTGCAGGGTGCTGTACCACTGGTGGTGGTGTCTGGGGCAAGCCCTGTCCCGTGTGGGGTACCTCATGTGCCGATGCATGGCTGGTCTCTCAGCAGTACCTCGGGGGGACTGTGTGTGGTGGCACTTTGTCTGCCGTTGTTGCATTGCTGTGTGCTGCCACCCGCTGATGGGTGCTCGTGGTGGGGCTGGCTTGCATGGTTCTGTGGTGCACAGGGTTGCATTGTCACAGTGGGGGTGGTGGCATGCATGGGGTTTCCTGCAGTGGTGGTCACTGCTCATGGGGGTGCCTGGGGTCATGGTGCAGGGTGTGCTCTGCATTGGGGGGATGGTGTGGCCACGGGTGGTGGTAGCCGTTGTGTGTGATCACAGCTTGCCGGGAGGTGTGATGGGGCACCATGGCTCGGCTGTGGGTTGTTTGCTTGTCTCCATGGGCCAGTGGTTATTCCAGCCCTCCCCCAGTTGTGCAGTGCATGGGGGGACGATGTCTGTTCTGCTGTGTGTTCCTGTGCCCATCTGTGGCATGGGTGGTGGGCCCCTACCTCCCTGGTTGTGCAGTTGCATTGTTCTGCTGCTGGGGGGCGTCCCTGGTTGCACTATGGTGCCTCTGGACTGCTCAGCTGAACATTCCTTGTTGCGCTATGGTGCATCACATCTGCTCAGCTTCCCCTCCCTAGTTGCACTATGGCGCAGGTGGTGCGATATTCAGTCATCGGCTGTAGGCGCAGTTTGGCCTGCTCCTTTTTTGAATATCATGTCTCTTGCGCATGGGCACAATAGACTTGAGCGTGCTCCTGCTATTGCGCACTTTTTGGGCGCAGGTTGAATATCTGGGCCAAGCTCTAAAAAAGTACAGTTACATATCTCTGCCGCTGACACACTCCAGAAATAGGCAACAGAAGTAGCCACACCTGTAGTGAAATGGCCATGAACAATACCAGGAAGATCCTTGCCATACTTCCTGTATCAATAAGCAATACAGTTGGCCAACCATTTGGAGAAGAAATGTTTTCTAACAGGAACACCCTTTTTTCCAGGGGCAAAAAAACCAAACTGAGAGGACTTCCTACAGTCTTTCGTATGGTGAGTGTAGTAATGCAGAATTCTATGCACATCTAAAAATGTGGAGCAATGCTTTCCCTGAATTGTCATGCTCTGGGTAGTAAACAGGACGGTGGATGGACTGATTTAAGGTACACTCAGACACCACCTTAAGAAGAAACTTAGAGTTAATATGCAAAGACACCCTGCCTTTGCGGAAAATCAATAAGACTGCTCGCACATGAGTAGATGCAGCTCTGAAATTTTTTTTTTTTGAAATCGTAATTTATCCTCCTCCCTCAGCCTGCCTCCTCCGACACTTCGGCGATGACCCGCGAACATCCCACTACCCGCAACCCTACATGAACGGTCCACAGGCCCCCATGGAGCAGCGGCTTACGAGGCGGGCGAGTGGAGGACAACCCCGTAACTCAGTGTTTCGTCGGCCCGTGGACTGTCGAGTGAGCGCACGGGCAAATGTTGAGCACGTCCAGGTCCTCGCTTCCTCCCGGACAAGGCAGGCTCTTTCCCGTTTTCTCCTCCCGAGCAGACTGCGATCCCCCTGGCGTCATGATGCATGCGTCGGCGTCCGCTCTGCTCCGCGGCCACCCGGCCAATCCCTGCAAGGACTTGCACTTCCTTGAGCCTCCGCTCGGGGTCGCACAAGTGCTGGAATGCGGCCAAATTCCACCCCGGAGTAGGCGAGCTGTCGTCGGACGCTCAAGCCTAGCTCCCCCCGGCTGACCCACCGGCTACCCGAGTCCGCTCCCGAACCCGGGTCGCCGGCGTGGAGCGAGGTGTGGCGTTCAACGCCTCAGCCCTCTGCGCCACCGGGCCGGCTAGCTCTGAAATTTTTTGAGCAGAAGTAATAGCAAACAAAAATAATGCTTTCCACGACAGAAAGGGTAGCTCGCATGTCACAGCTGGCTCGAAAGGAGCCATAAATATGTTTTTCCAAAACAAAACTCAAATCCCAAGGCGGGACTGGACTTCGGATAGGAGGCTTTAGATGGAGAATGCCTCTCAAAAATGTATGGGACATCTCCAGTTGTGCTACCATACAGCCATTAACAGGCACACGAAATGAAGAGATGGCAGACATGTGCACCTTAAGAAAGGAGCACTGCAGGCCAGAGTCTGAAAGGGACAGCAAGTACTCCAGAATCTGATTCACTGGACAGGTGAAGGGATCCAACTAATGTGAAGCAGCCCACAGCGCAAAGCGCTTCCACTTCATTGAATAAGTTGCCCTGGTGGAAGGCTTCCTAGCTGCCACCAGGACATCAACCACCTTCAGTGACACCATGAACCGAGCCATGGTTACATCCTCAAGAGTCAGGCATGAAGATGCAAGGATTTCAGGTCCGGATGGACCAGGATGCCCCAGTTCTGGGAGAGCAAGCTGGTACACAGAGGAAGAGGTACTGGAGGTTCCACTGTCAACTGCTGTAGCAAGGGGAACCGGATCTGACAAAGCCAGAAGGGGGCAATGAGGATCATCATGGCCGCTTCCATCTAGAGCTTGATCAGAAACCTCCAAAGCAGGGGGAAGGGAGGAAATACATAGAGAAACCTCCTCTTCCAAGAGAGGGACAATGTATCTTGCCAAAAAACTCCAGGCCCTGCATTATGTGAGCAAAAAAGCGGCAGTTTTGCATTGAGCGGTGACACAAAAAGGTCCAACTCTGGATGACCCCACCTGTCGAACAGGTCAGCAGCTCCTATTCATCTGTTTTTGACTGCGGCTGGCTTAGGCTGTCCACCAGAATGTTTTGGACACCTGGAACATGGACGGATGACAGTTCTAGGCCATGTTCCAGAGCCCAATACAAGACTCCCATTACCTCCCAGCAAAGTGGGTACGAGTGAGTGCCCCGCTTGTTGTTGAAGTAGTGGACGATACTGATGTTGTCTGTCTGTACTAGCAGAAGACCCAGGGATAGCTGAGTCTGGAAGGCCTGCAAGGCATAATGAATGGCCCACATCTCCAGGATATTGATGTGGAGATCCAAGTCTGCCCCTATGTATTGGAGGCACTGACAGGGGATCAGAACTGACTTGGGCAGGTTAACCATGATCCCTAGATCCTGGAATAGGTGGGTGGTATGTTCCGGAGTCTGTAACAGGCATTCTCTGGACTGGGAATTGAGCAGCTGGTCATCCAGGTAGGGAAAGACATAGAATCCCTCCCACCCAAGGACAGCTGCTACCACTGCCAACCATTTGGTAAACACCCAAGGGACAAAGGACAGGCCAAAAGGCAAGGCCTGGAACCGGAAAGGTGCCTCCTGGAAATTACATCTTAGGCACTTTCTACAGAAGGCACGTACCTGAATATGCAGGTAGGTACCCTTCATGTTGAGGAAGCAAATCCAGTCTCCCTGGTGCAGAAGGGGCAGCAGACCCTGAAGTGCCACTATCCAGAATTTTTTGTACTGAATGAACATATTGAGCTCCTAGAGGTCGAGAATGGGCCTGAGATCCCCTGTGCATTTGGGGACGAGGAAGAAGTAAGAACAGAATCCATGCCCTGTTGATTCTCAGGGATGAGTTCTATGGCCCCTTTTCACAAGAAGGAGTGTATTTCCTCCCAGAGCTCTGGAATGTGGTCTGGAGAGTAAGAGGACAGAACTGGAGGTTTTCCTGGAGGCCATGCCAAACGTTCCAGAGTGTGGCCGCTTTCTATGAGCTGTAGTATCCAGACACGGCACCAAGGGATGGCAGACTAAAACAGCCTCCCTGCTGCCTGACTCAGCGGTGGCCCGACACTTGCTTCTGTAAGATTCGGCTATGGGGCATCTCTGTGTTTGAACAGTAAAACGACCCAACAAAGGAGAGTGCTACTTTTGCACTGAGACACTGCTGCTTCTTAAATCTATGGTGAATCTCGGCTTGTTTCCCACTTCAGGGCATCTTCTTGGGGTACAGAAAAACAACCGAACTTAGGGAAATCTTTACTTCTAAGAGCACAGAGCTCAGACATCACCGTTCAGACCTACTGCCACTTGCAAACTCTCCAGAGCTGCTCCCAGTGAAGAGGTAAGGGGCTAGCTAAATTAGGATAGTGCACTGTGATTGTAACAGGTTCCATGGGGTCTGTACTCTGATTATAACAGGTTCTGTACTTTTTAGAAAAAGCGACACTCTACTAGAGCTTGCAACCCAGTGTAAGCAGGCAAACGTAAAGCTTTACCTGCATCTTAACTCATTGATTACAGGTTGAAGCCATTGACTGATTGTTTTTATTAGATAAGTACAACTGTCTCCTTATTGCAGCACAGGAAATACCCACCTCCTTTCCCCATTCCCACCCACCCTGTGCTCATTGCCTTATACAGACCTAACACAACTATTTCCTGCCTAGGACAAGGAAAGAGCAGGACATATTATATCACAGCTGCCCTAAGGAAATAAAGAAGGGGAAAAAAAAGAACATCTCTTTATCCAAAAATGAGACCATCAGGTTATCCCCGCAGGTAAATCTCCACCTTCTTTTGTCTGGGGCCCATACTCGGTCTTACCAACTAACACAAGTAATGTATCTGTTGGCTATATATATATATATATATATATATATATATATATATATATATATATATATATATATATATATATATATATACAAAATCATTGTAAGCTGTGGGCAGTGTAGAGCTCTCCAACAGGTCTTGTTCCCAACACATCAGTCACTGCCCCACCTGCTGGACCATTGCCAACCTTAGAGTCCAGCTTTAGGCAGCCTGGACCCAAATACATGAGCTACAGTAGAGAACACATAAATTCAGGCCATCACGATCTGCACCTCCAAATCACCAGGACCCAAGTGTCAACCATTATCCCAAACAAGCCACAGGGTCAGAAGGTTGGCAGCTGGCCAGGAGAGGGAGACAACACAATGCGGTCAGAGACAATACACTAAACCACAAAGACAGGGCCTTCATTCCTACAAAAAATAGGTACTCACTGCTGAGAGAAGTCCCTCAGTCTGCACCCAGCAGCATAACAGATCAACGGCACGCTACAACAATTAAAGGTAGTAAACCAAAAGCTACAACTACTCAGCAGAGGCTACTCGTAGTTGGGGATTCCATTGTCTATGGTGTGGAACCCCACCTAAAACCAAACAACAAGGTAGAAAAATGGTAAAGTGCCTTCCTGGGGCTTCTGCAGAAAGAGACACGGACCGCATAGAAAGACTTGTGATTAGGGAAGGAAAAAAACAAACATGTTGTTATCCACCTTGGGACAAATGATTTCACCAATCAAACACTGGAGGAGGCCAAAAAGTCACTTGGCAGAGCAACCAAACAGATTGTCCTCTCTTTCGTCCACCCTAGCCTTCTCAGAAGTTCTGTCAGTCTGTGGAAAAAGGTGGTAGCACCAAGAGTGTCAGAGCTGAGGAAATCGATTAACTCAACTCATGGCTGCGTAAATGGTGCCAAGAAAAGGGCCACAACTTCACAGCGAACTGGCAGGACCTCTGGGAAAGAGGAGTTTTTAAATACAATGGCCTATACCTTACCAAGGAAGGGGTGAGGGCACTTGGCCAAAGGTTTTACGTGTACGCGAATAGTTTAAACTAGGAAATGGAGAGATGGTGACAGCACACACCACAATGACCAGTGTGAATGGCGTCATTCCCCAGTCATCCAAAATGAATCAAAATATACACAATACAGTTAGTCTAAGCAATGGGGAAACAGCGGCAGCACACCTCATGGCATCCAGTGTGCAGCACACCCCTCCCCAAACATCCAAAACAAGCAAAACATTAATGCCGACAAACAGAAAACTATTACCAGTGTGCATTTAGCCCAAAACATTAAAAGCTTATGCAGGTCTAGTATTCTCACCAAGGGAAAATGCTGGTGGCACACACCACGGCGACTGGTGTACAGGACACCCCCCAAAACAACCAAAAGCACAAAATAATGCCAAAAACAGAAAAGCCAGAGAAACAAAAAACCAGGAAACATCACCATACCGGGGGCAGGGTGCGTATATGGAGGGCGATGGTTATAAATGCTAGGAGTCTAACAAACAAACTTCCAGACCTCATGGCCACAATGACTGAGGAGGACCTAGACTGGGTAGTGGTGACAGAAACCTGGTATACGAATAACTACAGCTGAGATGCAGTGATCCCAGGGTACAACCTATACAGAAAAGACAGAAAGGAGAAAAGAGGAGGAGGGGTGGCAATATACATCAGGGAGGGAATAACAACCACAGAGATGCAGGGGCCTCCTAGCAAGATGAAAGCCCTGTGGTTAACAGCTGATATGGGGAGTGGGACCAACATTACAATCAGAGTGATATACAGGCCCCCAACACAAGGGGAAAAAGGGGATAAGGAACTAGAAACATAGAAGTTGACGGCAGATAAGGACCACTTGGCCCACTTAGTCTGCCCATTTCTCTACCTGACGGATAAGCTGCAGATTCTAGTTAATCAACAGCTTACTTTCTCCTACCCCCCACTAGAATTGCCTTATGTCTGCCCCATGTATTCCTGAATTCTCCTACTGTTCCTGACTCCACAACCTCCTCAAGAAGGCTGTTCCATGCATCCACAACCCTCTCTGTGAAAAAATACTTTCTAACATTACCTCTGAGACGTCCCCCCTCTACGTTCAAATTATGCCCCCTTGTTCTTGCACATCCCGTTTTCTGAAAGATGCTACCTTCTTGTACTTTGTTAATTCCCTTGAGATACTTGAAAGTTTCTATCAAGTCCCCCCTCTCCTTCCTTTCCTCAAGGGTATACATATTAAGCTGCTTTAGTCTCTCATCGTATGTCTTCTGGTGCAGACCCTGCACCATGTTGGTTGCCCTCCTCTGAACAGCCTCCACTCTGTCTATGTTTTTGCGGAGATGGGGTCTCCAGAATTGCCCACAGTACTCCACATGGGGTCTCACCAACTGTTTGTACAGAGGGATAACAACTTCCTGTTTTCTACTGTTGATGCCTCTCCCTATGCATCCCAGTATCCCCCCAGCCCTCCTTACTGCCTTCTCACATTGCTTACCCACCTTTAGGTCGTCTGATATAATTACTTCTAGGTCTCTTTTGACTTTTGTTGTTATTATCTCACCCCCCATTGTGTACTCTTCCCCTGGGTTTTTGTTTCCCAGATGCATTACCTTGCACTTCTTTGCACTGAATCTGAGCTGCCATATATTTAACACCTCCAACCTTGCCAAGTCTCTTTTCATCCCTTCCACCCCACCATGTGTATCAACCCTGTTGCAGATCTTTGTGTCATCTGCAAACATATATACTTTTCCTTCCAGGTGCTCTCCAATGTCACTTATAAAGACATTAAAGAGGACCGGTCCCAGTACCGAACCCTGAAGTACCCCACTAGTTACCCTCCTTTCTTCACTGTGGACTCCATTTACTATTACCCTTTGCATCCTGTTGTCCAGCCAGTTTTTTATCCAGGCTACCACCTTGGGACCCACTCCAAGGCTGGCTAACTTGCATATTAATCTTTTGTGTGAGACTGTGTCAAATGCCTTGCTAAAATCTAGGTAGGCCATATCCACAGCCCCTCCCTCGTCCACTACTTTGGTCACCCAGTCAAAGAAATCTATTAGGTTCGTCTGACATGACCTTCCTGCTGTGAAACCATGCTGCCTTGGGTCCTGTGCCCCTCTGGCCTCTAGGTACTCAACAATTTCTTTCCTTCAGAAGTGATTCCATCATTTTCCCTACCACTGAGGTCAAACTAACTGGTCTCTAGTTCCTGCCTCTGCCCTGCTCCCACATTTGTGAAGTGGAATCACATCTGCTCTCCTCCAGTCCTCAGGTACCACCCATCCTCCCATGATTTGTTAAAGACAGTAGTCAGTGGCATTACTAGTTCTACCCTTAGTTATTTTAGAATTCTGGAGTGAATCCCATCAGGCCCCATTGCTTTGTCCACCCTCAGTTTCAAGAGTTCTTTCAAAACCCTTTCTTCTGTGAATGGACTGGTATCGACCCCCCTATTCAGAGTGTTTCTCTTGTTTGGTTTAGGTACCTCCCCCTCCTCTTCCGTTATGAACACTGAGCAGAAATATTCATTCAGTATTCCTGCTTTTTCACTGTCACCCTCTGCCCACATTCCCTCCCCTTTATTAAGTCTCTGTGTATTCCCCTTCTTAACATAATTGGCTATCTTTTCCTCAGTGTGTGCCTTTGCTATTCTGACTGCCTTCCCTGTCTCCTTCTGCTTTAACTGATAAAGTTCTCTGTCCTGCTCCTTCTGTTTCCTTACATTTCCTGAATGCTATCCTTTTCTCCTTAAACTTCCCTTCCACCTCTTTTGAGAACCATAGTGTTTTTTTCCTTCGTTTTGTTTTGTTGGTTTGCTTCACACAAAGGCTTGTTGCATCTGTGATGGCTGTTTTGATTATTCCCCATTGTTCGTCCACCCCTCCTTCTTGCCCGTTTGCTGGTGCTCTTCTGAGGCACTCTCTCATTTTCCCAAAGTTAGCCCTCCTAAAGTCCAATACTCTTGTTTTTGTATGGCTTGACTCTATGGCAGTGTTTATTGTGAACCACACTGTCTGGAGGTCACTTGTTCCCAGATGGCTACCCACTTCTAAATCTGAGATCCTTTCTCCTTCCCCATTTGAGAGTATCAGGTCTAAGATTGCTCCCTTCCGAGTAGCTTCCAACACTAGCTGTCTGAGGCATGCCCCCTGCAGGGCATCAAGAATGACCCTGCTCTTTGATGTGCCTGCAGCAAAGGTACTCCAGTTAACATCTGGCCCCTCATGAAGACTCCTGTTTGAGTCGAAGCGCTGGGTTTGGTGTTCTGTGTGTTTGGTAGCCTAATGGTCACTATGCATGTTGCATCATATTGAAACTACATTTCATAGTATTTAAACATCCATTTGGACCTGCATTTTTGCTGTTATCAGGCTGGAGTGCTTATTTCTTTTGAATCTGTTTTATATTCAGGTCCCCCATCAACAATATATCCACTTTTTCTGTCATTTTAAGGATGCCTTCTATCATTTCCTTGTCCATTTCCTCCCCCTGAGATGGGGGACTGTACACAATCCCTATGCGGATTGTGGTGCCATTTCCTGTCTCCAGGGTGACCCATAGTGACTCATCAACTTCCTGTTTACTCTTTAGTTCTGTTGCTTTAATCCTTTCCCTTATATACAGACCTACTCCTCCTCCCCTTTTACCCACCCTGTCCCACCTGTAGATTGTGTATCCTGGTATGTTGACTTCCCAGTCATGGTTCTCTGTGTACCATGTTTCAGTGACTGCCACAATATCCAGGCATCCCTCTTCCCTCTTCAATCAAGATCACTAGTTCAGGGAGTTTGTTACACAGACTGAGGGCATTGGTACTCATCACCTTCCATTTTGTGATGGCCTTACCCCTTTTAACCCCATTCCTGTCCTTACTGCCTTTTTCTACATTTACCCCTGTCCTGCTCCCTACTGACTTCTCTATCTTGGTGTTTACCTCTCTAACTACTGTGTTTTGTGAGGGGAGGCTGGGATTTCCCCGCTCCTTTTCAGTGTCTCCCCCCCTTGGCTAGTATAAATGCTTGCCAATGATGCATTTAAACCTATCACCTAGGATCCTGGTCCCCCTCCCCCCCGGACAGACGCAGACCATCACACCAGTATAGGGCTGCATCCCTCCAGGTGGCTCCCCATTCCCCAGTGAAGCCAAAACCCTGAGCTCCAAATCAGTTTTTCAACCACTCATTGAATCTTATGGTGCGGAATACCCTAGCACATCCTTGCCATAGACAGGCAGCACCTCTGAGAAGGTTACCGTACATGCTACTTGTCTAAGGCCCCTTCCCAACTCTACAAACTCTTCTTGCACTGCTCTGATCCCATTCACAGCCAGATCATTTGTCCCTAGGTGGATAATGACATCCAGCTCCCTCCCTCGTGCAGCTGCTCCTGCGATCCTGAGGATTTGCTTCCTGTCCCTCTGAGCCGTGGCACCAGGCAGGCACCTTACCTCCCTATCCCCTTCCTCCCCCACTTCTACCCCCTAATGATTGAGTCCCCCACCAGGAGTTGTTTCCTTCCCCTGTGGGGTCTCGTGCCACCCTCTTGTGGGTCTCCCTTGTGGAGGTTCCCAGCATCCTCCTTGGTCTCCACTGCAGGTGCCTCCATAGAGGAACCACTCTTCGCCAGAACAGCATATGAATTGTGGAGAGGTACAACTGGAGGGATGCACCTCTGTTCCACCACCCTCTCCCTCCCTGAGCCCACCTTGGTCCAACCACTCCTCTTTCTTGGCAACCTCTGAGGTAGCGGTGGTGGCCCTGGTGGTCCCTGGGTGGCGGAAGAGGTTTCACGAATCCTAGCCAGGTCAGCCTGGAGACGGGCAACCTCCTTCCTCAGATCAGAGAGGTGCCTGTAAACAGGGCAGCATGGCAGCCGCCAGAATGTCTCCCGGAACACTGCTGCCCCACAGCCATTGCACTGCACCACTCCCATCTTGACTTATTTTGCATCCCCTCTCCTGTTGCTTTGTATGCTTACTGTCTCCTCTCTCTATGTATTTTTACACCTACTTTCCCTACTGCCTATGTGCCATTACAACTCTCGCCCTTCTTGTTCTGGGACAGGAACTTTCTGTAGTCTTCAGTAGTCTCCTTCTTCTGTGGTTGGATTCAGACCTCCAGCAGCCAGGGGGTGAGAAAGAGCTATTTTTTAGGTTACTTCAAGGTTGATGAAACTAATGTGCCTCAGTGATCCTTCCCTTCCTACTGCCAAACAGGAAGTTCCTGTTGTCAGTCAAATCCAGTGGCTATAAAAGTAGAACTAGAGTAGGGTGGGAAGGAGGGCAATTAGTAAGAAAGTTGTAGTTCTAGACTGCTGTTACTTGCTCTGAAAGCAAAATTCTCCTCTGTCAAAAACTAGCAGAAGGAAGCTGTAATTGGAGACACGTGCTTTTGTACTCCTAAGCCACACCCCAATTAGCTTCACCTTCTGCTCCTGACTCAGCAAATTAAGCTGATATAGCCTCCTTCTTCAAACAGAGAAACATACAGTGACTTTCTTTTTTTTTTCTTTTACTTAAATGAGACCCCTGCTTCTAATAAAGTATATGTTTGCTTAATCCAAACAGGCACTGACTCATGCTGAGATAGAAGTGATTTGTCAGTAAGAAAGCTGTAGTTCTAGACTGCTGTTATTTGCTCTGAAAGCAAACTTCTCCTCTGTCAAAAACTAACAGCAGTAAGCTGTAATTGGAGACACCGGCTTTTGTACTCCTAAGCTCCTAAGCCACACCCCTACTAGAAAAAATACACAAAATGACTGACAAAGGGGAGGTGATATTGATGGGGGATTTCAACCTGCCTGACATAAATTAGGAAACTCATACAGCAGCAACAAGAAGAAGCAGGGACTTTCTAATGGTCTTAATGGGAGCAGGTCTGAGGCAGCTTGTAGATGCACCAACAAGGGGAGAAGTGGTCCTGGACCTGGTTCTCACCAACAGCGAAAGAGTAAGGGAGACTGAAGTTGGATGCCATCTGGGGAACAGTGACCACTGTATGGTCAGTTTTAAGGTGAACACGGCCAAGGACACAATCCACTCCAAAACTAGGGTACTAGATTTTAGGAAAGCTGACTTCCAGAAAATCAGGGAAAGCCAGACAGAGGTCCTAAAAATCACAGAAAGGAATAGGGTAGAAGAGATGTGGAAAAGCCTTAAGGGAGCTATTCTAACAGTCAAAGACCAATGTGCCAGAAGGGTAAGCAAAGTAAAAAAAGAAAAGAAAACATCTCTGGTTCTCAAAAGAAGTGTTAAATATAGTGAAAGAAAAAAAGGCAGCCTACAGGAAATACAGAGCAACAAATAAAGATGATCATGAGGATGAGGAAGCATAGAAAGGAAAAATGAGGGAGGAGAGTAAAATGATAAAGATAGCTAAGGCACAAACTGAGGTGAAGACTGCAGAAGGGGCACAATGAGGAGACAAAACTTTTTTTAGGAGCAAAAGCAGACAATGCTTTCTGTCAGTCATGTCACACTGTTATTGAATTTATCGTTAAAGACCTGAGCTCTATAATATTAATCTTAGTCATAAGCAACTTAGCTAATGAAAAGAGATTTCTGGACTTGAAAGCAGCCTAAAATAAAATGTCTGTGAGAATGAAGAGGGGGGAGGGGGGCAATGCAAAGTAGCATATAGTTGACAATGATAAGTTCCTAGTAGGCAGTATTTATCTTTTCATGACTTGTCTGCTACAGTGCTGGAAAAGAAACACAGGGAAGCAAATTCAAAGGACAGCAATAGGGTAACTCTAGTAATGGCTTGGCAAACCTCTGGTTTCTGACAGATCTTACTTCAAGGGTATCTCTTGCAGCAGGCCACACCTATGGAACTATAGCCACCAGGCACTAGGACCACATGGAAACTGCTAGCTAGCAGTCTACCAGGGGCCACCCACTCCAACGTCATACGCTGACGTCACCCTATCCTAATAGAGTGGGCGGCCCCCGTGCCTTACTCAGTTATTTTCCCCATCGACTACCACATGTTGGACTTCACAGAGATCCACCAGCTTTAGTTACTGCCATTTCACCAAAAGCATTTCCTCAAACCTTTTATTTTAATTTTCTCTCCCTAGTGTGAACACGACACCCATGCTTGCGTGATCTGCTGCGGCTTCAACCAGGCTATGAAAGAAGTGCCGAGTGTGGACCTTGGAAACTTTTCTGCTGAAGCAAAAGGTGGCCCAGATGGAGATGGAGCTTAAGGCCAGAAGTTCCTCCTCTTCCCTCGCAATGTCCTCTGATTCGCAACACCCCAGGGCCCAGGACAAGTCGGCAGGGAGACACAAGCACCAAGATAAAGACCATCCTAAGGAGAAACCTTGGTCCTCCTCATCTTGCTCCCAGTCACCACTCCTAGCAGCACCTCCACAGCATGCTAATAGCTCACAGAGGTAATGGGGACTCTTCAACGCTATCATAAAATCACCTTCCTTGTGAGGGTTTGTTTGGTAAACCATAACATCATCTTGCTGAACCTTTTAGCAGTATAAAAATCATATGCAGTTTAACCCCCTACAAATGGGGGTTCCTGAAAGTCTTCCTTGGGTGTGCCTAAATGCCCACCGCCAGGCTGATGTCCTGTGTCTTAACCATTTAAAAGCTATTGCATGTGAGTGCCTTTATAGCCTCTGTGTTCTGTCTCTTTAAGAGCTGCCTATACCGCAGTGTATAATTAATCTGGGTGGGAGCTGAGTGTTTCTAAGCTCGAGTCCCGCCTGGGCTGCCAGATAATTGCTCCGTTCTGCCATCGCTAACTGCGCAGAGGGAGCCCTGTTAGAAGCTGTACTTATTTGCTGATTATCTATTCTCATAGTAATGATATCGTAGTTTGTCTAACCTCCTTCTTTGCAGCATGGACGTTTCTATAATCACCACCATCTTGGTTCTGGACTGCCATTGTGGGCCAATCAGTACCTTTGGGGGCCCTAAAATGGAGCCTGCCCCCAGGGGTCTCATGGGAGTGAATTTCTGTAGGAATTGTAGTTTTTCCACTTTGGCGCCTAAATAGACCTGGAGGGGGAGCCCTTGCTGCGACATACAGATGAATCAACGAATCAGACCTTTTGGATCAGAGAGGAAATCCCCAAGCTGCCTGCAGCAGTGAGGCAGAAGTGAGTTGGAGCTGGAAGAGTGAGCAGCTCCAGCTCGATAAGCTGCTGCCCCGTGGGGTAGCGTGGGGACTTGGTGGGAAGGCTGAGTCTGGCCTGCCTGCCTTCAGCTCTCCCGCATAGAGAGATTAGAGAAGCTTTATTTCAGACCACGTCTCCAAGCCATTTCGTTGTGCCCTGATTATAGGTACAGCGAGTCGAGTCAGTCTGAAATTGGAGTTGAGAGAGTGAACAGCTCGAGATATTCGAGCAGCTGCTCCTGCGTAGTCGTGTGGGAAACTAGTGGAAAGGCTGAGTTTGGCCTGTCTGCCTGCTGTCCCTAGAAAGGGATCTTTAGAGAGTGATTAAATAACCGGACTGTATCCAAACCAATTGTGACAAAAGCCACCGAACTGTGACTGTACCATTGCCTGAAGAAGACCAAAGATTTGTTGTACACGATCGCCTGTCAGGACGTCTGAAATCACCACAGAGATCACGGTTCTGCTTAGGACAGCTGAAATTGCAAACGGACTGTCATCTGACCTGTGGTATTGTGTTTTGTCTTATTATAAGTGTGCTGAATGCTGATTTCTTTTCCCACTGCCTAATTATGCCACGCTTGCTGGAAGCTGCACCCAACATTTACCAGACTGAATCCGAACTGTTCACCTGGCCTCAGCCCTGCCACCTTGGCCCAGAGATCACCATAGATGAGAGACTTGCCCAGGGATCAGCCCCCTGCTCAACCATCTCGAACAGGAACAACACCCCGGTGATTCGTGTGGGCCCTGCTTCTTCTGGCATACTAGCTTGTCAAACTGCAGTATCCATCTTGTCCCTCCTGTGTCTCGTATTGGGTAGCGTGAGTAAACCCCAGGGCAGCTCCCTGCAACATCAGCTAAATCAAAAGTGTTGTCATCTGATTCCTTTGTTGTTTCCTTGTCACAAACTGAGCCTCCAGGCTCAGGATTACAAATTGTGTGTGGTTGTGCATGTTTCTTCTTTCCATCACAGGGCCCTGACCAGCTGCAACACCGGCCTACCCCAGGCAACGAATTAGGCTAGCCCCCCTTTGTTCCAACTGGGTACCCAGAGTGTGTGACTAAGAGGGGACTCTAAAGTGCATGCGTGATTGTCTGACTGAATCAGTTACAGAACTAATCAGCCAAATTATGCCCCTCCCTTGTTCATTCCCCCTGAATAAATCAGATATAATTCTTTTTGCATTCAACCTGACTGTGGTTCCTTTCTGTACTAGAAGCATTGTACTGTTGTTACCTGCTGTGTCTAATCTTATTTTACAGGGGGTCTCCAGTGTCAGACTGGTGGAACCAGCCTTGGTGATACATGCAAACTGAGTGGTGATTTGTATGCTGATTAGGGGTTATTGTAACTGTGTCTGTTGTACATTGCTTAGGCCACTAGAGGGGAAAGAGGGGGGTTACAGTGTCCCGGAGGGCTGTACCCAGGTCAGCTATGCTACCAACAACCCTGTCCTCCGGGTGGAGGCACCCGATTTCCGTACCCAGGCCCCTTAACCTGCACCTAGCCATACAGGCAGGGGTTGTAGCCCTTGGAATAGCGCCACCTACGGGTTACAATAGTATTTAGCAACAAAGAAACATAGAATCCGTTGGCAGATAAGGACCATACAGCTCACCTAGTCTGCCCGTTTCCCTACTTGGTTTGGTAAGCCCTACTCTTATCTGGACTGCCTTTCTCTCATTCTGCTATAAAGTAGGGTGCCTTTATGCTTATCCCATGCACTTCTGAATCCTCGTATTGTTTTTGCTTCCACCACCTCCACTGGTAGGCTGTTCCATGGTTCCACCACCCTTTCCTGTGAAAAAATACTTCCTAGCGTTTTGTGTAAATAGTTAAAGCAGAAATGTAAAAGAAAAATACTCAGATCAGACAGCTCAGAAACACCAAGAATACAATTTCAAAAATCACCAGCATGCCTTTTTTTCTAACTATTGCTTTACTTCTGATGCTAGAAAATACTATTTAAAAAGGCCATGAGATGGAATAAGCAACTCAAGTGTACAGGTAAGTGTGTGAGTGAGAGTAAGAGAGAGAGAGAGAGAGAGAGAGTATGTGCGTGAGTGTGTGAGAGAGTCTGTGTGTGTGTGAGAGAGTGTATCTATATATCTATATAGCCAGTGCTGACTATCCCTGCAGTGGAAAGGGAGCAGACACCAGCAGAAAGCCATTAAAGTGCTACAGTCATAATGCTAATAATACACATGTGCCACAGAAGAAAGGTGCACACACCAATCAGGATAATATTTAGTATTGCCCCCTGATGAAGCCTTGCAGTGCCACGTACGGGTGCTTTACCATTTTTTTTTATGTTTCTCTGTCCATAACAAATTTCTAGTTATTTAACATTTATTCTGCTCAGTGTGTGCGTTTTTTTTTTCTGATGCAATCAGTTATCAGTTGTTCTGCGTGAAGGCAGCACCTCTGGCGGCACTGGTGTGTGTATGTGTTGTGTTCCTTTTAATAAGTATGCACCAGCTTTGTTGATGCCACCAGCAACTAGAGGGAAATGCAGCTAAATCACACAGAAATCTCTTTGCACCTTATTTGGCTTCCATTCATTTGCCTAATTTGTGCAGACTATTCTGTCTGAAAGTCTTAACTGTTATATAATTAAGGCATCACATACAGCAGCTGCCGATACAGTTTGAAAAAGAAAACAGCTTGTCTAAATATCGTCGGCCTCATTTGTCTGAAACATTTTTTATGAGCCGTATCAGCTTTTGTCTTCCAATGTAAACAATCAGCAGAATTTGTAGATGAGCTGTTCTTCATGTTTGTGTTGATGTATATTTTTTCAAATATGGGATGTATGCTTGTTTCTAAGGAAGGTGCTAAACACGTTATTATCCTTTCTGCACTGCATCTCACTGCTCCTAGAGACAGCAAGGGATAACATGGACTGTACTAGCTGCTGAGAAATCTTTGAGGGTGTTTGTGGCAAGTCTGTGACTAGGAAAAGGAGAAAGCCAAGCGAGAGGCACAAGAATTGATGATAATGAAACCGCATTCAGAGCACAGAAGATGTGGTGCCTGATGCTGCTACTGTGGAAAACTGCAACACAGAAACGCAGACTTTGATGGCAGATAAGGACCGCTTGCCCACCTACTCTGCCCATATCCCCACCTAGAGGATAAGCTGCAGATCCTATTTAACCAACAGCCTATTTCTTCCTACCTCCCAGAAAAATTTCCTTATGTCTGTCCCATGCATTCTTGAATTCTCCCTCAGTTTTAGACCCCACAACCTCCTCAGGAAGGCTGTTCCATGTGTCCACCACCCTCTCTGTGAAAAAATACTTCCTCACATTGCCCCTGAGCCGTCCCCTCTCTATCTTCAAATTGTGTCCCCTTGTTCTTGCACATCTCTTTTTCTGAAAGATGCTACCCTCTTGGACTTTGTTGATTCCACTGAGGTACTTAAATGTTTCTATCATGTCTCCGTCTCCTCCTTTCCTCAAGGGTGTACATATTAAGCTCCTTTAGCCTCTCCTCGTAGGCTTCTCTTGCAGACCCTGCACCATTTTAGTTGCCCTCCTCTGAACTGCCTTCATCCTGTCTATGTCCTTATGGAGATGGGGGTCTCCAGAACATGACGTAGTACTCCAGATGGGGTCTCACCAACTGTCTGTACAGGGGATAACAACTTTCTGTTTTCTACCGTGATGCCTCTCCCTATACATCCCAGTATCCCCCCAGCCCTCCCTACCACCTTCTCACATTGCTTGCCAACCTTAAGGTCATCTGATATGATTACCCCCAGGTCCCTTTCCATTTTTGTTGTTGTTACTACCTCCCCCCCATTGTGTGATCTTCTCCTGGGTTTTTGTTTCCCAGGTGCATTACTTTGCACTTCTTTGCATTGAATCCAAGCAGCCATACTTCTGACCATTCCTCCAACCTTGCCAAGTCCCTTCTCATCCTTTCCACACCTCCTAGTGTATCAACCCTGTTGCAGATCTTTGTGTCATCTGCAAAGAGGCATACTTTTCCTTCCAGTCCCTCTGCAATGTCACTTATAAAGACATTAAAAATGACTGGACCCAGTACTGAACCCTGCGGTACCCACTAGTAAAGTACAGTTACGTAAGAACTTACCGTAACAGTAGATCTTCGAGAACAGCCTTGCAGCAGGTAACAC
This sequence comes from Neoceratodus forsteri, assembly GCA_016271365.2. Lineage (NCBI taxonomy): Eukaryota > Metazoa > Chordata > Ceratodontiformes > Ceratodontidae > Neoceratodus > Neoceratodus forsteri. Next base: position 675,545,362 of record CM057454.1, on the reverse strand, counting down.
CATTAGGACTGAAGCCGCAGGCGTCAGGGACCCAAGGAATTCTTCTAGCTAGCAGTCTTCAGCGGGGACCGCCTCCGACGTCGGTCCCGCCCCCGACGTCAGACGTAGTACATAAGGAGGCAGTCCCGCCAGATTCCCCAGTTCTCCCGCCGGAGACTCCCGGCCGCAGGATGACATCAGAAGGGGAGACCGAGGATCCGCCATCAGAAGAAAAAGAGCTAAAGCGCCTGCCAAGGCCTGGAGGGCCGCATTCCTCCAAGGGGAATGGTGGGATGGATAGGATTTCGTTGCAAGAGCTGTTCTTTAAGATCTACTGTTACGTAAGTTCTTACGTAACGTACTATCTTACTTCGAGATACAGCCTTGCAGCAGGTAACACCATTAGGACTGATTCTCAAGCAATAGCGCCTGAAAGCATTCTGGGAGGAGGAAATTAGGAGAGATCTTGAACAAGTCCTGACTCTAGGACAGGAGACCCTGTAGAATGGCTAGGCCGAAACCGGCTCTCCGCCATGATGTAATATCCAGGCTATAGTGCCTAATAAATGTGTGCACTGAGCTCCAAGTAGCTGCAGCACAAATAGCCGAGGTGGAGACGTTGCGCAGTGCTGCAAAGGAGGTAGCCACCCCCCTTGTCGAGTGGCCCCGGACTGTACCCAGGAGGGGCTTATGTCTGTTGTTGTAGCAAAATGAAATACACTGGACAGGCCAGTGAGAAAGGGTCTGCTTTGAGACTGGTTGGCCCAGCATCCTCTCAGCGAAGGAAACAAATAGTTGCTCTGACTTGCGAAGCTGTTTAGTTCTATTCAGGTAGAACCTTAAGGAGCGGTGAACATCCAGGGTGTGAAGCAACGCCTCTCCTCTATTAGAGTACTTGGGAAAATACACAGGCAAATCGATGTCCTGGTTGAGAGTGAGGGCAGAGACCACCTTAGGCAGGAATTTAGGATTCGTCCTCAGAGACACTCTGTCCTGGTGAAAAATTAAATAAGGCTCCTTGTACATGAGAGCGTGAAGCTCGGAAATTCTCCTTGCTGACGTGACAGCAACTAAAAATAATGTTTTCCACGACAGAAAACGCAGCTCGCAATCCGTGGCAGGTTCAAGGGGGAAGCATGAGTTGTTCCAGAAGAAAGAGTAAGTCCCAAGGAGGAACGGGATCCTTGATGGGTGGCCTAAGGTGTAACACCCCTCTCAGGAAGTCTCGAGAGGCATCAAGCTGTGCCACTGTGCGCTGTCCCACCAGGAAGTGGTATGCAGAGATCGCGCAGAGGTGCACTTTAATGGAGGAGTAGGCGAGACCCGAATGGAATAGGGAAAGAAGGTATTCCAGCACCCCTTTCAACAGGCATTCTAAAGGGGAAAGGCTGTGTGCCCTGCGACCATACGCAAAAACGGCGCCACTTCATGGCATACGTCGCATGCATTGCCGGCTTTCAGGCCGCGGAAAGGACGTCCGCCACCTCTTGCGAGACCCCGTATCACATAATGGCTATGTCTCTAGGAGCCATGCATGCAGGTTCAGTGAGCGTGAGTCCGGGTTGACTAGTGAACCCTCCTCCTGAGACAATAGATGGGAGCTGAAAGGCAATGGAACCGGGGGTTCCCGGGACAATTACATCAACATGGGGAACCAGATCTGCCTGGGCCAGAAAGGCGCTACCAGGATCATTGTTGCGTGCTCCCTGCGCAGTTTGAGAAGAACTCTCTGGATCAACGGAAAGGGAGGGAAAGCGTAGAGGAATCTGTCCGCCCAGGAGAGGAACAACGCGTCTCACCAGAAAACACCAGGCCCTGGATCTAGCGAGCAAAGATTGGGCAGTTTTGCGTTGGATGGGGAAGCGAATAAGTCCACCTCTGGAGTGCCCCATCGAAGGAACAGATCCTCTGCTACCTCCTGAAGAAGTTCCCACTCGTGGACTCTGGCCTGGGAACGACTCAGGCCGTCTGCGATTGTGTTGTCCACTCCGGGAACGTGACCTGCAGTCAGGCTCACACCGTGTCGGATTACCCAATCCCACACCCCTCATAGCCTCCCTGCAGAGGGGGTAAGAGTGTGCACATCCTTGTTTGTTGAGGTAAGACATCACTGCCGTGTTGTCTGTCTGAAGCAGAAGGGTACTCGACAGTATTTCTGACTGAAAGGTCTGCAGGGCGTAAAGGACCGCCCTCATCTCCAGCACGTTGATGTGGAGGTGAGCTTCCTGAGGGGTCCATGTTCCCTGGGACCTCATCCCGTTCAGGTGTGCTCCCCATCCCAGCCCTGAGGCGTCTGTGGAGAGGATTGCCTTCGGGGGACGGCGTGGTAAATGGGACACCCGCAGAAAGTGTCCCTGGGTCTAGCCACCATTGCCAGTCTCGAATCACGGCGTTAATGATTCTGACCGGATCCTGCATGTGGTCTTGCCTTTGGTCCCACTGTACCTTGAGCATCCACTGAGTTACCCGCATGTGGAGCCTTGCCAAAGGGATGGTTGGAATGGCCGCAGCCATGTGTCCGAGCAAGCGAAGGACCAACCTGGCGGGGACGGTCTTTTTCGCCGAAAGATCCCTGATGAGGGATCTGATGTGTTCCGCTCTTTCATCTGGAAGAAATGCTTTCCCTTGGACGGTGTCCAGAACTGCGCCTATGAACTGCAGCTTCTGGGATGGTACTAGGAGAGACTTCTCGTAGTTGATAAGAATGCCCAGAGACTGGAACAGGTCCTGGGTGCTCTGAATAGCCATCAACAGTGTCTCTTTGGAGGCGGCCATGAGAAGCAAGTCATCCAGGTACGGGAACACGTAGTGGCCCTGTCTCCTCAGAGACGCTGCCACGACTGCCATACACTTGGTAAAGACCCTGGGGGCCAAAGACAGTCTGAACGGAAGGGCCCAGAACTGAAAGTGGTGGCCGAGAAACTCAAAGCGCAGGAACCTCCTGTGCGCTTGAGCTACTGGGATGTGCAGGTAGGCGTCCTGCATGTCCAGGGACGCTAAGAAGGCGTCCTTTTTCAGCATGGGAATGAGTCCTTGGAGGGTCACCATGCGAAAACGTTTGTAGGCGACCGACATGTTGAGGTCGCTGAGGTCCAGGATTGGACGGAGGTCCCCTGTTTTCTTCGGAACCAGAAAGAAGTGGGAATAGTATCCGGATCCTATCTGGTTCTCTGGGACATACTCCACTGCTCCCTTTTGCAGGAGCGCGAGTACCTCTTGCCTGATGAGTGATCTGTGCTGACCCGAGTAACGGGGAGAGCAGAGGAGGCCTTGTGGGTGGCTTGTCCACGAATTCTATAAAGTGGCCTCTTTCGATCAACTGAAGGACCCACCTGTCGGTGGTTATGGACTGCCACCCTGGCAGGTGGTCCGCAATGCGGCCCCCGACCTTGGTGTCCCGTTGATCCTGAGGGGCGGGGGCCGGGAAGGAGTCATGCTGTGGTGGCTGAGGGTCCAGCAGGCTGGGCCGACTTAGCTAGTCATTGACTTTGTCCCGCTGACGACTTCTCCTGGGCTCTGCGGGAGAAGGAGCCCCTCTGTTGCGGACCAGTGCCGGACTGCTGTCTCTGCATCCGGCCTCAAAAATGGCTTTGGTTCCTACGAAAGGAACTAAGCTTGGGTCTGTACATGGCCAGGACAGACCGTACCGCCTTCCCGGCCTCTTGAAGTTTGGTGAGGACCTTCTCCGAAGACTCACCAAAAAGAACTTCTCCATGAAAAGAGGTGTCCAAGATGTTCTTCTGGATGTCCGGAGTGAATCCGGAGACACGGAGCCATGAGTGTCTCCGGAGGCATACGCCTGAAGCTGCCGCTCTGGCCGAGGAGTCCGCGGAATCATACGCGGCTCTCAGCACCTGGGTTCCCACGTCCGAACCCGTATGAAGGAGTTGCAGTAACTCCTCCTTCTGCTCACCTTCTGGCATCTTTTCCACCAGATCCAGTCCCTGCTCCCACAAGGCGTTTTGAAACTGTACCATGTGGGTCAAGTAGTTGAGGGATCTGATGGCGCAAGTAGCGGATGCATATGTGCGCCTGCCCATAGCGTCCAGCTGTTTGGACTCTGGGTCCGGTGGCAGGGTGCTCAAATGTTGCAGCCTCTGGGACAATCGGCCAGAGGATGTGATGCCAAGTACTGGTCCTCCCTAAGGGCCTTGTACAGGCGGTCAGCTTTCTTCGGCATCGCCGGAAGCGAGTGTGGACGTTTCCACGCTGCCTTGGTGACGTCCATGAATGTGTCCACCAAGGGTGGCACCACCACAGGCTTAGGATCTTTTTGCCGAAGATATCTGGCAAGGCGTAATCTCTCGGGGTCTAGTTCCTCTGCGTCCCAGCCCATGTTGTCCTGGATATGCCTCATAATCTCTGAGAACGATGGGTCATCCGGAGGAGAACTTGGAAGCTCACGTGGGTCCGGAGAAGGGACGTTGATCGGAGAGGGGATCTGGATCCGTCCGAGAAGTCCGATCCCGTGTCCTCCGTTGAAGGAGAACGGCAGCATCTTCTGGGTCTCTTGGAGCTGGGTGACCCAGAAGAAGATCTGGACGGAGGTCTCCTTTTTTCTGTTCTACCCCTAGGAGGATCCGTAGGCTCCTAGGGGGAGGTACTCGGCCCGCATCCCTGGGTGAAGTAGGGGGCGCGGGTGCCGGCGGAGTCGCAGGCGGAGGAGGAGGAGGAGGAGGAGGAGGAGTAGGTGTGGGAACCACATCCTTCTTTATGGTGTCCCACCAGTAAGTAAACAACTCCTTGACCTCGGATATGCTGAGGCCCGACGACGGATCGGGCGCCGATGGCCAGTCGTTGTTCCGGCGCCGGCTCCCCAGGGGTCTCAGGTTCCGGTGAGGGTTCCCTGGGGGGTGCAACAGGACTGGGTTCGCCTGTCTGGTCCTCGGGCTGGGTCAGCTCCTCCTCTGTGATCGCCTCTTGACCGACGTCGGTGGGAGGCAAAAGGGTCCTCTTCTCAGCAGGTACGGACGTCGGTCCCCCGGCCGGTGTCCGTGGAGGCGAAGGCTTAACCGGCGACGGGCATCTGGCGGTCATCGGTTCTCGGGATCGATGGTGTTTGGTCGACGTCAGGTGGGCCGGCGTCGGGTCCAATGATCTCTTAAGTGAAGTCAATTCTTTGGTCTTCCGCTGGGGAGGAGGAGGCAAAGAAACTGACCTGGCGTCGGGTTCCAAATGGCGGGAACCAGACTTGTGATGGTGTTGACAGTCCCCCAACCTCGACAGGGCCTTAGTGGCCGAGGAAGAAGAAGTTCTGGAGGTCTTAGCCTGAGGAAGAGAGGAGGAACCCGAAGAAGTCTTCACCGCTGCAGGGGGAGGCTGAGAGCGGGCCCGGGAAGGGGAGCAGTCGGACCGGGAGCCGGAGCTACGGGAGTCAGAGACCCTAGACGGGGACCTGGATATCACTCTCTCCCTATGCTTCTCGAGGTGTCTCCGGGCCTTGTCGGAAGATTCCCCCTTGGAGGCTATGTCCATGGCTTTAATCCTTTCCTCGAGCAGGAACGCCTGAAGGGCCTTCTGGCGACGGATCCGGGTCCGGGCTGTTGAACCCCTGGCAGAAGGAGCAGGCCCAGGTATCGTGATCTGGGCCTAGGCACTGGACGCAGGCTGAATGCGGGTCTTTGAATGGGATTTGTTTCCCACAGGCACACTTTGACGGATGGTCTTCAACGGAAGTTGGAGAGGACATCAGACAGAAACTGAGCAGAAAAAACGAACTTTTTCCCGAAGGAAGAACTTAACCAGGCGTTGTGCGCTAGAAAAGAACCGAAGGGTCGAGACATGCAAGTCAACGGCGGGAAAGAACTGGGGAATCTGGCGGGACCGCCTCCTTATGTACTACGTCTGATGTCGGGGGCGGGACCGACGTCGGAGGCGGTCCCCGCTGAAGACTGCTAGCTAGAAGATTTCCGTGGGGTCCTGACGCCTGCCGGCTTCAGTCCTAATGGTGTTACCTGCTGCAAGAGCTGTATCTCGAAGTAAGATCCACTCTTTCTTCAGAGTGGACTCCATTTACAATTACTTTCTGTGTCCTGTTGTTCAGCCAATGTTTTACCCAGGCTACCACCCTGGGACCCACTTCAAGGCTGGTTAATTTGACTAGTAGTCTTTTGTGTGGGACTGTGTCAAATGCCTTGCTAAAGTCTAGGTAGGCCATGTCCACAGCCCCTCCCTAGTCTACTACTTTGGTCACCAATCACCCAGTTCTTCCAATATACATAGGGATTACATAATGGGTTGCAGTGGAAAAACACTTCTGTCTCCACTGGTTGGTTATTAGACTGCCTTCTTGGCTAGCCCATCAGTGCAGCAGAAATGCTACCGCCCATGACACTAGGGACCTGGGTTTGGATACGAGCCCAAACCATCAGGTGCCAGCTGGGGGGAGCAGGACTGAGCATCCCAGAGGACACTCTCCTCCTCTGGGGAGGGAGGGCTTTGTGTTCTGCTACAGCATTGCCACCTGGGTGATCACAGATGGCAGTGCAAGTGGAGTCGCAATATGTGGGTGGATGCCACCAGACTAGGAGGTCTGCACACTTGTGTGCAGACGCCTACTTAGACTTCACCCATGAAGCACTTGGGATGGAAACAACGGAAAAGAAAAACATCCTTGGACCATGATAGAATGATGTCACCTTTCTTTCTACAGGCCTTATACTACTGACTGGGCTGCCAACCACAACTGGACTAAACCCTGCCTGGCCACGGAACATAGGTAGCTCCGCCACGGGTGAGAAACTGTGGGGTACTGTACAGGTCAATGGTAAGTCCCAGGGACAGCGGATGATAGAGCTGAGAGAGAGGATGTCTGAAGTGGGCAGGTCTGCAAAAAGCATACTCAATTTAAAAAAAAAAAGTGTCTTCTTGAGTTTTTTTGATGAACTGCAAAGCTAAGCTGAGAAACTCTGGCACACAGAGGACCTGAGAAGGCACTCTTATAACCATAAGAGATGCTGGAACTTAGCCATCCCAGTTGTGTGGAGGGTTGAGGCACTTGTGCCTCACCTGCCATCACACCAGTGACCCGGGTTTGGGAATGGACTCGAGTCACTGGGGGTCGACCATGGGGGGGGGAATCGAGCATCACCAGGATTGCTCTCCTCTCTTGGGGAAGGGTGGCAAGCCGTCTTGGCCTTGGACTGCCACCAGGTGGAGGCCTGGTGGTAGTGCAGGTTGACAGCGACTCGAGGAGGGTCTACGGTTCCATAGTACGTGAGTGTCTCCACAAGCATGTACGCTTACATGCTGCTGCATCCAGAGGACTGGAAGAAAAACAGAAAAGGGACTGGGATCGGCTTAATGAAGCCGTGCCTGCTTTCCTCTGGCCCACACCGCCACTCAGCCTCTGGCTATTTGAATACATGTCCCGGGGGGGGATGGCCCTTCCCCTCCTTGCACCGCCATGGGGAACAATCTGTGGGGGACTTTCTGGCAGCTGGGGGAGGCTAGTGAGGGTCAGAGGGAGCAGGGATATGGCTGATTGACCAGTCACCCACCTGCAGTTCAAGGGAGAAAAATCTTTAAAAAAAAAAAAAGAGATGCTGGAATTGAACTTGTAAGTAAGCAATAACTCACAACAAGGTGTGTATTAATGTGTTTTTGATGCACATCCCAGGTCTTTGAGAGACTCAAGACCAAAAGCTGGGTGTACTCACAAACTCTGGGAAGTGCATCAGAAATGCTCTAATGCACACCCTGAAGTTTATCATTGCACTTATGAAATAGGTTTGGTGTAAAAAATGAAAATTATGTACTCACCGTAATTCTTGATCTTCCAGGATATCTTCACCATTCATCACTGGTGGGTTCAAGCCGGAGGCGCAAGACTCTACGGGACCGTACAGCTTTAAGTGCTTTTAGAAGGAGGGGAGCCTTAAACAACTGCATGGTTTGAGCTTACCTTAGTGATCTGGGTCTGTCTTGGGAGCCTAATTTACTGACATATCTGGGTATCAAAGTATCCAGAAGTCCCTCTGTCATGGTCAAAGAAAACTTCACTAAATTGCTCTATACTGTGAAATTGGACTTTGCAGATGGGGAGCTATTCTTCTCTCCTTATGGAGGCAGATTAGCATTATCAAAATGAATGTACTTCCCTGACTATTATATCCAATGGGTATGCTGGGATTTTACTTCCCCAATATTTGGTTCACTCGGCTCCAAGGTACCTTCAATGCTTTTCTGTGGAAGAAGAAGGGATTTCGCAGGGCCTACAATAAAGCTCACTGCCTATGAACTACAAACTAAAGGGATCAGAGCAGTAAGGGTATAAATACGACTATAGATCATTCCCATGGAGGAATAATGGGAAGGAGAGGTGTATGGCCCGTTAATGGATCTCTTTGTTCAAACTCTCTTTCATCTCAAAAGAACAAACAGAATGTTCTCTTATTTTTGGACTGGCCAGAAGTCAGCTATGACCAGAAAGTTTGAGGGATGCCCAAAAGAATACTCTATCCCACTTTTTTTTTTCTTAATGGCAGAAAGGGTGCGGAAGAAAAGTGAGAGTTACATGAAAGTAAGGTGCCTTCCACATAAAGCATTTTTTGAGGGGGCACCAGGCGACAGAAGAGGCACCAGAAGGGTGTGCTTCCTTATGACTTTCCCCTAATTCTGGCTATGTTGTGCCTTTTTTTTTTTTTAAAGGGGAAAGCATAGAAAAGAAGAGGAGGCTACCCAAAAGCCTGGTCATTGCGGGGGAAGGTGAGCGGGTAGCAGTGATGAATGGTGAAGATATACTGAAAGATCAAGAATTATGGTGAATATGTAATTTTCATATCTTCCAAGGATCAATCTTCTCAATTTATCACTGGTGGGTTCAAGTACCAAGCCACCACCTAAGTGGTGTTGGCAAACTCTGAGGGAGAAGATTGTTCCCTCAGCCTCCTGTGGGGGAGACACACAAAGGCAGGGGCACCTTACACAAATGACGAGACCCGAGATAGTCAGGGCAAACAGGGGCTCCCGTCGCCTGGGAGAAGGAAGACATACTGCTAAGTCGAGCCTGATCCTGCGGGAGAAGAAATGTGCCCCCTGGAAATATGAGGCAATCACCCTACACTGGGCCAAGGGTGACAGCACTGAAAGGTGAAGCCACGCTGTCTAGAATGTAGTTCCCACCAATCTGGAAGCTACCTCACTGGTGTCATAAGATGCCCTTGATTGGTGTTTCGCCAGCTCCAGATCCTGTGTGGAAAGGCGAATGGCCTGCCTGGTTGCCTCACAGTCAGGCATGGATGCCAGGAGTTGTCCCAGCATCGCCCATAGGTGCCTGGCATGGGCACCCTGATGTGCATGGAGCGCACTAATGAACAACATGAGGCGTGCTGCTGAGAAAACGCTTCTACCTCAATGGTCAAACTCAGCCAAGTCGGACTAAGGGACGCAGTCATGCCTTGGCTGATGATGTCTAGAGGGAGTATCCGGGAGCTCCACTCCTGAAGAGAGGTGGGGCACAGCATCGGGAGACCCCTGGGGTGTGCAGTACCTGCACTGACAGTCCCTTGGGGCTGGAGATGGGGCAGAGGGACAGAGTCAGACATTGTGCAACACCTCTATAAATGACTAGGGTCACAGAGGAATGACGGTGGTGTCAGAGCTGTACTCCACAAGTAAGGCCAGTGTTGCTTGAGAAGGATTGTGTCTGACAAAGTGGGGGATGTGCAGCTCCTCCATCATCCCCAAAAGGAAGAGCTGACAGCTGGTGAAATCAGCATTGGAGGTGTAATGGATGGATATATTCTCTTCCTCCATGGAGGAAGACAAAGATGCAGAGGAGCTGGAATTGGGGGGAGGTGGTGCTAGGGGTTCAGATTGGAAGATTAGCTCATCCACTGCCCTCATGTATCTAGGGAAAGCACCCACCATGGCTCCGAATTGTTCACAGGTCATGAGCCCCATAGGGGCAGAGAAACCTGGGAGAGGAGGAGGAGGGGGGGCAGAGGAGGAGGGGGGTCCTGGAAGACCAGACTAGGCCCTCTGCCAGGATCGAGGGAGCATGCAGTGGACCCCTCCCAGGGAGGGGGCTCCGCAACCTATCCACCATGGAATGCCCACCTGTAGAGGGGCGAACAGGGTGGTGACCTCGGGGAGAAAACCCCAGGCAGGGAGGTCAGAGCTGTGCAGGTCCCACAGGGCAGCCCCTTTCCCCACCTACTGCAGAGTCCACTGGTTCCAGAGGGGAAGTCAACACTATGACTCCTCCCAGAGCCCCCAGCAGCTCTGGAGATGGAGCATGGTGTTGACCTAGACCACCTGACTGCTGCCCACTGCCTCACCTGAAAGAACTCTGCCCCTCAGAGAGGGCCTAACGCTCAGAGTAGAGGCTGAAACCTGGAAAGGGGTAGACCCGGTGCCACAAATGGCACTAGAATCCACCTCGGAATCGGAGCCAGAGCCGGTGCCACTAGCGTCACCAGAACCCGACAGCACCGAGGATGGCACTGGACCCCAATTCGACACCAGACCCAGCACCGCTATCCCTTCTGGTGCCGGAGCAGGTACCAGGGACATTACTGCTGCTGCATGTGGCACCAAAGGATGTAGGAGAAGCAGCACCATGCCCAGCACTGAGGAGGAGATTCTGAGGTTCCACAGACAGTGAAGGCCTAGAAGTAGATCTAGAAGGGTCCAGAGACTTAGTGGAGTCAAGCTGACAGTTGGGATCATCCTGATCCTCATCCTCCGGGTCAGAGGATGAGATCAGGAAGATCTCCAGCTGTGCAATCCCAGGGACCCTACCTCCACCAATGCCACAAGCAGCAGTCGGAGGGGACCTAGCCACATGGTTGGCACCGCCTCACTCACTGACATCAGGGGTGGTGTTGAGAGCCAAAGTGGCACTGGGTCACGCTGCAAAGGGTTTCACTGGTGCAGGCCCAAAGTGTAGCTACGCCACCACCACCAGGGGTGTCTGGGCCCCCAAGGGGGTACTGGACTGTGAGGGGTGCTCTACCAGCCCCTTGAAGGAGGCCAGGCTGTCCTACAGACCCCTCAAGCAGGCCTCCTGCCTCAGCAAGATGATGAATAGCGGAGGCAGTACTGGAGAGGGGTCATGGGGAAAAGCCCAGGGCCCTGACTCTGGCATCCCGGGTGCGACACCAGACTCTGAAGGTTGGGATGTCCCACCCCAACCTCAAAGCCCAAAGTTGAAGGGTGTGGAGGTCCATGGAGAGACAAGCATTGCACATGTCCATATGTCTAGTGGACTGCCACCCCACCCTGTCACATGCACTCATTTACAGCTCAGTCGGTGGCCAGCCATGGAGATGAGAGGAGGGCTGTGCTGGTCACCAGCTAGGGATGGGTTGGGGTGGGGGGCAATGTCGGACAGGGTGGGGCCACTAGACCCACGGGTGACGGATTCCCGATTTCTACAGGACGGGATCGGGGATGGAGAGGGACCACTACACTATCAGGGACCTTTGGGGGAAATATACCGGGAGGGCGATGAGAGCACGGGGGAGGGGAAGGGACCACTAGACTGCCAGGGAAATAATTTTTCAATAAAGGAACGATGATCAGACATTTAGGGAGGGGGAGGGACCATTAGACTGCAAGGGAAATTCATTTTCAATAACGAGATGGTGATTGGAGAATAGGAGAGGGACCACTAGACTGCCAGGGACATTAGTTTTCAATAACAGAACTGCAATTGGACATTGAGGGAGGGGGGAAGGATCACTAGACTACCAGGGACAATATTTTTATACTACAGAAATGGCGATCAGCGATGGGGGGGGGGTGCCGCAGTACCTCTGCCAACCACTAGGGTTGCAAGGACTTACCGCAGTTCTGGCTCGGCAGTATTTTCTCCACGCAAGGGACCTTCACAAATGGCCCTTGTATGGAGAAAATGGTTTGTGAATGGGACTGCATGGATATGCAGGTCCCCTTCCCCTCATTTGCACTGTGGCCCCCTTAAAACGTTGCCCCATCGCAAACCCAGTTTGTGGATGCAAACTGGGTTTTTGCGAATACCACATGGGGACAAAACCCAGTTTGCACAGTGCAAACTGGGTTTGCAACAGGGCAAAGTTTTGCAAATCTAGCCCCAGAACAATTGTCAGTTAGAAGCTTATCCACACAAGACTGAATTCTGTCCATAAACATGTTATCCACTTCCATCTCAGGTTGACCAGAAATTAAAACCAATGAGCCAAAATACCTGTTTATGTTTCAAAGAATGATTTACATAGATAGATATAAACTGACAGCATATAAAGGCCAACCAGCCCATCTAGTGTGTCCATCCTGACTGCTCTGCTCTTGCCCTAGTGGCCTTCCTGCCCCCTTTCCTCTGCCTCATCTAACCAGCCATTTGCGTATCTCGCCCTGGCTTGAAACTGACCACAGATTTTTCCCTTGCCATGTCTCCGACTGTGTGGAGAAGACAGTGGGTAGCAGGGTGCAGCAGCCACAAATGGGGGCAGCGGAAAGCAGAGTGCTACCATAGACATAGACACAGGCAGAGATATCGGTACAATAGAAAGAAGAAAAGAAAAGAGAGATCTAGCAGAGACCAGGATCACACGATCGGCTCAAATGAAAACCAATTAGTATATAACATTTCAAAAAGGGTTTTAAATCCAATTGAAGAACAAGTATTAAGTAAAGGCCTCTCATTTTGTCCTTACAAGGAGATTGACAGTTTTGAATTAAAATTGGATCTTAACAGATTTTAAAGAAAAGTGAAATTGAAATACTTCTTTGGGACACAACAAGAAAGAGCTATTGATCAGGTATCAAAATTAAAGAAGATTGCACTAAGTCAAAAATGTATTCCACCAGTGACACCCCATATGGTTGAAACATATATCTCTTTCGTTAATAGGGATATAGAAGAGATTTTACGTATTAATAGAAATATGGATAGACGAAAAAAATATAATCTAACAGCATCAGAGTTTGCAGCATTAAGAAACTTAGAAAATGATTCACAAATTATTATAAAAAATGCAGATAAGGGGGTTCAATAGTCGTGATGGATTATGATCAGTATCGACAAACATGTCTCGATTTATTACAAAGTAAAGAAAATTATTTGATTTTGGAAAAAGATCCTACGAATCAAATTAAAGATCTAATTAAAGCATCTACCATTTTAGCTTTTGAAAAAGAAGAAATAACAGAATGGGAGAAAACGTCTTTATATAGAGATACACCTAGTATTCCATTGTTTTATATCTTACCAAAAATTCAAAAACATTTAAGATCTCCACCGGGACGTCCAAGTGTGACAGGTATCAATTCTGTTTTGGAACCATTATCAATTTTTATAGATCACCATATACGTCCTTTAGTGGAAAAAACACCATCTTACATCACAGATTCAACAGATATCATTGTACAATTGGAAAATTTAGGAAACAATATAGATATTCAGAATTGTATATTAGTTACATGGGATTTAAAAGATTTGTATACATCCATACCTCATACACAAGGATGTAGAGTATTGCAAATGTTTTTGGACAATCAACGAACGGAATTAAAACCATCAAACAATTTATTAGTTTAGTGGGCAGAAATTGTCTTGACACAAAATTATTTTAGATTTGAGAAAAAGTATTATTTACAAATTAAAGGTACAGCAATGGGATCGAGTATGGCACCTTCATATGCAAATATTTATATGAATTATTTTGAGAAAGAACATATATTTAATGAAAGAAATGTATTTACAGAGAAACTGATTCTATAGAAACGTTTTACTGATGATATTATTACAATCTGGAATGGAACTGAGGCAGAATTAGATCAATTCAATAGTTATTTAAATAACTGTATGGACCATCTTACTTTTGTAATGAATTACAGCTATTCTCAGATATCTTATTTGGATTTGAGTATTTACAAAGATGGAAATAAATTAGTAATAAAACTTTACCGTAAAGAAACTGATAAAAATGCAATTTTACATGCACACAGATTCCATCCAAATAAATTAATTGAGTCAATTCCTTAAGGACAAATCCTGAGGGCAAAACGAAATTGTACAGATCCAGTAGAATTTAAGAAAACACAAAGGGACATGTTACAAGGATTTAAATTCAGAGGGTACAAACAAAGTACATTAGACTTAGCGGTTGAAAAAGCAACTGGGAAAGAGAGAGAACGCTTGTTAGATATACAGCCAAGACAATCTAATTTTCAAGAAGATAGAATAATATTTTCTTTGAAACATAATGAAATATTTTTTAAAATCAAGAATATTGTTAATAAACATTGGCAGGTGTTACAAGCTATACCAGTAACACATAACATCTTTGAAATTCCTCTTTAAGTGGTGGCAAAAAGAAATAAAACATTAGGTAATAGATTAATGAAGACAGAGCACAAAATCCCAGATACTGGAGTATGACACTTTTTAAATTTAAATGAAATAAAGAGAATTTTTCTTGCGAACATTGTTCAAATTGTAATAATACATATAGGATCAAGAAAATTAGTAACGCTGCCAAAGATGAAGAAATTACTATTAATCAATTTATAAATTGTTCAACAAAAGGTGTTATTTACCTATTGAAATGTCCATGTGACAAAGTTTACATAGGCAAAACGGAAAGGATGTTAAAAACTTGGATTAATGAACATAAATCTGATATTAGAAGACAGGACATAACGTCACCGGTTGCAAGACACTTTATGGAATTTGGACACCAGTTACCCCAGTTACGCTTTTTCGGAATAGAAAAAGTTATACCAGATACCCGAGGAGGAGGAGGAGATTTTAGGACAAAAATCTTGACTAGGGAAGCATATTATATTGATAGATTTGAAGCAACAAATTCCAGATTTGGACTAAATGAAAGTATAGACTGGCAACCATTAGCATAAATTATCATGAACAACAGTTTGATAAATTGGGTATTTTCACTGGTCTTTTTACTCATTATAGGATGTAGTTATTATTAAACATACCAATGGTCTAAATAATATATATGGGTATTTCCCCTTAAAAAATGTTAAAAATTATACGTTTTTTGTTTATTTTTGTATGGTGGGTTAAGTTTCTTTATTAAGTACAAAATGATTAAAAACATGCATGTAGATACACTACTTTAACTAGCTGTTTTATGTTGCTTTATTATAAAGACAAATAAATATAAGTATCTAAAATGAGAAAGTTTTACTTTAGTCTGGACACCTTTGCTTTAGCGAGGTGCCGTCTATGCAGAAAGCCCTTTCTATTTTCTGCATGGCGGGTCAGGCGTGGGAGAGGTGGCAGATATCGCGAGAATCTCACGGTGATTTGTCATGTTCCTGCACCTGATTCCTTGACTAAGAGTATATAAACCCACAACATACTAGGCGACACACCTCCTTATACAGAGTGAGCAGGAGGTCTCGGCACAGCCTACATCCACTGAGTAAGTACATAGTTTACTGGACTGAGTAAGACAACACATTTAATTCATGAAAAGCTTATTGACTTAGGATTTTTGTTGTTAGGAGTTTGGACCGGAAGAAACACAAAATATATATCTGACACAAACACGTTTTACAGGTGAAGTACCATTATATTTAAAATTTAAAAATTAAGCAATATACCTCACAGAGGACTCATTAATTTTAGAATTGCTGTAAAAATAACGTTGAGTACATATGTTTGTAACAGCATTTTGAAACAAGGAAGTGGTATGTATTGGCCTATAGATGTTGCGAGGTGTTTGCCACTATTTGGTGAGAATTGGTGTTTAATTCAATAACCTGAGCATCTAATGAATGTATATTTGTGATGTAAGGATCAATAGAGACACAAGTGATACCATTTGGAAGTGGGGACAGAATGGAAGATGGGCAATAAACGTCGCGAGACAGCCGCGACGTTGTGTGCCCACTCGCGTTTCATTTTTACTCTGTGAAATCTAAAAAAGCAATTGCTTTTTATTTGTAAATAAAATGAGTCATGGCAAACATCTCTGGACATCAAAAATAGGTTAATTTAATGGAAATGAATACAGTAATAGTAAATAAAACATAAAAAATATAATTAATATAAATAACTTGTATTCATAGGTAAATTAAAAACCTGATTACAATATTGTGATACAAAGGTATTGGAAACAGAACAAGTGGTTAGAAGGTGAAGCTTATCTATATGCTATTATTATTTAAATATTAATTTAAATACCAAATTATAATGATAAAAGTACAATCAGTCTATTTAAACTAATTATACATAAAATGTTTTTTGTTTTTATAGTTATTATACAATATAAGAAGCTGTGGAGACATAATGGCTTATACCATAATAGGCATATAGGTGAGCATTGCATTCACTGTAAATTCTCTTTTCTTAGAAATTTTCGAAATTGTAGTTATTATAATGTTTTAATTCGATATCAATATGAATTTAGATGCCGTCTGAACACTGATGAAGGATTATTTCCGAAACGTTTGTTTTTGAGATTGTGTCTTGATATTAAAAAACAAGCTAAATACAATACAATTTTTTGGTGAGTGGGCCCTTTGTACCAATTTAGTTTTTTGATTACTATTAGCATGGAATTGGTATGGGCCTCTCCCTGATGAATTTTGTTATCTTTTTTTGTTCAAGGTGGGCTATGCTGGATCCAGATATAATTTTAACACAGAAACCCTCAAAAAAACTGACATTTGTGAGTTCATACAGTACATGTTCCTGAAACAGCAGTGTGGCAGACACCTGTTTGTCAATCTGATATAAAAAATAAATTGTTCTCACATGAACCTATTTATGCAGGCTACAGCAAAGACAAACTACTTCTATGAATTACCAAAATTTTGATTTATATCATATCCTTTAAACAACCCTGTGTTATATTGCCAGAAAAAAATGCAGAGTTTTAACAAGAAAGAACTGACAGCTGTGATACAGACAAGGTGATTTCTCACAAACATTCATACCACTTCAGTACAGCACTGAAACTCAAATGATCAACTTTTTATAAGAATAGAATGATACATTTTAAGCTAATCTATCTACACACAAACCAGATGAGTTACTGAAAATCTTGGAGAGAAAACAATTAGCTCTACAGACTGCTCTAACTGGAGAGTGAAACAGCTTCTTCCTTCACTGATCTAACAA
Source organism: Neoceratodus forsteri (assembly GCA_016271365.2). Taxonomy (NCBI): domain Eukaryota; kingdom Metazoa; phylum Chordata; order Ceratodontiformes; family Ceratodontidae; genus Neoceratodus; species Neoceratodus forsteri. Next base: position 675,528,306 of record CM057454.1, on the reverse strand, counting down.
GTGGATTTTGAGGGGCAGCAATGCGCCATCAGTCATGAAAAGGGGGTGGGGCTAGGGGCGGAGTTTGGAATGTGGTTTAGTGTCCGTTTTTTGCCTCCTCCAAAGGTGGCAACCCTACTTCTTCAGTCAATCAGGGACTTAACTGTTGAAGCAGCAGGCTAGGCTAAAATGATGTTATCGCTTCGCAAGCCTCACTGATAGGAACAGAAATAACTTTACTGTTTTCAGTTACTGCAGAGCACATTAACAAATGCTGATTTACAGAAAACCACAAAATCAAACAGCATGAAATTTGCAGGAAACACTAATCATGACAAGGGGACCTAAATTCAAGTGGATTCAAGCTTTTACTACAAATATGAAAAAAATGATGCATTTGATCTTTAAGCATTAATGTCTCATTCTCGTGCACAATTTCATATTTATTCGTATTTATTGTAAATATTTATTATAAATACCAATAAACATGAAATTACAGAATAATTTTGCTTTTAGAACCTTCCTGGCAAAATGTTGGCACATTTTTGCTGGTCTTATAGTCTGTATTCAAATAAACAGAAAGAACAGTTAAGTAAGAACTTACCATAACAGTAGATCTTCGAAGGGATCTCAGTCATCAGGTCACACCATAGGAACTTCACCGCCAGTGAAGCAGGATGCGCACAGAAGATTTTCAGCAGTACAACTGGGGCCACCCACCCTATTTACGTCTGTCGACGTCACTAATCCTATAAAGGCGTGAGTGGTCCTGCTCCCTCCTCAGTTCTTCCCCTTGGAGACCAAGGGAACAGAGCTCATGCCATGGGGGACCGAGAAGTGAGAGAGAGGTGCCCAGGCCCATATAAACACCGGATACACCAGACAGCTAGTTCCAGAACAAGAGCCCCAAGAAGGGGGATGGTGGGAGGGAAAAGCAGATCTGATGCTACTTAGCCCGGCAAGACACTACAATGTTGGCTTCATTGATAACCACAACCATAACCAACCGCATCCCACCCCCTTCAGCTTCCTCACAATTATGTTCAAGCAAGTGAGGGACCTCCTCCTTTCTCTGGATACAAAAAAGAGTGCGGGTGCAGATAATATTGAACCTTACTTCCTAAAACTTGGCCATACTTATCTGACCGCCCCCATTACACACTTATTCAACACCTCTCTGATTCAAGGTGAGCTACTTCGTGGAAAACTACCCACATCCTCTCATTATTCAAGACTGGGGATCCGAGTGATCTGAACAATTACTGGCCTATTTCTATACTATCCGTCCTCTCTAAATTACTTGAAAAAATTGTCAACATCCAACTTAGAGAACATTTGGATTCACAAAAGTTGATAAACCCGGCTCAGTCCGGCTTCACAGCCAAACACAGTACAGTATTGGCTCTTGCCAAAGTAACTACAGACTGGCAAATGGCCTTGGACTCTAAGAAGCATGTATTTGCCCTCTTCCTTGATGTAAGTAAGGCCTTCGATGCAGTGGATCATACCATCATGCTTACTGCACTGAGTAACATCGGACTTGATAGTTCTGCCATTAAATGGTTCACCAGCTACCTAACCAATAGGTTACAACAAGTCAAAGCCATAGGAGATCTGTCCCCACAAAAATCCTTGTTACGAGGGATCCCAAAAGGCTCCATCCTGGGCCCTATCCTCTTTGCAATATACATCAATAATCTGGACTCGCATCTGGGCACAGCCAATGTGCACTTCTTTGCAGATGATACTGTACTCTATACCACAAATTCATCCTTGGATTTGGCCCATGAGTACTTACAGAAAGACTACTTCACCCTCCAATACAACCTTATCACTCATAAGCTCCTCCTCAACGCCAAAAAGACTAAAGCAATGATTCTCTCACCAAAGTCTACTTCCAGATGTCCACATATCACACAGATCTGAACACTCTTAGATGAATCCCTTGAAGTAGTTGATACCTTTAAATACCTAGGGTTCTGTCTGGATAACAAGCTCAACTTTCTGTGCCACTTAAATGAAACCTCGAAGAAACTAAGACAGCGATTAGGTTTATTCTATCGCATTAAACACTTACTTACGTTAGAAGCCAGAATGAGACTAGTACAAACTACATTCCTACCTATACTGGACTGCGCTGACTTCCTTTACAGTCATTGCCCATCAACGATGCTAAGCAAACTGGACACCCTTTACCACCAGGCTTTAAGATTTATCCTAAATCTACCCCATGGTACACATCACTGTTGTCTACGCCAGGTTTCGGGATGGACCTCACTCTCAACTAGGAGAAAAAGGAACGCTCTCCTCTGGTTTTTTAGAGCATTATCTGATAACCTCCCTGCATACATCTCGAACTTCTTCAAATGGGCTAAAGGCTCCTATGGCCTGAGACGCTTCTCCATAATCTGCTTCCAGATTCCTAGAGTGAAAACTACCCTTGGCTTGGCAGCAATCAAATTCTCACTTCCATCACTTTGGAACACTATGCAAGACTCATTAAAATTATCCTCACTTCCAAGCATTTTCACATTCAAAGCTCTATTAATGGATTATCTGAAGGAATCATGCAACTGTTTCAGATACCTATGACCCCTGAGCCCCAGGTGCCACTCTCAAATCCTACACCTAACTATCTCATCCACCCCACATTCCTAACAACAGAATCCTAGGACCTACAAGCCTAGTTCCCTTAATCCGAGATGACCCTGCCTATTCTCTGCCCTTTATCTATTCTGGCCTCCCTCTTGGCTGCCTACTCTTTCACCCCAGTGTCTACCCTAATCCTTAATACCTCCTTATTTTTTATCATTTAGGTATGAGCTCTTACTTAGCAGAGACTATATGGGATTGTTGTCTCTTCTCATTCCAGTAACGCTTATCATTATGTACCTTTGCATATTAATTATGTTGACAGGTATGTATAGGCCCATATTGACCAGCACCTTCACAATGTTTTTTTTTTTTGCACCGCTGTCCACCTAATTGTAACCTTATGAAGTATACTGTGTTGTATTAATGCCCAGGACCACCTTTGAAATGAGCTTGCTCAATGGTCTTTATGCCTGGTTAAATAAAGTGATTGATTGATGTTCTTTTATAACTGTTCTATCATCTTCAGGGGTATCTCAGTCATCAGTTAACACCGTAGGAATGAATCCCAAGCAGTTACAGGTGCAAAGAGTCTGGTAGGCGGGCTCACCATAAACATAAGACAGGAGGCCTTGCAGCACAGCCCTGCCAAAACTGCACGGGCTCTTGAGGCAATGTCCAGACTGTAGTGCTTGGTGAAGTATGGATGGTACTCCAGGTGGCAGCCGCGCAGACATCCACGGCTGAGACCCCTCAGAAACAAGCCACAGAGGTGGCCATGCCCATTGTGGAATGAGCTTTGACAGCTCCAGGAAATTCTTTGCCGAACTTGTTGTAGTAGAACACAATGCAATTTGCCAATCATTTAGATAAACACTGCATAGAAACTGAAGTGCCCTCTCTACCTGGGGTGAAGGAAACAAACAACTGCTTAGACTTTCTGTATTCCTTGGTGTGACGCAGGTAGTACTTCAAAGCTCTCTGCACATCTAGGATATGGAGCAGTACTTCCCCTGGATTAGCATGCACAGGAAAATATACAGGAAGGTGGATAGATTGGTTGAGTGTACACTCGGAGATCACCTTGGGTAGAAAAGTAGGATTCCTGCGCAAAGCCACCCTGTCTTTGTGAAAAATCATATAAGGCTCCTCACACCAGAGGGCCTGAAGCACTGAAATTCTTCAAGCAGAGGTAAAAGAAACATAGAAATTGTCAGCAGATAAGGACCGCCAGACCCATCCAGTCTGCCTGTAAGCCCTGCACTTGTTTGTGGCCTCTGACCCTATCCGGTCAATGGCTTTTACCTCTCCTTCCCACCTCTAAGGTTCCCTTATGCCTGTTCCAGACATGTTTAAATCCCTCCACTGTACTTGCTCCCACCAGCTCCTGTGGCAGACTGTTCCATGTGTCCACCACCCTCTCTGTGAAGAAAAACTTTCTCACATTTCCCTTTAACCTGCTACCTTCCAACTTCATATCAACTCCCCTCCTTCTTGTACTCCTCCTATATTGGAAGATGCCTCCCCCATACCTTGTTTATGCCATTCAGATACTTAAATGTTTCTGTCATGTCCCCCGTTCCCTCCTTTCCTCCAGCGAGTACATATTGAGGTCCCTTAGTCTCTGCTCATATGTTTTCTGATGCATGCCCTGTACCATATTTGTTGCCCTTCTATGGATCCCCTTCATCCTGTCAATGTCCTTGAAAAGGTGCAGCCTCCAGAACTGCACACAGTACTCTATATGAGGTCTCATGAGTGTTTTATACAATGGCATCACTTCCTCCCACCTTCTACTAGTGATATTTCTGCCTATACACCCCAGCATGCTATTGGCCCTCCCTGCAGCCCTTGTACTCTGATTTTACACCTTTAGGTCATCTGCAATGATAAGCCCTAGGTCCTTTTCTTCCCTGGTGACTGTCAGTATCCCCTTCCCTCCCCTCCATCCTGTAGCTTTCCCCAGGGTTCCCTTGTCCCAGGTGCATTATTTTGCACTTCTTTGCATTGAAACTCCATTGCCACACCTCAGACTATTTTTCTAGCTTCCCCACATCCCTCCTCATTTTCTCCACCCCTTCTGGAGTATCCACCATGTTGCAGATCTTGGTGTCATCTGCAAAGAGGCAGATCCTTCCCTCCAGCCCCTCAGCAATGTCACTAATGAAGACATTAAACAGGACTGGTCCAAGAACTGATCCTTGCGGTACCCCACTGGACACTCCCCTGTCCCTGGATTGGATCCCATTTACCACCACCCTCTGCCTCCTATCTGTTAGCCACTTCCTAACCCAGTTTACCACCTTCTGCCCCCATGCCCAGGATACCCATCTTGTTAACCAGCCTCCTATGTGGGACAGTGTTGAAGGCCTTGCTGAAATTGATGTAGGTGACGTCCATCGCCCCCCCTTCCTCAATTTACCTCCTCCGTCACGCAGTCAAAACAATCTATCAGATTCATCTGACACAACCTCCTACGGTAGCTGTGAATCCATGTTGCCTTGAATCCTGGGCACCACTAGATTCCAAGTGTGCCACTATTCTTTCTTTAAGCAGTGCCTCCATGATCTTACCCACCACTGAGGTGAGGCTGACCGACCTATAGTTCCCTGCCTCCTCCCTGCTACCGTTCTTGTGCAGAGGGACTACATGTGCCCTCCTCCAGTCCTCTGGAACCACTCCCTTGTTGAATGACTTGGCGAAGATTGCCGCCAGAGGCATTGCTACTGCAGCTCACGTAATATCCTCGGGTGTATGCCATCCGGCCCGATTGCTTTTTCCACCTTCAGTTTTGTGAGCTCCTCCAGGACTCTCTCCACTGTGAATGGACTTGTGTTTACCTCCCCCTCTTTGTATCTGTTTCCCTGCTGTGGTCCCTGACCTTCCCCCTCTTTAGTAAATACTGAATGGAAGTATTTGTTTAGTATTTCCGCCTTCTCCAGGGCTCCATCCTTACAATCCCGTGTCCCCCTGAGCCTTACAATCCCTCCCCTGGTTTTACTTCTTTCACTGATGTACTTAAAGAATGTCTTGTCCCCCTTCTTCAATGTCTGTGCTAATCATTCTGTGGTCTGCACCTTTGCTCTCCTTGGAGCCTTCCCTGCTTCTCTCAGATTCTTTAGGTACACCTCCCTGTCTTCCTCCCTTTGAGTCTCCTTATATTTCCTGAAACCCACCCTTTTGGCCCTTACCTTGTCTGCCACCACTCTTGAGAACCATAGTGATTTCCTCCTTCTCTTGCCTTTGTTTACCATCTTGATCCATTGCTTCATCACCTTCTCTACGGCTCTCTTCAGATGTTCCCACTGCTCCTCGACTCCCTCTCCTATATCCCCCCTTGCCAGGCTCTCCTTGATACACCTCCCCATTTTAGCCCTCCTAAAATCTAAAACCTTAGCCTTTATGTGAGTAGCTTATGTCTCTGTCCCTACATTAAACCACACTATGTAGTGGTCGCTGGATCCCAGTTGACCCTCCACCTGGATGTCTGTGACTCTATCCCCATTGGTCAGTATGAGGTCCAGAAACTTCCTTTCTCTGGTAGGATCAACCACAAGCTGTCGGAGGCCTTCCCCTGTAGGAAATCTAGGATGTCCCGGCACCAGGATGAAGCAGCTGCTGGGATGGTCCAATCCACGTCTGGGACATTAAAATCACCCAACATTTCCAACAGGCAGCTCAAGCCTATCAGTAATCGACTACAAACTGGTAGTCTATGGTGCAGCAACAGACACAGCCCTAAAGAGGATCAAACTACCGCTAAACAAAGCATGTAGGCTGGTCTTAGGAGCACACCGCCTCACTCATACCTGCCAGCTCTATTCTCATTCCGGGTGGCTCAATCTCCATAGCAGAATTCAGTACCAGGTGTGCCTGCTTGCAAAGAAGTCCACCTTTTGCCTAACACCCACTGGGGTCTAGGACCGCTTTTGCCCAACTGACAATCCCAGACAAATAAGGGGAGCAAATAGTAAGTTGCTTAAAATTCCTTTCCATCGCACCTCTCAAGGACAACGGTCTTTTAGGGTACCGGGCACCCAATTGGCTAAACTCCCTCCATGATGACTTAACTGCAGAATTTAAACTTGGCCCTTCAAATCAAAATTGCGCTCACACCTTGCTACACTCAGTGGGTGTGACTGTAGCTCCTAACTCCTCCACAGTTACACGGGCATTTCTGCACAACCTCAGCACCTACCCACTACCCATAACCTCTGTCCCATATCCCCTTTCACACTACATTTTTTCCAATCCTTTCCCACCCCCTCCCCTGACCTATTTGTCCCCCCGCACCCTGTCTGCTAGCTATATCTATCCCGCCCAGGTACCCCGCCGCCATCCCAAAAACCCTTGACAAGGCCCCGCAGGCTGCTCCTGTGAATCCCCCCGCTCTCCTCCCATATCCTTCTAACCACTGGTAGGGTTCTAACTGCCCTTGCTTCCTATTACCTTCTAGTCTCTTATCCTGTCAAAACTGCCTTACCCCTTTGTTCTACACTATGTTCAACCAATTTCTGTATCCTGTTTGTTATCCCATGAATGAAAATGTGAATGCAATTACTGTATTTCTGTAACCATTGTCCTGGTGTCTGTATTTGTTGCTGAAATATTGTTTACCTCACAACGTGGAACCTCTGTAAATGAGCTGCTAGCACAAAGGTGTTATAATCTGAGACAATAATAAACTAATAAAATAAAGTAATACCGCACCCTTTGTTGCTATCTCATGGATTCAATCCACTAGATCCCTTCCGCCTCCACTAGAGGTCTGTAGATCACCCCTGTGCGAATTACTGTTCCATTGCCTGGCTCAAGGGTGACCCACAGTGCCTCAGCCTCCTCCTGTCTGCCCTGTACCTGTGTTGCTTTAATGCCCTCTCTTATGTATAAGGCAGCTCACCCCCTTTTTTACTCCCCCTATCCCTCCTGCATAGAGCATAACCCGGAACATTTGCATCCCAGTCATGATTTGTGGTGTGCCAGGTCTCTGTTATTGCCACTAAGTCCACGTCTGCCTCTACTAACAAGGGCTCCACATCTGGGAGGTCATTCCTCAGGCTGCGGGCATTTGTAACAATGGCCTCCCATGTTCTGCTGCCTGTCCTCCCCCCAATACTGTGCCTTCCCTCCTGCCTCTCACACCCATCCCCATTTTCCTTTTTCTGCTGCCTTAGTACCCCTGCCTTCCCCTCTGTATCTGGTACTGGCATCCCTGACCTCAACCAATATTTGTGTTCTTCATTTCTGGCCACTCTAGCTTGTGGGGGTGGACTACTTGAGTCTCCCTGCTCCTGTTGACCCCCCATGGCTAGTTTAGATGTTCATCTAGGATGCATTTAAACTGTTCATTGAGAACTGCCGTCCCCCTCTCTGAAGGACGCAGTCCGTCCCCCTTGAACAAGGCTGCATTGTTCCAGGTGGGCCCCCAATGAAGCCAAACCACTTCTCACTGCACCAGCCCTTCAACCATTTGCTGAAGAAGCTGCTGATATGGAGATTCCTATCCTTCCCTATACCATAGACTGGCAGCACCTCCGAAAAAGTCACGGAGCATGCTATCTGCTCGAGGCACCCTCTCAATTCTCTGAAGTCCTCCTGCACTTGCTCTATGCTTGTGCTGCCCTTGGATAAATCATTCTTTACAGCTGGACAACATCCAGCCCCCTCTTTTTGCAACTGCTTTAGCAATCTTCAAGATTAGCTCCCCCTCCATCCGAGCAATGCCTCCTGGAAGGCACTTTATCTCCCTCTCCTCCCTGCCATTCCTGCCCAGAACCACCCACTGGACTATTGAGTCCCCCAGCAGGAATAACTTCTTCTTCCTTTGGGGTCCACTTCCTCCTGTGACTGGGTTTCCTTCCTGGAGGACCCTCACCTCCTCCCTGGTCACAACGTCGAGTTCCATCATGGGACTGTCCTGCTCTAAACTAAAAATAATGCCTTCCAAGAGAGAAAGTGCAATTTGCAAGTCACGATTAGTTTAAAAGGAGACAGGGCCAACTTTTCTAAAACAAAATTTAGATCCCAAGCCAGGACAGGAGAACGGATTGGGGGTTTCAGATGCCAGATGCCCCTTAGAAAGGTATGGGAGACATCCAGCAGGGCAATCGTGCAGTCACCCATGGGCTCATGAAAGGCAGAAATAGCTGAAAGGTGCACCTTGAGGGAGGAGTGCTGGAGACCGAAGTCAGACAGAGAGATCAGGTAGTCCAGGATCTGGCTCACCAGCAGGTGAAGGGGTCCAGATTTTGTCTGGCAGCCCAGATGGCAAACTGTTTCCACTTTATGGCATATGTGGTTCGAATGGAAGGCTTCCAGGTAGCCACTAGGACATCTAACACTCTGTTAGAAACCCCAACTCTGGCGATGGCTATGTCCTCAAGAGCCAAGCATGCAGATGGAGGGACCTGAGGTTGGGATGGACTGAGGTCCCCTGAGTCTGGGTCAGCAGGTTCCTGCATAGGGGCAAAGGATCCAGTGGTTCGTCTGCCAGCTGCAGTAAAAGCAGAAACCATATCTACTGAGGTCAAAATGGAGCTACCAGAATCACGCTGATCCCCTCCATCTGCAGTTTAATTAGCACTCTCTGAATCAGAGGAAACAGAGGGATGGTGCAGAGGAATCCCCGGCTTCAGGAGAGGGACAATGCATCTCGCCAGAAAACTCCAGGCCCTGGATCTAGCAAGCACAAATTGGGCAGTTTTGCATTGAGTGGGGACTCAAAAAGGTCCAACTGTGGATGATCCTATCTGTTGAACAACTCTTCTGCAATGGATGAGAGACGTTCCCATTCATACATGCTGGACCAAGTTCAGCTGAGGCTGTCCGCCAGAGTGTTTCACATGCCTGGCACATGGACTACCGATAGTATCAGACCATGAGCCAATGCCCAGTACCACACTCTCATGGCCTCCTTGCATAGGGGGGTGCAAATGAGTCCTCCCTTGCTTGTTGATATAGTACACTACACTGAGATTGTCTGACTGCACCATCAGCTAACCCGGATTAAGGTGTTCCTGAAAAGTCTGCACGGCACAAAGCACTGCCCACATCTCAAGGACATTAATATGCAGGTAGGTTTCTATCTGGGACCAAGAGCCCTGGGATTGGAAGGGACCCAGGTACGCTCCCCAGCCCAGACTGGATGCATCCATGGTGAGGATCTGTTGTGGGAAGGAAATCTGGAATGGGATGCCTTGTAAGAAATTTAAGGGGTCCATCCACCACTGCAGCACCTGGCAGACTAGAGAAGAGACCAGGACTGGGTGATCTAAGTCGTCCATGTGCTGGTCACACTGTACCCTGACAGTCCACTGGAGAATGCACATATGGAGTCTGGCCAGTGGAACAGTAGGGTATGGCAGCTGCCATGAGACCTAGCAGTCTTAGGTACACCCTGCCAGGAACATAGCAGCTTTGAGTGACTTCCTGAACTTGGGCTATAAGGCATTGTGCCCTGTTCTGGGGCAGGAAGGCCTTTCCATGCACCAAGTCTAGAACCACCTCTATATACTGCAGCCTTTGGGATGGCACTAGAAGCAACTTGGACAGAGTGACAGTTATACCCAGGGAGAGAAATAATTAAAGAGTTCTCTCCAGAGTCAGCAGGAACTGTTCCCTGGATGGGTCCTTTAGAAGCCAATCGTCCAGGTAAGGGAGAAAGTACAACCCTCCCTTCTGAGTGCCCTACTACTGCTGCTAAGCACTTGGTAAAGACCCATGGTACAGAGGATAAGCCAAAGGGCAGCACCTTGAACTGATAATGCTCGCCCTGGAACACAACACGGAGAAACCTCCTATGAGGAGGAAAGACCAATATGTGCAGGTAAGCATCCTGCATGTCTAACAAACATACCCAGTCGCCTGTCCTGAGGAGGGGCATCAGGCCTGTCAAAGTTACCATTTGAAACTTTTTGTACTGGACATACAGATTGAGATCCTTCAGGTCCAGAATGGGCCTCAAATCTCTGGTCTTTTTGGGGACCAGAAAGACCCTGGAATAAAACCCCTTGTTCCTCTGGCACCTGGGTACTGGCACAATGACCTGCTTGTGCAGAAGCGACTGTACCTCCTCCCGGAGAACAGACAAGTGAGCCGGGGGAGTGGGGGTAACTGGAGGTTGCTCAGTGAACACCAGGGGATGACCCCTTTCTATGATCTGCAAAATCCTGGCATCCGAAATTACGGTTCTCCATTGATTTAGATGGAGGGAGAATCAACCTCCGACCACCACCTCTTGGTCGGGGATGAGAAGGGGGGGGGGCTCTGGCAAGGAGTCATGCAGAGGCGGATCCAGCTGCAGGGGCTGGTCTCTCACTTCTGGGACACTTGGCACCAGCTCCAGCACTGGAGGGGAAGGGAAGGCAGCTGGAGTTCTGTGCTTCCCTTTGCAGTTAAAGGCTGCACCGGGTCTACTGGTTGCCTTTCAAAAGGAGGGAGCTGTCTACCTCTCGGTTGAGTAAGGTAGAGAGAGTGAACAGACTTGATAGCCGTGCCTGAGGCCTGCAGATCGTGGATAATATCCTGGATATCAGGATCAAACAGCTTAGTGCCATTGAAAGGGGCATTAAGCACCTTCTGCTGAACATCAGCAGCAAAACCTGAGACCCTCAACCAGGAGTGCTTAGGTAGGCATATGCCCATGGCAGAAGCCCTGGCAAAAGTGTTAGCCATGTCACAGAGGGCCCTGAGGAGGTGCTTGCTAATGTCCTCAGCTGTCTGTAGGCACTTAAGAAGCTCCTTCCTCTGTGTGGCATCTGGGAGGGCCTGGGCAGCAGCCTTGCCCTTCTTCCAGTCAGAGTTTTGGTACTTCATCATGTGAGAGAGGTAGTTTGCAATCCTCAACCCCAGGGTGGAGGAGGCATGCACCCTCCGACCCCAGAGGTAACTCTGCAGGACTCATTACCTGGGGGGAGGGAGCTAAGGTGCTTAGACACCTTTGATCTGTCGTGGGCTGCCTTAATGACGGTATACCATTACTGCAGTGACTCCAGCACAGCGAAGACAACCACAGAGACAGGAATAGGGTAAAACCCACCCATCGCTGTGGTGGTCTGTGTGCCGAGGGAGACTGCCTCGCTGGGTGTTTGCCCCAGTCACAACTCCGACTGGGGTTAGAATCCTATAGAACCGGGAGGTGTGGAGGCGCAACACCCCTGATTGTGTATGCTGACATCCCCGTGGCTACAATGCCGACAGTCGGCATTGCAGCCATCGCTGTAGGGGATGTTAACGCTAGCGCTGTAGAAGTGCTACAGGTAAACCCTTAATGACCACTGAGTCTGTTTTGGGCATAGCAGGGGAACCTCTGGGGGCATGGTAAAGTTTATCCTCTCTGCGGGGCATAGCTGGCACTATGTCTGGTCTGTGCCAGGCTATCGTTGCCACATTTCTCAAGGCAGGCAAGATTGGAGAATGATTCTGGGGGAAGACTCTGGGATCTCCAGGAAGTCCACCAGCTCTTTCCTGGTGACATCCTCTTCCTCAGTGTGGAAGCCATGGCTGAGGACACTGCTTCATCACATTGAAAAATGTGGGGTCCTCAGGAGGAGACCTAGGAGTATGTTTAACCAAATCCTCACTGACAGAGGAAGCTGTAGGCCTGTCAGAGACCAGGATCTCTTCCTTATCTTCCTCCTCCTCATCATCAGGAAGAATGAGGTCTAGATGATACTCCTCCTCGACATCAACCTCTTCCAAATCCAGGTCCGGTATCAGATGCGCTGATGACGGCCTGCAGGGAGCCTCCCGCGGCCGATGAGTAGCGGTCGATGATGAAGCTGCCATCGATGGCATCAGGAAAGTGGGCCTGCACGCGTCCAGCTGCTGCACAATCACAGAAGTGAATTTAGTCAAAATTTCATTTAGGTTGATGACATTTGTCAATGGGGGAGATGACACAGGTATCGATGACCTGCCTGATGGACCCTGTGAACCCGTAGAGCCTGCAGCCCTGGAGGGAGAAGGGTCAAGACTCAACGGGGGGGGGGCCATTGACAGCAAAGGAGGGGCTGATGACCCAGAGGTCAATGGCCAGAAGCCCCGTGAATCAGGCAGAGGTGCTGTCAGTGTGGGTCTAGAGGGCACAGAGACCTGGACAGTGGTTCGTGCGTCGGTGCAGCATTAGCCGACGAGGATCCCCAGAGGAAAAGAGGCCGTCGGGGAATGAGAACATTGCCGGGGACGGTTGCAATCTCAGTCTTTTTATGACTTTTCCCTGAGGACTTGTCTCGGGCATTGGAGGCCTGGGAGCTCAACCATCCCATTGGTGACTGAGAGGCTGGGATCCCAGAGGACCCCTGCCTGGAACTGGCTACTTGTTGATCCATCAAGAAATTCTTAAGAGCCTTTCTGCATCTCCTAAGGGTTACTGGATTAAACTTCTGGCAGAACTCACAGTCAGAAACTCTGTGGTCGAAGAGAGCAAGCACCACTCTGACTGCGATGGACATTTAAAGACACTGCTCCAGCTCCACCCGCTTATTTTATTTATTTTTACTTTAAATGCTAGGTTAATTGACTAAGCAAACTCTGTCTTACACTGCAGACACTTGTGTATCCTGGAAGATCAACTTTATTTTTTCGCCACTGAGCAAGAAAAGCGTCCCCTAGTGTTTGTCATTATAAGCTACGATAACACTTTGAAATTGACTAACGGCCATGGCCAGAGAGCCCCGGATCCCAGGCAACTCAAAGGAAAGTAACTATAAAGGGTCAGTCGCTTCACAGCATCTGTTTGATCCAGCAAACAAAAGTGATATAGGTGAGATTAAAGACATGCTGGCTGGTCTTAAAATCAGTATCTCAGAAGTCACGGCAGTAAATACCTCATTAAACAAGACACAGAGGAACTGAAAAATAAACTAACCCAGGCTGAAAAGGTGATCACACTATTACAAAATGACATACAACATCTTAAGGATCTTACTATGGACCACTCTAAACAAACTGACTTGTTTACTAACAAAACTGATGATTTGGAAAATAGAGGGCGAAGGAATAATATACGCATTCTGGGGGTTCCTGAGGGTTGGGAAGGGGGCAACATGATAGTATTCTTACAAAAGTTTTTGCCTGAACTTTTAAGGTTTAAATGGTCTGTGTCACTTGAAACTGAAAGAGCATACAGGTCTCTAGGTCCAGAACTTTACAGTATCTCTAAACCCAGACCAATCATTGCATATTTCTTGTGCTTTCTGTAAAAGATGAGCTCCTTAAAGTGGCTACAAACAAGAAGTCTCTTATGTACAACAATATGAGGATATCTATTTATCAGGATTTTTCAGGTGCTTTGATTGCCAAAAGGAAAGAGTTTTGGGAAGCTAAACAAGAATTACAACACTTAGGTCTGCAATATTTCTTTAAATATCCAGCCGTTCTAATAATTAGAGATCACAAAGGGGGCCTGGTGCCTTGTGAAACTGTGCATGATGTATGGGACTTTTTACCTGCTCAACAATAGTCCTACAACAGAAATACTCTAAAATATTCAAATAGCTACAAACAACAACCCTCACGTCTGTCACGAGAAACACTACCTGACACTGCTTTTAAATGGAATTCTAGGGATAAAGCTCCGTGTGGCACAGCTCCTGAATCAGGCCTTCCCTCTAATGCAAGTCCCTCAGTGAGAACAGACAGATCCTCTCCGCTTCCACACTCACCACAGCTATCTGAGGACTATAGCTAGTGTCAGACTATCAGTAGAAAGTCCAGGCAAGCACACAGGAATTTTTCAATGAAGATCCCGATGACTAATAAAAATAACAATTCTAAGAAACGCAACCGGAGTAAAGACAGTAGACATTCATCCACGGGCTCACCTTCTCAACAGGAACCAGACACTGCATGTATGCTAATGGAGTACAGCTCAATTTCGTCTCCCTCTATGGGTGATTATGAGGAAGGAACTTTGGATACTGCAGAAGGTACCCAGGGGAATGAATTTTTGCAATAACTTAGTAGTCAGGTGACTCTCGCTCTGGATACTGCTGTAATTTATTTTGAGCTTTATTTTATTTTATTGCTTTTAATGTTAATTTCCATACTAGAAAGCAGTGTATTGGAACAATAAGATCTCTCTTAAACCAGCGAATGCTTCCTGTGATATATCATTGTATCTACAGGTTGTAATGCTCTCCTTCTTTTGAGGGGGAGCACTCAGTTTTTAATTACAGTGTTATGTTCAAAATATGCTTTCAAGCCGTCCCGGTGGGGCTGAGGGTTGAGGCGCTGGACGCCACACCTCGCGCCACGCCGGCGACCTGGGTTCGGGAACTGACTCGGGTTGCCGGGGGTCGGAGGGGAGAAGGAGGATCGAGCATCCCAGCGGATGCTCTCCTCCTCAGGGTGGAGTTCGGGGTGCTATATAAGCACCCGACACTCGAGGGCGGTGGAAGCTTGCGGGCACACGAGGCACAGGCGGCCAAGAGCCGGGGAGGAGGCGGAGGGCACTTGACAACGGCGTGCGCACGCCATCTGTCTGGACGCCAGTCCTGCATGCCAACATCCTTGGGGGGGTTGAGGGAGAAAAACGGAAAAAGAACCCCCTCGGTGGTCCTAGATGATGACGGCTCCACCCAAGACCACCGAACCCAGAACAGACCCCAATGTGCAGAAGGAGGGGGGAGGAGAGAGGCACTCTAGGGGCAGATCCTGGTAAGTGGCGTAAGAGGGATGAGCAGTCTGAAGGAGTGGACACCAGGGTAGGAAAGGAGGTTAAAGAGGAGGGTTAAAAAAAATATATGCTTTCAAGTGGCAATACATATGCTGGATTCTGGTCATGTTACATGGGGAACTACTACAGACCAAAACTTATCAACATTTATTCATAATTAATAAAGAGCTCTGTACAACAATGTATAAAGATTTTATACAGCATGTTGGCTTTCCATGTATCAGTCCTTTTCCAAGTCTCTGATACTTTTCATCTGCCATATGTATTATGCTTGTTTCTGAAGGGAATTATCTGTGAAATTAAATAAGTGTAGAAAGATTTGCAAAGTAGGGGGAGTGGCTTAGCTAGAAGGAGCCAGGTTAAAATCAGATTTAAACACTGCCCTAGATAGCTTCTGCCAGAGAACAAGCAGAGCACCAGGAGGAAGGACCTGCTGGTATAACTAAACTTCTCTACTGGGACTATATTGCCCTCCTTTCCTCCACCCCCCATCCACCCAAAGGCAGTTCTACTTTTATAGGCACAGGATTTAACTGACAACAGGAACTCCCTGTTTGGGAGCAGGAAGTGAGTGATCACAGAGCCACCAAAGACTCGCCATCCTAAAAGGGCAAGAGTAGCTCTCCATCCCCCCAGCTGCTGGAGGTCTGATTCTGAGCAAGTAAGGAGACTACTGAGAAATATAGGGACTTCTTGTCTCAGAACAGGAAGATCAGGAGCTAAAAGCGCACAGAGGCCTAAGTAAGTTGGGACAGAAAAAAAAATAAAGAAATAAACAAACAGAGGAAACAGAAAGTATTTCAAACAACAATTAGGGGGCCAGAAATAAGACATGATGGGAGTGGTGCAGTGCAGTGGCTGTGGAGCAGCAGTCTTCCGGGAGATGTTCTGGAGGATGCGGTGTTGTCCCATCTGCAGGCACTTCGCTAGGAGGAGGTTGCTCATCACCAGGCTGAGTTTGCCAGGATTTGTGGGACCTCCTCTCCCATGGGACCCACCCAGGGACCACCAGGGTCACTGCCGTTGCCTCAGAGGTTGCCAAGAAAGAGGAGCAGTTGGACCACAGTGGGCTCAGGGAGCATGAGGGTGGTGGAACAGAGGTGCATCCCTCCAGTTGTACCTCTCCACAATTTCTATGTCATTCTGTAAAAGTATGGTTCCTCTATGGAGGCATCCACAGTGGAGACCAAGGAGGATGCTGGGAACCTCCACAAAGGAGACCCACAGGAGGGTGGCATGGGACCCCACTGGGGAAGGAAGCAACTCCTGGTGGGGGACTCCTTTGTTAGGAAAGTAGAACTGGGGGAGGAAGGGGAGAGGGAGGTAAGGTGCCTGCCTGGCGCCATGGCTTGGAGGGACAGGGAGCAAATCCTCAGGATCACAGAAGCAGCTGCACAGGGGAGGGAGCTGGATGTCACTGTCCACCTAGGAACAAGTGACCTGGCTAAGTAAGGGATCAGAGCAGTGCAAGAAACATTTGTGGAGATGGGGAGGGGCCTTAGACAAATAGCACGCATGGTAACCTTCTCAGAGATGCTGCCTGTCTATGGCACAGGTGAGGTTAGGGTGCTCCACACCATGGGATTCGATCAGTGGTTGAAAAACTGGTGCAGAGCTCAGGGATTTGGCTTCATTGGGACTGGAAGTCCACGGGAGGATGCAGGCCTATACTGTGTGATGGTCTGCATCTGTCCAGGAGGAACCAGGATCCTAGGTGATAGTTTAAATGCTTCATTGGCAAGCATTTAAACTAATAAGGGGAGGCACTGGAGAAACAGGGAAATCCTAGCCCCCCCCCCAAAATAATCAGGGTACTAAGTAAGGTAGACAACAACATAGAGATGTTGATAGGGAGAAGTGCTGGGGTAAATGGAGAAAGTGACAAACGCAATAAGGACAGGGATGGGGCAAAAAGGGGTAAGACCATCAAGAAATGGAGGGTAATGAGTACCAATGCCCGTAGTCTGGGCAACAAGCTCCCTGAACTGGTGGCCTTGATGGAAGAGGGATGCCTGGAT
Organism: Neoceratodus forsteri; assembly: GCA_016271365.2. NCBI lineage: Eukaryota > Metazoa > Chordata > Ceratodontiformes > Ceratodontidae > Neoceratodus > Neoceratodus forsteri. The sequence goes on along the minus strand of CM057454.1, from coordinate 675,511,041 downwards.
ATCATAGCAATCACAGAAACATGGTACACAGAGAACCATGACTGGGATGTTAACATACCAGGGTATACAACCTACAGGAGAGACAGGGGGGAGGGAGAAGAGGGCGGAATAGCTCTCTATGTAAGGGAAGGGATAAAAGCAACTGAACAAAAGAGTAAACAGGGAGGAGGTGGAGGCACTGTGGGTCACCTTAGAGACTGGAAATAGCACCACAATCCACACAGGGTTGTATACAGACCCCCATGTCAGGGGGAGGGTATGGACAAGGATATGATAGAAGGCATACTTAGGATGGCGGAGAAAGGGGAGATACTGTTGATGGGGGACCTTATTATGCCGGATGTCAACTGGAGCACCTTTGCTGCAGCCACATCCAAAAGCACGCCATTCTCAATGCCCTTCAGGTGGCATGCCTCAGACAGCTAGTTTTGGAACCTGCTCATGAGAGAGCAATCTTAGACCTCATACTCTCAAATGGGGACAGTGAGAGGATCTCAGATCTAGAAGTGGGTAGCCATTTGGGAACATGTGACCACCAAACAGTGTGGTTCACGATAAACTCAGTTACAGAGTCAAGCCATACAAAAGTGAGGGTACTGGACTTCAGGAGGGCTTACTTTGGCAAGATGGGAGAGTGTCTTAGAAAAGGCACTAGCAAACAGGCTAGAAGGAGGGGTGGAACAACAATGGGGAAATATCAAAACTGCCATCACAGAGGCAACAAGCCTTTGTGTGAAGCAAATAAACAAATCAAAATGAAAGAAAAAGCCACTGTGGTTCTTAAAATAGGTGGCAGTAAAGGTTAGGGAGAAAAAGATAGCATTTAGGAAGTATAAGGAAACACAAAAGGAGCAGGACAGAGAACTGTACCAGTTAAGGCAGAAGGAAGCAGGGAGGGTAGTCAGAATAGCAAAGGCCCAAACTGAGGAAAAGATAGCTAACTCAGTTCAGAAGGGGGGATAAAACCTTTTATAGGTATATCAGGGAGCGTAGAAAGACAAAGGGAAGGATAGTGAGGCTGAACAGAATGGACAGTGGGTGGGCAGAGAGGGACAGTGAAAAAGCAGGGATACTGAATGAATACTTCTGTTCAGTATTCACAAAAGAGGAGATGGGGGAGGTGCCTAATCCAATTAACAGAAGCACTCTGGACAGGGGGGTTGATCCCAGTCCTTTCACAGAAAAAAAGGTTCTGAAAGAACTCCTAAGACTGAAGGTGGACAAAGCAATGGGGCCAGATGGAATTCACCCCAGAATTCTAAAAGAATTAAGCAGAGAACTAGTAACACCATTGACTGCCCTTTTTAACAAATCATGGGAGGATGGTGTGGTACATGAGGACTGGAGGAAGGCAGATGTGGTTCCCCTTCACAAAAGTGGGACCAAGACAGAGGCAGGAAACTACAGACCTGTCAGTTTGACCTCTGTGGTAGGGAAAGTGATGGAATCACTTCTGAAGGAAAGAATTGTTGAGTACCTAGAGGCCAGTGGGGCTGGGACCCAAGGCAGCATGGGTTCACAGCAGGAAGGTCATGTCAGGCAGAATCTAATTGAGTTCTTTGACTGGGTGACCAAAGTAGTAGACCAGGGAGGGCTGTGGACATGGCCTGCCTAGACTTTAGCAAGGCATTTGACACAGTCCCACACAAAAGATTAATGGTCAAATTAACCAGCCTGGGAGTGGGTCCCAGGGTGGTAGCCTGGGTAAAACATTGGCGAGACAATAAGACACAGACAGTAATTGTAAATGGGGTCCACTCTGAAGAAAGAGGGGTTACTAGTGGGGTACTGCAAGGTTCAGTACTGGGTCCAGTCCTTTTTAATGTCTTTGTAAGTGACATTGCACAGGGACTGGAAGGAAAAGTATGCCTCTTTGCAGATGACACAAAGATCTGCAATAGGGTTGATACACAAGGAGGCATGGATAGGATGAGAAGGGACTTGGCAAGGTTGGAGGAATGGTCAGAAGTATGGTAGCTTGGATTCAATGCAAAGAAGTGCAAAATAATGCACCTGGGAAACAAAAACCCAAGGGAAGATTACACAATGGGGGGAGAGGGGTAGTAACAACAACAAAAATGAAAAGGGACCTGGGAGTAATCATATCAGATGACCTTAAGGTTGGCAAGCAATGTGAGAAGGCGGTAGGGAGGGCTAGTGGGATACTGGGATGCATAGGGAGAGGCATCACCAGCAGAAAACAGGAAGTTGTTATCCCCCTGTACAGACAGTTGGTGAGACCCCATCTGGAGTACTGCGTCCAGTTCTGGAGACCCCATCTCCACAAGGACATAGACAGGATGGAGGCAGTTCAGAGGAGGGCAACTAAAATGGTGCAGGGTCTGCAAGAGAAGCCATACAAGGAGAGATTAAAGGTGCTTAATATGTATACCCTTGAGGAAACGAGGGGGGGGGGAGACATGATAGCAACGTTTAAGTACCTCAGTGGAATCAACAAAGTCCAAGAGGGTAACATCTTTCAGAAAAAGAGATGTGCAAGAACAAGGGGGCACAATTTGAAGATAGAGGGGGGACGGCTCAGGGGCAATGTGAGGAAGTATTTTTTCAGAGATAGCGTGGTGGATGAATGGAACAGCCTTCCTGAGGAGGTTGTGAGGTCCAAAACTGTGGGAGAATTCAAGAATGCATGGGACAGACATAAGGCAATTTTTGTGAGTGGTAGGAAGAAATAGGCTGCAGGTAGAATAGGATCTGCAGCTTATCCTCTAGGTAGGGAAATGGGCAGACCAGGTGGGCCAAGCGGGCCTTATCTGCCGTCAAAGTCTATGGGATCTCAGGAAGCTGGGATGGACAGGAATGAACAACGACATTATACTATTGTATGGCTCTGTATCCAAGTTCTCTTTTTCTTTGCATTTTTCTGAAAAGTAGACTATACTTCATTTTGTGGTATTATTCATGGATGGGCAGAATGTATACAGCTATCAGGAAGCTGGGAGCTTGTAGACTGATGCTACATAGATACAAAAATGTGCTAGCGATGCTCTGTTTTAATGGGGGTGAGCACCTCTCATTATTTTCACACTATTAATGTGCTTAGTTCTCATTAAGGTAGGAAAGAGTGTCAGTATTAGCAGGGGAGTCTGCTTTACTGGCTGATCCTGCAAACGGAATAGATATATGCACAGGTCACTCACTGAACAACCGCGAACTAGATATAGAGTTCAGCTGGGCACATATGAAGCTGCTGTTTTTACTTTGTTTCTCTTTCCACTCATTTAAGTTAAGAACAATTTAATCCCCTGATACTTGAATAGAGCCTTGTAATGTGCTGGGGAGAAGAATCTTCTATTTTGTTGTCCAGATTTTACATATATATCTGAAAGGTCATGGTCTGAAGTGTTCTCAATGGTTACTAAATTAAAATTTCAGATATTATTAATGCGTCTGGGAATAACATGTAGTCTTAAAATCTTAGTCATTACCAGGAATGATATTTTGAATATAATTATACTAATTGACCTAGCAAAATGAAATCTATGCAGACTTGGGTGGCAGGAATATACAATTCAGAGTATGTTGCCAGTGTTTTGAACCTTACCACTTTGGATTGAAAATTCGGTGGATGAGAGGTTGAAAGTAGCTTTCCAACCTACTTAGTGTTTAAATTCAAACTCGACGAGCTTTCTGAGGGGTAAGTTAAGTTGTGTTTGTTTTTTTGTTGTTGGTTCAGTTACATTGTATTATAGTCATATTCTGTGACTTTAATCTCAATTTAGAGTGGTGGTATCATAATAATACTTTTACTGCATTGGATACCTTAGAAAGTAATACAGATTAACAGAAGCTATATTTGTTTTGCTATTTGCATATTTTAGGATTAAGACATTTATCTTGTATTATCATTATATAGAACTTCTCAGTTATATAGTTAAGTACATTACTATAGACAGCAGCTCTTGGAAATATTCTCATTCATAGATTAATTTAATACCTATGTATTTAAAATGGTTACTTATTCTCTTATTTCCTGGAACATCAAAGGGCTAGGATCACTTATTAAAAAGAAAAAGGTTTTGACATCCTTGAACAGGTCCAAAGGTGATATAGCATTTCTTCAGGAGACGCATCTTATTCATGAGGAGGCGATTAAAGGGGACAGGAAATCATTTCTAATTGACAGTTGTTTATAAAGTTCTTATTCTCAAAAATGATATGCATTTTTCTAAATTATCCATATTTAACTGTACCTGAATAAAAAGTGATGTGAAAAACTGTATTTTGCATTGTTTTTGTTTTTATGGGCAACATTCTGTTACAGTTCTCTTCATAGAACCAGTAACGTGGAGTTTTTACTATGTCACGGTTTGTGTACAGAATGCTAATTATCAGCCATTGTCCTATCAGAACTATGTTTAGAGTTCTGTGCACAAACTGTGACATAGTGAAAACTCCAAATTATTGATTCCACGATGGAAGCTGTTACAGAATGCTGCCCATAAAAAGAAAACAATGCAAAATACAGTTTTTCACATTACTTTTTATTCATGTACAGTTAAATATGGCAATTTAGGGGAATGCATATCATTTCTGAGAATAAGAACTTTATAAACAACTATCAATTAGAAATGATTTCCTGTCCTCTTTAAACTACAGCGAGGGTGGGTGGGTATGGAATAACATAGTTGTTACTCTAAAAAAAGAGGAACCTCTATCTTAATAAGAAAGGGAATTTATTTCATTAAATAAACACATATAGTTATCAAGATGGAAGATTTCAGCTACTGGTGGGCACATTGGATGGGAGGAAAACAGTGCTTTGCAACATTTATGCTCCTAATGAGCGACAAGATAGCTTCTTCTACTTGATAGGATCAGCTTTATATGACTATCCAGATTATGATATTATTGGGGGAGACTTTAATACTATTTTAGATCCCATACTAGATATATCTTCTAATAAGGCTATTCAGCTTGAAACAAAAGCAAGAACTGCTTTTAGTTAACTAATAACTGACCTAAAACTTACAGACATCTGGCGCCTAGTACACCCGCAACACAGATTTTACTTTTTTTCAAATGGACATAAATCCTATAGTAGGATTGATTACATTCTAGTCTCCAGACACATTACCAATATTGTTTCTAAAGCAGAAATAGCGGATATCACAATATCAGATCACGCGCCAGTAGCTATCAATTTAGAATGGAATGATAGAAATAACAAACAATACAGATGGTGCCTAAACACTGCACTGCTTACAGAAAGCAATTTTATAGAACAGATTAAACAACAGACTAAGGATTATTTTGAATTTAATGACACAGGAGAGATCTCACAAAATACTGTATGGGATGCTTATAAAGCATTTTTAAGGGGGCAATACTTTCTTATTATTCCAGAAAGAAAAAAGAAAAAGAAAAGGAACTGATCTCAAAAGAAAAGGAACTTAGATCTCTCAAAAAATTTTCTAAATCCAAAAAAACACCGGATGGAGAAGTACTTGAAAAACTTTTCATGGTTAAACATGAGATCAACAAAATGTTAACAGCTAAAGCGGAGTACACTCTGTTTAGAACTAAACAGCAATATTGGGAATCTGGGGACAGATGTGGTAAACTGCTAGCTGCTAGACTTAGGAACATCCAACAACAAAACATTATACCAGGCATCAAAAACAAAAAAGTGAAAATGATCACTGATAATAAAGGTAGCAATGAAGAATTTCTGACCTTCTATGAAAAAAAATCTATAAGAACTCAGATTTATCCTTTTCTCAGAACATCGAGACCTTTTCTAGGGAATGTTAATTTACCAACCTTAAGTGATTTGGATTGTGAATTTTTGGAGAAGGAAGTAACATTTCAGGAAATAGAAGAAACTATTGTGAGGGTACCCATTGATAAAACCCCTGGACCCGATGGGCTGCCAGGAGAATTTTATAAATCATTATCTGACATTCTGGCAACCAAACCACATATGGTGTTACAACTACATGGAGATGTGGATTCCTTGCCTGCTTCTATGCAAAATGCCTTCATTACCCTTATTCCCAAGAAAGATAAAGATTCGCTTGACTGCTCTAGTTACCATCCCATATCCTTGCTGAACTCGGACTATAAAATATTTGCAGCTATATTAGCCAAGAGAACTCAAACAACAGTAACTAAACTTGCAGGTAGAGAGCAAGTGGGATTTGTTCAAAATAGATCTAGTGTGGAATGCATGCATATTCTCCTAAACTTAACCTGGTGGGGTAAAAACCAAAAAGAACCCTACATGCTTCTTTCTCTAGACATATTTAAGGCATTTGATTCACTTCAGTGGGGTTACCTATTTAGGGTTTTATGACAGTATGGTTTTGGTGATAATTTCCTACATAGACTATCACTAATATATGATAAATCCTCAGCACAAATTATTACTAATGTTCAGTATCTTCTTGTTTTCAACTAGTGTGATACCAGACAAGGTTGTCCTTTATCACCATATCTATTTATATTAGCTTTTGAGCCCCTGTTACAGACAATGAACTGCCATCAGGAGATATGAAAGATTAAGATAGGGAAACAACATCATAAAGTACTCGCCTTTGCCGATGATCTCTTACTCACTATTACTAATCCATTGAACACATATAGATATTTGAAAACACTTTTAAACAGCTTTGCTACTATCTCTGGTCTGGTCATAAACTGGGAAAAAAAAATCAAATACTAAACGGATATGTCACGACTAATACTCAGCAAGAATTAGACCAAATAATGGATAAAACATGGGTTAAAGATTCCATTACATATCTAAGAATTAAAATATCTCTGAACTTTAAAGATATGTTTCAAAATAACTATTTGACTCTTCTGAATAACTGGAAAGATGACTTCAAAAGATGGGCTAAAGTACATCTCTCTTTAGTGGGTAGAATTAATGTAATCAAAATGATAGAAGCACCAAAACTGTTTTATCTATTTCAAAACCGTCCAATATCACTAGAGTCTGGTTTCTTCAAGAAAATAGATACTATAGCTAGAAAATTCATCTGAGATGATAAAAAACCTAGACTCAGCATCATGAAACTTAGAGCACCAGAAGAGACTGGGGGTTTTGCCTTTCCATGGTGGGAGAGATATTATCTTGCTTTTATTCTCAAACAAACATTGTCACATTTTTCAGGACAAGCCCATTCAGTGACACAGACCCCTTTATGGCTGGACATAGAAAAACAGATAATTGGATCTAAAAATATATGTGATTATTTATTTATTAAAATGGATCAAAAAATTAAAGATAATCCTTGTTTATTAGCATCAATTACAGCTTTAAAAATACTAATATCATTATCAACTCCAACAAACGGTTTACTGACTTCATGCCTTTATGATCTAATCCTATCTTGGGTTTCCGAAGGAAAACCTTTAAGAAACACATCATGGGTAGAAGCAGGTATACTAACACTCAAGGATGTTATAGATCCTGAAAAAAACACTCTTCTATCATTTGCTGACTTAAAACAGAAATTCCCAATACATAAGTCACACTTTTATTTTTATTTACAGCTAAGGGATTGTTTACCTAAGGAAGTTCTCACGACTGAACTTCAATTAACTGGGGACGATCAGTGGTCAAACATTATTAAATTACATAGACTAGGAGCCAAAGCAGGTAACCTATACAAGTAGTTAACAGATTCTCTTTCATCTGTAGCAGTGACTGACAGAACTAGACAGTATTGGGAGCTTGAATTGGGAATCGGTATTCCTAGCCCAGACTGGGAAGATGCTTGGAAACAAGCTTGCTATAGCTTCAAGGAACTACAAGGTAGGCTGATACAATTTAAAATTTCGCATGGTTATTATATGTCGCCTAAGAAGCTATATGATATTGGAGGTAGGGTAGACTCTAAATGCTGGCACTGTGATCAACCAGAAGCTGACTTTACGCATATGCTATGGGCATGTAAGATGATTCAACCAGGCTGGATAAAAATACATGAGATATGCTGTAAGGTCACTGAAATAGATATTCCTATTGTTTCCATCATTTATATCTTAGGTATTATGTCAGAATGCCCTTCCTTAAGCTATCGCCAAACTATGTGGTTATGCCAAGCTTCTCTGTATTTTAAAAGGATTCTTCTAATAAATTGGCTAGATAAATCTAGTCCTACCCTAAATGAATGGCACAATCAGATGTCCTTACAAGCAAATAATGAGAGGATCAGTTATAACATTTTAAATAAGTATTAAATATTTATAAAGATATGGCCCCCTTTATGACTTGGGCATGTTAACATGTAAGAAATATGTATATGATATTACTATCTTTTTTATTTAATCTACAGATATAGGTATATGATTTTTATTGCATTTCAGTTTCCAGGTATGATATACAGTATATACTATTCAAGACTGTTGTAATATGGATTTTAACCTTGAGTACAGACTAACCCAGATCATATACAATGTATGTAGCTCTACTTTATAGTGCTCTGTCTCTGATATATGTTTAAATAAGAAAAATGTGGAATGACATTTATTGATTAGCTTTTTTTTTTATATAATTTATTTTTGTTAAAGATGGATGTGACCGCATTTCAGTACAGTCAATTACTCTGTTGGTTTGTCATTTACAATATTCTTACAGGGCTTCTATATGTTAACATTCTCTATGAACAAAACCATTATATTATAAATAAAAATACATTTATACAATATGACTGAGTGTATTATTTTACCATCCTTCTTACCCTCCCTTAAGAGTAATATAAATTTATTATCCCCAGTACATTCACTCTTGATGCCCTTTTGGAGAATATCTCCATATTCTTATTTAAAACATCATTCCCCTGGTGACCAAGTACCTCCATGGCCCCCCATCTTAAGGTATAAAATTGGGATCTCTACTAGACATGTAGAATACCTATGGCCACCATAATATCTTGGCCTGTGAAACTTTATCATGTAATTTAGCTGTAAGAGACTCCAGATAGTAAATGTTGGAAACCACCCTGCACCAATCCCCTATGCTTGGAATATCTATAGACATCCACAGAATTGTTATTTTTTTTTGCAGCCACAATATATATAGGTAACAAAGTTTTATACCAGGCTGGTCTGTGAGGGGGAAATATAGTCAGGAGAATCATTTCTGTGGTCAATTCAATCTCTTCTCCTAGACACTCTGACAAAGCTTGTTGGAGAGTATACCAATATGGCATCTGAAGTGGATATGTCCAAAATATGTGGGCGACGTCTACTCTCTGGCATCCACACGACCTCCAGCATCTACCATAGGAAGAGGGGAGATATTTAAGTAAAACAGTCAGAGAACGTAAAAACCAGACTTGGCACTTCCATGCACATTCCCTCCATATGTTTGAATGGGTGATCTTATAAGCCATAGAGGAAGCCTGGAGCCAGTCCTGTTCAGACATATCCATGTCTAAATCCCTGCACCAACCCTTCAAAATGGAAAGTGATGAATCACCCATTCCCACCCGTAATATTTGATATAAGTATCCCACCTGATGCCCCCATAGTTGACCAGCTATGGCATCTTCTAGAAATCTCCATGACACTATAATTGGATTAGGTTGTATAGACGTCTCTTCTCTTTGTCTTAGGAGATCATTTTTAACTTGAGTATATCTATATATAGCCCCATCTGGTAGACCATGGCCTTTCTGGAGTATTTCAAACTGGACAATGCCCTTACCAGATGTAAAAACTGTCTAAAAAATTGAAGTCCTACCCTCCTCCATCCAATATAAGTATGCTTGAGTGTAGCAGGAAAAAAGGATCCATCTTCTGATATTAAAGTAAATAAAAAAACACTCTTTAAAAGCCTTATGTTTCTTTACGCAGTACCATTGTGTTACAACTTGAGCAGTAAAGGGTGTAAAATCCCATAAACGTGGTGCTTTAGCTACTGAGTTATTTTCAGGATATCATATAAATCATTTATAGCAAATTCCAGACCCTTCCAAGGCACTTCAAAGGCCGGTGAAAGCCACAAAATTAAAACCTTAAAAAAGGTTGCCAAAGCATACAACTTTAAATTGGGTAGGCCTGCTCCTCCCTCTGTAAGTGGAAGCTGCAGAAAAGACATCTTTATGCAAGGTTTCTGTCCATGCCACATAAAATTAGAAATAACTTTCTCCCAGGATATGAAGTAAAAATTAGAGGGGAAAGTTGGGATATTTTGAAATAGGTATAACAATTTTGGTAGGATTATCATTCGAATAGACTCTATCCTCTGAAAGAAACTCAGAGGTAGAGTGGACCATGTTGTTAAGTCTGACTGAATTTGTATTGACAATGGTTCATAATTTAATAACTCCACATTATCTAAATTTTTTGGAATTACTATACTCAGGTATTTAAATTGTGTCCTGTGCCACTTTATTAGATATCTATTTTTTAAAGATTGGGATGGATGGAAATTTAGAGTAAGCAAATCTGTTTTGGTAATATTTAATACGAACCCCAAGATTTCTGAAAAAAGTGTCAGAGAATCCCACAAGGCCGAGAGGGAAGTCTCAGGAGAAAGTGCTGATATCAAAATATCATCAGCAAATAAAGCCGCCTTGTATTCCCTCTGGCCCAAGGGAACCCCCCCTCCACTCCAGTGTTCATCTGAATTGCTTCTACTAAAGGTTCGATAGACAGCGGTCTAATTGGACTTTGTAATCGAGTAATCTGTGTTTCAGATAGTTTAGGCAAAGGGAGCCAATTTAGAAACTCCTTTATTCGATTATGTTGATCCGGAAAGGGGTGGGGGGGCTGTACATAAAGATTTGCAGAAATGTGTAAAAATCTGTTTAATTTGGTTCTCGTTGTAAGTTGTGATGCCAGTTGTAGGAGATCTTATTATTAAAATAGCAGAGGCCCATTTATTGGCCTGTAACTTCCGCACCAGTGTTCTTGCCCCTTTTGCTCCCCCTTCAGAATTATACTGTCTTAAATATGCCAATTGCTGAAAGGTTTTATAATCCAGAATTTTTGTATCTCCTGTTTTAACCCTCTAATCCATTTCTGAAGGGCAACATCCCCTTCTCTGCATAAAAGCTGATAAGAGGATAAGAGATCTTCTAAAAATTTCAACCTGGCATTTTGTTTTTTCTGTTTTCGAGAGGCATATTCCAAAATCTCGCCCCTCTGTATGGCCTTCAATGCATCCCACTGGATAGTGTGGGAAACTTCTGAGGTCAAATTTTCCTGAATTGCCTGAAGAATGTTTCCTCATGGCCTCAAGAAATTCCTGGTCCTTTAAAAGGGATACATTAAATCTCCAAGATTTAGATTTTCGCTGCTTACCCAGATCTATTTTGAGAATTAGGGGATTATGATTGGATAAAATTCTTGGTTCAGTTATCATGTCCTGAATTAAAGTAAGATGTTCCATAGTAACAAAAAAGTAATCCAGCCTAGAATATGTTCCATGGCATGCCAAGAAAAAGTATATCCTGGGACAGATGGAAATATTCTCCTCCAAACATCCTCAACCCCCAAATAAGCTAGGTTTCTCTTTAAGTACTTCCCTGCTGAGGGCAATCTATTAGGATTTGAGTTAGAAGAATCTACATGGGGATTCAATGTCAAATTAAAATCACCTCCCATTATTAAAATTCCTTTATATTTTTCCATCACCTTATGTAGAAATGACCAAACCACCGAAAGTGGAGTCTGTGGGGGTAGATATGGATTAACTAAAGTTACTGTCTGTGAATAAAGTCTTCCAGATAAAATCACATATCGACCCTGTGGATCAGAAAAAAAGTCTAGAACTTCAAATGGGGTAGTGGTAGTTATCAAAATCGCAATTCCTCTCTTGTGTATTTTTGGATGAGAGGAGGCAAATACTCCATATCTGCCCCCCCCCATGTAACTTGGAATGCTCAGATAAAGAGAGGTGGGACTCCTGTAAAAAATATAAATCAGCTTTTTGTTTACTCAGATGTTGCATTATTTTGTATCATTTAACCAGGGAATGCAACCCATTTACATTTAAAGGAAATATTTTAACTGGGGCACTAGTCATTAGTATCCGGGAGCATTTTTAATATGAAGTGGGTAGGGCATTGTCCAGTGTCCAGAGGAGATTGCTTATTTTTAATTGTACCTAAATTAATCTCTTCTCCATTCTCTGGTGGTCTCAACCGACCAAGCACAGCATCTCCAGAGAGAAGGGAGACATCTCTATCTAGTATCCTACTGGAATCGACATGTCCAACCTTTATAGAGGACAAGAATCTCGAATCTAAAATTGTGTCACCATCCTTTTTAAAAGTTAACAGAGTTATTCAGTATATACATCCCAATGACCTAAACAACAGTTGAAGAACCTTTTGTCCCATAACCAGGGAAACTATATACACTTGGCCTTCCATTCGTGTGGGAGAAAAACACATTCCCCACGTTATCCCAGGGCCATGAATATCCATGGTCTGGGAAGACAGGGCAGCATACTCCAAAGGAGAACAAGAACCTGTCTGAGAGGGAGCACTTCCTCTAGAACAGATATGGGGTTACCAAAACTGTTCCTGTAATGGTTAGGAATTAGACACTAATGATTATTTAAGATCTAATTTGTACGTCCTATAAAAAGACATCCTCACTCCACTTCACCTATTATCAAAATGTTACTAAAATATATCCTCCCCTTTCGATTGGTTTCTAATAACCAGATAATTTAGAAGTATTACTATACAATCGACCACTGTAATCTCAGTTTATGGATATTAATCCTTGATTTGTCTCCTCAAAAAACACTATTAGCTAAACTGCGAAGGCTAAATATGAAAAAGCATCCTCAGACTTTGTCTGTACAAGTTAAGACACCATCTAGTGGCGAATCCATTTATCCATAACATGATTATATCAAGCCCACCCTCAAATGACCCAAGTGTGTTGTCACAACTTAAAGTACTTTATATTCTTTATAATTGGCAGAATTCTGAATTTGCCCCCTTTCTGAAGAAGTTGAACCATTTCTGGAATTCGTAGTTAAAGAAAAAGGAAACCAAATCAACCATACTGTTCCAGGTGTCAACGTGGCTCAGTTGGTAGCACATCCGCCTCTGGACCAGAAGGTCATGGGTTCTCATCCCACACCGGGATTGGACTTGCACCTAAAAATCGCTGGCATCCGAGTGCAGTATTGAGGGGTGCTGTACTGCTGGGGTGTACCGTCCCTCAATTGGGCGTTAAATCGGGGTCCCTTCTGCCCATCCTGGTGTTGCCTGGCGGGTGTCCAGGTGGAAGTAAAAGAACCCAGGGCACTCTTCGCAAAGAGTAGGGAACATTCCCGGTGTCCTGGCCAACATTCCCCTTCCCATAAACTGGTTCATGCAATTATCCAGGCTGTGTGGGGGTGATGATGTGCGATATGGCTGCCACCACACATTCATTCACTTCACTACCAGTCTAGCATTGCTTGTAAAGCGCTTTATGTATGAAAAGCGCTATATAAATGCTGATTCTTCTTCTTCTTCAGTTCCTGTTCTTCATTTTAAATCATTTCTCAGAGTCCTGAGCTAGCTAGATGTCTCCAACCCAGGGTTCACTCACCTCCCCTTGTATTGGGGACATAGACTGGTGTAATTCTACCCTTGACCAAACCAGCCTCCCCAGTCCCCCACATCCTCAGCCAACCAACGACACTTCTATCTCCCTCCCCAACAAACTGAACAAAAAAGGAATCTCTCCTGTACATTTTACCCCAAGTTCCATTTTGTCGTTTGTATGAAATTAAACTATTTCTAAGACTTATAGTTCAGGTTGAAACAAACAAGTCCATCTTCCGTCTCGTCAATGAGCAGTCTCTCATGTCTCTCGAAGGAGCCAAATACTCCAGTTCAAAAGTGTGATACAGACAACTGGCCCCTCCTAGGCCACAAGGGAGGGAGGGGGGAAGGGAAGGCTGCACTCCGGCCCGGGGGAGGCAGTTTCCATAGCACAGCCATCTGTTTCGCCCATAATAGAAGGCCGTTTCATTTTGCACAGGCACAGTTTAGAGGAGAAACTTTGCCCTCCCTCAACCCCACCTTCCCCCAACCGACCCAAAACCCAGCAACTCCCCCCTCAACCAATACCATCCCTCCCACCCCACGGCAGCCAAAAACCACTCAGGGCCCGCTTGTCATCTTTCCTGGAAACATGTTCCTCTATTCCAATGTTCAGGGTCCTTGTTCATTGGACTAGCAAGCAGAAGGGTAAGGGTAGGGGTAGGGAGATGGGGAGAAGGAACCCACCATGCAGCCTAAGGGTATGTAGGGGGAGAGAAAGGCGCTTGCCTGGAAATCGCCAACTGCCTTTTATTTTGTAGGCTTTGCCTGATATGGCTCCTCTATTTTCCATATCCTCTAATCTTAAAGATGTGTGTAGTTGTTCCTCTGCTAAAACCAATACTGCTTTTCCATGACCGATAATTTGTTAGAATTATCTGTTATCTGAGATTCTGCTTCAACAGTTCTGGATTGTAGTTCCGTTAGGTCTGTACGAATATCTAGGAGTGCCTCTCTCATTTCCGACTGAAATTCCAATATTGCTGTTAAGATAGCTTCGGAATGTGATAGTTCAGGCATCTGTCTCTTCTTATCTTTATCTCTTTTACCTCTCCTTGTTTCAGACTGTGGGAGAGCCAACTGATTTAAATCTGAACCTTGTGGGCCGTTTTCATCGTCTTCTGGCAGATCTTTAAGCAGTTGGAAACAGCTGCAGCCGGAACGTGCCATTTCTCTTCAGTGTTCTTGTTCCACCTCAATTGCTTTCTTTAATTTGAATTTTTCTCCCCTAGCCATTTACTAAGTATGTTAGACTTTTAGAAAATTGATCAATCATTGTCGTTAGGGGGAAATTCTACTATAGAGGTGAAAGTGGGGTGAGAGCTTATACCCACTGCGTCTTCACGGTGCCATTTCCCAACTGGAAGTCTATTGATTAGCATTTGATTGTATATTATATATGTCAATATTTGGAAAAATTAATAAAAAATATTATGAAAAAAAAAAGAAACTTTGTGGTCAGGCCCAAGACAGCAGACACAGATAGAATGTTCGTCTGTGGAGGCAATCTTCTTTCTGCAGTGGCAGCAACTGAAGAGAGAAGTCGAAGGATTAACTCTCGATATAGACAAGTTGAAGGAATCTTTTTCATCAAAGAGATTCTGAAAAATAAAGAAAAAGCCACAGGCGAAAAAATAGTGCAAATACTGCATCGGAGCTTCCACAGAGACCCATGTGATAGAGTCAATGGTGGGAAAGAACTGAGGAGGAAGCAGGGCCGCTCACGCCTTTATAGGGTTGGTGATGTCAATAGACATCGACGGCAAGGGCATCCCCAGTTGTACTGCTGAAAATCTTCCATGAGGATCCTGCTTCACTGACAGTGAAGTTTCTATGGTGTGACCTGATAACTGAGATACCCCCAAAGAAGATACTTGATTTGATAATGTGTGGTGAATGGTTCATCATTCCTACTCTGGATATACAGAATAGAATGTTGTGGAAATAGGACTCCTCACAATTGTTTATTGTCTCAGGACCAAGAACCAGAAGGGTGATTCTTACAATTCCAGCCTTATTGTACTAGTATCATCAGCCCTAACTTCCACCCAGACAAAGGCACTGCAGACATTGAAACAAAGTCACTGGGGGTAACAAGCTCCCTGGCTCTCCACAGAGGTCCTTGCGCGCTGGATGTAGCATAACCCCCCTCCCAGGGCTGGCAAGCACTGCTCTTGGCAGAACTGTCTCCCAGCACTGCCCACCTGTGTGTCTCAAGTACGCACCTGAATTCAGGTCACCAGTACAGCTGCACACTGTACTGCCACTGGACCAACAAGTGGCCCCAGGAAGTTCATAATTTGATGTGGTCTGATCTATAAAAAAAAATGTGATGCTTATTTGCTTATTCATACCATACCTGACATTCTGAATGGCATAAAAATCTTCTCATTTGTATCTGGATGTATGATAGCCTACAACAGGAATATAATACCAAGTCAATGACATTTTATAACAGATTTATGCTATATACTGTAAATAACGCAGCCAAGAACTGGTAACCTTTGCCCAATGCAACAGCCTACCTGCATTATCTATTCACTGCTATGTTAATATATCTCTGTAGTAGCACACTTACTCCTGGGCCAGAAGATAATGGGTTTGAGTCTCACATCAGGAACATAATGCAAGTCCATACTGAGTGCTGACAACTAAATGCAGTACTACTAGGGGGGTGTTGGGTATTTGTGGTATTGGCTTTCAGAGATATTGTCATTTGAATGAGACATTCAACCAATATCCCTTCTGCTGATTTCTAAATTTGGTCCCAAGAGGAGTCAGAACACCACAGGGCATCTTTCAAGAAGAATGGAGAATTACCCCGGTGTCTTGGCCAACATCTCTCAATAAACAGCAGTAATGTAACTGGTCATGACTGTTAGTGGGATACCTTTGCTGTAAATAGAACAAAGAATACAGAAAGACTGATTTACAAGGAGAATAATTTCAGCAAGGGGTTTAACGAGGTGGTAAGTCAGGAGCCTGAAGGCTGAGGGGCATTATCAACCTCATTATCTCAGTATCTGCCGACACTGTCTATGTATGTATGTATCTATGTATCTATGTATTAAACCCATAGCTGGAATTATTCTTCAAGTGTACAGTGATGCCCTATCGGGTGTTATATATCTGGTTAACCAGTAAGTGGCTTCACAGTCAAGAACTAGCTTGATATGTGTGGCATTATACATGTGGGACAGTTAACAAGCTATTGTTCAGTAAAAGTTTTTGTTGAGCACTTCGATGATATTATTACAGTTACAAAATTGTCTTCAGAACCCAAGCAACACATTATCTGACAACTGATAAATGTATTTATTTATTTATTTAAATTTGATGACTAGGAAAGGCACACTGAGCTGAGGCTCGTTTCCAGGTGCGACTCGGATACAGTTTGCACAGAGAGTAACAAATAGGTGAGGGAAAACAGACAATTCACATAAACATTTTACAGAGAGTACAATACATTGTCTAAAATATACAATCGAATCTTTGTGAGGAGTAGAGAGAAAGGAAGTGAGGTCGGCTTTGGAATCTACGATAAGCGAGTAGTAGAGACTGAGTAGTGCCTCATCTGCGTACTGGGACCGTTCGAGCATTTAGGACGTGGTGGGCAGGGTAGAAGCCTAGGGAGCTGAGTAAAGACAGGACTAGAAGGGGCCATGCAAAGGCTCGAGAGCAGAGAATTCCAGATGTGGGGGAGGCGGTATGAGAAGGTATCTTGACCTGAAAGAGTATAGGGGCAGGGGAGGTGAAAAGTGCGCGGGTCCCTGTGGCGAAGAGGGTAGTTCAGGGAGGTCATTGAGGTAAGATGGGAAGTGAGATAGGATGGGAGGGAAACAAGCCAAAATTTAGCTAAGAAGGAGGCGCTGTGGGTGGTTCTCCTGTGGGAAAGTGGGGTCAAGGAGAGAGGAGCGTAGAGCAGGCAGTGGTGCGTGAGTGGGGGGGGAAGTGGTGGCAAATCGGCAGAAAGAGTTTAGAAGGATGTCCAGTTTGGAGAGGGAGAAGGATGGGGCTGTGCCATAGACAATGTCAGCATAGTCTACTACTGGCAAGATTGTTTTATGTACTAGCTCACAGCGGGTGGGGATCGGTAGGCAGGATTTATGGTGATAGAGGATAGCGAGCTTGGGCCAGAGTTTAGTGCAGATCGCCTCAACATGATTGGAGAAGTTGAGGTGGCTGTCCAGCCATACACCTAGGTATCAGAAGGCTGGGACTAGCTCTAGGGGTTAGCCGTCCATGGTGGTGAGCGCTAGGGGGTTTGGGAGGGTAGCCAGCTTCTGTCTGGAGCCAAAGAACATGGTTACCATTTTTTTTTTTTTGCATTAAGAGTGAGCTGGTTCTCGAGGAGCCAGGATTGGACTCTGTTGAAGTTGTTCCGAAGAATGGGGAGGACACTGTCTCATAGGAGGTGCTCGATGCAAAGATGACAGTGTCATCAGCGTATAGATGTACACTGGAGGAGAGACAGGCTGAGGGAAAATCATTAATGGAGAGAGAGAGAAGAGGATGGGGCCAAGTACAGATCCTTGGAGAACGCCAGTTACGACTGGGAGAGGAGAGGAGGTAGTGTCGCCTGTTTGGACTGATTGTTGTCTATCGAGGAGGTACGAGTGGAGCCATGCGATGGCTGCTGAGGCGATGCCAAAGGAACTAAGTTTGTGGAGTAGCAGCGGGTGTGAAACAGAGTCAAACGCTTTTGCCAGGTCTATAAATATGGTGTCTGTGTTTTGGCTGTTATCCATGGCAGAGAGGATGGAGTCGGTTACACTTAGAAGGGTGGTGATCGTAGAGTAGTGTTTACGGGAACCGGATTGGACTGGTGAGAGGGAGTTGTTGGAGGAGAGAAAGTTTGACAGTTTGGAAAGTATGAGGGATTCCTGGACTTTGACTAGGGAGGGGTGGAGTGATATGGGCCTGTAGTTACCTGGCTGGGAAGGGTCTCAGCCTTTGTGCAGAGGGATGATTTTGGCTGATTTACAGTCTTTGGGAACTGGGGCAGTGGTTAGAGAGAGGTTTAGTACGTGGGTCAGTAGGGCAACATTTTGTGCTGCCAAGAAACATAGAAACATAGATTTTGATGGCAGATAAGGACCGCTTGGCCCACCCAGTCTGCCCATTTCCCTACCTAATGGATAAGCTGCAGATCCTAGTTAACCAGCAGCCTACTTCTTCCTACCCCCAACCCCTAGAACTGCCTTATGACTGTCCCATGCATGCTTGAATTCCACCACTGTTTTTGACTCCACAATCTCCTCCGGAAGGCCGTTCCATGCATACACAACCCTCTCTGTGAAAAAATACTTCCTTAAATTACCTCTGAGCCGCCCCCTCTATCTTCAAATTGTGCCCCTTGTTCTTGCACACCTCTTTTTTTGAAAGATGCTACCCTCTTGGACTTTGTTGATTCCCTTGAGGTACTTGAAAGTTTCTATCATGTCCCCCCTCTCCCTTCTTTCCTCGAGGCTATACATATTTAGCTCCTTAAGTCTCTCTTCATATGTCTTCGTTGCAGACCCTCACCATTTTAATTGCCTTCCTTGGACAGCTTCCATCCTGTCTATGTCTTTTGAGATTGGGTCTCCAGAACTGCAGTACTCAGATGGGGTCTCACCAACTGTCTGTACAGAGGGATAATAACTTCCTGTTTTCTACTGGTGATGCCTCTCTATGCATCCCAGTATCCCCCAACCCTCCTTGCTGCCCTCTCACATTGCTTGCCCACCTTTAGGACATCTGATATGACTACCCCAGGTCCCTTTCCATTTTGTTGTTGTTAGTATCTCACCCCATTGTGTACTCTTCCGGTATTTGTTTCCCAGGTGCATTACCTGTACTTCTTAGCATTGAATCTAAGCTGCCATACATTTGACCATTCCTCTAACTCTGCCAAGTCCCTTCTCATCCTTTCCACCCCACCTTGTGCATCAACCCTGTTGCAGATCTTTGTGTCATCTGCAAAGAGACATACTTTCCTTCCAGTCCCTCTGCAATGTAGCTATAAAGACATTGAGAGGACCAGTCTAATCTGAACCCTACGGTACCCCACTAGTAACCCCATTTCTTCAGGTGGACTCCATTTACTATTACTCTCTGTGTCCTATTCTCCAGTCAATTCTTTGCAGGCTGTCATCTTGGGACCCACTCCAGGCTGGCTAACTTGTATATCAATCTTTTGTGTGGGACTGTGTCAAATGCCTTGCTAAAGTCTAGGTAGGCCATGTCCACAGCCCCTCCCTGATCTACTACTTTGGTCACCCAGTCAAAGAAATCTATCAGATTTGTCTGGCATGACCTTCCGCTGTGAATCCATGCTGCCTTGGGTCCTGTGCCCTCTGACCTCTAGATACTCAACAATTCTTTCCTTCAGAAATGATTACATAAATTTTCCCTACCACTGAGGTTAAACTAACAGGTCTGTAGTTTCCTGCTTCTGCCTTGCTCCCATGTTTGTGAGGGAATCACATCTGCCCTCCTCCAGTCCTCAGGTACCACCCCATCCTCCCATGATTTGTTAAGAGGGTAGTCAGTGGTGTCACTAGTTCTACCCTAAGTTCTTTTAGAAATTCTGGGGATGAATCCCAGCAGGCCACTGCTTTGTCCGCCTTCCAGTTTTAAGACTTCTTTCAGAACCCTTTCTTCTGTAAATGGGCTGGTATCAACTTCTGTATCCAGAGTGTTTCTGCTGTTTGTTTTAGGTACCTCCCCTCTTCCTTTGTAAATACTGAGCAAAAATATTTGTTTAGTATCTCTGCCTTTTCACAGTCACCCTCTGCCACCCTCCTCCCCTTTATTAAGCCTCAGTAACCCTCCTTGGTCTTCCTTGCTCCCTGATGTACCTATAAAGGTTTTATCCCTTCTTAACTGAGTTGGCTACCTTTTCCTCGGTTTGGGCCTTTGCTGTTCTGACTGCCTTCCCAGCATCCTTTTGCTTTAACTGATACAGTTCTCTGTCCTGCTCCTTTTGTGATTCCTTGTACTTCCTGAATGCTTTCTTTTTCTCTTGAACCTTCACTGCCACTTCCTTTGAGAACCACAGTGGTTTCTTACATCGTTTTGTTTTGTTTATTTGCTTCACACAAAGGCTTGTTACCTCTGTAATGGCAGAGCATTTTGGGTGGATACCATCGGGGCTTGATTTGGAAAGGTTAAGTGAGGAGAGCGCATTGTATACTTCAAGGGGAGTGATGGGTGGATAAACTAAACCTGAAGCGGTGGAGGATGGAACTGCTGAGTTGGGAGAGGGAGGGGAAGAGCTGGGGAGGGCACAACAGACAAAGAACTTGTTGAAGAGGTCTGCCACGGTGGCAAGGTCTGCCATGGTGGCGTGGTCTGGGATGGAATTACTGTCAATTCTGAAGGACAGGCATGCTTGCTTCATGGGGGGAGGGTCTAGCAGGGAGTTGATCAGCTTCCAGAAAGAAGTAGGTGGGTTCTGGTGTTGGGTGAATTGCGCTTTAAAGTAGGCAGATTTAGATTGCCAGTTGGTCTTAAAGCATTTGTTTCTAAGGTGTTCATAAGACTGGAGATTGTGAGCTGCATGAGAAGCTTTGTAGACTCTCCAAGCTTTGTCCCTGGAACGACACAAGGCAATGAGGTCAGCAGTGACCCAGGAGTGATGGTGGCGTTTAACCATTGCTTTTTTTAAGGGAGCATGTGAGTCTCATATGCTCAGGAAGATATCACAGAATTGAGCAAGGGCCTGATCAACATCGGACGAGGAGAGGACCAGGAGCCAGTCCACGTTTGCAAGGTCATGCAGTACGGTGGTGTCATTTAGGCGGTGTAGGGAGCGAGACCAAATGAATTTGGGCAGAGAGTGGATTTTGCAAACGTAGTAAGTGACACAGTGGTCGCTGAGTGCATTGGAGAATATACCCGAGGCAGAAATACGATGGGGATAGGAGGATAAGATCCAATACAGGAGGGTGTGGTTTTGGGACTGATGATTTAGACATATACTGTAGGTTTGTGGATAAGTTGGGATAAATTTAGGGCTTCGATCCTTAGGGTGGTGGGTTTGATGGAAGGGGAGAGCCAGTCAAGGTTGAAATCTCCTAGTAACACGAGTTCACCATTAGAAGTTTTTGCGAAGCTAGAAGTAATGGCCTTGATGATGTAGTCAAGCGAAGTCTTTGGGGGGCACACAGAGCACCGATGTAGATGGGGGGGAGGAGGGGAAGGATAGGCAAGCCACACTTGATTCATGGGAAGAGGGACAGGATTCTTTAAAGATGATAGGGCACAAGATGGAGTGCCTAACATACAGTGTCACTCCGCCACCTTGTTTGCCTCGGTCCTGACAGAATAGGTTGTAATCTGGAATGGTGAGAGGAGTTAGGGATTTCGGTGGAAAGCCATGATTCCAAGATGAAGAGTATATCCATGTGGTATTGGGTGACCCAGACAGTTAGGGCATCCAGTTTGGAGAGGAGGCTCCTGTAGTTAAGGTAAAAAAGGCGGAGGCCCTTGGGGAGTGAGTTAGAGGTGAGACCAGTAGAGGCGGGGGAAGAGGTGGAGGTTTGCCTGGGCACGGGCGGGCCAGGGTTGGGATGTATGTCGCCTGCTAGAAGTAATAGGAGGACGGAGTATGTGAGTAGCGGGCTAAGTTTGGGAGTGACGGAACGGTGCTTGGAGGGAGGCACATGATGGTTTAGGCATCGTAATAGAGCCTCCAGGTTGAGATGGTGGGAGTGGAGCAGGAAGGGGTGGGCGGAGGGGAGAGGTTGGAAAGGGTGGATGGGGCAGGGTTTTCTGGGAGAAAGGGAGAGGACAGATGGGAAGAGTAAGCATTGGGGTGGGATGCGAGGGGGTAGGAGGGGGCGGTTCCTGGAGGAGGGAAGGGGTGTAGAGCTCTTTCTTGGATGGGGAGAGTGCTAGATGAGGTTGATAAGAGCATAGCTGGGAGAAGGAGGTAGCATAGTATGAACAGCTGCATTGTGTCGACACGTTTTTGTGTGGGGCTGAGTGGAGAAAGAAGAAAAATGGTAAAGAACGAAATAATAAAAAAAAGTGGCCACTAGAGGGAGTGAGTATGATGCAGATGGGAGACATGAGTGATTGGAGCTGGAAAGCTGAAACTAGTGGCTCCTAGAGGCCAGAGCAGATAAGCTGCTAATGGGAAAGATGCCCGATAAGTTTCTACTGCTACGTGACCGTGGCTATATATATCGATGTTGATCAAGGGTGGGAGTAAGGCGGTGGGGCAGCCGATGCAAAGCATCGGCGAGGGTCACTCTGTCGGCCTCCTTTCAGCTGAATCCTGTACCTTGTATTTCAGCCTTCAGGCTGTGGGGAGGGCAGTGCGTTCACCCACCCTCGTAACCCTCGGGGCTCACGGAGAGCTGGCTGGCAACTCTCAGGGGGAAGAAGCAGGAATCTGTGGGAACAGGAGAAGGACAATCTTTAAATACAGGTAAGGGAATAGGTGAGACACAGGAACAAAGGGGGTGGGAGGGTTGCGATAGAGATGGAGGGAAGGCTGGCCTGCTTGAGATGCAATCCAAGTCCCCTTTGTAAATCACTGCCTGATGGGCAAACAGCAGTTGATTTCAGCAGCTTTAAATTAAGGTTTGGGGGACGCATAGGGCTGTATTAAAAGGTGCTCAGGGCTGTTTAGTTTGGCAAGTAAAACGCAGTACACTTAAAAGGGCAGTGCTCCAAGCTTAGGTAGCTTTTAGTTGCATGTTTGGGGAGCAGAAATAAAGGTGCCCAGCACAACTTGTGATTTCTGCAGTACTATAAGCCGAAGATTAAGCAGGGAAAACTATCCAGCCAAGGTTACAAATTAAAGGTGCTCAGCAAGCTAATTGTAACAGTGAAATTTTGCGATTTGGCAGTGCTTTAAGCAGAGAAATTCAGACAGAAATAACTATGCTTTGCAATAAATTAAAGGTGTTTAGCAAGCTAACATTCAGACAGAAATAACTATGCTTTACAATAAAATAAAGGTGTTCAGCAAGCTAAAGTTCAGACAGAAGTAACTATGCTTTACAAATTAAAAGTGCTCAGCAAGCTAGTGAAAACAGTAGATACTGCGATTAGGCAGTGCTTTAAGCAGGATATTCCGACTGAAATAACTATGCTTTGAGCACAAAATAAGGCAGAAAAAACTATCAACCTTCGTATGGCGACTTATAATGATTAGGCTTTTGAAAATGGCACCGGAAGTTCTCTGTCGGCCATCTTTCAGCTGAATCCATACCTTGAATTTCGCGCCTTCAGGTTGTGGGGGAGGGCAGCGCGTTCACCCGGCCTCGCGACCCTCAGGCTCATGGAGAGCCAGCTGACAACCATCGGGGGGGGGGAGAAGCAGGAATCTTGAATTTCGCGCCTTTAGGCTGCAGTGGAGGGCAGCATATTCACCTGCCCTCGCGATCCTCGGGGCTCACGGAGAGCCGAATGGCAACCCTCAGGAGGGAAGAAGCAGGAATCTTGAATTTCATTCCTTCAGGCTGTGGGGAAGGGCAGCACGTTCACCCACCCTTGCAACCGGGGCTCACAGAGGCGGTTGGCAACCCTCGGGGGAAGAAGCAGCAATCTTGAATTTCACGCCTTCAGGCTGTGGAGGAGGGCAGCACGTTCACCTGCCCTTGTGACTTACGAAGAGCCAGCTGGCAATCTTCGGGGGGGAAGAAGCAGGAATCTTGAATTTTGCACCTTCAGGCTGTGAGGGAGAGCAGCACATTAACCTGCCCTCACGACCCTCGGGTCTCACGGAGTGCCAGCTGGCAACCCTCGGGGGGGTTGGGGAAGAAGCAAGAATCTTGAATTTCGCGCCTTCAGGCTGTGGTGGAAGGCAGCACATTCACCCGCCCTCGCGACCCTTGAGGCTCACAGAAAGCCAGCTGGCAACCCTCGGGAGGAAGAAGCAGGGATTTCAAATTTCATGCCTTCAGGCTGTGGGGGGAGGGCAGCGCATTCACCCGCCCTCGTGACCCTCTGGTATATGCACAGTTTACTACTATTCTAACCAGCCCTAATCTGTCTAGCAATAGCCTAACTAAATAAAAATAACACTTTTCCATTAAAATAAAACTTCCACTTTTTAAACATAAAACCACACATTTGGATATAGATTTCTTCAAAAGAAAACATGTTTTATGGTAAGAAAGACAAGTAGCTGCAGCATGGAGTTTGGTCATGGGGAGCTGGAATATGAACTGCTTGCAATGTGTGTTGTCATGCATTTTTACAATATTTTGTGTTTTAGTCTGGGATATCCCAACCGAGATGTTTCATTTTATTGTCATCAGAGGTTCTACTATTTACCAGTTTCGATCAGCTAGATGAATGGAGCAGTGGGAGGTCAATGCTGTGAAAGGTCACAGAGAGCAGTTTTAAAAAGTTTTCAGCTGGTAATGTCACACATTTTGATTTGCAGGGTTTAATTATATTTTACTGGTATTTTGTTAACCATATTACTGTATTTTTATAAACCTATGCTTGGAGTGATTTTAAAGGATGCATTCATAGGGTGGTACACTGGCAATTTCCTCATTAGGAAATCCCTAATGATATTTTCTAAAGTACTTTGCAAACAATAAATGGAAAAAAATCACCCAGAAGTTGCAAGAAAAATATTAAAAGGAAATGACTATATGCATTTGCCCCCACACCTTAATGTAAGGTAGTCACCAATAAGGCTTTTGACCTAGAAAGTAAAATGTCTACCTTATTCTTGCTGCTGTAATTTACGCTTTATCTGCTTGATCATACTGCCCCTCCCATACAACATTTTGTGAAATGTGCCTCCAGGGGCACATCCCAGAACCTCCAGTGGCTGACATCAGAGGCAGTGATCAGCCACGGGACAATGTATTGAATGCTAGTAACTAGAGGAGATATTAATAGCTCTAGGTTGTGCTTCACTGACCCTGGTGCCATGCTAAGACTAAGTACAGACTGCAGGGTCAGGGCATGGCACCACAATCAGTAAAGCATGAAACTGAGTTATTACTAGTATTCAAGGCACTCGTCAATAGCTGATGTGGTGAAGAGTATGAGCAGATACCTGAGGAAACTCAATGAGTTATCAAAGGAATGACAGCTGTGTTTTAATGAAAAAAGTGCAAAATCATGCACCTAGGGCACAGAAACCAAGGGGCAGAGTATAAAATGGGGGAAGAGGTTTTGATGGTCACCAAACAGGAATTGGACCTTGAAGTAATCATATCTCCTGGCCTCAAGGCAGAGAGGCAGTGCGACAAGGCAGTGGGCAAGGACAGCAAGATGCTGGGCTGCACAGGGTGGGGTATCATCAGCAGAAGGAGGAAGGTGGTGTTACTTCTGCATAGAACATTGGTGAGACACCACCTGATGTACTGTGTCCAGTTCTTGAGACATCACAAAAAGGACATAGACAGACAAGGTGGAGGCTGTCCAGACGAGGGCATCTAAAATGGTGCAGGTGTTAGACCAGAAGCCCTATGACGAGAGGCAGAGGGATCTCAATATGTACACCATGAAAGAGGGGAGGGAGAGAGGGACATGTTAGAGATCTATAAATACGTCACAGGATGAATAAGGTACAAGAGACGAGTATTGTTCAGAGAAGAAGGTGCATGAGAACTAGGGGGCTTGCTATGGAGCCAGAAGGACGGAATTTAGGAGAGATGTGAGGAAGTACTTCTTCACTGAAAGACTGGTGGATGCCTGGAACAGTCTTCCAGTGGAGGCAAAAACAGTGGTGGGCTTCAAGCATTCATGGGTTAGGCACAAAGGAATCTTAGTAGGGAAGCTGGGGGTTACCCAGAGATCAGATAGAGTGTACGGTGATGTGGCAGGATGAGATATAAAATCACCATAGAACTCAGAATATTTTCTTTTCACTCTATTCTCTCTCCCTAAACTCTGTTTCTTTATCTGTCTTTACCGTTCATGTCAGGGTGGCCAACCTGACATTTACTTGCCCTGTACTATCCCTTTAGAGATTCTTATCTGAGTTTCAAGCTCTCGGCCCATTTAGTACTCTCTCCCAAGTCAAAACAAAATGGTTTAATAGTTGCCGTCTTATGAATGAAAGGAGGGGGAAGAGTCCTTCTTGCTAGCATCTGCAGCGCTATCGAATTGCAGCGGCTCGCTAGTGCAACATGTGAGCAGTTCAATAAATGGTAAAATCAGCAACACAAAGTTAAAAATGGATGGTAATATGTTTATACGGGTTTAAAGTGAAGTCCTGTGGTGAGCCTTGCTAAAAAATGATATTTATATGCACATAAGCAGTAAAAAGGAAAAAGCCTTGTTTGAAAGCTGAAATGAAATAGTTGCTGACGGCTGAAAGGAAAGCCGTCGGGTTGCAAGATAAATATAGATACCTTCAGGAAAACAGTGCTAATAAGCTGGAAATGTGTGCTGGGCTGCATAGAACTGACCAAGTAAGAGAAATAGACCTGTCTTCCTAAAATATGGAGTGAAAAAAAAATTTGCACCGTTAAAATGTTACAAACAGGTTTCAATAGCAATAGAACTCTCCTACTTAGCAGGGTAAATAGATGGGGAGCGCGCCCCTAGTCTGTATCTGTGAAGGCTGGAGATTTCCTACATTTAAATAAAATATATTTATAATGTTTTGTTATATGCCTGCATGTAGCCCCGGTTAATTTTGGAAGGTCCTTCTGTAGGCATGGCAGCCCAGCAAATGGCTGTTTATAAGGGAGGGATATGGTGATGTCACAGATGGGTGGGAGTTTAGGAAAACCCCTGATGATGCCCATGCACCTAATTAAGGTTATTTTCGATGAAAGAAAGTATTTTGTTATGTAGGTAGCAGGGATGAACGTGACATGTTATTGAAAAAAAAACCTATCGTGGTGAACCTTCTCCTAATGGCAGAATGAGGTTTTTAGTCTTGATTGAAAGGTCACATGATGATGAGGTCATCAGAAAAACACTATAAAACCTTCCCACAAGGGGGCTATTTGTTAGAGGAAGTTGGAGGATGATCAGTATCTTCTGAGTAGCAAGGAGTGAGGAGATTTGAGTGGTTACACATCGAAGAATAATTTTTTTTGAAGATATTTTATGAACAGAGAAGACCAGGAAGTTTTGAAAAAGACTTGCCTGATTATTTGATTTAGTATTCAGTATGCTGGTTAACTAGGACCTGCAGCTTATCCATCAGGTAGGGAAATGGGCAGACTGGGTGGGCCAAGCGGTCCTTATCTGCCGTCAAATTCTATGTTTCTATGTTTATGTTTCTATTTTCTTTTGGTGTGCAAGATTTAACACCATGTTCTATTTCTTTTCTGTAAATATCTGGACTGTTGTTTTTATATCATTTTTTGAAAATAAAATGATAAATGC
Source organism: Neoceratodus forsteri (assembly GCA_016271365.2). Lineage (NCBI taxonomy): Eukaryota > Metazoa > Chordata > Ceratodontiformes > Ceratodontidae > Neoceratodus > Neoceratodus forsteri. Next base: position 675,483,208 of record CM057454.1, on the reverse strand, counting down.
TGAAGAAAGTATTTTTTTATGCACTAAACTCTATGGCTGGTATCTGTTAGTAGAACCCACGCATCCACATTGGTTTTAGAAGTGGGATCTATTCTAATCTGGTGCGTCGAGGCTGCCTGGGGGCCGTACCAGGGGGTGTTGCATCCAAAACACCCTAACAGATGCAGTAGCGTAAACAGCCAGAATCAAGTGCATTACATCTTACGAGGTCTGTGAGAGAAAAAACAGGAGAGCCTTTGTTGCCAGGATTGGGCTCTGGGATAAGACCAAAGATGCAGAAAGCAGAAGATGAAGAGGAAGTGGTAGCTGCTGCACCTAAGCCAAAAGCGAGACAGGTACCTCCAGCACCTGATGGCCCAAATGAACTGCTGAAATGGCTTTGTATGTGCCAAATTGATATGGAGAACCAGAGGGAGGAAGACCGAAGACAGAGGGATCCAAGCAGAGGAACAGAGATGACAGGAACATAAATGGAATGATACCCTGAAAGCTATCCAGGAGATGACGCAAGGACAAGCGGACACAGCAGTACCTAAGGATATAAAGCTGACTAAACTGATGAAGAGTGATGATATCAAGGCATATCTCACTACCTTTGAGAGGGTGGCTCAGACTTATAATTGGCCCCGAGATCAGTGGGTAATGAGACTGGTACCCTACTTGTCTGGGAGGGCTCAGCTGGTATATAGCCAATTGAGTACGACTGATGCAACCAACTATACCAGAGTAAAAGAAGAGATCTTGCACAGGTATAATATCAGCACAGAAACATATCAACAGAGATTTCAATTGCAGAAGATGTTGAATTATGATACACCTAGGGAGACATATGCAAGACTCAAGGACTATTGCACTAAATGGCTGCAACCAGCAACCAAGACTATTGATCAAATTGTGGAGCTCATTACTATTGAACAGTTTATCCAAGTTCTAGCTCTTGACATGGAACTCTGGGTAAAGGAGCATAAGCCTGAAACTGCTGAGGAAACCATTAAATTAGCGGAGGACTATCTAGCAGCCAGGACTACATGATCCAGAGGGCAACCAGGTAATCCAGGAGTACCTGCAACTCCGGTAAGACCTTTTTCTTCTCCAAATAGCCAGAGACAGTCGCAATATACAAGAAGGGATAGAGGAGGTAGAATCCCTTACTCTGAACTTATATACAATGGTTGCCTTGGGAAGGGACTCATTGTTAGAAACTGCCCTAACAAAAGACAAGAGCCATCACATCTTGCTTTAGCTAATATTAGCTCTGTGGAGTCAGTGGGTATACAGGATCAGCAAACTTGGGATAACTAGACTCCAGGAGCAGACAGACATTGGTAAGAACTGGCTTGGTCCCTGATTGTATACTGACTCAGCAGGATGCAACTGTTAAATGTGTTCATGGGGATATCCATCAGTATCAGACAGCCAACCTGGAATTGACAGTAAACAATACTAGTTGTACAGTGCTAGTGGGTTTAGTACCCAGGTTGCCAGTCCCTGTCATCATTGGGCTAGATTTTCCTGCATTTACATCTTTGATGAATATAGGCAGGTAAAAAAAGGAGGAGACTGGGTGGGCCAAGCAGTCCATATCTGGCAACAAATTCTATGTGATCCCCAGCTGTGACCTAAGCCTTGGGAGGCTTTGGGATATGCCCCTAGAAGTGTGGGTCATAAAATGTTGGGCTGGAGGGAGACTCAGAAAAAAGGTAAATTACAGCTGCAAAGAATAAGGTAAAATTTTACTTTTTAGGTGAAAAGCCTAGTCGGAGACTGCCCCACACTAAGATGTGGGGCAAATGCAAACGGACATTTCCCTTTAAACTCTTCTGGTTTAAAGAATTTCAACCTGTCTGTGTTTGAATGGCAGTCACAGTGGGTCTATGTAATGTGACAAACACCTAAAGCGATCACGTTAACCAGCTCAGTCAAGTGCGAACACATTTTGGCACTCTGGCACACCAGCCCTCCCCACAACAATGGCGCCAGGACAGATTTTACTGTTTTCTATAGTGGGGCTGCATCCCCACACCCCTCACGGGAGGCTTCCCCTTCCCCACGGGAGACTTCACCCCCCCTACTTAAGGATTCTCAACTCCAGGGGGGTGCATGTCGGGGGGGTGAAAGCAGTAAAAATAAAAGGTTCAGGCCGGGCGTAATAATAAAATCGCACCAATGCCCAGACCCAAACCCAGTACCTCAGCCACCCCAGCCACTAGCCAATCCCCGACACCACGACGCAGCTCGACCAGCAACCACAGCACCACCCCTTACAGCCTCTCCACCCCCTCCCAGCCTGTGCTCCTCCCTCCCATGCACGTGCATTATGCGACAACCTGTCGCCTGGTTGCATACCCCTCATCCAGTCACCCTACCTTTCCGTGCATGCTTGGTGGACTGCTTGAGATAGAGTTGCCGTAACGGACAGCGTCCTTCCTCATGCGCCCACTTCACGGGTTACCGTTTGCAGTTATTATAAAATGTGAAAAAGAAAACTAATTTTTATTATAAAATGGGTTTCAAAAATTGTGACACCCGGTTACCTCAGCAAAACAGCACTGATAAATAGCTAGCAGCCTCTTCACAATATAACGAATACTAACCACACATCCCTGACTGCCATTAAACATGGTTACCATGTTTAATCATTAAAAACCTTCAACTAGGCCCTAAAAAAACCTGCCTTAAATGAAATAAAGCAATTAAACATTATTTCCCCCTGTAATCCTCTTCTTATGCAAACATACAACAATGAAAACATGAAGTAAAATACAGTTTGGTAAAAACTTACCCTAACAGTGGATCTTTGACAGGAGCTCTTGCAGTAAGCAACACTGTTAGAACTAAGCAGCCAGGTGCTAGAACCACACAGAAAATTTGTAGCTATCAGTCTACAGCGGGGGACCACCCCTGATGTCAGCAGGCCAACATCCCCCCATGGTATGAAGGGGTGGTCCTCCACCCACACCTCAGTTCTCACACCAGAAACCTGAAAAAATGAACAACAGAAGAAGGAGGGGGCTCCTGGAGCCACAGAAATGGCCAATATGAGCCAAAAAAGAGAGATGGGGAATGGAGGGAGGGAAAAGCTTGCCCACTACAAGAGCTCCTCTGGAAGATCTACTGTTACGGTAAGTTCTTATGTAACTGTACTATCTTACTTCGAGGGGGCTCTTGCAGTAGGTAACACTATTAGGACTGAGTCCCAAGCAGTGCCAACAAGCTGAGACAAGACTTGGGAGGAGGAGGAGAGAGATCTGCCATAAATAAAAAAAGGGCAGTCGGCCCTAAGGGACTGCTAGTCCGAGGCCAGTCCTGCACCCAAGAGTAATGCCCAGCCAGAAGATAGCAACAGTGGGCAACATTATGCCATCTGTAATGAGCATAACCCAGAGACAGGCTACAAAACGGGGCCAGTCAACCAATCGGGAGGCCCCAACCAACCCCAAGAAGGGGATGGTTATAGTGACAGTAGCCAGACAATGCGCAAGAATCAACCCCCTGTGACTGGCTGCATAAAAGCATCAAAGCCCCTGTCAACAAGGGAGCGAGAGGGAACAGAAAGACAACAGGATGGACGAAAGAGCCTTCGTCAGAAAAAGAAGACTGACTGGCGACGGCTCACAATCAGGAAGGGAGGAAGGGGATAACCCCCCCTTAGAAGATGATTACAAGATATGTGATAATGAACCTGATGATGCGTAATCTGACTCAGAGAAAACCCAAATACTAACAGCAATAGAAACTAGGTAGAGGCTGGGAGAGTCCCCTCTCCTAGCAAGAGGGTACATATCGCACCATAGCCCCAGAGGGCTAGTGGCTTAGAAATACCTAGAGAAAGGAAATGGTGATTTCCAAAAGGCAAGAGGCCATGGGAAATGCCCCTGCCCCCAAGAAGGGGGTGGGGGAATCCCTCAAAAAAATGAGGTTCTGCTTCCCCTCAGGAATAGATGGGCGGGGAGGCAGAAGGAATACACTGGTGACCAGGGGGAATCCAGACACGAGCTGAATCAGAGATGAAAAGTCATCCCAAAGCCAGTGAACTGGCCGGCCGCGGAAGTCAACCAGAGCAATGACGGCCTCCTTCAAGGAGCGTGTATGGGTCAGGGGGCAGCATAAAGATCCCCGTGGCAACCCAGGAAATCCCAAGAAAAGACTTTGTAGCAAGCCAGTCCAGTGGCACTGGAGGTTGAGGCACTGGATGCCACACCTCACACCACGCCGGTGACCCGGGTTCAGGAATGAGCCCATGCCGTCAGGGGTCAGCAGGGGCGAGAGAGGATTGAGCTTCCAGAGGATTGCTCTCCTCTCTCGGGGAGGGAGGGATCATCGTCCCACCTGTTGGCTGCCCTGTGGTAGGTGCTGGGGAGTGGTGTAGGCTGGGAGGGCAAGCAGCTGGCAATCGCGGCATACACATGCCCTCACATGTGTGTGGCCGTGCATCGAGGGACAAGAAAAATGGAAAACGACGGCTGGAGGCTTCATAAAGACTCACCCACGTCCTGCTGGTCCGCTACCTCCCCAGATCTGAATTGTGCTCCAGGGAGGAGGGAAGCTCCCTTCCTGTCTCTGCCATGGGGGGTTTTGGGGTTGGATAGCGGCGGGCGGGCAATTTGGGGCCGAGTTCCCACTCCCAGTGCACAGGGAGCAAAAAATGTATTAAAAAAAAAAAAGACTTTGAAGCAGGAGAAGGCTTTAGCACAAGGAACCAGGCCTGAAGGTGGAGGAACTTGATACTTCAATGGTACAAGTCTCCCCAGGCTAGGAAGAGTGAGTCAAAGGTGAGGGGAAGGGGAATGAGAGGGTCCCCTGCTCCAAGGGGAAGCAGAGGAGACCATGCTGGGAGCAGCCAGCATGGCACGATAGATAACATTCCCAACCCCTCAAACCACAGGTGAAGGGAAAACCCTCTGGAGAAGCGGGAAAGGAAGGAGTAACAGACTTGTCCTGTGAGGAAGCAACCAGCACAGGGAGAAGCAGGCAGTAACCGGGCGGGCCGGCATCAGACTGGAATCAAACAGGAAAAGGGGGATTGTCCCCACTCATCCAAGCACAGCCGTGAGCAGACAAAATCTGTGAAATAGAGCCCGTGTGCTGCCAAGAATGGTCTCCAGGCAGAACAGCGCACCCGGGATCTCCTCCCCTGGGAGAGAGGGAGGGGCTACAGGATATAGTGCCATACTGACCCCCCAACCTCCTGATAATGGTGAATGGTGAGTGACACCATTCTCATTCCAAGCACCGTAAAGGACAGGAAAACTCAGACCCGAACCCCCAACACTCCTGGAACCCGCAGGGTGGGCCATGGAAACTTCCAGGGAGCATGGCCAGGAGAATCGCAGGGGCTGCCGTTCTCCGGAGGCTCGGTGGCCATGGAAGAGAGGCGGCTCGGAGTCAGCATCAGGGGACAAAACGTGTGGAGCAAGTCCCTAGAGGGTCACTGTCCTACCCAGAAAAGGGGAAGAGCCAGCTCCTGCTGAACTTTCGTAATGCCAAACAATGGCCGAGGTTGCAAGAAAGGGGCAGAAGGGTGGGATGTAGGCCGTGGGCCTCCCTAGAGGGAGGAACAACTGCCGGGTACAGATCTGAGTCAGAATCCCCTGAAGGGAGACTGTAAGTCATTGACCATCCAGGTCGGAAGCCCCAAAGCCCCTTGCTGGCTACGGGCACTCGTCCCCCTGTGCAGCCACCAGCTGAGATTTAGGTGACCAAAAAAAGGTTGAAATGGAGGGGGTTTGAATAGTAGCCTTCTTCCCAACAACAGAGGCAGGGGGAAATGGCAGGGGACAGGAGTGACAAGAGATGCAGGGATGTGCTCCAAGAAAGAGAAGCACAACTCCCGACTCCGAGGAGAACACAGAAACATAGAAATTGTTGGTAGATAAGGACTGCTAGGCCCATCCAGTCTGCCCATATGCCCTATACCTATATGTAGCCACTGATCCTAAGTGATCAATGGCTTTTCATCACTCCCACCCTGCCAAATGTTCCCTTGTGCCTGTCCCAGGCATGTTTAAACCCCCTCCACTGTGCTTGCCCCCACCACCTCTTGTGGCAGACTATGCCAAGCGTCCACCACCCTCTGTGTAGAAAAATGTCCTCATGTTCCCTCATAATCTACCCCCCCTCCGATTGTGCTCCCCGCTTTCTGGTGTCCTTTCTACATTGGAAAAGATTCCCCACCTGCACCTTGTTTATGCCCTTGAGGTACTTAAATGTTTCTATCATGTCGCCCCTTTCTCTCCTCTCCTCCAATGGGTACATATTGAGGTCTCTTAGTCTCTCCTCATATGTTTTGTGGTGCAAACCAAGCACCATCTTTGTCACCCTTCTCTGGATAGCCTCCACCTTGTTTATTGTCCTTACACATCTGTGATCTCCAGTACTGCACATAGTACTCCAGGTGAGGCCGTACCAGTGTTTTATACAATGGCATCACTACCTCCCACCTCCTGCTAGTAATACCTCTGGCTATGCATGCTAGCATGCCACTTGCTCTGCCCGTAGCCTTTGCACACTGTTTTGATACCTTAAGGTCATCAGATATGATAACCCCTAGGTCCCTTTCCTCTTTGATGATAGCACCTCTCCCCCCATCCTCTAGCTCTCCCCAGGGTTTCCCCTACCCAGGTGCATGATCCTGCACTTTTTTGCACTGAACCTCAGTTGCCACACCCCCGACCATCTTTCAAGCTTTTCCAGGTCCCTCTTCATTGCCTGCACCCCTTTCTGGAGTATCCACCCTGTTGCAGATCTTGGTGTCATCTGCAAATAGGCAGACCTTTCCTTTCAGACCCTCTGCAATGTCACTAATGAAGACATTGAACAGGACTGGTCCTAGTACTGATCCCTGTGGCACTCTGCTGGTCACCTTTCTTTCCCCTAACTGGATCCCATTTATCACTACCATCTGCCTTCTGTCTGTCAGCCAGATTTTAACCCAATGTATCATCTTATGCCCCATGCCCAGACTACTTATCTCGTTAACCAGCCTTCTGTGCAGGACAGTATCAAAGGCTTTGCTGAAATCTTGGTAGGCGACCTCTAACGCCCCTCCCTGATCCACTTCTATAGTCACTCAATCAAAACAATCTATCAAATTTTTTAGACAAGACGTTCCTGATGTGAATCTGTGTTGCCTCAGATCCTGGGCATCATTGCCACTATCCTTTCTTTCAACAGTGTCTCTATGATTTTCCCCACCACTGAGGTGAGGCTGACTGGCCTGTAGTTCTCTGCTTCCTCCCTACTACCACTTTTGTGCAGTGGGACTTTATGCGCCCTCCTCATGTCCTCTGGAGCTACGCCTGTGTTGAGTGACTCGGTGAACAGGGCGGCCAGAGGTGCTGCTAGTTCCCTTCTCGGCTCCCTTAATATCCTTGAGTGCATGTCATCTGGCCCCATGGCTTTATCCACCTTCAGGTTTATGAGTTCCTCCAGAACTCTCTCCACTGTGAATGGACTGGTGTCCACTTCTTCCCCCAACCCACTGTCTCTGCTCCCCAACTGTGGTCCTTGACCCTCCCCCTCCCTAGTGAATACTGAACAGAAGTAATTGTTCAGTATCTCTGCCTTGTCCAGATCCCCCTCCTTACACTCTCCCTCCTCCCCTTTGAGCCTCATAACAACCCCCACCCCGTTTTTTCTTCTATTGCTGATGTACCTATAAAATGTCTTGTCCCCTTTTCTCACAGTTCATGCTAAATCCTCCTCTGTCTGCGCCTTAGCTCTCCTGACAGCCTTCTCTGCTTCCCTTAGACATTCAAGGTACACCTCCCTGACCTCCTCCCTTTGGGACCCTTTACATTTCCTGAAACTTGCTCTTTTAGCCCCAACTTTGTCTGCCACCTCTTTAGAGGATCATAGTGGTTTCTTCTTTTCCCTTTGGCTACTATCCTAATGCACTGGTTAGTTACCTCCCCAATAGCTCGTGTTATCTTCCTCCACTGTTCCTCCACCCCCTTCCCCAGGGCTGCTTTTAAACATCTACCCACTTCATTGAAATCTGCCCTCCTGAAATCTAATACTTTTATTTATTTATTTATTCAGTTTTTGATTACCAGGTAAGTGCTCTAGACAAAGAAATTGCCTATTTTCAGTCACGACCCGGGAAAATTACAGACATAGGTAAAAGCACATCACATCACAATGGTTACTACTACATAATACAGACTTGGGTCATACACATTACAGTACAGACAGGTATGGTGATACCTACTATACAGGAGAAATTAGTCATTACACTAGGCTATCCATAGATACAGGGGAATACACAATACAGTTTCAAGGAGATAGACCATACAGTATAAGTAAATAGAGAAACTATTCCAGACAGTCTCACAGTGGGAGACCTCACAGCCTGTCCTTGCCTGCTATTTAAAAGTGGGCGAGAGTGATAAGTGCCTGAATAAGTGCTGAGGGACATGCAAAGGAAGCCTAACTAGGTGTCCTCACCAGGGGTTAAGTTGCAAGTGCATCTGTCAGAGGCCAAGAGGCAGGCACAGAGCTCATTTTTAAAGATCATGTGTGTAGTGGAGTGCCTTACAGTTGAAGGCAGGGAGTTCCATAGCTTTGGAGCAGACACCGCAAATGCCTGCTCACCCATCCTAGTGGTGTATTAAAGAGAGACTTTTCCACAGATCTCCGCGGTTAAGTCTGATGGGCCGGGTTCACCAAGCATGCAAGGGGCACTGGTGTTCCAGTTTGGATGAAGCTGTCAATTGTGCATCCTGTGGTATAGGCTCGGTAAGAGGCAGGAGAGAGCCAGCCCAGATTTTTGCCCTCATGTGGCTTGTCTGAGTCCCTGTCTCCAAGCCAAGCCTTACTTGGTTTACTTGTTTTTTTGCACAAAAGTAGGCTAGTGGCCCATCGAGATTGTCCTCCATATTGATGGATCATACACCCAGGTCCCGTTTATTCATCCAATTATCTAATTTATTCTTAAATATTGATATGTTTATTGAATTAACAATGTCTTGTGGTAATTTGTTCCATAATCTGGGTGATCTAATAGTAAAGAAGTTTAATCTCTTATTGTTGTTTACTTTTTGAATTTCTACTTGTCTGTTATGCAATCTTGGTACTATTTTTCTTGTTGAGTAGATAATACTGCAAAGTTTCACTTGTTCGGGTGATTTAAGTATTTTATATAGTTGTAAAAGGTCGCCTCTGGTTCGTCTTCACTCCAAGGAGTGTAGTCCGTTTTTTTTAATCTGGTATTATACTCTAGATGGGTAAGATGTGGTATTAATCTAGTGGCTCTGTGTTGTACTTGTTCAATTTTATTTATGTCTTCCTTTAAGTAAGGGTTCCAAAATGGTGATCCATAGTCAAGATATGGCCTTACATGTGACCTGTACAGTGACAATAAAGCATTCCTCTGTTTTAGACATGAATGTTTTATTAATTCTACGCAGTAAAGCATTTGTTTGATTAGCAATTTTTGAACAGTGAGATGAGGATGATAGTTTGTCGTTCACCATGATACCCAAATCTTTTTCTATAGAGGATGCCCTAATTATACTGTTATTCAGATAGTATTTTTGTTTGGGGTTGTCTTTTCCAAAATGTAATACAGCACATTTGGCTACATTAAAGTGCATCTTATTAGTACTGGCCCATTGTTCTATTAGTAAGAGATCCAAGATCAAGTTATGACAATTAGTAGGGATATTTACCATTCCTCCGAGTTTAGTGTCATTGGTGAATTTAACCATTGTGTTGTGTGGTGAGATATGCATGTCTCTGATGAAAAGATTAAACAATACTGGACTCAAAACGGTGCCCTGTGGGACACCACTTGCCACGATACCCGTGTCTGAGAGTACCCCTTTCACCCTAACCCTCTGTGTTCTATCACACAACCAGTTATTAATCCAAGATATAATAGGAGCTGAAAAACCAAGTCGATTTAGTTTATTAATCAAAATACTATGTGATACTTTATCAAAGGCTTTAATGTAACATACCATGTGGTGGTCGCTGGATCCCAGCTGCCCTTCCACCTGTATTCCTCAGACTCTGTTCCCACTGGTCCATACCAGGTCCAGAATCAATTTGTCCCTGGTTGTCTCGTGTACCATCTGTTCGAGTCCAACCCCCTGCATGGATTCCAGGATGGCCGCACTTCTGGCTGAAGCAGCTGCCTAGGTGGTCCAATCCACGTCTGGCATATTGAAATCTCCCATCAACAGGAGTTCACCCTTTGCTGCCATGTCGTGAATTTACTCCACTAGTACCCTGTCCACTTCCTCCCTCTGTGCCGGAGGTCTATAGATCACCCCTGTACGTACTACTGTGCCATTTCCTGGTTCAAGAGTAACCCACATTGACTCAGCCTCCCTCTGTTTTCCCCGTACTTCCATAGCCTATATGTCTTCTCTGATGTACAGAGCCACACCCCCTTCCTTCTTACCTTCCCTGTCCCTTCTGAACAGTGTATAGCTTGGCATATTGCCATCCCAGCTATGATTAGCAGAGTATCATGTCTCTGTTACTGCTGCTATGTCAAGGTCTGCATCTGTCATTAAGGCTTCCAGGTCGGGAACCTTATTTCCCAGACTGCGGGCATTTGTGACTATGACCCTCCCAATATTACGCCCTGCCCACCCTCTGACCCTGCTTTCTCTGCCTTGCCTCTAACCTCACCCCAGTATTCTTGATCATGTGCACTTGCCCCCCCATACATTTTTCTCCTTCCTGTCGCTCACTGCCCTCTTCAGTTGTTCCTGCTGTCAACTTGTGTTTTTGCATGCTCCCATTGGGGGGGGTGTTCTTAAGCCACCTGTCCCTCCTGGCTCTCCCTCCTTGGCCAGTTTAAATGCTCTCTGCTGAAGCACTCCAACTTCTCTCTAAGGACTGCGGTGCCTCTCACAGACAGATGCAGGCTGTCCTCCTAATACAACCTTGCATCTGCCCAGGTCGGTCCCCAGTCCCATATGAAGCCAAAACCTTCCCTGCCATACCAATCCTTCAACCAGGAGTTGAAGGTCCAGATTTGTAGTGCCTTAGCCTACTTTGTGCCTTGGACAGGTAGCACCTCTGAGAATAAGACAGAATGAGCTACCTGCTTCAGGTCTCTCCCCCCAGCTTCCTGAAATCCTCCTGGACTCTAGCTAACTCCACCCTTCGCCCTGCCGGGTCATTGGTCCCCAGGTGGACAATGACATCCAGCTCCTCCATCATGGCTATCGCCCTAGCGATCATATGGATTCGCTTTCCATCCCTCCATGCAGTGCTTCCTAGGAGGCATCTGACCTCCCTCTCCCCCCTACTAGATGTCCCTAACTTCACACCACCTGATAATCGAGTCCCCCACTAGAAGAAGCTTCCCCCTCCTCCAGGGACTCCAGGAAGGCTTCCCCATCGAGAGAGGAACCCTGAGGACTGGGAGAACAAACTAGGCTCCAAGATTTCTCGAGGTCCTCTGCACCCCCCAGGCTCCAAGGGGGATGGGGAAGGAGACTCTGCCCTTCTGACCTGTGGAAAAGGCTCCTAGGTACTTATTCAAGAGGAAAGAATGGGCATCTACTACTGGAAGGCCATTTGAAAGAAAAGGCTGAAGTGGCCGTAGGGAACCAGATGAGTGTCCCCACAAAAGAGAAAATTATCCACCATCTGAGTAGGAGGAGGGTAAGGGAATCTCCTAACAGCTCTGTTCGAATCCATACAAGAAAAAAAAAACTATCCCACTGTCGTCTGGATGGAGGGTGAGGAAACCTCTCACATCTCCGGCAGAATCCTCGACCTGGGGGGGGGGCTCCATGCTATAAGTCAAGGGGAGGCAGAAGGGAGGCAGAAGGCATGGAATGCACTACCACCTCTATTCTATGAGCCTTAAAAGCAGGGGCGTCAGGGTCCAAGGAGGCCCGATGCTTGACCTTAGACCGGAAAGGCAGGCAGTGGGCAGGATGCTCCGCTGGACAGTGAAGGAAGGATGAGAGCACCCAGCCCTGGTGAGTGTGGAAGAGGGAGTGCCCCAAGTGCAGGGACCTGTCTGAATCCTGTAAGGAGGCGAGCATATCCTGGACCTCGCCCCCAAAAAGGATGGAGATCGAAACGGGGCATCCAAAATGGAGGACTGAACACCTGGGGTAAAGTCCAACAAGCAAAGCCAGGCATGGCGGAGGAGGCAAACTGCTGAAGCTGCACTCCTTGCCGAGGTGTCCACTATGTTGTAGGTGGTACGGAGGATGTGAAAGCTCACTTTGGAGGCAGATCGGAGGAGTTGCCCCAACTGAGCCTTAGAAGAAGAATCCGCAAAGGTATCTAGAATACCTGTGGCTTGGTCCAGGGACTGTTGATGGACCTCCATATGCGGCAGGTAATTTTGGGCTCGCAGGGCCAGCGTGGAGGAGTCATATACTCTCAATTTGGGGACTGCCTTTGTGTTAAGCTGAAGCTGCCCTTGTTTAAAACTCTCATTTTGGGGACTGCCCTTGTTTAAAACTCTCATCTTGGGGACTGCTTTAGTAAAATTGGAAGGTGTTTCTGCAGCGTGCAGACATTTGCTTGCCCTGACTGAAACCTCCTTAGTAGCCTGCCATTTTGATTGGAGTGTCTTCTGGTTGCCCTGAACTCATTCGCCCTGCTCTCCACAGACTAGCTACTGCCCTCCCCCAACAGTTAATCTCGTCTCCCACTGCAGCCTATTTAACCCCACCCTCTCTACCTTTTCCCGCAGATTCCACCCCCCCCGCGGAGACTGGAGGTCGTGAGGGCTAGCTCTGTAGCCCTCCCTGCACCGCAGCAGCCTGAAGAGAAGCTCGCCCAGGTAAATTCTCCCTCACAGCAGGCAGCAGTTGCGAACGTTTGAGCAGCTGGCGCCTTTTCTCTGCTTCGGCCATAAGCTCCACTACTCGCAACACGCAGCCCGAATTGCCGCAGACAACTTGTACTAAAAGGTGCTCCTGAGGCTGCATCTGACCTGAACTTGTATTTTTTATGCCTGATTCCTCAGTGTTTAAAAGAGCCTGCACCTAACTCTGTAATTTTGCCTGTGTTATGTGTAGGATTTAGAGTCTCTGCAAACTGTGCAATCTGTGTTCAGCTGAAGCTGCCCTTGTTTAAAACTCTCAATTTGGGGACTGCCCTTGTTTAAAACTCTCATCTTGGGGACTGCTTTAGTAAAATTGGAAGGTGTTTCTGCAGCGTGCAGACATTTGCTTGCCCTGCCTGAAACCTGCTTAGTAGCCTGCCATTCTGATTGGAGTGTCTTCTGGTTGCCCTGAACTCATTCGCCCTGCTCTCCACAGACTAGCTACTGCCCTCCCCCAACAGTTAATCTCGTCTCCCACTGCAGCCTATTTAACCCCACCTCTCTACCTTTTCCCAAGATTCCCCGCGGAGACTGGAGGTCGTGAGGGCTAGCTCTGTAGCCCTCCCTGCACCGCAGCAGCCCAGCTCACCCAGGTAAATTCTCCCTCACAGCAGGCAGCAGTCGCGACACGTTTGAGCAGCTGGCGCCTTTTCTCTTCTCGCCACAAGCTCCACTACTGCAACCCGAATTGCCGCAGACAACTTGCACTAAAAGGTGCTCCTGAGAGCCTCGCCGAACGCCATGCTCGCTCCCACCCCCCCACCACCACCCTTGCTCGGCAGTCGAATTTATAGCTACTTTAAGTCAGGTGACTATCGAAAATAACCCATCAGCCCACTTTCCCAGCAGCAGGTTATACTAACCGAACACTAGTGGCCACTGTTATTCAAGCCTCTCTCTATATATTTTCTATGGAATCCTTCATTTGTAACCCTCCTGATTTGCAGGTTCCTTCACCTTGCTCTTCATCCCCCGAGGCACCAATACATATCCACCACAACTATAACTCTTTCCTCCAGCTTCTTTGAATACTGCAGATCCAGTTCCCTCAACACCACTCCCCTGCCAAATTGTCTCAGACTGCCTCTCACTTTACGATCTCACTCAACCCTTCACTCTCTCCTGGAAAGCATTGTACCTCAGCTCTCCTGCTCTTCAGACCACAACCCCCCACCACCTACAGCCCATCTACCATTCCCCACATCCTTTCCCTTCTTTGCAGCACCCTCCCTAGCCTCCCAGTTCCACCACCAACAAAAAATCCCTACACCCTACCAATCCCAGCGTCGCTCATCCAAACTCTGCAGGTTGACCCTCCTGCGGATCACTTTCCTACTTCTTTATTATCTGGCAACATCCACCCCAACCCAGGCCCACCCTGCACTAATGCCTATTCAAATAAAACGCACGGGAGTGTGCTGTTAGCCTCCTAAATATCTGCAGCCTACCTAAAAACACACCCTCTCCAAGGCTGGATCGCCCAGCATGCACCTGACATGCTTGCCCTCACTGAGACCTGGCTCACAGAAAAATTCCCAATGGTGCTGTCTCCCTCTGTAATTATGCCATCTTCCGGCAGATAGGACGCAAACGTATGATGGCTGTGCAATCTTTATTAAATCCTCGCTCAATACCATTCTAGTACATACCCCCTCACCAAATTTGGAGCCCAAACTCTAACAGTCAAACTCGTGCTGGTACCAAAACTCTCCATATAGTTGCAGCCTACATCCCCTAGGAACCAAAAATTGTGTTTGATTCCATCCTCCAGGTAATTTCCACCTACCTAATACTAGTGAAATCATCCTTATGGGTGACTTCAATGTCGACTGGCTATCCCCAGCCTCTTCCAGCTTCAAAGACGCTGCTCTGGCATATGATTTTACCCAGCTTGTCACCTCTCCAACCAGAAGGGACACTCGAACCAGTACTTCTACCCTCTTAGACCTCATCTTTACCAACAGACCACGTAACCTCTCCCAAGCCACTGTTCTCCCTGACGCTATTAGTGACCACTCTCGTTACTTGCCGGTGGTCGGTAAAGTCCTCCCATCCCCTATAATCTCCTGGCAGCGAAGGCTTAAAGAGGAGGCCTTGTGCGCCTTAGAGCCCATCTATCCAACAGCAACTGGCTCCCCATATATAACACGCAGTCAGTTGACCAAGCACTCGCCCACTTTATAACCACCTTCAACAAAGCCTGTGATATTTCGCTCCCTCTCAAAGATAGTGGTGAAAACCAGATCCACCCCTGGATCACACCTCACTCTTAAACTGCTTGAACAAAGGGACAACCTATGGCACAAGGCCCTGGACTCTCAACACACCCTGGATAGACAACTATACCGGGAGGCACGCAATAAATGTACCTGGGCCTTGCGGCAGGCTAAAGCTAACTTCTATCAACAAACCCTTACCTCCTCCTGGGGAGATGGCAAAAAATTCTGGAGCAATATAAGAGAACTCAGTGGTAGAACCAGCTCCCCCTACCCTACCCAACTCAATCTAAACGGGGTTGTCACACAGGATCCTGCCACTATCGCTGAAACTCTTAACTCTGCCTTCTCTGACCTCTCCCATATTCTCCCCCCTAACTTCTTCCACCCGCCATCACCCCCCACCCCCCCCAAACCCATGTAATGCCAACCCGCCTCCCTTTACCGACACGTGTCATCCCCTGCAGCAAGGCTAAAATCTACATTTCCAAAGCAATAGCCAATATCCGTTACAGCAACGACTCCTTGATCTGAAACTCATTCGACACACTGGATGTCACACTACCTCACCTTACAAAATCCTCAACCTTCACTATGCCTTGGCCAGTTCCCACGACTTGGAAGCAAGCCATAATCACCCCATCCTGAAGAGTGGTGACCCCACTAACTCCAACAACTATAGACCTATATCAATACTCCCACCACTCTCCAAAGCCCTGGAAAAAAATTGTCGCAGACCAGATAACTGAACACCTTATAAAACACAACCTTCTCAGCCAGGAACAGCATGGTTTCCAGACTGGCCACAGTACAGTCTCCGCTCTGTGCGAGTTCACCTCGTTCATCCACGAGGCCCTTGACCACGGCTCAATCTCTGGAGCGATCTTTGTGGATCTGACCAAGGCGTTCGACACTGTCAGTCACGAGCTTCTGCTCTGTGTCCTTCCACAGCTAAACGTGGTCCCTGAGGCATCCGCCTGGTTCAAGGACTACCGCTCAGGATGGTCTCAACAAGTCTGAGTTAACACCACCATCTCCACCTCCAAAACAGTCTGCTCTGGGGTCCCACAGGGATCAATACTTGGCCCCCTACTCTTCACCCTCTTTTTAAACTCGCTCCCTAAGGCATGTAGTGGTCATCTTCTACTCTATGCTGATGATGCGGTACTGTACTGGAAGCACCCTCAACACAGCGCCCTCCAACTGTCCTTGCAGGGTTTTTTCTGGGAGCTAGAGAATTGGTTCGCAGACCACCGCCTGATCATCAACTATAAAAAAACAAAGTCTATGATCTTTGCCCATCGCCAAAGCCCACATAGTCAGTCTGCACTCCTAATTAAAAACTCACTTGGTATCCCTCTGGAACATGTTACAAACTTTAAATACCTGGGCATTACATTAGACACCTCCCTCTCCTACCATAAGCACATCCAACTTCTTTCCTCCGCTGTCAACTCCAGGGTGGGCATCCTCTACCGACTCAAACACTGCCTGCCCGCACAGGCTATGCAACTCGGCTGTCACATCCTCCATCCTCTCCCTCGTTGACTACAGTATAGTAATATATGGCTCTGCTGAACCTTCCACACTAAGTGGTTTAAACGTTGCCTTGAATAAAGCTTGCCGCCTAGTTACAGGTTGTGACAGACTTACCCACACCTGCGACCTCTACACATTGTCTGGTTGGCTAAATCTCCAACAAAGACTAAAGTACCACACCTGCATCCTGGCTAAAAGATACATCTCCAGATAGCCCCCAATGGCCTACTCCCATTATCTGTGCAGCCTCGAGGCACAACACAAGACCTCCACAGCTAGCCCAATATTCCAAGTCCCTCTGTAGAACATCCTTAGCAAAGATCCTTCCGCTACCGGGCCCCTTGCTGGCTCAGTGCGCTACCTCCTCCACTCACCCTGACAGAACAGCGCCTCACTGTTCAAGACGGGACTCAAAGCCCATCTACTTCAGAGTGCAAAATGTGTCTGTAGCTAACGATGCCTACCCAACTGTGCTACCTCACCCCCCACTTCTCCTGACACAGGGTCTCTATTGACCCCATGAAGCTGCCACCGACTTGTCTCTGTCTAAAGGTTTACAAAAATGCTACTTACTACCTCACTGTTTTCTAAAGTTTAAGCCTGGACTGCTTGGTCAGTACATGTGACTGTAAATACTGCCTGTTCATGTTTCGTGTATGTTCTGTATTTGTTTACCCTCCACCCCCTGTAATCTGACGTGGAGCCTTTGCAAAAGAGTCTGTGACTCAAAGGTTTGTAATTCCGATTGTACTCAATAAACAATAAACAAATAAACAAATATATCCTCCTTCCAGAAGAAAGTCACCCAAATGTTTGGGTTTAGCGGGCCCAATGTGGGTTGCCGCAAGCACAGTGGGGTCAGCTTTAGGGTTCGTCCCATAATGGGGCCGACCCTCCAGAGCATGGTACAGCCTGTACACCTTTCTAGGCAATGGAGGGACTGATGCCGGCTGTTGCCATATGGTGGTAGTAACATCATCATGAGGTGCCACTAGAGATGGGATAACCATCGAGGTAAGTTCTGGGAGATGGAGATGTTCTGCTAACGGTGAAGCTGAGGGTCCTGATCCATAGCTTGCCACCCCTGTGACATCTGAATGAGCTGCATCACCTCAAAAAAGGAAGGATCTTCTGGGGGGATTTGGCGGTCTTCCTAATCCATGTCTCCTCAGGAGAGGAGTGGGAGGGGGAGGACTCTGGCAGCTCGACAGAATGAGACTCAGAATCCTTCAAAAAGTCAGAGCCCCACGCTAGGCACTGGACTGGGCCTGCAGCAGTACCAGCACCCACTGTAGCATCAGACTGCATGTCAGGCAGTGAAGGAGGAGCCCTAAGGATAGGCTAAGGAGGATCCCACATCGGTGCAGGGGCCGGAGGTGCCATCAGAGCTGGCGTCACGTGCTGGATGTATGCCCATCAAGAGCTGAACAACTCACCAAAATCTGCCAACAACAGCTGAGAAGACACTGGTGGTAGTGAAGGACCCAGCGTCGGGTAACCATAGGAGAGATCCAACGGCGGTCTGATGAGACTAGGCAATGGCTGGGAGGGCATCGGCAGGTGGCCCAAAATTGTCCCTGAGGGTGGCAGCGGTCAGGCTGTGGACCCCAAAGGAGGGCCAGCGGCCAGGCCCAACAGCAGTTAGGAGTTGGGCGCAGGGCCGGAGGGTCCTGACTGAGATGCCTGAAGGGTCTGGTCTTGGGTTGGCCAGAGGAGCCGGGTCTGAAACAGGAAGACTGGCAGATCCCAATGACAGGCGGCCTGGTCTTGAGGTGGGTGGCAGCCCTGCCAGTGCCAGGTTGGAAGATCCTGGAACAGGGCCCACCGATGGTGACTATGAAGCAGGAGGCTCCGGGGGGAGGGATCCCACGGGTGAAGGCTGTAACCACAAGGATGTGGGCGTCAGCTGGCACTGGTCCAAAGGACCATTGTCAGACCCCAGTAACTGTCCCCGAGGGTGGCGGCGCTCAGGCTGTGGACCCCAAAGGACAGCCAGTGGCCAGGCCCAACAGTGGTTAGGAGTCGGGCACAGGACCGGAGGGTCCTGATGGAGGCGGCTAAAACCCTGAGGGGTCTGGTCTTGGGCGGGCCGGAGGAGCTGGATCTGAAAGAGGAGGAGGATGGGCAGATCCCAATGTCAGGTGGCCTGGTCTTGAGGTGAAGGACAGGCAGGCAGCAGCCCTGGCAGCACCAGGTTGGAAGATCCTGGAGCAGTGCCCACCGATGTCGACTGTGAGGGTCCAAAGGACCATTGTTGGACCTCAGAAACAGGTATGGTGCAGGTGCCAGGGGCAAGGCAGGTGTCAGTGGAAGTGCTGACATCCTGAGAACCGTCCAAGCTCCCTGGCTGAGTACCCTGAGGGGTGAAGAGCCTGAGCGACAGGGGCGGCGGGACGGAGGAAGAGTCCCTTGAACTCGGGGAGGCGCCACCCGACACTGTGGTCAAAGCAGGCAGCAGAGCCAGAGGTAGCCCAGAGGGAGAGAGGGCTGCTGTGGCCGGAGGGGTCAACCCCCCCGAAGGGAGAAGACCCATCTTCGGCCGTGGTCCCCGGAGGCAACCGTGGCCTGGAGGCGGACCTGTCCCAGTCCTGATGCTTGTCCTGCTTGTGCTTCATCTTAGAAGGAGTGGAGGTCTCAGATGAGGCCCCTGGGGAGGAAGATGCACTCTGGACCCGCAGCGTTTTTTCCATGCTGGCCAGTTTCTTTTGAAGGAGCTAGGCTGCCAGGACCCTCTGGCATCATCTCCATGTGGCCTGGTTGAATTTCATGCAGGCCTGGCAAGTCTTCGGTGTCATGATCCAGGCCTAGACAAATACCACAAGAGGGATGACAATCCTTATCTGGAATCTGTTTGCTGTAGGCACACTTAGATTTGTGAGACTCAGCAGAAGAGGTCAGTGAAGACATGCAGCTGACAGTAAACCCACGATGGAAACCGTTGAAAGTTAAAGAAAATAAAGAAAATATTTGAAATTGAAAAGCGATTGACTGAAGCATAGTTCTGTAAGGTCCAATGTGCGCAGGTCGATGGCAGGAAAAGAACTTGAGGTGTGTGGGGGCTGCCCTTTATGCCATAGGGAGGCGTCAGTGTGCCAACTAGAGGCGGTCACACTGACTGCTATTCATGTTTTCTGTGTGGTCCTAGTGCCAGGCAGCTCAGTCCTAATGGTGCTGCTCTATAGTAAGAGCCCCCGCAAAGTAAGATCGAGATGTTTCTTTGCTGATCATAAAAAATAAATCTCCTATCCTTACATGCTTACCAGGGAAATATCTACTGCTTAACCTGCCACAGTTCAAATCAAATGTGTGTGTGTGTGTGTGTGTGTGTGTAAAAGATTAATTAAAAAAAGAAACAGTGGAGAAAGGAAGTAAGGTGAGGACACAGATAAATGGCAGTGGGATGGGTAGGAAAAACAAGTTACTCACCTGCAATTGTACTTCTAGGAGTGGTATATGGTGTACATCCACACTTCTGGCATAATTCCTTTCCCTTTAAGAACTGCTAGACGGTCTTCAAGCTGGCTCCTCCCACTCATCTGGGTGGTATCCTCTTCGGCACCACCCCATGACTTCAGATCTTACCCGCTGGAAGCAAAACCAGTGTGCCACTTGCCAGTGGAGGTCAAATGGGTTGTGTGGATGTACACTATGTACCACTTCTAGAACTACAGTTACAGGTGAGTAACTTGTTTTTCTAGGGGCATGGATATAATGTGCATATCCACACTTCTGGCAGATTCATAGCAGTTCTCCAGCAGAAGGGGGCAAGGTGCACAGCCCCTGCTTTGGGAACAGAGAATGGAGAACCAAGGCCCCACATCCTGCACCACTGGTACTACACTGGCGTGCCAGCATTTGGGGGTGTGCTATACTGAGTAACACAGATAAGGTGAGGAGTGCCAGTCAACACTCAAACTAAAGGCGGAAAAACATCATATGAAATACAGTAGGTAGGAGGTACAAGTTCAGGACAAAAAGAAACTAGGTTGTCTTGTTTCTTCCAGTCCTACCCTCCTGATGGATAAGTCTGAATTTGGATACCAGCAGTGCCTGGCATTGTTTAAGCCAACCATCTGTGTGATGAAAGAAATACCAAATGACACATACCCTCCTAATATAATGCATGTTAAGCAGGATTATGAACGGGTTGGACATTTCCTGCTTCCTGGTTGGCTAAAGAAGTTATGACAGCCATGTGCATAACCTTGCTAAAAAGCACAGGTTGGAACAAGTTCAAGCAGTGAGATTTAGAATTTGGGCAAATCACATACAAAATTCATAAGACACTTTACTCATCCATGACTGCCATCACAAACATGGCTGTCACCTTTACCGCAGTGGCGGAGCCAGGTTTGGCAGCATTTGGGTGCCAGGGGAGGCCATTCAGTCAATCATGGGTTCCACAATGGATACTAAACAGTGAATAAACATAGTGCTGGGGCACCACTACTCACAATGGGGCAGCCAGGAGGGGCCACCGCCCCAGCCCCCTCTGGCTCATGCTGCTTTACTGAATAAAACCTTCAACTAGATGCTAACAAGTAAAACACCCTTACATTTTGCTCATGATCCCCTTGTCACACATAATATATTTAAAAAAAATTAAGTACTTTCATAGTTTTATTTCTGTTTCTTGGTGACCATGAAAAAATCTCCCTCCAATCATTACCAGCTTTTCTTTATCAGCTTGTCAGAGAAATTCCTGCTTCTTACCCTGCCATGGAGGGAGGTGATGTTATTGCTGTACAGGTGCGTGGAGGGGGGAGGGGGGGTCTGCTAGAAGAATTGAGCAGAATTTTGAATACTTGTATACCAGAGCATCCATATATTCCTCATGAATTCTGTTTAACAGAAAGTCTGAGGAACTATTTCCTTTGTGGCACAAGGATACATATAAAAATACAGGTTACTCACCTGTAACAGGAGTTCTAGGAATGGTATATGTTGTTCATCCACACTCATTGGCAGTATCCTTGCCGCTTTAAATCTTGCCGGAAGGTCTTCAAGCTTGCTCCTCCCACCCACCCGGGTGGTATAACTCTCGGCTCCGCCCCATGACGCCAGATCTGGCCCGCTGGAAGCTCAGGTTGTGCGTCGAAGCCGGGAGGTCGGAGGTCGTTGGATGAACAACATATACCATTCCTAGAACTCCTGTTACAGGTGAGTAACCTGTATTTCTAGGGACATGGATATGTTGTTCATCCACACTCATTGGCAGACTCCTAGCAGTTCTCCGGGAGGAGGGAGGCAAGACGACACCCCATATACTTACTTGGGAAAGAGAGACTGGAGAACGAGGCCCCAAACCAGCATCCCGAGCGTGACTCAGGTCGATGTGGTATGGGTAATGAAGGTGTTTGCTGACTTCCAGGTAGCAGCCCTGCAGATTTCCTGGATAGGGACGTCCCTGGAAGCAGCCACCGTTGCAGCAGTATGGCGGGTAGAATGAGCTCTTATCCCTCTGGGAGGCTCCATGCCCGCCAACTTATAGCAGAGATCTATGCAGGAGGTTACCCACCTGCTTATCGTCCGCTTGGCTGCAGGTCTGCCAGATGCGGCTTCAGCGTAGGTGACAAACAGCTGGCGAACCTCTCCCCGAATTTCAGCCGTGCGCTCCTTATAATAAGCGAGCGCCCTTCTAGGGTCAGAGTATGGAGCCTATATTGCCTCCGAGGTGATTGGGGTAGAACACTCGCAGAGTCAACACCTGGTTAAGGTGAAACTCGACACCACCTTCGGAAGGAATTTCGGTGGGGGCGAGGGACAACCTTGTCCCTGTGGAAGACCAGGTAAGGAGACTCGATGGAAAGCGCCGGAGCTCTCCCATCCTTCTGGCTGACGGATAGCCACCAAGAAGGCGGTCTTCCACGACAGGTGAGAGAGACCACCTGTGCATAGGTTCGAATGGCTTGCCCATGAGCTTTGCCAGTACAGCAGTAGATCCCACGGAGGTGGGGGTTCTCTGACTGGAGGAAATGTGATCAAGGGCTTTGAAAACGCCAGACCACCTCTCCTGCGCCATCGACTGCTTCCGGCCCGGCCCGCGTAGCAGAGATAGCTGCCAGTCCTTTAGGTCGCCGACCTAAGCCCTACGTAGGGACCTATGCTAAGGAACAGGAGGAAGGGTCCAAGCCTTTCCTGAACCAAATGAAAACCTTTTCCATTTGAAGGCATAACATTTTCTGGTCGAGACTTCACGGACGCCAACTACATTGAGGACCTCGTCGGAAAGACCCAAAGCCTGGAACTCTAGCCGCCAGGAACCAGGCCGTCAGGTGCAGGGATTGAAGGTCCGGATGGAACACCTTCCCCTGATTGACTGAGAGCAGGTCCGGGCGAGCTGGAAGCTGCCGCGGAGTCCTGGAGCTGAGACTGAGGAGATCTGGGTACCAGAACTGGCGAGGCCAGTCTGGGGCTATCAGAATCACCTGCGCCTTGTCCCTCCTCGCCTTGAGAAGCACCTTGTGGATCAAGGGAAATGGGGGAAAGGCGTAAAAGAGGCCCGGGGTCCATTGCCTCGAGAAGGCATCCCCCTGCAGCGAGCCCTGCTGAGGGGGGCGGGCATGGAACAGACTCAGCTCGCTGCCATGGAGGCAAACAGGTCCACCTGAGGTGTGCCCCAAAGGGAGAACAGATGCTGTACTACCTCCGGGAGGAGAGACCACTGTGGATGCAGCCCATCCGCTCAGGGCATCGGCCAGGTGTTGGAGGCTCCGCCACGTGAATGGCTAGGAGATCCGCCCAGGCTGCGCACGAGTGACCAAATGCGAGAGCTTCTTGCATAGAAGCATGGAGCGGCCCCGCCCTGGCGTTTAGATAGTACATGGTCGTGGTATTGTCCGCCTGACTCGGACCACTTGACCCGAGGAACGGAGCAAAGGCGGTGAGAGCTAGGCGGACCGCCGAGCTCCAGCAGGTTGATGTGGCATCGACTCCCGCTGGGACCAGAGGCCATGAGCCCGTGTTCCCCAGATGGGCACCCCAACCCATCAGAGAGGCATCGGTCGACAGAGAGACCGCCGGCTCGGGCGGACGAACGGGATGCCCTCCTGCAAATGATCTGGAACGGTCCACCACTGGAGAGCTGCTCCACATCCCCTGTGTCACCGACAAGCTGGTCCAAGGGATCGCAGCTGCCAGACCACTGGCTGGCCAGTCCCCACTGAAGGGGACGATGTTCCAGCGGGCCCAACGGACCACGCTGGTGCAGGCCGCCATGAGACCCAGGAGGCGAGGAAGTCCCGGCAGGGCGCATTGCCCAACCAGAAATGATCGGGCAAGGAGGAAAGAACTCGCCCTGTCCGCCGAGCCGCGCCTGGCTCGAAGAGAGTCGAGCTGCGCCGATGAATAGAATCACCTGCTTCGCTCGAGTTCCGACTTCTTGGCCTGATAAGGAGGCCCAGTTGAGAGCAGACCTGAGGGCCAGATCTCTGACCACCCGCCTCCTTCCTGGAGGGAGCTGCTATCAGCCAGTCGCTCCAGGTAAGGGTACACCCGACCCTCGGCGCCGAGGGAATGCTGTCACCACTGCCATGCATTTGGTGAAGACCCTGAGCTGGAGACAAGCCGAAGGGCATGGTTGAATCAAGAGGATCCTTCCGCCGAAGCTAAGGAATCTCTGGTGAGACGGACGGATAGGGACGTGAAAAACGCGCCCTGCAAGTCCAGAGAGCAGAACCACACGCTGCTCCAAGGATGGTATTATCTGAGCCAGAGTGACCATCCTGAAGGTTCGAGACCTTAGGAACTTGTTTAGGTCGTGGTGGAGAATGGGCGCAGCCCCCGTCTGCTTCGAACCAGGAAGTACCTGGACACAAACCCTGGGTCTGAAGGAGGGTCCACCACCTCTTACCACCTCCTTCTGGAGGAGGGAGGATGTCGGCTCGACGAGCCGCCAGTGAGGCTGGGGATCCCGGCTCCCGAGGGGCGACGGCCTGAAGGGTGGTGCCTGCTCGATTCCAGAGGCAGGCCTCTTCCCACCACCCAAGACCCACCTGTCCGTGGTAACAGCGGACCAGGCGGAACGGAGTGCAGAGCCTCCACGGGGACCCAGGGTAAGGTGACGGGATGGGGCGACACCCCTCAGCCCGTCCACTGGGCAGGCTTGGAGGAGGGACCGCCGAGGGACCTCCTGGGCCTTTCCTCCTGCCTCCTGTTAGAGGAAGCCGCGGCTTGGGTTTGGGATGCCAAGGTCGAGCCTGCTGGCCCTGACGTTGCTGGGCCGGGGCCAGGCACAGAAGGACGAAAGGGCTTAGGCTGTGGTTTGCGGCCTTTGTCCTTCTGAGCGAAGAGACCGAGTCCAAGGTGGCATTGGACTTCTCGATCCTCTGCAGGTGACCTTCCACCCCAGGGTCAAGAGGTCAGTCCCCAAAAGGGAACATCCGCCAACTTGCTGGGTATCCGGGCAAGGTGGATATCCTCAGCCAAGCCCGCCGACGATAGCCACTGCGCCGCCACCGATCTGGCACATGAGTCCCCTATATCCAAAGCAGTCTGAGCTGCTGTTTGGCCACTGCCCTGCTCCTGGTCCCGCACCTGCTTAACCGTAGTCTGCAGATCGGCGGAAGATGAGGGATGACTCATCCAGGGAGCCCAACAGGGCATGAGAAAATTGCCATGAGGATCGCCTAACTGGCCTGACGAGGCCGAGAGAGGACGCAGCGAGACTTTTCGCCCACATAGTCCATTTCTTGGACTCTTGTCAGGAGGTTTGTCCACATCCCTGGCGCTGCCGGCGCCGAAAACGCTGTCGGTAACCAACCCTCAGCAGAGGGTGTTCAAAACCGACAAGGAACCGGACCGAGATACTTCTGGCCATCCTGGCCGGGCGAGGGCAGGAAGCAGGGCGCTGCCAAAGTTCCAGTGCCGGACCCACTATGGCCTCGCCACCGAAAGGCCTCCGCCGGAGAATCCTCGTCCAGAATCTCGAGGGGATACCTGGCCCGCTTTGAACGGTTCAGCTCCATCCCGTAGACTCCGAGATGAGCCGAAGCAGTCCTAGGAAGGACGACGGGCTATCGCCCATTGACTGACCTCCTGAAGACTCCAAGTCCAGTCGCTGAGAAGAAGGAGGAATCATCTTCGGACTCGAAGAGTCCTCAAGAGCTGCTTCTGGCCTGAGCCACCCTTCACCTGCCGAGGTCGGTCGGGAGTGAGGGTAACTGACAGCCGATGGGTAAACCTCAGCCGATCGAGAATCCTTGGTCGGAGCCCCAATTGGTGGCTGTGGAGGCGGAGGTTCCACCGAATCGGTGGAGCAGTTGGTTTCCGAACAACCGCCTGGTATAGGCCTCGGACAAGTCGAGGGTTGTGTCGCCGCCCGTGACAGTTATTAATGGCCGGGAAGGCGCCGGAGTCGGCTTATTCCCGCCAGGAGGAGCTGTTGCAACATAAGGTCCTCGCACTGCCGACGTACTTACGCCGAGGCTTCCTCATCCGAGAGGAGGACGAGGACGAGCGGCGACGCCGCCTTATCGCTGTGCCGAGACCGAGACCGCTTATGACGGTGGGAACGGCTGACCGCCAAGAGGTCCGAGACCGAGACCGAGAGTCCCGAATTTCCGGGTCGGTGCGGGAGGTGTCGCCGGAACCGCACCCCTTCCGCTCGGAAGGTCCATCCGAGGGCTCCGGAACCGGAGGCACAGACGAGCCCACGGGATCCTCAACTCCTCCCGGGGGAACCGGGGAGAGGGGAATCTCGGCTGCTAAAGGCGACAGCCCGTCCAATGGGTCGAGAAAAATCTCGACTTCATCAGTGGGAGTCTCGGTCAACTGACCTGACGGGGACACCGTGAGGCCAGTGGCCGAGGCCGAGCGGTCGACCGAAGCCGACGGACGACGGCCCGGGGAGAGGGACCTTTCCCGCCCCAAGAGCGCCGACGAGGGACTTACCCTGTCCTCTTGACCGAGAATAAGGTCCAGCAGACGAGGCCCTTCTCCTTTAGTGGAGAGGGACAGACAAAGCTCCTTAAAAGAAGCCGTAGGAAGAACCCAGAGAGAGCGGGATAAATGCCGCGTCGAGGAAGATACGGCCCGCGCCGCCTCCTCTCGAGGGCTTACCATCCGCCTCGAGCTGATCCGCCCGCCGCCGCGGACACCGGGCCAACCGGGCCTCTTGGACTTCACCGGAGGGAACGCTCGACGACACCCAGCTGCAATCGGGCAGCACGGTCTTCGAGGACGAGGCCGAGAAAGATGAGCACAGGTCGCAAGCCCGCGGTCGTGCTCAAGGCCTAAGCAGTAGACACACGTGGAGTGTGGATCCGTCCGAGACATCTTCTGCCCGCATGGGCATCTCCGAAATCCGGAGTCGATTTGTCCATCGCGCGCGAGCGATCGAAGACTGAAGTCTTTTGCAAATTTTATTTTAAATCCAAAGCGGAGAAATAGGAACCAGTCGCAAGCGCAGGGCGTTAAGGAGGAACCTGAGCTTCTAAGCGGTAAGGAAGATCTGGCGTCATGGGGCGGAGCCGAGAGTTATACCACCCGGGTGGGTGGGAGGAGCAAGCTTGAAGACCTTCCGGCAAGATTTAAAGCGGCAAGGATACTGCCAATGAGTGTGGATGAACAACATATCCATGTCCCTAGAACAATATTTGTAACTCAAGAATTGTCTTTTACAGATTAAATCTGCACACATTTCATAATGGCAGTAAGACACACCAGGGTGTACACTGTTATGAAATAAAAGCACTTCTGAGGTGGTTCAAGATACTTAGCATCACAATGCACCTGAAGCGTGCCGTTATCCAACAATAAGAGACATGGTCATACCTTATTTAAATGTATGGTGCCAAAAGGCCCCACAAAGAATCAGCAAAGGCAGAAAAGAGCAGACTACAGACACAAGTTTCTTTCTCGTTAGGACTCAACAATGTGCATAGACGTGCCACAGTTGTGCATCAGCCTAGAAGCAGGGGGAACCAATCTGGTGGTATCAATAGTTTGAGTCATGGTAATCTTAAAACAGGTAAGGAGTTTAAAAGTCAAAGACGTCAGTGCTGAATCACTGAAACAAGGGTAACCTTTATGGTTTACATTTTTGTGTTGATTTCAGAGATTCAGTGCCCCAGTAGAGTTGTTCCTCCTTCCCTTCCCAAGAACAGAACTATTGTAATTTGAGAGGGAAGACAGAATGTGCTCATTTAGGACTCTAGTCATCAATGATAAATCACTCCACAGGAACGTTCTGAAACCATAACAAATCCACACAAGTTTTGAAAAAAGTGAATTGTTGTGCTTTGTCAATAAGGGGATTTTTTTAAATACTTTTTTTACATTTATTAATATTTAAAATATATTAATATGGACACCGAGTCATCGTTCCACTCTTGAGGAGTGTCGCCTCTAGTGGACAGAACTCCCCATCTCTTTGCAGTCCTCTCCCCGACAGGACATGTGAGATGAAACTCTTGAAGTGTGCAAACATGCATCAGCACCAGTTTTACGTACAGCCATCTGCATCTTTTACTTTTACATAGCCTTCTTCTGTTAAAATATGAAGTTTGAAGACATACATTTATTTTACTTATTTAATTTTTGTTGGCCTGGAAAGGAGGCCTAGGCAATACTGCCTATCTGCAGCCTCTTCCCATGACGGGGGAATACAGATGCAAACCAACTAAAACTGAACCAGGTTAAGGTGTCAATGGCATTTTTGGTGAATGGGGAAAATTTGACTGGACTCTGGGGAAATTCCCTAACTCTTTTTTGAGAAGTGCCATGGGATCTTGAATCTCTACCTAAACAAATCACCAAAAAAGGCAGACGGGACTTCAGTTAAGTCTTATCTGAAAGAAGGATACCAGATATAGTACCAACTGAATAAAAATGAACAGTGCAAAAAAATAAGCTGAAACTTTACCTGCTTTATTTTCTGAGCTTCCCACAGCTAAAATGTAAAGGATAAAAAGGAAAATGTCAGGATAAAAGCAGTATTATCATAACCACCATGATCATTTTTTTGGTCAATAAATTTGTATTAAGGTTTTCCCAAAAATCAAAGGGGACAAGTACACATAGTACACAGGCAAAAAGCAGTATTAGGAGTACAGATAGAAACATAACATAGAAACATAGACTTTGATGGCAGGTAAGGCCCACTTGGCCCACTTAGTCTGCCCATTTCCCTACCTATTGGATAAGCTGCAGATCCTCATTAACCAACAGCCTGCTTCTTCCTACCCCCACCAGAATTACCTTATGCCTGTCCTATGCACTCATGAATTTCCCCACTGTTTTTGACCCCACAACCTCCTCAGGCAGGCCGTTCCATGTGTCCACCACCCTCTCTGTGAAAACATACTTCCTCACATTGCCCCTGAGCCATTCCCCCCTCTATCTTCAAATTGTGTCCTCTTGTTCTTGCACATCTCTTTTTCTGAAAGATGCTACCCTCTTGGACTTTCTTGATTCCCTTGAGGTTCTTGAAAGTTTCTATCATGTCCCTGCTCTCCTCAAGGGTATACATATTTAGCTCCTTTAGTCTCTCTTCGTACGGCTTCTGTTGCAGACCCTGTACCATTTTAGTTTCCCTCCTCTGAACTGCCTCAATCTTAGATTCATCTTAGATAGTAACAGAGAGAGCACCATTAAATAAAAGTATCCACCGATTATATCAGGGCACCTGCCTCCTCCAGCTCAGCACTGGGGAGGGGATGCCCACACTATCATTGTACATCCTACGGCGCTCTCTTGTATATCGGATAAAATACAAAAAATGGTGGGGAGAGGGATTTCTCAGGGTCCCACATAGTTATCTGATAGCTGCTCTCTCCACACTTTTGGCCTGCCCACCTGTTAATGACATCTCAAAAATGTTATCACGTATCACAATCAATTATTATTATCTTATGATAACCAGACTACTAGATCAGAACACTGTTGGTGATAGTACACTACGTTACAGTGATGCCTCCCCCATTGTATCACAATCAATTATTATTATCTTATGATAACCAGACTACTAGATCAGAACACTGTTGGTGATAGTACACTACGTTACAGTGATGCCTCCCCCATTGTATCACAATCAATTATTATTATCTTATGATAACCAGACTACTAGATCAGAACACTGTTGGTGATAGTACACTCACGTTACAGTGATGCTCCCCATTGTATCACAATCAATTATTATTATCTTATGATAACCAGACTACTAGATCAGAACACTGTTGGTGATAGTACACTACGTTACAGTGATGCCTCCCCCATTGTATCACAATCAATTATTATTATCTTATGATAACCAGACTACTAGATCAGAACACTGCTGGTGATAGTACACTACGTTACTATGCAGATGACCTGGATCTGCATTGCGAGACGGACCTTCACCTTGAGCTAGTGGAGCTTGGGACACACTGTGAAGGTAGATGCCTGCTCCTGTGGCTCCTCATATGGTGGCTGGCCATTAAGTATGGATGGTACAGGTGACCACTCCCCATCAACTGAAGGTTACTGTTATAAAGCGTACTGGAGGCCTCTCTCTGAACGGTGAAGACAGCCGAGCTTCAGGACAAAATCTAAAACAGTGACACTCATCACACCAGATGCTCCCCTTCCTGAAGCTAACAGGCTGCTGATGGACATCCCCTCAGCTGCAATCTAGCCAAACCAAACATTCTGGTGGAAGGAGCTGTGCCCTTGTGCCAGAATAAACTGATGGCTTCTAGCTGTGGGTCTTCAGGGTGGGAGGTCCCAGGTACCTACAGAGTGTTCCAAGCTGGCAGTGGGGCACAGGTGAGCCTTAAGGAGTGACTCACCCAGAATTCCTGGGTATAAAACTTAAAAAACTGTTAAATGTTCCTGTGACAAGGCAGTATGAGCCAGCAGCATAGGTAGTTTTCGGAAACACTCAAATGTGGACTGTACATCAAGTTTTCAAAATTCAAAGCATAAATGCTTTATTGTTAGGCATGTTACGAGCGTCTCAACCCCATAATACACAGGTCGTAATACAAATATGTGTATTATCACTGGTGTATTACAGGGCTTACCTTGTATACACTACAAATGAAGCAGTTTTCATTTTCAAAACTCTTTTCATGCTTAGCACGACCACTGCAACTGGCACAAAAACATTACACTTCATTCATAGTTTCACGGTTACTAAAAGACGAAGGCTCCCTCAAGCCATGGGAGGCCTTTCCAGGTTTGATGGGGGTTCCCGTCTGCTTTGTCCTGCCTGTCCTTGGGTCTTAGAAACATAGACTTTGACGGCAGATAAGGACCGCTTGGCCCATCTAGTCTGCCCATTTCCCTACCTACAGGATAGGCCGCAGATCCTAGTTAACCAACAGCCTATTTCTTCCTAACCCCCACAAGAATTGCCTTATGTCTGTCCCATGCATTCTTGAATTCTCCCACAGTTTTAGACCCCACAACCTCCTCAGGAAGACTGTTCCATGCATCCACTACCTCTCTGTGAAATACTTCCTCACATTGCCCCTGAACCCTGAACCCCTCCCCATCTTTAAATTGTGTCCCCTTGTTCTTGCACATCTCTTTTCTGAAAGATGCTACTCTTGGACTTTGTTGATTCCACTGAGGTACTTAAGTTTCTATCATGTCCCCCCTTCTTTTCCTCAAGAGTATACATATTAAGCTCCTTAGTCTCTCCTCACGGCTTCTCTTGCAGACCCTGCACCATTTTAGTTGCCCTCCTCTGGACTGCCTCTATCCTGTCTATGTCCTTGCAGAGATGGGGTCTCCAGAACTGGACGAGTACTCAGATGGGGTCTCACCAACTGTCTGTACAGAGGGATAACTTCCTGTTTTCTGCTGCTGATGCCTCTCCCTATGCATCCCAGTATACTCCCAGCCCTCCTTACTGCCTTCTCACATTGCTTGCTAACGTTAAGGTCATCTGATATGATTACCCCCAGGTCCCTTTCCTTTTTTGTTGTTGTTACTACCTCCCCCATTGTGTACTCTTCCCCTGGGTTCTTGTTTCCCAGGTGTATTATTTTACACTTCTTTGCACTGAATCCTAGCTGCCATACTTCTGACCATTCCTCCAACCTTGCCAAGTCCCTTCTCATCCTTTCCACACCTCCTTGTGTATCAACCCTGTTGCAGATCTTTGTGTCATCTACAAAGAGGCATACTTTTCCTTCTAGGCCCTCTGCAATGTCACTTATGAAGACATTAAAAAGGACTGGACCCAATATTGAACCCTGCGGTACCCCACTAGTAACCCCTCTTTCTTCAGAGTGGACTCCATTTAAAATTACCTTCTGTGTCCTGTTGTCGAGCCAATGTTTTACCCAGGCTACCACCCTAGGACCTACTCCCAGGCTGGTTAATTTGACTATTAATCTTTTGTGTGGGACTGTGTCAAATGCCTTGCTAAAGTCTAGGTAGGCCATGTCCACAGCCCCTCCCTGGTCTACTACTTTGGTCACCCAGTCAAAGAAGTCTATTAGATCTGTCTGACATGACCTTCCCACTGTGAACCCATGCTGCCTTGGGTCCTGTGCCCCGCTGGCCTCTAGGTACTCAACTATTCTTTCCTTCAGAAGTGACTCCATCACTTTCCCTACCACAGAGGTCAAACTGACAGGTCTGTAGTTTCCTGCCTCTGTCTTGGTCCCACTTTTATGAAGGGGAATCACATCCGCCTTCCTCCAGTCCTCGGGTACCACACCATCCTCCCATGATTTATTAAAAAGAGTAGCCAGGGTTTCACTAGTTCCCCCCTTAATTCTTTTAGAATTCTGGGGTGAATTCCATCAGGCCCCATTGCTTTGTCCACCTTCAGTTTTAGGAGTTCTTGCAGAACCCTTTCTTCTGTGAAAGAACTGGGATCGACCCCACTATCAAGAGTGCTTCTGTTAATTGGATTAGGCGCTTCCCCCTCCTCTTTTGTGAATACTGAGCAGAAATATTTATTCAGTATCCCTGCTTTTTCACTGTTCCCCTCTGCCAACCCACTGTTCATTCTAGTCAGCCTCACTATCCCTCCCTTTGTCTTTCTATACTCGCTGATGTACCTATGAAAGGTTTTATCCCCCTTCTTAACCGAGTTGGCTATCTTTTCCTCAGTTTGGGCCTTTGCTATTCTGACTTCCCTCCCTGCTTCCTTCTGCCTTAACTGGTACAGCTCTCTGTCCTGCTCCTTCTGTGTTTCCTTATACTTCTGGAATGCTATCTTTTTCTTCCTGACTTTCACAGCCACCTCTTTTGAGAACCATAGTGGCTTTTTCTTTCATTTTGATTTGTTTATTTGCTTCACACAAAGGCTTGTTGCCTCTGTGATGGCAGTTTTGATGATTCCCCATTGTTGCTCCACACCTCCTTCTAGCCTGTTTGCTAGTGCTTTTCTGAGGCACTCTCCCATCTTGGCAGCTAAACTCCAGTGCTCTGTACAGTGGCGATTAATCTCACAGCTGGAAACTACCTCCAGAGTGGCCGCCATGTTAGTGGACCACTAGCTCCATGAAAGGCACCTTGCCTGCCTCACTTTCCTTGAAGCAAGGTGGTTTCATCGAAATACAGAAAAAACTCAAAACCAATAATTATAAAAAAATAAAATATAGTGACTAAAGTTAAATAAATTTGTTAATATACATATCCACAGTGTGTGCTATCTACATAAACATGATGAACCGAGACTTCTGGTTATGTCACCACCTCTATGGCAGCTTGTTCTCTGAGCTCCACACCGGCTCCTACAATCTGAATCAATCTAGGTCACATAACTGAATACTCTTCCCTACAAACATTTAATAGCAAAGGTATTCCTGTCTACATGGCAGCAGCTGAAATAATTTTCTGTGACTCTGAGCCCTAAGGTCCAAAAACACAAGTTACTCACCTGTAACAGCAGTTCTAGAAGTGGTATATGATGTTCATCCACACTATCTGGCATTGTCCTTTCCCCTTTAAATCTTGCCTGAAGTCTTTAAGCAGGCTCCTCCCATCCAGGTGGTATAACCCTCGGCTCCATTCCATAACGTCAGATCTTTGCCCGCTGGTAGCAGAGGTTGTGTGCATGAGCCTGGGGAGGTCGGGTGGGTCCCTGTGTATGAACATCATTATACCACTCCTAGAAAGTACAGTTTGTGATGCTCTGCTTCTTGCTTATGATTATTGTATGACATTGTTATTATAAACACATGGTCTGTGTATGCCACTTCAGTGTGTGAGGAATTTGGCCTGTGATTACAAGGTGTCAGTGGCAGAAAAACCACAGAACATTGTAAAACAGACCAGGAGAACCATTTAATTGACTTCCTTGCAAAATGGCATTTTATTACCTGTCTATGACCTACCCATGCTTTTCAAGTTCAAACCAAATGTGACTTTATGACATCAGAAACAGGACATCATTAGACTGATTCCTGTTGGCTTTTAAACACCTTGGCGCCAGTGTGAAAATGTTAAGATCAAAGAAAATGTTTAATTAAAGAGTCATATTTAGGAAATGTTTTTTTTCTCCTGATGTCACATTACTTAACATACCCACTGGCAGGAAATCATGTTTGTAATGTTTAATTCTAAAAGGAGGAGCTAGATGACTCACAAAGGGAGTGTGGAGACACAGTTAACTGATACTTGTATCTGAAAAGTATGTCATATCTTTTTGGGACTCTAAGAGAGAAACAGTTCTCTGATCTAACTTAAAACACACTTACAGAGGTAATACCTTAGATAGCAAAGATCTAAATCTATTGTGGTAGGAGTTTTGTTCTGCAGTTTTTCCCTTTTTCTTTTACGTGATTGTGGTGCTCTTTGATATTTGTTCTGTATTTTACCTTACTGTTTTTATCAATTTTTAGTAAACGTTTTCTTTAAGATACTGCCCGGGTCTCCTCAGTCGTTTTTTTTGCAAGTTATTGCTGAACTGATATTAAAAGTCTGACAACTGTTCAAGGGCTTGGTGGTGTTATTAAGCTCGGAAAAGGTAAGAATATACCTAAGGTCTCTTATAGAGTTTTAGGGTTCATTTTGGATACCTGGTTAGGTGCCCCTGGGTGAAGGATTGTACCACATTCCCCAAAGAGGGTATGTATCCGAGCCTGTTAATTGAGTATGCTAGCATAAGGTTCACAGTTTGAATCCCTCCAGAACTTGAGGCTAAAAGGTGATTCGGACTCAACGCAGACAGGAGGGTTACCCTGTCTGTTACCTGTTCACACTATTGCACTCTGAAGTTGGCACTGTGGGAGCAGAGGGCCTGACCTGCGGAGTGTATTTGTGACAGATTTGGTTGGCAGCGGTGCGATAAAATTTTGGTACCACAAGCTTTAACAGTTCAGTGTGTCAGCTTAATACTGTACAGCTCACTTGCAAAATAAGGCAGTGATTTATTTTTAAAAGAGAAAACAGAATGATATAATTTTGCTTACAGTCAAAGTTCCTATCTGTTTTATTTTTTTTTCTGAAGTGCAAGCTAGAGTAACCGTAGTTAAGGAAGAAGATGGCTTCCAACTACAGCAGGTACACTGCAGACTACTTGAAGCAGTTGTGCCAGGACAGAGGAGTCCAATATGAGGGGAAAGCCAACAAGCAGAACCTCATAGATGCCCTGATGGCAGCAGATGCCCAGAGCATCAAGTCACAGACTGTGACTGCAAAGGACCAAACCTTGGGTGTGGAGGAGCCAGCGTCCAGTGCAGTGTCCAGATCTGGTGAGGAGGACAGCAGGGCCAGTGCAAGCCAAGGGCCACAGCACCAGGGGAAGGTCGCCAGCATTCTGGAGCCAGAAGCCATCAGGCTACAGATGGAGTTGCAGAGGATGGAGCTGGAGTTCCAAGGAGAAGAGAGGTGAGAACAGTGAGCTGCAGAGGAGAAGAGGAAGCGAGAACAGCGAGAAGCTGAGCAAGAATGGCGAGAAGCAAACTGTGAACAGTGACAGGCTGACAGTGAAAAGCGTGAGTGGTGAGGCAACATGAACTGGAGAAGCTAAGACTCCAACCACCAGTACCAGAGAAGGTAAGTGGCTTGGGTTTAATTGGAACTACAGGACTGGGTTACAAAGTAAATTCCAAACTGATAGCCGATTTTAAAGAGGGGAAGGATATGGATGCCTTTTTAAATTCCTTTGAAAAAGTTTATATTCAGGCTAGTATTCCTAGAGGGTCCTAGAGCTTTTAGCTATCCCCGCTACTTACTGGGAAAGCTTGGGATGCACTGACTCGAATGGACAATGAGGACAGTAATGATTACAGCAAACTTAAAGCTGCACTTTTAAAAAAGTTTGGTTTAACTGCAGAAACATACAGAGCTAAATTCCATAAGTTCAGGAGAAGCCCTGACATGAGCTACAAGAAGCTAGCCATGAAACAACGTCAATGTTTAAAATATTGGTGGGAGGGAATCAAAGCAAATTCTGTAGACAAAACTGAAAATGCTATATTGTTAGAGCAGTTTTTTTGGGCATGTCCAGCAGAGCTGAAAACCTGGCTGGAGGATCGAGATCCCAAAGCAGTGCAAGAGGCTGCAAAACTCTCGGACCGTTATGCCAAGAGCAGACCTGCTCTGAGAGTGTATGGGGCAGGGGTGGCAGTGCAAAAAGGGAAAAGCGCACCTTCAGGGCAGCTAAAACCCTCCTTACCTCCACTGAAACCAGTTAGCCCCAGGTTTCAAAGGAAAGATTTTTCTGAGAAAAGAAACAAATGCTGGGTTTGTAAAGAAACTGGGCATATTGCCAGACAGTGTCCCAAATGGACGAGCAATGTGCAAGGTGGTGCTAGGAAAGAAGTGGGTTGTTTGTGTGTCCCTGAAAGCATGCCTGTAAATATGAGGGAACACATGCACCCAGTCACTGTGAATGGTGTACAGACACAAGGGTTAACAGACACAGGGGCATCCCTGACATTCGTAAAAGGGGATCTGATTGTGCCTGGTCAGGTTATACTCAATAAATTTGTAACTGTACAAGGGTTCACTGAGGAGGAGAAAACACTGCCACTCGCTAGAGTTCTCCTAGACTGGGGTGAAACAGGGGGAACTGAACAACAGGTTGCCGTAGCAGAAACTTTAGCAGTTGATGTAATTTTTGGAAACAATCTCAAATAGGGGATGGTGTGTGCAGTGAACTGTAGCCAAGCAGCAATGGAAAATTGTAGTTCCCTGGACCCCACAGAAGCCATTGTAGAAAACACTGGGAGGCTGGTTCCCCAGTCTGTGTCTCTTGCAACGGAGAATAATGAAAGGGGGGGTAGAAATTTCCCCAGTAGCAGTTAACCAAGCAGCTACGGAGGGTTACTCTGAGGAAGGAAGGATGACCCATTGTCAGAGGGTTAGGGATGGCAGTGATCCCAAGTGCCCTGATGCTAGTGCAAGGGACCCTAGTTTAGATACTGAAGGAGACCTCTCCCATGCCTTTGGAATGTGTAAGGAGTTTGCAACTGCTCAGAAAAGTGACCCTAGTCTAGAGAAAATGAGGGCTTGGGCAGACTCTGATGGAGCACAGGGAGGTGACGGAAAACATAAAGTTTATTGGGACAATGGACTGCTGTACACACAGGATGCTAAGACAGAGGGAGGGGTGATAGGCAGACAGAGAAAGGTGAGATATTGCTGATGGGGGACCTGAATATACCAGATGTTAACTGGAGCACCTTTACTGCAGCCACATCCAAGAGCAGGGCGATTCTCGATGCCCTACAGGGGGCATGCCTCAGACAGCTAGTTTTGGAACCCACTCAGGAGGGAGCAGTCTTAGACCTGGTACTCTCAAATGGGGAAGGAGACAGGATCTCTGATCTTGAAGTGGGTAGCCATCTGGGAACAAGCGACCACCAAACAGTGTGGTTCACGATAAAACTTAGCTGTAGAGTCAAGCCACACAAAAGTGAAGGTACTGGACTTCAGGAGGGCTGATTTTGTTAAAAATGGGAGAGTGCCTCAGAAAAGCACTAGCAAACAGGCAAGAAGGTGGGGTGGAGCAACAATGTGGAAACATCAAAATTGCCATCACAGAGGCAACAAGCCTTAGTGTGAAGCAAATAAACAAATCAAAACGAAAGAAAAAAACACTATGATTCTCAAAAGAAGTGGCGGGGAAGGTAAGGGAGAAAAAGATACCATTCAGGAAGTATAAGGAAACACAGAAGGAGCAGGACAAAGAACTGTACCAGTTAAAGCAAAAGGAAGTGGAGAAGGCAGTCAGAATAGCAAAGGCCCAACTGAGGAAAATATAGTCAACTTGGATAAGAAGGGGGCTAAAACCTTTTATAGGTACATTAGGGAGCAAAGAAAGATGAAGGCAGGGATACTGAGGCTGAATAAAGAGGAAGGTGGTTGGGCAGAGAGCGACAGTGAAAAAGCAGGGATACTGAACAAATATTTCTGCTCAGTAGTCACAATGGAAAAGCAGGGGGGGGAGACCTAATCCAGTCAATAGAAGCACTCTGGATAGGGGGGTTGACATTAGTCCTTTCACAGAAGAAAGGGTTCTGAAAGAACTCTTAAAACTGAAGGTGGATAAAGCAATGGGGCCTGATGGGATTCACCCCAGAATTCTAAAAGAACTAAGGGAAGAACTAGTAACACCACGGACTACCCTTTATAATAAATCATGGGAGGATGGTGTGGTACCCGAGGACTGGAGAAGGGTGGATGTGCTTCCCCTTCACAAAAGTGGGAGCAAGACAGAGGCAGGAAACTACAGACCTGTCAGTTTGACCTCAGTGGTAGGGAAAATGATGGAATCACTTCTGAAGGAAAGAACTGTTGAGTACCTAGAGGCCAGTGGGGCACAGGACCCAAGGCAGAATGGATTACAGCAGGAAGAGCATGTCAAACAAATTTAATTGATTTCTTTGACTGGGTGACCAAAGTAGTAGACCAGGGAGGGGCTGTGGACATGGCCTACCTAGACTTTAGCAAGGCATTTGACACAGTCCCGCACAAAAGATTAATAAACAAATTAGCCAGCCTGGGAGTGGGTCCCAGGGTGGTAGCCTGGGTAAAACACTGGCTGTACAACAGGACACAGTGGGTAACAGTAAATGGAGTCCACAGTGAAGAAAGGAGGGTTACTAGTGGGGTACCACAGGGTTCAGTACTGGGGCCGGTCCTTTTTAATGTCTTTATAAGTGACATTACGGAGGGACTGGAGGGGAATGTATGTCTCTTTGCAGATGACACAAAGATCTGCAACACGGTTGATGTGCAAGGTGGGGTGGAAAGGATGAAAAGGGACTTGGCAAGGTTGGAGGAATGGTCAAATGTATGGCAGCTTAGATTCAATGCAAAGAAATGCAAAGTAATGCACCTGGGAAACAAAAACCCAGGGGAAGAGTACACAATGGGGGGAGGTGAGATACTGACAACAACAAAAATGGAAAGGGACCTGGGGGTAATCATATCAGATGACCTAAAGGTGGGCCAGCAATGTGAGAAGGCAGTAAGGAGGGCTGGGGGATACTGGGATGCATAGGGAGAGGCATCACCAGTAGAAAACAGAAGGTTGTTGGCCCTCTGTACAGACAGTTGGTAAGACCACATTTGGAGTACTGTGTACAGTTCTGGAGATCCTATCTCCGCAAAGACACAGACAGGGTGGAGGCTGTCCAGAGTAGGGCAACAAAAATGGTGCAGGGTCTGCACCAGAAGACATATGAAGAAAGACTAAAGGAGCTTAAGATGTATAGCCTCAAGGAAAGGAGGGAGAGGGGTGACATGATAAAAACGTTCAAATACCTCAAGGGAATCAATGAAAGTCCAGGAGGGCAGCATCTTTCAAAAAAAAGAGATGTGCAAGAACAAGGGGGCACAATTTGAAGACAGAGGGGGGACGGCTCAGAGGTAATGTGAGAAAGTATTTCTTCAGAGAGGGTTGTAGATGCATGGAACAGCCTTCCTGAGGAGGTCATAGAGTCAAACACAGTGGGAGAATGCAAGAATGCATGGGACAGGCATAAGGCAATTCTAGTGGGGGGGTAGGAGGTAGTAGGCTGTTGGTTAACTAGGATCTGCAAATTATCAGTTAGGTAGGGAAATGGACAGACTGGGTCAGCCAAGCGGTCCTTGTCTGCTGTCAAATTCTATGTTTCACCTTGTCGTTCCCCAGGGGTACCGTGTGCAATTGCTCAAAACTGCACACGATATTTCCATGTCTGATCACCTGGGAATTGCACGCACTATGCAGCGAGTGGCGCAGAATTTCTATTGGCACAACTTCACACAGCAGGTGAAGGAGTATTGCAGGTTGTGCCACCAGTGCTAAGAAATAGGGAAGGCAGGTAAGAACACCCAAGCCACCCTAATTCCATTGCCCATAGTGGAGGAGCCATTCCTGAAGGTGGAAATGGATATTGTGGGGCCTTTAAATACCCCATCTCCTCCGGGAAGAGGTTCATCCTGACTGTGGTAGATTATGCCACCTGGTACCCCAAGGCAGTCGGCCTATCCTCTTTGAGGGCAGATAAAGTGGCAGATGCCTTACTAGAGATTTTCTCCTGTGTTGGGTTTCCGCAGGAGGTTGTCACCTTATCAAGGGGGGTTCCTTCATCTCGGACCTGATGAAATGTTCGTGGGAGAAGTGTGGGGTGGTGCAGAGATACACAACACCTTATCACCCACAAGCCAATGGGCTTGTGGAAAGATTTAACGGTACCCTGAAGTCAATGCTCCAAGCATTTGCTGAACAGCATGGGAGGGAATGGGAGAAATACCTTCCCCACCTGTTGTTTGAATACAGGGAGGTGCCCCAAGAGTTGACAGGGTTTTCCCCCTTCGAGCTCTTATATGGATGCCAGGTACATGGGCCCTTAGACTTGATCCGGGAGGACTGGGAAGACAAGCATGCACCCAAGGAACTCCTATATTGGATTATGTCCTTAGGTTTAGGGAAACGCTGAAGGAGCGCATGGGGACAGCCCAGAGCAACCTGGCAGCTGCCCAACAGAAACAAAAAGTGTGGTACGACCACAGAACCAGAACTCATTTGTACACGGTGGGTCAGGAAGTCATGGTCCTCATCCCGATCCGGAAGGACAAGCTGCAGGCTGAGTGGGCAGGACCGTACAAAGTAGTCAAAAAGGTAAATGACGTGAACTATATCATAGAGTTACCTGACAGAAGACATACAGAAAGAATGTACCATGTCAACATGATGAAGCCATATGCTAATAGGGCTGACATGGTCTTTGCAGTGTGTAGGCTTGGGGAGGGGACGGACGAAGGAGACCCCCTTCTGGACTTGCTGGAAGAAAGCAAGCGGGAGTCCTCTGTGGAGGCAGTGAAATTGTCACCCCAGCTGGCCCTGGACAAGATCCAGGAAGTAAGGGAGGTTTTAGCAGACTTCGCCCCACTGTTTAGCGCCAAGCCTGGACTAACCCCCCCTTAGCAACACATGATGTGGACGCCGGACAGCATATCGGGCGTCAGAGGCTGTCCAAAGGGACATTAGGAGGGAGGTGAAGGAAATGCTTGATTTAGGGGTAATCCAGAAATCCCACAGCCCCTGGGCCTCACTCGTAATCCTTGCACCCAAGCCAGATGGCTCAACTTGTTTTTGTGTAGACTATCATGGATTGAATGCAGTCACAAAGTCCAGCGCCCACCCGATACCCCAGACAGATGAACTCCTGGAGAAGTTGGGAGGGGTCACCTACCTTACGACTACTGACCTGACAAAGAGGTATTGGCAGGTAGAGTTAACTGACAGAGCTAGGGAGAGGTCGGCCTTCATCACTCCAATAGGGTTATTTGAATTTAAAGTAATGCCTTTTGGAATGAAGAACGCCCCGGCCACTTTCCAAAGGTTGGTGAACCAGGTGTTAAATGGTACTGAGGAGTACGCTGTGGCATACCTGGATGACACTGCCATCTTTAGTGCCAGCTGGGAGGAACACCTGTCCCACCTTAGGGAAGTGCTGGGCAGGATACAGAGGGCCGGGCTCATTGTCAAGGCTGAGAAGTGTCAGGTGGCCATGGCTGAAGTGGCATATCTCGGGCATGTTATAGGCCGAGGACAGCTCCATCTTAACCAAGTGAAAACAGAGGCAATCAAGGCATGGCCCAGACCAGAAACACAGAAGCAGTCAGGAGTTTTCTGGGGACAGCAGGGTACTATAGAACATTTTTTACCCAATTACAGTGCCCTGGCTGCTCCCCTAGCTGACCTGATACAGAAAAGGATGCCTAAGAAAATAACCTGAGAACCAGCCTGTGAAAAAGCCTTTACCAGACTGAAGGAGGCACTGTGCAGAGCTCCTGTATTGACAAGTCCTGACTATAACAGACCCTTTATAGTCCAGACTGATGCCTCAGATGTGGGTAGTGGGGCAGTAGTGAGCCAGACAACCAACCAAGGGAAGGATCACTCTGTAGTGTACCTAAGTAAAAAGTTACTTCCCAGCGAGCAGACATACTCTACTGTGGAAAGAGAGTGTCTTGCCATGGTGTGGGCCCTAAAGAAGTTACAGCCATACTTATACGGGTAGCATTTTGAGGTACAAACTGACCACAACCCCCTGGTTTGGCTGACACAAATGGGAAAAATGAATGGTAGACTATTAAGACGGAGTCTTGCCTTGCAAGGGTATGGCATGACGATCTTACCTAGGGCTGCAGTAACCAATCAGAACGCAGATGGCTTGTTGCGCCTATATGAGGAGTGAACTGATTTAGGGAGCTCATCCCATGCAGGGGATACAGCCCCCAAATTCAGTCTAGGTGGGGAAGGGTGTGACGCTCTGCCCCTTGCTTATGATTACTGTATGACATTGGTATTATAAATACAAGGTTTGTGTATGACGTTTCATTTATGTCACCACCTCTATGGCAGCTTGTTCTCTGAGCTACACACCAGCTCCTACAATCTAAATCAATCTAGGCCACATAACCAAATACTCTTCCCTATAAACATTTAATAGCAAAGGTAATCCTGTCTACATGGCAGCAGCTGAAATAATTTTCTGCGACCGTGAGCCCTTAGGTCCAAAAACACAGGTTACTCACCTGTAACAGCAGTTCTAGGAGTGGTA
Source organism: Neoceratodus forsteri (assembly GCA_016271365.2). Taxonomy (NCBI): domain Eukaryota; kingdom Metazoa; phylum Chordata; order Ceratodontiformes; family Ceratodontidae; genus Neoceratodus; species Neoceratodus forsteri. The sequence continues at coordinate 675,440,699 of CM057454.1, read as the reverse complement.
TATAACGTTCATCCACACTATCTGGCATTGTCCTTTCCCCTTTAAATCTTGCCTGAAGTCTTTAAGCTGGCTCCTCCCACCCAGGTGGTATAACCCTCGGCTCCATCCCATGACGTCAGATCTTTGCCAGCTGGAATCAGAGGTTGTGTGCCTGAGCCTGGGGAGGTTAGGTGGGTCCCTGTGGATGAACATCATAGACAACTCCTAGAAAGAACAGTTTGCGATGCTCTGCTCCTTGCTTATGACTATTGTATGACGCTGGTATTATAAATACATGATCTGTGTATGACACTTCAGTGTGTGAGGAATTTGGCCTGTGACTACAAGGTGTCAGTGGCTGAAAAAACATAGGATATTGTAAAACAGACCAGGAGAACCACTTAATTGACTTCTTTGCAAAATGGCATTTTATTACTTTTTTATGACCTACCCAGGCTTTTGAAGTTGAAATGAAATGCGACTTTATGACATCAGAAACAGGACGTCATTATGCTGATTCCTGTTGGCTTTTTAACACCTTGGTGCCAGTGTGGGAATGTTAAGATCAAAGAAAATGTTTAATTAAAGAGTCATATTTAGGAAATGTTTTTTTTCTTCTGATGTCACATTATTTAACATACCCCCTGGCAGGAAATAATGTTTGTAATTTTTAATTCTAACAGGAGGAGCTAGATGACTCACAAGGGGGTGTGGAGACACAGTTAACTGATACTCGTATCTGAAAAGTATGTCATATCTTTTTGGGACTGTAAGAGAGAAACAGTTCTCTGATCTAACTTAAAACACACTTACAGAGGTAATACCTTAGATAGCAAAGATCTAAATGATTTGTGGTAGGAGTTTTGTTCTGTAGTTTTTCTCTTTTTTTCTTCTATGTGATTGTGATGCTCTTTGATATTTGTTCTGTATGTTACCTTACTGTTTTTATCAATGTTTAGTAAACATTTTCTTTAAGATACTGCTCAGGTCTCCTCAGTCATTTTCTGCATGTTATTGCTGAACTGATATTAAGCCTGACAACTGTTCAAGAGCTTGATGGTGTTACCAAGCTCGGAAAAGGTAAGAATATACCTAAGGTCTCTTACACAGTTTTAGGGTTCATTTTGGATACCTGATTAGGTGCCCCTGGGCAAAGGATTGTACCGCATTCCTCAAAGAGAGTATGTATCCGAGCCTGTTAACTGGGTATGCTAGCATAAGGTTCACAGTTTGAACCCCCCAGAGCTTGAGGCTAAAAGGTGATTTGAACCCAAAGCAGACAGGAGGATTACCTTGTCTGTTACCTGTTCACACTATTGCACTCTGGGTTGGCACTGTGGGAGCAGAGGGCCTGACCTGTGGAGTGCGTTTGTGACACAGTTATGTAAAAACTTACCATAACATTAGATCTTTGAGGAGTGTCTCTTTCGGTAGGTAATGCTTTTGGCTTTGGATATCCAGCAGAGGTCACTGTGGTGCACAGCAGCTCTTCTAGTATTTTTCCACCAGGGACTGTCCACACATGATATCAGCTTCCTGTTTCCTATATAAGAGTGGACGGTTCCTGGTATCCTCAATTCCCCCGCCGGATTCAGCTCACAAGGCGAAGACCGAGGGGAAGCTGAGGTACCAAAGGAGTCCCAACCCAAAGTCACTGGGCCAGAATTTTGCTCTTTTAGAGAGGGAAGGGGACAGAAGGTGGAAACAAACTACAGCAAGAGACACTCCTCAAAGATCTACTGTTACGGTAAGTTTTTATGTAACTGTACTATGTTCCATGGAGTGGTCTCTTGCAGTAGCTAATACTTTTGGGATGAGTCCCAAGCAGTAAAGCCCTTGTGGGAGGACAGTTATGATAGGAGACTTTGTAGGACCGCACGGCCGAAGGCCACCCTACGTCGTGAGGCAATATCCAGATTGTAGTGCCTTGTGAATGTATGAATTGTGGACCAGAGAGCTGCATTGCAGATATCTGGAATGGAGACTCCCTTAAAGTAAGCCGCAGTGGTGGCCCTAGCTCTAGTGGACTGGGCTTGGATGGCTCCATGTAAAGGCTTGTTGTATTTTTTGTAACAAAATGTAATACAATTTGCCAACCAGGATGAAAGAGTATGTTTAGCAACCGGGAGGTCGTCGTGACCCGGGGCAAAAGAGGCAAACAGTTGAGACGTCTTTCTAATCGATTTTGTCCGATTAGTATTGTAGCGTAATATACGATGGACATCTAAAGAATGTAGTAGATGTTCACCCTAATTGGAGTAGTCAGGATAGTAGACCGGAAGCTCCAAGGACTGATTTAAAGTATGTTCGGAGACTACTTTAGGAAGGAAGGAGAGGTTGGTACAAAGGACCACCATGTCTTTGTGTTAAATCAAATAAGGTTCCTTACACATGAGGGCATGAAGCTCGGAAATACATTGAGTGGAAGTGACAGCCACCAGAAAAAAGGTTTTTCATGATAGAAAATGAAGGTCAAAAGTGGCTGCTGGTTCAAAAGACTCAAGGGTCAATTTTTCTATCATAAAATTGAGATTCCATGGAGGAGTGGGTCTTCTAATAGGAGGTTTAATATGTAACATTCCTTTCAAAAACATCTTAGCTAGATGATGTTGGTACAGTAACCTGCCATCCAGAGGTTTATGGAAAGTCGAGATGGCGGCCAAGTAGACTTTGATGGAAGAGTAACTTAAACCAGACTCAGATAGTGAGGTCAGGTAGTCCAGAACCTTCGTCAGTGGACAGGAGTAAGGGTCCAAAGATCGAGAGGCTGACCATATGGAAAAGCATTTCTATTTGGAATTGTATGTTGCTCTTGTTGCTGGCTTACAGGAGGCCAAGAGAATACTGGCAACAGGAGAGGACACTTGTAATCTAGTTATGAAAGTGTCCTCAGGAGCTAAGCATGAAGGTGTAAAGCCTTTAGGCTGGGATGTAGGAGAGACCCTTACCCTTGACTCTGAGTCAAAAGGTCCAGTCTGATTGGCAACGGAACGGGGTCCCATACTGACAGTTGAAAGAGTAGGGGAAACTACGTCTGGTGAGGTCATATTATAGCTATGAGTATCAATGTGACTGGCTCTAGTTGTAGTTTTAATAGGGTCCGTTGCAGGAGAGGGACAGGGAAGGGATCATATAAGAAGAGTCCTGCCCATGGTTGGGACAGGGCATTTATACATCGTCCCTTTTTGTTCGGGGTAATAAAAAAATACCTGGGAAGACGGTAATTCACTGGGGAGGCAAACAGATTCAGCTGTGGAGTGCCCCACAGGTTGAGGATTTCTTGGAGCACTTGCTCGTGAAGTATCCATTCGTGAGTTGTGGACTGGCGACTCAGCCGGGTGGCTAACTGGTTGCAATGTCCCAGTAAGTGGGCAGCTGTTAGCGTCAAGTGTTGCTGGATGGCTTCTTGCCAAACTGCAAGGGTCTCCTTGCATAGGGTACAAGATTTCATACCTCCTTGTTTGTTGAGGTAGAACACTACTGCAGTGTTGTCTGATTGGATCAGTAATGAGCCTGGGGTGAGGTAGGGCTGGAATGTCTGAAGGGCTAGACGGACCGCTCGCATCTCTAGGAGACTGATGTGATACTGATGGGAAGAAGTGGACCACTGGCCTTGGGTCTGATAAGGACCGAAGTGCGCACCCCATCCCTTTAGGGAAGCATCCATGGTTAACGTTTGCATGGGAGGGGGGGACTGGAAAGGCCTTCCTTGATTCAGACTAATTATGATTGTCCACCATGTTAGGGTTGACTTTAGAGAGGGAGTGACCCTGATTTTGTCTTTGAACTATCCTGTTTTTTTGGGACCATTGATTCTGGAGGGTCCACTGGACAGGTCTCATGCAGAGACGGGTGAATGCCACCATAGGGATGGCAGTGGACATGTGACCCAGAAGGCGCAACATTTGTTGGGCTGTGACTATTTTCTGAGTCTGTATGTGTGACGCCAGAGATATAAGCGCATCTTGATGGGCAGGTGGGAGGTAAGCCCTGGCTGTGACTGTATCTAGGACAGCTCCAATGTACTGGAGAGACTGTGTCAGATTTGGACTGGACTTTGACCAACCGACTGTGATCCCGAGATCTGCAAACGTGTTCAGGGTAGCATCTAGGGAGGCAAGCATAGCTACCTTGGAATCTACTTTGATTAGCCAATCATCTAGATATGGAAAGATGAAGTTCCCTTTTCTTTGTAAGGCTGCTGCCACCACTGCTAGGCACTTGGTGAACACTCTGGGGGCTGATGAGAGGCCGAAAGGAAGTGTTTGAAACTGTTAATTTTGACCCAGTACGTGGAAACGCAAAAATTTGTGGTGGGCAGGGTGGATGGGGATATGTAAGTAGGCATTCTTCATGTCTAGGGTGCAAAGCCAATAGTCCTGTTTTAGGATCGGCATGATGGCAGGTAGGCTGATCATGTGAAAATATTTCTACTGAATGTAAAGATTCAGTTGTCTTAGATCTTGTATTGGTCTGAGGTCTCCTGTTCGTTTGGGCACCAGAAATAAATGGGAGTAAAATCCCATTTGATATTCCAGAAGGGGCTAGGGGGCCAACGGTCTGTTTGGTCAAAAGGGCCAACAAGTCCTCCTGTAAGATGGGTATATGATCTGGAGGATAGTGAATCTTCCGTGGAGGGCAAGCGCATGGAGTGAAGAGGAACTCTAGAGAATGACCCTTCTGTATAATCTGTAGTATCCATTTATCTGAAATGATCGTTTGCCAGGCCTCCTGATGAAGGACAAAACGACCCCCTACAGCCTCCAAGGCCTGGTCAAGGAGGCGGGGGAAAGCCCTAGTGGGTCTCTAGCAGACAGACCATGCAGCTCCACCGGAAGGGTGGGAGCGGGCACCCCAGGCGACAGAGGTGCTGCCTCTGGTTGACTGAGCATGATCTATGAAGCCACCCTTATTATCACCTCTGTATCTTCCACCTCTTTTGGAATAAGAGAACTGCTGATTACGGTAGGTCATAGATGGAGTATTATACATGCCATGGACCGGGATTCTGCCTGATGCCTGTAAGTTATCCAGTAGAGTTTGAGTAATGGCCTGAATAGCTTGGACCCGTTAAAGGGGGCATTAGCTACTTTATGTTGTATGTCAGGTGCAAAGCCTGAAATGCGAAGCCAAGCATGGAAACGCAAGGTGATACCAGTGGCTGATAGTCGGGCTGGGGTATCTACGGCATCATATCCTGACCTGAGAAAGTAATGGGAGACAGAATTACTAGTTGTCACTGTAGCCAATAATGTATCCCTTTCCTGTGAAGAAGGGAGTTTATTGATAAACTCAATAGCAGAGGACCCAAGGGCATGCTGATATTTAATCATATGACCCATATAGTTCAAGATTCTGATATTCATAGCACCTGAGGAAAAGACCTTTTTCCCCAGATAGTCCATTCTTCGGGGTTCTTTATCAGGGGGTAAGGCGCTCATGTGCTTGGGTTTTTTGGTATAGTCATGAGTGGCAGTAATGACCACAGAATCTGCCTCTGGAATAGTAGACAGAAAAGGGTGGTACGGAGAAGCCTGGTATAGACAATCCGCTCTGCAGGGAACAGCTGTAATAGCTGAAGGCTGATACCAAGCAGCCAGCATGGCATTCTGGTAAGTTGGTATTAGTGAGGGAACCACTAAAATGGACTCCTCAGGTAATTCAAGGTATTCTGCCATATCCTTACATTGTTCATCATGTTCAACAGTCGAGAATCCTATGACCTTTTGTATTTCAGCCATCATCTCACTAAAGGTTGGGTCATCCGGGGGAGAGGCTGCGGCACGTATAGGCAGGACCTCATCCAGAGAAGAGATTTCTGAATAGGGAGATTCAGGATTGGGAAAATCCATATCTGGGAACTCTTCATCTTCAAGATCACCGGGAAAATCAGGCGATAATTCTTGGTCATCTTACAAACAGTCCTCTGAAAGGAGGAGGAGACCAGGGTGGCATGGTATGCCTGTCAGTATGGAATCTTTTAGGTGGAGGAGGTGGAGGAGATTGGGGAGGATCACCCAGCTCTTCAAAGGGCTGGGTTTGCCACATGGCATGCAAGACAAGTTGTACTACATTGGTGATGTCCCATTCTTGAGAAGAAGGAGGGGGGTTAAGAAGGAGGGTGTGTTGGGACACAAGTGGGGGTAATAGAGGGAATGGGATGAGTAGCATGAGCAGGTCTTGGTCCTGGTTGGTAAAGACCAGAGTCCTGATCTCTGTCCGCCTGACCCCTATAGAAAAGCACCTGTGAAGGCAGGGGGCAGTCAATAAAGCATATGCCATAGGCTTCCCCTGAGGAATGCAGGGTCTCATCGATGGGCCCACAGGGCAAAAAAAAAAAAATAGTTATTTTCACTTAAATAGTCAGATGGTGTTGACAGGAGAGGAGCCCCCATTGACAGAACAGCTGTATATTTAGCTGCATGTAAAGCACTGGAAAGCATCATCGACGAGAGGGTATAAGCCTCTGTCGATGAAGCAGTTACAATTTGAACTGCATTTAAAGCACTGGAAAATGCTGTCGTTGAGAAGGTATGAGCCCCCCGTCTATGAAGAAGTGTTTAGAGGACACCTGAAACAGTGGCAGTCGACGGGCGACGAGGCAGGAGTGTGAGGAGGGTTTCTCCTTCTCCTTTTTTTGCCTGGAACAAGAACCAGTAGAGGGGGAGCCCTTGGTATGAGCCCCCTGGTTCTCTAAGAGAGACATTTTCTACTCCATCAAAAGTTGTTAATTTCAAGCAACCATCGTCAATGAGTTGCCTGATTAAATTCCTGACATAAAGTGCAGGAATTGGTGTCATGTGTGGGTCCCAGACACCTTACACAAAGTGTGTGGTTGTCAAAGCGGTATATCTTTGTATTGCAACAGCAGGAACAAAAAAACAGTTTACTCACCTGTAACAGTAGTTCTAGGAGTGGCATATGTTGTTCATCCACACTCTTTGGTATGTTCCCATCCGCTTTAGATCTCACTGGAAGTCTTCAAGCTGGCTCCTCCCACCCACCCGGGTGGTATATACCTCGGCTCCGCCGACACCAGATCTTAGCCCACTGGAAGCCAAGTTGTGTGCATCCGAAGCCAGTGAGGTCGAGTGGGTCCGTGTGGATGAACAACATACACCACTCCTAGAACTACTGTTACAGGTGAGTAACTTGTTTTTCTAGGAGTGTGGATATGTTGTTCATCCACACTCTTTGGCAGACTCCTAGCAGTTCTCTGGGAGGAGGGAGGCAAGGCGCACACCCCCTACTTAGGGAACAGAGATTGGAGAACTAAGGCCCCAAAACCAGCATCCCAGCGTGACTCAATGTCGATGTGGTAGTGGGTGATGAAGGTGTTTGCTGACTTCCAGGTAGCAGCCTGGCAGATTTACTGGATAGGGATGTCCCTGGAAACAGCCCACCGATGCAGCAGTATGGCGTATAGAATGAGCTCTCATCCTTCTGGGAGGCTGCTTGCCCACCATCTCATAGCACAGACTTACGGATGATGTAATCCACCTTGCAATGGTCCATTTTGCTGCAGGTCTGCCAGAAGCGGCTTCAGCATAGGTGACAAACAGCTCCCGAACCTCTCCCCTAATTTCTGCCATCCTCTCCTTGTAGTAGGAGACAGCACGTCTCAGGTCCAAAGTATGGAGCCTGTACTCAGCCTCCGAGGTGTAATTAGGGTATTATACTGGCAGAGTTAACACCTGGTTAAGGTGAAACTCTGACACTGCCTTCGGGAGGAATTTCGGGGGGGGCAGGACAACCTTGTCCCTGTGGAAGACCAGATAAAGGGGAGTCCACCGAAAGTGCCTGGAGCTCCCCTGTCCTTCTGGCAGATGTGATACCCACCAGGAAGGCCATCTTCCATGTCAAGTGTGACAAGGCACACTTGTGCGTTGGTTTGAATAGCTTGCCCATGAGCTTTGCCAGTTGAAGCAGTAGATCCCACGGAGGTGTGCCAGTCTCTCCTGGTAAGCAGAGATGGCTGCCAGGTGCACCATAAGGGTTTATGACTGTAGGCCCCCCCCCTTTGGCGAGAGACCAAAGGTATTCGAGAATGTTAGCCAAGGGACAGGATAAAGGGTCCAGGCCCTTACCCTGACACCAAATGGAAAACCTTTTCCATTTGAAGGCATAACATTTCCTGGTCGATTCCTTTCTGGATGCCTATACCACGGTGTTGACATCTTCGGAAAGACCCAAAGCTTGGAACTCTAGCCGCTCAGGTACCAGGCTGTGAGGTGCAGTTATTGAAGGTCCAGATGGAATACCTTCCCCTGCTTAAGTGATATCAGGTCCAGGCGTGCTGGAAGCCGCTCTGGGTGCCTGCAGCTGAGGCCGAGGAGATCTGGATACCAGAACTGGCGTGGTCAGTCTGGGGCTACCAGGATCACCTTTGCCTTGTCCTTCCTCACCTTGAGGAGCACCTTGTGGCTCAAGGGAAATGGAGGGAAGGCATAAAGGAGGCCTGGGGTCTACAGCCTCGAGAAGGCATCCCCCTGCAGTGAGCCTTGCTGAGGGGGGCAGGCATGAAACAGCCTCACCTTTGTGTTTTCTCTGAAAACACAAAGGTCCACCATCAGTTTGTCCCAGTGGGAGAAGAGGCTGTAGCCTACCTCTGGATGGAGAGATCACTCGTGGGATGTCTGGCCTAAGTGGCTGAGAGCATCCGCCAGATGGTTTGAGGCTCCTGCCATATGGATAGCGAGATCTGCCTCTAATCGGCTCATGAGGGCCCAGATGCAGAGCACCTCCCTGCACAGCAGATGGGAGTGAGTGCCACCCTGTTTGTTGAGATAGTACATGGTCGTGGTATTGTCCGTCTGGACTTGAACCATTTAACCCCAGGGCTGAGGAGCGAAAGCTGACAGTGCCAGTCTGACTGCTCTGAGCTCCAACAGGTTGATGTGGCATCATGACTCCTCAGGGGTCCAGAGCCTGTGGTCCCATTTGTCCCCCATGTGGGCTCCCCAGCCCATGAGAGAGGTATCGGTCGTGAGGACAACCATCGGCTTGAGGCGGACAAACAGGATCCCTTTCTGCAACCGGTCCGGGGTGGTCCACCATTTGAGAGCGTCCTATATCTTCTGGGTTACAGTGATCAGCTGGTCGAAATGACCATGGTGCTGAGTCCACTGGGCAGCCAGCTTTCATTAGAGAGGGCACATGTGCAACTGGGCCCAACAGACCACTGAGGTGCATGCCGCCATGTAACCCAGAAGGCGTAGAAAGTCCCAGGCAGGGCGCAATTGCCCAACCAGAAATGATTGAGCAAAGGAGGAAAGAACCTCCGCCTTGTCCACCGGGAGCTGAGCTCTGGCCTCGATGAAGCCCATCACCTGAGAAGGCATGAGTTCCGACTTGGCCTCGTTGATCAGGAGGCCGAGTTTGGAGCAGGTCTGGAGGGCCAGATCCCTGGACCTCTCCACCTCCTGTTGGGTGTATCCTGCTAGGAGCCAATTGTTGTGGTAAGGATAAATCCTGACCCCCCCCCCCGACGCCTGAGATGGGCCGCCGCCACTGCAATGCATTTGATGAAGATCCTTAGAGCCGATGACAGGCCAAATGGCATGGCTCGGAACTCGTACAGGGTCCCTTCGACCCTGAAGTGGAGGAACCACTGATGGGACAGACGGATTGGGACATGAAAGAATGTGTCCTGCAGATCCAGTAAACAGAACCACATGTATCGCTTCAAGGATTGTATGATCTGGGACAGAGTGACCTTCCGAAAGGTGCGTGACCTGAAATATTGATTCAGATCGTACAGATCTAGAATGGGGCGCCAGCCCCCGACCACTTGGGCACCAGGAAGTACCTGGAGACATAGCCTGGGTCTGCTGGAGGATCCACCACTGGAGCTACTGCCTCCTTGAGGAGGAGCTGAGCGATGTCGTTTCAAAGAGCCAACTGGGTCTGAGCGGATACTCTTTCCTCCCGAGAGGCGTGGACTCGGCTTGGAGGGTACTGCTCGAATTCCACAGGCAGTCCCTGACCAATTACTTCAAGAATCCACCTGTCCGAAGTGACAACGGACCAGGTGGAAAGGAAGTGGTGGAGCCGGGCCCCCACAGGAGGACCCAGAGCTGAGGTGATGGGAGAGGGGTTGACAGCCCCTGCCCCGTCACTCAGCAGGCTTGGAGGAGGAGGCTCCAAGACCTGAACCTCTGTCTCCTTTACAGGCCTGTTGGGGTCTGGGTTTGGGCCGGGGGCGCCAAGCTTGAGCCTGCTGCTGTTGCTGCTGTCCACCTTGGAAGGAGGACTGCTGAGCCGCAAGGGAAGAATGCAGAAAAGGCTTCTTTTATTTCTTCTGCTGGTTCTTGCCTGAAGAACCCTTGGCAGAAGTAGCGTCCAAGGTGGCACTGGACTGCTCAATGCGCTAAAGGTGACCAGCCACTCCTGGACCGAACAAGTCAGTCCAGAGGAAGGGCACATCAGCTAGTTTGTGCTGGGTATCTGCCAGAAAGGAGGAAAGCCTCAGCCAAGCCCTGCGACGAGAGGTAACTGCGGCAGCCATCGAGTGGGCACAAGAATCCCTGATGTCCAGGGCAGTCTGAAGCTGCTGTTTGGTGACAGCTCGGCCCTGATCCCGGACCTACTTGACTGTGGTCTGCATGTCCACGGGGAGATGTGGGAGGACTTCATCCAGCGACCCTAAAAGGGCATGAGAGAAGTGTGCCATGATGATGGCCGAACTTGCCTGACGAAGGCTCAAGGAGGAAGCCACACAGACCTTCCTGGCTGAATGGTCCAGAAGCTTGGACTCTTTATCAGGAGGTCGGTCAGTGTCAGCAGAACTGTCAGAATGCCTCAACACAGAGGCGGTCACCAGGCTCTCGGCCAAAGAGTTCTCTGTTAACCCCCCAAGGGACTCCATGGGCACCACGTACTTGCGGGCCATGCAGGCAGATGGAGCTGGACAAGAGGCAGGGCACTGCCAAGAGTTCGAGGGGCGGCGGGCTGACAATAGCCTCAGCCACAGGAAAGGCCTCCATTGGGGTATCCCCTCTCTTAAGGGTGTCTGTAAGAGGGTACTCCGCCTTTTTTTGGATTGGCTCCGAGGGCATCCCTGTAGATTCAGAGATGAGGCAAAGAATCCCTTGAAAAGATGAGGGACCTTCCTCTGTCTCTAAGCCAACGGTTGATTCATCATCACCTGGATGAGAATGCAAGTCGGTGACATCTGAATCTGAGGAATCTGGGTATAACGGCCTACCACCCAGGTCACCTTCGATTCGCCAAGGGTGGTCCAGGGTGACCGTGACCGACAATCGCCGGGGGAAGCCAGGTGTCTGGTCTGTCTTCCTTGGAAGGAGCCCCTCCCACAGGCTGTTTGGGCAGTGATTCCAATACAATCAGTGGAGAGACCATTTTGGGCCAAACTGGTGGTTTTGCCGGCTCAGCGGGCTGAGGAACCGATTTAACCGGCTCCGAAGGAGTCAGCTTCAGCCTAGGAGGCGAAAGCCAGGTAATGGCCGGTGTAGAAGCCAAAGTCGGCTTGTCCCCGATCAAAATTAGCTGTTGCCACATGAGGTCCTCGTAGCACCGCCGGAGTTTCCGCCAGAGCCTCTCCTCATCCGAGGAGGACAAGGATGACCGATGGCGTCGCCTCTTTTTACAGCATTTATGGCTCTTCCTCGGCCTGTCAGTCGAGGGGGTTTGAGACCTCGATCGAGATCAGACGGGCCAACTCGGTCACTCAGGAGACACTGGCAGGACCGGTGATTTCCCCAGGATCAGGGACCACTTCTTCAGTTGGAGTCCCAGCAGGCTAGGTCTCGTCATCTGGAAAGATCAGATTAGGGATTCGATTGAGGGAATCGTCGATTGGATCAATCACGATTTCAACATCGTCGCTTGATAATTCGGTCGACTGACAAGACAGCAAAGCCGAAAAGCCAGCGGCCAAAGTCGAGACCGCATGCTCCTGGGACCAAGATCTCTCCCACTCCCAAGAATTTCTCTGTCAAGACGAAGACGCTCCCAGATCCTTCTCCCGCTTACGGGATCAAGAAGAGTGCGAGCCCACAGGCGCCTTTCCCTTGGTCGGGAGAGAGACTGGCACAACTCTCGGAAGGAACCTGAGAAGGTGGAGCCCAGGTTCAGCGGAACGAAGAAGCTCCGAGAAGTCTCTGCAGCACGAGCCGCTTCCTCCTCAAACGCTTGCATGCGTTCCAGTTGCTCGGTGGATCCCACAGCCGCAAAAAACGCCCACCGAGCCTCCTTGGATTTCACTGGAGGGTTCCTCTTCTCCGGCCTCCCCAGCTTCAGGTGTGCGAGACAGTTGGCTAGGAAATTGGGATGAAAGGTAAGACAAAGGTCGCATTTCGAGGTGTCATGGTCGACACTGAGCCAGTAGATGCACACGGTGTGGGGATCGGTGCGCAACATTTTCTGGCCGCAAGAGCACCGACAAAATCTGGGGGAAGACTTGTCTTCCATAATTGAAGCTGTGAACTTGCAATCACTAGTGCAAACAATGCTTATTTTCGGAATAACCGAAGGTTTGAAAGTCAGGGCCTACAACATGTGTGAGCATGATGGAGGCAACCTGAATCTTACAGCGGAAAGGAAGATCTGGCATAATGGGGCACAGCCAAGGTATATACCACCCGGGTAGGTGGTAGGAGCCAGCTTGAAGACTTCCAGTGAGATTTAAAGCAGAAGGGGACATGCCAAAGAGTGTGGATGAACAACATATCCACACTCCTAGAATAATGCTTGCTTTGTTGAAGAATATGCAGACCTTAGTTCCAAATTTCTCGTTGATGACTACTACACAGAAGTTGCACTAGCTGCTGTGCGAGCTCAAGACAGCAGGAAAATTAACTGAGGATACCAGGGACCGCCCACTCTTATATAGGAAGCAGGAAGTTGCTGTCACGTGTGGGTTGTTCCTGGTGAAAAACCTCTGATGGATACCCAAAAGTATTACCTACTGCAAGAGACCACTCTGTGGCAGATCTACTGTTACAGGTGAGTAATCTGTGTTTCTAGGGACGTGAATATGGTGTCCTAGCCACACTTTCTGGCAGACTCCGAGCAGTTCTCCAGTAGGAGGAGGGAGGCAAAGCGCCACCTCCTACCTAGGAAATAAGGGTTGGAGAATGGAGGCCCCAAACCAGCATCCCGGCGTGACTCTAAGTCAATGTGGTAATGGAAAATGAAGGTGTGTGCGGACTTCCAAGTAGCAGCCCTGCAGATTTCTTGGATAAGGATGTCCCAAGAAGCAGCCACTGTCACAGTGGTATGGCAAGTGGAGTGAGCTCTAAGCCCTCCGGGAGGCTCCTAACCACCAACCTATAGCAGAGATCATTGCCGGAAGTGATCCATCTGCCAATCATCCGCTTGGTTGCAGGTCTGTCAGGTGTGACTTCAGCGTAGGTGACAAACAGCTGGCGAACCTCTCCCCAAATTTAGCCATGTGCTCTTTGTAGTAAGCGATCGCTCGCCTCAGGTTCACAGTATGGAGCCTGTGTTTGGCCTCTGCGGTGTGATTCGGGAAGGACACCAGAAGAGCCCTCATCTGGTTCAGGTGAAACTCCGACACAACCTGGGGGAGGAACTTCAGGTTGGGGCGCAGGACAACCTTGTACCTGTGGCAGACCAGGAAAGGAGACTCCACCAAGAGCACCTGGGGCTCACTGATCCTTCTGGCTGACGTGATAGCCACCAGGAAGGCGGTCTCCCACGACAGGTGAGACATGTCATACCTGTGCATTGGTTTGAATGGCTTGCCCATGAGCCTTGCCAAAACCAGCAGCAAGTCCCATGGTGGTGGTGGTTCATGCACCATAGGGGAAATGTGATTTAGGCCTTTGAAAATGCACCAGACCACCTTCTCCTGTGCCACTGACTGCTAACCAGCCCATGCCCAGTAAGCAGAGATGGCTGCCAGGTGCACCTTCAGGGTCATCGACTGAAGCCCCCGTTGGGAGAGAGACCACAGGCAGTCCAAAATGCTAGCCACAGGACAGGTCAAAGGGTACAACCCCTTGCCCTAACACCAAATGGAGAATCTCTTCCATTTGAAGGCATAGCATTTTCTGGTCGATTCCTTTCTAGATGCCTCCATGACAGTGAGGTCATCCTCAGAGAGACCTAAAACCTGGAATTCTAGCCGCTCAGAAACCAGGCTCTCAGCTCCAGGGATTGAAGGTCCCAGTGGAGTACCTTCTCCTGATTGATGGTGAGCAGGTCCAGGCGTATGGGAAGATGCCTCGGGAGCCTGTTGCTGAGGCTGAGGAAACTGGACTACCAAAACTGGTGGGGCCAGTCCGGAGCCACCAGAACCACCTGTGCCTTGTCCCTCCTAACCTTGAGCAGCACCTTGTGGATCGAGGGAAGGCAAAGAAAGCATAGAAGAGGCATGGGGTCCAAGGCCTCAAGAAGACATCCCCCTACAGCGTTCTCTGCTGAGGGGGGCGTGCACAATACAGCCTCAGCTGTGCATTCTCCCTGGAAGTGAAAAGGTCCACCTGAGGGGTGCCCCACTGGGGGAACAGACCGTGAACTACCTCCGGATGGAGAGACCACTCGTGAGATGCCTCGCCCACCTGGCTGATGGCTAGGAGATCCATCTCCAGGCTGCGCACGAGACTCCAAATGTGGAGGGCTTCCTTGCACAGGGGCAGGGAGTGCAGTCCACCTTATTTGTAGAGGTAGTACATGATGGTGGTGCTGTCTGTTTGGACTTGGACCACTTGACCCCAAACAAATGGAGCAAAGGCAGTCAGCGCCAGCAAGACTGCTCAGAGCTCCAGCAGGTTGATGTGGCATTGGGACTTCTCAGGGGTCCAGAGCTTGTGGACTTTGTGTTCCCCCAGATGGGCATTCCAGCCCATGAGAGAGGCATCGGTCATCAGGATAACCCTCAGCTCAGGGTGGACAAATGGGATCCCTTCCTGCAGATGTTCTGGGACTAACCACCACTGGAGGACATCCCACATCCTCTGGGTTACAGTGACCAGCTGGTCGAAGTGACTTTTGCATTGAGACCACTGGCTGGCCAGCTCCCACTGCAGGGAGTGCATATGCCAGCAGGACCATCAGACCATGCTGGTGCAGGCTGCCATGTAACCCAGAAGGCGCAGGACATCCCAGGCAGGGTGCAAGTGCCCAACCAGAAATGATTCAGCAAAAAAGGAGAGAACCTCTGCCCTGACTGCTGGGAGCCAGGGTCTGGCTCAGCAAGAGTCGAGCTCTGCCCGATGAAAATGATCACCTGCAAGGGTATGAGTTCTGACTTGGCTTCATTGACCAAGAGGCCAAGGTCAATGCAGGTCTGGAGGGCCAGGTCCCTGGACACTCCACCTCCTGCTTGGAGGGAGCCACTATCAGCCAATCGTCCAGGTAGGGGTACACCTGGACTCCTCTGTGCCTCAGATAAGCTGCCACAACTCCTATGCATTTGGTGAAGACCCTGGGGGCTGAGCAGTGGCCAAAGGCATGGCCTAGAACTCATAGAGGGTTCCCTCGGCTTGGAAGTGGAGGAAACTTTGGTGGGATGGATGGCTTAGGACGTGAAAGAATGTGTCCTGAAGATCCAGAGAGCAAAACTACATGTCTTGCTCCAGAGATGGTATGACCTGGGACAGCATTACCATCCTGAAGGTGTGGGACTTGAGGAATTTGTTCAGGTCGTACAGATCTAGAATAGGGCACCAGCTCCCCCCCATCTGCTTTGGCACCAGTAAGTACCTGGAGACAAACCCTGGGTGTTCCTGAGGATCTGCAGCTCTGACCACAACCTCCTTGAAGAGAAGTTGGGCTATGTCACCTCGAGAGCCAGCCGAGTGTCTGTGGATACCAAGTCCTCCCATGGGGTGCGGGCTCGGCTGGGAGGGTACTGCTCAAACTCTAGAGGCAGACCCTGACTGACCACTTTCATAACCCACTTGTCCATGGTGATAGCAGACCAGGTGGAAAGAAAGTGGTGGAGCTGGAACCCCACAGGAGGATCCAGGGAGGCATGACAAGTATGATGGTGGCATCACCCATCCCGCCACTGAGCAGGCTTGAAGGAGGAGGATCTGACTGGGGAGCCACCAGGTCCCTTCCCTCTGGGCTTTCGGACCACTGAGGCCACTGATTTGGGCCCTGGTCACCAGGACTGAGCCTGCTGGCCAGACTGATGCTGGGCTGGTTTCACCACAGGAGTGGAGGGCCAAAAGGGCTTATGCTTCTGCTGCCTGGAGCCCTTCGAATCCTTCTGGGCAGACATCATGGAGTCCAAGGAGGCAATGGACTTCTCAATATGCTGGAGGTGACCCTCCACACCGGGCCCAAACAGGTCGGTGCCCAAAAATGGGATGTCCGCCAGCTTGTGCTGAGTGTCTGCCGTAAAGGTCAAGTTACTCAGTCAAGCCCCACGGTGCATGGCAACGGTGGCTGTCACTGAGTGGGTACAGGAATACCCAATATCCAGAGCCATCTGAAGATGCTGTTTGGCCACAGCATGATCCTGGTCCTGGACCTGCTTGACCGTAGTCTGGAGATCCACAGGAAGATGAGGAAATCACCTCATCCAGAGAGCCCAGAAGGGCATAGGTGAAGTGTGCCATCATGACAGTCAAGCTCACCTGGCGGAAGCTGAGTGAGGAGGCAGCATAGACCTTTTTAGCCGAGTGGTCCAATTACTTGAACTCCTTATCCGGTGGTCTATTGACATCCCCCGAATTGCCCACATGCTGAAACACGGAGTTGGCCAACAACCCTTTGACTGAAGGGTGCTCCGTGAGCCCCACAAGGGTACCAGTGGGCACCACATATTTGCGGACTTTCCTGCCAAGGGTGCAGGGCAGGAGGTGAGGCACTGCCAGAGCTCCAGGGCAGGACCAACTACTGGGAAAGCCTCTGTTGGAGAGCCCCCTTTGTCCAGAATCTTTGTGAGGGGATAGCGAGCCCATTTTTGGATGGGCTCTAACTTCATCTCCGTGGACTCAGAGATGAGATGGAGGATGCCCATGAAGGACGTGGGTCCTTCCTCCATTGAAAGGACCCCCACCAACTCTGTGTTGATCGGACAGGAGTGCACTGATGAATCCTCGGACTCCAAGGAGTCCGCATAGAGTGGCCTACCACCCGAGACACTCCGGACCCGCCGTGGGCGTTCAGGTGTAAGAGTGACGAAAGCCGATCGGTAAGTCCCTCAGCCGGCTGATACTCCTTGGTTGGAGCACCGACTGGTGGCTATTGGGGCAGCGGCTCCAGCATGATCGGTGGAGAGGCCACCTTCAGCCAAACCGAGGTGGTCTGTACCAGCTCTGTAGGTGGAGAACTGGTGTCAACCAGCCCCGCCAGGGGCATTGGTGTAAGCCTGTCAGGCAACAGCCAAATGACGGCCAGTGTGGGAGCTGGGTTCAGCCTTCGGACTGGACAACACCAACTGTTGCCACATCAGGTCTTCGTAGCACTGACACAATTTGCGCCAAAGCCTCTCCTCACCCGAGGAGGACGAAGACGAGTAGCGGTGGTACCGTTTCCCAAGGTGCCGAGAGCAAAACCGCTGACGCCAGTGGGACCTGCTTGACCCAGAGGATGAGGATGACCTAGACCTCAACCTTGGCTGCCAGGGTGCTGATGGGGATCTCAGAGAGAGCCAGGGAGTGTCGCGGCTCCTCTTGGTCTAAGTCGGTGACTGGAGGATCCGGCTCAGCGGGCTGATCCGACACTCCGATGGTCTCCAGCAGGTCCTGAACAAGGAGTTGTCAGCCTCTTCGGATGACAACCAGTTGACTAGGTCAAGCAAAATCTCGGCCACATGTTTGGCCGGCGTCTTGACCAGCTGGCCTGACTGGGGCACCATGAAGCCAGCGGCCAAGGCCATAGTTTCGACCATGGTCAAAACCTGGGATTCCTGAGACCAAGAATGTTCCTGATCCCAAGAACGTTGATGGTGAGTCTTCTCCTTTTCATTCCTGGACTCCTTCTTGTGGGATCGAGAGCTGCGCGAACCCGAAGGGCCCTCTCCCTTACTTGGGAGAGACAGGCACAGCTCTTTGAAGGAGCCCGAATAACTGGAGCCCAACTTGAACAGAACAAATTCTGAAGCTGAGAAGAACTGCATGGCGGCCTGAGCCACCTCCTCCTCAAAGGCCTTAAGCTGCTCCAGCTGCTCAGTGGACCCCACAGCCACAGAGATCACCCAACGGGCGTCCTTGGATTTGACCAGCAGATGTTGTTTTTCCAGGTGGCCCAACTTCGGGCAGACAAGGCAGTCCTTGACGACTGACGTGTGAAATGACTGGTAGAACTCGCAAGCCTGGGGCTCGTGCTCCAGGCAGTAAATGCACGTGGCGTGTGGGTCAGTATGCGACATTTTCTACCCGCCTGGGCACCGGTGAAATCCAGATGAGGACTGGTCCTCCATCATGGTCGCGATCGAAGATCGAGCTGAAGACAAAACTCTAATGAGTTAAATTTTTGGAAGTAAATCCGAAGATTTGAGTGCCAGGGCCTACTCAATGTGGGAGTGGTACGGAGGGAAATCTGCTTCTTCCAGCAGAAAGGAAGATCTGGCATCATGGAGCAGAGCCAAGGGTTATACCACCCAGGTGGGTGGGAGGAGCCAGCTTGAAGACTTTCAGCAAGATTTAAAGGGGAAAGGACAATGCCAGAAAGTGTGAATAGAACATCACATCCACATCCCTAGAAATCCGATTTACATGATCAGCTGCCAGTTAGGAGTGTTTTTCTCTCCCGAGCCTCAGCCGTCTCATGCCCAACCAGTGACCAGTGATTTGGAAGTGAAGGGAGAATTCACTATAACTTCAAAAAGACTATTGCCAACTCTGCAGCATGGGTGACATATAGTACTTTATAGACTGGAGACAATGGTCACAGATGATCACCATGACCTCCGCACTGTGGAGAAATGGATGGGACCATGGAGGCCTCTCACCAGTACATGCACATAGTGGATGTGCACAACGTAGCTTTATTAGCCCTTAATCAGAATGAACTGGACCTTGAACAAAAAACTGAAGACCCGGAGAATAGACACGGTATAACAATACTAGATTACATGGCCATCCAGAGAAAGCTAAATCAGGTGAAATGTTGAGCTATGAAGAAATACTTAGCCTCCCTCAACAGAAACTAATAAGTGCCCACTGAGTACTTGCAGCACCACTAAAAGATGCTAATACCCACCCCCACTCAATAGTTATGGCATTCTGAACTATAGAGTCAAAGGTGAAATTAAAACAGCCTGGACTAAGAAAAAACCTTTTTGGAGACTGATGAGTTTAACTGGACCATAATTTTGCCCCTCAACAGTACTGTGCTGAAGGCAGATTCTAATTGTTCAACAGGCCCTAAAACAGAAGGGTGTTTCTGCCTTCCTTGAATACCCAACACGTCTAAAAGTACAGATGGCGGAGGGCATCCGTCACTTTGCTGAATGTAGTGAGGCAGCTGATTACCTCAAGACCCAGGGCATACAGCTGGAGGACATTCAAAAACAGTTAAAGCTTCAGGAGATGCAGAGTCAAGTATGGCAACAATGCAGAAAGCCCTGCCGGTCTCAGCCAAAACTAACCAAACTCTGGAACTCCATCACTACACATGCTAAGAATAACTTGTCCAAGACTACCTTGCAGACACCACCAGCAGGCAGTTCCTTGCAGAACATGGCAGCCCTCAATGACTGAACTTGGGACCTCATCCAGGCATACCAGCTCAGCTAAAAGCTGTTTCCACTCTGGACAGACATCTTGTCCTAATACTGGATGGTGTTTTCCCATCCAAACTGACTGCTTGCCACAGGGCTGGTTGCTTATTTTATCCCAGCCACATCGGAGACCAGGAGGTCAGTGGATGGTGCGATTGGGGGGCAGGTGAGGGAAGGTGGGAATGAGTATGCCGGGAAGGTAGTGGTGGTCCTTCTTAGGGGTCCAGCCTCATCCACCAGAGTGCTAGGGTCTTTTCTGCTGCAGGGAGGAAACAGAACAACTGAAGAGGCATAAGGAGTCCCCCTTGATTTTTTATTTTTTTTGTAATTTTATTCTTTGGTAACCAGCAAAGGCCCACTAGACACAGATGCCTGTTTTCAGGGGTGACCCAGGAGTGCTGGGGAGGTTAAGTGACTTGCTCAGAGTCACACAGTATGCAAGTGGTGGCTGTGGGAATCAAACTGAGGTCTGTCTGCTGGATGTACCAAGCTCATTCACAGCTCGTTACTCTAACCTCTAGAATATACTGCCTGCTCCTGATGATTATTTTTAAGCCTTTCACAGTATTAAGTCAGGATGTGTAAATGTGTCTTTTTCTCAGGCATCTTCAGTTCCATAAAATATTGTAACGTCCATCCTCGGGTGGTAAGTGGGTTCTCCAATGTTCAGCAGACTGGCTCATGGAAGAATGTGTCTATATATCTGATATTTCCTTGGCTCTGCCAGGTGCTCAGTAAAGGCTTGTGCAGTCTAGGTTGAGTTGGGGAACTTCTCATGTCCTCCGGCTTAATGGAAGGACCCGTCAGAACAATGAGTGTCACCACACTATTTTTATTCCATATAACAACATGATGACATGGTGACAGATGGGGAAATCATGGAGAGCAGAGTTCGAGAGGGTTTGAAGGCACTGAGGGTGGACAAGGCGCCAGGACCAAATGGCATCCACCCCAGGGTACTGAAGGAGCTGGCAGAGGTCCTTGCAGGACCTCTGGCAGACCTATTTAATGCCTCACTACATTCGGGGTATGTACCTCAGGACTGGAGGATGGCTCATGTGGTGCCCCTCCACAAGAGTGGCCCCAAGGATGAACTGGGAAACTATAGACCAGTGAGCCTCACATCCACCATGGGTAAGCTAATGGAGACTATCCTGAAGGAGAGGCTGGTGGCCCTCCTAGAGGCCAAAGGACAGCAGACAGCATGGCTTCATACGTGGCAGATACTGCCAAACCAACCTGGTCGAGTTCTATGACTGGGTAACTAGCCAACTGGACAGGGGCCATGCAGTGGATGTCCTGTATCTGGACTTCAGTAAGGCATTTGACTCAGTGCCACATGGAAGGCTGGGAAGGAAGTTAGTAGGCACAGGGGTGGGTGCAAAGCTGGTGAGATGGGTAGGAAACTGGCTGCAGGGAAGGCAACAGAGGGTGGTGGTGGGTGGGGAGCTCTCACACCCAAGGGCAGTGACGAGCGGTGTTCCACAGGGCTCGGTGTTGGGACCAGTGTTGTTTGGGATATTCATTGCAGACATATCATGGGACATCAAGAGCAAGATCAGTCTGTTTGCTGATGATACCAAGGTAGGCACGGTAGTGGATGACCTAGGGGGATGGCAGGGGTTGCAGGATGATCTGGCAAAGCTTGAAACCTGGTCAGACACCTGGCAACTGGGCTTTAATGCCAAAAAGTGCAAGGTGCTGCATTTTGGGATGAAGAACCCAAGGAGGAGTTACCAGCTAGGAGGAGTGCAGCTAGCCCAGACAGAGGAGGAGAAGGATCTGGGTGTGCTCATTACAGGGTCAATGAACAACTCGGCACAATGTAGGAAGGCAGCTGCAAAGGCCAACAAAATGCTGGGTTGTATTGCAAGGGGTATATCCTCGAGGAGGAGGAGGTGATTCTGCCACTGTATAGGTCATTAGTTAGACCACACCTGGAGTACTGCGTGCAGTACTGGCGTCCGTATCTGAAGAGGGACATTAAGTTACTGGAGGGGGTGCAGCACAGGTGACAAAGATGATCAAGGGGCTGGGGGACTTATCACACGAGAGGAGGCTGAAGGAGTTGAACATGTACTCACTGGAGGAGAGGAGAGACAGGGGTGACATGATTGAAACCTTAAATACATGAAAGGAATAAACAAGAGCGGTACAGAGGGCTGTTCAAAGGAAGGAGGGGAGGGCCACCAGGGGCCATGATATGAGACTGGAGCGAGGAAGATTCAGGAGGGAGATGAGTAGACACTTTTTTACAGAGAGGGTGGTGGCTGGGTGGAATGCGTTACCTGCTGAAGTGGTATGCAGTAGAACAGTGGACTGCTTTAAATGAGGATGGGACAGGACAAGGGGGAGGGTTAATGAAGGGGAAGGGTGGAAGGGAGGGGCAGCTGCAGAATAAGGGGTGCTAGCTGCACATTTGAGCAGACTTGATAGACCTCTAGGCCTTTATCTGCTGGCAAATTTCGTATGTTCGTAACAACCAGGGATTTTGCAGAGTTCCCTATTTACTGAGAGACTAGAACAGAATTATGTCTTCTCCTCCCTCAACCCCGAGAGACTGACACATGGATCCCCCCCCCCAATGTTGTACTGGTGGGGTGACTACGTGAAACTGTAATTAGAAACAGACCTCGGGCATTCAGAAATTTTCCCTTATCAGTGGCTTATAGTACAACAGAGTACGGTGGATGGGGCAGAGTTCACCTGACAGGGACCCTTTCTCTTGGCACGTCACAGTGAACCTAGGAGATTTTCAATGGGGCCTGCCTGTGGGCACTGTCCTGGGGACACTGTGCTAAGATTTGATTGATAGAGCATCTGGAGGAACATGGGCTCCAGGATGCAAGGCAGCATGGATTTATTGGGGGGTCTTGTCAAATGAATCTGATCAACTTCTTTGACTGTGTCACCAAAACAGTGGACGTGGGGCCAGGCAGTGGATATCCTCTACCTGGATTTCAGTAAGACCTTTGACCCTCTACTACACAGGAGGTTGATCAGGAAATTGACAGACTTCAGAGTAGGAGAAAAGAAGGTCAACTGGGTAGAAAACTGGCTAGGGAACAGGTCACAAAAGGTGATACTGGGAGAAGAATTGTCTAATACCAGGGCAGTCACAAGTGGCATCCCACAGGGCTTAGTGCTGGAGCCGATGCTGTTCAACGTGTTCATTAATGACACTGGAGACAGCATCAAGGGCAACATGTCTATTCACAGATGACATCAAGCTCTGTAGGAGGGTGGACACAGCACAGGAGATACAGGACCTTAAGGAGGACCTAAGAAGACTTGAGAGCTGGTCTGGGATCTGGTAGCTGGGCTTCAATACCAAAAAGTACAAGGTTGTGCATACTGGAACCAAAAAAATCCAGGAGAGAGTACTACCTGGGAGGAGTCCAAGTATCTCTCATAATGGAGGAGAAAGATCTATGAATGATGATATCTAGTGACCTTAAGCACTCTGTGCAATGTAAGAAGGCAGTGGCAACAGCAAACAGGATGTTGGGGTGCGCAGCCAAGGGATCAGCAATAGGAGACAGGAGGTGATTCTACCCTTGCATAGGTCAATGGTGAGGCTGCATCTGGAGTATGCAGTGCAATTCTGATGCCCTCACCTCAAAGAGGATATCAACCTGATGGAGGCAGTCCAAAGAGGGCTACAAGGATGATTACAGGGCAGCAAGGTAGATCATATGAGGAGAGACTGGAGGCCCTGAACATGTACTCCCTGGAGGACAGAAGGGAGAGGGAAAACATGATTGAGACCTTCAAGTACTTGAAAGAGATCAATTAAGGTGAACAAGGAGTGTCTCTTCAGGCTACGCGGCAACAAAATTATGAGGGGATATAGCCTTAAGCTGGGTGGGGGGTGTTTAAGAGGGAGGTCAGGAGACATTTCTTCACGGAAAGGGTGATGACCAAGTAGAATGCTCTACCAGACGAGGTAATCTCAGCAAGGACAGTGGTTGGATTCAAGAGGGGCTGGAACAGATACAGGGGGAGGATAAGGGTCATGGGAGGGGAGAAGGTAGTGGAGGGTAATGTCAGGGGGGAAGCGGGGACAACAGCCTGACCTATAAACCCTGAGCATCAAGCAAACTAGAAAGACCAGAGGCATAATTCTGCTGCCTACTTTGTATGTTCGTATGTTACTCCTATTCGTTTGTATTTTGAAATACTTTCAGGTTATCCAGTTACTGTTCTGTTACTGTTCTGAGAGATTGTATGTTTATCCTCTCTGTATTCCCCTCCCCAGGGGTTGCACCTGGAAACAAGCCTTGGCTCAGTGTGCCCTTCCCAGTTACAAATTTTTAATAAATAAATAGATACAGACCGCCCAAGTAGACAGGGGGTAATCATATTAATTAGAAGGGATGTCTCTGGGTGATTCAGAAGGTGACTCAGATGAAAGTGGCAGTAGTGTGAAACTAGTAGGCAGCTATAGAGGAACTCATTCTACCATTGTGACAGAAAAGGGGACCAGAACCATATATTATTTTAAGTTATTCTTCTTGAATATGCATCTTCTTCAGACAAGATGGTTGCCAGATCACATGAGCAAGTATATATGGAAAAGTTAAAGTACAGATCTGATGGGTCTCATGAGAAAGTTAACAGGAAATGCCATGCAGGTGGCAATAAAGCAATAAACCCATAAACTCAGTGGGGTATGCTTCCAGGAAACATTCCCATGTTGAACAAAAGGAATCAGGTGGACATCATTATTGTAGCAAGGAGGTGTTGAAGGGTGGGGGGACACACATGCGCATACACTCTCAAAAAGGGCTGGGCAACATGGGCCTGTCACTCAGAGTGAGTTGGACCCTTCCCACTTGGAGCAAGGCAATATATTGAGGGGCATATATCCAGCTCACTCTCTTGGACTGAAACACCTGAAGACCAGAGCCCCTGCCATTACAAAGACTAGCTAAGGTAAGATAAACAGTGACGGAAAAGTGCTTCTTTAGCTAGGGCAGTTGAAGGATTTGTAAGGGAAGACAGCTTAGACTTCTGCTGTATAATACCTATCTGTTTAATGTGATTTTATTTTCTGCTTCTTAGTAAATGTGCAACCCTTTTGTTTCCGTAAATACATCCTGTTGTAAATACCTGCAGTATTCTAGTAAACAGTCTATTATTATGGAATCAGTGACTGCTTGTGTGTTATTTAAAAGGGTAATTCTATTTCTGCTGGACTCTGTTGCAGTCCGTATCCGAGAGAGCACTCTACCCACAGTTACTGTGTTGACCTTCCTGACCTTGTGCAAAGGGGAAAGTCAGAAATAGACTTCCTGGGCCCTGTTGGTAAAAAAACCCAGGTGGAGGCAGTGAACTGGCAGTCCCTAGTGAGGGATTTGTGTCACAACCATATTAAACCTATATGCTCCTAAGCAAAACACGGAACAGGTTGAGTTTTTTGGAAACATCTCCTGGACACAGTGCGGGAACCTGGCAAGCTGTACATCATCGGGAAGATCTTAATTTCACCCTATCCTCAGTGCTGCGTAGGTCAGATAATGAGGCAGCCCACAGGGGGTGGGCATGATCTACACTTAAGAAACTGGTGTACAAGTTGAGAGCAGCTGATGCATAGAGATATGCAAACCCCAAGGTGCAAGATTATACCTTTTATTCTAAACTCCATAAACTGTACACGTGGCTGGACTACCTCTTTGTCCCACAGAACTGGGTGCACACCACTGCTATCTCTCACACTGCTTCTATCACAGTGTCTGATCATGCACCGGCCTGGTGGACTTGGAGGTGCAACCACTCATCAAGACACCCAGATGGAAACTTAATGTGTCCCTGTTGTATAGGCAGAACTTGGCAGAAGCCACATAATAGCATATTATTTACTTCATAACAAGGTACAGGACATTTCCAAGGGGGCCTGGCGGGATGGCCTAAAGGCTATGGTTACAAGGAGAATCATTGCATATGCAACTAACTTAAAAAAAAGAAAGAGAGAAGCAGCACCTAGATCTGGAACAAAAAAATATATGATATAGAATGTGAACATAAACTATCTCTAGATGATAAGTATAAGAAAGTGCTTGCGCAACTAATAAAAAAGCTTATAACACTATTAGAATGCAAAACAGAAGGACAAATCAGACATGCCAAGCAACATTACTATGAGGCTGGGAACAGGGCAGGGCACTTATTGGTGTGGTAGATCAGAGAGACAGCAGCCAGCAGGGCAGTTCTGAAGTTAAAAAGGACCCCTGTCTGTGCACAATACAAAACACCCCCCCCCCAGGTATAGACAAGTTTGCAGAACTTTATCACCTCCGTGGAACTGTAAGGGACTCGACCCCCGGAGGGTGTCCTCTGGCCATCAGGGCCATCATGGGTCCTGCCAGGTCCAATATCTTCCTCTGTTTTTTTTTCCCCCATGCCCACTCCCATGCAATGGGTGCAGCAGCACTCTCCACCTCCGCAGAGGCGGCCAAGCACCCTGGGCACAGGCCAAACCTCTCTTGTTGTGCTGAAGTATGCAGCACAAACCCCTCTCCCCGAGGAAGGAGAGCAATCCTCCGGATGCTCAATCCTTACCTCCCTGGCTGACCCCCAAATGACCCGAGTCCATTCCTGAACCTGGGTTGCCGGCATGGCATGAGGTGTGGCATCCAGCGTCTCAACCGACAGCGCCACCGGGCCGGTGTAAGTTTGCAGAATATTACAAAGATTTGTACACTGGCGCAGAGGTCCAAGACAGGTTGCCTAAACAAGGCACTTCCTTTAGTAACTTGGGGCTAACTGCTCTGTCAGAAGAAGCTCAGGCAACCACAGATCGACCTGTAACTCAGGAGGGGATACAAAATGCAATACATAACCTGAACCTAGTAGTTCCCAGGGCTCAGATGGCATCACTGCTGAATTTAATAAAACATTCAGAGAGATGTTATCTCCACTCTTACCAGCAGTGTGTAGGGGTGCAGGAGGGGGAGGAGGCCCCACCATCATGGTCCCAGGCACAAATCTCAGTGATTAATAAACTGGGAAACAACTGGGCCCTCTGCACTTCATACTGGCCAATATCCATTCTTAATGTAGATCAAAAGATCTCCACAACCATCCTGGCTACAAGACTACAGTAATATGTGGGAGGCCTGGTTCACCCTGATCAAGCTGGCTTTATTAAGAAGAGGCATCTTTATGACAACATACGGCACCTATTAAACATCATATTGAAGCAACAATAAGATCAGACCTTTACACTTGCACTTTTTATGGATGCAGAGAAGGCCTCTGACGGGGTGGACTGGGCCTTCT
The DNA here is from genome assembly GCA_016271365.2 of Neoceratodus forsteri. NCBI lineage: Eukaryota > Metazoa > Chordata > Ceratodontiformes > Ceratodontidae > Neoceratodus > Neoceratodus forsteri. Next base: position 675,413,776 of record CM057454.1, on the reverse strand, counting down.
TACAATACACCCTAACCAACCCTCCTTAGGCTGGATCTGCAGATTGGTCAATCAAAGAGTATGCTCCCAGGTCGCTCCTGTAAAAAAGCTTTCAGCTTAGTGTGCTATACCTGGTTAAAACAAATAAACTAAAAAAAAAAAAAAAGTATCAGGTGACCGTTGATTAAAATCTCCTATTTAATCAACAGTTACTCTGCCAGAACTACTTCACTGAGAAAATCCCTTCTGAATGTGGTCCAAGACCCCTAGTCAGTTTAAATGTCCACCAATATATACATTAAAATACTCCCCTAGTGCACTAGCCCCTTTACTTATTAGGTGAGAAGACTGTCACCCTAAGCATCTGTCTCAGAAGCCCCCCCCCACTCTCCCATAAAAGAGTACCACTCCTCTTAAAACCATCCCTTCAACAACCTGGTAAACTCCTCAATCTCCTCCTTGCTCACTTTATCCTTCCCTTCTCTCAACCCCACAAACTGAACATCGGAAAAAGCCTGGGAAACCAAGTGTACCTTCAATATATCCCCCAGCTTTTGAAAGTTGAGCTTCACTACCTCAATAGACTAATTCACCAGATCGCTGGTAACCAAGTATACCAGCATCCCAGGCTCCCCCTCCCCCTTTACCTTCCTACCTATCCTATTATATGTCCTGAATGGCTGATGCACCAGGAAGGTATCTAATCACCCCATCCTCTCTGCCTTCCCCCTCCTACCACCACCTCCTCCCCCGCTCTGATCAGAGTCCCCATGACTAAGATGCTCCTTACAGTCTTTGCCTTGTTCTCACCACCAGAAGCCACCAAGTTTTCCTGTTCACTCTTCCCAACCAGCCCCAAGATTCCCCCCCACCAAGGAACATAAGAACATATGAATTTGATGGCAGATGGGGACAGAGTGGCCCTTCTAGTCTGCCCATGAACCTAACCCCCCTTCCCTATATTTTGCAGTTTTTGTTTACAGTAGTGCAGATCCCATGCATGTTTGAATGCATTCACCATTTTTGCTGCAACCACCTCTGGGTGCAGGCTCTTCCATGTGTCTATTACCCTTTCCGTAAAAAAGTATTTCCTGATATTGCCTCTGAGCCTTCCCCCTCTCAAGCGTAGGTTGTGCACTCTTGTGCACGCTTTTCCATCTGCATAAAAGAGTTTGTCTACCTGAACAGTGTTTATACCCTTGATGAATTTGAATGTTTCTATCATATCCCTGTGACAGGGCTGAATACGGCCCTATCCCAGTTGTTACGGAGAAAGAGTTTAAATTCAAGGATCTGTTCTATTCTCTCCTTTTCAGTCTATTCTCTGTCTGGTTGCGCAACCAAAATTTTCCCGTGAGACCTAGGACTTGATCACCCCAATGGTCTTACAATTCCCTGCCTCTTGCTATCTCTCTACCCTCACTTGCTGTTCTGTCTTTTCTCCCCCTTTGCATATCTGCAGGTATAAAAATACATGTGAATCATTTTGTGGAAATGTAATTGATACTGGGATCCCTTTGTTTAAAACTGTATATAGTTATACTGTTGAAATGACTGTAAAGCTAAAACTGTATATAATTATACTGTTGAAATGATTACAAAGCTATTTGGAACTCAAGGGGTTAACCTGCGATGCAATTTTTAACCCTTTTGCAGAAGATGTAAACAAGAGGTCAGTTCTGGGTCACAATGTTCTTTTTGCTGCACTGGCTGAAACTGACAAGAACACTGGAAACTTACAAGAACACTATGTGAGAAGCATGCTATTTTCTTAATGTGCTCCTGCACAGACTTATAAAAAGGAGCTGCAATGTTTTGCAACAAAGAGAGGCAAAGAGACTGAAATGGGAAATTGAGAAGAAAAAGGACTTTGCTTTCTATGTTTCTACTGCCACTGTAAATAGTTATTCTGAACAATTTTTTTTTATTTTACTGTTTTTAATAATAAAACTCTTACTGCAAATTTTACAACTGCTCCTGCTTTTCCTATGCTTACTGACTAGTGCCTCGACGACAGATGGTGTCAGCCTAAGTGGGATTTACGCCGTGTATACAGTAAGCCAGGAGTTTTGTGCATTGGTAATAGACCTGGTACCAGGGAGGCATAGAAGAAAGGTATGGATTCTGCAGCAGTAAGCCCAGGAGTGGCTACCAGGAGAATGGCAGCCAAACTAGCAGAGACAGAAGTCCTAGCTAAGACTGTACAGCTAGCACCACTTATAGGAAAAAGAACAGGAAGTGACAGAACCTGAAAGCCTGACTGCTGTTTTCAAATGTTGGGCTATACAACAAAAAGAGACGGAGAAACAGAGAAAAGAAGAAATGCAACAACTTGAGCAGCAGAGGAGAGAAGAGATGCAGCAACAGGAGCAGTGGTGGCTGGATGCCTTGCAGGCTATCAAAGGCAGAGGATCTGGGACAGATCCAGACAAGCAACAGGACATAGGCAACTTGAAATACATTAAACTCACAAAGTTGTGTCCAATCGATGATATCGAAGCATACCTGACAATTTTTGAAAGGGTTGCCACAGCCTGCCAGTGGTCAAAGCAGCAATGGGCAATCAGACTGGTACCTCACCCGACAGGGAAAGCCCAACTTGCTTACAGCTATATGGTCACTGCACAGTCAGGAAACTATGACCTGGTGAAAAGCGAAATCCTGAAAAGGTATGACATTTCAGGAGAGACCTACAGACAGAGATTTTTTGTCTCTGAAGTACAACTCAGTCGACTATCCTCGAGAAGCCTTCACCCGACTCAGAGAACTCCTGATAAAATGGCTCCAGCCAGAGGGCAAAACAGCCCCACAGATCATCAACACATTTGCAATGGAGCAATTCATCAACATCCTGCCTTCAGATGTGCAGCTTTGGGTAAAAGAACACTGACCCGAAAGTGGGGAAAAGGCTGTTTCTTTGGCTGAAGACTAACAAATGGCCAGACAGATACCACAGCAGTGAGGTAACATTCAAGCACCGGTAAGACATTCTTTATCTCAATTAAACTCCAAATCTGTTAAGAACTCTGGTGGGGTAACAAATCTGAGCCCAAAGATTTTATTTACTATAACTGTAATAAGCCAGGTCATATTGCAAGAAACTGTCATAGTAAGAAAAGCAACACTGGAGCAGATTTGTCCTTAGTAAATCGGGGCAAGTACTTAACAGATGTGAAGGTGGGAAATAAGTGTGAAGGGACTTGTAGGTTCAGGAACAGACAGACCCTAGCACATATTGAAGTGCTAGAAAAATAATGTCCAAAAGGACCAGGTACTGGTGTTATCTGCATCCACAGGGACACTCAATACTATCCCACCAGTCAAGGGACTCTATTAATGGGGTGTCGCATCAAATGAAAGTGGGGTTAGTACCTAAGTTACCTGTACCTGTGATTACTGGAATGACTTTCCAGTATTTACTGAGTTAATCAAAGAGGGAGTAAATCCTGATGTTTCAGCAGCTGTGGTGCCAAGAGCTCAGGCAAAGAAAATCTCAGATGTGTTTTTTTTTTCCCCTTTTGCTGATTTTGATTCGGACTTGTTTGAGCACAGCTCCGAGATCCAGAAGTCCAAGAAAGAAAGACAACGTCTAAAGAAACACTAGCAACAAAGGACTGATGGACATAAGGGGTTAACATATGAAAATGCTAGAACCAAACTGATCACTGGTTGTGATTTTCTTTCAGAACAAGCTAACAATGTTTCTCTCCAGGGCTATTTTAAGCAGCTGGTGGTGAAACCAAAACAAGGTGAACCTATGTTTAAAAAAATTAATGGGTTACTGTACAGAGTCTGGCTTAAACCTCAGACACAGGAACAGATACAACAATTGGTTATACCACAAAAGCATAGATCTGAGTTGTTACAGATAGCACATGATAGTCCTATGGCTGGTCACTCAGGGAGGGATCGCACCCTTGTCAGATTGCTGTACAGATTTTACTGGCCTGGAATTCATGAATTAGGGAGGCAGTATAGCGCAGTGGTTTAAGGCTCTGAGCTGCAAATCTAGTGACATCCAGCAGACCAGACCTGTGTTTGAATCCCACAGCTTCCACTTACATACTGTGTGACCCTGAGCAAGTAACTTAACTTCCCTGTGCTCCCAGGTCACACCTGTAAAAAAGATTTCGGCTTAGTGTGCTACTCTTGGTTAAACAACTAAAAAAAAAAAAGATGTTGCTACCTATTGCAGTTCTTGTGCTGAGTGTCAGAAATTAGCCCCACTGACTGAAAAGACAAGGTGCTCCTTATGTCCCTACTCTTGACAGATGTGCCCTTTAAGAGAACTGCAATGGATGTGGTTGGCCCATACCTCTCAATCTTTTGTGCCCCAAATGTGGAACATTGCCTGTCACAATGTGGAACAAATGGGCAAAATGTGGAACACTTAATCAAATCTTTACCTAAGAAGCTCAAAACACTATTAAAATGTTGCATTTATGTTGAGAATGTCTGTTATTAATTGAACAAGTTATTTTTTCCATCATTTGCTATGGATATTTGCTTTAAAATGTTGACTCTGAATGTGGAACAAGTCCTCACAATGTGGAACAGGGACCTTTTCTGAAGTAAAATGAGGAACGTTCCTCGTAATGTGGTACAGTTGAGAGGTATGGGTTGGCCCCTTAGACAAAAGTAACAAGGGAAATCGATTAATTCTGGTAGCATGTGACTATGCTACTCAATATCCAGAGGCAGTTCCTATATGTACGGTCACAGCCCCAAAAGTTGCAGTAAAGCTTGCCAACATTTTCAGCAGGGTGGGCATACCAAAAGAGATTATTACTGATCAGGGTAGTCATTTTGGAGCTGCATTACTGAAGGAGTTGTACCAACTACTAGGTATCACTGCCATAAGAACCTCCCCTTATCACCCTCAGACAGTCCTGTTGAGCATTTTAATCAAACCCTAAAACACATGTTAAAAACGTTTGTAAAGGGGGAAGGGAAAGACTGGGACCAATAGTTACCTTACCTGCTTTTTGCTTACAGAGAAGTGCCACAGGCATCTACAGGGTTTTCGACATTTGAAATGCTGCAAGGTAGACAACCTAGAGGGCCACTAGATGTAAAAATAAACATGGGAAGATAACCCCAGTCAGAAACAATCTATAACATCTTATATGTGTGCCCTGAGAAAGAAGCTAGCAAAATATGTTGAAATCGCCACAGTAATCAGGAAGAGACCCAAAACCAGCAGAAGGTATACTATACCATGAAGTAAAAGAAAACGTTTTTGAGGCAGGTGAAAGGGGCTTGCTACTGTTACCCACTACAGAAAATAAACTGTTAATGAAGTGGCAAGGGCCTTATAAAGTGCTTAGACATACTGGTACAGTTAACTATGAGACTGAGACCCCTGATAGGAAAAATCCTACTAAGATATACCATGCTAACCTCCTCAACAAATGGACTGAAAAAACACCAAAAGCTGTTTTGCTAGTTTTACCAGAAACTGATAAAGAAGATACTGACGTAGTTTATGATAGACTGGAACAAACTGATCTTACTCCGAGAGGGTTCCTGCAGTAGGTCTTCACATATAGGACTGTGCCCCCTGGCATCAGGACCACATGGCAAACTCGTAGCTAGCAATCGTCGTCGGGGACTGCCCTCCTTCCTCAGGTGACTGTACGTCAGGGTGACTACAAAAGGGACGGTTCCGTGCCCGCCCTCCAGTTCTTTCCCAACGTCACTCAGTTCATTTGACAAACACGGTAGAGCAGCATTCAGTTGCCCGCCATTTTAGCGATTTTTTTTTTTTTACATACCTCCATATCCCCATTCTCCCAGCCCACCACCATCTCCTCAGAGTCTTCTTCCTGGAGGATCATTTCCAGTTCAGAGCTCTTCCATTTAGCCTCTCTTCAGCACCTTGAGTTTTCACCAAGTGCTTAGCGGTGGTCGCAGCGTTTCTACGCCGCAAGGGCATATTTGTGTTCCAGTACCTGGACGACTGGCTCTTTTCAGCCCCCCTCACCAGACAACCTGAAGGAACCCCTCTCTTTCACTCTGAGCCTCTTTTCCAGTCTGGGCATTTCTATCAATCTCCCCAAATCTCAGTTAATACCCTCCCAATGCCTTCAATTTATTGGAGCGGTGCTGGACATGGTCCAGAGCAAGATCTTCATTCCAGTCGACTGAGTGGAGACCTTAATCTCACAAGCCACATTCGTGGCTTCCTCTTGGTGGACCATTGCTCAAGCGGTCCTTCGACTTCTGGGTCTGATGGCAGCTGCCATACCCACAGTTCCTTTGTCCAGGCTGCACATGAGGGTAACCCAATGGTCTCTCCGAATCCAATGGGATCAGCGCCTGGACGACATGGACCAGAGGGTCTTGGTCTCCAGCAGCCTTCAAAAGGATCTCCTCTGCTGGAAAGATCCTGCCAATCTCTTGGTGGGGGCCTCCTTTCACCATGCATCTCCCGCTCAAATCCTCACTTCGGATGCCTCGAACTTGGGATGGAAAGCGCATCTGGGGGACCACAGAACCCAAGGCTTCTGGTCTCCCATGGAGGAGAACCTGCACATCAATATTCTGGAAATGAGAACGGTGCTGTACGCTCTCCAGGCATCCAGTCACTTTTTGACTCCGGCAACACTCCTCATTCAGACAGACAACTGGCCACTGTCTGGTATCTAAACAAACAGGGAAACACCTGATCGTACCCTCTCTGCAGGGAGGCAATGTGGGTGTGGCACTGGGCAATTCAGCACAGCCTATCATTGACAGCAGTCCACATGTCGGGTGTTCACAACATTCTGGCGGACAATCTCAGCCAATCAGTCGCCAAGGCTCACGAGTGGGAATTAAAGCTGGAGGAAGTAGAAGACCTGTTTCTTCAATGGGGTCAACCAGACCTAGATCTGTTCGCTTCCTCATCCAACGCAAAACTGCCCAACTTTTTGCTCGCTCATTCCCGGGCATGGTGCTTTCTGGTGAGATGCACTGTCTCTATCCTGGACAGGGAAGTTTCTATACGCTTTCCTTCCTTTTCCTCTATTACAGAAGGTTCTGCTGAAGCTTCATGCAGAGGGGGCTCACATGATCCTCAATGCCCCTGTGTGGCCTTGGCAGATACGGTTCCCGCTGTTACAACAACTAACTTTGAAACCACCAGTACCTCTGCCTCTCTCTCACGACCTTCTGTCCCAGCAGCAGGGCACCCTGGTAGATCCGAGCCTCAAATCCCTCCATCTTCATGCGTGGCACCTGTGTACATAGCAATTTCTCGCTATGGAGTCTCTGTGGGGGTGACTCAGGTCTTAGTGGAAGCTAGGAAACTTTCCACTAGATCCATCTATGCCATGAAATTGAAGAGATTTTCTATCTGGGTCTCTGAGAAAGGCTTAGACCCTTTTTCTTGCTCGGTCTCCCAGGTGTTAAGAGTACCTCTTGCATCTTTCAGAGTTGGGCCTCAGCTACTCCTCACTGAAGGTCCATCTCTCTGCGGTGTCGGCCTACCACCTTCCGGTGGAGGGCAAAACCCTAGCTCAGCTAGGGGATTCTTCATATAAAACCTCCAGTCTGGCATCCTGTTCCTCCCTGGGATAATAATAATAATAATAATTTTATTTATAAGGCGCCTTTCGATTACCAAGGTGCTGTACATAAATAACAAATCAGAACAATAACAGAAAAAATAATTCAATTCTATCTTGGAAAAGCTTACTTTGCCCCCTTCTGAACCGGCAGCAAGTTGTGATATACATTTTCTAGCGTGGAAAACGCTCTTTTTAGTTGCTATTACTTCAGCTTGAAGAGTTTCAAAGCTTCAGGCTCTAGTTTGCAGACAGCCTTATTTAATTTTCTACAGGGTGGTCCTGCAGACTAATCCTTCGTTCCTTCCGGAAGTGGTTTAGGAAATTATACTAAATCAGAGTGTTGAATTGCCGGTGTTTTTTCCAGAGCACTCCAACGGGGGGGAAATTGGGGAATACCTTCTGCACACCCATGATGTGCACAGGATTTTGAGGTATTATACCTCTCAGACTAAAGAGGTTAAAAAATTGAACCAGCTCTTTGTTGCCTTTGCCTCCCAGTGTTAGAACAAAGCATTCATGAAACAGACTCTGTCTAGGTGGCTGGCTAACTGTATTCATTACACTTACCAGAAGTACGAAAAACACCTTCTGGGGGTGGTCAAAGGCCACTCCACCAGGAGTGTGGCCACATCTACCGCCTTTTTCAGGAATGTGTCCATTGCGGATATCTATGCAGCGGACACTTGGTCTTCCGTCCACACCCTGGACACTGCCTCTAGGCGTTGAGCTGGCCTCGGCCTTGCCATTTTGCAAGGTCTTCTATCTTAGACAGACCCTTAGTTGGCAGACATCGTCCTCCTCCCAGAACCTTGTGTCCGACTCCTTTTCTTTTGTTAGACTGCTTGGCATTCAGTCCTATATGTGAAGATCTACTGCAGGAACCCTCTCGAAGTAGGATATAGTAGTTACGTAAGAACTTACCGTAACAGTAGATCTTCGAGAGAGGTTCCTGCAGTAGATCTAGTTTCCCAACCACCTTTCCCCCAGCTCCTGAGCTTTTACCTTGTTTCATGCCCAGGACTCTGTCTCTTCCAGGGCTCATGGTAACAGGAGTCTATTACTCCTTTTTTCTGCTTGCTTTATTTAGGTCTCTGGTGGAAAAGAACTGGAGGGCGGGCATGGGCCCGCCCCTTTTATAGTCACGCTGACATCCCATCACCTGATGACGGGGGGCAGTCCCCGCCGACGACTGCTAGCTACAAGTTTGCTGTGCGGTCCTGATGCCAGGAGGTGCAGTCCTATATTTGAAGACCTACTGCAGGAACCTCTCTCAAAGATCTACTGTTACGGTAAGTTCTTACGTGACTGTTATTTACTGCTGATGCTGTAAAGGTGAATGTTTCCTTAACCTCCGAACAAAACACAGAAATTTGTAACCTTGCTAAAGACATTTAACAGCACTTTTACCACAGTACCAGGCTGAGCAAAAGGGGTCAAGCATGTAATAATGACAAGGAATGCTCGCCCTATTAGACAAAAGACATACAGATTACCCGAGCGGTTAAGAGGAGACGTGGTTAAGGAAATACAAAAAATGAAAGAATTGGGTAAACAAAAAGAAGGGGGCGTAAGAACCTGCCTTGATTTTAGGAAACTTAATCAAGTGTCAGAATTTGACAGTTATCCTATGCCCAGAATAGATGATTTGGTGGACAGACTGTGGAGTGCCAAATATATCAGTACCCTCAATCTCACCAAGGGTTTTTGGCAAATCCCCCAAGCTAAAGAATCCAGAGACAAAACTGATTTTGTCACTCCTATAGGATTCTATCGGTTCACCACCATGCTGTTTGGTTTACCTGGTGCACCCGCTACATTCCAGCGGTATATGGATGTAATTTTATCCCCTCACACTTTTTATTGTGCTGTGTTACCTGGATGATGTCATGGTGTACAGTCTAGACTGGAAAAGCCACCTGGAACACCTACGAGCAGTTATCCAATTGATCAAAATGGTAGGTCTGACAATAAGTCCTACCAAGCATGCACTGAGCATGCAGGAAACCTGCATGGGTTATGTTTTGGGAAATGGAGAAGTCAAGCCAGAGGTTTCGAAGATAGAAGCTGTAGCTAAAAGCCCTGTCCCTAAAACAAAGAAACATGCCAGGTCATTTTTAGGGCTGGTTGGTTATTATCAGAGATTTGTTCCCAGCTTTGCCAAATTAGCTACTCCCCTCACTGAACTCACAAAGAAACGGTTCCCGAATAATGTGAGATGGACCCCAGAGCGTGACGAGGCTTTTTGAGCCACTAAGGCTGCATTATGTTCAGCCTCTGGTTTAGGAAGTCCAGACTCTGAGAAACAGTTTTTGTTACAGACAGATGCATCAGAGGTAGGCCTAGGTGCAGTCCTGAGTCAAAATATAGATGGGAAAGAATATCCTGTTTTGTACGTAAGTAGGAAGTTGCACGACAGAGAGAAAAGGAACTCCACCATTGAAAAGGAATGCCTTGCAGCAAAGTAGGTAATGAAGTCCCTTAAATTTGACTTACTAGTAGCTGTCTTTGTACTTGTAACAGATCACAATCCTCTCTATTGGCTTAACCAAATGAAGGATAACAATTCTAGAATCACACGGTGGTACCTGGCACTACAGTCATTTAAATATAAAGTGATGCATCTGGGAGAGAGAATAGCAATGCTGATTTTCTGTCTAGATATGGATCTGGAATCCAGAATTCTGAAGGCTAAAAAACCAAATGTGTGAGTTTAAACTTCACTATTTGCTATACTGTTGTTATGGAAAAAAGGATACTGCATATGCCCAGAACTGTAAAAGTTTTATACTTATATTAGATGAGAATTACTAGAAAGTGTTGGAAACCTGTTTTTATAAAACAGGTTCCCTCTTAAGGAGGGGGTATGTGACAGGTTTGAATATGGCCCTGTCCTAGTTGTTATGGAGAAAGAGTTTAGATGCAAGGACCTGTTCTATTCTTTCCTTTCCTGTCTCTTCTCTGTCTGGTTGCACAACCAAAATGTTCTCGTGAGACCTAGGATTTGATCACCCCGATGGTCTTGCAATTCTCTGCCTCTCGCTATCTCTCTACCCTCACTTGCAATTATGTCTTTTCTCCCCCCTTGCATATCTGCAGGTACAAAAATAATTGTGAATCATTTTGTGGAAATGTAATTGATATTGGGATCCCTTTGTTTAAAAATGTATATAGTTATACTGCTGAAATGATTGCAAAGCTAAAACTGTATATAGTTATACTGCTGAAATGAATGCAAAGCTATTTGGAACTCAAGGAGTTAAGCTGAGATGCAGTTTTTAAGCCTTTTGCAGAAGATGTAAACAAGAGGTCAGTTCTGGGTCACACTGTTCTTTTTGCTGCATCTGCTGAAACTGATAAGAACATTGGGAACTTACAAGAACACTATGTGAGAAGCATGTTATTTTCTTAACGAGTTCCTGCACAGACTTATAAAAAGGAGCTGCAATGTTTTGCAAAAGAAAAAGACAGAGACTGAGATTTGAAATTGAGAATAAAAAGGACTCTGCTTTCTATGTTTCTACTGCCACTGTAAATAGTTATTCTGAACAATTTTATTTTTTTTATTTTACTGTTATTAATAATAAAACTCTTGTAGTAAATTTTACAACTTCTCCTGGTTTTCCTGTGCTTACTGACCAGTGTCTCAACGACAGATGGTGTCAGCCTAAGTGGGATTTATGCCGTGCATACTGTAAGCCAGGAGTTTTGTGCATGGGTACTAGACCTGGTACCAGGGAGGCACAGAAGAAAAAGGACTCTGCTGTCTATGTTTCTACTGCCACTGTAAATAGTTATCCTGAACAATTTTATTTTTTTATTTTACTGTTAATAATAAAACTCTTGTTGCAAATTTTACAACTGCTCCTGGTTTTCCTATGCTTCCTGATCTGTGCCTCAACGACAATCCCCTCTGTCCCTTCTTTGTTCCAGGGAGTACATGTTTAGGTCTTGAAGTCTAGACTCATATGGCTTGTGATGGAGACCCTGCACCATCTTTGTGGCCCTTCTCTGAACTGATTCCATGTTCTTCTTCAGGTGGTGCCTCCAGAACTGGACGCAGTACTCCACGTGTGGCCTCACCAGGGATCTTTAAAGTGGAATGATCACGTCTTGTTTCCTGCTACGTATTCCCCTGCCTATGCATCCGATGCTTCTGCTTGCTTTTCATGCCACTTTTTTGCATTGATTCCTTGCTTTAAGGTCGTCCAATATGATTACGCCTAAGTCTCATTCAGTCCTGGTCTCCTCAAGTCGATGCCCTTCTAGGAAGTACTGAGTCAGGTACCTGTTCCTCCTTCAGGAGCACAAATTGATTTGCTGTTTGGATCTGCTGAGCTTGGATGACCTCCTTGTGACTGACCCTGCCACCCCTCCTTCTCCCCACCATCATCCAGCCACATGGGTCAGTGGCCCTCCAAGAAAGTGGGGCATGGGACGTGTCTGTGGGTACCACGACAGCTGATGTTGCAGCTGCGATATCTTCTCCCTTGCTGTGCCTGGAGCTCCACACATTTCCTACATAAGGGTCACTGTCCCGCTCCTCCAGAGCATAACCATGGAGATGGGCACCCCACAGTCCCTTCAGCTCACTATCTCCCCCCTGTGCATGTGCCCATACTGGCTGCTGTCTCCCTTCACCCAATATCTACTTGGTTTTCAAAATACCATTTATGAGAACTAAATGTGGACAAAGAGCCTTTGCTTATATTGCTTCATCTATCTGGAATGAAATTCCTTGTGATATAAGACAGTTGCGTTCTGCTAAAGTGTTTGCAGATGAATTGAGGATGTTTTTTGAATTACAATTTAATTATAAATGTTTTTTATAATTTTTTTTTGTAACAAAGACATTTCTGGTCTGCTATATTTGTATTATATATGTATGTCTTTTGTATTGTATATGTATGTTTTTTATGTGGGTCGCACCTGTAAAAGGAACTAGTTTTCCAGTGTCCTTACCCGTTAAGCGAATAAACAAACAAACAACTTGACTCCTACCTATAGGCTATGGTGTAATAACACCCTGGTATTAACCTGTCCTCTGCCTGCCGGAAACCCCTTCTGCTACGCCCTAAAACATCCTACCATAGATAAATATATAAATTTACACTGTGTTTACAGACTATACAGTTACCCCAGAGAGGGAATCTCTAGTATCCTTTACACTACCTGCCCAGACACCTATAAACTGTACTACCATATTTCTGTACCAACAGACTTCCCTGCAAACGACCTACTGATATCCTTTAGGCAGAAGCTCCGCTCCTATTCTGTGTAACTCACATTATGAAACACCATGAGATGGGATGCTTGCATCCTGCCTCCCCTAAGCCTGCTTCAGCTCCTCCCCCAATCAGACACCTGTTTCACTGGTTGTAATTAACCACTCTACCCACAAGAGGCTACAAATATTCTCCCAGCTAGGTTCTCCTCCTTAACTAGTAAAAGTTACAGAAATTTAAAGAGTAGCCTCTAAACAATGACCCAAAACACACACTTCTGCTTACTCACTCACACAGTCCCTTTTGGTATTAAAAAAATTAAATTACTTTTTCTGGTTAAGGATAGCGGTCTGCTCTTTCCTCTCTCTCAGCTCACCCTCAGATAATTAAAAAAAATTAAATTAAAAAAACAAACTTTGTCTTTACATGCTTATTACTATACACAACAACCTATAAATAAAAACTGCACTCGATCAGAGACAGCAACAAATAAAACATATGAAAATATGAGACTATTAGGTGAAACAGAAGATACCTATCTGTCCAAAACAACACACACGAAAATATGAGACTATTAGGCGAAAGAGAAGATACCTTTCTGTCCAAACAACAGGACTGTTTTCATAATTTATACTCTAACACACAGCAACACACTACCAGTTTTCAAGTTACTAATTGCACTGCAAAACAGAACAAAAAACTATACTGCAAAACCATGAAGACGGAAACATAAGTGATGAAAAATCCAGGTACTGATTTGCCCAGTAAACTCTATCCAACAGTACTGTAACCTGCTTAGTGAAAAACATCATTCTCTCAAATGAGAGTTTTTGAGAGTACGGAGTTTTCGTTTTACTTCACTAATTACAGCAGCACAGAGTATTTTAATTTGTGGTCATGGCAACATATAGTAAGTGGAGTCTGTCACATTTCCCTCCTATGAAAGCTATGGATATATGGATACATACTCTTACTGATGCTGTATGTTCACAGTGCAAAAAAAATAAACTATTACACAAGCCTTCAATTTTGAAAAAAGAAATGATGTATTTTTTGTTGTATTATTATTATTATCATTTCACCTTATCCATCATCAATCATTAGAAGAGTGTCCATTTCAGCTTTCTTGCAGTGAATGTGTAAATCAACAGTTTGGGGAAATGCATTCTTCATGATTTCAAACAATGTGGTAAGCGCATACCAAACTAAGCTTTCCGAGGTCACTAACATCTCTTTCATGTTCTACTTCACTGGCATACAAGAATGTCAACTAAAAATCATCCCTGCTGCAGGAAGAGGTTGTCAGCACTAGGCTTAAACAGCAGGGTTTGCATTAAAGGGGAATCATCCTTTTCTCTGACACCTATGGCAATTTACATTTTACATCACAAACTGGCTACACAGGGTGAAATTGTAGAGAAGAATGAGGGCGTGCAAGTATTGCTTAGGCTACCAAACAGCAAGTACATGAAGCCTTATTGCCACAGAGAAAATTTCAGTAAGATGTCAGTTTTATTTTTTTAATAATTTTTGGCATCTCTTCCCAAACCAAGACAGACTCGTACAGATACATGGATGTATAGACTCTGACAGCAGAAAAAGACCCAGTGACTTCTCTTTCTTCACCTAATGCCACTGCTGCTCAGGGTATAAACTGAATCTCCTAACCTAGCCTGTGACAGCATAGCATAATAAGGTCTGAGCTGCAAAATTAGATATTTTTTCCATAAAGCCACAATTGGTGGCCTTATGGCTAGAAGCACTAGGAACCTGTGGGAACATAAATCTTTGGGTCTGGCCACTATGCACTATCAAGGTTGCACACACAACTACATCATGTATCTGACACGGCACAGGTTAATCCACCCAATTTCCATAAAAAAAAAAAAACATGGAACGAGCATGGCTGACAACAACTACCAAAAACTTGGGATGTATATTTAGCTAAAAGAAGTTTTTTATTTTTTTTTTTACCAGGAAACGCACACTGAACTGTGACAGCACAATGCCAGATGCATCTTGGGAGGGGGGATTATATTTCATGAAATTTTCATTGCCGGGGGAATGTTAGCCTTAACACTAGTAAAACACCCCTTACACTTATTACATTTCAAAAAGATTACAGTGCTGTTAAAAAATGAAAAGGTTAAAGGAGTAGTCCACCCAGAATTTGCAAAAACATATGTTATGCAGAGTCTTTTGATTTGTATGTAAAGTCCTAGTGTGTCCTTCCCTCTGTCTGCTATTAGGAGTTTTTCTTAAAGGAGAAGTCCACCCAAAACTTGAAAAAAATGTATGTTGTGCAGAGTGTTTTAATTTGTATGTGAAGTTCTAGTGTTTCCTTCCCTCTGACTGGTATTAGGAGTTTTTCCTAAATTAGCCAGCTAGTTTTATACTAGTTTTACGCCCCCTGGGGATCTTCATCCTTGACAGCTTAATTGTATTTCTTGTTCCCACAGTGCATCTTGTCTCATGTGACAGTGATGTAAGAGAGACCCAACATTCTACACACACATGCCAAACAAACTAAATATCTTGGAAGCTTTACAAGCTGCACAAAAATTACCAGCAGCGATTTTTTTCAGGACAGTAAGACCTTTACGATGAGGGTGGACACCAAGCTGAATTCTACAGATTTTAAAATATAGCCATCTCTACTGTTGTGAACTGACTGTAAAGCAATGCTTTCTGCTGGATTTATGGTCTCTGCTACATCACCATCACATGAAACAAGGTGCACTGTAGGACAAAGGAATACAATTGAGCTGTTTAATATGGCGATCTCCAGGGGTCGTAAAACGACCCTAAAGCCAGTAGGCTAATTTAGGAAAAATTCCTAATACCAGTCAGAGGGAAGAAAACACTAGAACTTCACATACAAATTAAAACACTCTGCACAACATATATTTTTTCAAGTTTTGGGTGAACTTCTCCTTTAAATTAGCCTGCTAGTGTTATGGTAGTTTTATGACCCGTGGGGATCTCCATCACAAATAGGTTTATTGCCTTTCTTGCTCCTACAATGCACACTGTCTTATGTGACAGTGATGTAGCCAAGCCCATTGATTTGGCATATGCACTGCTTTAAAATCAGTTCACAACAGCACATCTGTGTAACCGTTTTATCCAGTGAGCATAAATGGAAGCAGTTACAGTTTTGCAGATACCCGAGAGCTAGCTAACTGGGGTTTCTGTAAGAAAACAGCTACTAAATACCTCTAATTCACTGTTTGTGTCTTCTGTGTGTGTCAGGTCTAGCTATCAGTAGTAAGTGTTTTCATTTTAAAATTTAATTTAATCAAACTACACACAATAATAAAAAACACAGAAATTGGCCCAGTCAGATCATCAATGCTATAATTAGTAAAGACTATAGCAGTTTTCTTATAGAAAACCCACTGTTAGCTGTCAAGTATTTGCTCAACTGTAAATGTAGATATCAGCATTCTATTGGGTAGAATTGGCATTTAGTGCTGATTTTGCTCTGTGACATTTTCATTTTTTTTTGGTTACAAATGTGAAGTATCTTTTTAACTCATTTGCTCCCAGTGACCATTGTGGGTCGGATCCAGCAAGGGATGGTTCCGACATCATATGACATCTATGGGAACAAAGGAGTTAATAAAGTATAAAAAATACGTATGTGTGAGTTATTTAATTAGTTTGGTGAATATTTGTTTTATTATTTGAAAAAGTGTGATACACTAAATGTGTATGTAACAACTAGGTGGCACTGTCCCAAGGGCTACTACTGCTGCCTGCTTGGCTAGTAGCAGGTTAAGGGGCCCAAGTTCTGAAACAGGTGCCTCCACCCAGAGGTCAGGGTTGGTAGTGGTCAAGCTAACCTGGGCACAGCCCTCCGTAACACTGTAACCCCCCTCTTTCCTTACTAGTGGCCGGAACAATACACAATAATCACTTTCACAATATCCCTGATACACCACACAAGTACCCAAACTGTTTGCACTTACCACCAGAGCTTTCCTCAGGCCCCACCCTGGGGACCCCCTGTAAAACAAGGTTATACAGCAAATAACAGTAGTACAGTACTCTTGCACAAACTGGAACCACAGTCAGGGTAAATGCAAAAAAGAGTTAGATCTGATTTATTTAAGGGGCTTGAACAAGGGAGAGGCGTAATCAGGTTAATTTGCTTAAATGCTCTATCAATCAAACAGTTATGCATGCACTTCGGGGTCCATAAACAGTCACACACTCTGGGTACCCAGATAGAGAATGGTGGGCTAGCCAGGAATGTTGCAGCTGGTTGGGGCCCTGTGATGGAATAAAACAACATGCACAACACAAACTATTTGTAATCCGGAGCCGGAGGGCTCTGTTCGTGAAAAGAAAACAAAGAGACAATAAGATGACACACTTTTAGATTAGGCTGTTGTTGCAGGGAACTACCCTGATGATTACTCATGATACCCAAGACTGGACACAGGCTGGATGAAAATCGAGATAGCAGGTGGTTAATCTGGAGTGCCAGGAGAAGCAGGGTCCACACGAGTGGCTGAGGCATCGTTCCTATTCAAGCGTGGAGCAGGGGGCTGATCCCCAGGCAGGTCTCTCGTTGGTGGCTTTCTCTGTGCAGCGGGGTAGTCTGGCAGGGCCAGCGTGGCATGGCCAAGGCCGAATGCAGATGAACGCAGATTCAGTCCAATTAGGCTGGATAAAGCTTTCAGCAAGCAGAACACAGTTCACACAGTGGGGAACCAAATCACGACTCACTTTCAATACATAGCACATTTACAGTGCCTTCAGAAAGTAATCACCCCCCCTTGGATTTTGTCACATTTTGTGATGTTGCAAACTCAAATTAAAATACATTTATATGGGTTTTTTTGTCACGTATCTACACAAATTACTCTATAATGTCAAAGTGGAATGAAACTTCTCAAATTTTTTGTACATGTAATTTAAAATAAAAACCTGAAATGTCTTGATTTGATAAGTATTCACCCCCTTTGCTATGACACTCCAAATTGAGTTCAGGTGCATCCAATTTCCTTGTGAGATCACTCTAAAACTTAAATGGAGTCCACCTGTGGTCAGTTCAAATGGTTGACATGATTTCAGAGGAAAGACACCTGTCTATATAAGGTCCCACTGTTGACAGTGCATGTCAGAGCAGAAACTCTACCATGAAAACTAAGGAGCTGTCCGTAGAACTCTGTGATAGAATTGTGAGGCGGCATAGATCTGGGGAGGGGTATAGAAACATTTCTAGGGTGTTGAAAGTTCCCAGGAGCACAGTCAAGTCCATCATTAGGAAATGGAAAGATTACAGAACCACCCAGACTCTTCCTAGACCAGGCCGTCCTCCCAAACTGAGCAACCGGGGCAAGAAGAACCTTGGTCAGAGAAGTGACCAAGAACCCAATGACCACCCTGACAGAACTACAGAGTTCCATGGCTGAGATGGGAGAACCTGCCCAGAGGACAACAATCTCTGCAGAACTTCACAGATGTAGCCTCTATGGGAGAGTGGCTAGACGGAAGCCACTCCTGAGACAAGGCCACATAACAGCAAGTCTGAAGTTTGCAAGAAGGCACGTGGCAGACTCTGAGACCATGTGGCAAAAGATTCTCTGGTCTGATGAAACGAAAATTGAACTCTTTGGCCTGAACGCAAAGCACTATGCCTGGTGCAAACCGAACACAGCTCATCACCCGTGTAACACCATCCCTACCATGAAGCATGGTGGTGGCAGCATCATGTTATGGGGATGCTTTTCAGCGGCAGGGACTGGGGCACTTGTCAGGATAGAGGGAACAATGAATGGAGCCAAATACAGGCACATCCTTGAGGAGAACCTGCATCAGTCTGCAATAGACCTTGGACTGGGGCGAAGATTTACGTTCCAACAGGACAACGACCCCAAGCATACAGCCAAAGCAACACTGGAGTGGCTTCAGAACAAGAAGGTGAATGTCCTTGAGGGGCCCAGCCAAAGCCCAGACTTGAATCAGATTGAGAATCTGTGGAAAGACTTAAAGATTGCGGTTCACCGACGCTCCCCATCCAACTTGACAGAGCTTGAGCAAATCTGCAAGGAAGAATGAGCGAATATCCCCAAATCCAGATGTGCAAAGCTGATACAGACGTACCCAAGAAGACTCAAAGCTGTAATTGCTGCCAAAGGCGCTTCTACAAAGTATTGACTCAAGGGATGAATACTTAAGTAAACAAGATATTTCAGTTTTAATGTTTCATAAATTTTTGTTACACAATAAAAATAATTTTGCCCCTTTAAATCGTTGAGTATGCTGTGTGAATCGGGGATCATTTCAATGCATTAAAAATTCTGGTAGTAACACAACAAAATGTGACAAAATCCAAGGGGGATGAATACTTTCTGAAGGCAATGAACATGTAAAGGATTCTACGGTACCAGCAAGCAGAACACAGTTCACACAGTGGGGAACCAAATCACGATCCACTTTCAATGCACAGCACATTTACATGTCAGGAAATTCTACTGTACCAGGCAAACCGCTCTCTGGTCACGATCGCAAAGTCTCTGCACAAACTGGGGATTCAAAAGCAGCTAGAAATCCTAACAGGCCGATCGCATTCAGCAAATCTTCGGTCTTCTTCACGTTAAAGCCTGGTCACAGTCCAGTGGCTTAAATAGTCCTCATAACTCGGATTCAGTCCAAATAAACTCTATTTTCCCTCTCACGGACAGCAGGCAGACAGGCAGGCCAAAACTCAGCCCTTTTACAGTTCTCCCATGCAAAACTACACAGAACTGCTGCTCAAAATCACTTGAGCTGTTACTTCTTCACTTCTCAGCTTAAAACTGAAACTAACTGCAGCAGCCTGGGAAATTCCCCAAGATCCAAAAGGTTCGGTTGGCTGATCCTCTTGTCAGTCACAACAAAGGCTCCCCCTTCAGGTGCAAAAAGGTGCAAAAAGCCCAAAGCTACAATTCCTACAGATTTTGACTCCAGAGAGCTCCTGTAGTGCGGCTCCATTTTAGGTCCCACCAGTACTGATTGATCCAATTCACAGTCCAGGACCAAGATAGTAGAGATAAACAAAACAGTCCTTGCTGCAAAGAAGGCAAGTTAGAAAAACTACATTATCATTCTAAATGATTTTCAGCAAATAGTTACATCTTTCAACAGAGCTCCCTCTCAGATTACTTATGACTGCAATAAAGGCAGCTCTTAAAGAGACAGTACACAGAGGTTATACAGGCACTCTCTGGCAATCGCATTTAAAATGCTAAAACGCAGGACACTAGCCTGGCAGTCAGCATTTAGGCAAGCTCGAAGAAGACTTTTCAGGAACCCCCATTTGTAGGGGGGGTTACACCCTTCCCTGCCTGGAGAAAACTTGGCGTCTGCGGCAAGTCTGTACCATCATGCATCAGTTCACATAAACTTATTACTTTACTATACATATTCACTACACTTCATGATACTATATCCATTCAGACAATACACTGTGCATATTTCACACAGGTAAATTGAACATTACTATACTGAATCAGGTAATAACTTCTTGTACCTTAAACAATGCAAGAGGGGGCCCTTTCCTATCAGCTAACTTGGGGCAAGAGGGGGCAGGGGCACCATGGTAAGAGAGAAAGACAAGTAACCTGGAATTAGCTGTCAAGCTCAATTTGGGCAGTGAGTCTGGTGAGACATAAACACCTTTGTGTGCCACATTGAGAGGCAAATCCACTGGCCTCCCGGGAGAATCATAACTACGGCATACTACTGGCTTGACAGCTCAGCCAGTCTTTCTGAGGGGGACAACTACAGTCTCTGTACTCTCAGCACAGGTCTGGGGACTCTCATCACTTGTGAGGGGTGCCTCTGCCTGGTGGGAACGTCCAAACTTGGGGCACTGTCGGCTCATTGCTCTGTAGGCTCTGTTTCTACAACACTTGACTCATTTTGCAAAGGCTCAGGCACAATCAAGCTTTGAGGCACTGAAGAGGGTGGTCAGCACTCTCATAGTATTCTTCAAGTTCTGGTATGTCACCAGAAAGACTCAAACCCTCAGCCCCTTCTTCAGGCAAATCATACATTTCCACAATACACAGACACTCAACATCTTCAGACATGATACTTTGCACTTCACTTTCTGGGAGCACTGGCTCCAAGGATGAAGCTGGGGGGGGGGAGTAAGGCAGTCCAGAAGTCCCAGCTTCATCCCCACAATTTATCAAGGGGTTACCTCGAAACAGCTGACTCAGTTCATAAGAGGGGTAATAGGCATGGTCGTATTCACTTTCGTCAGAAGTGGACTGACAGTCACTACCACTCTGGGCCTGCTGCGGAGGAAACCTTAAATCTGTGACCACTGGGGTAGGTTGACCCTGTCTCTTTCTTGCAGCAGCATGAGTGACTGGCCCAGGGGGCTCAATTTCTGGGGGTTCAGCCTCAATCATGACTTGGCTGATAGGTAGCAAGTGGTTACGGTGCATGGTCTTGACTGCTTTGGAGTTGTTCTCTGGGCGCACCTTGTACACAGGTAAATCATCCAACTTTCCAACTACTACATGGGGAAGATGGTACCACTGATCAGCAATTTTGTGTTTACCATGCAGTCCCAAATTGTGTAACACACGGTCTCCAGGTCGAAGCTCTTGAGCCTTTACTTTTTTATCATGCCTCTCTTTGTTGGCTAGATTTCTCTTGGTGGCCATCGTCTGGGCCAGTTGATAGGCATGGTTCAGTTAAGCTTTCAGCTTTTGTACATATTGCAAATAGTTTTCGGCTCAGACCCCATCTGCACAGACCCCAAAACGGACATCAACTGGCAACTAGGCCTCTCTCACGAACAAGAAACAGTAGGGGGAGAACCAAGTAGCATCATTTTTCGTACAATTGTATGCGTGTACTAAGGTGCTAATCTGCTGGCTCCATTTATGCTCGTCTTTTGGGTGGACGGTGCCCAGCATGTCTAGAAGGCTGCGGTTAAAATGTTCTGGTTAAGGGTCTCCCTGCGGGTGATCGGGGGTGGTTTTTGACTTTCGCACCCCACATAGAAAGAGCATTTCTTTGATTAGCCGACTCTCAAAATCTCTGCCTTGATCAGAATGAATCCGCTGGGGGGCACCATAGTGGACAAAGAAATGTTCCACTAGCACTTTGGCCACAGTAGATGTCTTTTGATCTTTGGTGGGAAAAGCTTGTGCATACCGTGTGAAATGATCCCTAACCACTAACACATTGCCAATGTTCCGCTGATCAGGTTCTAAACACAAGAAGTCTATGCAGACTAGTTCCATAGGGGCGCTGGTAGTAATATTAACGAGGGGGCAGCCCTCTGAGGCAGGGCTTTTCTTTGCAGGCAGCGACTACAAGTTTTTTCATGGTGCTCAACATCAGCCGCCATTCATTTTGGACCAGTAGAAGCGAGATCATACCAGGTCAAGAGTTCTGTCAATACTGAGGTGCCCCATGTGATTGTGGAGGGACCTCAGTACCAAATCTTTAAAGACCATGGGCAGGACCAATTGTTGCTTGTCTACTTTGCCACTATGACTGTCTCTTTATATACAACAACTGATTCAGTAACTTCAATCTGGGGCCTTCTTTAAACAATAAAGCAGTTCGCAAGTCAATAGAATGTAACTTAGACACATCTTTCCCTGGACACAGGGCATCAAGTTCTGGCTGAATCATAGGATCTTGGGATTGAGCCCACTAAATCCTGTCATTGTCAAATTGAGGTAGTGCACTAATATCTAGAGCAGAGAAGTGGCAATAAGCAGCTGGTATGCAGATGTCAGAAGGGCCCAAGCAATTTAATTAACAGTCCACTGTGTCCACAGACATCTGTTCATCTCTATCAAACTTTTGGCACAATGCTCGAATGTCAGGTTCAGTCAGCCTGACCCAATCACTCTTGGAAGTGGGCTTTCGTGATAGGGCATCAGCATCAATATGGTTCAGGCCCGGTCTGTATTTGACAGCATAATCATAGGTTGATAATGCAGAAAGCCACCGATACCCAGTGGCATCTATCTTAGCTGAAGTCTGTACATAGGTCAACAATTATTGTCAGTCTTCACCAATATCTTTGCCCCATAAAGGTATTCATGAAACTGGTCAATGATAGCCCATTTTAGTGCAAGGAACTCCAACTTATGCACAGAGTAGTTTCATTCGGATGGGGTCAAGCTCCTACTGATGAAAGCTACTGGTCTCAGGCCATCCTCATGGTCTTGATACAGCACCACTCCTAGACCCTGCAGACTAGTGTCCATATGCAGCACATAGAGTTTGGTGGGGTCAGCATAGGCAAGGATGGGGGCGTGGGTGAGATGGTGTATGACCTCATGGAAGACTGCTTCACAGTTGGGCGTCCAGTGGGGCCCGAAGAGTTCACCTGGGCGGAAGTATACTTTTTCTGGTTCTGTAATGCCCCCTTTTTTGTATTTACGATTGGAAGGAGGGTAATCCTGGGTAAGGTTCAAGAGTGGGTGAATCACCTTGGAATAGTCTTTTATGAACCTACGGTTGTAGCCACAGAACCCCAGGAAACATTGTAGTTCTTTCAGATTATGGGGTTGGAACCAAGCAGTCAGTGCTTCAACCTTACTGGGATCAGTCTCTATCCCTTTTGTCGATACTATGTGCCCCACATACTTTAAGGAGGTTTGGAAAAAATGGCACTAGTCAATGGACAGCTTGAGGCCGAAATCTTCCAGTCGCTCTAGGACTTTAAACAGTTGGTTCTCATGCTCCTCTAAGGTGCTCCCAAACACAGTGACATTGTCCAAGTACACCAGGCATTCTAGCAAATTCATATCTCGCACCACACGTTCCATCAGTCACTGAAAGGTGGCTGGGGTGCCCAATATTCCCTGTGGCTTCCTCAGAAACTCGTAGAACCCCAATGGACAGATGAAGACTGCTTTCTCATGGTCTACCTGGGCCATCCGGATCTGGTAGTATCCGCTGTGAAGATCCAACACTAAGAACCATTTGCTCCCATTCAAGCAGTCCAGGACATCTTGTATACGAGGCATAGTGTATTGGTCTGGAATGGTCCGCACGTTCAGGGTTTTATAATCAACACACATCCTCACAGACCCATTCTTTTTATACACAACCACAAGGGGAGAGGCGTATGGGCTCTTGGATTCTTGTATCACGACAGCAGCATGCATTTCCTGCAGGTGTCTTCTCACATCATCTATGTCTGCTGGGGCTAGGCGTCAGGACTTCTCTCGAAATGGCCGTTCATCGTGCAGGCATGTGTGATGCTCCACACCCTGGAAACATCCAACATCTAATTCCTTCAATGAAAACAGTTGCTCTCTGGGCAAGTCTCTTGCTAATTCTAGCCTTCCATTCAGCTGGCAACGGGGAGTCCCCAAGGTCAAACAAGTCTGGGGTCACTCTCTCCTTCTCACCTGGGTGCTTGTTGCTGGGCAATACTGCAGTGTCTGCACAGTGTACTGTAGCTACGGTGCACCCTCTGTTCACCCGGATCTCCCAATCTGACACATTGTAAATCTGGACCATCACTCGTCATACATAGCTAATGGGCACGAGCAGGCAAGATGCTGGGCTTGACCAATAATCCTTCTGGCAATTTTCCATCGCCTGTCGCATCCAACATCAGTATTTTGTTTTTGACATCTTTCCAGAGGCAGACCTCCCCTTGAATGGTACACTGGGCGTTAGGGGACAGTACCATTGAATCGGGATCCTTCTTCCATACGATCCCCACCAGTTCATCCTGTTCTACTTCCTCGGGTTTCTGTTGGAAATCATAGGCCCTCTTGATCAAAGCTGGAATTCTCAGGGCCCTCCCAGTCCGTCGCCCTTGTTTCTCGTTACAGAGTTGTGCCAGTCTCCCAAATATATGGGCGTTTGTCCCAATTAACAGGGGGACCCCATCATACAGTCCAGTGGGGGGGCACACTAGGGCCAATGTCTCTACTCACTCCCCTACACCCGTTACAGTTGCAGGAAAAGACAACCAGAGGCGGACATACCCAAGGTAGGGATAAAACTTGTCGCTCAGGCCCCACACATGTAGACCCTCCAGGGATTGTAAAGGCACATCAGATAAGTGTTTGTCATACCAGTCCTGGAATACAATGGTCACTTGAGACCCCTTGTCAAGCACAGCCCAAGGATGAATACCTACTGGGACTACTGTGCCCTTTCGGGGCTGTTTCCTCTCAAACAAACTGCATTCTGCAGTTTGATAAGCAGACTAAGGAGAAGCTGCCCGACGCCCAACCTCCAAGCAAGGGGACTACTGTGCCCTTTTGGAGCTGTTTCCTCTCAAACAAACTGCATTCTGCAGTTTGGTAAGCAGACTAAGGAGAAGCTGCCCGACGCTCACCCACCAAGCAAGGTATGGGCTGGAACTCTGAATTTTGACATCTACCCCGGAGGAATCTCACTTGCCCCTGTTTGCCAGTGTTTCTCACACTATGTGCAGCAATCCAGAAGTCTCCTAGGAACTGCTGCCAAGAAATGAATGCTAGGACTGACCTCTGCTTGACATGTTCTTGATTTCTCACTTTAAGTATTGTTTAGTCTGATGTAGAGATTTCTTAAGAGTTGGTTTAAGTTTGAGAGAGGTTACTAAGGCAGTGTGATTTTGCTATCTGCCCTGAGCCCTGTGCCCGTTCTCTTAGAGCTGTAAGTCTGTGGGTTGCACCCTTGACCTCTGTGTCCCACTGTGGCTGCTGCAGTCCACCCCCCCCAACAAAACTTGCTTCAGAATCTCCCTGCCTGTTTTTTTTTACTTTTCCATTAGCAGATTATATCTTTTAGCCACTAGAGGGCCCAGTTATAAGCACATTTACCCAATTCAACACACTACAGTTCCTGTCTCATCTCACTTGTTGTGTGGTCAGTCTATTCATCAGTCTTTGCCCCCTCCCTCTTCTACTGATTGATACTGATTTTTCCCATTTGCAGCTTATACTCTTCACCCACTAGAGGCGTTTTCCCCAACCATGCCAAAGCTGCTCTACATATCCTCACTCTCTACTACTCCTGGACACTCTTCCTTTACTGCTGAGCTGCTATGGGTTCCTACACTCCATTACTAAGTTTGCACTCCTTCACCCTCTTGGTACGGACCTCACACCAACTGGAGCACCTTTCCTCCACACTAGGCACCTCATCCCCAGACTACCACACAGTGACTCACCCCCCCAACCTCGACACACCCGTGACACCCCAACACCCCCACCCTGCCAACACCCCCACTCCCTCCGCCCTCCAATGCCCGACCTGGACCCAGCTCTCACCTGCCATTCCCAACCTTCGCACTTTATCTATCCCATGCCCCCTAATTGTAAAGTCCTTAGCTGGGTGTCGACCCTAGGGTCTCCATCGCCACTAGCCACTAACCAGAATAATTACACTGCTATTATTATTATCTGGTAATGTACACCCAAACACAGGACCTATGGCTTCCAGCCTTTCTAAATCCTGTACTGCAACTGGCCTCCGCTTTGCATCCTTAAACATTTGCAGTCTCCTAAAGAAATCTGCTGCCCTCCAGTGCCGGGTCGTTCAACATCAACCTGACATAACTGCACTGGTAGAGACTTGGCTCTCCAAATCCACCCCTGACTCCACTATCACCCTCCCTGGATATACCATCTACAGGGAAGACCAAGTAGGCAAACGCGGTGGTGGTTGCGCACTACTCGTACGGAATTCCCTTATAGGTCAGGCACTCCCAACTCCTAAACTTGATTATGGAGCACAAGCCCTCACCTTAAAAATCACACCTGACCCCGCCCAAGGCCCTTTCTTCCTCACAATCTCCGTCGTACCCCGAGGAATCAAAACCAAGCAGTCCAGTCCCTCATTGACTAACTCACATCTCTCCCTCACAAAGTGGAGCAAGCCATCCTAGGTGATCTCAATGTTAACTGGCTTGCCTCCACTGCCTCCAATATAAGGGACTCCTTTGCTGCCCTGGATATGTCCCAGTCAGTCACCCAGCCCACCAGATTCAACCACTCTACTAGCACCAGCACTCACCTTGATGTTGTTATATCTAACCGTCCCTACAAAATACAGGATGTCACTGTCCTCCCTGACTCTCTTGGTGATCACTCCCAAGTCCTCTGTCTCTAGTCATCCTCCACTCTGAAGCCAGTGTGCCAGGCCGCTCTACACCACCATTTATGCACCGGCTGCCTCAAAAAATTAAAACAATAAATAGCCCAGCTAGACTTCTCCCCTATACAGCACGTCCCTGATATTGACTCAGCTTTTGACTACGTCACAAATGCCTTTTGTAAGGCTTGTGACCTTTTTGCGCCCCTCACCAGGATCCACTCCAAAAAATGCAATGCCTCATGGATCACACCACCCCTCCTCCAGAGACTCAAAAACAGAGATAATCTTTGGCATATTGCTGTAGAATCTGGAAAGGCGTCTGATAGACAGGACTGTAACGCAGAATGCAATAAGTGCACTTGTGCCATTAGGCAGGCCAAGGCAGAGCACTACCAGATCACCCTTGCTTCCACTTGGGGTTCAGCCCGGACCTTCTGTCATAATATGAAAGAGCTAAATGGGAAGTCCTGCTCCCCATCTCAGCTCTCCATCAATGGCACCCCCACCACAGATCCACTCCTCATAGCCAATTGCCTTAACACTGCCTTCTCTGACCTAAGTTCGGTCCTACCCAGCAGCTTCTTTGACCCATCCCACCTCTCTCTCCCTCCGGTCCTGCATCGCCCACCATTCTACCTGTGCACCCTATCCCCCCAAGAAGCCAGGCCGCACCTGCTAAAAGCCTTAAGCAGCAATAACCCCAACAGTGACCCCCTCGACTCTAGGATCCTCCGTATGGTCTTGGACGAAGTCCTAGTCCTCCTGACTGACCTTCTAAACTGGTCTTTATGCCTGGGTCAGTTCCCAAGTGCTTGGAAAACTGCTGAAATCACACCCATAGAGAAGAGTGGGGACCAGTCCACCCCCAACAATTACCGGCCCATCTCCATCCTCCCCCCACTCTCTAAAGCCCTTGAAAAAGTGGTGTTGATCCAGCTCTCTGAATACCTAACCTAGTACGACATTATGTGCCCAAAGCAGCATGGTTTCCTCCCAGGACACAGTACAACCACAGCTGTCCTGGAATTCTCCCAACACCTGCATGCTGCTCTCGACTCTGGGCAGCCTTGCAGGAGCAGTGTTCATTGACCTCTACAGGGCCTTTGACACTGTCTGTCATCCCCTTCTACTCGACTCTCTCTCCACCAACTTGGCTTCTCTGGCGGTCCCATTTCCTGGTTCTCTAGCTACCTCTCTGCTAGATCCCAGTGTGTCGAGATCAGCGGCTCCCTCTCCAGCAATCTTCCTGTTTGCTCCGGGGTCCCTCAGTCCTCATTGCTTCACATCCCAATCCCACCTCCCTTCAATTATCCCTCCAGCAAGCTTACAACCAAGCCGAAAGGTGGTTAGGCGACTGCAGACTGGTCATTAACCTAAAGAAAACCAAATCAATGCTCTTCTCCCACCACCAAAATACAGCTAAAAATACCCCCCTCTTGATTATCCCCAGCACTCTGCACCCACTAGAAAAAGTGACCACATACAAGTACCTAGGCATCACGTTCAATACTGACCTCTCCTTCCACACCCACATTAAACCTGTCAGCCACCATGAATTCTCGGATTGGCCTGCTATACCAGCACAGGGACTGCCTGCCTCAGGTTGCCCTTAGGCTGGCCATCACCTCCTCCATCTTGTCCCTCGTGGACTATGGCTTGCCCATCTACACCGCAGTTGACAAAACTGCCCTTTCCAAAATTCAACTCTCCACCAGTGCCCCCAGCAACACTCACACCTGCCTTCTCTATACTACCACCAATCTGCTCAACTTTGAGGAGCGATTGCTCTACCAGACCTGCCTTCTCACTAAGAAATCACTGCTAGGACTCTCCCCCCAGGGGTCTCCACCTCCCTACAGCAGTCATCATCGTCTGTCACCACCTGTAGCTCTGTTAAGGCCACTTTCAAGGTGCCCAGAACCAAGACCTCTCTTGCCCAGAGATCCTTCCTCACTGAGCCCCCACCTGGTTCAACTCCCTCCCTAGCTGCATCTCCAACTTGCCAAAAATTGGCTCCTTCAAAACAGCCCTTTAGAACCATATCTTTAATACCCGTTGTTGTAGGTGAAACTAACCCCCTGTTGTAACCTGTGGTAACCACCCGCCTTGCCCACTGGCTCGACAACGTCCAGTGGACAGCCTCTCCCTTCCCCAAATCCACTCCATCCCTACTAGGTCCAAACAGGGATGTAACCCACTGTCTTCTAATAACTGTCTTGATGTCTGCCCCCCTCTGCAACAAGATGCCTTTGTAAATGAGTCTCTGATTCAAACGTTGTAAACCCAATTTGTGTTGAAAGAATGAATTAATTCACAGTCACCATAGTCTCCAATGAAGGGCCCACTATTTTGGACCAGTCTGGAGAGGCAGTAGCAGAGGCCGGGACAGACAATTTAGCCACAAAGAAATTTGAGTTAGGATTTCTCAAACCCTCACTGTGGTCATTTCGGGCACCCCCTGACCACTGATTTGCTTTTCGGAGCGCCCCTTGGAGTCTGTTTACTACTCTTTCTAAGTCTTTCTGAGATCGGTATTCTCTTTTCATATGGCCATCCTTTTCACAGTTGTGACAAATGACAGACTCCTGAGTCATCCTGGGAGAGAACATCGTATGAGGAACTGAAGCAGGAGTAAGAGATCGGGGTCTAGTATCTGCTTGCAGCGGTGAGAGTGGTGCAACGTGTCTTAACAGTTCCTTTAGAGTGGCAGTCAATCCAGCAATCTCAGCCTTGGAGCCACCCCCATGGCAGTCACATCCTGAAAGGGACCAGAATCTTGTTCTATGGAGGAAACCCTTGCAGAGGCACCCGTCTTCAACTCTTGGACTTCCTTTAGTAGCTCGTCTTTCCAATGCTGGACCCAGGGCGGGAAGTCCTTTGCATTCTCAGAGTGCTCGTTAAGTGCCGACTTTTAATCCTGAGCCTCACTTGGCTGCTCACTCTCAGTTACTTGCACAGCAGCAGCAGAAATGGGTGCAATTTCCCCACAGGGTCGCCTTTGCTCAAGCCCCCAAATTTCTTTCATTAGCTCGTCATAGGAGGGGGGGCGATTCCAGTCGGGTGGCAAGGCACAACTGAAGCAGTAACAATTCTGAAAACGTAGCAGACTTAAGGATCTGGTCCAGCCTAGTTTGATCTAATTCATTTGACAGCAAACTACCCTTTCTGAGGCACTCTTGTAGCAGCTTTTAAAGCCGAGGTACATACACAGTCAATGGCTCCCCTGGGTACTGCTGAGCGTTTCTTACTCACCACCACAGATCCTCATCTGAATCCGGGCTCCCATATACATTTTCCAATGCATCAAGATAGTTCTGTGCAGTTGCTCTGGGGTTATTGGCATGCTTGGCACGGATGGTAGCCAGGGCAGGACCTCGGAGACTCTCACTCAACCTCTTTCGTTTCTCTGCTTCTGAGCATTGCTATACAAGTACAAGAGGGGCAACACAGTCTATCCAGGTCTCCCAGACATCCTCCCCTGGGGGGTTGGGAGGGTGCTCGAGAAGATTCTCAGCCTTTGGTAGGAGTCGTGACTAATGGCAAGTACAGATATAGGGGCCAGCACAGGCATGGGCACAGAAGGTGGGGCAGTAACAGGTGCTGGAGTGGGAGAGGGTGTTGAGGAAGGAACACCCCCAGGTGGCAGGAATAGTTTCTTAAAGTCCTCTACAGTTTTCCCTTCCTCCAGCAACAACTTAGCAAATTTCTCCTCAAAAGTCTCACATAATGGTGGAAGCTCATCCTCCCCAAGGTCTTTACTGTCTTTTGCTATTACTCTCCAGGCAGCTGGACCCCCTTCTTGGGCAATAGTCTGTAGCACTTTAGAGCTGTCCATGAGGTCACTATATTCTACCAAGGCTATGAAAGTTTGGGCGATCAAATTAGCCTGTCGACCCACCACCACAGGGTTTTTTAAACATTCAACTTTGGAGAGTGCTCCCTCTACAGTGTGTGTCTTTACTGGTACCCAGGGGAATATCCAGTATAAGTAGAGCATTTTGGGGGCCGATCTCCTGCCCAGTACACCAACCCACCAACTGGTGTACACCCATTTCTACTGGGGTAGCCACTAATCTTTAACAATAATTCATAAATTTTGGCCACTAGAAGGCACAAAATCCCAGCGGTGAACCTCCAAAATGTAACCCCTAGGTGGCACTATCCCAAGGACTACTACCCCTGCCTACTTGGCTAGTAGCAGGATAAGGGGCATGAGTTCTGAAACGGGTGCCTCCACCCGGAGGTCAGGGTTGGCAGTGGTCAAGCTAACCTGGGCACAGCTCTCTGGGACACTGTAACCCCCCTCTTTCCTTACTAGTGGCCGGAACAATACACAATAATCACTTTCCCAATACCCGTACACCACAAGTACCCACACTGTTTGCACTTACCGCCAGGGCTTTCCTCTGGCTCGGCCCTGGAGACCCCCTGTAAAACAAGGTTATACACAGCAAATAACAACAGTACAGTACTCTTGCACAAACTGGAACCACAGTCAGGATAAATGCGAAAAAGAGTTAGATCTGATTTATTTAAGGGGCTTGAACAAGGGAGGGGTGTAATCAGGTTAATTTGCTTAAAGGCTCTATCAATCAAACAGTTACGCATGCACCTCAGGGTCCATAAACAGTCACACACTCTGGGTACCCAGATGGAGAATGGTGGGCTAGCCAGTAACGCTATAGCTGGTTGGGGCCCTGTGATGGAAGAAAACAACAAGCACAACACGACCTATTTGTAATCCGGAGCTGGAGGGCTCAGTTCATGAAAATAAAACAACAAGACAATCAGATGACACACTTTTAGATTAGGCTGTTGTTGCAGGGAGCTACCCTGATGATTACTCATGATACCCAAGACTGGACACAGGCTGGACGAAAATTGAGACAGCAGGTGGTTACTCTGGAGTGCCAGGAGAAGCAGGGCCCACACAATTCACCGAGGCGTTGTTCCTGTTCAAGCGTGGAGCAGGGGGCTGATCCCCAGGCAGGTCTCTCATCGGTGGCTTTCTCTGTGCAGAGGGGTAGTCTGGTAGGGCCAGCGTGGCATGGCCAAGGCCAAATGGAGATGAACGCGGATTCAGTCCAATTAGGCTGGATAATGCTTCTAGTAAGCAGATCACAGTTCACACAGTGGGGAACCAAATCACGACCCACTTTAAATACACAGCACATTTACATGTAAAGGATTCTGCGGTAACAGCAAGCAGAACACAGTTCACACAGTGGGGAACCAAATCACGCCCCACTTTCAATGCACAGCACAGTTACATGTCAGGAAATTCTACTGTACCAAGCAAACCACTCTCCGGTCACAATCGCAAAGTCTCTGCACAAACCGAGGATTCAAAAGCAGCTGGAAATCCTGAGAGGCCAATCGCATTCAGCAAATCTTCGTTCTTCTTCAGGTTAAAGCCTGGTCACAGTCCAGTGGCTTAAATAGTCCTCATAACTTGGATTCAGTCCGAATAAACTCTATTTTCCCTCTCAGGGACAGCAGGCAGACAGGCAAGCCAAAACTCAGCCCTTTCACAGTTCTCCCATGCAAAACTACACAGAACTGCTGCTCAAAATCACTTCAGCTGTTACGTCTTCAATTCTCAGCTCAAAACTGAAACTAGCTGCAGCAGCCTGGGAAATTCCCCAATATCCAAAAGGTTCGGTTGGCTGATCCTCCTGTCAGTCACAACAGAGGCTCCCTGTTCAGGTGTAAAAAGGGGCAAAAAGCCCAAAACTACAATTCCTAAATATTTTGACTCCAGAAAGCTCCTGTAGTCCGGCTTCATTTTAGGTCCCACCAGTACTGATTGGTCCAATTCGCAGTCTAGGACCAAGATAGTGGAGATAAACAAAACAGTCCTTGCTGCAAAGAAGGCAGGTTAGACAAACTACATTATCATTATCACTCTAAATGATTTTCAGCAAATAGTTGCATCTTTTAACAGAACTCCCTCTCAGATTATTTATGACTGCAATCCAGGCAGCTCTTAAAGAGACAGTACACAGAGGCTATACAGACACTCTCTGGCAATCACATTTAAACTGCTAAAACGCAGGAGACCAGCCTGGCAGTGAGCATTTAGTCAAGCTCGAGGAAGACTTTTCAGGAACCCCCATTTGTAGGGGGGTTACATGTAGTGCAGTGAACCACTGTAAAATGGAATCAAATCTGTAGCTGAAATAGTCACTGTCATCCTATTGCTTTCATGCCATATCACACACAGGTGAAAAACTGACTTTAAAGTATTTTGCAGTTTCTAGGCTACAGATTCATATCATATACTTCGTTTGTAAAAAAAAAAAAAAAAATGAAAATCATGTCTCAGAGCAAAATCAGCACTAACTGCCAGTTTGTTTTTTAACTTTTTATTTGTAGCATTTAGTATATAAGCATACAGAATACTTCGATACTGAATGGGTATACAGATTTACAAAGAAATCAGCAATACATTACTTAGGAGAGAGAGACTATCCATTCTATTGGTACAGCATTAGGGGTTATCACCCATCAATTTAAAAAAGCAATCATATCCATTTCAGGAGTTATAATGCAGCCAAT
Source organism: Neoceratodus forsteri (assembly GCA_016271365.2). Lineage (NCBI taxonomy): Eukaryota > Metazoa > Chordata > Ceratodontiformes > Ceratodontidae > Neoceratodus > Neoceratodus forsteri. Next base: position 675,380,391 of record CM057454.1, on the reverse strand, counting down.
GGCCAAACTGTATATAAGAGAAATAATTAAACCAACATGAAAAAAACTACCTGAAAGAGATCTATTTATAGTTGTTAACAACCTTAGTATAGAAGAGAAGTCTCCAATCCAGAGCTCCCCTTAAAATTTAATGAGGGTATATGGTGCTACCTACAGCGTTCTGGGAAATTTGCCCCCTAATAATTTCCAACAGGAAAATATAGCTGGTGCCCAGAAGAGGAAGATTTCATTCGTACCAAGACCAGCTTGTGCCCAAGTAAGGTGTATTAATTGACACCGCGTTTTAAAAGGTTTACATTTTAGGGCTCCCAAGAACAACTGTATTGCAGCAAAAACTATGCTGACATAGGGTAAAATGCACCTCGTACCCCACCTTGTGTCCAATGAAGAACATTGCACTATATTTCAGCATTTAAATTTTAGCACAATTTAACAAGATTGCCATTTCTTTGCCTTCAATTGGAAACATTCTATAAAGCAATCACTTTACCAGCTAATCTCCATAAAGAGGAGAATCTAACATAACGCCAGAAGGCATTAACTTTTCATAATGTCCCAAACTCTAGAGGTGATATAATTATAACCCGTGTCATTCAAGACTTAAACAAAATAAGTGACTCATTTCAGACCCCTTCAGATTCTTCTTCCTCTGAGGTACAGGGTTCCCGCTGTCGTTTAGCCATTATTCTCCCGATGCAGGCACCAGCTTCCTTCGGATCAGTAAATCGGTATTGACGTTGCCCAACCGTGAAACAAAGTCGGGCTGGAAAGGCAAGGGAATATGTAATATCCAGTTCCCGAAGACGACTTTTCACCCCATCGAATGCCTTTCGTCTCATACGAGTGGTGTATGAGACATTGGGAAAGAACAATACATGAGCCTCCTCCACATGAATCGGACCATTGTTCCTCAGGGATCCCAATAGTAAGTCCCGTTCTCCTGGGGATCGTAGAATGAGTAGTACAGTTCGAGGATTATTTAAACTACTTGGGGGTCTTCTGGGGGTGATACGATATGCCTTCATTGTTTTAAATTCTGAAGTATCTGACAGTTTCTCTAGCCAAGTCTAAAGAAAACTGATCAGGGACTCCCCCTCCAACTCCTCAGGAAGACCAAGCACACGAACATTTGCAGCTCTCACAGAGTTTTCCAATTCTTCCATGCGGCTTCTCAGGATGGCCTGTTCTTTTAAAGAAGAAGCCGTAGCAGCCAGGGCCTTTCCAGCTGTAGTCTCCACCGATTTCGTCACTTCTCCCATCGCATCGAGTCTGTGTTCCATTGTTAGGAATTTTTATGAGAAGTCATCCAATTTTTGGCTCATTTGTTGCACCGTTTTAGTGAGGGCATTCACTGCAATATGTAGAGTGGTCAGGGTAGCCCCAGTGGTATCAAAGGTCGAGGCTGAAGTAGGGCCTGGTTGTTTGTCTGGTGGTTTGGCATTAGAAGAACGTGGTAAGAAAAAGTCTTGTTTACTTGTTTTTGTTCGCCCCATTTTCAGAGTAAGGTTCAGTTTTCTGGATGTAGTATCTCCTCTGCGATCGATTTTTAGTAACTTGAACCCTGTCTGGCAGCCAAATGATGCTTTTATTATAATAATACAACCAAGTGCACAGAGCTCCGGAAAATTGCTGCTGCTGGCTGGGCTGCTAGCTCCGCCCCCCTCTACCTGCCAGTTCTACCTAACAGAATGCTGGTACCAGCATTTACAGTTTAGCAAATACTTGAAATCTAATTGAGTGGGCTTTCTGTAAGAAACTGCTAGAGTCTTTACTAATTATAGCATTGATGATCTGGGCAATTTCTGTGCTTTTATGGTTGTGTATAGTTTGATGAAATTAAAAGTTTTAAAATTAAAACAGTCCTGCTAGCTAGACCCGACACACGTAGAAAACAAAAATAGTGAATTAGGTAAGCATTTAGCCACGATGAAGGAGCCATCTAATGGGAATTAATGCATGGTTGGGGGGGGGAGGGTTGTGCCTACAACCACCCAACCATGTATGAATTCCCCATTAAATGCCTCCTTCGGAGTGGCTTAATGCTCTTGTAACATGGTCATATACTACATTGGGCCAGATGTTCAAAACTTTGCTCTGGGGCTAAATTAGCACTGCCTGGTGGGCAAAGTTAGAAACATAGACTTTGATGGCAGATAAGGACCGCTTGGCCCATCTAGTCTGCCCATTTCCCTACCTACAGGATAGGCCGCAGATCCTAGTTAACCAACAGCCTATTTCTTCCTACTCCCCACAAGAATTGCCTTATGTCTTTCCCATGCATTCTTGAATTCTCCCACAGTTTTAGACCCCACAACCTCCTCAGGAAGACTGTTCCATGCATCCACTACCCTCTCTGTGAAATAATATTTCCTCACATTGCCCCTGAACGCCCTCCTTCTATCTTTAATTGTGTCCCCTTGTTCTTGCAAGTCTCTTTTTCTGAGAAAGATGCTACCCTCTTGGACTTTGTTGATTCCACTGAGGGGTACTTAAAGTTTCTATCATGTCCCCTCCCTTCTTTCCTCAAGGGTATACATATTAAGCTCCTTTAGTCTCTCCTCATACGGCTTCTCTTGCAGACCCTGCACCATTTTAGTTGCCCTCCTCTGGACTACCTCTATCCTGTCTATGTCCTTGCGGAGATGGGGTCTCCAGAACTGGACACAGTCTTCCAGATAGGGTCTCACCAACTGTCTGTACAGAGGGATAACAACTTCCTGTTTTCTGCTGCTGATGCCTCTCCCTATACATCCCAGTATACCCCCAGTCCTCCCTACTTAGCCCGGAGCACAAAGCAAGCTATATTCAAAAGGAATAGCCCAGGGCAAACAGCCTCTGAATATAGCATGGGAATGAGGCCGGGCAAACTGGACTGAGAGTGCAGGGCAAATGTAATATGACAGCTCTGAATATAGCAACCAGGAAGTGCAGACCACAACAGCAACACAGTGCACAGCAATGTGAAGGTAGGTAGAGGCAACCTACATGGCCAAAGTGTGTTCCAGCAAATGCGTGGACACAGTACAGCTGCAGGGAGGAACGTATGGGACAGTACAGTGTGCAAAACAGTATAATATTCCCCAAAGCATTTGCGCAGAGCTAACGTGTTTGCACGGGGGATTAGCGCGGAGCTAAGCTTTTTGCCTGGTGCAAACACGTTTGCCCAGCGCTAAACTTTGCCATATTCAAAAGTGACATGCAAATAAGCCTACTTAGGTAGTTTCTGGGCAAACAGCCACATTACCATCTCATTATGCCCTGATTTGCATGCAGTTTGCCCAGCGTTACTGCAGGGTCCCACAGCTCCACCTGTAGGTCAGTCTGGAAGTACAGGGGCTGGTCAGGTCTGACCACAGCTCTACCTGTAGGTCATTCAGGCAGTGCATGATGTCAGCTGCAGGCTACATGTAAACAGTACAGCATAGCACAGCACATCATACCCCAGGGGACAACACAGCAGAGGCACAGGTGGTGGTAGTGCTGCACACAACCGTCACACTGTAGGTCATGCTACAGTGCACAGCAGACACTACAGTAGCAAGGAGGCCAGTAGAGTGAGGGACACAGCAATGCCTATGGTATGTAGGGCAGTGATGACCACTACACTGTACACAGTGACAGGCCCAGCTTGCAGGTAATTACTGACAGTGGACAGTACTGTTATGTTGTTGTGTGATCCACAGATGTTGCACCTGTGGCATGGGATGCTCACAGTGACATATACATGGCTGGCTGTGTGTGCTGTGGCAGCTGTGCTGTATGTGGCTGGGGGGGGCACGTAACATCCGACAGGCACACAGGTGGTGGGGTATTCCCACTACTGGCCCATGTGCACTGCATGGTGTCCCAGCCTTGTGGCCACACCTGGGCTGTGGTGAGGTCTGGCCACCCATACACCCTCCCCTCAATGACTACCATGCCCACAGTGCTGCATGTGTGTGCTGGCATCTGTTGGTCACCACTGACGTGTAGTCTGCAGATGTGTGCTGTATGGCCACACTACCATGATGTCCCCTGTGGGCCAGATCACCCCTTACTGCCTGGCATGGCTGGGACTGGTGGCAGCTGTTGGCATCATGGTGGTGCCATCAGTGAGCAGCATGTGTCCTCCATGTCTGCCATTTTCCAAGTGTCATACTCATATGTTAGAGTTGCACAAGCTGCGCGCAAATCCCGCGCAAACACTGCACAAAAGCACCAATGTCGTGCAAAGCTGATTGCCCAGGGTTAAGACCAATTTTTCCTGGGCAGTAATTTGTACTGCGCTAAGGGTCACGCTAAGTCGCGCTAAACACCTTAGCACGGCGCTAGCTGATGAATATCCCATAGCGCCTGTATTCATGTTCAGTGTGACCCTTGCATATAATTATGGTTTGCCTAGCACTAATGCAATTTGTGCGTGCAATTTGGCCTTTTGAATACAGCAGACCCGCGCTAAACCCGAGCAAACAGTTTGCACACCACGGCAAAGCTTTGAATATCTGGGCCATTATGTTTAAAGGATGTTCTGTGTATTGCTCAGTAAATAAGGAAAAGATACATGTTATTAGGTTTGATATGTTTCATGCACTTTTCTAACTGCTTGGATCCATGTACATACATCTATTAAACAACTGACGTTGTGCACAGAAAAGCACACGTGCTAATAGTAACTATGACCTAACCTTTTTTTAAACTTTTTTTTAACATTTTCAATGCTAATTATTTTACTGTACTGCTTAGGGGGTCTAACTTTGTTCAATCTGTTCGTGTCACAATCTCAACTGCTGAAAATATAGCAACTAATTTACATATTTCCTGACCTGCTTACTGTGCTGTGCTCAGTTGTCCGGTGTGCTACGCGACGCTGTTAACACAATTCTCTCACTGCCTGATTACTTATTTTCCGTAACATTCCTCCCTATGTCGATACCATGGTGAAATTTGACTGTGCCATGCACTGTGAATGAATTAAAGCTAAAGAGACTGCAACTTTTCAGTGCCACCAATTCCATCACTCCTGTGTGACACGGAAACATTTTGCATGTGCTTCCACTACTGCCTTCCGCACTGCTACTGTGGTCACTGTTATTTTCCAGTGATAGTCTCCGGTAATCGGGTGGGTGGAAAAGACAAGGACTTCCGTTCGGCAACTTGTGGTGCAATATTTCACTACTGCTTATTTTGTTGTGTGTGGCACACATCAGTACTTCACTTTGAAGTGGCATTATGTAAGGGAAGGGATCATTGCAACAGAACTAAAGGGTAAACAGGGAGGAGAGGAGACACCGTGGGTCACCCTGGAGATTGGAAATGGCACCACAATCCACACAGGGGTTGTATACAGACCCCCGTCTCAGGGTGAGGAAATGGACAAGGAAATGATAGAAGGCATCCTTAGGATGGTAGAGAAAGGGGAGATATTGCTGATGGGCAGGGCCACTGGAAAATTGCGCCTGCAGTTTTTTTTGCGGAATCCACAATTTTCACCATTCTCCGCAAAAATGGCCATATTCTGCAATTTCTTGCAATTTTTGAGTTTTTATATTGAACTGTGTAAAAAGTATTAACATTTTTAATAAAATACTCTCAAATATATTGACAATTTTGCATGCAGACTTGGGTTTGGCTGAAACAATGCAATGCAAGGTAGGGCAAGGGTTTTATGTGACACTGATTTCTTTTAAATCCTTGTCTTGTTTGGTTTCAAAATCCACTGGCCAAGCACAAGTACACTTAAACACTTAACATTTGTTTTGTGTTGAAGCAGTCTATCAGAAAACTTTTTGTTGCCACACTGACAAACAAAAGATGTGAGAAAAAGTGCAAATTATCCCATTCACCTAAATGGGGTACTAACTATAAAGCATTTTTGTAAGTGGCAGGGAAAGTTTTTCTTTGTGAGCATACTTTCATTCAGACTAGTTTTATTCAAACAGCTAAGGATTTTTGGATGGCCCTGCCGATTTTAAACTTGAATAAGCTAGTTGCTAACAGTGATCTCATTCTTAGCAACTACCCCCCTAGATGCTCACATGCAAAGACTGCAATAAAGCCTGACTAAAGTCTAAAAACAAGCTCATAAAACACAAAATGTATCTAAACATGTATCTTTAACTAAACAAAATCATTGCAGCCAGAGTAAAACAAAGGTAAATTACAGGGTACCCTGACTACTGTGTGCTGCAGTACAAATATATTGATATTTATTTACATTTTTTGGTAACTGCGCAAGGCCCACTAGGCACAAGTGTCTGTTTTCAGGTACAACCCAGGAGCACTTAGGAGGTTAAGTGACTTGCTCAGAATCACACAGTATGCAAGTGGAGGTTGTGGGAATCAAACCCAGGTCTGCTAGATGTAGCCATTTCATTCACAGTTTGTTACTCTAACCTCTAGATTATACTGCCAGCCCCAATAACCCCCAGATTTAATGTTTAAATATGTTACTCAAAAATAGTGTACAGTACCTACAGTACAAATTATGACTATTAAACACTTTAACAATATTTTACTAAAACTCAATTATTCACCACTCTGTCTGCTTACTTTTTCTTATACCAAAGTGGGCGAATAGCGGGAAGAGCACTGTAAACAGCTGTTGATTACGCTTCATTATTCTACAGCCAGAAACAAAAAATATATATTTCTTCTGGCTTTATTTAATATTGATTTGCTGTGGCTCACTTTATAGTATCTATTTACCACTGTATGAGGTGCTTTTAAATTTTGGAAGATAGGCAATGCTTATGATAGTTTATCAGTTTGGTATTCTTTTTAGGAACATAAACGTTTCTTTGTTTTAAACATATTTAGGTGTCAGTGTATTCATTTAGCAAATTATGCATACTAATATGTGCCACAGAAAACATTAAAAGATTTATTGTGAAGCACTTCTGGTCTATAGTAGAACCCCCGCAATTTTTGCAAAACGCTCTGCAATTTTTGGTAACCTTTTCCGCAATTTTCCAGTGGCCCTGCTGATGGGGAACCTGAATATGCCAGATGTTAACTGGAGCACCTTTGCTGCAGTCACATCCAAGAGCAGGGCCATTCTCGATGTCCTACAGGGGGCATGCCTCAGACAGCTAGTTTTGGAACCCACTCGGGAGGGAGTAATCTTAGACCTGGTACTCTCAAATGGGGACGGAGAGAGGATCTCCGATCTTGAAGTGGGTAGCCATCTGGGAACAAGCGACCACCAAACAGTGTGGTTCACGATAAACTTAGCTGTAGCATCAAGCCATACAAAAGTGAAGGTACTGGACTTCAGGAGGGCTAATTTTGTCAAAATGGGAGAGTGCCTCAGAAAAGCACTAGCAAACAGGCAAGAAGTTGGGGTGCAGCAACAATAGGGAAACATCAAAACCGCCATCACAGAGGCAACAAGCCTTTGTGTGAAGCAAATAAACAAATCAAAACGAAAAAAAACCCACTATGGTTCTCAAAAGAAGTGGCGGGGAAGGTTCGGGAGAAAAAGACAGCATTCAGAAAGTATAAGGAAACACAGAAGGAACAGGACAGAGAACTGTACCAGTTAAAGCAGAAGGAAGCGGTGAAGGCAGTCAGAATAGCAAAGACCCAAACGGAGAAAAAGATAGCCAACTCAGTTAAGAAGGGGGATAAAACCTTTTACAGGTACATTAGGGAGCAAAGAAAGACTAAGGCAGGGATACTGAGACTGAATAAAGAGAAAGGTGGTTGGGCAGAGAGCGACAGTGAAAAAGCAGGGATAATGAACGAATACTTCTGCTCAGTATTCACAATGGAAGAGCAGTGGGAGATATCTAATCCAGTCAATAGAAGTACTCTGGATGGGGAGGTTGATATTAGTTCTTTCACAAAAGAACGGGTTCTGAAAGAACTCTTAAAACTGAAAGAGGATAAAGCAATGGGGCCTGATGAGATTCACCCCAGAATTCTGAAAGAACTAAGGGAAGAACTAGTAACACCATTGACTACCCTTTTTAGTAAACCATGGGAGGCTGGTGTGGTACCTGAGGACTGGAGGAGGGTGGATGTGATTTCCCTTCACAAAAGTGGGAGCAAGACAGAGGCAGGAAACTACAGACCTGTCAGTTTGACCTCAGTGGTAGGGAAAATGATGGAATCATTTCTGAAGGAAAGAATTGTTGAGTACCTAGAGGCCAATGCGGGCACAGGACCCAAGGCAGCATGGATTCACAGCAGGAAGGTCATGTCAGACAAATCTAATTGATTTCTCTGACTGGATGACCAAAATAGTAGACCAGGGAGGGGCTGTGGACATGGCCAACCTAGACTTTAGAAAGGCATCTGACACAGTCCCACAAAAAAGATTAATAAACAAATTAGCCAGCCTGGGAGTGGGTCCCAGGGTGGTAGCCAGCCTGGGAGTGGGTCCCAGGGTGGCAGCCTGGGTAAAACACTGGCTGTACAACAGGACACAGAGGGTAATAGTCAATGGAGTCCACAGTGAAGAAAGGAGGTTACTAGTGGGGAACTCCAGGATTCAGTACTGGGGCCAGTCCTTTTTAATATCTTTATAAGTGACATTGCAGAGGGGCTGGAAGGAAAAGTATGTCTCTTTGCAGATGACACAAAGATCTGCAACAGGGTTGATACACAAGGTGGGGTGGAAAGGATGAAATGGGACTTGGCAAGGTTGAAGGAATGGTCAAATGTATGGAAGCTCAGATTCAATGCAAAGAAGTGCAAAGTAATGCACCTGGGAAACAAAAATCCAGGGGAAGCGTACACAATCGGGGGTGAGATACTGACAACAACAAAAATGGAAAGGGACCTGGGGGTAATCATATCAGACAACCTAAAGGTAGGCCAGCAATGTGAGAAGGCAGGAATGAGGGCTGGGGGGATACTGGGATGCACAGGGAGAGGAATCACCTGTACAAAACAGGAAGTTGTTGGCCCTCTGTACAGACATTTGCTAAGACCACATCTGGAGTAGTGTACAGTTCTGGAGACCCCATCTCCTCAAAGACATAGACAGGGTGGAGGCTGTCCAGAGGATGACAACCAAAATGGTGCAGGGTCTGCACCAGAAGACATATGAAGAAAGACTAAAGGAGCTTAAGATGTATAGCCTCAAGGAAAGGAGGGAGAGGGGGGACATGATAGAAACTTTCAAATACCTCAAGGGAATCAACAAAGTCCAAGAGGGTAGAATCTTTCAGAAAAAGAGATGTGCAAGAACAAGGGAGCACAATTTGAAGAAAGAGGGGGGACGGCTCAGACATAATGTGAGGAAGTATTTCTTCTCAAAGAGAGTTGTAGATGCATGGCACAGTCTTCCTGAGGAGGTCATAGAGTCAAAAACAGTGGAGGAATTCAAGAATGCATGGGACAGACATACAACAGTTCTAGTGGGGGGTAGGAGGAAGTAGGCTGTTGGTTAACTAGGATCTGCAGCTTATCTGTTAGGTAGGAAAATGGGCAGACTAGGTAGGCCAAGCGGTCCATATCTGCCATCAGATTCTACGTTTCTATTATTGCTAAATTAATGCCGTCTTTAAAGTTTCCCATGTGATGCGTTTCAGCCAATGATATCTGTTGGTTTCATGTGCTACATCTTTGCTATGTTACAAAGCTATTTAGTAGCTGTTTTCTTACAGAAACCCCAGTTAGCTAGCTCTCAGGTATCTTCTAAACTGTAATTGTTAACATTTGTGCTCACTGGATAAGAACAGTTACACAGCTCTGCTGTTGTGAACTGATTTTAAAGTAGGGCATATACTAAATCTATGGGTTCAGCTACATCATTGTCACATGAGGCAGGGTGCACTGTAGGAGCAAGAAAGGCAATAAATTTATTTGTGATGGAGACCCCAGGGGTCGTAAAACCGCCATAAAGCTAACAGGCTAATTTAGGAAAAACTCCTAGTAGCAGACAGAGGGAAGGAAACACTAGGACTTTACATACAAATCACAACATTCTGCATAACATATGTTTTTGCAAGTTATGGGTGGACTGCTCCTTAAGGTACTGGCTCAAACAATGGTGCACACTCATAGGACAACTAGATCCAATTGTGCACTCTAAGCACATTTGGACAGGGAGTGAGCTGGCATATAAAAGTATCTTTGAAACAATCAGCAGACATGCTGCTACACTTACCAAACAGTTGTTGTTTTTTTTTTGGGGGGGGGGACATAGGTGTCATCTTTTACACTGGTCAGCCTAAGGTATGGTACAGGTGTGGAGCCTGGAATCATCTAATCAAATCAAATGTAACCTCTGTGCAGATATTCTTTTCTTTTTGTGAACTTTCTTTATCCCCTCCTAATGCTGGCAACTCATGGCACCTCTCAGGTGAGCCTCCCTCGACTCAGGCACCTACCTCCCACCTGAAACCCCCTGACCAGGGAATCGTAGACAGAGACATCCCACTCCCAGAATCACAGCCGGCCTCCCCCACCCCAATCTATGCCCCCCTCCCGGGGCAGGGCCACCTGACACCCACCTGGGTGTCCTTTCTGAAATCTATACAGCCGGGTCTGGGAGCAGAGTGAGGGCTCGAGACAGCTGGTCAGGAAAGTCCGGGAAGTGTTGGGAATGAGGGCCGCAGTCCCCTGAGGCCACTGTCACCTCCCCGAGAGCTGAGGATTTTCCACCTTGTTGTTGAGAGGACGCGGACATGCAATGGCATCCTGCTCACGACAGGCACACTCCCGCACCCATGCAAAAGATGCCCGCTGCTGCCCATACCCTTACTTGCATGGCCATGCAGACTGCAGTGATCCCCAGAGCCACCAGGTGTCACTAACGCTGCACAAGGCAGAACCCACCCACCCCAGGAGAGGAGAGCAGTACGTCAGACGCTCAATCCTCTCCTCACCGGCTGACTCCTGACAACCCAAGTCCGCTCCCGAACCCAGGTCACCGGCGTGGCGTAAGGTGTGGCATCCAGCACCTCAACCCTCAGCGCCACTGGGCCGGCCCCTCTGTGCAGAGATTGGCCACATTAGTTTACAGTGTAAAAACGGAAGACACTGTAACTTGTGTGAACATACTGGTCACGTGTATGGAATTTGCCCGTGGGCCTCTCATAATACTCAATTTGAATAGCCTAGCAGTCCTCCCATAGGTGGAATTACGAATGGCGTCCAAACCAAAAAGTGTGTTGCAAAAGTATCAAATTTATTAGCTTTACAATATAAACACATTTAAAAAATATATGTAATAAATGAGGTGCCACCCCCACAAACAAGCCCGATGGCGTTTCGCGAAAGGGCTGCAAGGCTATCAAAATGTATTGTCATTTATTCTAGCCTAACACTGCTGCAGCCAGGGGTAATCTTTCCCTGTAGCACCAGCTCCCATAATAGCACTGATTCTCCAGAACAGGCAGAGCATGAGTACTATGTTACTATGGTTCAAAAGAGCAAAACAACTAGAAGAACAGTCCAGGTCCACCACGAGCATGGGTACTAATTCGCCACAATCTGACCAGCCAGATTCAAGCAGAGTTGCAAAATCAGTAGAGTCACTGAATTAAACTGCCTTGGCACCTACTATGGCAGAAGTAACTCCACCAACACAGAAACAAAACCAGCCTTCTACTAGTTCTGCACCCCCCCAACTACCCACACAGAAGCTTTGATGGAAGACATGCCTGCTGCAGAACAGGAAAATAAGTGGAAACTGCCTGTCACAGGTCAGACACAGTCTCCAGAACTGGACACAGCACTCTGGGTGCGGTTTCACCAATGATTTATACAACAGTATCACTACCTCCCTCTGTCTGCTGATGATACCCTTCCCTATGCACCCTAGTATCCTACTAACTCTCCCCACCGCCTCATCACACTATTTGACCACCTTCAGGTCATCAGATATGATGACCCTCAGGTCTTTTTCCTGCTTGGTGGTCATCAGTATCCCTCCCCCCATCTTGAACTCTGCTCTTGGTTTCTGTGCCCCAAGTGCATGATTTTGCACTTTTTCACATTGAATCTTAGTACCCACACTTCTGACTGCTCCTCAGACTTTCTTAGATCGCTATTCATTTTTTCCACACACACCTGATCGTCTACCCCCATTGCAGATCTTTGTGTCATCTGCAAAAAGGCATACCTTCCATTCTATCCCCTCTGCAATATCACTAATGAAGATATTAAAAAGGACCGGTCCCAGTACTGATCCTTGTGGCACCCTGCTGGTCACCATCCCTTCCTCAGAGTGAGCTCTGTTTACCACCACCCTGTCACCTATCTCCAACCAATTTCTTACCCAGTTTACCACCTTTGGATCCACTCTCAGGCTGCCCTGCTTGTTTATGAGTCTCCTATGTGGAACAATGTAGAAGGCCTTACTAAAATCTAGATAGGCCACATCCACAGCTCCACCCTGATCTAATTCTCTGGTCACCTAGTCAAAGAAATCTATCAGATTTGTGTGACATGACCTCCCCCCAGTGAATCCATGCTGCCTCGGATCCTGTAAGCCACTGGCTGCAAGATATTCCACAATGCTTTCCTTCAGTAGTGATTCTATTAATTTCCCCACTACCAAAATCAGGCTGACTGGCCTGTAATTACCAGCCTCCACCCTGCTACCACTTTTGTAAAGTGGGACTAGATCTACCCTCCTGTAGTCCTCCAGAACCATTCCTATCTCCAGCGAGTGGTTGAACAAGACTATCAGAGGCACAACCAGCACTTAAAGAACATACAAAAATGGCAGCAGAAACAGGCCTCACGGTCTATAGAGTCTGCTCGAGTGCACAGCTAGCACCTTATAATGCTGCTGCCCCCCATCCAACCCCTCTTGAAGCTGTCTACTGTCTTGCAGGCCACTACCTCACACAGCAAGGGGTTCCACTTATCCACCACTCTTTCCATGAAAAAATGTCTTCTCATCTCTCTCCTGAATCTACCCCCCTCTCGTGTCCCTCCCTTTCTCCTCTGGAAAATCCTCTCTGTATTAGTCTTGTTTATTCCCTTCAGGTACTTAAAGGTCTCAATCATATCTCCCCTGTCCCTCCTCTCTTCCAGAGAGTACATATTCGACTCCCCCAGCCTTTGCTTGTATGGCTTGCATTCCAATCCCTGGATCATCTTTTAACTCTACGCTGTACCCCCTCCAACAATCTGATGTCCTTCTTCAGGAACGGGTGCTAGTATTGCACATAGTACTACAGGTGGGGCCTGACCAGCGACCTATACAGGGGCAGAATAACCTCCCTACTTCTAGAGAAGATCCTTCTAGCTATACAGCTCAGTATTTTCTTGACTTTTGCTGCTGCCCTTCTGCATTGAACAGAGTTACTCCCTGTTATGATCACCCCAGGTCTGTCTCTTCTGTGGAGCAACCCAACTGAACCCCATTTAAGTGATAATTCCTCCCCTGGTTCCGGGCTCCGAAGTGCAGACCTTTGCACTTCTTGGCGTTGAACCCCAGCTGCCATTTATCTGCACACTCCTGCAGCTTACTCAGGTCCTCCTGCAACCCCTTCCCCACCTCTGTGTCATCTACCACAGCTCCCATCTTGGTATTGTCTGAGAACAGACTGATTTTGCTCCGCATCCCATTTGAGATATCTGCAATGAAATCCCAAACAGTACTGGTCCCAGCACGGATCCCTTACTGAAGTCCAAGCACAGGACATCCACAGCATGGCCCTTGTCCAGTTCCCATGTCACCCAGTCATAGAACTCCACCAGGTTTGTCTGGCACGATCTGCCCATGACAAATTCATGTTGCTGGTTGTTCTAGATATCGTTTGCCTCCAAGAAGCTCACAAGCCTCTCCTTTAGGATGGTCTCCATGAGTTTGCCCATGATCGAGGTGAGGCTCACTGGCTTGTAGTTCCCTGGTTCATCCTTTGGCCCACTTTTATGGATGGGCACCATGTGGGCCATCCTCCAGTACTGGGGTACACATCCTGTGTCCAGGGAGGTACTGAACAGGTCTGCCAGCAGCCCCACAAGGACCTCTGCCAGCTCCCCCAGTACTCTACGGTGAATGCCATTCGGTCCAGATGCTTTGTCCATTCTTAATGCCCTTAACCCCTCCAGCACCCTGCCCTCTGTAATTCCTACATCTGTCATCCTCTTCCCCTTCCCCCCCCACTTGCCTGAGGTATTTGCCTCCGCTGCGGGAACAGAGTATACCTGCTCAGTGCCTCTGCCTGCTCCACCCCTTCTCCACCAACCCCCCAATCTTTCTTGATCCTCACAAGCTGGTCTTTGTTTCTCCTTTTCTCACCTATGTAACGGAAGAAGTCTTTCTCCTCTTTTGATCCCCTGCACCAGTCTCGGCTCTCTAGACACTTTGGCCCCCTGACCAGTCTGGTGACCTCCCTAGACTTTTCCCTGTATACATCTTTATCTTCTCCCCTCCCCATTTTCCTATACTTCCGAAATGCCGCTCTCTTGGCTCTCACCCCTTCCCTGACCTCCAGTGACAACCAACTGGGTTTCTTTGCCCTGTCCTTATTTTTTTCCTAGTACAGGTCTCTGTTGCCTCCACCAGCCCTCCCCTTATTATATTCTATTTCTGATCTGCATCCATGTGTTGTTGAATCACTGCCAGGTACTTGCTCAAAATTTCCTCATCGTCCTAAAGTCCAATACCCTAAACTCAACCAGCCTTATATCCATGCCCCCTTTGTCCCTCCCCATGTTTAGCGTGAATCACACCAACTAGTGGTCACTCCCAGCAAGTGGTTCCCCCACTTCTAGGTTCCTTATAGCTTCCTCATTGTCCAGTACAAGATCCAAAGTCTTTTCCAGCTGTGTCGTCCCCTATACCAGCAGTGTCAAGAAGCTGTCCTGAAAAGCTTCCAACAGGACCCCCTCTCTTGCACTCACGGTGGCAGGTGTGCTCCAAACCACCCCCAGTAGGTTGAAATCCCCCAATAACATTGTGCTTCCCTTCCTGCTTACCCTTCGAATTTGATCTGCCAGTGTCCAGTTCAGGTCACAACCCTGTGATGGTGGCCTGTACACTACTCCCATCCTCAGTGTCCTATTCCTAGCATCCTGAGCTCCTTCAATATCTTGGGATGTCTCCCGTCTGGCCCCATTGCCTTGTCTACTTTCAGATTTGTGAGTTCCTCCAGGACTCTCTCCTAAGTAAATGGACTTGTGTCCACCTCCCTTCTTTTGATGCTCCCATCCCTTATCTGTTGTCCATCGCCTTCCCCTTCCTGTGTGAACACTGAACAAAAGTATTTGTTCAGGGTGACTGCCTTTTCCTAGTCCCCTTCCCCACACTTCCTCCCTCCCTTCCTCCTTAATCTTACAATCCTTCCCTTGGTCTTTCACATTTCACTAACATGCCTAAAGAATGTCTTGTCCCCATTCTTTACTGCCTGGGCTATTTTCTTTATTTGTTTCATCTTTGTGCTCCTGACTGCTTTCCCTTCCTCCCTCTGCTTCCTCTGATACACCTCCCTATCCTCCTCCCTCTGTGCCTCCTTATACTGCCTGAATGCTAACTTTTTTGCCCTTACCTTTCCAGCTACCTCATTTGAGAACCATTGTGTTTTTTTCTTCCTCTTGCTTTTGCCAACTTGCCTGACGCAGAGGTTTGTTGCCCTCACTATGGCCCTTTTATTTTCGCCCATTATTCCTTCAATCCACCCAAATCCACCCCTTCCCACTAAAGCACAGTGAAGCATTGCACCATCTTTGTAAACTCGACCTTCCTGAAGTCCAGGACCCTCGCCTTTGTGCAGTTCAATTCTGCCACAGTTCTTATATTGAACCACACCATACAGTGATCACTGGTCCCCAGGTGGCAACCTACCATGATATCTGCAACACTGTCCCCATTAGTGAGTATAAGGTCTAATATGGCTTCCTCATGAGTGGGCTCTCCTACTAGTTGCCTGAGGAACGCTCCCTGCAGGGAGTCCAGGATGTCCATACTCCCGGCTGTAGCTACAGCTGGGAGGCTCCAATCTATATCTGACAGATTAAAGTCCCCTACAAGCAGCACCGCCCCCTTATCTGCCATCTTTTCAATGTCTTCCACCAGACTCTTATCCATCTACCCCCATGCTGGAGGTCTGTAGGTCACACCAGTGTGACTAGCTACTCCATTCTCCATCTCTAGGGTGACCCACAGTACCTCCTCCCCCCGTGTTCCCTGTATCTCTGTTGCTTTTATGCTAAACCCTCATGTAAAGAGCCACTCTTCCCCCTTTCTTAACCATCCTGTCCTTTCTGAACAGAGCATAGACTGGTATGGCTACATCCCAGTCATGGTTCTCATTGCACAATGACTCAGTAATGGTGACAATGTCCAGGTCAACCTCTGACATCATGGACACTAGGTCCACGATCTTATTTTCCAGACTTCTAGCATGTGCACACATGACCTTCCGAATTTTGGTACCACCCTTTTTGTCAGCCCCTCTTTTTCCCTTTTGCCCACTCTCCTTATCCCCTCTACCTTCATTCCTAACCTTCTTCATTTCTATCATTTTGTTTTTCTTATTATTAGGAACCCTTGAGGATTTCCCTCCTTTAGGATTCTCCCTATTGGCTACTTCAGCTTGTGGAGGGCACAGTTTATGTCACCCTGTTTCCTATTGCCACCCCCCCCCCACACTCACCAATGTAGCATTTAAACAGTTCACTGAGGACTACAGTTCCCCTTCCAGACAGATGCAGACCATCCATGTTAAAAGTTTATTAAATTCTCGTGGTCTACCGTGCTTTTTGTCCTGCAACTCTGTTAACTGCTTGGTATTGGAGAAGGTTCCAAAAAAGGATAAGCCTACAAAGTCTATGGACAAATTTTTACAGAAATTAGGAGGAGCGACAGCAGACCCTTCAGTCAGAATCAACTCTACTATCCAACAAATGTTTTCAACAGTACAGAGTACCGAAGAAGAAGCTGAAGGAATTAACAAGCAGCTAGCCCCACTTGATCCGAAAGTTAAGGATGTTGAAGGTACTGTGGATCAACATACTAAAGATTTTCTGAGTGTTTCTGAACAGCTGGCCACAGTAGAGGTTGTGATATTAAAAGACAGTAAAGCCGCACAGTGATGGATGGAGACTCTAGAAAACCAACTACATATTGTTAATGGGCATGTGTTGGACCTACCGGATACTATCCCTAAAGGTGCACTGATCAGTATGATTCAGACTTTCTTAGCAAAAGGACTATCGCTGGCAGTGGAGCATGTGAGAGCATTCCAGTTACCGGTCAGAAGACACGATGGAGGAGGATCAGGTCCCATGGGGGCAGCACAGTTGAGAAACCCTGAAGACTGGCTAGTGTTTTTAGAGTCCTGAGACCACAGAGACGCGGACTTCCAGTGTAAAAAACGTTTGCTGTTTCCAGATGTCTTGGCATGGACCCAAATGAAAAGGAAAGTTGAGGAAAGTTAATTAACAATGTGGAGGGAATAAGGGAGTTACAGAGAGACCTGTAAAGGCTGGAAAACTGGTCCAAAGTCTGGCAGCTGAAATTCAATGCCAAAAAGTGCAAAGTTATGCACTTAGGGGACAAACAACTCCAGAACATAGTATTGGATGGGGATATTAAGCTGGACACAACATCAGAGGAAAAGGACCTAGGAGTCGTCATCAGTGACTCCCTTAAACCAATCAATATAATGAGGCCTTCAGCAAGGTTAACCGGATGCTGGGTACATCAGGAGAGGGTTTCACAGTAGAAGGCAAGAGGTACTGGCATCATTGTATAGGTTGCTGCTGAGGCTACACCTGAAGTACTGTGCCCAGTCATGGAGTTCCCACCTAAAAAAAGGATAGGGACAGGCTAGAAGGTACAGCGTAGGATGACCAAGATGATTCAGGGCCAGGAGTGCAGAGCCTATGAGGATTGGTGGCACTGAAAATGCATTCACTCGAAAAAAGAACAGGATGAGGGATATAGGTTATATAGGTTAATACAGAGCACAGATGACTGTATTCCATATCGCTTGCCACTTATGCCCTAGTGTGATAGGGGGTGGGAAAAGATAACACAATACACAGCAGAGACACCACACAGTGGAGATGTTTCAAAACACACAAATGAGTTTGTGTGAATTTTATTAATGTGATAAAAGTATTTTAACTCAGAATAAAAAAAAAAAAGAAACAAAAGAAAACCTAGCTCACATTTAAGCCTAAGCACTACTCTCCCCTAGCAGTGCTAACTTGGACACGGAGTGGAAATACTAGGCTTCAGTGTTTCACTATCTTCTGTGCTTTATCTATAAATAGCTGTACTTACAGGCAGTACTGCACTCCAAACTCATCTGACTTCTACTGAGCCCTGCAGGTACATTTATATGGGCTAACAATGACATCATATATATCACATGGTCTGTCTGATCCGCCCCTAATCTAATACAACTGTTTTCCTGCACTAATACATTTGTATTGGGGGATCAAACAGACAAAATAAACTGTATTTTATAACCTTCTAAGCTATGCAGTTAAATTCATTCCTTAATGTCTTAAGTTAGAGCAGTAAAAGGGGTTGCATGTCAGATTGCTCATTACTGTGGTGAGGCTCCGCCCGTAGGTTAGTGTCATTCTTGACCAGAATCCTAGAAATAAGCCTCATTCTGGGTCACCTGCCTCCTAATGGCAACGGTATGCATGGACCTCCTTTCTTATAGGGCTGGTGAGTAGCAAGGAAGTCCTCTGCAAGGGATATGGCCTTCTCTGCCATCTCGGGCTTATGTTCTTTTACCCACATCTGTATGTCAAGGGGTAAAATCTGTAGGAATTGTTCAACAACAAAAGTTTCTATAAAGGCTGCCACTGTTTTCCCCTCCAGTTGGAGCCATTTCCAACATAGTTCTCTCAGGTGGGTAAAGGTCTCTCTGGGGTTATCATGTATTTGATGTTTCAGGGCACGGAACCTTTGCCAGTAGGTCTCAGAGCTGATATCGTAGTGTTTCAATACTTCAGTCTTTACCAGATCATAGTACTCGGCATTGCGTGTGTCCATGTGGCTGTACACCAATTGTGCCCTCCCAGTCAAGTAGCGTGCCAGGCGTATCATCCATTGTGCTTGGGGCCACCCACAGGCTCTAGGCACCCATTCAAATGTCGTTAAATATGCTTCAATATCATCTGAAGCAGTCATTTTAGTTAACTTAATTTCTTTGGGGTTGTCAGCTACTCCATCCCCACCATGTCCATGTCCTGACCACAAAGTCTGTAAAGCTTTTATAGTTTCAGACCATCTCAAATCTTGTCGTCTTCGTTCTCTCTCTCTCTCTCCTGGACATCGATATTCCTCTGGCGCTCAGTCTCTATTTGGCAGACCGCCAGCCATCTCAATAATCCAGCGATGTCCTCTGGTGGTAGTTCTTTGGGCTGTCGTTGTACCGTCTTCTCCTCCAGTTCCTCCTCGCTCCCTTCTTCCTTTGTCTTGGGGGCCTTTCTCCAAACAAACATCCCTAGTCCTGGATTCAAGGGTTCCCCTGTCTTCTCTGTCTGGACTCTGGTCACAGCTCCTTGTTTCTTCTCATCTACTCCATCCACCATCTCTGCTTTTTGTTATCTGGGCACCAGGTCTGCTGCCCTACTGGTTTCTCCCTATTTGCCTCAGACAACCAGCAATCCCCCTCCTAACACCATTATGTGATAGAGTGTGGGAAAAGATAACACAATACACAGCAGAGACACCACACAGCGGAGATATTTCAAAACACACAAAGGAGTTTGTGTGAATTTTATTAATGTGATAAAAGTATTTTAACTCAGAATAAAAAAACGAAACAAATGAAAACATAGCTCACAAGTAGTGCTAACTTGGACATGGAGTGGAAATACTAGGCTTCAGTGTTCCACTATCTTCCGTGCTTTATCTATAAACAGCTGTACTTACAGGCAGTACTGCACTCCAAACTCGTCTGACTTCTACTGAGCCCTGCAGGTACATTTATATGGGCTAACAATGACATCATATATATCACATGGTCTGTTTGATCCGCCCCAATCTAATACAATTGTTTTCCTGCACTAATACATTTGTGTTGGGGATCAAACAGACAAAATAAACTGTATTTTATAACCTTCTAAGCTATGCAGTTAAATTAATTCCTTAATGTCTTAAGTTAGAGCAGTAAAAGGGGTTGCATGTCAGATTGCTCATTACTGTGGTGAGGCTCCACCCGTAGGTTAGTGTCATTCTTGACCAGAATCCTAGAAATAAGCCTCATTCTGGGCCGCCTGCCTCCTAATAGCAACCCTGCCCCCAAAGTAGCATAGCAACAGAGCACCAGGTAAGAAACAAAAACTTACACAGAGCAAAAACATATTAAACTGGTAAAGTTCAAAATACTGTAAAAGGAACAGCTTAATGGGTATATGTATAATTCCTACCATAGCACAAGAGCAACATGTTGTCCTATCGGCTGACAATTTCAGCCAACAGGAGTTAATTTAATTTGGCAGTGGCACTTTTTCTTTCCTTCGAAAAGTCAGCAACAGTTATGCCCAGTCACTATGGATTGGCTGTACATGCTCATAGTGAGCCGTGCATTTCTCTGTGCACCCCTTTTCACTCATTTGGACCTTTTTTTGAGTTCATTTAACCCAGGTGCACTTGGCGCCCACATTGGAGCCTGAGCCACTCCTCTTGGTTTCTATTCAAGCCGTGACAGCGGCAAAACAACTCTGCCAGCACCTGGTTACAGTTCTCCCTGCCTTTACTCTAAAATTAGCTTCAGGGAACATCTTTTGCTTTTCACTTTTTCCTCTGCCTGTGCCAGTAACTATGGGAGTGCATTTGCTAATCCTGTAGTGCACTACGGCACATGGAACAGGCATCCCTGTGATTTCCACTTAGCGCTATAAGCACTTTACTTTTCTTTTAACCGCTACAGATCATCAGGGCTTTCAGGACATGGACAGAGAAAGCATATTGCAGGGAAAACATATTCTGCTTATAAATAGCCCGCTTCAGTCCAATGTGCCTTTTCTTTTTATTTCACTTTATTTTAGTGGCTACAGGACACTCGAGAGTCAGGCTGGGGTCCAGGCAATTTTTCTACATGTCCCTGCCTAGCAACCTACAGTATCATAAGCACCCGAGTCAAAATGGGGCAGAGATACTACAGTTAGGAGGCCACCCTACTGTAGTAGAAATTTGAAGACAAAAAGGATACTGAGAACTTGAGCTGCTGCAGCAGACTTTGAAAAGGGGGTAAAGGAGACAGGAATGCCTCGAGGTACTGACACTGTACTCTACTCGGGGAGCAGCTCTGCCACACCTAGATATACCCCTGAATTTTGTTAGCTATTAAGTACTTCTCCAGTTTGTTTTTAAACTCATTCATACTATTATGGACATATGACAGAGATCTTCACGTTCCTGAGAAACATTAACAAGGTGTACTGTGAAGAACTATTTACCAGTAACAGAGAAGATAGGGCAAGGAGTCACAAGTGGAGGTTAATGGGGGAAAAGTTTAAAAAGGAAGTATTATTTTACAAAGAGTGGTTGAGCCATAGAATAGTCTGAAGGCAGAGGTGGTGGGTCCGAAAACTATAACTGGCTTCAAACACAGCTGGGACAGTCATAGGGCTAATAGCTACTCAGCAGGAAGTGGGGGGTGAAAACACAGATAACAAAAAGAGGAAGAGTGTAAGCAAAGACCCCACAGACAGAATAGATCATGGGGTATAATAGTGTAATATGGGCAGAATGGATGGGCCATCAGACTTTTTCTGCTATCTTCATCTATGTGTTTATGAAGGAAATGTTGGTATCTGTTTTTACAGTTGGGGTACCAGCACACTTGTTTTATCTTGCTGGACTGTACCTTCTACAAGGGAAAGCCATATATCTTTACTGACTTTGAGACAGTCTCACATTTACTCGGCTACTTGCTGTTGTAGGCAGAAGAAGGCTAAAGCTCATTGGTGCCTCTCCCACTCCTAGTGGGTTAAAGTTATCAGTCTCCTCACGAGATATTTATCCAGTCTGTTCTTAAAGACCAAAATAATCCACCTCTACCACTTCTCTATGCAATACATTCTATAGCCTAACAGCTTAGTGTAAAAATTAATTTCTTACAGTCTTTTTCGCTCGGGCTAACTTAATTTGTTTGCTATGTGGCCTCAGTGGCATTTCTCTGTCTTTATATGCTAATCCTAATTCAGTCATTAATTCTGTATCTAGTGTGGTTTTATGTAACTGTAACAGGTCACCGTTCTCTCTTCACTCCTCTAATGTGAACACTTTTAAACTTGCCAGCCTTCCTCATAAAGTGGATTCTATAGCCTAGGTAATAATCTGGTTGCTCTACACTGTACCCTCTCTAGTGTATTTTAGCCCTTCCTCAGATGTGGGCTGCAAAAGGAGAAGCCACTGTCCAAATCTGATCTCAAATATGTTTTATATAATGGGATCATACAAGATTAACTTCTTGTTACAAATGCTTTTTTGCCACAACTGAGAGCTCTATTTGCCATGAGTACAGCTTTCATACACTGCTTCTTCCGTGATAAATTGTCATTATACTCCCAGGTCCCTCTCTGTCTCCACTGTGTATACTGCATTTCTCCCTAATGGGTAGCCCTTAAGTGCATAATTTCATCCTAAATGCAAAACTACAAACTTATCTATATTGAAAGCCATTTTATTAATGCCAGCCCATCTATCTATCTCATTCAAGTCTTTGACAAGTGAATTGCATTTGTAAGTGTATCAACTTCCCATTTGTTGGATGCTATTCGGCAGCAGCAGGATGATGGTCAAGAAGACTCATAGATTAAAGCGTTTACTTGAATTTCAGACACCCATTTCATTTTTTGGACAATGCTCACTATTTTTGTTTAATAAGACTGCAGATTTGTTTTTATAACTGAGCACAGCATAACTCAATGTATACTTCTGGTTAAATGTGTTTGTTATAGAAGGGGCTGGGGGTAACTGTTCTTAAATACTGATATTGCTGGTTAAATGTGTTATAGAGGGGTCTTGGAGTCATTTTTCTTGAATACATACTGCTTGGAATTTTAACCTATTATATAATTGAACCTAAACCGCTAACTCTGTACTTGGTGTGGGTTAGCACACATTTTAGTGTATCAGAGATATGGGACTTTTTTGTTTGTTGCGAATAGTAGTTTATTGAACTTAGCCATACCTGACAAACAGACAGTACATTAGATGAGCAAAGGCATTTGGTGATATTATGAAGCCACTGCCAAAAAAGAAACAACTAAGCTTTCATATTGCACCTTTCTTTCAGTCTTTTTGTCTTCTGCTTTTTTTTCTTACAAGTTCATCATGGCCAGACCGCCAGCATAGTGGGACGAGCCAGGGCCATCGATGGGCCACTGGGGGGAGGAGGATCAAGCGTCTCAGGGATGTTCTCCTACGAGGATGGGGGAATTCACCACTCTGCTGCTTTATCACCCCCTGGGTGACCACAGGTGGAGGTGCAGGGGAGAAACATCAGTGTGAGGGCCTGGAGCAAACGCTGGGGTTATGGGGATGCATCAGCATAAGAGCTCCCTTTGACACTGGCACACTCCCGGGGGGAGGGCGGGACTACAGAGGAAATTCTGGACTAGAAGAGCAGATGAAACCCTGCCCGCTGCCCACCATGCTCCCCACCGGATCCACACCATCATCAACTGGAGGCCCTCCAGGTCTTCACCTCCACTGTAGGTGGCCAGATAGACAGCAGGGAAAGCAGCCAAAGTGGCAAAAGATGATCCCAGCCCTGAGGGGCAAGCCAGGGGGGCAGCATAGCAGTGTGTCATGGGTAGGCCCGGAGGCCCAGCCAGGTGAATGGTCGGATCTCGTTAGAGTGGGGACTGGGATTGGCAGAGGGTGGAAGGAGGATCCAACCGGTGCCCTGGTGGATAAACAATGTTGGAAAAAAAAAAATAAGTTCATCAAGCTGGGGCTTACCTAGAGTGGCATGTACAAACTGAATGCGAAGAGAAAATTTTTCCTTCAAGTTATTCATTCTCATTAAAGTGATTCAGGTTGCTTTAATGCTTCACTGTTATAACATTTTATAATACTTAGGTGTATTGCCTGCGATCACCCACACAGAAAGACAAACAAAGAAAGGGTAAGGGAAGAAGGAAACCACTATGGTTTTCGAGAGAGGTGGCAGACAAGCTAAGGGCCAAAAGGGCAGGTTTCAGGAAATATAAGGAGACTCAAAAGGAGGAAGACAGGGAGGTGTACCTAAGGAATGTAAGGAAGCAGGGAAAGCTGTTAGGAGAGCAAAGGTGCAGACTGCAGAAAGATTAGCGCAGACAGTGAAGAAAGGGGACAAGGCATTCTATAGGTAAATTAGCGAAAGAAGGAAGACGGGGGGACTGTAAGGCTCAAAGAGGATACAGGGGAATGTAAGGAGGGAGACATGGAAAAGGCAGAAATACTGAACAAATACTTCTGTTCAGTATTCAGTAAAGAGGGGAAGGATCAGGAACCACAACTAGGTAACAGACATTGAAGAGGGGGAGAGGTAAGCACAAGTCCATTCACAGTGGAGAGAGTCCTGGAGGAGCTCACAATACTGAAGGTGGCAAAGCAATGTGGCCAGATGGCATACACCCGAGGATATTAAAAGATCTGCAAAGAGAGCTAGTAGTGCCTCTGGCAGAATTGTTCACAGAGTCACTCAACACAGGAGTGGTTCCACAGGACTGGAAGAGGGCACATGAGTCCCTCTATACAAAAGTGGTAGTAGGGAGGAGGCAGGTAACTATAGGCCGGTCAACCTCACCTCAGTAGTGGGTAAAATCATGGAGGCACTGCTTAAAGAAAGAATAGTGGCATACTTGGAATCCAGCGGTGCTCAGGATCCGAGGCAACATGGATTCACAGCAGGAAGGACATGTCAGATGAATTTGATAAGTTTTTTTGACTGGGTGACAAGGGAAGTAAATTGGGGGGGGGACACTAGATGTCACCCACCTCAATTTCAGCAAAGCCTTCGACACTGTCCCACATAAAAGGCAGGTCAACAAAATGAGTAGTCTGGGTATGGGGCACAAGGTGGTAAATGGGGTAGAAGTAGAGGGTGGTGGTAAATGGGATCCAATCAGGGGAGAGGGGCTGACCAGCGGGGTACCTCAGGGATCAGTTCTTGGGCTAGTGCTGTTTAATGTCTTCACTAGTGACACTGTGGTAGGACTGGAGGAAAAGGTTTGCCTGTTTGCAGATGACAACAAGATCTGCAACAGAGTGGATATTCCGAATAGGGTGGAGAGAATGAGGAGGGACCTGGAGAAGCTTGAAAACTGGTCTGAAGTGTGGTAACTAAGGTTCAATTCCAAGAAGTGCAAAATAATGCACCTGGGAAGAGGGAACCCTGGGGAGAGCTACAGGATGGGGAAAGGGATCTGGGGGTTATCATTTCTGATGACCTAAAGGTGTCTAAGCAGAGTACAAATTCTGCAGGGCGGGCCAGTTGCATGCTGGGGTGCATAGGCAGAGGTATCATTGGCACAAGGCGGTAGGTGGTGATGCCATTGTACAAAATGCTAAAGAGGCCTCCCCAGAGTACTGTGTGCAATTCTGGAGGCCGCACCTTCATAAGGACACTGACAGGGTGGAGGCAGTCCAGAGAAGGGCAACTACGATGGTACAGGGCTTGCACCAGAAAACATATGAGCAGAGACTAAAGAACTTCAATATGTACTCACTGGAGGAGAGGAGGGATCGGGGAGACATGATAGAAACATTCAAGCACCTTAAGGGCATTAAAAAGGTGCAGGGAGGAGACATCTTCCAATATAAGAGATGTACAAAAATGAGGAAGCATGATATGAAATTGAAAGGTGGCAGGCTGAGGGGAAATGTGAGGACGTTTTTCTTCACAAAGAGGGTGGTGAACACGTGGAACAGACTGCCATGGGAAGGGGTGGTGGCAAGCACAATGGAGGGTTTTAAACATGCATGGTACAGGCATAAGGGTACCTTAGAGGCAGGAAGGAGGGGTGAAAAGCCATTGACCAGGTCGAGTCAGAGCCCACAAACTAGTGTAGGGCTTTCAGGCAGACTGTATGGGTCTGGCGGTCTGTATCTGCCGACACTTTCTATGTTTCTATGTAAATACCCTGCAGAAGTTAATGCATTTATGTCATCTAGCCTAAGGTCAGCATGTCATGGGGGTTCTTCAGAAGAGGGTACCCATCTCCTATCCCCATGCATAAATTGTACTTAGTCATTTTCTGAGGTCACCCTTTCCAGCAATTTGGGAGACTCCATTCAGGAGCCGTGAATATTTTGCTGTGGTGCCACGGGCTGGTATAGGTCTGGTGTTTGGGTAAAAGAATGGCTGTCCCCAGGTCTCTCAGTTTTTGCACTTCCATGGTAAAATGAACCTACAGCATGGGTAATGTTTACGAAATAAAATTAGGTTCTTTGCTCACAACATAACAGAGCCACAAGAACCTGTTATGGAACTGGGCACCTCTCTCATTTAGTCACTTACTAACCTGAAGGAGAGGCTGGTGGCCCTCCTAGAGGCCAAAAGGCTACAGGACAGCAGACAGCATGGCTTCATACGTGGCAGATCCTGCCAAACCAACCTGGTGGAGTTCTATGACTGGGTAACTAGGTAACTGGACAGGGACCATGCAGTGCATGTCCTGTATCTGGACTTCAGCAAGGCATTCGACTCGGTGCTGCATGGAAGGCTGGGAAGTAAGTTAGAAGGCACAGGGGCAGGTGCAAAGCTAGTGAGATGGGTAGGGAACTGGCTTCAGGGAAGGCAACAGAGGGTGGTGGTGGGTGGGAGCGCCACGCTAAGGGTAGTGACGAGCGGTGTTCCACAGGGCTCGTGTTGGGACCAGTGTTGTTTGGGATATTCATTGCAGACATATCATTGGACATCAAGAGCAAGATCAGTCTTTTTGCTGATGATACCAAGGTAGGAGCGGTGGTGGATGACCTGGGGGATGTCAGGGGTTGCAGGATGATCGGGCAAAGCTTGAAACCTAGTCAGACACCTGACAACTGGGGTTTAATGCCAAAAAGTGCAAGATGCTGCATTTTGGGATGAAGAACCCAAGGAAGAGTTACCAGCTGGGTGGGGGGAGTAAAGCTAGCCCAGACAGAGGAGGAGAAGGATCTGGGTGTGCTCATTACAGGGTCAATGAACAACTCGGCACAATGTAGGAAGGCAGCTGCAAAGGCCAACAAAATGCTGGGTTGCACTGCAAGGGGTACATCCTCGAGGAGGGAGGAAGTGATTCTACCACTGTGTAGGTCACTGGTTAGACCACGCCTGGAGTACTGCGTGCAGTACTGGTGCCCGAATCTCAAGAGGGACATTAAGTTACTGGAGGGGGTGCAGCGCAGGACGACAAAGATGATCAAGTGCTGGGGGACTTACCACGAGAGGAGGCTGAGGGAATTGAACATGTACTCGCTGGAGGAGAGGAGGGACGGGGGACATGATTGAAACCTTTACGTACATGAAAGGAATAAACAAGACGGGTACAGAGGGGCTGTTCAAAGTAAGGGAGGGGAGGGACACCAGGGGCCATATTATGAGACTGGAGGGAGCGAGGAAGGTTCAGGAGGGAGATGAGGAGACTCTTTTTTCACAGAGAGGGTAGTATCTGGGTGGAATGCGTTACCTGCAGAAGTGGTATCCAGTAGAACAGTGGACTGCATCAAAAGGGGATGGGACAGGACAAGGGGGAGGGTCAATGTAGGGGAATGGTGGAAGGGAAGGGCAGCTGCAGAATAAGGGGTGCTAGCTGCACATTCGAGCAGACTTGATAGACCTCTAGGCCTTTATCTGCTGGCAAATTTCGTGTGTTCGTAGTCCAAATGTGATCCATTCCATCTTACAAATAAGATTAACTGCCTCTGCATTCCATTGTGGAGGGATGCCTGGTGTTAGTCATCTCTGATTATTGGCTTTTTTATAAGCTGTTATGTAGATCCCTAAGATATAAACAGATGTGTCTCTCGTTGGCCTCAGGTATTGTAGTAGGTGGTATAGGTAGCTGTTAGGGCCGGGTTATCTCTCTCTTCCAGTCGCCTCTCTGATTTCAGCTTCCACTTCTACCAAGAAAGGCTGAAGAAGTGTGCATTCCCACATTATATGTGTGTAGGTCACTTTGCCTTTGCTACAGAGGCTCCAGCAATGAGACCCCTATGCTGGTGTATTTTTTATTTTTTTTTTAATTTCTGTTTTTCCCTCCTCCTGCCCCACAGAGCCACTTCCTTCAGGAATCGCCCATTAAGCCTGCCCCTGCCAGCACCTACCTTGCAACCTCTGGTCCCTCCATCTAACCATGGTAATGCCTCGAGCGGGGGTGGCGGCCCCCCAAATCTTGCATCTTGTCAGGGTCCTAGGTCGCAGGCAGGTGATGGCACATCAGGACCCGGCTCGGCGTTCCGTCATCCCGGCTCTGAGCGGGGTTTTCTCATGGGACACTACGTGCCCCTGCATCAAGGCATCCGCAACATCCCCCCCTCCTTCCGCGAAGGAGCAGCCTCCGAGGCTGATTGGCCTCCGGCCTATGCCTGCAACCAATCATACCCCTGTGACTCCAGCTTGCTGTCGCTTCTTCCAGCCTCTGCCAGGGGTCGCCACTTGCCGGGTTGGAAGTCTCCTCCCCCCCCGGAGAAGGCGAGCTGTCCCTGGACGCTCCAGCCTATCTCCCTACGGCCAACCCCCGGCGACCCGAGCTCGCTCCTAAACCCAGGTCGCCAGCGTGGTGCGAGGTGTGGCATCCAGCGCCTCAACCCTCAGTGCCACCGGGCCAGCCAGAATGCTGGTGTATAATGTGCTGTGATAACAGGCGGTCTAAACAGGGATGGGTGTGGCAGTGTTGGGCTAAAGGGAAACTCCAGCAAGTCTACAAAGTGCAGCAGCTGCTTCATAAACACCTGATTAGGGCTTTTAGCATTAAAGCAATGTTTTATTTACTTGGTGAGCAGTGGAGTTTACTTTGTAAGATCTGCACCATTTATAATCTCTCCAGAGCCGTTCACAAGCATCTTATGCTGTCGGTGGTTTCTGCCGTGCAGGTTATACTAATGATGGCTACCAATCAATGGCAAAGTTGGTAGCCCTCATTAGCATAACCCGTGTGGTGGAAGCCGCCCGGCTGCACAAGATGGCCATAGGCGGCTCTGGAGAGATTATGGACTGTGCAGCTATTACAAAGTAAACCCCACGGCCCAGCAGGTAAAAAAAAAACATTGCTTTAATGCTAAAAGCCCTAATCGGGCATTTGTGCAGCAGCTGATGTACTTTGTAGAATTACTGGAGTTTCCCTTTAAGACCCTAACCTATTTGTTATGCAGAAAGAGTTAAAAGCAAAGATCAGTTTTTTCTCTCCTATTTTTGCCACTTGTATGTCTCTTGACTGTCTGATTGCGCAATCAGATTTTCTTGTGGCACCCAGCAATTGGCCACTCCGAAGGTCCCACATTTCCCGTTACCTCCCTTCCTTCACTTGCTGTGTCTATTTCTTTCTTTCTCCCCTTGCTTCTATGTGGTTAAAGAATATTTATGAATCTGTACGTGAAACTGGGATCTCTTGGTTTGCAAATGTATATAATTATATTGCTGAAATGATTACATACAGCTACTTGGGTGTTAGAGGAGTTAGCAGTTTAAACACAAGGGGCTGACCTTGAGAAACCATTAGACCTTTCACAAGCTTGTAAACAGAACTGTCAGCAGGAAATCAGCCCTGGGACAAGATGCCTTAATTGGATGCACCCATTTAGAAGACTAATGTACTCTTCAGGCTGGTCACAGGAAGGTCAATAAAAAGTCTTGTATTTTATGAAAAACAGGAGATGAAACTTACAAGACAGGATGCAGAGGTTAAACTGCCAAGCAAAGCCATCTCATATAAAGAGACCAATGTTTTATCTAGATAGAGAGCTGGGGATTTTAAAGAGATTCTCAAATTAAGGACTTTTGTATGAAGAGCTATCCTGTACAAATTGTCTATTTTTTTATTGTTGTTAATAATAATAAAACGCTGCTTGCAAATTTTTCATAACTTCTCCTGGTTTGCTTATGCCTCCCGACCTGTGACTCTACCACAATGGGTGGGGCAGTACACTTAAAATCAGAACTCCCCCAGACCACACAGGATCCAGTGGCCCGGGGTAGATCAAGATCCTGCTGTTGAGTGTATCGGGTCTGCCTTGCTGTTTTGTTTTTTTTCTTTGTTTTTTTTTGTTTTTTTTTTTCATTTTTTTTCTTTGTTTTTTCATTTCATTGTTTATTCGAAAAATACATTTGAGTCAAGGACTCTTTTCAAAGGTTCCACGTCAGAAACAGAATACAACCTGGAGAACCGTACAGAGTGGTTCAGCAAGAGGACACAAGTAACAATGTAACAATGATGGTACAGGAAATACAGTAAAAGGCTAACATTGGGATACTAGTAGAGTCAATGTATTAGTTTCAGGAACCATTACATAAACCGTTACACATATAATCTCCACTAAGTAGCAATTCAGGGAGTTCAGGTGGAGGGTGGGTCAAAAACAGCCAGAGGCCTTAGTCAGATGAGAAGGGAAGCTGGGCTGGGATACGTTCCATGGCAGTCACAGGGATCAGAGGACTGTAGATGATTCCTGAGGAATGCTTTGTAGATGCCAATGCTATTCATATTTGCGATGGTGCTAGGTAGATTATTTATCCGGGTAGGGGCTCGGAAACCAAAGGACCTTTGGAAAAGTGAGGTGCGGCAGCGAGGAACAACGAGGAGTTGCCTGTTTGCGCTACGGGTGTGCTGCTAAGTAGGGGCCCGTTGGATAAGTGGTGAGAGACCGGGGGGGCCAGACCGAGGGTAATCTTTTTGGCCACGAGGCATGTGTGAAACCTGATTCTATTATCAAGGTTGAGCCAGTTGGTGGCATTATATAGGGAGCATGTGTGAGTTAGCTGATCACAGCCCAGGATGAGGCGACAGGCTTTGTTGAGGGAGAGTCAGAGCCTTGTCAGGGCCGGTGAGTTGGCAGCACTATAGATGAGGATGCCATAGTTGAGAAGGGAGAGGACTGAGGAGGAGACTGCTAGGTGAAGACCATCAGGAGTAAGACATTGTTTGAACCGGTAGAGGAGGCTAAGCCAGATACTGAGGGTAGTAGACAGTTGATGGATGTGTTGGTGGAACTTAAGGGCCAGGTCGAGTGTGGTGCCCAGGTATTTAAAGGAGTCCACTTGTTCGAGAGGGGTCTGGTTGGCAGTTAGGACTTGGGGGCAGTGTGCTTTCTTAGAATTAAGGGGGTGTAAGAAGAACATAACCTTAGTCTTCTTATAGTTAAGGATGAGGCGCTGTGTGGTGAACCATTTTTCTGCTTCCCTGAAAGAGGATTGGAAGGAGAGGTGGAGCTGGGTAAAGTCAGGATTGGAGCAGTAAAGGACAGTGTCATCTGCATAGAGTAGGAGGTTGCTAGAGCAGGACTGAGGGAGGGCATTAAGGAAGAGGCTGAAAAGTAATGGTCCAAGAATGAACCCCTGCAGGACACTGGAGCGGACTGGCAGTCTGCTTGATAAGGTAGCACCAATTTTGACCTGCTGGTAACGGTCCACCAGGTAGTCCAAAAACCAACGGAGGACATCTTGCGAGAGGCCCAGTTTGCAGAGGGTAGCTACTAGAAGGGAGTGATTGACGGTGTCAAACGCCTTGGTGAGGTCAATGAAGATAGTACCAGAGATATGACCTCTGTCTAGGGCGGTGTGGAGGCGAGTGGTGAGTTCGAGCAGTGTGGTAGTCATACTGTGACCTTTGCAGAAGCCATGTTGCTGCTCGCAAAGTATTTTGTGTTTGTTGAGATGGTCTGTGAGTTGATCAGAGACAATGCACTCAAGTGCCTTAGATAGGGAGAGAGAATAGAGATGGGTCGATAGTTGTTGGTGGACGTACGGTCTCTACCTTTAAACACAGGGGTAATGGAGGCAGATTTCCATCACATGAGGACTTTTCCAAGACTTAAAGAACAATTTATAATAGGTGTGAGGGGGATAAGCACCTCATGAAGAGTGAGCAGCAGAAATCTCAGGTTTAAGGAGTCACTGCTGTACTGGGAGTGGCTTAAGGCTTTTTTGAGGTAAGGCTCTGCAGACCTAGGGGAGATGCAGCGTAAGTGAAATGGAGGGTGAGCTGGGGGGAGGTGGGATCACTGGCCGGGGGTGGGTCACAGAAATTTCAAGGGAGGACATGGCTGAGGTTGGTGAAGGCATGGTTAAAGGCTATGGCTATCCGAGTAGGATCGGAGGTCAGGGCCCCATCAACCAGAATTTGCGTGGGGGCAGGGTTGGTGGTTTTGCCGCAGATGTCCTTTATATTATTCCAAAATTTGCATCTAGAACCCCAGATACAGGTTAGAGCAGATTTGTAGTACTCGGCCTTGGCTTTGCGCAAGGACAATGTGTATTTGTTTCGGTAAGTGGGGCGAACATGTCACAGAGGGCATTAAAGGAAAGTGTGAAGAGATCAAGGGCATTGTCTGGGTCGAGGGTGTTGGTTATGAAAGACCAATCCATGGCACTGAGATGAGCTTTTAGAACAGCAACATTACCAGGACCAAATTTACGTCATAGGATCATTTTCGGGGAAGGGGGATTTAGGGGCCTTGCCCGACCAGGAGAAAAGGACTGGGGAGTGGTCACTGATCGCATTTGGTAGTACAGTAGTATTTGTGATTTTGAGGGGGCGGTTTGTGAAGACAAGGTCCAATAGGGAGAAGGACCTCGAGTGAGAGTTCAGCCGGATGGGGCAGGGGACAATTTGAGTAAGGTCCTGGGCAGTAGCAGCATCGATGAAGGGGGTGGCAGACTTGGACAGCCAGTTGATATTAAAATCCCCAAGCATATTTTTTTCATTTTTGGATGGTAAGGAGGCAAGGTAGGATAGAACCGAGTGGAAGGCTGCCTTCTGGTCCCTGGGGTGTGTGTGTAAAGCAGTGAGGAGGAGGGGGGTATGGGATCATCCAAGGGTAAGTTTGAGAGTGAGGGCCTGGGGACCTGGTATGAGGTGGGGAGAAGGAAGCAGTTGTATGTTGAATGTGTCCTTTGTATAAATGGCACAACCTCCCCCCTGTTTACCCAGGAGGTCAGCCCGGAAAACATCATACCCAGAGAAGGTCATCAAGGAGTCAGGGATACAGGGGGAGAACCAGGTTTCTCCCACCGTGATGATATGAGGTTGATGCTGAAAGACCCACCCCTGGAGGGAGTCCCATTTTTTTAGTAAGCTGCGGACATTAAGGGTGGCAAACCACATCCCACCTGATGGCAAATACGAGGGCGTGGCAGTTGCCGGTGGTCCGGGGTTAGGGTATACATTGCCGGACATAAGGAGAAACAGCAGAAGAGACCTGAGGATGGGATTCCAGGTCAGCTTTTGGGGGCAGTGAGGTTTGCATGCTTGTGGTCCTTTGGGGCTACAAAAAGTGGGAATGGGGAGGGTTAGAGTAAGGGGGGAAGCCAGGATCAGGAGCCGCAGTGAGGGGTGAGTTGGCTGGAAGGGGGATGGGGAGTGGTATGGCCTAGAGGAGTAGCGAGCCGAGCTCCCATGTCTGGGGGCGGCCATGGTCCCATGGAAGTGGTTGTCCAAACAAGGGAGCATTTGTAATCCTGTGGCACAAGTGGTAAGTTGCATTGCTACTGGGTAAACTGTAGGGGAAGGCAGCCATTCAGGCAGAAATAAGTGGTTTCCAAGGCAGGGATGATACTCAGGAAAAGTAGCAGGTGAAGGTGCCAGTAATGGTAGCAACAGCGCAAGGAGGGGGAGGAATAACAGTGACATGGTGACTAAGCAGAGGGAGGAGGTGGGCCAGAGGAAGAGCCAGAAAGGAGGTGTGGGAAATACTGTGAGGACAGCACCTAGTAGTGGTTTGGTATAGGCTGCTAGTGGAGAAGTGGGCTGATAGGTTTAAACACGCAGCCACACCCCCTATATAGGGGCGAGTCCGCCAAAGGTAATATTTTGTTGTTGTTGTTATGGCCCAAAAATCCTCCCTCAAATCTGAAAATGTAGCCTAGCCCATGAAAATGGAAGAAACAAAATTATTCTGCACTGTCACTGCCCCACTACTCCCATGATGTGAATGGAGACCCACCTGCCCACAGAAGGAAAGCACTGACTGCCGAGCTGTACAGGTGATGCATTCTGTAGCCCGAGTGAGCCTGCAGCTGCGGAGATGCACTTAGCTTTGGCTCCCTTTCTTCAGTATGTGATGCAGCAATAGCCCGTGAAAGGCAGTCAGGTTATAGGTGCAATATGAGGGTCGAGGGCCGCAGCTGTATTTAGCCTGGATGGTCAGGATTTCCAACTGTCCTGTGCCAGTGCACACTAGGAGAAGAGTTAGGGAGTTGTGCAAATGGACTGACCGCCACAGAAAGCTGCTGGATCTGGGCCCATGACTTGAGTCGGCATGAGAATGGATGACTGAGCATCATCTGTTGTGAGAGCAGCGGCATTAGGAAGACTGACCTGCCCAAGATGGTCACAGTCCACACAGAGGACTCAATGGGAGGTAGAAAGAACTGACTATGCTGCACAAAGTCATCTGGGAGGGTGGCTGACCTGAGAGAATTAGGCCAGAGGTGAACAAACTGACAGAGAGAAATGAGAAGAACCAAAGAATGAGATTTTTACAGTCCCTTAAAAATATATTGCAGCTCTCTTGATTATAGTCATGATCCAGTGTACTTTTCACTACTGTATGTGCAGTGTTTAATCTTCATTGCATGTACTTGAACAGGGGGTTCATATGTGGGAGTGCAGAAGATGTGATGGGGCAGTGATGTTTATACTGGGGAGGGAGGATGTCAGCGGTTTTATTTATTTAGCTTTTGCTGACCAGGTAAGCACACTACACAAACATCTGCCTATTTTCAGGTGCAACCCAAAGAGTTACATGGAATTTGCAGACAGAAGACAAAGTTTACACAGAATTGAGCAAGATTACAAGGGATGGACAACAATGCAGGGTACAACAACAGAGCAAGCTTAGCAGTATAAGGTAAATAGTTAGAGAGTGTCTCAACATAATAGTGCAGCAGTCAAATTCAGTAATTTATATCCAAACTAAAAGAAACTCGAGGGCCAGCCTTAGCCAGCGACCATACAGGAACAGTAAAGTGCTATCATAGATAAAATGGGGGACACACTGCTTTAAGTGCAGTTACAGGCTGAAGTGAGCACCAAATGATTCTAAAGGTTGTTTTTAAAGCTGTCATGAGATGTGGTGCGACGAACAAGTGCAGGGAGAGAATTCCAAGTCCAAGGTGCACACGCAGCAAAGGCCCGATCACCCATGAGTGTTCTGGTTTTTGGGACAAGGAGGAGAGATGAGTCAGCTGACATGAGTAGATAAGCTGAGTAAGGAGGCTTAAATAGCTCTGCTAGAACTGGTGGGGTGGCAGTTCTTACAACTCTGCCAGTGAAGCAGCCCAGCACAAACATGCAATGGTTCCCCGGAGAGAGCCACTTCAATTTATCATACAACTCACAATGATGAGCAAGTCAGGGAGCAGAGAGGGCAAGACAGGCAATATTATTATAAGCTACATCCCGTTTAGGCAGACTGTTTTTTGAGGCATGAGTGACAGTTAAGAACCCATAGCAAAGCATAGGGAGAAGTATACCTTTAGCCAGGGCACATGCTGTGAATGTGAGGCAGCTCTTAGCTCTACATGCCATGCCCAGTTTACTATTAGTTGCCTTACTCACATTTCTAATGTGCAAGGAGAAATCAAGTTGTGGATCAAGGGTGACTCCCAAGTACTTTAGGGAGTCAACAACCCTCAAGGGGGACCCATTTTCACTACTGACTTTCAGTGGCACAGGGCATGCACTAATTTTTGCCTGGGATCTGAATAGCATAGTCTGAGTCTTTCTGAGGTTTAAGGCTAGCTTATTGGCCAGGAGCCAATTTTGTATTTATCCAAAGTCGGTCTGAAGGTGACAGTTTATGACACTAATGTCCTGTGAGTTAGGAGCACTAGGTCATTTGCACACAAGGTTGCTTGGCCAAGAGCTGGGACCAAAGGTAGATCATTGGCAAACCGTGAGAAAAGGATAGGACCCAGAACAGACTCTTGAGGGACCCCATTTTTGATAGTAGTAGGCTCAGAGAAAACTTTATTAAACTTGATGAGTTGCTGCCTTCCTTTGAGGTAATCAGTATACCATGCTAGGGTAGGGGAGACAGGTTAAGAGTATGAAGTTTAGAGCACAGGAGAGTATGGTCTACAAGATCAAAAATGCCTTTGAAAGGTCAATGAAGATAGCTCCTATAGGTTTACCATGATCTGCAGCAACCCATATCTCGGATGTGACTTTGGCAAGGGCAGAGGAGGTACTATGCCCCTTGGATGGAGGTCATACTTCTGAATATAGTCAGACAGCTGGGACGAAACCACCTTTTCTAATAACTTGCTGATAGCTGATAGAATGGCTATATGCTGGTAATTTTCAAGGAGTTGTGGACTACCTTGTTTAAATACAGGCATGACCCAGGCAACCTTCCAAAGGTCTGGGATAGATCCAGTAGTAAGGGACTGGTTGAAAATGTGGGCAATTGGTAGGGCACGGAAAGGAGTACCCATCTTAATGAGTTTGGGTTCCAAAATTGTCGTGTCCAGCACTGGAAAAGGGGAGGAAGGCTATCAAGGAGTCTACGCATCTCATTTATAGACACAGCTCTAAGGTATAACGGTGGATGAGGGACAGGCTCTGGCTGGGAACTGGTAGATAGACCATGTGATTCAGAGGAGGGAAAAGGGAGGTAAAGACAGACAGGTCGGAGATCTGGGCACTGAAGGCATTCACAATGGTTAAGGCATTAATGTAATTAACATCACCAATGAGCATATCAGTAGTGTGGTCCTTCTTGGCACCACAGACTATATTTTAAATATTTCTCCAGAAACACCTAGGGTCTCCAGACGAAGTCATCAAATGGGATTTACAAAACTCGCTCTTGGCAGTACATATGGCTTTTTCACATGCATTTCTTGGACGCCTATGTTCACAGAAGACAGGCATCTCATGGGAAGCCTTGAACATAGCCCAATATTTATCCCTATACTTCATGAGGGAAAGAAGACCACCTTGCAGCCATTTTGTGGAGGTACCCCTGACTCTCCTTTTTGTGAGCGGTGCATGTTTATCTTGCAAGGGGGAGAAGATGCTAAGGAAGTTGTTTAGAGCAACAGTAACATCATTTGCAGCTAGTATGGTGGACCAGTCAGAGAGAGAGCCAGATCAGCATGAAAGGATTCAAGGCTAAATTTAGAGAAATCTTTCATGTGAATAATCTTACAGGGTATTTTGGGGAGAGGACTTTCCAGATGCAGAATGTGGGGGCATGATCTGAAATAGAGTCTGGGAATGTTCCAACTGAGACAATCCTCTCAGGCCTATATATCAGAACCCAATTAAGGAGGCAGTTTGTGCCCTCGGATGAACAGAGCCCAGCAGGCTCCTTTATGAGTTGAGACAGATCGAGACCCGCAAGCAGGGGTTCGTACTGCTTGACATTTGCTCCCTGCCAGTTAAGATTAAAGTCACCAAACATCAGAAGTTCATTAGAGCACACCTTAGGACTAATACAGCTAAGAAAGTAGGTTGGGGAGGGTGCAGCTAGCCAGCAAGCCGAACAGACGTGTCTTAGATCAGCTCCTGGTTCGACTGCTGTTTATTAAGTTTAATTTACCACTTTTTGTCTATTTACCGGTAAAAGCCTCTTTACTGCATCCAGCTAACGATACTGGCAGAGACAGGGCCTGAAAAAATCAGATAAACATGCGCTTCCCAATCCAAATCAGTGGAGGAGTATATGTTCCCTAAGCCAAGCTCATCTGCAATGGCACAGAAGGCAACGCAAAAGGAACCAACCACGGACATGATCTTCACTATATTGCAAAAAATTGAAGAAAAGTATAGCCAGACAAATGACTCTTTATCAGCCACGGATCTGTGGGTTTTGAAACTTGAGGAGGGGAGAGAAGAGAGCTCTAAGGCTGTTGAGGAGCTAGCTAGTTGGTAGGAGCGCTACGCTGTGGCCCAGGTCTGGAACTCTAAATTTCTGACCAATAAAGTTGAAACTTTAGAGAACCAACTCTGGGCTGTTAATCTTCAAGACATGGGACTTCCCTCACCATTGCCGCCAAAGATTTAAAATCAGAACTCCAGGCTTTACTTACTGATTTCTTAGGTCTTGCTGAATCTTCCATCTGCCAAATCATCGGAGACCTGTGGAGGGCGCGGTGCAATCATCGACCGTGTTTGTCACAGTAGACTCCCTAGAGGAATGCTTGCTTGTCAAGCCACAGCTAGGGAGAAACAGGACTTGCGCTATCAGGGCCAGAGAATCTCTATTTTTCTTGATGTGGCATCTCAGCCACAAATGAGGAGAAAAGAACTCCTTCAATTATGGCAGCGTTCAGGAGACTATGGCATTTCAGCCAACCTATTTTTTCCTGCCTGCCTTCAATTTACTTATAAAGGCAAACCCTACATTTTCACCAAGGCTGATCCGGTAGCTAGATTTTTAGAAAGTCTTCCACTGCGTGGAGAGCAGGCCTCAGACCAGTCCAGTGCCTCCTGAATGGACTTACTGACTTGTGTTTCAGCACTGCTACTTTACTGGAACTGTGGTAAACTGTTATTCCTGGGGTGATCTATGTAAAATGTTTTCTTTTTAACGTACATCTCAGTTCATAATATTGCTGCCTAGTTAATTTGTTGTTGCGGTTCAGTATACAGGGGCCTAATTTGTTACTATATATCCGTTGAGCAGGTCTCTAAATATCCTGGTATACTTATCCCCCGCAGTACTGTCAGCATTAACCTTTCCTGCTAACGTGAGTCAAAAATAGTTTTAGTAATAGGGTTCTTTTACACATGTTTGGGGCTAGAAAGAGTGTTTCATAATTTCCCTTACCGGCTACTCCACCAGATTCGGCATACAGGGTGCCTGGGGTAGAGATATATATTTTTTTTATTACATATGTAAAGTTATCAATACTATGTTAACAGTCATATTTGTTTCTGAGAGAGTTTCTCAACCATTCCCCCAACTCCTTCAAGGAGGGCTTACTGCACGTACCAATTTCTATAATTTTTGTAGGCTGTATATCCAGGTCAGAGTTTATTATTCTGTGTGTGTATTGCCTATGTGGAATTTTCAATACTATGTTAAATGATCTCTGTACCATTCTTTGATGGAGAATGTTACTATCTCAAGGCTGTCTTGACTCTGAAAATTTTAACAAAGATAAAAAAAAGTAGGTAGGTTAACCCTTTCACACCACTTCTGGGAGGGTTATGTACACAGACAAGATGGATCTTTTTTGTATTTCCTGTAGGATTACAGCATGGAGGAATTCACAGTCAGGTGAGGGGGGCTGCAGGTGGGGTATAAGAGATACATTTAGGTGCATTTCGTAATAAAGCAGCAGTCTACCACCACGCTTACTACGAGGACAATCAAGCCTAATAATATAAAAGCCAGGTAGCAGATATGCAGTGTCCAGAATGTTGGGTTTAAGTCAGGTTTCCCACACACCAAGAATGTCTGGATTGTAGTAAGTAACCCAGGCAATGAGCTCAGCGTGGTTCTACAAAATACTATGGACATTTAGGTGGGCAAGTTTGAAGTCTTTTGTGAATAACCAATTTAGTGAGCCAGAAAACTGCATGGTGACAGGCCCAGGGTTTAGTTTGATATCACCTGCCAGAATGATAAGTAAGTATAACAGCATGACAAGGCAGGGCAGGACTATATCCTTCCTAGAGATTTTTGGGTGGCAGGAGTAACTTTTGGCTAGTCGGGTAGTAAAGAATATAAATTTTAGTCTCAAGCACCAGATGGTGGCTAGGGGTAGGGTGTTCAGACTGGTGCGAGATGGTTGTCACACACAGTAAACCACATGATGGTCACTGAGGACATCAGCAAGGATTCCTGCATCCACAATACAGTGGGGATGAGAAGAAAGGACTCAGTCTAACAATGAGCGATTTAAAGTTTAGGCAGGTGGGGTCAGAGATCAACTGAGTCAAGTGTAGTGAATTTACATTTTGAATAATTTTATTTGAATTGGCAGAGAGCCAATTTATATCAAAGTCACCAAGAATATGAAGCTCACCTCTGTAAGAGTTAGTACAAATAGATGAAAGGAGCTCAGCAAACTGAAGCAGAGGAAATACCAGGGCAACAATAAACACCAGCAAGAAGGATGGGGAAAGGAGAGTTTGAGAATGAGCAGCTCATATGAAGAGGGGGGAAGAGACAGCAAGAACGCTCACAAATTGGATACTGGTGGACATAAAAACAGCAACACTACTGCCCCTCTTTGTGGGATCTTGCCTAGCTACAGAGTAGCCAGGGATAGTTACAGCAGAATTCTGTACCTTACAAGAAAGCCAGAATTCAGATATAACTAAGACATCTGGCTGAAAGTTAAGTATGTAATGCTATAATTGGTCAATTTTGGGGAGAAGGCTATGGATGTTTAAATGGCCAACTCTCAGTCCTTTGGGAAGTTGTAAGGATGAAGTAGTGAAGGGACCAGGATTAAGTGCAATGTCACCTGCCAACAAAAGTAGCAAGGTAACAAGGTGGTGGTGTTTTTTCAATTTGTACTTTATTGGGGAGCAGGCAGGTGGCTATGGCTCCTCCCTCGGAGGGGCTCATCTCTCCAGCTCGGCCTCCCGCACCAATCCCCCATGGGTTACCCTCTGTGGCACGGCCGAGGGTGAGGAACGTCGACTTTCTCCCCTTCCCTAGATAGCTAGTGTCCAGATTCCGGGGGTCAGCAAGGGCATGGCAGGGCCATCATGGAGCCTGTCAGCTCCATTTTTCTGTTTTTTCTCCCTCCCCGTTGCTGGGGCATGACACATCAGCATGCGTACGTGGAGGCGTACGCACACTGTGGAGTCCCACAGCACCCACCCTTTTGTTGGTGCCCCATTCTGTCCTGCCCTCTGGCCTCCACCTGGAGGCAGTCATGCGGCGGGGCATCCAAGTCTCCCTTCCTGGGTCAGGAGAGCTGCCCTCTGAATGCTTGATCTTCTCCCTCCCCAACCGACACCTGGCAATCCGCGTTCGTTCCCTAACACAGGTCACTGGCGTGGTGTGAGGTGTGGTGCCCAGCACCTTTAACCCTCAATGCCACCGGGCTGGCGGTAGAAAGGAGTTTTAAAGAACCAGATTGCTGCCTGAAAGAGGGAGACTGCAGGGAAGTAGAGGAGGTAGAACGGGGGGGAGGGAGAGAATATTAAGAGCCAGGGAGCTTTAAGGTGAAGCCAGGGAGCAGGAAGAATTTGACACTGAGGATGCCAGGGGAAATGGAGGAGAGAGAGAAGAGAGGAGGAGGAGGGGAAGGGAGAGTAGGGGATGGGGAGGGGAAGTGGCTAAAATAGGGTAGGAGAAGAAGATAGAAGCTTGAGGAAAAGAGATGAAAGAAGACAGAAGGGTGATTCCCCTTCACAAAAGTGGGAGCAGGGCAGAAGCAGGAAACTACAGACCTGTTAGTTTAACCTCAGTGATAGGGAAAATGATGTAATCACTTCTGAAGGAAAGAACTGTCGAGTACTTAGAGGCCAGAGGGGCACAGGACCCAAGGCAGTATGGATTCACAGCGGGAAGTTCATGCCAGACGAATCTAATAGATTTCTTTGACTGGGTGACCAAAGTAGTAGATCAGGGTGGGGCTGTGGACATGGCCTACCTAGACTTTAGCAAGGCATCTGACACAGTCCCACACAAAAGATTAATATATAAGTTAGCCAGCCTGGGAGTGGGTCCCAAGATGTTAGCCTAGGTAAAGGACTGGCTGGAGAATAGGACACAGAGGGTAATAGTAAATGGAGTCCACGCTGAAGAAAGGGGGGTTACTAGTGGGTTACCGCAAGGTTCAGTAGTAGGACCGGTCCTCTTCAATGTCTTTATAAGCGACATTGCAGAGGGACTGAAAGGAAAAGTATGTCTCTTTGCAGATGACACAAAGATCTGCAACAGAGTTGATGTACAAGGTGGGGTGGAAAGGATGAGAAGGGACTTGGCAAGGTTAGAGGAATGGTCAAATGTATGGCAGCTTAGATTCAATGCTAAGAAGTGCAAGGTAGTGCACCTGGAAACAAAACCCAGGGAAGAGTACACAATGGAGGGTGAGATACTAACAACAAAAAAATGGAAAGGGACCTGGGGGTAGTCATATCAGATGACTTAAAGGTGGGCAAGCAATGTGAGAGAGGGCAGTAAGGAGGGCTGGGGGGATACTGGGATGCATAGGGAGAGGCATCACCAATAGAAAACAGGAAGTTGTTATCCCTCTGTACAGACAGCTGGTGAGACCCCATCTGGAGTACTGTGTGCAGTTCTGGAGACCCACTCTCCACAAGGACATAGACAGGATGGAAGCGGTCCAGAGGAGGGCAACTAAAATGGCGCAGGGTCTGCACCGGAAGACATATGAAGAGAGACTAAAGGACCTTAATATGTATAGCCTCGAGGAAAGGAGGGAGAGGGGGGACATGATAGAAACTTTCAAGTACCTCATGGGAATCAACAAAGTCCAAGAGGGTAGCATCTTTAAATGCTTCATTGGCAAGCATTTAAACTAGCCTAGAGGGGAGGCACTGAAAAGGAGCAGGGAAATCCCAGCCTCCCCACAAAACATGGTAATTAGTGAGGTAAACACCAAGGTAGAGAAGTATTAGGAGCAGGACAGAGGTAACAAAAAGAGGCAAAGGCAGTAAGGACAGGAATGGGGCTAAAAGGGGTAAGGCTGTCAAAAGTGGAGGGTGATGAGTACCAATGCCCGTAGTCTGTATAACAAGCCCTGAATTAGTGGCCTTGATGGAAGAGGGTTGCCTAGATATTGTGGCAGTCACAGAAACATGGTACACAGAGAACCATGACTGGGATGTCAACATACCAGGATACACAATCTACAGGAGGGACAGGGAGGGTAAAAGAGAGGAGGGTAGCTCTCTATGTGAAGG
Organism: Neoceratodus forsteri; assembly: GCA_016271365.2. NCBI lineage: Eukaryota > Metazoa > Chordata > Ceratodontiformes > Ceratodontidae > Neoceratodus > Neoceratodus forsteri. Next base: position 675,337,506 of record CM057454.1, on the reverse strand, counting down.
GATCAAAGCAACAGAACTAAAGAGTAAACAGGGAGCAGATGAGGCACTCTGGGTCACCCTGGAGACAGGAAATGGCACCACAATCCGCACGGAAGTTGTATACAGACCCCCATCTCAGTGGGAGGGAATGGACAATGAAATGATAGAAGGCTTCCTTAGAATGGCAGAAAAAGGGGAGATATTGTTGATGGGGGACCTGAATATGCCAGATGTTAACTGGAGCACCTTTGCTGCAGGCACATCCAAGAGCAGGGTCATTCTTGATGCCCTACAGGGGGCATACCTCAGACAGCTAGTATTGGAACCTACTCGGGAGGGAGCAATCTTAGACCTGGTACTCTCAAATGGGGACGGAGAAAGAATCTCAGATTTAGAAGTGGGTAGCCATCTGGGAACAAGTGACCACCAAACAGTGTGGTTCACGATAAACACAGCCATACAATCAAGCCATACAAAAGCAAGAGTATTGGACTTTAGGAGGGCTGACTTTGGGAAAATGAGAGAGTGCCTTAGAAAGCACTAGCAAACAGGCAAGAAGGAGGGGTGGAAGAACAATGGGGAGTAATGAAAACAGCCATCACAGAGGCAATAAGCCTTTATGTAAAGCAAATCAATAAAACACAACGAAGGAAAAAAACGCTATGGTTCTCAAAAGAGGTGGCAGGGAAGGTTAAGGAGAAAAGGATAGCATTCAGGAAATATAAGGAAATACAGAAAGAGCAGGACAGAGAACTTTATCAGTTAAAGCAGAAAAGAGGCTGGGAAGGCAGTCAGAATAGCAAGGCCCAAACCAAGGAAAGGATAGCCAATTCTGTTAAGAAGGGGGATAAGACCTTTTATAGGTACATTAGGGGCGGAAGAAAGACCAAAGGAGGGATACTGAGGCTTAATAAAGGGGAGGGAATGTGGGTAGAGGGGGACAGTGAAAAAGCAGGGATACTGAACGAATATTTCTGTTCAGTATTCACAAAGGAAGAGGAGGGGGAGGTACCTAAACTAAACAAGAGAAACACTCTGAAGATGGGGGTCGATACCAGTCCATTTACAGAAGAAAGGGTTCTGAAAGAACTAATAAAATTGAAGGTGGACAAAGCAATGGGGCCTGATGGCATTCACCCAAGAATTCTAAAAGAACTAAGGGTAGAACTAGTGACACCACTGACTACTCTCTTTAACAAATCATGGGAGGATGGGTTGGTACCTGAGGACTGGAGGAGGGCAGATGTGATTCCTCTTCACAAAAGTGGGAGCAGGACAGAGGCAGGAAATTACAGACCAGTTAGTTTGACCTCAGTGGTAGGGAAAATGATGGAATCACTTCTGAAGGAAAGAATTGTTGAGTACCTAGAGGCCAGTGGGGCACAGGACCCAAGGCAGGATGGATTCACGATGGGAAGGTCATGCCAGACGAATCTAATAGATTTCTTTGACTGGGTGACCAAAGTAGTAGACCAGGGAGGGCTGTGGACATGGCTACCTAGATTTTAGCAAGGCATTTGATACAGTCCCACACAAAAGATTAATACACAAGTTAGCCAGCCTTGGAGTGGGCCCCAAGGTCTTAGCCTGGATAAAAAATTGGTTAGACAACAGGACGCAAAGGGCAGTAGTAAATGAAGTGCACAGTGAAGAAAGGAGGATTACTAGCGGGGTACCGTAGGGTTCAGTACTGGGACCGGTCCTTTTTAATGTCTTTATAAGTGACATTGTAGAGGAACTGGAAGAAAAAGTATGTCTCTTTGCAGACGACACAAAGATCTGCAACAGGGTTGATACACAAGATGGAGCGGAAAGGATGAGAAGGGACTTGGCAAGGTTGGAGGAATGGTCAAATGTATGGCAGCTCAGATTCAATGCAAAGAAGTGCAAGGTAATGCACATGGGAAACAAAAACCCAGGTGAAGAGTACACAATGGGGGGTGAGATACTGACAACAGTAAAAATGGAAAGGGACCTGGGGGTAATTATATCAGATGACCTAAAGGTGGACAAGCAATGTGAAAAGGCAGTAAGGAAGGCTGGGGGGATACTGGGATGCACAGGAAGAGGCATCAATAGTAGAAAACAGGATGTTGTTATCCCTCTGTACAGACAGTTGGTGAGACCCTATCTGGAGTACTGTGTGCAGTTCTGGAGACCCCATCTCCGCAAAGACATAGACAGAGTGGAGGCTGTCCAGAGAAGGGTCTGCACCAGAAGACATACGAAGAAAGACTAAAGGAGCTTAATATGTATACGCTTGAGGAAAGAAGGGAGAGAGGGGACATGATAGAAACTTTCAAGTACCTCAAGGGAATCGACAAAGTCCAAGAGGGTAGCATCTTTCAGAAAAAGAGATGTGCAAGAACAAGGGGCATAATTTGAGAAGATAGAGGGGATGGCTCAGAGGTAATGTGAGAAGTATTTTTCATGGAGAGGTTGTGGATGCATGGAACAGCCTCCCTGAGGAGGTCGTGGAGTCAAGAACAGTGGGTGAATTCAAGAATGCATGGGACAGACATAAGGCATTCCTAGTGGGGCAGGAGGAAGTAAGCTGTTGGTTAACTAGGATCTGCAGCTTATCTGTTAGAGTAGGAAAATGGGCAGACTAGGTGGGCCAAGTGGTCCTTATCTGCCCGTCAAATTCTATGTTTCTATGTTTCTATCTTTCAAAAAAGAGTGTGCCGAACAAGAGGCACAATTTGAAGATAGAGGGGGGGCCGCTCAGAGGTAATGTAAGGAAGTATTTTTTCACAGAGAGGGTTGTGGATGCATGGAACGGCCTTCCGGGAGGTTGTGGAGTCAAAAACAGTGGTTGAATTCAAGCATGCATGGGACAGTCATAAGGCAATTTAGGGGTGGGGGCAGAAAGAAGTAGGCTGCTGGTTAACTAGGATCTGCAGCTTATCCATTAGGTAGGGAAATGGGCAGACTGGGTGGGCCAAGCAGTCCTTATCTGCCGTCAGATTCTATGTTTCACCAGAGAAGATAACAGCATAGTGAAGAAAAAGTACAAAAACAATTCACACAAATAGGTATCAAGTAAAAACCAGAGAGACAGAAAGGTAGAAGGAGAAAATTAAACAGTAACAGCTGAGCCTGTAAAGGATGTCAGCCAAAATGTGGGAGCAGAATTAAAATAAATAAGAAGGCCTACAACATAATTTAAACAAAAAAGAGGGGGCAAGGGATAGAATAAAACTATAGGAGGAAATAAGAAAACTGAATAGACATGAACAAAATCAAGTAATGGGTAAAATCCTAATAGTCTGACTGAAAGGAATTGCATTTTAACACAAGCAATTATTACACAATAGTAACAACAGAAATCAGAAAAATGCTCTCTGTTCAATACACAATGAAATAAGAGACCCGAACGAGGGTATCCTAGGAAAGTAAGACCAAAAGGTACAATTATAAAGTTACAATTAACAGACTAAAAGCAGTTCTGAAACAGTTCCTCCCTCTCCCCCCTTCCCTCCTCACTGGAGTCTACCCTCACATCTTGGTATACCCAATGCTGCACTTTTCACCCTCTTACCACCCTTCCTACATTCCTTCTCCCCCTTCCCCTCTTCCCTCTCCCTATGACTCTGGCACTTCTTATCTGTTGTCTATTTTCTCTGACAAATGCCGCTGGCTGCCTTGTTACAATGCTACCCTTGAATTGTATTAATTTGTACTCTGTTTGCAATGTCCACATTGTTGTAATGTCTGTCTTGATGTTCCCCATAATTTGTATTTCTCTGACGTGGAACCTTTGTAAAAGAGCCAAATCTCAAAGGTATTTGTAACCCTAGACTTGATAAATAAATAAATAAATAAAGTTCCTAATACAATTCCTTACTATTAATACACTAATACATTAATACATTAAAGCAAATGCAAGGCTCACAAGAGCTGAATACAAAATAAGGACAGTAATTTAAACAGAGTAAAACACTTGCAGATTAGCAGGCACAGGCAGACAGAGAGGGATACCCTGCTGAAGCCAAAGGTAGCAGCATGGATGGCCTCAAGGCTGCCTCACGGCCGACTCCAAGCAGACTCCATTGAGCCCCTACACTATGGCCCTTAAGCAATCAGACCACAGTGGAGGACTGCTAGGAAGCAGCACTGATAAAGGGATAAAGGAAGAAAGGTTCCGACCACAGCAACAACACTACCTCCCAATACAGGTTCAGGAGAGCACAGGTGCAAGTTAAAATCCACGGCAGCCCCAATTAAAGTCAAAGTCAAATTGAGCCTGGCTGGCTCAGCTAACACACTCCACAAGCACAGTTCAGCTAAACAGCTGATCGAGAGATGCAGCTCATGGGCAGCATTTTTAACATAAAAATAACTCGCAACACATACTGAACACATGAAAGTTCTGGGTCTTCCCTATTCACAGGATGTAGTAACTGGAAACAGAAACTAGTGCAAAGGATATGAACGTGGATGTTTCTTTTCTTTGGGAAGATTCATAAAATTATAATTATTTTTCTCTTGCAATCCTGCCAATGGATTGTTATGAGGGCTCTAGGTCAGCTACTTGTTAGTATGAACAGTCCCGTTTTCTTTATTTAAACATGTGCTCCTAAAATATTCTATTGGGATCCCTCACTTTGCAACCTAATCTCCTTGTTTACAATGTGCCTCACCAGGTCGACTGGTGTTTATAAAAAGGTTGGTGTGTGAGCCACGAGTTTTGGTGCATCACTCTTCATGCGAATTCTCCTTTTATATTTTAATTTGAGGAATATTCCAAATGCTTTATGTACTATATTAGAGATCCGTGACAAATGCTTTGTGCTTTATGTATTATTAGAGAGGTTTGTGATGTCTGATATGGATATTTGTATTATTATGGCACATGGAGCTTGTACTATGTCGGTACAGTACATAAAACTTGGATAAAAAGAAAGCAAAAATCAATCAATAAATAAATAAAAAGAGAAGTTCCATTGTGCCCTTCCACCTGTATTCCTGTAAGAAGCTGGGCGTAATCCTCCAGGACAACCTTTTCCTCAGGTTTAGACTTAGGCCCGGATATTCAAAGGGGTTGTGCATTAAGTCATTCACATATTTGGGACTGTCTAGTACAGTATGCCTTGCAAGCCCATACTGTACCTGTCATTTGGTGGGCAGTTGGGCAGTATGCAGGTGGGTTGCAGCTGCCCGCTGATGACAGGGGGGAGTGGGGTGGGCAAGGGGGTCTGTGTGGGTGGGAGGAGTGGAGAGAGCCACTGGATCACCAGGGAATTGTATTACGCGGTTTGACCATGATCGCGGCAACGGGTGGGGGGGGGCACCATCAGACTACCAGGAACTATTCATAAGGTGGATCACCAGCGACCGGGGACACGGGAGGGTGGGGGGTCCACTAGACTACCAGGGAATGATTCTTTCTACAATTACCGGTGATCGGGAGAGAGGGGGGTCCACTAGACCACCAGGGTGTATTTACAGTGACATTTACCGTGGAATCAGGAGGGTGGGGGGGGTACCACTTGACTGCCAGGAACGTACATTATGGAGCTGTACCGCGATCGCGGCTAGAACATGGAAACATAGAATTTGACGGCAAATAAGGACCACTTTGCCCACCTAGTCTGCCCATTTTCCTACCTAACAGATAAGCTGCAGATTCTAGTTAACCAACAGCTTACTTCCTCCTACGGGGCGGGAGATGCCCCAGGACCCCCATTGTGCACACGTCATGTCATGCAGGGCGCCAGGCGCAAGTCGCCGGGCTGCCCTGCACAAGGCATGCAAATGGGGCCATAATGACATGCAAATGGCCCCATTTGTGCCTTGCATATCTTATGGCCTCATTAGCATGCCCCCTGCTAAATATCACAGGTGATGCACCTAGCGCAACTGCACTTGCGCTGGCACATCCCCGTGCTTCCTATCTGTGGCTTGTGCTGGCACAGTGCCACTGCACCATGCGCGGTCTGTGCGCTGACCATGCCATATTCAATGGTGCTGTGCCATGGCGCATCCCCATTGAATATCACCTGGACTTGACCCCGGCGCATCACAGTTGTGCTGTGCCTAGGCTTGCGCCACTGCCTGGCGCGGTCTGAATATCCAGGCCTACGTCTTTTTCTGCTTGTGACCTGTAGCCCATTTTAAAGGATCCTGTGAGCCTTCTTGTCTGCCATAAGATATGGACGGACAGCTTTCACAACAACATTTATTTCAACAGAAATACCGCTAAAGCAGCATGCAACAGTTACAGGACTGACAGATGGGAGACTAAATAAAAAAGAAGGGGACTGTTAAAAGGCAGTTTTGCTTCTTGCAAAAACACAATTTAAGAGATAAAATGGTGAGATGCAGAAACACAGCTCTAAATACACATATCACAGACTGAAAAATGTTCTTTATGTAGCCCCCTGGCACTAGCAAGCTACTAGCCAACTGTTCCTCCATATGTAAATGTTGGGCACCAAGGAATTAATGTGCTGCTGGCTCGGTGGTGCCACTGAGTCTGGCTGCCCTGGGTTAGAAAGGATAAGATGGCATCCATTTTAACAGAAGAGAAGGTGAAGTGCAACTGGTATGAGTAGGAGAAGAGTATTCAGGAGAGGAGAAAGCAGTAAGAGGTGTGGGGGGAGGGGGTCACCTCTTAATGGGTTTCTACTAGGGGTCTCTTTTAGGTCCCTTTGCCAGATCACAAGGTGGAGTCCTGATCAGGATGGAAGGAAGAAGGACTGATGCATCCCGGTCTGCTGAGTACATTCTGTAGTCCGGATGAACGAGCATTATTATTTCATTAGCACTTCTAGGACTTAATCTTCTTCTTCTTTTGTAGTAAGGACACCAGAGTGGGTGCTATGTGGAATGTGTGGAAATATGTCTCCTTGTGGCATAATTGCCTGTCTAGTCACTCTCACATGGCATTCCTGAGGTCTGGGGAATGGTTGTCTGTCCAGCCCTCCTCTGGCTCACAAGCCACGTCCATCCTGTTTGACTCCTTGCCAGGTATACCAGAGTCCCTGTGGCCCCCTAGCAAAACAGGCTCCATGCTGGACCGTATGTGAACTAGGGGTGGGAGTGAACCTTGTCTAGGGCCCACAGAAGGTTATGGAAGAAATGTAAAAGCTGCCCATAAATTAACATGAGTCATCATAAAGGCACTATGTAGTTCAGCAGGCTGTGATCATATTATTTCTGGATCCCACGTTTACAAAGTCCAGAGAGGGCTAAAAGTAAAGATCACAGAGGCATCTAGCATAAGCAACGCCAAAATGTCTGGGAAAAGTGTTCTCAGTTTATGACCGAGGTGAAGTAATAATATAGTATATCTGGAGCAATTCTGTCATCGTACGAGTTCAGAAAAAAGCACTGGTATTGTAAACTACTGACAGAAAGGCTGCGAAGACGGCTGACTTTTGGTATTTGCTTACATGTATATGTTTAATAAAACATATTTTTATAGTTCAGACTTGTTTTTGTTTTTAATGATGGCACAAGCCCAAGGGATTGAGAGCCATCATTAAAATATGCATTCATGTAATGAGCAGTAGGAGTCATATGTGTAACTGAACCTCATCCTGGGTCCATTGTTACTTAATGTGGTCTAACAGAAATATATAGCTAGCTAGACAGACAGATAAAAAGACAGATATCTAAAAGCACTTTTCACAAAACCAAGACACTACATATGTAAATAACAAATCATAAAATACATAGAATAAATAAGTCACTAATTAAAATAATATAACAAGTAACCCTTGAAGCAGATTCCAAAAAGAACAGCTCTTATGAAAGTACTCCATGTTTTGTGACCAAGGGTAAGGGGCCCAGCACCGGAGGGGGGGTAAGGGAGGAGAGGATATGACACTGTCTGTAAGGGAGTGAGACAGAGGGGCAGGGACATAGACCGGGTATATAATACCTGGACCACTACATGGGGGGAATCGGGGGGGATGGGGGACATGATTACTTGATGTGGCTCCTGGGGAGGAGCCTGGGCCATGCCAGAAACCTTACTTTAAATGTAGGGAAGTGGGAAGGGTCCCACTTTTGATGATTCCCCTTGGTAGAGAGGGGAACTCTCTGTCATGGACGGTATCTGTCCCTGAGGGCTGGGTAAAGGTCTTTTGTCATACGAACATCCTACAGGCAGTACAAAGTAAGGGAGTGGCTCGATAGGCACAATGAGCTTTGCTCTGTGGCAACTTACAAGCAAGAGGCAGCCATACTGCATATGTGTATCCAGGTAGAAATACGGCTCGGTTCTACAACCACTGTTGTTCGCTGGCCTGGGAACAGGTCTCTGTATATAGTTTATATGGTTCAAGCAGTTCTTGCCATTCTTCTGACTGTTCCTAATTTTTCTGTGACAGGGTGGTTGTTCATTCCGATGGGAAACTGGGTGGGGGAGTACCTATTAACATGGTGGGTAAGGTAGTCACATACAATGTGAAAGGCCTTAGTAGCCTAATAAAGAGGACTCATCTACTGCAAGAACTTAGGCGTGGGGGAACACAGGTGGCACTCCTGCAAAAGACCCACCTGAATGACTTTGAACATGCCAAGTTGAAAAGATCCTGGGTGGAACAAGTGTACGCAGCCTCATACGCAGTTTACACACACAAAAAAGGAGTCATTATATTGATACATAAGGACCGGCCCTTGGAAACTGGCCAGGTGAAGACAGACCCAGAAGGCAGATACATATGTATCAAGGGCATGTACGGGTCAGTCCCATGCACAACATTAAATATATATTCACCAAATGTAGAGAAGGAGAATGTGGAATTCCTGAAGAAGACACTCCTTACCTGTGCCCCAGACCCTGGAATGTCATACCTGATTGGGGGGGGACTTCAGCAGGGTTGTCAGGCCACAGCTTGACAGGTCTGGAAGTAGCGCCTCGACTCAAACCAGAGTGGGCCACTGCATTTGGAGCCTATCACAGGAGCTGGGCCTGGTGGAGGTCTGGAGGTTGCTACACCTGAAGACCAGAGACTATATCTTCTGGTCTTACCCCCACCAGGCATATTCTCATATAGACTTTTTCCTACTCTCTTCGGAGTGGGTACATACAGTGGAGAGATGCGACATTGCACTCATCACAGTCTCAGACCATGCCCCGGTGAGTCTGGAGTTGCAGATTACTCCAAAGTTAAGGTCAAGCAGCTGGAGGCTGAATGTCTCACTCCTCAATCGGGAGGACTTTCAGTAAATGATTTAAGGCAGAGATTAGTAACTATGAAGCTACAAGCCCCACTGGACTTCCCATGGAGGCATCCTGGTGGGACAGTCTCAAGGCAGTCCTCACAGAACATATTATAAGTTATGCCTCTAGATACAAAACAGAAAGCCTTAGACAACAGGTGGACCTGGAGGGACAGCTGTTTGACCTGGAGGCAGAACATAAAATCTCACTAGACCCGAGAGTAGGGGAACGAGTGAAGAAATGCCGTGCACAGCTTAACAATCTCCTGGATGCAAAGCTAGAGGGGAAGCTATGATACTCAAGGCAGCATTTCTATGAGGCAGGGCGCTTGCAGGCTTGGCAGCTCCATAAAGAGGCAGCAAGCTGGACGATACTGCGCATCCGCAAAGTGGGCTCGAGGCAGTACGACACAGACCAGCTTCGGATCCTGCAGCATTTCTCCGAGTTCTATAAAGATTTATATAAACAGGAGCCCATTCCAGACTTCAAAACCAAATTGGAAGAGTATTTTCAGAGAGTTAAGCTGTCAAAAGTCTCAGAGCAGCAACAGGAGACCATATCGGCCTGCCTGATGCTTGTGGAGATTCAGGGAGCGTTTGTGAGGTTGAAAAATGGAAAAGCTCTGGGCCCAGATGGCATGCTGGCGAAATTTTACAAACAGTTCCAAGATAAACTAGCTCCAAGACTGCTGGGAGTGTGCAGGGGGGGTGCAGGAGGGTGAGCTGGCCCCACCCTCATGGCAATAGACACAGATCACAGTGCTGCCAAAGCAGGGGAAAGATGGGACATTGAGCGGCTCCTACTGCCCTATATCACTTCTGAATACGGACCTTAAAATATTCACCTCCATACTGGCACTGCGCCTGCAGGGGTGTGTGACATCTTTAGTTCACCCAGTTCAGAAGGGTTTTATCAATGGAGATTGATCCATGACAATCGCAGGCGCCTGCTCAATGTCATGAATAATGCACAGCAGGGGAATGAGTTGGCACTGGCAGTTTTCATGGATGCCGAGAAGGCGTTCAACCGGGTCAACTAGGGTTTTCGTTTTGAGACCCTGCAGGCAGTGGGACTAGGGGGCACCTTTCTTACCTGTGTGCGGAAGCTCTATGCCATCCCAAACAAATCAGTTGGGCATCCCAGTAAAGCGACAGAAAAAGACTTGTAAGCTAGGTCTCGTTAAAAAGCTTTTTATTGTAACAGGCACCTTCTTTCTGTGTATTTATAAGGGTAGTTGATTGTTTTATTAATATCTGTGATTTTTTATGTGATTTTTTTTGCACTGTAGCAATTGGATTATAGTGTTTATTTATTACTACTTAGAGTGCACTGTTGTATAGACTGAAATTGAATACTATGCCTTTAAATATTCTACCTATTTAAGGTGTGCCTTAGGTAGTATGAGCAACGCATTCAAAAAGTGTCTTTTCAACGTAAAACGTACATCTGCGTGTTGCTTCAGGAGTGCTGGCTGTTGTATGGCTTTTTTTGTATGTTACAACAAATAGCTTTTTAACGAGACCTAGCTTACAGGTCTTTTTCTGTCGCTTTACTGGAATACCCAACTGATTTGTTTGATGCTTTGTCCTTTTTGTTGTGGCTCCAGTGCTGTTCGTCGGTAGCTGCCTTTTTTTCTTTATTCTATGTCGCCCCCCAGGCCATAGTCAATGTCAATGGCATGATCTCGAGTTGCTTTCACCTGACCAGAGGTACTAGGTAGGGATGCCCGCTGTCACCACTGCTTTTTGCTCTGTGCATAGAGTCCCTGGCGGAGGCAGTCCATGCAAACCCTACAATTTTGTGGATACGGGGTCAGGAGAGGGAACATAAAATATCACTATATGCTGACGACTCCCTTTTCTTCCTAACTGACCCTCAAGATTCCGTACTGGAGCTCCTGGATGAATTGAACATATACGGGAGTATATCAGGGTACAAGATCAACTTCTCTGAGTTGGAGGCCCTACGGCTGGCCAGTCTGACCTCCCCCTGGCTCTGGGAATATCTCCCCTTCTAGTGGGTTGCAAGGGGAGTTGTGAGGTATCTAGGTATACGGGTTTTGGCCAGACTTGGCTCACTCTTTAGTCTCAACTATGAGAAACTGGAGGGTGAGGTAAAAGTTGACATCGCCCAGTGGAACCTCCTTCCTCTGAGGGTGGTGGGTCGAATAGTCACAATTAAGATGAATATGCTGCCGCAGTACCTGTTTCTATTTCAGGCCTTACCCATAAAGGTGCCAGAAATGTTCTGGAGGAGACTGCAGAAATCCATGCAGGCTTTCGCCTTGGGGGGCCACAGACATAGAGTCGGAAGGAGACTGTTGACCCTGCCCAGGGAGAATGGAGACTGGCGCTGCTGGACCTATGCCTGTACTATATAGCTACACAGCTCATGCCTGTTGTGACATGGGTTAAGCAAGATCGCAGCTCCAGCTGGCTGGACTTGGAGATAGAGGATGGCCCAGTGGTACCCTTATACATGTTGCCTCACGCAAATATCACCCAAGCAGTACCGGCATCAATTGGGAATCCCTTTACAAGGCATACCCTGAGAGTGCTCCCGAAGGCTCGGAGGATCTCTGGAGCCCCAATGACATTGGTCCACTCACGGCAATTGTGGGAGACCCAGACTTCACCCCCACAATTGGAGATGGTAGTTTCAAATGCTGGAACTGCAACTCACTGATAAGATGTAGTCAGCTCATAAGGAATGCCACCCACTGAACCTTCATGGACATACAACAATTTAACCTGCCCAGACAGGAATTTTACCACTTTTTGCAGGTGAGACTTTATATGCAGGTGCCTGGGAGGCTTGATTCAATAAGCAGGGACCTTACAGGCAAGAAACAATTCTTATACTGGGTGGTGAAGCTGCTGGACAGGCGAGGCAAAATTGCCAGGGCATATAAGATGCTACAGGGCTCCGAATATCCTGAATTGCAAAAGGTAAAGGAGGCCTGGGAGAGAGAGAGAGGCGCAGATCCAGATAACAAATGAGGACTGGGACTACATCTGGAGAATTGGCTGGCACACCACTTCCTTTCCTATGTGGAGAGAATTTTGATGGAAGTGCTTAATCAGGTACTTCCACACTCCCACAGTCTCTAAACACTTCTAGCCTGGCAGTTTGGAACTATATTGGAGGCAGTGCGGATAGGTGGGTACACACTATCATATTTTCTGGGGCTGCCCGCAAGTACAGCGGTTCTGGTCCCAGGTACATGGCGCCCTGGAGGAGAGTTGGGGAGTGAATGTTCCCCACACTTTTGAGCATATGGTGTTGGGGGGTGGGACCCTGAGAGTAGGTAATTTGTCCCACCAGAAGTTCTTCCAGGCCCTCTGCCTGGTGGCCATGAAGGTAATCACTTCCCATTGGCTCACAAGGACAGTTCCAAACATAAAGCAGTGGCGCACTCAGATGCAAGAACTCCACGCTATGGAAAGACTAACAGCTGCTCTATGCCTCACCTTGGATAAGCTTAGGAAGTTGTGGTGTACCTGGGAGACCTATGAGGCGGGGGGGGCAGGGGATACTGCAGGAAGGTAATCAGAGTCCCTAAGAGAATCCATACCCATGTTACACCCCATGTGGGTCGGGGAGAGTCTAGGGAGAGGGCATACCCAAACCAGGAAGTTGGGAGGGGACCTCATCAGGGGCCCCCGGGATTCCATCTTACCCCTCCTGCCCCAAAGATGCATGAGCTGGGCCTATACCCACCCACCACAGGATGAAGAGCTTTAGGTATATACCAGGATCCAAGAGAGACGGACAACCACCTCTGTTTAGTTCCACAATTCTGTTATTTGCTAGATAATAATTAAGAGGGCTAGATTTCAGGTCAAGATTAATTGCAGTGACTCTGTGACTGGATGTTTATAATTGAGTATCAATGCCAGTTCTAACTAAGCATTTTTCTTGAAGAAGGGATAAATACTACACCAGATAGACTTTGAACTACTAGGCGTTGTCATACAGCAGTTACAATACTGTAAGTTTCAGGCTGAATCACGGGAGCCTCATTGTATGTCTTGTAATTCATTTACTATGAAATATAACTGCTTCATAAATGCTGACTGGTTGTATGATCTTTGGACTTCAATAAACTTGAGTTTAAAAAAAAATATATAACATTTACAGTGTACATGGGATAACTCAAACACCATCAAATGCCTTTCTAAAAAGCCAGGTTTTAATTAGGATTGGAAAGTGGTGACTAACAAAGCAGGCTGAATATCTGTGGGAAGGCTGTTCCAAAGAAGAGGGCCAGAAACAGAAAAAGGTCTGTCCCCAGCTGATTTTACTCTAGACTTTGGAACAGCCAAGTGACCCATACTAGTACAGCGTAACTCCCAGTATCAGTGCAGGTTGCAAGACACTCACGAAGGTACAGGGGACCCAATCTGTTGAGGGACCTGTATGTCAAAACAAAGATCTTAAAATCAATATGCCATCTCACAGGAAACCAGTGCAGAGAATGGAGGACAGACGTAAAGTGCACGCTCCTACTCACAGAGGTGACGAATCTGGCTGCTGCATTCTGGAAGAACTGTAGATGGTGGATCTGACCTGCCAGAAGACCCAGGTAGAGTACATTACAGTATTCAAGGCAAGACATTACAAAAGCATGCACCACAGTCAAAAGATTGTCTAGGTCGAGGTAGGGGCACAACCCATCAAAGTTCTTCAGATGGTAAACGCCACTCCTGACAATGGCAGACATCTGTGATACCAGTGACAAATCTAGACCAAGAGTGACCCCTAGGTTGCACACAACCTGCCCAGCCTGAAGCCTTTCACCTCCAAAAATGGAAAGGCCCATGGCTCTCCATTATGGATAACCTCATGTGATCTTATCCCATTAGTAGAAATTCTGTTTTGCTGGGATTCACTTGAGGACTGGTCAAAGACATGGCAGTTTGAGGTTCAATGCCAAAAAGTGTAAAATCATGCACTTAGGCATAGGAGCCCTGGTGCTGAGCATGGTTGGGGGAAGGGATTGGCAATCACTAGACAAGAAAGGGACCTTAGGGTTATTATATAGGAGGGTCATGGTGGCAATGCAGTATGGCATGGCAGGGCTAGTGGGATGCTGGGGTACACAGGGGGGAGGGCATCACCGGCAGGAGGAGGAAATGTTGCTACCACCGTATCGCTCTCTGCTATGCCCACACTTGAAGAACTGTGTTCAATTCTGGAGACTGCACTTCAGAAAGAACACAGATAGGGTGGAGACAGTCCAGAGGAGGGCAACCACAATGATGCAGAGGATGTAAGGTAAACCCTATGGGGACAAAGAAATATTAACACGTACACACTGGAGGAGAGGAGAGCAAGAGGTGACATGATCAAGACCTACAAGTACTTCACAGGGGTGAACAGGGTGCAGGAGGTGGGTCTTTTACAAATGAGGGGAAGCTCCAGGACTAGGAGGCATTCAATGAAGCTGGGGGTGGGGGGGATTTCAGGAAGGTTGTAAGGAAACATTTCTTCACTAAAAGCGTATTAGATGCAGGAAACTGATTGCCGACCAAAGTATTGGAGGCTAGAACTGTGGAGGGCTTCAAGCATGCAAGGGATAAATGTAGGAGTGTATTACAACAGATGCAAGGAAGGTGGAGGGTTGCCGGAGGCCAGATAGGGTCTGCAGAGGTAAAATAGGTGAGGAACAATTGAGCAGACTGGGTAGACCAAACAGTCCTTTTCTGTCAACAGATTGCATGTTTCTAAGTTTCAGTTTCAATCCTCTGTGAGCCATCCACAAACTGATCTCAGGTAGAGCACTCTCAGGCACAGCTGCTTGTAAGCCCTGACAGGGCTTACAGAAAAGATATAGCTGGGTTTCATCAGCACAACAATGAAAACCTAAGCCACACTTCCGGATCACTTCTCCTAACAGAAGCATAAACATCACAAACAACCATGGAGACAAAATGGAACCCTCAAGGACTCCACAGTCCATGCTATCAGTGAACTTAATCTGACAGGGGGGGGGGCTAATGAGTTGGGGCACAAGTTTGATGTCTATGTTAGTGAGCATTTATATGTTACTGGACATTTATATTAAGTGGGGTGAGGCAGAGGCTGACGAACCATAGAGGAAAGAGAACAAAAGGGAAACCTAGATGCCAGGGGTGTCCACTGCCCCACAGAAAAACACTGAGGTTAAGCCTACACCAGGTTCTACAATACACAGGCTCGGGGATAACACCACAAAGGATAGGACAGCAAGGTCCAACCAGGCCACTGGAGAAATCTGATGCCTATCGGACCACTATCCTGGCAGTGAAAATCAAGTTGTGTGTGTGGCAGCCTGAACATGCTTGGTAAAACCCAACAAATCCATCAACTGAAGGAGCACAACAGCAAATCTGTCCTCCTCTGTGTCGACCCAGCAACTGAAATTCCCAAGTACCAACAATCTGGAGATTCCAATAGCTCGGAGAAACTTCCTGCCCCTTCCTTCTGGGGAGGGGCATGATAAACTAGAAGAACCTTGCATTTAAGGCTCCCACCACATGTCAAGGCCACACACTCAAAAGACTTGGAATCACTCAACAGGAATGCCATACCCTTCAGGTCCATTTCATAAATAGTGACCACATTTTCAACTCTCTGCTCCATGTGACCAGGAACCCCAGGGGAAACAAGTTCAGAAAGATAGATACAGGTGTAGTCCCCCCACCAGATCTCAGTCATAAATACCAGGATGGAGCCAGAGGTCAAAATTAGATCTCTTAAAACGGCAGTTTTTTTAAATGCTGAGTGACACTGCAGAATTGGTTAATTTCACTACGATAGTATTTTCACTATGTTCGTGGGAAGAGCTGGTTCCATGAAAATACTACTGCAGTGAAATTAAATTGTGCCGGTTAGGAAACCTGTGCGGTTTAGGAACAACTTGTTTGCCTCTAAAACAGTAAATGTTAAGATAGCGACATGGAAACTGTGGTTGAATGTCACTGTTCAGAAACTTTATTTGAACTTTATTTGAATATTGCACCACAGAAACTAAAAAGCATACATATTTAAAAAAAACAAAACTCAAAGTCGCTGTTTACACAAAACACTGAGCGCTAACCTCAGCAAGCAAACAACACAAAACACTGTCCATATCAGTTATCAATTTCAATTTACAGAATCAGTTAACTTGTTCAGGGAGTTTGTGTAAGGGTCCAGTATTCCAGCTTTCCTAAATCCTGAAATACAGCCCTCACTTCTCAGTTTTGGATAGTTAAAGGAGGTCTCTAGCCAGAATGCATGTTTAGTTTTCAGGATCATCATTCTGAGGTCCACTGTGACATTAGCAGTAGGTGTTGCCTCAGTGATTTGCTTGTGGATTTGGTCAGCATACCACTCCGTGAAATGGTTTTTCCTAGTCTTTTAGGATTTTGTTTATCGTGAGTTCCACAGGCTGCAAGAGATCGGTGCGAGCAGCAGGGAAGAAAACTGAAATAATGTGCAGCTCCTCAAGTTTTTTTAAGTACCGGCTGTGTTGTATGGGCTTGCAAAGGTCCATGATCAGGAGGGAACGCTGCTCACTGGGGAGATCAGTTTTAAATTACACTGACTCAATGTAAGGTACAAGAATTATTTCAGTTAACTGTAACATTGTGTCACTGTTGGCCCAGTGGTTTTCACTATGTGTTATAGACCACTCAGGAGGGAAGCTATAGGCAGGGTGGCATCCAGGGTTTTCTTCTCTGTAAATGACTTGTGGTGGTAAGAACTGTCCTGGTATTGTGCACCCCAACACCAGAGAAATTTGGTGCTTGTAACGTAGCCCTGTGACTTCTACTTGTTTTGTCCCACTCTCGCCCATTGTCCACTATGAGCACAGAACTAGGTTTAGTCCAGTCTCATCAATACTTTAACAAGGTCTGTATGTATAAGCTCCTGGATCACATCTTTACTGATATGGAACAGAAAGTCTTGTTTTGAGAGCAGGGAAATCATCAGGGGTTTTGCTGCCAGCCTAAGTTCCCTTCCTCTTGCAGTACTCCATCCTGTTTAGGAATTGTCAGGCTCACTGTCTCATGACATTTATGCTGCCACCATTTTAACCAGAGCATTGATGACTGCTTCACCACAGAGGCTTTTTACTATCTGTCTGAGGTCCTACTCAATACCATCAAGTAGGGTGGGTCATCCATGTTGCTTGGTGGGAAGAGAGGATGCCACTTTGGTATGGTCTGGTGTGGTATGAAGCTGTGTCTTGTACTCCAATTTAAATTATCAGACAGTACTCTCATTAACTGGGTGGCCATATCTGCAAGCATACAGTCATACTGCTCGCATCACGCCCAACTCTGCAGCATGCTTCCCAATCTCTAACCTGACCTTATCTGGGTATGTCATGTATTCAGACCAATTTTTTTATTTTTTTTTTGCTGGCAGCTGAACTTCAGCAAGGTCTACTATTACAGAAGCCACCACCTGAATAAACACACCAGCACTTTGACTGAGAGTTTCGGGGGTCAGGTTTGAGACTACCACCACGTCTGTGTCTCTCTCTTGTTTCTGTGCTTTGGAACGTGTCAGTCTTTAGTGCAGTGACATTTTTTTGAGTACTTCATACTAGCGCAATGAAAACTGAAACAAGATCTGACTGACAGCTGACAGAACTGCATTAAATAGCCTGTCAGCTGTCAATGTCAGAGCAGCTGATCCGTAGTGCACAGATTTTGAATGGTGCGCAATGCTTAGGCCTACCTAATCCACAAAATTAAGTAAATGGTATGTTTAACAATTCTACAGTATTTGTATTTGTAAAAAGTGTAGTATTTGTGTGTATTTGTCACGAAAGGTATACGTATTGCACAACCCTAGCTGGCAGTTATGGAAACGTTCGAAGCTGTAAAGTGCTGCACTGCTTTAATTATGATTTCAAGTTGCAGACAACAAATGCTGCTGATTTGAAACATGGTTAAAACTTTTCCACGCATTCCATTTGTCTCTGAATATATGTTATGTATAATACTATATGTGATCTTTTCCATTTTGTATAAAGCAATTACTATGTTTTCCCACTGAATCAAAGTTGGAGCTATAGGCTGAAGCCATAACTTTGTAACTGCTATCTACACAGCCATCATTAATATCGTCCATAAGTACTTATGATGTTTGTTCTTCAATTCAGATGGAAAAATTAAAAAACAGTGGCAATATGGGAGTAAGGATTCCAAAGTCCATGATTATTTGCCCAATTATGGCTGTTATCTGTGTCCAGAATCCAGTGAGAACTGGGTATACGTGAGCATGGGTTGCCTAAATTTCTATGGAGTACCACCAACAGCATGTCACAACCTGTGCTGGAAATTTTGACTGAATTATTCATGACTTGCCAAAAAAACTGACTTACACACAAATACTTTCCAGATCTGCCTGGAGGTTGTCGAGTCTTGTACCAACAGTACCCATTTCCAATCCCCCTGTGGGATTGTAAAGTTAGCTCCAATTTCCATTTACTGTACATCTGATTGCATCGATGGATGTATTGTTATGATAAACCCCTCAAAACAGAATCCTTTTGGATTTACTATGTTGGGCTAAGCAACAGCCTGGCCTTAGTGGTGGTTTTCATCAGGCCCCTTTCTTAGTAGGATGAGTAACTGTTTCAGGTGATGCTCTATTTTTTTAACCTCTTTGATCAATTTTCTTTTGTCCCCATCCTTAGAGGTTATTGTACCGTGTGAATTCTTTCGACTGAATCATCTAAAGATGGGTCGTGACATTACTTCATTGCCATAGCTGTGGCTAATAACATTTTTATTAGTTTTCTATACATTGCTATATATTTGTAAAAAAAATCTTTTTCTATGTGTCAAATTGTTCTAGCTATGTTTTATCCTTTTATTTCACCTCTTCGTATAGTTGCACTTTTGTAATGTTTTGTATACTGGCACTGTTGCAGTTGCTTTATACATATATGTACTCCTTTACATTTACTGCGTTATAAGAGGGGAATTCTTGTGCATGGCGTCACAGTGCACACCAGTGCGCTTCTCCACCTGCAGTTTTAATGTTGTGGCACATTTCTGCACTGAAATAAGAGCTTCTGTGCTTTAGTGCCTTTTTGAAGGTTGTGGAGTCTGTGTAGTCATTTGATTTTTTTATTGGCTTACCTTTCATACCAGTGTACCAGGGTTCCCCTTGACGCAAACTTCTTTGTTTGCATTATGGAATCATCAATAACAGCAAACATCATACAAGGTGCAACTGTGCATTATTTATTTATTTATTTAGACAGCAGTTTGGAAAACCTTTGAGCCATAGGCTCATTAACAAAGGTACCTTGTCACAGTAAGACAAACGAAAATACACAGTATAACAGTATAACACAGTATAACAGTAACTTAAGACATAGATACAAACAAGCTGGTACAGGTAGTATTGATGCAAACAATACCGGAGTTATGTTGTCCTTAGCAGCTTAGTAGTAAGCTTTGTCATTAGTATTGAGTATGGCTTTGACTAGTGGCAATTACAGTTTCGGATGTTAACAAGGCGTCTGTAAGGCGACGCCAGTGCTAACGTATATAGTTGGAGCTTCAGTGGGGGCAGTGTGTTGAACCAGGAGGGGCCCTAAAGCTGAAGGCTCTTTGGTCGTGAAAGGTCCTAGCTCTAGGGATAACAAGAGGTTTTCCCAGAGGTCCAGTATGAACTAGTGGGACAGAGCGCGGATGGTGGTGGTCAATCCAGGCGGGATAGCCAAGGAGGGTCTTTTTGTAAGGGTACAAGTCAGATATTTGAGGCGTCGCCAAGATCAAGTACCAGCGCTTTAGCGCATAGTAGACAGGTGTGTGTTAGCCTAGGTGCCCCAGTAATTAACCTGCAGGCCTTATTCAAAGTAGTGCAAATTTTATGGAGTGGTCTGATCACCAGCACCATACACCGGCAGTCCATAGTCCACTAGGGACAGGATAGAGGAGGTGATCATAGTCAAGAGCTCCGGGAGGAGGCAGTGTTTATACCGATGTAAGATGCCCAATCGGATATTAGTGGCAGTGGCTAGGGCAGCGATGTGTCCATGGAAGGAGAGGGAAGGGTCAAAATGGATCCCTAAGTATTTATAGGAGCAAACTTGTTCGAGTGGGAAAGAGGACCCAGAGTGAATGAGGAGTTTGAAGTTGCAGGACTTGTTTTGGGGATGAGTGAAGAACATGGTTTTTGGTTTTTTAAGATTTATCACCAATCTATGTTCCTTGAACCAGCCCTCGCTTCAGCGAAGGACTTCTGCAGCGAGTCCTGGAGGGCAATAGGGTTATGACTTGAGACAAAGATGACTGCATCATCAGCGATAACAATAGAATGTTCCCGAGCAAGAGCGTGAAAGGGTGTTAAGGTAAAGGGAGAATAGTAAGGGGCCCAGAATGGAGCCCTGGGGAACCCCAAAAGATGGGACAGATGTCTGAGTAGGTCCCATTCATTTTACACGCTGTGAGCGTCAGACAGATAACTGGTGCACCAGAGATAGGCCCAGCAGCAAAACCAGAGAGACTAAGGCATCAAGAAGGAGGGGGTGGGAGACAGTGTTGAAAGCTTTAGAGAGGTCAATGAAGACCGCACCAGCCAGAGAACCAGTGTCTAAGGAGGAGGAGTGGAGAAAGTTGGAGAACTCTAGGAGGGCTGTGTTGGTACTGTGGCCCGCTCGGAAGCCATGCTGCTCAGGACATAGGACATTGTAGGTGGAGAGGTAGTCAGAGATTTGAGAGGCTACCACTTTTTCCAAGGCCTTGGAGAAAGGAGAGAATGGAGATTGGCAGATAGTTTCCAGCCACAGTCCTATCACCACCTTTAAAGATAGGGGTGACAGTGGTGACTTTCCAGGCAGTTGGAACCTTCCCCAGGCAAAGAGAGTGGTTGATGAGGCACGTGATCGGGGTAAGGACTGTGTCTAAGACCAGCTGTAGGATACATGGATCCAGGGTGTCACTGCCTGTACTATTACTCTTGAGGACAGTGACAAGATGCGGCCTAAGTTCTTGGGCAGAAACACGGCAGAGGAGAAAATAAGGGCGAGAAAGATTTATGGCAGGTGCTGGGGGAGGAAGGTCAAAAAAATTTGTAGGGAGGATAGGGCTAAGGTCAGTGAATGAGGTGTTGAGGTGGTTGGCTATGAGGGCTGGGTCTGAAGAGATCACGTCATTAATGTTGATCTGGTGGGTGGGGGGGAGTGTGCACTCCCATTTAACTGTTTAATGTTATCCCAGAAGGTTCTGGGGTTCCCCCATGAGGCTGTGAGTGAGGACCGATAGTGCTCAGACTTGGCCTTTCTGATGGCCTGAGTGCACTTGTTTCAGGTGGCAACATATAACTGCCTGTCAGTGGGCCGGCCAGTCTCAATGGCACGGCGCCATAGGTTGTCCCTATGTTTGAGTTGGTGGATCAAAGCTGGGGTTACCCAGGAGGCATTCTGCCTTTTAGAACGGCGGGTCGACATTGGGGCAAAGATATCACAGGCATTATTAAAAGTTTGGGTAAAGAAGGAGAGAGCTGTGTCAATGTCAGGAGTTGCCTGTATAGGAGACCAGTCAATTTGGGACAGAAGTTCCTTAAGTTTTATCAGACCACCAGGTATTAGACGCCGCCGGCATGTGGACTGTGCTATGGGTTTGGGGACTGAGGATGACCAGTGGAATAGAATGGGGGAGTGATCGCTGAGAGAGGACTTGTACATTGGGGATCCGATTAGGGTGGTTGGTGAGTACCACATCAAGCAGGGTACTGGAGCCTCTCTTGGAGTTAGTCCTGGTAGGTTGGGTAACTAGTTGTGTTAGGTCTATTGCAGAAAAAGAGTCACGGGTAGAGGAGGAGGAGGGGCTGAGCCAGTTGACATGTAAGTCGCCTACCAGAATTTGATCAGCGGAAGGAGGTAGTGAGGAAAGGTATTCTGTAAGAGAGGCAATGGCCTGCGTTTGGTCCCTGGGGGGGGAACGTATGCAGTAGTCAGATAAAGGGGTCCCTTTAAAGGGTCAGGGGTTAGTTTCAGCGTAGGCGCCTGGGCCCTGGAGTCAAGGATTGGAGTAGGCAGTGCTAGTACGGGGAGAGATTCCTTGACATAAATAGTGGAGCTGCCCGCCCCATCTCCCAACACGGTCGAACCGGAAGATGGTGAAACCAGGAAGGGAGACCAGGGAGTCAGGGGAGGATTTCGACAGCCAAGTCTCAACCAGAGCGATGACATCAGGGTTAATTGATGTAACCAGGCATTGTAGAGAGTCAAACTTTTTTAAGAGGCTACAGATATTCATGGAAACCATGCATAGGCTTGTGGTGCTAGTCGGGGAGCTCCTGGGAACCGGGCCAGGGTTTGGATGAATGTTCCCTGACAGGAGTAGTAGCATGACTAACACCCTGGCTGGGAGATGGTGAGAGGTTTCGTACGATTGACATGGGGGACGTTAGGGAGCAGGGGTGGGCAGGGTGGTACAGGAAGGAAAGGCAAGAATAAGAAGACACCCAGATGTGCCTGAGGTGAGGAGGAAGCTAGGGGAGGGCAGGGAGGACCGCGACACACAGAGGTCCCAAGGGCAAGAGAGCAGGTTCAGGAGCAAGGGAGGGAGGGTGCCAGGCACAGTGCGGGAGTAGCAGATGGGTAAGTGGGCAAGTGCACTGCTAGTGGGGATAGGCACAGGCAGAGCGTGAGGCAGGGCCAATACATTGTGGTGAGCAAGATCCAAGGGAAGGAGTACTGTACAGGTAGGAGTAGGAAGTAGCGAGGGAGCATAGGTCCCTCTAGTGGCCAGCAGGTATAACCTGCAAATGGGAAAGTGGGAAGATAGGTTCTGGGCAACAGGACGTGATGTCACCGGATGTGATGTCACGGGGTGGATCCTTAAATTGACAGCCGCCCCTGGGTGGGTGGGGCAGACAGAACGAAGCGCCGTCGGGCTAGCACCCCCCTGCAGGCGTCCAGACGAAGAGAAGAGGCTCTCTTTACCTCGAAAGTAATCAGGCTGGAAATTCGGCTTCCTCAGCTCCTCAGGTGAGCTGCTTGTGTTGCTTGTTTGTCCCGAGTGCCTGCTGCGGTTGGCAGTGAGCTTGGGGGGGGGGGCTGCCTATGTAGTGGAGAAAACAAAGCCTCTCATTACTATGCAGCGGGAGAAAATTTTGTGACTTACACAAAGGGGCTCCACTCTAAGCAAACAGGGCTATTCCAAAATGAGGTCACACTAGGACCCAGCTATCCTAATACCTTCAGTTACAGGCACAATTAGATCCAAAACCACAATATTAAACAAGTCTGCTCTATATTAGCTGCTTAGTATATCTGGCTTTAAGGTATAATCAGCAATTAGATCCAATACCACAAATTAACAAGTCTGCTCTATATTAGCTGCTTAGTATGTCTGGCTTTAAGGTATAATCAGCAAGGCAACTCTAGGGCACCCAGTGAATCCTAGCTTTACACTTCAGCATTAGTAGCACAAAGAAAAGCAAATAACAAGCCCACCCAGCGGTGAACAGGAACAAAGTTCATAAAATATAAGTGTTCATCAGGTAGCACCCCTGTAGGCGCCCAGACGAAGAGAAGAGGCTCTCTTACCTCGAAAGTAATCAGGCTGGAAATTGACTTCCTCAGCTCCTCAGGTGAGCTGCTTGTGTTGCTTGTTTGTCCCGAGTGCCTGCCGTGAGTTGGCAGTGAGCTTGGGGGCTCTGAAAGCACCAGGCTGGAAATTGGCCTCAGCTCCTCAGGTGAGCTGCTTGTGTTGCTTGTTTGTCCCGAGTGCCTGCCGCAGCTGACAGTGAGCTTGGGGCTGCCTCAAAGTAATCAGGCTGTAATTCGCTTCCTCAGCTCCTCAGGTGAGCTGCTTGTGTTGCTTGTTTGTCCCGAGTGCCTGCCGCGTTGGCAGTGAGCTTGTGGGGGGCTGCCTCGAAAGTAATCAGGCTGGAAATTCGGCTTCCTCAGCTCCTCAGGTGAGCTGCTTGTGTTGCTTGTTTGTCCCGAGTGCCTGCGGTTGGCAGTGAGCTTGGGGTGGGGGCTGCCTCGAAAGTAATCAGGCTGGAAATTCGGCTTCCTCAGCTCCTCAGGTGAGCTGCTTGTGTTGCTTGTTTGTCCCGAGTGCCTGCCGCGGTTGGCAGTGAGCTTGGGGGCTGCCTTGAAAGTAATCAGGCTGGAAATTTGGCTTCCTCAGCTCCTCAGGTGAGCTGCTTGTGTTGCTTGTTTATCCCGAGTGCCTGCCGTGGTTGGCAGTGAGCTTGGGGGGGCAGGCTGCCTCGAAGTAATCAGGCTAGAAATTGCTTCCTCAGCTCCTCAGGTGAGCTGCTTGTGTTCTTGTTTGTTCGAGTGCCTGCAGCGGTTGGCAGTGAGCTGGGGGCTGCCTCGAAAGTAATCAGGCTGAAGTGGCTTCTCAGCTCCTCAGGTGAGCTGCTTGTGTTGCTTGTTTGTCCCGAGTGCCTGCCGAGGTTAAGGCACTGTGTTAAAAACTATACAGATAGAGACGTTACAAGGATAACGGTCATATATTGATTGCACTACTAAATGTCTAGGCGCATTCTCTTGACAAGTCCACACAAAACTTTTGTACGAGTTTATGGTTCTCTAAATGGTTGTGCACTCATTTAAATGTTAATTTTATCACTGGTAATAAATAAATAAAATGAAAATAAATAAATCACCTGACAAGTCATGTGATGTTCCCTGCAACAAGATCTCAGAAACTGCAAAAGTACCAGCCGGCCCAGTGGCACTGAGGGTTGAGGCGCTGGATACCACACCTTGTGCCACGCCCGGCGACCCGGGTTCGGGAACGAGCCTGGGTTGTCAGGGGTAGGCGGGGGGGGTGTGGGGAGCAGGACTGAGCTGCCATAACGCGGCCCTCCTCTCTCCAGGAGGGATGAGGGGTTTCCCTGGCCTTTGGCTGCCACCCAGTAGAAGATGGAATGGTAGTGCCAGTCTACGGGGAGCCCGGCGGTTACATGGGGAAGGGGTGGAAGGGACCGGAACTGGAACTATGGAGTGAGTGTGTGTGTGCCTCCACATGCACGCACTGCCATGTGCTGGGGTCCTGGGACAGTAGGGAGAAAAACGGGGGAAAACTGGTAAAATATAACTACAAAAAAAAAGGAAATTACAATAGAACCAGTAGAGAATGCATCAGTGACACAGAGTGATCAAGAAGAAGAATCTGCATTTTTATATAGTGCTTTTCGTGCACAGTATATCCCAAGGCCCTTTACAAGCAATGAGACATTGGTAGTGAAGTGATTGTAAATGGGTAGGAGCCATTTCATCAACACAGTACTCGTAGTGGTGTAGATTCAGTAGCACTACCTGCAACATCAGGATGCAGGAATAGAACCAACAACATTAGCATAGGTACAGGTACCATACCAGAGTGTGCAATACTTAAAATGACAAAGGTGCAATGGTATCTATGCATGTAATGCCTCTTTCTGTGTAGGAACAGTTCCAGAAGAACCAATATTAGTGCAAATCCTTAAAGGGGAGATACTGTTGATGGGGGACCTGAATATGCCAGATGTTAACTGGGCAACATGGACTGCAGCCACATCCAAGAGCAGGGTCGTTCTCGATGCCCTACAGGGAGCATGCCTTAGACAGCTAATGGTGGAACTCACTCGGGAGGGAGCAATATTAGACCTGGTACTCTCAAATGGAGAGAGGATCATAAACTTTGAAGTCAGTAGACATCTGGGAACAAGCGACTACTGCACAGTGTGCTTCACAATAAACACAACCATGGAGACAAGCCATACAAAGACAAGGATACTGGACTTTAGAAGGGCTGACTTTGGCATAATGGGTGAGTACCTGAGGAATGCATTAGCAAATGGCCAGAAAGGAGTGGTGGAAGAACAATGGAGAAAAATCAAAACTGTCATCATGGAGGCAACAAGCCTTTGTGTGAAACAAATAAAGAAAACAAAGCACACTAAAAAACCACTATGGCTCTCAAAAGAGGTGTCACGGAAGGTTAAGGAGAAAAAGGCTGCATTCAAAAAGTATAAGGAATCACAGACGGAGCACGACAGGGAAGTGTATCAATTAAAGCAGAAAGAAGTGGGGAAGGCAGTCAGAAAAGCAAAGGCCCAAACCGAGGAAAAGATAGCCAACTCAGTTAAGAAGGGGAATAAAACCTTTTACAGGTACATTAGGGAGCATAGAAAGGTTAAGGGAGGGATAGTGAAGATTAATAAAGGAAAGGGAGATGGGCAGAGGGAGGCAGTGAAAAGGCAGAGATACTGAATGAATACTTTTGCTCAGTATTCACAAAAGAAGAAGAGGAGGAGTTACCTAAACCAAACAGTAGAAGCACTCTGGATAGTGGGGTTGACACCAGTCCATTTACAGAAGAAAGAGTACTGAAAGAACTCCTAAAACTCAAGGTGGACAAAGCAATGGGGCCTGATGGGATTCACCCTAGAATCCTAAAAGAGCTAAGGGAGGACCTAGTGACACCACTAACCACACTTTTTAACAAATCATGGGAAGATGGGGTGGTACCTGAGGACTGGAGGAGGGCAGATGTGATCTCCTCACAAAAGTGGGAGCAAGGCAGAAGCAGGAAACTACAGACCTGTTAGTTTGACCTTAGTGGTGGGGAAAATGATAGAATCACTTCTGAAAGAAAGAATTGTTGAGTACCTAGAGGCTAGCGGGGCACAGATCCCAAAGCAGCATGGATTCACGGCAGGAAGGTCATGTCAGACGAATCTAATCGATTTCTTTGACTGGGTGACCAAAGTAATAGACCAGGGAGGGGCTGTGGATATGGCCTACCTAGACTTTAGAAAGGCATTTGACACAGTCCCGCACAAAAGATTAATAATCAAGTTACCAGCCTGGGAGTGGGTCCCAGGGTGGTAGCCTGGGTAACAAACTGGCTGCACAACAGGACACAGAAGGTAATAGTGAATGGAACACATTCTGAAGAAAGGGGGTTACTAGTGGAGTACCTCAGGCTCAGTACTGGGTCCAGTCCTCTTTAACGCCTTTATAGGTGACATTGTGGAGGGTCTGAAGGAAAGGTATGCCTCTATGGATGACACAAAGATCTGTAACAGAGTTGATACACAAGGGGGGTAGAAAGGATGAGAAGGGACTTGACAAGGTTGGAGGAATGGTCAGACATATGGCAACTTAGATTCAACGCAAAGAAGTGCAGTAATGCACCTGGGAAATAAAAACCAGGAGAAGAGTACACAATAGCAGGGGAGGTACTAACAACAATAATGGAAAGAGATCTGGGTGTAGTCATATCAGATGACCTAAAGGTGGGTAAGCAATGTGAGAAGTCAGTAAGGAGAGCCAGGGGGATACTGGGATGCATAGGGAGGGGCATCAGAAGTAGAAAAAGGGAAGTGGTTATCCCTCTATACAGACAGTTGGTGAGACCCCATCTGGAGTACTGCGTGCAGTTTTGGAGACCTCATCTATGCAAGGACATAGACAGGATGGAAGCAGTCCAGAGGAGGGCAGCTAAAATGGTGCAGGGTCTACATCAGAAACCATATGAAGAGAGACTGAGAGAGCTTAATATGTATACCCTGGATGAAAGGAGGGACAGGGGACATGATAGAAACTTTAAGTACCTCAAGGAATCAACAAAGTCCAGGAGGGTAGCATCTTTCAGAAAAGAGATGTGTAAGAACAAGGGGCAATTTAAAGTTAGATGGGGGACGGCTCAGGGTATGTGAGGAAATTCTTTTTCATGGAGAGAGTGGTGGACGCATGGAACCGCCTTCCTGGAGAGGTTGTGGGGTCTAAAACAGTGGGGGAATTCAAACATGCATGGGACAGACATAAGGCAATTATAGTGGGGGGTTGCAGGAAGTAGGCTGTTGGTTAACTAGAATCTGCAGCTTATCCAATAGGTAGGGAAATGGTCAGACTGGGTGGGCCAAGTGGTCCTTATCTGCCATCAAAGTCTATGTTTCTATGTTTCTGTGTGGTGCCACTGTGAACTGAGAGTAAAGCCATACCAGTGGTATCACTATTGCAAAGAAGTTCCATGATTGCTTACCTGTTGATTGGTCACATCTGGAGGCAAGTTCCCATGCTTACAGTTTTCCAGCAACTCCACTGCTTCTTGAAGCTGAATCTGTGAACAGAGAGTAAATGGACTGTTAAGAAGATGTCTGGTTATCTGTAATTACAAGTTTGGCCATGAAATACCCTTGCCCACGAACACAATCTTGGAAAATGTTAATTTGACTACACTATACCTGTTTGTTGATTGTGAGGTTTTGTAATAAAAGTTAACCTAACTTGCTACAGTATGTGACAAGGGAGGACTGAAGCCCAGGTAGGCCAAGTGATTGGCACACAAGGAATATCACAAACAGGTAGGATTCAAATCTGTGATATACTATTTCATAGTATAGTGCTCTAAAAACTAAACCAGTCTGCCTTCTCTAACCTTATAATGTAAACCCTTTTCAAGATAAAAAGAAACAATACAAAATTGTAGCTCTTTTTAGCTACATAACAATCAATGATTATATTTATAGTTTCTAGCTTGCTTTGTGGCAACAAAATAATCATTATATTTGTGCTTTTCTTTTATTTAAAAAAATAGCATGTTATTTTGCAGTTCACTACTGCCATACTCTTCCTAAAGCTGACAATAAAATACCTCAAGCCCTCTCATTCCATTTTCTTCTACTTTCCTTTCTCGTGCCCAGCTCCCTCCCAACCAACAGATCACTTGTATGCCTTAAAGAGCAAGGGTCCACACAAAACATCCCAGGTTTTCAGAAGAACATGGGGGTTGTGTGGGTCTATGGATGGATTTTGTTAAAATAAACAGTTTCAAGTGTACAACCACTCCTAACTATAGTCCAAAGCCATCCACACTATGCAGACTCTGAGCAGCAAAAGCAGGTGGATTGAGACTATGGACAACAATACTGCATTCTGCTCAGAAAATACATTTTAGTGCGCTGCTGCTGCTCCAAATCTACCATCCTCACAGGAAAGTGCATCCTCCAAATTGTGAAATGTGAAAGTCAGCGTAGGAGACAAAGCGATAGTGTTGTAGACCTTCACAATCTGTACATCTGTGTCTCGTGGTGGTATTACCCTTTATGGTGGTGGAGTGAGGCAAGGGAATAGCAATTCAACTTGAAACAAACCACATGGAAAGTGAGGCTGGCTGGTCTGGTGAGGTCCATCTGAAGGTAATGAACAGCAGTTTAGTATCTCCTCTCACACCAGCAGCCTTGGTAATGTAAAATCTCAAGACATGCTTTACATCAGTTGTGTGTAAATTAGTTTCTACCTAATGAGAGACTGGGATCTAGAAAACAACACTGGCAAATAAATGTAAAACTCTGAAACTAACTTAAGAACAAAGTTTGTGTCTGTTCTGAGAACTGCTTTATTTTTATGGAAGACAAGGCAATCTGGGTCAATGGAGACGGCCTGTAATTTTCACACTCTACTAATCTTCTGAGACAAAAAATTAAAAATCATAGAAATTAGAAGGCTTACATTTTTGTATTTATTTACTGGATTTTGGTAACCAGGTAGGCTCACTGTGATAAACTGTCCCTTTTTAAGGAGCGACACAGAATTAATTACATGGACTACACAGACAGTTTACATGCAGCATTACATACGGTACTTAAATAAATAACAAATGTAGTAAATGCAATGGACTATCATTGCAAAGGCATGTAGGTGTTAGTTAACTAACTAACTAACTAAATAACTAACTAACGGAGCCCCAATCTAATTATTTAAACTAAGTTCAGGGGTGTGTGGCCAGCAACAGAGCTAAGAACAGCCTTTCTGTTGAGCTTCACAGAGTGCAACAGATGATCAAAATAATTTAAATGCTGAAACTAGAAATCTAAACCACACATCTCAATAGCGCTACTCATTTGCTGACTCTGAATGCTTTTTCTGCAAAACTCAGAACCACATTGCCAGAAATATGGTGCGTGGCAACAAAGTGGGAGTGGGTGCAGAGGGCACCCCCACCCTAAAGAACCAAGATCTGACAGCAATAAAGAGCCACTGGTTGGAGGAGGTGATGCAACTCCTCAAGCTACCAATGCAGCACTTCCAAAAGCTATAAAGAGACTCGATCGAGATGGAGGATTTCTCTTCCCAACTAAAGCGAATTGATGCTAGAATGAGGATACTGGCAGAGAACACAAAAGGGGCAATGAAGACCGTGGATAGCACCCTTGTGATCTCAGTGAGACTAACAAAAGAAAATGGACTGTTAAGAAGATGGCTGGAGAATCTTGAAAATGCTGTCAGAGCTTCATATATTCAGATTCTGGGATTGCCAGAGGGATCAGAAGAGAGAAACTCCCAGGGTATTCCTGAAGCAGTGGCTCACTGATTTGCTACACACAGAAGACGACACTGGGATCCTGAGAGTCTACAGGATCTTCTCATGTGGAGTACAAGACCATGTTGCTATGGGCAAACCTACCCCTCGGACCTCCCTGGAAAGGGACTTAAAATCCTCATGCGAGCCAAGAATTTGAGCCCACTATCATGGAATAATTCCCCAAATGTATATGTTCCCCAGCATCAACTATGCTACACGAATACTGAGGAACAGCTTCAAATGCGTCTGAGCTCTTCTCTGCATACAGTATCCCGACAATAGAGCAGAGGGTTCAGGGCAAGGGGATGTGCGCGCAGGAAGGAGGGTGAAGTGTATGTGTGCGGTATGGACTTCAGAGCGTGCGCTCCGACTACCGTACATGCACACCACTGGATTTCTGCCCTCCTCCACTAATTCTGGTGACTGGAGTTGATTATATAATATTTGGGGGGGTGCAGGGGGTACAGCCCCCTGCGTCATAGCTGTGTTCACATACTGGTTGGATTTTACTTGCCACCGGTGTCTGATGTAATTGCTGCTCACTCTGTGTGCTTTCAACCTGTTCCTCTTACTCTCTTGCCGCTGGGGTACATCACGTTTTGCTGATGCCAGTGAGTCTTAAGATCCTTCAAGGAAGAAAGACCTCCCAATTTTCTGAAGCCTCTAAACTCCTTGCCAAGACTGAACTGTAATTTTCTGCTCGAGAGGAGTCACTCACAGAGATAAGGACACTTGAAAATTACTGAGCTGGCACAGTAAAAGATAGGGGAGGAGTGGGAGCTGTTTTACTAAATGGAACTTTCTTGCTGTTGGTAAACATGGTATCGCTGTGTAAGGTGACTGTTTGTTTTACTTTGTATTTTCCTGTTGGTATATTTACTACCTGCTCAGTAAGGTCCATGAATATTCAAAATGGCACTTACAAGCATTAAAGAATTCCCACCCACCTTCTTCTCCCTTGAGTTCTGGTGCCTTAATATCAAGTGATGCCCAGAACATTCACACAACACATTCATATTGGTACTATTAAAACCTGTTGAACTTTCTGTCCGCAGGCTCGATCATGACAGAAACACAGACGATGATGGCAGAAAAAGAC
Organism: Neoceratodus forsteri; assembly: GCA_016271365.2. Lineage (NCBI taxonomy): Eukaryota > Metazoa > Chordata > Ceratodontiformes > Ceratodontidae > Neoceratodus > Neoceratodus forsteri. The sequence continues at coordinate 675,305,942 of CM057454.1, read as the reverse complement.
CCATGGTCCATCTAGTCTGTCAAGTTCTCTAAATCCCCAGAATCATTCTTGGAACTTAATGTTCCCCCAGGGTACTAACCCTCCTGGACCTTCTATTTTCTTTCCTGGTTCTGTTGGCCCAGGCAACCACTGTTCCCTTCATTCTATCCCAGGCCTTTTTGAACCCCCTTACTGTGCTCACTCCCACCACCTCAGCTGGCAGACTGTTCCAGGACTCCACCACTCTTTCTGTACTTCCTCATGTCTGTCCTGAACCTCCTGTCCTGCCATCTTCTACTCGTGGCCTCATGACTGTGGGTTGGTACTTAAGGTAAATAATTCACTGCAGTTCACTTTATTTATTCCTTTGAGGAATTTGAAGGTCTCAATCATATTTCCCCTCTCCCTTCTGGTTTCCAGTGAAGCACAAACTTAGTGCCCTGAGGCTCTCCTCATAGGATTTACCCTGCTGTCCATTAATCATTTTGTTCACTCTTTATTGCACTGTCTCTATCCTATCCTTGTCTTTTCTGAGGTGAGGACTCCACATCTGGGCACAGTACTCCAGGTGAGGCCTCATCAGGGCTCTGTAGAGGGGTAGTATTACCTCTTTTCTCCTACTATCAGTATCCCTTCCAACGCATCCCAGCATCTTGCTGACCTTATTATAGGACTTGTTGCACTGACTAGTTTGTTTAAGTGAGTTACTGATCATAACTCCTAGATCCCATTCCTCATTTGTAGTGCTAAGTCTTTTCCCTCCCATCCAGCGCTCCATCATGGGGTTCTTTTTCCCTAAGTGCATTACCCTGCACTTTTTTTGCATTGAATTTTAACTGTCAGACCTTTGACCACCACTCTAACTTCAGCAGGTCCTTCTGCATATTCCTTATTCCTTCTTCACTATCCACCCTCCCACACAGTTTTGTGTCATCCTCAAATATACACAGTGTGCCCTGGATTCCTTCACCAGTGTTGCTAATGAACACGTTGACGAGGACTGGACCCAGGACCAGTCCCTGTGGAACCCCACTTGTTCCCTCCTACTCTTCTGATTTAACCCCACTGACCACCACCCTCTGTTGCCTTCCTGCTAGCCAGTTTCCCACCCATCTCACTAGAGTTTTAGTTGCAACCAGGTCCTCCATTTTCTTAAGTAATCACTTGTGTGGAACCAAAACAAAGGCTTTACTAAAGTCAAAGTACAAGTCCACCACGTGGCCCTTGTCTATCTTCTTTGTTGCCCAGTCAAAGAAGACCATCAGGTTGGTCTGACGAGACCTTCCTGCGACAAAACCATGTTGTTTATCATCCTCGACTCTATTGCTCTCCAGGTATTCTACAAGGTCCTCTTTAATCAGGGATTCCATCAGCTTCCCCATGATGGAGGCCAGTCTAACAGGCCTATAATTCCCTGGTTGCTTCCTGTCCCCCTCCCCTCCTTATACAGCGACACTACATCTGTTAACTTCCAATCCACTGGGACCTCCCCAGTCCTGCATGAGCTGTTGAACAGCTCAGCTAGTGGATCAGCCAGTTCAGTTGCTAACTCCCTCAGTATCCTTGACTGTAACCTAGTGTTTTGTTAGGATATAGAATGCACACTCGAGGGACTATTCTTTTAATTTTGGACTCCAAAACAGTTCAGAAATGTTCTTAAATGTCCAGAAATTATTATTAAATGTCCAGTAAAGTGCTTAAGATTACGGGGTTTCATTTAAATCCCTGTTCAAGTTGTGCTGTTTTGCATAATGTCTTTAACAGTTTCAGATCTTCTAGTTTCACTTTTTAGACTATGTGCAGTCTGGTGGGCACTGTAGTAAGTTGAGCAAAAGCTGGACTTTGATACTCCAACTTATATATATGGGATGATAAACCTGTAGATTGGGTGAACGATGTTTGCATAATGATTTAATAGTAGTCCTGCTCATGGCTGCACCAGTCATTTGCTATAATTTTATAGTTGGAAATATGAAGCATTCTGACTATGAGTTAAGACTGTTGGACATATTTTATACCCCCAAGTGTTGTAATGCAGTACAAGAGCAAAATATTGTACCCTTTATTGTTGAAATGATGTTATCTGCTTGTAAGAGCAATCAATTCTGCATCTGGTCGGCGGTTCTTAGCACAAATATATGTTTTATAATTCAGTACCCGGTGTGTGTGCTGTTTTTCCTTAGTTTCAAATAATTCTGTATACCTTCTTGTAGGTGAATTTTTATGTAATGTTTTACATAAACTGCAATAAAATACAAGTTAAGAAAAATAAGCTGAAATCCCACAATATTAAAGGATTCCTGATTTTGGAATATTTAATTTCACTTGATTGACATGCAATGACATCCGTGCTATGTCTAGCATGCTTCTGCCCCTGTCGAAGCAACATCCGTCACCCCACCAAATAACCTTGCAGCTGTAGTCTTGCAGTACACCAACCCCTAACCACCACCAGGGGTCGAATGTTGCCTGACCGCACAACTATCCCTCCATGAAGGTGCACTGTCCACTAGATGCTCTATCCTCCTTTCCCTGGCCTACCCTCCAATGCCTCAGGCTCGTTACTGAACCTGGGTCGTCGGAGCCACAAGTGGTAGCACTACTGCTGCACCAGCCAGCTGGCCCACCCACTTATTTTTTGATGGTGAATGTAGGCTATAAGATGTTCAGGTACAAGGTTCTGCAATGTGTGCCACAGAATTTGTAAGAATATGCTTTCTGATGCTAAGGTAATGAGGTTTTATTTTTAACATACTCTCCAACATGTAGATATTAAAAAATCAGATTGTTGTAGGTCAGACAGTAGGTTTGTTGGAGATGCACAAATATGTGATCTTGAGCCAGCTCTTCTGGTATAAATTGAAAATTAAAATGTAGCCTGTCACAGGTTTGAATGACACAGTATGGGTATGAGTACTCTGTTTTATATTTTGTATTTATATAAGGGCCCTAGAGTGTACTGGCACAGTTAAGAGGTTTTTTATTACTAATGTCTTTTTATTACTTAACTAGATAAAAGTACATACTTATAATCTCGTATCAGAAAGATTTACCAAAAACGAATGACAGAAACATATTATTTCTCAATTCAGCAAAAGCATATCCCAAAGTTACTACTTCCTATGCCTCGTACACTTATAACCTATACCCTGACTTCTAATCCGAGTTACAAAACAAGGTAACCTAACTACGCTGCATAACAATGTTAGCATTCATATTATAAAGCAACTGCACAATTTCCCAAAACTAACCTATGCCATAATATTTACATACATTTTATAAAGCAGTTATCCCCCAAGATAGTAGCCTCAGTGGCCTGTAGTTTTGGCTAGTAAATGTTGCATGAGAGGTGATCTACGCATGAAGCAAAAGCCAAACCAATATTCTTACTCCGCGATGACCCTGTCAGCAGTCTGTAGCCAATGCCCACTAAGACTAGTTACCAGCAGCTGACTTTCCACAAGTCTGCTCATACTATCCTCCAGACTTATCAAAAGTCCAAGATTTTTATGCTTTCTTTGCAGGGGCTTGCTTGAAGAAACAACAATCATGTGGTTAATGGATCATCTAGAAAGCCGTATTGCTAAGGGTCAAAAGGGTAAGCAGCATCATTTGGTTGCTAAAAGGTGTGAGGCAAGTGACAAGTTGCTAAGGGTCAAAATCAGGCAGCACAGCATGCCTTCAGAACTATAACCCCATCTCTTTACTTCCCACACTTGCCAAAGTCTTGGAAAACATCATCTGTGATCAATTCCTTGACTTCCTGAACAACTTTGGGACCCTGACCCCTGCCCAGCATGGCTTTAGGCTGGTACACAGCATTGAAACGGCACTAGTGGGGTTCACACAGTCTATTCACCAGCACCAAGACCAGGGCCACCTGGCAAAGGTAGTGTTCACTGACCTTACCAAGGCCTTTGACTTGGTTAACTACCAGCTTTTAGTCAAGGGACTTTGTGACACTGGCTGCTCGCACAAAGTGAGACACTGGTATGAGAACTTCTTAACAAGGAGAAAACAAAAAACCAAGATTGCTTCCTGTCTCTCCCCTGTGCTACCAGTCTCCATAAGAGTCCCACAGGGGTCTGTCCTTGGCCAGCTGTTTTTCAGTCTCTTTCTGAACACTCTCCCTCAGTCATGCAGAAAGAGGATATTCTACTCTATGTAGATGATGCTGTGATCTTTACTGGGGGACTCAACCCCAGTGACTTACTGCATGCCATTCAATCTGACTTTAACTCGGTACAAAATGGTTTGCTGAACACAAGTTCATGCTTAACACCACCAAAACCAAATGCATGATTGTGGTGATGTTGTTAAAACACTTTGGGGCGCCTATTTCTTTTTCCCTCCTCTGTGTCCCCTCTTTGTCTGTTACCCCCCTTACATTTTTTTTTTCATAAAGCCTGTTGCAACAGCATGTGTTTATATATTGTTTTATTCTTCCTTATTTCCTTGCTCTATTTCTGGGAAAATGGGAGCTTAACTTCTTATGTGCATGCCCCTTTAAGTTTTATATACAGACTGGCCATCTGTATATAAGATATGCACATATGGGGTTAAATTCTCTTGCTGTCCCTTTCTTTAATGCCCTTTGTTAAAACAATTCATTGCCTGCTTAGAAATCCCTGTAGTAAAATAAAAATGAATACTGTATTGGTTTTAAAATGAAAGATTTTAGGTTTTTTTGCCCCTCCCCCCATTCTGCCTTTCCTTCCGTGCTCCTGTTTTGCCGTGTGCAGAGGTATGTCGGGCGAACCGGCAGAAAGTACAGTTACGTAAGAACTTACCGTAACAGTAGATCTTCGAGAGAGGCTCTTGCAGTAGGTAATTACATATAGGACTGACGCCAGCCGGCGGCAGGACCCCACGGAAAAAATTTCTAGCTAAAGGCGTCCTCGGCGGGACCGCCTCAATGCCAGGGTGACCGTGTCATACAATCGCCGTATAAAGGGGGCGGTCCCGACGCTCTTTCCAGTTCTTTCCGCCACAGGCCCGGACGAGAGAGAAGCAGATATTTCCTCAATGGAAAGGAGCTGAAAAAGCCTAGGATGGAGGGCAGGAATGAGTTACCTACTGCAAGAGCCTCTCTGAAGATCTACTGTTATGGTAAGTTCAACGTAACTGTACTATCTTACTTCGAGAGGGCTCTTGCAGTAGGTAATTACATATAGGACAGAACTCCAAGCAGTCTGGAACAAATGAAAGGCACCGGAGGAGGAACTACTCCAAAAGTAGTAATAATCTAGCAGGCCTCAAGAGAGGAGGCCTTGCAAGACAGCTAACCCGAAGCCTGCTCATGCAGAGGCAATGTCCAAACTGTAGTGTTTAGTAAAGGTATGGACAGAAGTCCAAGTGGCGGCAGCACAGATGTCTGCCGCAGACACGTTCTTGAAACAAGCCGCAGAGGCGGCAACTCCACGAGTAAAGTGACCTCTGACTTGACCCGGGAGGGTCTTGTTGTACTTGTCATAACAGAAAGTGATGCAATGGGCCAACCATTTTGATAGGCATTGCTTAGAGACAGCACTGCCTTCTCTTTTGTGAGCGAAAGAGACGAACAACTGATCAGTCTTTCTGAGATCCTTGGTCCTACTGGTGTAGTATCTCAGAATCCTGTGAACATCCATGGTATGGAGCAGGTATTCTCCTTGATTGGAGTACTGCGTGAAGAAAGCAGGTAATTCAATAGACTGATTCAAGGTAGATTCCGCTGCCACCTTCGGAAGAAACTTAGGATTCGTGCGAAGAGCCACTCGATCCTTGTGGAAAATCAAATAAGGGATTTTGCACATGAGGGCCTGGAGCTCGGAAAGTCTACGAGCAGAAGTAATGGCCACCAAGAAGAGCGTCTTCCATGATAAAAACTTCAAGTCTGCAGAAGCCGCAGGCTCAAAGGGAGGGAGGGTAAGTTTTTCGAGGACAAAGTTTAAGTCCCAAGGCAGAGCTGGAGCCCGGACAGGGGGCCTGAGGTGAAGGACCCCTCTGAGGAAAGTTTTAGATACCTCCAGCTGGGCAAAAGCCTTATCAGTGAAAGGGACATGGTAGGCTGAAATAGCCGCCATAAGGACTTTCAGAGAGGAGTGACTGAGACCCAGGTCGAAAAGATGACGCATGTACTCAAGCAGAATGGTCACAGGGCAGGAAAAAGGCTCCACATTCCTGGACGCAGCCCAGATAGAAAATCTTTTCCATTTCATGGCATAGGTGGCCCTAGTGGAAGGCTTTCTAGCCTCCACCAGAATCTCGGCCACCTTAGGAGACACGCCAAAACGAGCTTGAGCTAGGTCTGCAGGAGCCATGCGTGAAGTTGAAGGGACTTGAGTCCCAGATGGACCAGGGTCCCTTGATCCTGGGTCAGCAATCCTGGAGATAAAGGAAGAGGAAGAGGAAGAGGAGGAACCTCTGAGTATTGTTGCAGAAGAGAGAACCAGATTTGTCTGGGACAGAAAGGAGCGATCAGAATCATTCTCGCTCCTTCTAAAGCAAGCTTCTGTAGCACACGAGGGACCAGAGGAATTGGGGGAAAAGCATAGACGAATCTGTCCTTCCAGCTTAGAGATAGAGCGTCGCTCCAGAAAGCGCTTCACTCTGGAGCGAGCGAGCAAAAAATTGGAGGTTTTGCGTTTAGGGAGGAAGCGAACAGGTCTATCTGAGGAGTCCCCCAAATCTGGAAGATGCTTTTTAGAACTTTTTCGTCCAATTCTCACTCGTGTGGAAGAGCCGACAAGCGACTTAATCTGTCTGCCAGGACATTGTCGACTCCTGGAACATGGATCGCCGTGAGGTGAAGGTGGTGAACTGTAGCCCAATCCAAAACCCTCATCGCTTCCCTGCACAGCGGGTAGGACCGAGTTCCTCCCTGCTTGTTGATGTCGGGATGGCCGACGCCATAAGCCCCAGCAGACGGAGCACTGACCTCGCCGGGACCCTCCTGTGATCCGACAGGAGGGAGATCTGTGACTGGAGGTAGGCCCCACCTGTCCGGAGGCAGAAAGGCCTTGCACAAAGTTGTGTTGAGAATTGCCCCGATGAACTGGAGCCTCTGTGAAGGATCCAGGTGAGACTTGGAATGGTTGACGGTAATACCCAGGCCCGTGAAGACCTGCTGGGCGAGGGAGAGAAAATGCAGGAGTTCTTCCCTGGACGGGGCCGCCAGGAGCCAATCGTCCAGGTAGGGAAAAACCTGAACTCCCAAAGAACGCAGGTGGGCCGCTACCACCGCCAGGCATTTGGTAAAGACTCAGGGGGGCCGAGGAAAGACCAAAAGGGAGCACCCAGAATTGGTAGTGGACCCCCTGGAACGCAAACCTGAGGTACTTTCGGTGCGAAGGGCGAATGGGGATGTGCAGGTACGCATCCTGCATATCTAGTGCACAAAGCCATTGGCCCAGCCGAAGCAGGGGCAAAAGGGATTGAAGGGACAACATCCTGAACCTCTTGTATTCCACATACAGGTTCAGGGAGCTGAGATCGAGAATGGGTCTGAGATCTCCGTCTTCTTTGGTACAAGGAAGAAGTGGGAATAGTACCCCGTCCTGTAGAGGTGAGGAGGGACGGGCTCTATAGCCTGTTTTGCAAGGAGCGCAGAGATTTCTTCCCTGAACAAAGGAAGATGGTCCCTTGAGTAAGTGGAGTTCAGAGGGGGGTGACATGGAGTTTTTGGTAGAAACTCTATGGAGTGCCCCTCTGCTATGATCTGAAGCACCCATGAATCTGAAGTTATTCTCTCCCAACCCGGAAGGTGGAGGGAGAACCTCCCTCTTACTGGTTCCTCCAGGACGTCCGGAGACGGTGGGAAAGGAAAGGAGTCAGGTGGTGTGAGGCAGCGCCGCAGCTGGGGCACCCGTAGCTTTTTTGGGCGGCAGGGGCCTGGCAGATGTGGGGGCCCGATGTTTTGTGGCCCGCCTTCCCTGAGGTTTCACTTGAGGCTGGCTGCGTCTGCGAGAGGCGACACTGTAGGGATGGGGACGGTACATTGAATCAATGGATTTAAGGGCCGTCCCCTTCTCCTGCAGATCAGTGATGATGTCCTTGACATCACCACCGAAAAGCGCAGAACCCCTGAAAGGTGCTTCTTGGATGGCTGACTGCACCTCCGGGACCAGACCTGACACACGGAGCCATGCGTGATGCCAAAGACTTACAGCGAACGCAGAGCTCCGTCCTGCGGTATCCACTGCGTCTTAGGTCGTCCTCAGAATGTGACGACTGGCCGAACGAGCAGAACGGACCAGGTCGGCCAACTCCTGCTTGACTTGAGAGTCAGGCAAAGAGTCAATCTTGGATTCCGCCTGGGTAAGGACGGCCTTCTGGTAATCCCCCATATGTACTACATAGTTCAGGGCCCTAATCCCCAGTGTGGAAGAAGCGTAGATCTTCCTTCCATACTGATCCAGAAGGTGAGATTCCTTATCCGGGGAGCAGAGCTCAAGTGTTTGGTGTGCTTGACCGGCCGTGGCGACGCTAATCACAACCGAGTCTGCATCGGGTGAGAGTTCAAAAGTCTACACCCTCCAGAGCCTGGTATAGCCTGTTCGACTTCCTGGGAAGTGGGCTAAGCGACGGTTGTTTCCAAATAGTGGAAACAACGTGGGCGTGAGGCTCGATCCAGGGTGGCACTAAGGTAGGAGCCGTAAGGGGCAAGTCCAGATGTTCGGCGAGTTTTACTCGCTGAGGATCTGGTTCTAAGGAATGCCACTGATGGACTTCCTGGATCTTCCTGAGCAACTCCATGAAGGAAGGATCCTCCAGAGGAGACTTCGGAGGAGTCCTCAGACGGGGCTTGGACAGAGAGCATGGCTCGTCGTCTTTCTCGGAACATCCATCGGAAGCGTCCGAGGAGTCCGAGAGAGAAGGAGAGGAAGAATCTGAAGCAGAGTAAGACTCCCTAACCTGTCTAGGGGGAGGAACGGGTTCCTTGGGAAGGATCCCAGAACACATGCCCTGCCCTTCTCTGGATCCAGAGAGCAAAACCCGGGAATCCGGAGGAGGAGAGGGAGAGTGCCGTCTAGGGCGTATGGGAGCCGGGGGTGGCACCGTCGCCGTAAGACGGCTCTCGACTTCTTTGGTGAGCTGAGCCTTGGCCTCAGCCCACCAAGAGGCAAGAGTCTCCTGGAGATCCACCAGCGGCCTAGGGGGCGGTGGAGGAGGAGGAGGGGGATAGTTGTATGGAGGAAATCCGTAGGGAGAGTATCTGTAACCCGGCTGCGGGTATCCCAGAGTCGGGTACCGTGGCGTCGGGTACTGTGGTGTCGAGGGAGTCGGCACCGGATACGGCGGACCTGGGAGAACTGGCATCGGATACGATGGCGGATACCCAGGCACTGGAGGAGCTGCTGGAGCAGACAGCCCAGCCGGGTACTCCACGGGCGGATCAGTCGGGATAGGTCCGTGGGGTGGAGGGCCTGAAGGAGGAAGAAATCCCCCGGCGGCGTCGGAGGGGCCGGTGTCGGAACTGGCGTCGGCGGGGCCGGCGTCGGAGGAGCCGGCGTCGGAGGAGCTGGCGCCGGCGTCGGAGTCGGCGTCAGGGGAACCAGCGTCAGATCCGGTTCATCAGGAAGAGGATCAGACGGTAGCCCAGGGTCCCGAGTCTCGTCCGGGGACGGAGGAGAAAAATCCCGGGTCAGGCAGGGGACTGGGGCTCCCCTGACAGCAGTGAAGGCTCGCGGGAGCCTGGAGCAGCAGGCAGCGCGTTCTGCCGTGGGCTCAGAGGCCCGGCGCACGTCGGAAAAAGCCGACGGTGGCTTACAGGCCGAGCCCCAGCGGACGCCAGAGGAGCCGGCGTCCGGCTTCAGGGGTCCCTCGTCGGAGACGGGCCGAGAAAAAGAGGAGGCCCGGTCCGAGGGGGACACTGCTGAGCACCGCCCCGAAGGGTCGAGCGACTTAGAGGCCTTCTCCCGGCGTACGTCGGAGGAGCCGACGTCCGGCTTAAGGGAGGTGCCCGCAGCAATAGGCTGCAGGCCTGCGGCGGTACTGGGGGCAGGAGTCTCCTTTTGCCCGGAGACGCCCAGCGGGCCCGAACTCGAACCCGTCGGGTGGGCCGACACCTCCTCCAAAGCCTTGGAGGCTGCCGTTGGGCGATCCCCAGAGGAGATGTTACCTTGCCCGCGACTCTGGCCGGAGTCGCGGAAGAGGAGGCCTTCTCCCGGTGCCTTTCCTTGTCCCGCTTCTTGTGCCCTTCAGGGGAGGTCGATGCCTGCCGAAGTTTTCTCAGCTCTTTCTCCATCGCAGACATCTTCTTTTTGAGGAGATGGGCTTCGAGGGACTGCTGGCGTCATCTGCGGGTGGCCGCGTTGAACTGGAGGCAGTGCGGACACTTGTCGACTGCGTGGTTGGGGCCTAGGCAGAAGAGGCAGAGGGAGTGACCGTCTTTGTGAGGCAGTTGGGCGCCGCACGAGTCGCACTTATTCTTTGAAGGGGACGACATATACTGACGTTCACCTGATGAAAGAGGAATAATATTCTGAAACTATTCGGAAAAAAACAACGAAGTAACAGGACTGAGCGATAAGAACTTAACCATGAGGCGCTGCACGAGCTGACGGCGGGAAAGAACTGGAAGGCGGGCATCCGGGACCGCCCCTTTATACCGACATCGTATGATGCCGGTCACCTGACGGAAGGGTCCGCCAGGGACTGCTAGCTAGAAATTTTTCCGTGGGGTCCTGCCGCCGGCCGGCGTCAGTCCTATATGTAATTACCTACTGCAAGAGCCCTCTCGAAGTAAGATCGAGCCTTTTCAAGGCAGGGCTTTTCAGTCCTTTCAGTCAGGATGTTTTCGGCTTTTAAGCCGTAATGCAGTATTCAGAAACGCTTGTATTGTCGGAGACTCCTTCTCAGATGTGTGCACGTTCACAAAGGTGCTACAAGAAAGATCTCTTCAACATCGTTTCTACGCTTAGCCGTGGCTTGGATTATCTGTATACTGTTTTTTTTTTTTTTTTTATATATTTCACCAGATAGCCTCAGAATTTAAAAGACCAAGCTTTTGCAGCATTTGTTAAGAGTACAAGCTGCAACACTGCTCCTGCAATACAAAAGAATTTCCTAAATAAAAGAAAGAGTTCCTAAATAAGAGTTTCCCAGCATTGTTCCTGAAACAGAAAAGGGGTTATAAATGCCAGACATTATAATATTGCCTTGTTTTGTTTGATAACCTAGGAAAGCAATTAATAGAATTCTGCAGTAGTTACTGTGAGAGAGAAATTGAATTCTGATATAAGGGGATATACCTGATTTATGGTGCAGAACACGGTGGAAGCCATTGTTGATTTCTTTTACCTTGTCTCTATAGAGCCAGCCGGCCCTTCTGCTTCTTTATTTATAGTCTGGAAATAGGGAGGCGGGGTTAGATTTACATTTAGTGTTTCTAAATGTCTTTAGTCAGACTTTTATTTGATGATACTGCCCTTGTATCTTTTGTATTCAGTTTTAAAAGGGGATTTTGAATGTGAAAAGTAAAATAATTGATTATTTACCTGTTTTTTATGTTAGCTTCTAGAAAATGGGTAGAGCTTCTTGGATCACATGATTAGTCTGAATAAAAGGAGTTCCTTTCCATTGCTTAGGTAGAGCTTGAAGGGACTAGTTCTCCACTGTCCCATCTAAGGATAACACTAGCTGTTTTCCAGTGTATTTCTATTTTGTTTTATTTTGCATTTTTGCCTATTACTTGATTTTCTCTGTTTTATTTTGTCGTTCAGTATGCCTTTTGCCAGTAAATAAATAATTTTTGTTTGATTTACATTGGAATCTGGTGTCTTCCTTATACCCACACCATCACAATGATTTTCCATAACACCAAGAAAAAAAAATACCCAAAAGTATTAACACCAAGATCACTACCCTTAATGGAACCTCCATTGAACAAGTCCTCATTTTCAAATATCTGGGTCTCGACATAGACTCCCACCTCACCTACAGTAATCACATTACCCACCTTATAAAAACAACACACCAGAGACTAGGCTCACTCTACCGGATCAACTCTTTTCTCATCCCCTCAGCAAGACACCTTTTAGCTCAAACCTTCTTGCTCCTGCTCATTGACTACAGCCTAACTCTCTACACAGTGGCAACTGAAACAGAGCTCCACAGAGTTAAAATCCTGTATAACCAATTAGCCAGGTTCATGACACAACTCCCTTCCCACATCCAACACTGTATCCTCCTTAACAAGGCCAACTTGCCTTCCCTGGCCACTAGACTCAAGCTTTGAACTGGCATTGCGGCACGTAAAATCGTGATGAATAAAGTTCCACCCGTCTTCAACAGTTTCTTTCAACCCAAAGCCCCACTGGCCTGCACAAGATCTTCAGCCACTGCATACTTTAAAATCCCCTTCCTAAGAACTAGTGTTGGGCAAAGGGCCCTTCTGTTCCAACTCCCCAGTTTCTATAATTAACTTCCTACATAAGTTACTGACCAGACTCTGTCTTTCTCTGCCTTCAAATCAAGCTTGAGTAACTGGTTTCTTGCCTCTGAAATATGTAATTGTTTATAAACTGTCATGTCTATGCACTGTAATTGCTGTCACTTTGCAAGATGCTTCCTAGATTTTCAACTTTGTACACAACTACTGTCTGGACAACTATGAAAATGGACAGTTTTGTTCATAGGCCTGCCAGACGTTATTAAACAAATAACAAATAAAAGGGTAAGCAGCACCGTAAGTGCCTGATAGGCTAAATAAATATAATAAAAATTACTACCTGTAGTTAGCTAAATTTCCTGTAACTGCCTTTCCTTAACTTGCCCTTTGTAAATGCTTAGTCTGGCTAAGGTTCCATTCAAACCCAGGTCCTTGGGAAAGACTTCCATGGTATCAGTCACTTGCTTTCCCATTGTCTGTATTTGAAATCGTGCCTAGCTGGGAGAAATATACACTGATATGAGAGGGAGTGATACTAGAAAAGAGATTATTAGGAATATTTTCTTTCCTCTCCCCTTATGCCAGATACTTTTTTACATATATTTTACTGATTTGAAATACAATATAATACAAACATTTACATCTGAAATGTATAAACGTGGTGAACATCTACAACATATTACAGTATATTACTCTAGTATTTAAAGTATACCCCAAAATTGTGTTACTTCAGTTCAGAGGGAAACAGGTTAACAGTGTCAATATTTTTGTCCATAGAACAAATGCTGCCAAGAACAAAAAAAAAGTCCCAAATTGGAAATGCATCAGGAGAGAAGTTTCATATTTTACCTAATATGGATTTACAGGTTTCTAATCCGAGAAACTGTTACATCAGAAAACCGACAATAAGATATACTCATCTACCAGTAGCACAATCAATATGAATTAATCTTATTTATCCAGTATGACAAAATCAACTTGCAATTAAATTGATATAATTAACCATAAAGCCTGTAAACAGCATATATATAAATTATAGTAAGCACTGCATCAGATCCCTAACAGAGATATGCTAAACTTGGCAATTAGGTATGCAAAAGCTCTATTTTATAGCAATAAAGCTTATTATCGTATTTTAAAGTCTCTGAAGCTTTAACAATCAGCCTTTTTTTTGGGGGGGGGGACAGTCATAACCCTAACGGAAGATGCCATTAACATAAGGGTGGCATGAACAAGTCATCCTAGCAGACGTCTTCTACGGTGGGAAAAACAGTGGATGGAATGTACTCTGCTCGGACAAGAGGGTCCTTCCTGGTTGCCAGCCAATGAATGAGGAGATGCCATTTTGTGTAAATCCCAGAATGAAGTTCTTTTAAGAAATCACGTCTCATAATTGTTCTGGTACTTTGTACCTATGCTGTTCTCAGTCAATGAAATGCAGTTAAGTGTCTTGACCCACACATTTTGCTGCCCCTAACTTCTGTGCAAAGTTAATTGATCATACCTTCACTGTAGTCCTCCTCAGAGTTACTGCCACTACCTTCAGGCCGAGAAGCAAATTCCCTTGCAATTCGTGCAACCAATTTCCTGGTTTAAAAAGGGATCCATATGGAAGTAAGTTTTGCCCCATAGGTAATTTTAATCCATGTATGAATCATCTTCACATGCTGCACATGGAGTCCACTTACTTGTGAGTAGACCTATCAAACACCTTGCGCTTGGTCCGGGTAGCATAGCTGAGATCCAGGAAAATTCTAAGCAGGGTGCCATGCCACTCCATATCTGATCTTCTCCTCATCACTTAAAGAACCTTGTCTGTCTTGTTGGAATCAGCCATGGTCGCCATCACTGTTCTGGCTGGTTGGTCATCACTCGTGGCATGGTGGAGGGTTATTCTATACACCTTTATAACTGTAATATTGCCCAACTACAGTTTCTCAAACCATTGCTGCGCACAAAGTTTATGGTACCCCTTCAACAGATCAACTAACCTCAAGTTTTTTGATCTGGTCTGATTTTTATGTTTGAACAAGTATTTATATTAAAAAACATTTCTGTGCGTCTTTTATATATGTATCTCTCCTTTCTCAATACATATTTCTTAAATGATACAGCACAAATAAAATCACTTGATAGTGTTCATATCTCTGTTTACAAAAGTTCCTGTTCTTGTCTTTCAAAATGCATGTCTGGTCACTACACTAACACGAAGTCACATATCAAACACTCATATTTCTTACATATTTTCAGTAATGTACTTCTTTCAAATTAACTGTATACTCCACATTACCTCTTATTCAAACGCTATTGTCTCTTTCCTATCATATTCCTTTAATAGTCTCTGTTTTTTTAACCCAGTTACCACAACTTTTTGTGACAATGACTAATTTTCTAGAAGACATTAAAATATTTAACATTGGACCAGAACATGTTTCCATTTTTCCTGCACCATTTAAAAAAAATAAATGTTCAAACACTCACTAGACCAGTCCTGTCACTGGCTGTGGCCTCCTGGGGCTCAATTTTCAAAGAGCCCTTACAGAGATGCAAGTTGCATCGCTTGAGGGCTGTGGCAAACTCCAGGTGTGTCAGGGACCTTGTGCTTGATCTTAAAACAATCACAGTCCTGGCGTCAAACTACCCGGGCCTGCCGTAAGCCAACTGCTGTGCCAACAGTTGGCACACCTGCAGGAATTGCCACAGGGATCTGCCCCCCATGCCGGACGCAACACAAGAGGAGCCAGGATGGTTGGGGGTGGTGTAACAGCTTGTCAGGAGGGGGCTGGGGGCAGAAGGGGCATGGGAGGTGGCATGGGGGAGTTGGGGGGACAGCTGGGCATGTAAGATAGTGATATGGCACCCAGTGGGGTGCGTTTACTTTTGTATTAAGTTTGTAAATGACCATCCATACGCAGCAGTGTACTACAAAGTACACTACCTATTACATGTACTGTACATAGACACAGATGTAGTACAACACATTCAAGGGGGCAAGTGATAATTCTGAGTACCATGGCAACATATTGAACTGTCCTACCAAGTCAATATGTTGTACACTCTACAGTGCATGACATGACCGCGTAGTAGGAATAACGCGGTAGGGAAGAGTGAGAGGATGCAAAACCGAGAAAGGATGTATGCGCTGTAGTGCACCCTCTCACTCTTCCCAGTACAGGATAAGAATCCTGCTGGGATGAGAGTCCACTGAGCAGCAGGCATGGTTCGATGGAATGAGCCACTGGCAGCACGGGAGGCAGGCAGTGCATTTGGGACCGGGTTTCGATTCCCAGTCCCAGACGCAAGGGATTTTTATTTATTTTTTCATTTTATGCAATCTTAACTTTTAACCTCCGCCCCCCGTGTAACTTATTTTAGTTGGGGGCTTCGGGGGCATAGCCCCCCATTACGGGGGGTGTGGGGGTCAGAGCCCCTCACAAAAAAAAGACTTGCGCTGCTGGCAATATATTATGCTGTACTGGCAGCACAGTATATTGCTGCAGCCATTATGACTCCATGCCTTGAACTGTAATACAGTAGACCTTATAACTGTTCAGTTATACAGACTGTAACAATCATATGGCACCCCCAATAATAGATATATAGTGGATGATCATTACGGTCTGTATAACATTGTGAGGTCTGCTGTGTTATGGTTCAATATGTTGCCATGTTACTCGGAATTGTCACTTGCCCCCCCCAAATGTGTTGAACTACTGTACATCTGGGTCTGTATGTACAGTATATGTAATAGTACTGTACTTTGTAGAACACTGCTACATATAGATGGTCATTTACAAACTTAATACAAAAGTAAATGCACCCCACCAGGTGCCACATCACTACCTTACATGCCCATCTGTCCCCCTGACTCCCCCATGCCACCTCCCATGACACTTCTGCCCCCCTGCGCCACATTCAGATCCCCCCTTATTCGCCACAGTGTGTGGCACTGGCACAAGTCACTTTGACCACCTCCTGGCTGGTCTAAGTTGAGCGCCTTGCTGCATCTACAGCAAGGCTTGCAAAATCTCAGTGGGGATATTGCAGCCCCACTGTGGCACAAGCCCTCTTGCAACCTAGTGCACCCTGATCTGGGTTGCAAGGTTGAAACAGTGCCACTTTGGCACAGTGGCTCCCCTTTTCGACGTAGATTGCATTTGAAGATTGGGAATGCCGCATCTTATGACGCAAGGTGCCACTTCACTTGCATCATTTATGTTTGATGCAGGCACCTTGCGTCATTCCCTTGACTCAGAAAATCAAACTCCTGATTTCTAACCTTCTCTCCGGAAGCACTTATAGGTATAAAATATACCAGCCATAAACCCTCTCTTTCCCTTAAGAATCATCAATTACACCCTTTTTTTAAATTCTCTGTGCTATACTCCTTTCATTTTTTTTTTTTTTTTTATTATGTCATGATTTTTCTCTCCTGGCCGGAGCGGTCCCTCACCAACCCCCAGCCACCGGCACCCGCACCCCTGGAGTCGGTCTTGGCATGCGAATTTATACACCCTATTGTACACTCCAGCCTATGGCAGCATCCCCTCCCAGGGACCTGTGGCAATGGAGCTGTCAAAGATGCCTCTCCACTCCAGGGGCGCAGGGCTGACCATCAGCCGCCGAGGTCGCACCACCTATTTTCCACCAGCATATATTTTGTGCCCCTGAGGAGCCGGTCATGCAATGGCATCGCACAGACGTGCAGACGCCTGCCACACTCCTCCCATTGAGTATGCTGCCGTCCGAATGCACCTAGCCTCCGCTAGGTGTCACTGTGGGGCGGTGCATAGCCCTTACCCACCCCAAAGGAAGGAGAGCAGTCACAGAACACTCAATCCTTCCTTTCTTCCTTCTCCCTGCCAGCCCTCGGCAGCCCGAGTCCGTTCCCGAACCTGGGTCACCGGCGTAGCACAAGGTGTGGCATCCAGCACTTCAATCCTCAGCGCCACCGGGCTGGCTCCTTTCACTTGTTTTAGCATGTTTCCTTTCAATGGTGACCAGCACAAATAAACTCCTTTCTCACCATATAAAATAATTATAATATGCAGGTAGCAGAATACTTGAAAATTCCATAAAGTTACAAAAAAAATTCCAGTCAAAACCTCAAGAAAATCCTTCATATCATGATGTACTTAATTAGACAGGTGTTGCTGTACTTGACTTCAATGGATGGTCACAACTGGCAAACAGCTTTCTTCTATCTCAACCTCTTATGTTTTCATGAACATACTATTTACTTTTCCTACAATGCCTATTAAGGACACACTACAGTGAGATCTACTATTGTACTGACTGGTTAAAGGGACCATAAACCCTGCTGTTCACATTTTTTAAAATGTACATGTAGGCATGTGTGAAGTCTGTTTAATAATCTCAGTGCATTGTTTTGTGTGTCTTGTTTCCTTATTTGGGGTTCCTTTTTAATGTAGCCTTTTCCCCACCCTATATTTATTTTTTAAGTACTCAGCAGTTCGAGAACCCAGTGAGATAAGTTGAGAAGAAGCCCTACATGGATAGCTTCATTGTAGACTTCAGCTCAACTGATGTCACTGGGTTCTGGAAGTAATTAAAAAAATTAACACTGGGTGTGAAAAAGGTAGCATTAACAAGGTACCTAAATAAGTACGAAGTAGGACTTTTTCAAAGCAAACACACAAAAGAAGACACTGGAGCTGCATCTGTATCCAGGGTGTACTGTTTCTGGCAGGGAAAATACGGCAGACACATTCTATGTTTCTGTGTTACTGTGAGTTACTAAACAGATGCCAAATATGTCCAAATTTAATGACTGCATTTAAAGTGTAAACAACAGGGTTTATATTTCCTTCTAATCAACGAGCAAGAAGTACCACTAGACTTCAGCACTGTTTGAATTGTTTTAGAGTTCCCAATCCTAACATCCCACCCCCGCCTACAGGTAGCAAGCCAGTTGTGGGGTTTGCCTTTGGGTTCTCCAGCCTAACACTCACCACCTTCCATCAGTAAACAAGCTGAGATGTGTACAGTGTATAAGAATAGGGTAAGCGTTAGGCTGGAGAACCCCAAAGCACACCCCATGCCTGGCTTGCTACCTGCAGGGTGGGGTGTTAGGTTTGGGAACTCTAACACCACATTTCCCTATTTTTCTCACTTTAACCCTAAATGATACATTAACAGAGTTCTTTTGCAAAGTATATATATATATACATACATACACACACACATAATATATATATATATATATATATATATATATATATACATATATTTGTGTAGGCAGTACAATGTTAAACCCCAATGTTTGCACTTTAATAACTTCACAACCATTCCACAGATGTGCATGAAATTGTGCATGCACTGTCTTGTGTGGTAGATCTGTGGATGTGCCAATTTTCGCTCCGGTTGGATGTGCAGATTCTGAGTTCTGGATAGTGCAATAAGTGAATTTTTGGGTGTGTTTTCCTATTGTTTTTGCTGTATTTCTTTGAACTTGGCTAGCAACCAGACAGTTTGGAATTTTCGTCAGACATTTTCAGGGTGGAAAGGGGCTGACCCACAGAGATGCCTTTTGCATGTTTCGTGAAAAAAATGTTAATCTGTTCCAAAGTTATTTAATTTTTTTAATTTTGAAAAACTGGTTCTGGGCATGCTCAGTAAGCACGTCAAGATCACTGTATGAAACGAAAAAGGAACTGTTTTTCATATGTGGCCAATCCTTCTCCATTAGGAAAAAAAATCCTTTTCTCTTTGCCACCATCTTGTTTCCGTTTCTAAAAAAAAATTAAAACTTTCAAAAGCCACAAAAATGACATCCTGGCGAGAGACCAAAACATCTATCTGGCTCATTAAGACCCCGTTATATGGATTCTGCATTTAGTGTTGGACAAATGACCCCCAAGTGTGTTTTTGTTACATTTTAAATCCTTTTTTGTGACTTGCTTCCCAGCTGTATGAAACAAAAAAGGGTTCCTTTTTTATTTGGGGGCCAATCCTTTTTTCATGAGGGGAAAAATCCTATATTTTGTCCCTGGTGTCTAGTGGTGCCCCCCCACTCACTGATCACGCCCCTCATATTATTATTTCCTGGTGTCTAGTGGTGCCCCCACCATCCAATCACCGCCCTCTGTACAGGTAATTACTTTTTTCTCCTGGTGTCTAGTGGCACCCCTACCACCCACAGATCGTGCCCCCATATTGTTTATTATTTCTCTTGTGTCCAGTGACATCCCCCACCCCGATCATCATCTCGATGATTACTGTATTTTTCCCTGGTGTCTAGTGGCACTCCCACATTCTGATGGCTGTCCTCATTTTTATTTTTTCTTTCCCTGGTGTCTCATGGTACCCCTGCACCACCATCACCACCCTCTGGTCATTGTACTGCCTGTAATAAAGAAAACAGTTCCTCAAAGTGTTTTTTTTTTTTACCTGTAAATAAGAAAACTGTCCCTCACCAATCCGACCACCCTCACCGCGACCTCCCACTCAGCACCCACCACCCCGCAACCCCCCACACACTCCCCAAACCCCTCACTCATCAGAATAGGTCCCAGGGTGAAGATCCAGTCTCTGACGCAAGACACGTCTTGCTGCTGGAAATGCCGATTGCTATGAGAAAGTAATGTAAGTGCAGTTCAATGTATTTCCATGGGGTTTTCAACCCTGTGGCATAATTTTGCCATTTTTGCATATGTTGAGCCCAAATTTTCAACATGGCCTTTCTGGGACCCCACCTCATGAACAATGCTGATGGAAATCCAGCACCAAAGGCAATTTTGCGATCGCTTGACAAAATCACCTTTCAGCCAGGATTTGAACATTTTCACCATCCTAGTTCATGAGGTGGGTCATAAGAAGACTATGTTGGGGTCAAAATTACATCCCAGAGTGCTAAAGGAACTTGTGGATGCCCCAGGACTGTGTCTATCCACAAGGGGGGATCAAGGGAGGTGGCAGGGAACTACAGGCCTGTCAGCCTGACATCGGTGGTGGGCAAGGTGATGGAGGGCATTGTCAAGGAGAGGCTGGGGGGGGACCTGGAAAAGTCAGGGTGCCTGGACAATAGACAGCATGGATTTGTCCCAGGGAAATCGTGTCAGACAAATCTTGTGGCGTTCTATGACTGGGTGATGAGTGCCTTGGACCTAGGTAGACCAGTGGACGTCCTCTTTCTAGACTTCAGCAAGGCATTTGACTCTGTTCCTCACGAGGGCCTGTTGGATAAGCTGGGAGAAATGGGGGTGGGGAACCAGATGATCAGATGGATAGACAATTGGCTCCAGAACGGACCCAGAGGGTCGTAGTTGGCGGGATAGTCTCATCCCCAAGGAGGGTCATTAGTGGGGTCCCACAGGGATCAGTCCTTGGGCCCCCTCCTGTTCAACGCCTACATCTCTGACATAAGGACAGGTATCAGGAGTGAGATGAGTCTCTTTGCGGATGACTCAAAACTGGGGGCGGTGGTGGATGGGGAGGAGGGGAGGGTGGCCCTACAGGGGGACCTGAAGGCTCTGGAAAGATGGTCTAGAAAGTGAAAGCTGAGGTTCAATGCAGGGAAATGCAAGGTACTGCACCTGGGGGCCAGAAACCCGGGCCAAGTGTACACCCTGGGGGATGCTACAAGTCTCGATGGCCGAGAGGGACCTGGGGAAGGTGGTGGATGTCAAGACGAACAACTCGGAGACTTGTAGGAGGGCAGCAGCCAAGGCCAACAGGATGCTGGGATGCATCACTAGGGGGATCACCTCCAGAAGGAGGGAAGTGATACTCCCTCTGTATAACTGCTTGGTGAGGCCACACCTCGAGTACTGCATGCAGTTTTGGAGGCTACACTTAAAGAGGGACATTAAACTCCTGGAGAGGGTCCAGAGGAGGGCAACCAAAATGATTTGGGGCTTGGGGGACAGGACCTATGGGGAGAGGCTCAAAGAGCTAAATATGTACACATTGGAAGAGAGAAGGGACCGAGGGGACATGATAGAGGTCTTCAGGTACATGAAGGGGGTAAATAGGGGAGGAGCAGTCAGGGTGCTTGAAGGAAGGAGGAGGGGCAACTAGAGGGCATGGGTGGAAGCTGGAGGGGAAGATTCAGGGAGAAAGGAGGAGGTGCTACTTCACTGAGAGGGTGGTGAAGCCATAGAATGTGCCCAGGGGCTGGTGGAGAGCAGAGACGGTGGAGGGTTCAAGAGGGGTGGGACAGGTACAGGGAAAGGGTTCTGGAAGCAAAATCCAGTGCAGCGAGAATATCCGGAACTGGGAAGGGAGAAGCCAGAGGAGGGGGCAGCAAGTCAGCTCCCAGGGTGAGAGGCTGACCAAACAGTAGCAGACACGAAACCATTAGGCCTATTCTGCTGGCATTTTAGTATGTTAGTAAAATATGTAAAAATGGCAAAGTTATGCACGCTCGCTGGTAACTTTGGTAATTTTAAAATTTTTACCCCAAACTTTCAACATACACATTTTTTTAAACCACCTCATGAACGTGACAGCTGTCATTTTTCCAATCCTAAGGAAACTGTGTTTTCGCACCTGTGGCGTGTAGTGATGTTCTGGTGGCACAAAATAAAGTTTTGGCAGGGATTTAAAGAATTTTCAGTACCGGGTTCATGAGGTGGTGTGGCGTGCTGACAATCTGGTTGCTGTTTTGCTACAAATGCAGCAGCAACATACATGTCTGCATCTACGCAGGGATGGCAGCACAGGGCCAAGAGGGCCCTGTGCTCCCACAGGCAAATGAGGATACGATTATACTCTCTCAAAAAGTAAGGAAATTCTTCGAAAAAGAACTCCATTAATGCACCATTTAGGGTTAAGACTACAGTGATAAAAGTAGGGAAATGTGATTTTAGGGTTTCCAACCTTCTTCCCCCCCCCCCATCCAATGCAAATAAGGGGTGGAGTCTATCTTGGGGCTCTCAACCCTAAAGCTCACCCCACTGTGGCAGCAAGACCGGTCATAAGTGACGGACACAAGTGTGTATGTTTCAGGACGGTATACAATGGGGTGAGCTTTAGGATTGACAACCCCAAGAAAGACCCCACCCCAATTTCCTTCAGGTGTTGGGGGGGTTAGGGTTGGAAACCCTAAAATCACATTTCTCTACTTTTGTCACTGTAGTCTTAACCATAAATGGTGCATTAACAAAGTTTGTTTGTAAAGAAATATATATATATATATATATATATATATACACACATAGCAAAAAACTGCGTTAATGCTCTAGTTAGGGATAAAGCCATAAAAGTAGGGAAATGTGGTGTTAGGGTTTTAATAGCTAACACCTCACAGCCACCCTACACACACACCAACAGGCATCAGGGGTGTGCCTTGGGGTCGTTGACCCTAACGCTCACCCCATTCTCCAATTCTGTACCCATCTCAGCTTATTTACTTATAGAACTGGGTGAGCGTTAGGGCCAATGAACAAAAGGCAACCCCCCCCCCGATGCCTGTTGGTGTGTGCAGAATGGGTGTGGGGTGTTAGCTTTTAAAACCCTAATGCCACTTTTCCATGCTTTTATGGCTTTATCCCTAACTAGAGCATTAACGCATTTTTTTGCAACTTATTCCCTTACTTTCTGAGACAGTATAATCGTATACTTATTTGCCTATGGGAGAACAGGTCCCTCCCATCCCTCCATAGATGCGTATATGTATGTATCTGTGAAAACACAGGGCCCTCCAGGCCCCACTTTTCCATTCAGAAAACAGTGACCAAATTGTCAGCACAGCCATCTTATTACCCCACCTCATGTACCCAGTACAGAAAACTTTCAAACCCTGCCAAAATGTAATTCTGCGCAACTGCAATGCCATTCTGCGCCAAAGATGCAAAAACACATTTTGGCCAGGATTTGAAAACGGACAGCTATAATATACATGTGGCGGGGTAATAAGATGGTTGAAAATCTGTTGTCAAAATATTGAAAATTTCCAAAGTTACGAGCATGTGTAGCAAAATTGCAAAGAATGGTCATAACTTTGGTATTTTTCATATTTTGACCCCAAACTTTCAACACAGTCTTCTTATGACCTCACCTCATAAACACCGTAGCCGAAAATGTTCAAATGCGTGGCATAATGCCATTCCGTGCCACATGTGCAAAAACATGTTTTGGACAGGATGTGAAAAATGACAGCTGTACCGTTCATGTAGTGGTGTAAAAAACTGCCTATACTGAAAATTAGGAGTCAAAATATTAAAAATTACCAAAGCTATGGGCGTGCATAGAAAAATGTCAACAAACGCACATAACTCGGCCACTTTTAGGAATTTTTAAATCAAATTTTCAACATGGCCTTTTTGGGACCCCACCTCATGAACACTGGTGATTAAATTTCTTTATTCAGTCCCAAAAGGTGATTTTGAGCAGCAACCCTTCTGGGCCTGATTAATGAAATGACAGTTCATGAGGTGGGATCCCAAAAAGGCTATGTTGAAAATCTGGTTAAAAAAAGACCTACAAATGGCAAAGTTATGAACATAAGTTCAAAATGCCACTGAAATACATTATACGGAACTTACCTTTATTCCTCAGTTCACGGTTTGGCTTTGAAGAGTGTAGATGTGTCTCGGTCCACAAACAATATAGCCTATGACCTCCGGTGGTAAGTATTGGGTAAGCGGGGGTGGGGGTGGGGTGCTCAGTGGGAGGGTTGGGATGGGGAGGGGGATGGCAAGGACGACGAGGGACCATTTTCTTTTTTTCAGGTTTAAAAAAAAAAAGGCGTCAGGGGACTGTTTTCTTTTTACAGGGGCAAGTTAAATATTCAGGGACACTGGGAGTGGGCTCCCCAGTATCACACACTGCTGGGGGGGTTGTAATGTCGACACAGGGATTGGGCCCCACGATATCGGCACACTGATTAAAACAATGGGCTGCGGGGGGACTATTCAATAAAAATTCGGGAATGGAAACTGGAGGGTGGTGGGTGCCCTTAGACACCAGGGGACAATGGCCGGCGGGTGAGGGTGTCACTAGACACCAGGGAATATACCGGGATATTGATTGGTGGGTCAGGAGTGCCACTAGACACCAGGGATAATGATCGGTGGGTGGGGTGCCGCTAGACTCCAGGGAATACATGGGGATATTGATCGGTGGGTCAGGGTGCCAGTAGACAACAGAGATAATGATCGTCGGGTGGGGGGTGCCACTAGATACCAGGGAATAACGGGAATAATGATCGGCAGGTGGGGGGTGCCACTAGACATTAGGGAATGGGGAAAAGCAATGGGTGGGTGTGGGGATGCCACTACACACCAGGGGAAAGGCTGCTATGAACGGTATTGTGTTATAAATTGATTTTTTTTTATAAATTGATCTGTATTGGATAGACCAATCTGTTTTTTATCAATCGATTTGGGTTTTTTCAACCACATTTCAATGTTATCACAAAAAATGTTGAAAATCAAAAACTATCCAATATTTCTAAACCAAACCATCCAAAGGAACACCCTTGGCATAGACCCCATCATCCCTGAAAAAATCCTGGAAAAAATCCATACTGCCTAGGCTGTAGGTGAGAGCAAAAATCCCCATGTTAAGTATAGCAAAAAAGTGAGTTTTTTTTTCAATTATTTGACCGTTCGTATCTCGAAAACTGTAAAGGATACCCTCATGAAACGTTCCACATCTTGAGACTCTGACAGCCTGACAATGCATGTCAAAGTTTGTGTTAATTCTTTAAACGACAGCAAAGTTATTAAGGTGCAAATAATTGAGTTTAATATTAAACAGCCTGCTCAATACTAACTATAGTGGCAATATCATGCCACTATTAGATATATACATATGTGTGTGTGTGTGTGTATATATATATATATATATATATATATATATATATGTATTAGGGGCACAGTAGCACCCCTACAGCTAGGGTTGTACCCACACTTCTATGTTAAATTCATGATTTTGTAACTTAATACTTTGGCATTTTTTGATGAACTAGCCCAAAATATAGCATGCAAGGACATTCTGCCAGTGTCTCAAGATCTGGAAAGTTTCATGACAGCATCTTGTATGGTTTTTGAGATATGTAGTGGTAAAAAATGACAAGAAAAAAAACCCCCCACTAGTTAACATGGGATTTCTTGCCCTGCCTCATCCACAGCCCAAATGGAATGACATTTTTCTTGACATTTTCAGAGACAACGGGGTTTGTGCCAAGGGTATGCCTTTGGATAGTGTGTTCAGAAGATACTTCACCATTTCTGAATTATAATAGTTTTTGTGATAGCCACTAGACAGGCAGGTAAAAGAAAACAGTTCAAACTGTTATTTGTTAAGGATTTACTGTTTATGCTGTTGGACATCTTGTTTTGTTTTTTGTTTTAAAAATTGATTTCTAAATAAATGCTACTTGGTAATGAATTACCAATACCTGTAATTAGGTATCGGTCACATGCTTAGTTCCATTATTTTTTTGTTTATTTAAAAATTCTGATGGCAAGTATGTCTTTTTGGGGGGAGAAAAGTCATCACCAGTCACTCGCTTAGTTAAGGATAAATCGATCAGAAAATAACCATTTACAGTTCTTTACAGCTCGAACTTTACTGTTCAAACTGAAAAGACTGAGAACAGTAACGTAACGGTCAATACCAGAATGAATTGTAAGGGCTCCTTGGTGTCTAGTGGCACCCCCCCCACTCGCCAACTGCCATCTTGCTAATAAAATAATATGTCCATGGTGTCTAGTGGCACCCCCCAACCCTCCGATTGCCATTCCTGCAATACATTAAAGGAGAACTAAACAGCCACTGTGATACACCCAAAATTATTTGTAAAATTAAAAATGGAATGGGGATTTTCAGGATTCTGCCACGTTGTTGTTGAAATTTGAATCCAACACCTTTATTGTCAGAGCCTGTATATTTTAAAACATATAGCCTGCCAGTTCTTTTATGTGCATGCTATTACTGGGCTTGATGTCATCCATCCCTCTGAATGTCATGTGAGCACTCTCAGCAATGTAAAACAAATCAGGACGGTATGCTATATCACTTCTGGGACCACTGACCTTGAAAGGCTTGTTTTATCTTTGGCTATATTCCACAATTAGTTAGCTAGCAAGTTTTTTTCTCCTAATATTTGTTGAGCGTTTTTTTCTCCGTTTATGCCCACCCTCACATTCTTGGCATGAATGTGCCCCTGTGGAGGCACGCACGCGTCACACAGCTAGCGAGTTTTAATTCTCTGTCATAACATGCCTCTATAAAGTAAAATAAAGTGCCTTTTGGTATCATCTGCTGATTTGTACAATGTAATCGTACTCAATTTGCTTGTGTCGGCAACCGGTGCAGCATGCAGCAGGTCCGAAACCACCAGGTTAACATTTACAGAAAAAAAAAGTACTTTGCAGGTTGAAGATAGTTTTGGATAGCTCTCATAGGATGGGGTGGGTTGTGTGTTATGGGGTGAAGCACAAAGAAAATCAAATGTCATGCCCACATCTTCTCTATCTATTCAATAACCTCATTCATTATTTGCCACTCAGCTGACTAGCAGGTACTGCTGTCTGACCCAACTGCCGACTCATCTCAACTGTGTGTATCTCACACTGACTGCATATATACTGAGCAGCGCTTCTCAAGCCAGTTTCTACCATTTACTAAATGGGAAAGAAACTGAAATTTAGAGGATGGTCAGCTTACACCATCGGGGCTGAATCATTCATTTTGACAACTGTAGGCAAGTGACAACCAGTAGAAAACAGATTTTGCTGAAATACCACAAATAAACCTTCTAAACACTGAATCTACTATGCAGTTTTGTCAGTCATAATACAAGGATCTGTTATAAAGGTGCAGATAAATGCAGGAATACATCCTCTAGTCTGTCACAAGCATGGTGGTCTGACATCACTCTTTCATTTCGCTCAGAAAGTGACTCGTACTGAACAGACTGGGTAAAAAATATCTGTGCCTCCAGTTGTAATAGCATTTCATTACAGAGGCACAAATTAACAGTTTAACCCCCCACCCAAAAAAAAAAACCTATAACCTGGAATATGGTGGGAGGCACATTATGACACAGGGGTCGGGTAAAATCATGAGTGAAGCAAGTACTTACTCAAGCATTTTGTGTGTTATGTGGAGAATTTATAATGATCCTTATGTAGGCACAATTCCGGCCTACAGGTCAAGGGATTTTGACAAAATGTTAAATGTGTATACATTAGTCTAACCAGCTATTAAACATGATCTGAAATGCCTGTCATAAAAGATTTATTTCAAAAGCATGCCACAAGCTAAACAGTTCTGCCAAATGTTAATTTATATAAATAGATCTAATCCCAACCCCATTCCTCCACTATGTCACCTTTGTTTGTTACCTACTTTGTGTCTATCTGCTTCAGGATGTTCTAATTCATGGGCACAGGCATACACTGTATAATGCCTCAGCAGTGTCAACTTGTGTGAACCTTACTGTAACCTTCTGTACCAACTCTGTAAATGCATATCTTGTTGTTCTTTACTGTTTTCTGTTCAACTGACGTGGAACCTACAAAAGAGCACCCACTCACAGGTGTTATCCAAGAACTTAATAAATAAATAATATCAATAAATAAATAAACTAAGCTAATATATTTGCTTTGAGGATACAGATATTAAAAGACTTGTTTTAAAAGGTATTCTTACCAGCTTAACGAACTTTGACAAATGTTAGCTGGACATATGTTGGCTTGGACAAACTAATGGATCTGTTTTGAGAGTTTAATATTAATGAAAGACTTGTTCTAAAGACTGTCTTTCTGCAGTGTGACCAGCTAAGAGGTCAAACCACAAATTGCAATGAACAAAGAACCTTTTAGCACCTAACAGCCAGCAAGGTTCACTTCACAGTCAAGTGATAACAGAACTAACCACAACTTCTGTTACCAAACTACCATCTGCAACTAAAAAGCTGCAACACTCTGTCCATTGATGGCAAGACATCTAACACTTTGTATTAGTATCGGCAGTGTGAGGTCCTATAGACAGGTGAAAAGTACAAATGGACATGACTATGCTAACTGCTGTTCTGCAGTCAGAAACTACAGTACGTAAACTTTAGGACTATCCAATCAGACAATGACACTTTCCTGGAGATCAAGCTAGATCAATGAGAGAGTGCCAAGCACCTGTTGCTGGACCAATGAAAGACACTACGTTATTCTCAGTGTGACATCTTTTCCATAAAAACAGAGAAGCAGCTTCCAAAAACTTGTATACCAACCTTTGCTGCTATTATACTAACTACCTCTTCTCTACACGAGGCACTAACTATATGTCATTCTGACTCCAAAACTGTTATTTCTCCAACTCCGTAAAGACTTTTGCTAATGCCAAACGAGAAGCCATCCTAAAAGATATTATACTAACTTTTTTTTTTTAATTCTGTACAAAAGCTCCAGAAGAAGAAAGAAGGACTTTGAACCAAGGAACCAGGACAAGACAAAGCTCATCCAGACTCCAAGGGCAATCCAATCTCAGGACAAAAGAGAGACATGAGAAAGTTGGTAGAACTTATTCCAGTTTAAAGATGTGGCTGAGAATATTTACAAAGACTTTCAAAGGTGTTACCTTAATGCATATCTTATGTGAGTCAAGGGTCCAATATACATGCACAGAGTAAATACAGCATAGTGTTGTATAAAGCTACCTACCAGAAATATAAAATATGCACGTGTTATTGTTTCTGAAGAAAACTGTTCAGTCCTAGTAAGGTCAGGTTAAGGGTTATAACCCCAAAAAGTTTTACAGGTGTGAAAGTCTAAGCACACCAAAGATACACATCTCATCCACATCAGTAACAATATCACTGCAGCTGGTGATGCCCTTAACACTCTTATCAATGATGGTGATTTGAGTAACGCACTGTCTAATACTTGGTTAGAAATGACTTTTAAAGGTTTTGATATCATACAAGCGTTTTTGATAATCTTTTTGATACAAACACTTTGCTGCCTAAGTCGTACTCTTAAACAACACAGAGAACAGCTCAAATTCCTTTACAAGGCTTGTGCATCGGGTCTGTAAACAACAGTTTGTTCTCACTGCTTCCCCACAGTGTTGTTGCCTTTTCATTAATGCAACAAAGGGGGGAATGTTATGTAAGGTCCCTACAACCCAACTGGTATTCCACTGTTCACCTTAGACAAACCTCTATGTTACATATAATATACATATGCTATACTAACATACAGGGCACAGACACTTACCGTACAAGAGTAAGTGTCAGGATATATAATAATTGTAATTCACTTTACTTTCTCTATGCATGGAAACTGCACATAGTAAGCCAAGACACTTGTGTCTTTGTCATCGTCTTATATTACATAGTCTGCACTGCCATCATTTAGATTTTTGTATAATCACACCACATCCTGTATTTTCCATGAACCATGTATGCTCTCATTGTTCTAAGACATAGCTAACTTAGCAAATATTGTATAGGACTAGATAACGCTGTGAAGCCACCTAATGTTTGGCCAATAGGGGTCACCGCATGTATCTAATAATGTTTCTTACTAATGGTTACCATGTTAATGATCACAGTACATAATGTAATGTATTGCATATTCCCTTTGGAGATCTTCACTCCTTGGGGTATTGAGGAACGCTACACTTGGCTCCCAGCATCTTATGGTAAGAACTGCTTAGGGCAACTGTGATTTCCCTTTTGGTGTAATAAACAAACTTTATTACTGATATGCAACTTGTCTGTGACTCATTTGCATCTCTAATTATCACCAAGAACCTGATCAGGGCTAGGCACCCTAACACCTGAGTCTACCTCAGAAATATCCTAGGATTTCAGAACTGTTATATGTGTGTAATGTTGTTCGTAATAACAGAAAATAAACTGCTTCAACTGCAATTCATATTTTAGGAAAAGTGATATGTCTCAGTTTATTACCACCAAATAATTAATAAGTGCAATCTAGATTATACCTTCCTAACAAACAGCTAAAAGAGACATCCCTTTTTTTTTTAATCTGTTTCTGCACCCCTACTGGAGGAACTCTCTCCAGCAGCCACATAACTTGCTCTCTACCTCCCGCTGTGGAAGTCTCAGCTACTCCCCTCACTCCGACCAGCTATACCCTCGGTTCTGAACCTCCACGGGGAAGGGCTGCCCTATCCTCCCAGGGTGCTCTAGCTACAGTATAGAGTGCCAGTCGGAATGTCGGGGATGGGGACAGTGAGGTGCCCTGCCTTGGGAGTGTGGTGCAGGCGGTGGTGCCTTCGCCTATCCTCTCAGAGGGGAGGGGGTTTCCCAATTTTACGTCCCTTGTCCCGGCCTCGCCGGGAGTTCGGTCGTGCAATGGCGTCTCGAGACACTCGCCACAACCCCGCCTCTCTACTTTTGTGCCCAGATGTGCACACGTCCCTCCGGCTTCCACCAGGGGCTGCTGTTGCACCAGGCAGTCCCTGGATCCCTCCCCAGAGAGAGGAGAGCAGTATACGGATGCTCAATCCTCCCTCTCCCCTGCCAATCCCCGATGACCCAGGCTCGTTTACGAACCTGGGTCACTGGCATAGCACAAGGTGTGGCGTCCAGCACCTCAACCCTCAGTGCCACCGGGCCGACTGAGACATCCCCTTTTTGATCTACACAGAGACCAAAGCTTACTTACTAGCAATTGCACCCACACTTACATTGCCTTTGTTTAAATGTCCATGTCAATAATTATTTCTACTATGGTATTTTACCAAAATGCATAGTGTTAGCATTACTGCATATCTCTTATAGTGCATTTATTGGTCAAACTGATACTTTGTGTCTCCGTGAGTGTCTTTTAGTGCAACTGGCAGCTCCAAGACTCGAGGAGATGTACCCACGATTTCTTTGCCCCAGTATCTCACGATGCCTGTATTAGGACTGCCCGAATGACACACTAAGCTCTATGTTTTCAAGGTTTTTATTTGTCAGTAAAATTAGTTTTCTACCAGTTGTCACTTTTCCTGCGATTGCTAAAATTAGCTGTTCAGTCCTGATGCTGTAATTCACACATCCTCTAAATTTCAGTTTTGTTTCCATTTTTTTAAATTGCAGAAACCGGCTTGACAAGTGATTGCCAGTCTAACCACAGTTATATGTATACACACTTAGTCAATCTCAGAGTCTAAATGTTGTGCAATCTCTAAATCAAGTTTCCTATTGAATATACTATGATATGCCCAAATGCATCAGCCCAATGCTCACACTCCCGACCCCGGGCACCTGAAACCCGGTTGCCCGACATCAGGATTTTACCAGCAGGAAAAGTTTCGGGGGGTGTGGGTTCCGCCCTCCCACACCCCCGTACTTTAGGATTTCTACTCCACCGCAGGTAAAATCCCAATGTCGGGCAACCGTAATTCAGGGCGCCCGGGGTCGGGAGTGTGAACATTGGGCTGATGCATTTTGGCATATCAGATGGATCCTTTCCTAGCACTCAGTGTTTCTTTCTATTGCAGATGATCACAATCAAATATTGCTATAAGATTATGTACAATCGCTATCTCATGTGTAGCTCGATTCAAACAACTGCATGTGACTAGGTCTTTTTGAATGTGGAAGGTTGAAGATAGTTTTGGATAGCTCTTATAGGATGGGATGGGTTGTGTGTTATAGGGTGAAGCACAAAGAAAATCAAATGTCATGCCCACATCTTCTCTAGCTACTCCAAACCTCACTCATTACTTGCCACTCAGTTAAATAGCAGGTACTGCTGTCTGACTCAACTGCCGACTCATCTCAACTTTGAGTATCTCACACTGACTGAGTATACACTGGGCAGCACTTCTCAAGCCAGTTCCTACCATTTTACAAAATGGGAAAGAAACTGAACTTTAGATGATGATTGGTTTACACCATCGGGACTGAATCACTCATTTTGACAATCACAGGCAAGTGACAACCAGTAGAAAACAAATTTTGCTGAACTGCAGTAAATAAACCTTCTAAACATTGAATCTAATGTGAAATTAGGCTGGTCATAACACAGGGATCTGCGATACAAGCATAGATAAATCGTGGGAAAACGTTCTCTAGTCTGTCACAAGCATGATGGTCGGATATCACTCCTTCATTTTGCTCAGAAAGTAAGTTGTACTAAACTGGCTTCTTTATATGCTCGTACGTAAACAGATTGGGTAGAAATATCTGTGCCTCCAGTCCTTATAACATTGTAATACAGAGGCACAGATTAACAGTTTACCACCACCCCGAACCCCCCCATAACCTGGCATACAGTGGGAGGCACTTTATGATGCAGGGGTCAGGTAAAATCATGAGTGATGTGAGTAGGTAGGTACTTAAACAAAGGGTGGTAGACAAGAAAAATTACTCACCATTGTAATGTTATTTCTTCCAAGGTGTCCTTTAGTATGTTTGACAATAGCAGAATGCCAGCTGGGTTCAGCTACACTGGCGGTGGAATCAGTGGTAATGAGTTTGGTGAATTTGCCAATGAGAAGAGAGCAAGAGGGTGTGCTGCCTGTAGCCAGCCTAGCTGGCCCAGAATTATTTTGAAGGTCCAGTGGGCAAAAAAGGCCCAGGTATGAACTATCACAACAGGAATACAAATGATCTAAAATGCCTTCAAAAATAGAGAACACTAACAACTATGAAGCAACACTTTGCTTTAATATAAGAAAACCAGAGAAAAATTTCGCAAAAGAGAGGGATGTAGAGCCTTCCTCAGTCAGGTTATGTAGGGGAGGATGTGTGGGAAGTCAAGCATATTAAAGGACACCTTGGAAGACACAACATTAGTATAATGACTAATTGTTTCTTCTCACCCAAGGGGTCCTTTAGTATGCTTGGCAATAGCAGACTACAAAGCAGAGCAGTTGGGTGGTGAGTACAGAACCTGCTTAAGGAATATGATCTGCAGGACCGCTGTGCCAAACTTGGTATCAGATCTGGACTGTACATCCAAGCAGTAGTGCTTTGTGAAAGTATGTACAGTTTTTCAGGTGGCTGCTTTACAGACATCGAGCAGGGGAATATTCCTTGAAGCTGCAACTGTGGCAGCAGTGCCCCACTGTAATGGGCCCTGAGGGGGCTGTTTGCCAGCTTTGCTGTAGCAGAACTGAATACAATAATAACAATACTTTTATTTATAACGCGCCTTTCTAGAAATCAAGGCGCCTTAACAATACGATAAAATGAGGTAAAACAGGGTGCAATAAACACATATAAGTACAGGCTCTCATAAAATTCAGAATACAGATACCATCATACAGAATAGGCTCGATGCCATAAATGATTCTTAAGAGTCTGTTTACAAGAGACTATCCAGCGTGAGATAGTCCTCTTGGTTGCCAGTTTTCCTCTGCCTACCTCACCATAGGTGAGAAAAAGCTGAGTATGAGAATCTCTGAGCTGCTTGGTATACTCAAGATAGTAGGTCAGAGCCCTTTTTACATCCAAGCTATGGAGCTTGCATTCACTTGGTGTGGATTTTTCTGTGAAAAGACAGGAAGGGTGATGGACTGATTAAGGAGAAACTCGGAGACCACTTTAGACAAGAATTTCCTATTCGTTCTTAGCACTACCTTGTCCATGTGGGCAATGATGTAGTTAAGTTCAGTACACAGGGCTTGTAGCTCAGAAATCCTTCTGGCAGAAGTGATGGCAACTAAAAGATGGTTTTCCAGGTGATATATTTTCAGTGAGCAGTAGCCATGGGCTTGAAAGGAGATTCTATGAGCTTGGTTTTGCAGAGGTTCAAATCCCAAGGGAGAACCGGTTCCCTTAGCGAGGGTTGGAGATGCAGCAGGTCCTTGAAAAACGTTTTGAAAAGATTCAGAAAAAGCAGATTTCTCTTTTCCAGTGGAAAGATATGCTGATATGGCTGCTAGATGCACCTTGAGGGATGAGGCCTTGAGGCCTGAGGTCTGCAGGTGTACCAGATAATCCAAAAGAATGGGAGGAGTAGCCCAAAGAGGGTCTATCTGTTTCCCCTTACACCACAGAGAAAATCTCTTCCATTTGGAAGCATAAGTCGTCTTACTGCTAGGTTTTTTTGGCCATACAAAGGATTTTCAGAACTTGTTAGAAGTACTAGATACATAGACAATGTCGGCAGATAAGGGCCTACGGCCCACCTAGTCTGCCCATTTGAGCTTGTAAGTTCACTTTATGTTTTCCTAGAAGTCTGTTGCCCCTTAACCCTGACCTCCAGAATCTCTTTATGTCTATCCCATGCATTCTTAAATCACATGATTGTTTCAGCCCCCATCACTTCCTCTGGCAGGGTGTTCCACTTGTCCACCACCCGTTCTGTGAAGAAAGTCTTCCTTACTTTTTCTCTGAATCGTCCTCCCTCCAACTTCATCCCATGCCCTCTAGTCCTGGAACATATTTTTCACTTAAAAATAGTGTATTCCTGCACCCTGTTCCTCCCTGTAAGATACTTGTATGTCTCTATCATAGCTCCTCTCTCCCTCCTCTCCTCCAGGGAGTACATATTCAATTCCTTCAACCCGTCCTCATGGGACTTGTGATGCAATCCATGTACGATCTTTGTTGCCCTCCTCTGAACCTTCTCTACCCTGTCTATGTCCTTACTTAAGTAAGGTCTCCAGAACTGTACACTGTACTCCAGGTGGGGCCTCACTAGTGTCTTGTATAGTGGAATCATGACCTCCCTTTTCCTGCTGGTGATGCCCCTGCCTATGCATCCCAGCATCCTATTTGCTTTACCAGCTGCCTTGTCACACTGTCTCCCTACCTTGAGGTCATCAGAGATGATAGAAACATAGAAACATAGAAGTTGATGGCAGATAAGGACCGCAAGTCTCATTCAGTCTGACCATTTCTTTTTCTGCCTTATGAATGTGCCATAGGCTTTTGCTCTGTGAATGGCCTATCTATTCATACTCATCTGTATTGCTCCCTTATGTCTATCCCACGCCTGTTCGAAGCCCTGCACAGTATTCATATCCAGCACTTCCTGAGGTAGGCCGTTCCATGCATCCACCACCCTTTCTGTGAAAAAGAACTTACTCACATTACCCCTTAATCGGCCTCCCTCTAATCTCATGCTGTGTCCTCTTGTCCTGCTCTTTTTCTTACATTGAAACATGTTAGACTCTTTCACCTTGTTAATGCCCTTAAGGTGTTTGAATGTTTCAATCATACCACCTCTCTCCCTCCTTTGTTCCAGTGTATACATACTGAGCTCAGTTAATCTGTCCTCATAAGTTTTCTGATGTAGTCCCTGCTCCATTTTGGTTGCCCTTCTCTGGATTGCCTCAATTTGATTAATGTCCTTGTGAAGGTGTGGCCTCCAGTACTGCATACAGTACACCAGATGGAGCCTAACCAGTGTCTTGTAAAGAGGGATTATTACCTCCCTCTTCTGACTTGTGATACCCCTACTAATACACCCAAACATCGCTCTAGCCTTACCTACTGCTTTAGAGGTCTGCTTGGATGATTTCAGGTCATCGGTAATGATTACGCCAAAGTCTCTTTCTTCCCTTGTAACTGCCAGCGACTCCCTTCCCAGCCTATAGGTGGCTTCAGGGTTTCTCTTCCCTATGTGCATGATCTTGAACTTCTTTGCGTTAAACCCCAGTTGCCACTCTTCTGACCATTTTGTTAGTTTATCCAGATTTCTTCTCATTCTGCCCACCCCATCTGGATCATCTACTCTAATGCAGATCTTGGTGTCATCTGCAAACAGACAAACCTTACCCTCCAGTCCATCTGCAATGTCACTGATGAAGATACTGAAGAGGAGTGGCCCCAGGACTGATCCCTGAGGTACCCCACTTGTGACTTGCATCTCTTCTGACTGTATACCGTTTACCACCACTCTCTGTTTTCTGCCCGTCAACCAGTTTGCCACCCAGTTGACCAACGTCTGACCCACCCCGAGCCTACCCAACTTATTAATCAATCTTCTATGTGTAACAGTATAGAAATCTTTGCTGAAGTCAAGGTAGGCAACATTAACTGCTCCCCTTGGTCCACCACTCTGGTTACCCAGTCAAAGAAATCTACTAGATTAGTTGGACAGGACCTTTCTTTTGTAAACCCATGCTGTCTTGGATCCTGTGCTCCTATGGATTCCACGTGTTGCACTATCCTTTCCTTAAGGAGTGTCTCCATAATATAGCCCACTACTGAGGTAAGACTGACTGGTCTGTAGTTCCCTGCCTCCTCTCTGCTACCACTCTTGTAGAGTGGGATCACATGAGCCCTTCTCCAGTCTTCTGGGACCTCTCCTGTGCTCAGAGACTCACTGAACAGCTCTGATAATGGCTCTGCTAGTTCCACCCTTAGCTCCTTTAGTATCCTGGGATGTATGCCATCAGGTCCCACTGCCACCCTAAGCTTATCGAGCTCTTTTAGGATCCTTTCTTTTCTGAAGGGACTAGTGCACACCTCCCTCCCCCCTGTGTCCATGGTGCAGAGTTGTGGGCCCTGCTCTACCTTCTCTTCAGTAAATACTGAGCAGAAGTATCTATTTAGGATAGATGCTTTTACATGGTCCTCCTCCTCACACGCCCCCTTATCCCCTTTGATCTTAGCAATACTCCCTCTGGACTTTCTCCTTTCATTAATGTATCTATAGAAAGTCTTGTCACCTTCTTTTACTGTTTGTGCTAGTGTTTCCTTGGTTTGGGACTTTGCCTGCCTTACTGCCTTCCCTGTTCCCATAGGGAAGTTTGGTATGCCTCCCCATCTTCATCCTGCTGCGTTCCCTTATATTTCCTGTAGGCCAGCCTTTTGGTTCTGACCTTTTCTGCTACTGTGTTTGAGAACCAAAGTGGTTTCCTTCTTCTTTTGCACTTCCTTTTCTCGCTAACAAAATGGGATGTTGCTTCAAGTATTGCATCTTTAATGCTTGCCCACTTTGCCTGTACCCCCTCACATGTATTTCTTTTTGTCACGGCTAGCTTAACTCTGTTGGCTATCTTATCAAAATCAGCTCCTCTGAAGTCCCATATTTTTGCCTTGGAATGGGATGATTTTGTTCTAGTGGCCAAATTGAACCATACCATGTGACGGTCACTGGCACCCAGGTGACCTTCTATCTGGAGATCTGTGATCCTTTCCCTGTTAGGCAGTACTAGATCTAGGATAGCCCTGTCTCTTGTGGGTTGTTGTACCAGTTGTTTGAGGCCCTCCCCCTGCAGGGAATCCACCACATGTCTAGTTCTGGCAGATGTCCCTGCTGGTATTGATCAATCTGTATCTGGCATGTTGAAGTCTCCCATTATCAGAACCTCCCCTTTAGCTGTCATGTTTTGCATATCTTCTAACAGTAACTTGTCTATGTCCTCCCCCTGGTCTAGGAGGCCTGTACACAACCCCAGTTGGATGGCTGTTCCATTTCCTGTTTCCAGGGTGACCCGCAGTTCTTCTGGCTCCTTATGTGTATTCTGAATTTCTGTAGCTTTGATATTTTCATTGATATAAAGGCCACTCCACCCCCACCCCACCCCACCCCCCCGTTGCACCTCGGTCTCTTCTGAACAGTACATAGCCAGGTACTGAAGTCTCCCAAGTGTGGTTACTGGTAAACCATGTCTCGCTAATGGCTACTATTTCCAGTATGATGACCCCAAGATCCCTTTCCTGCTTGGTGCATGCTATATCCTCACCCCCCAACTGATATATTGTGCCAGGGTTTTTGTGCCCCATATGCATTATCTTGCACTTCTTTGCATTGAATTTCAACTGCCTGACCATTCTTCAAGTTTCTGCAGGTCCCTTCTCATTCAGTCTACACCTTCTGGTGTGTCTACTCTGTTACAGAGCTTTGTGTCATCAGTGAACAGGGAAATTCTGCTTTCTAGGTCCTGCGTAATGTTACTTATGAAGATGTTGAATAGGACCAGTCCCAGCACTGATCCCTGTGGTACCCCACTGGTCACTCTTCCCTCTGTGGAGTGACAGCCATTTACCACCACCCTCTGTGTCCTGCCGCCCAGCCAGTTACCTACCCACCACACTACTGTCCAGCCCACACCCATATTCCCCAGTTTGTGTAATGGTCTTCTATGTGGCACCATGTCAAAGGCCTTGCTGAAGTCCAGATATGCCATGTCCACTGCCCTCCCCTGATCCACCTCCCTTGTCACCCAGTCGAAAAATTCAACGAGGTTGGTCTGACATGACCTCCCCCTGGTGAAACCATGCTGCTTTGGGTTCTGTAGTCCACTGACAACCAGATGTTCCACCAATCTCTCCTTCAGTAGTGCTCATGATCTTCCCCACTACCGGGTGAGGCTGACTGGTCTGTAGTTCTCGCTTACTCTTTGTTCCCACTTTTGTATAAGGGACTACATCTGCTGTCCTCCAGTCTTTGGGTACCCTCCTGTTTCCAGTGATCGGCTAAACAGGATTGCCAGAGGTTCAGCCACCACCTCTTAGTTCTTTAGGACCCTGGGGTGCACCCCATCTGGCCCCATTGCTTTATCAACTCTTACTCCTTCCAGTTTCTTCAGGACCCTTTCTCGTGTAAAGGGACTTATGTCCATTTCTGCACCATTCCCACCCCTTGTACTACCTTCAGACCCATTACCCTCCTCTTCCTCAGTAAAGACTGACCAGAAATACCTGTTCAATATGTCAGCTTTACTGTTGTCATCCTCCACGTGGCCCCCATCCTCCCCCTTCAGTCTCACTATTCCTCCCTTTGCCTTTCTTTTTTCACTTATGTACCTGTAAAGGGTTTTGTCCCCTCTACCCACTGATTTTGCAATGTGCTCTTCTGTCTGAGCTTTGGCTTCCCTTACTGACCTCCTGCCTCCCTTGCTTCTCCTGGTACTTCCCCTATCCCCATTCTGCCTGTGTCTTTTGTATTGCCTGAATGCAATCTTTTGGCTTTCACTTTCTCCGCTACCTCCTTGGAAAACCATAATGGCCTCCTCTTCCTTTTCCCCGTGCTAACCTGCTTAATGCATAATTCTGTTGCTCTTGTAATCCCCGTTTTAAATACTGCCCACTGTTCCTCAACCCAATTCCTGCCCCATTCCCCTTAATGCCTCTTTCAAGCATCTCCCCATTTTCCCAAAGTCTGCCCCCCTAAAATCCAAGATACGTGTTTTTGTGTGGTTTGGTTCTGCTCCTTCTGTGACTTCAAACCACAAGCACTGTTCCCCAGGTGCTCCCCCACTGTTACCCCCATCACACTGTCCCTGTTTGTGAGCACAAGGTCCAGTATTGCCTTCTGCCAAGTTGGTTCCATGACCAGTTGCTTGAGGAAGGCACCCTGAAGGGAGTCCAGGATAAATTTGCTCCTAGTTGGTGCTGCTGCTGGGATGCTCCAGTCCACGTCTGAAATATTGAGGTCTCCAACCAGCACTACCTCACCCTTGTCTGCCCTCCTTTGGATGGCTAGCGTCAGCTCTATCTGTTTCTTTCCTCCTGGGCTGGTGGTCTATAGACCACACCTGTGCGGATGGCTGGCCCCATTTTCCTTTCCAGCTTAACTCACAGTATCTCTCCCCCATTTTGTTCCTCCTGGATCTCTGTGGCCCTTATGTCATTTTTCACATACAGTGTCACTCCTCCTCCCTTCCTACCTGCCCTGTCTCTTCTGAATATGTTGTAGCCAGGTAAGGCCATCTCCCAGTCATGGTTATCATTACACCAGGTTTCTGTGATGGCCACAATGTCCAGGTCTGACTGCACCATGACAGCCTCCAGATCCTCCATCTTGTTGCTAAGGCTCCTGGCATTGGCACACATGGCTTTCCATGATTTGACCTCCCTAGACTGTTTAGCTGTTCTACTCCAGCCCCTTCCTTGCATGTCCTTTATCTCTGGTTCTCCTTGCTGTCTGCCCTTCTGTTGAATTTTGGCCCTTTTCTGCCTATCCACCTCTTGGGCGCTTATCTCCATCTTTTGCACACTGCTTTGTAGAGATATCCACTCCTCTGGTTCACTAGTTCCACTGCTAGCTGTGGGGGGTGGGCAATTACTGAGAGTCAGGGAACTCTATCTCCTCAAGCACCAAGCTTTGAGGTGAAGAGAGTCTGTGCTGGGGTATGCTACCCCCGTCTGAGGAAGAGTCAGGAGACTGTGGCTCGCAAGAAGGTGAATGGGCTTCCTGATCAACAGGGCAAGGATCACAGAGTATCATGGTTGCTTTGCCCAATCCAGAGCCAACAGTATCATGGTAGCTGACTGGTCTCTGAGCTTCAGCAACACTCTGTAGATTAGTGGAAAAGGGAGGAAAGGCATACAGGAACTTTGCTGTCCAGTTCAAGGTTAGGGCATCTACTGGCATGGTGCCCAGTGCTGGAGGCCTGCAACAGTACAGTGGGAGCTGATGGTTGAGGCTGGAGGCAAAGAGGTCTACCTCTGGGGTGCCCCACCTCATGAAAACTGTGGCCAGCACTTGCTTGTTCAGAGTCCACTCGTATTGGCCCTGCCTGACACGACTTAATGCATCTGATAAGGTGTTGTCCTTGCCTGGGGGATGTATGGCCGACAGACTGATGCCCAATAAGTAAGCCAGAGACCAAATTTTCGGTGCTTCTGTGCAAAGTTTGGTGGACCTTGTGCCACCCTGTTTGTTTATGTAGAACATGGCAGTGGTATTGTCTGTTCTGATCTGGACTGCATGATCTCTGAGCTGTGGGGCAAAAGCCTTTATAGCCAGGTACATAGCTCTGAGCTCAAGAAGGTTGATTTGGTAAGTGGACTCCTTGGAGTTCCAGGTGACACTTATTGACTGATAATGTAAGTGGGCTCCCCAACCTAGGAGGGAGGCATCTGTAGTGAGGACTTTGGAAGGATGAATCTGTTGGAAAGAGACCCCTTCCCTGAGATTTTCTTTTTCCTTCCACCAGTCTAAAACTTGAAGCAATGTCTTGGTGACCAGGGGTAGCGTTAAGGGTGTGCTCTGTGCTCTGAGCACGGTCAGTGATTACAGGAGCACATTTTCTTTGTAGAAAATTCAGTTATCTGTGCTCCTCTCATCTTTCAGGAGCACAGTTACAGGCAGGAATTCCAGGCTGTGGGAGGGTGGTGGCAGAGTCCAGAAGGGCCCTGGGATGTAGATCTGGCTTTTGTTATTCATTTGACAGAGTTCAAAGCTAGATCAGTAAGCCATTGGGCGAGCAGGAAGCCGTCATGTTAGTATGTGGGCCAGCAAGTTGTGCACAGAGGCATGCTGGCAAGGAAAAGGCATGTTGGCAATCAGCACAGGCTAGTATGTATATCGGCAAACAAAGTATAAGAGCAGCTGGTATACAAATGGCCACATAGGCAGGCAAGTAGGGAATGAGCAGGTGTGGTTTCAAGGGCCTTTACTGGCAGGTTGGAAACAAGTGTGTGGACAAGTGGCACCACAACACGCACGGAACTATAGTATGTGCACTCTCTGGCTATCAGAGAGCATGCAGGGAGGTGGGAAACAGGTGTTGTTTTCTGGAAGAACAGCAAGGAGGAAATGATGGTATTGACTATGGGCCAACAGTTAAACGAAAATAAGGTGACTGAGCAAAAAAAAGGAAAGATTATACGTTTTATTGGCATTAGACAGAAGAAACCTGCATGCATCAAAGAAAGCCTGTATATATATTATAGGAGCACTGCCAAGTTCTGAAGGAGTACAAATTTTAGGGTACAGTTTTGATTTACTGTGCTCCTCTGATCTGGAGGAGCGCACTAAGATAAATCCTTAACACCACCCCTGTTGGTGTCTGGTACTAGTTTTGAGAAAAAATGTTTCGTCTGGGACCGGTGAGCCCTAAGGTGATACTGAATGTCCCTCGTCTGAAACCTGACACCTGGAACTACGGCTATCATGGAGGCCATGTGGCCTAGTAGTCTAAGAAAGTGCCTGGCTGGCCTTGGCTGGCACAGGACAAAGCAGTTGACCAAGGTCAGGAAATTTTGAACCCTGACCTCTGGAAGCAGAGCCTTTCCCAGTAGGGTGTTGAGCTCTACCACAATGAACTCCAGTACTTGAACTGGTTCGGGATAAGATTTGTCTTTGTTGATTATGAATCCTAAAGATTCCAGAGCACTCCTTGTGAGGCTGAGGGCCTCCCTGGCTTTTTGTGGTGATTTGTCCACAATAAGCCAGTCGTCTAGATACAGGAATACAGACACTTGCTGTTTTCTTAGATGAGCTGCCACCACTGCCAGGCACTTTGTAAAGACTCTGGGAGCTAAGGTGAGCCTGAATGGCAGGGCTGTAAACTGGTAATAGCCAGATGGCAGCCTGAATCTGAGAAACTTTCTGTGGGACTGCCTTATGGGGAATGTGAAAATAAGCTTCCTTTAAGTCCAGGGAGACTAGCCAGTCTCCCTTTTGTAATGAGTAAATTACCATAGTCAAAGTTTCCATTTTGAACTTAGGCTTCAGTAAGTGCCTGTTCAGGTGCCTTAGGTTGAGAATGGGTTGCCACTCCCCATTTTTCTTTTGTGTCATAAAGTACCTGGAGTAGAGGCCTGTTCCCCACTGGAATAAAGGAACTCTCTCCACCACTTTTGCAGATAACAGTGCCTTGATCTCTAACTCCAGCAACAATTTTTCTGTTGAGGTTAGGTGTTGGCAGTTTGGGTCCCTGTAGAGGTGGAAACT
This sequence comes from Neoceratodus forsteri, assembly GCA_016271365.2. Classification (NCBI taxonomy): domain Eukaryota; kingdom Metazoa; phylum Chordata; order Ceratodontiformes; family Ceratodontidae; genus Neoceratodus; species Neoceratodus forsteri. The sequence continues at coordinate 675,263,075 of CM057454.1, read as the reverse complement.
TCTTGAACTGTAAGGTGAGACCTTGGCCCACCACCTCCAGCCCCCATTTATCTGTAATGATGAGCTGCCACTGGTGGAGGTAGTGGGATAGCCTGCTCCCTACTGGGAGAGGAGAACTGACCTGGGCGTTGCAGTCAGGATTTGGACTGAGTGCTGGGAGCAGGAGAGGAGTTGGCTGTTCTCTGACCTCTCCTACCCCTTCCTCTGAAGTATCCTCTCATCTGGGAAAAATCCAAAGGCATAGGCATGGGATACAAGGGCCTTGGAAAGTATCCCCTGCCTCTATTTCCTCTGTTTTGAGGTTTCTGGGAAGTAGAGGCTTTCTCTTTTGCCACATTGCTCTGATAGGTGGTTTTATATTCATCCACTTTTTTCATGTAAGCTTCTGTCTTATCCCTAAAAAGAGAATTATTCTTGTAGGGGAAATCCATAGGTTTGGTCTGAGTATCCTGTGAGAGACTGGTGGTTCTCAACCAAGCAAAGCACCTCAGGAAAACGGCCTGAGCCATAGCTCTCGAGGCAGCATCACTATTGTCTACAGCAATATGAAACTGGTATGTAGTTGCTTCCAGGGCTGTTTTTACAGTTTCCGTAATATCTTGTACCATTCTGTCTGGACCTTGCTGAACTATGGCCAAAACAGAGTAAAAAAGAGCCTTCTGGTACTTGGCTGCATATGCCATGTATGTAGAAAGGGGAAGCAAAAGAGATGTTGTAGTATAAGATTTCTTGGTCATAGAGTCCAGTTTTCTTGACTCTTTATCAGGAGGTTGAGAAGAAAGAAGCACTTTTGCCTTGTCACAGGCCACAGCCTGTAATACTCTCTCATGGCTGGGGTGTACATAAAGAAACTCAGTTTTCCCTAGCTGGCATTTCTATTCAACTTTTTTAACCACACCAGGCACAGAAGTGGGGTTCTGGAGAAGCCTCATAGTAGCCCTTTTAAGGGACTTGTGTATAGGCAGTAACAGTTTCTTAGGCGGAGGAAGACCCATCATTTCTAAATAGCCTTCATCCTCTTCATGGCCAGTGTTCTCCTAGGTATTAAGGTCCAGGGTGTCCAACATGTGTTGTATAAATGTGAAATGGAATGAAAAATCCTCCTGACCATTAGAAGGATTACCAAATTCTTGGTCAGGAGAGACATCATGCTCTATAGGCTCATCCTCTGCATCATTATCTTCCCCCTCATCATAATAAAAGCCATGAGAATTAATAGGGTCTGAAGTATGAGGAGCATTAGGGTCAGAAGGGGGATTAAATAAATTGCCCATGGTTTGTAACATCTGATACAATTCCCAAGCCTTTGCCATTTCTTCAGCAGAGGGTGCATCTTTTTGTGTCACTGGCGTCTCCCTTAGCTTCTCAGTGGGAAGGGCAGTGATATGCTTTTCTTTTTGGTTTTTCTTTGCAGGAACTGGATCAGAAACCTGCTCAACATGTCTTTTCTTAGCTTATAGGTATCATAGGTGTATACAAGTGAGTAGATTTAAGTCCATAATACTTGCCAGTTTGAGTTTACTAAGAGTTTAAACAAAATTTGATTGTATCAGTCATTGCTAAATCTAGGTTTAGTTTAAAGGAGTCAATACTTGGACTATCCACCACTTTTGCCGAGAGATTATTCCAAGTTGGAACAGATCTTATACTGAACCAATTTTTCCTTCTTAGAGTATGCCACTTACTCATGAATAACTGTTTACTATGTCTTCGACTGCTAACTCTACATAAGGATTTAGCTAGGCCTAGTCCTAGTCCGAGGTCAGAATCCTTTAATGCACTATAAATAAAACACATATCTCCTCTCAATCTCCTATACTGGAGTGTGTACATATTAAAAAATGTTAGCCTTGCCTAATAAGTCTTACCCTCTATCCCCACAATGGCCTGGGTGAATCTGCGCTGAACCCTCTCAATTTTTAAGATGTCCTCTTTAATGAAAGGGGACCACACTTGAACACAGTATTCGAGGTGTGGCCTAACCAAGGCAGTATACAAAGGGAGTAGTACCACCCTGGAGCGACTGGCTATGTGTCTGAGAATACAATTAGGGTTCTGATTTGCCCTGTTTACTTGAGTGGTACAGTGAGTTCTAAATTTTAAACCAGGAGTAACAAATATGCCTAAGTCTTTCTCTTGGGTGGTTTCGAGTAAGGTTTTGGTCCCCAGTTTGTATTTAAAATGTTGATTATGCAAGCATAAGTGCATAATTTTACATTTAGCATTATTCAGGACAAGCTTGTTATTACAAGACCAACTTGAGATTTTATCCAAACAAATCTGAAGGGCAGAGCTGGCAATAGTGTTATTTACTACGGTGCCTACACGACAATCGACAGCACATTTTATCATCCATATATTAGAGGTTTCAGTTCTAAGAGTTGATCACCATTATTATTTTTATCAGACTTATTTTCAAGGGAGTCCTCAGATGACTTATCTTTAGGTTTTTGTTGTGAAGAAGACCCCTCTTAAGCATTTTTAATAGGGGGGGAGGCAGACTGAGAGGCCATTATTTCCAATCTTTTAACCCTCTTTTTCACTGTTTTTAAAAAGAATTTAGAACAAAGCTCACAGTTATGTTCTGGACCTAAAAACTTTAAACAACAATTGTGGGTGTCTGCTTTGGCCAGTATTTCAAAGCACTTTAAATTATTTTTGAATCCTGTTGGTCCAATTCTCTTTTTTGGTCTTTCTGACATGCCAGTTCTGAAAAACCTTCAAATTTGTGATTCCCAATTGGGAAAGATAAAGTAAACATTTGGTTCCTTCATAGAAAAGAACCGTGATAAAACAGTTCCTTTTGAAAGGAAACTGAAGTTAAAGAGGACCTTTCATGATGGTCCAAAAAGTTACATCTTGTAGTCATTATATGCAGTACTAGACCTGAAAGGGTGTGTGCATTTGTTATTTTTGGCGAAGGTTTACTCTGCCTTCCATAATTTGGATTTGTTTTTGAGCCCTGCTGCACTTGCCTTTGCTGTTCAGCTGCTGGCTCCCGATGACATCACTGTAGAGCAGAGAAGTAACTCACACTGTGCAATACAGTATAGTCACAGCAGTTTTGCAAGGGAAAACTTCCGGTACTCAATGTACGTACTTTTGTTTTCCCTTCCCCAAGACACCCTGTTAGCAATGCATTATGCCAAAATTGAAATGCCTTGTCAGTATGCTTTTTTGTAAAACTGACTTACTTCTGCATCTGTAACAAAGCATGGAGCTTGAGAGAAGATAGAGTTGGTGTCAGCACCCTTCCCGGTCCTTTTGACTTTCATGTATAAATTACCCCATTTTGTAAAAGACAGGACATGAAACTTACAAGAACAGGAGGCAGAGTTTCAACTGCTAGGAAAAGACATCTTATAAAAGACAGCAATATTTTGTTGAGAGATAGAGACTGAGATATAAAGAACACCTTTCCCAGCCCTTTTGACTTTAATGCAAAAATTACCCCTTCTTGCATTGATTCTGGAATTGTACTTCATTACTATCCTCTGCAGTTACTTTTTGCATTCTGAGCTGCTAAAAACTGAAGGGTGTACCAGAGCTTCTGCAGCAAGCCTGGTGTTTCTGTTAACCCAGGGCCGTACTGCTCATATTACTATATGGCAGAGGAATGACTCACACACAAGTCAATTTTACAAAAAAAAAACTTACTGACAAAGCATTTGGATTTTGCATAATGCATTGCTAACAGGGTGTCTTGTGGAACAGGGAACTCAGTATGTACACTGAGTACTGGTAGTTTTCCCTTGCAAAACTGCTGTGACTGCACTGTACTGCACAGCACCGTGTGAGTCACTCCTCTGTCCTATAGTGATGTCAGCAGTACAGCCCTAGGTCCACAGCAACACCAGGCTTGTTACAGAAGCTCTGGTACACCCTGCAGTTTTTAGCAGCTCAGAATGCAAAAACTAACTGCATAGAACAGTAATGAAATACAATTCCGGAATCAGTGCAAGAAGGGGTAATTCATGCATGAAAGTCAAAAGGACTGGGAAAGGTGCTGTAAGGAAATGCGGTTCCCGATGAAAAAAGGGAACCACTAGGCTTAAAACTCTTTTTAAAATAAACCCGCTGTCATTTTACCACATATGCGATATTATTTTACCTCAGAAAAATAGCAGGAACCGCTGAGAGAACAGCAAGTAATGTGAAATTTGCAGTTCCCTGGAACCAAAGGGAACCACGAAAAAATAGCAAAATATACAAAAACTACCTTAAAACGCACTACAGGCAGCACAGATAACCAGAAAGTAAACACTTCTAAAGAAAATAAAGTTCTTTAAGCAAACTGAGAAGAGAGCACCTCGGGGCAGTGTTGCTCAGTCAGTGGAGAAATAATTCTGGTGCCCTCTAGGCTGGCTACAGGCAGCACACCCTATTGCTTTCTTCTCATTGGCTAATTCGCCAAACTCATTACCATTGCCTCCACCTCTGGGGCAGCTGGCATTCTGCTATTGTAAAGGCATACCAAAGGACCCCTGGGATGAGAACTGCAAATCTGTCATCATCCCAGAACTACATGATCATGGCAATACACCATACTCTTATTATCATAAAAATGACAAACAATGTCACAAAGCAAAACAAATTTCCAGTACTACCACGTAAGAGCAAGTAGGCACATCAGTAGATAAACCGGTCACTACTCCACCCACAAAGTGTTGTATTTTACCACTAGCTCATATGACACCACCATGGTGTGAGCTGCAGAAAGGAATGGTACATCCTCTGTTTATGTATCACCTCTATACTGTTTAGTGATGTCCAAGCAACAGGCATACTGTTTTAGGAATGTTTACAAGAAAGGTTAGGCAAGTGTGAAACTGCTGAAAACAGCTGGTGCTGCTAAGTCTGCTCTCACAGGCAAATAAGGATATGATAACACTATCTCACAAAGTATCGATGGATGGGAGCGCAGGACCCAGAAGGCCCTGTGCTCCCACAGGAAAATGAGGATGCGATTATGCTATCTCAAAAAGTAAGGAAGTTCACTTCAAAAGAACTTCATTAATGCACTAGTTAGGGTTATAGCAACAAAAATAGGAAAATTTGGTGTTAGTGTTTCCAAACCTAACACCCCATTCCTACCCTACCCTACAGACAAGCAATAGGTGTGGGGTGTGCCTTGGGGGTTGTCAACCCTAACACTCACCCCTTTCTCATATACTGTACCCATCTCAGCTCATTTACTCATGGAATGGGATTAACGTTAGGGTTGATAACCCGAGGTACACCCCATGCCTGTTGCTGCCTGTAGGGTTCGAGTGGGGTGTTTGGTTTGGAAACCATAACACCACATTTCCCTATTTTTGTCACGTTAACCCTAACTAGTGCATTAACAACGTTTTTTGCAATGAATACATATATATATATAGACACATACATACGAATGATCCTGCCCATCTTGGACTACAGTGACACTGCATATAGCGCTGCTCCCAAGTCCATCCTTACCAGACTGGACCCCTCTGTCACTTTACCTTAGACTGCCCCCCCCTGTAAACACCACTGCTCTCTCTATCCCTCCTCCTCCCTTCCTACCTGTGATACCAGATGCCTCACTGTACCACATTTACCTCCAAATTCTGGTTTGGCTCTCTCTGCCCTCCCTTCTCCCCAACCTCCCTCTGCAACACTACTTTCCATTCCCTCTACCCCACCCAAGGAAACCGTCCATGGGTCAAGCTGCCTTCTCATATCATTTTCCTAAACTCTGGTTCTCCCCATTTATCTACTCAGCCCCATCCTTCTCTTCCAACAAATTCCTTCTTTGTGATCTTGCCACCCCCTCCTGCAACTGTTCGAGATCCTTACCCTTGTATTCCCTCTTCCATTGTTGTCAATGTCCCCTTCACTCCTCCTACCCGGCTGTGAGAAACTTCTACCCCCTTAATTCTGCCTTAATCAGTTAATCCATCTGGTAATATTGTGCTTATGAGCCCACCTCCTGCACTGACTCTGTTAGCTCGCACTTTAGCAGTTCAGGGTGGCGCTAATCCTGCCACCATTCTGGCATTGTTTCCTGTACTGTATAGCACTTGTATCTCACCTTTATTTTTATAGCTCTGAATAGTCTGCCTCCAAATTATGACCGTGCACTGTTATTTACTGTCACTCTGTTTTACTGTATGCATTTTACTGTATTTATTTTTATTACTACCGCACCTTACATTATGTCTTTTCACTTGCATATCATGATGTACTATATACTCCCTTCCCCCAATCCCCCCAGAAGCACCTAAAATGTGCTGTTACAAGCGCAGTACATCTTTCCTGGTGAAATGTTTGAAATAAATGACAGTATGTTATTATCTGACACATACAGTATGTAACTACAGTCTGAGAACTGTGAACAATATGCTGTACCATAACAAACTTTTGAAATCAAACCCCTCAAAAGGCACAGAAATAGAGAAAAATAGAATTTGTTGACAGAAAGAGACCACTTGGGCCACCCAGTCTGCTCAGATGGTCCCTGCCTAGTCTGTCTCCACAAACCTTAACTGGTCTCCGGTGACCCTACCTCCTCCCTGTCCATTTCCTAATACTCCCCTATGTCTATGCCACACATGCCTGAAGCTCACTACTGTTTTCGCCTTCACCTCTTCCGCTGGCAGTCTAGTCCAGGTACCCACCACTCTTTCAGTGAAGTAGTACTTCCTCACGTCCCTCCTAAACTCCCCCCTCCAGCTTCACTGCATGCCCTCTGGTTCTGGCTCATCCTCATTTGAAAGAGACTCTTCTCCTGCACCCTCTTCACCCCCGTGTGGTACTCGTAGGTCTCTATCAAGTCCCCTCTAGCTCTAATGTCTTCTAGGGTGTATATACTGAGATACCTCAGTCTCTCCTCATATGGATTTTGGTGCAACCCCAGCACCATTTTAGTTGCCCTCCTCTAGACTGCCTCCACCGCATCTGTGCCCTTTCTGAGGTGCAGCCTCCAGAAGTGGACACAATACTCCAGGTGGGGTCTTATCAGTGAACGATACAGTGGAAACACCACCTCCCTCCTCCTGCTGGAGATACTTCTCCCTATGAATCCCAGCATCCCACTGACCCTGCCACTGCTTGCCACACTGCCCTGCCACTTTGCAATCATTAGATATGATAACCCCCAATAATCAAACAATGGTTACAGACCCGCCCCCCAGATAGGTGACAGTGGAAAGACTTAATGATCTCAGTATGCAATATGGAAGCTGACACACAAGCTCCGAAATCAGATGGAATTATCTGATAAAAGATGGAGCCGATGGCTTTTCTATATAATGGCAAAGCATGATAATTTTGTCCTCAGAAGTTTGTTTTATCTATGAAACTAGGCTAAATGTTGCATAGTTTAATAAACAAAGGAGTAAAACAGAGGGACCAACTTCTTTTAACCATAATTACTATCAAGAACTTAAGGGAATGGTACATTACAATAAGAAATACGGTACTGTACTGTATAAGGTTAATGACTGCTATGTTCCAATTAAGGGAATCAGGGAATACACCAGCTGATAACCATTTACCATAATGTCAGCTTTCTGTAATTGTAAATAAGAAAAAAACTGTTTCCAGAAGATATATATTACTGCACTTTGTTGTACAAATGCCTGTATCTATGTGATGTACCATGTATATTGCACCTGTCTACCAAATAAAAATTAAAATATAAACATACACAGCTCTTGGGTTCCTATGCTCTAGATGCATGATTTTGCATTTTTTGGCACTGAATCCAACTGCCATGCTCTTGAATACTCCTGGAGTTTCCTCACGATTCCTACGCATTCTTTCCACCCCTTTCTTACGGCCCACCCTATTACAGATTTTGATATAATCTGCAAAAAGGCATACCTTCCCTTCTAGTTCATCTGTAATATCACTTACAAAGACATTGAAGAGGACCAGTCCCAGTACTTAGCCTGCAGCACCCCACTGGACACTCTCCCATCATTAGAGTGAGTGCCATTTACCACCACCCTCTGTTGCCTATCTGTTAACCAGTTTCTAACCCATTTTATCACTTTGCATTCCACCCCTAGGCTGCTCAATTTCTTAATCAGTCTCCCATGTGGCACAGTAACATAGGCCTTGCTAAAGTCCAGAAAGACCATATCCAGTGCCCTCCCCTAATCTACTTCCCTGGTCACCCAGTCAAAGAACTCAATCACATTCGTCTGGCATGATCATAACCCCACCCCCTTGTAAATCATTGCTGCCTTAGGTCTTGCAGCCCACTGGATTCAATGATAGCCTGTGATGTGGGTGACCACAACTGAGCGACCCACGAAAGGGCAACTCAATTGTGGCGCCCATCACAGGGGATACCGATGAGGGAAAGCGACCGGATGGGCGACCTGTAGCGATGTACACACATGGCGAGGGGTGAGAGGGGATGTGAGGGGTAGCGCTGCGGTAGGCTGCCGATCCCCCTCCTGGAGTTGAGAATCCTTTAGTAGAGGGGTGCGGGGGCACAGCCCCCCACATAAATGTAAAAATTACAAGTCCCCAGTGCCATTTTGTTGTGCGCTGGAGAGTCAGAGCAACAAAACTGATTTTCAGCGCTCTGACTTTGCCGTAACAGAGATCGCCCTTTGGCGGTCGCCATTATCACACAGAACTGGATTCAAGACACTCTACCAAACTTTCCTTTAACAGTGTTCCCATTAATTTCCCCACCACTGAGATGAGGCCCACTGGCCTACAGTTACTAGCCTCTTCCCTACTGCCACTCTTATGTGGCACGACCAGTCTATGCACATCCATACCTCTGGGTCAATGCCTGTTTCCAGTAAGCTGTTGAACAAGGTTGTCTGTGGTGCAGCCAGCACCTCCCCGAGTTATTTCAGCACCCTTGGGTGTGCCTTGTTCAGTCCCATAGCCTTGTCCACTTTTAGAGCTGCAAGTCCCATTCAGGACTCTTTCCTCTGAAAATGGTCTTGTCTGCCAACCCTTCCCCTTTGTTCCTGCTGATCACTGGTGATCTGTCCCCCCCCCCACAAGAAAGACTGAGTAGAAGTATCTGCTCAGGATGTCTGCTTTTTCTTAGTCCTCACCTGTGTAGACTCACCCTGTTACCCTCCTTATTCTTGCCATCCCTCTCCTTGCCTTCCTGTTCTCACTTATATACCTGAAGAAAGTCTTATCCCCATTTGCAACCCCTCTGGCTATCCTTTCCTCTGTCTGTGCCTTTGCTCCCCTCACCGCCTTGCCTGCTTCCCTCTGTTTTGCCTGGTACACCTCCATGTCTTTCTCCCTCTGCATTTCCTTACACCTCCTAAATGCCATCTGTTTTCCTTCATCACCATGGCCACTTCCCTAGAGTACCATAACAGTCTCTTTTTCCTTTTGTTTTTACTCATTTCCATCACACAGAAGCTGGTTGCCTTAATTATGCCCTCCCTTATTTTTCCCCACTGTTTCTCTACCCCTCTCTTTCATACCCCCCCCAACTAGGAAGTTTCTGAGGCAATCTCCCATTTCCTTACAATCCGCCCTCTAGAGTCCAGGATCCTCTTCCTCATCTGGTTTGCTTCTGCTTCCCTCTTAATGCTAAACCATTCTATACAGTGATCACTGGTACCTAGGAGACTACCCACTGTGATGTCTGCAATGATGTCCGTGTTTGCAAGCACCAGGTCCAGCACTGACCCATCCCTAATGGGTTCACTGACTAGATGCTAGAGAAAAGGCCCTTGCAGCGAGTCAAGGATGGCCCTTCTCCTTGCCAAAGCTGCAGCTGGAAGGCTCCAATCCAAGTCACCAACTAGCACCTCCCCCCCCTTATTTGCCATCCTGATGTTCTCCCCAAGTGCCTTCTCAAACTCCTCTCTCTGTGCTGGAGGTCTGTATACCACCCCTGTAAGGACAGCAGCCCCAGCACCTGTCTCTAGGATGACCCACAGCATCTCCTGTCCTTCCTAGTCTTCCAGGCATCCCAGCACTACTACGGCCTTGATTCCCTCCCTCACATATAGTACAACCCTTCCTCCCCTCCGCTCCTCCCTGTCTCTCCTGAACAGAGAGTAACCTGGTATGGCCTCATCCCAATCATGGCCGTCAGTGCACCATGAGTCCATTAAAGCCATCAAATCCAGGCTAGCCTCCTCTATGATGGCCCCTAGGTGTGTCATTTTATTTCCCAGACTCCTTGCATTGGTGCACATGGCTCTCTATACTTTACTCCACCCCACTTGCCTTCCTGTTTTCTCCACTCCTTCTGCCTGTCATGTTTCCTGAAGCTCCCTCTGCTCCCTTCCCTTGTTACCTTCTCAGTTACCTGTTTCCTTTACTCCTCTCTTCTTGCTATCATGATTTATAGCCCGCCTTGTACCCCACCAGTCTTCCTGCGGACTTGCCCTGGGGGAAGCATCCACCCTCGGGCTCTCCCTCCTTGTTGCTTCATCTGGGGGGAGGCAATCTTTGCATCCTTTTGTATTACCGCCTCCCCATCCTGGCTAGTTTAAATGCTCATCCAAGTAGCATTTAAACCTTTCATTAAGGACTGTGGTCCGCCTCCTGGAAGTCCCCAGGCCTCCTCCATGCACCATGCCTTGAACCAATTGTTAAAAGCCCTGCTGGGAGTGTCCTTTCATCTCCCTGGTAGTATACAAGTAACACCTCAGCAAATGCCACCATGCAAGCTACCTGCTTCAGGCCCGTCCCCAGCTCTATGAAATTACCCTGCACTACCCTATCTGTTGCCTGGTCATTTATACCTGGGTGGACAATGTCATCTAGCTCCCTCCCATCTCCTGCCACCCTAGCGATCCCCTGGATCTGATCTCCATTCCTCCCATGTCCAAGCATCAGGGAAGCACTTCACCTCCCTCTCTCCTCCTCCTCTTGCTCCTAAGTTTGATAAAATACACTTACATATGACTCTAGATCAGAAAGCTTACATGTAATCAAGTCAGCATTACTGCACCCTGATGAATAGTTTCCGATCAGTGTCAGTGCAGTTTATTCAATATTTTTCTTGCCAATGCATCACAAACTCTTGGGTTCTAGTGACACACTGGATCTAGGCTCAAAAGTTGGCACTGCAATGTGGTATGGAGGAAAGAATGTTGCACTGTTTGGAGATGCCATCCTTCAGATGTAACCATAAACTGAGGTTCTTTCTCTGGTCTGGCCTCTGGTGGCGGTTGATGTGGAAGTTAAGGGTTATACTTTAAAGTAAGTTTCTGTTACCACATTAATTAAATTTAAAGTAATTTTCTGTCACCACATTAATTAAAGAATAATTACAATATACAAGTGTAAATTATATTATAACAGCAGAGTAGTTACACATTTATGTACACAGCAGTTATCCTGCAATTACAGTTGTTAATTATACTGCAATTACAGTGTAGTTACAAAAACTTAATGCAAGAGTTACCAAAGGTTACCAGTATATCCTAGTGTTTTGACAAAAATGTTCTCTCACTCAACAAAAGAGGTTCTGGTGTAGCTGTCAAATGTCTGTGAATGCTGTACATGCTTATCTTCTTCCGTGTTTGTATACTTACAGTTCTATACTGCATACAGGGTCTGCACCACAAATATATCTTCTATAATTGCTTTTGAAATTCAGTGACACTAACAAAATATATTCTATTCCTTTATTTTTATAAGAACTTCATGACATTGTATGTTATTAATAACACTGATTCATTCATACTAACAGTAATTTAATGCCAGAAGGACTCTTAAGTCCACAATGTCTGCCCCCCCACCACCACCACCGTTTCACAAACAGGGTTGAAATAAGTATGCCTATAAAATGGGTAGTTAAAATCATGTGTCCTGTTGTGTTGGCACTTCTGTTTTAGACCTGTCTAATGCACAGGAAATAAAGGTACTGGCAATCAGGACACATCACACTTAATATCAATGCCTTTTTCAAAAATTGCTGATTGTCTTTACAAACATGTCTGCCACCTTTACTCACTAAAAATCATCTAGGCCCTAAAAATAAAAATCATCCAAAATAAAAAGATCAAATAAACTGATTAAATATTATTTTATTTTATATTCCCCTCATTACACACATACACAGATTAAAATAAAAGAAGTACTACTCAGTATTCACAGTTTTATCTTTGGGCGTCTTTTCTGACCAAGGAAATGCAACCTCTCCAACACCTTCATACCTGCCTACTGGGAAATATTTGCTGCTTGCCACAGATAAAACTGAATTACTGGCTTTATAGTGTGTGTGTAAAAGAGGTGAACATTCTGCCAGTAGAATTCTGCAGAAGTCTGAATTCCTGCATTACATGATAAACAAATATTCCATCTTCTGAATGTGTGGATAGCAGATGCTTGAGAGCTGAGTGGGACTACTTTTTGCTTGATACTTTTAACAAAATGAATTTCTCAGTTTACCCATTTTATAAGTGCAAAAAAAACACTTGGGGGGGGTGCAATATGCTAATCTAACTCTACTTCCAGGGCCTGAAGACTTTCTGCCCGTGATGGGTCTCACTGCACCCCTGGGCCTGAGATCAGCATAATGCACACCCTGTCGTGTCTTACTGCTTACAATGCAAATACATATCAATTTATAAGGATTCTCTACCCACTCTACTACCGAGAGTACTCAGTGATTCCCTTGGTTAGTAGATGTTTTTCCAGGCTTAGATTAAAAGCCCCCTACTGTCGTCATACCCACTGCCTCTGCTGGAAGGCTCTTCCATAGGTTCACCACGTTCTGGGGAAAAAAATGCCTAATCTTACCCCTGAATTTACCATCCGTGGTGGTATCAGAGAATATCTCCATGTCCTGCTGCAGAACACCAAATCAAACATCTCTGATTTTTCAGTCTTGTTGATACCCATGAGTCTGCTAAAGATTAAGATCATGTCCCCTTCTCAGCCTTCTTTCTCCAAGGTGAACATGTTAAGGGCCTCTAGCCTCTCCTTACAGTTTTTATTTATTTCAGTTTTTGTTAACTGGGTGAGTACACTAGCCAAACAATAACTATTTTCAGGCACGACCCGGAAGAGTACAAAAAGGGTGGTAAGACAAGTACATTACATCAGTGCCAGAACATCATGTACAGTACAGTAGTTACAGGTATTGCTGAACAGTAAAAGTAAATACAGAATGGTAAACATTGCATACAATCAGATAGGACATTGTGCACTCACACTGGAGCAAACAGCAGTTAACAAGGTGACAGATATAATGGGAAACATAACATAGTGCAACAATAAATATATGTAAGGCAGCAGACAAAAGAAAGTGAAGCAGATTGCAGTTGTCCCACAAACTGCTGATCATTTTGGTAGGCCTGGGTTGCAGCCCTCAACTGCCTCAACTTCCTTTTTGTATTGAAGAGGCTAAAACTGCACCCAGTACTTTGTGGTGAAGCTTGACCAGGGCCTTGCAAAATGGCAGAAATACTTCCCTTGCTCTGTTATTCACCTCTTTTTTATTACCCCATCATTCTGCTGGCCCTCTTGACTGCAGCTATACACTGTCTGTCCTGCTTCAGCACCTTGTCTCTTAAGAAACCCAGCTTATTCTCTTCTTTGACTGCAATAAGAGAAGCCCCACACAGTGTGTAGCTTCTACCTCTGTTTTTTCTCCCCAAGCACATTTCGCTGCATTAAATCTGAAAATCCAAGAGCCAGAAAAATCATCCAGCTTTCAGGTCCTCTTAAACTTTATCCCCATCCTCAAGAAACTCCAACCCCCTGGCTTGATTTGTATCATCCGCAAACATACAGTGGTGCCCACCATGATGCAATGCAATACTGCAGCATTCGGCAACAGAGTTATTGCAGGCAACAAGGCAATTTCAGCGTGCAAGTAATCCTTTTTATCATGCAGTAACTTGAGATACTGAGCTGCATCCAGGAGGGCTCCACTGTAAGCAGCCTGTTGGAGACCCCAGCTTGCAGATCAATGATAATGATGTTGAAGAGCAATGGCCCCAGCACTGATCCCTAAAGGACACCACAGAGTATTCCTCAACACCTTCATAGTGCCAAGGAGTATTAACACTACCCGGCAATGAGTTTATTCTTCTGTTCTTTTGTAAACTTCATATTCATATGGGGAGGCATCCAAACCAAGGCCAGTAACAAGTGGGGTACCGCAGGGTTCACTGCTAGGCCCTGTTTTGTTCAATGTCTTCATTGGAGACATTGCAGAGGTGGTCAAGAGTAAGATCAACCTGTTCACAGATGACACTAAGATTTGTGCAAAAGTGGACAATGAGGAAGGGAGGCAGGCACTCAGGGAGGATCTAGCTAAACTCAAACACTGGTCTAGGGAGTGGCAGTTAGGATTTAACACTGAGAAGTGCAAGGTCAGCCGGCCCACTAGTTGGATTTCCGCTTGTGATGACGGCGACCCGGTTTTAGGAACGGACCCAGGTCACTGGAGAGATGGCCGGGGGGGAGAAGGCTCGAGCGTCCGACGACTGCTCGCCTTCTCCTGGAAGGAGGGTGGGGATGCAGCGCGGTGTGTGCTGACTCTGGTGGAAGCCGGGAGCACAGCATTTCCGCGAGCCCTGCTGAACAAAGGGGGCGTGATGGATGATAGCGTACACCTTGATGTCTGTGCACGCCATGCCCCCCCGGGAGAAAAACCGGAAAACAGCTTCCCGACTGGCCAGATGATGGCTGCCAGCCCCCACCACCATGGAAGCCCTGGGTCTCCAGTACCACCTCAGCAGCACCCAGGGGCCGAATAGAGAGTGCGCTGGTTGTCCCCCTGGCACCTTCCCCCTCGGAGGAGAGGGAGCCATCCGGTGAAGGACGACACTGGGCTACCACTGGGGTGGCTGCAATCTGAGGTGGAGGGGACAGGGTGAGTGTGTCAGCAGGGCCTAGGCTGGCCTGAAGGAGAGCTGGGCCACAGAGCCAAAGAGAGGAGCAAAAAAACTAAAAAGAAGTGCATGGTCATGCACCTCAGAGCAAGAAATCCTAGGACCTGCTACTGGCTGGGTGGAGTGCAGGTAACAGCTTCAGAGGAGGAAAGGGACCTCGGGGTAATACAAAGGGGACATGAAGGTATCAGCACACTGTAGGAGGGCGGCAGCAAGGGCAAATAGGATGCTAGGGTGCACTGCCAGAGGGATCACCTCTAGAAAGGAGGCCATTCTGCCCCTGTATAGATCACTGGTGAGGCCACAATTGGAGTACTGTGTGCAGTACTGGTGCTCATACCTCAAAAAGGATGTGAGATTATTGGAAGGGGTGCAGCGCAGGGCTACGAAAATGATCATGGGACTGGGGGAGTTGCATTTTGAGGAAAGATTGAGGGAGCTCAACATGTATTCGCTGGAAGAGAGAAGGGAAAGAGGGGACATGATAGAGACCTTTAAGTACTTGAAAGGCATAAATAAAGTCAGGGAGGGAAGATTGTTCCACTTAAAGGGGGGAAGGGTCACTAGGGGTCACAGTCTGTAGTTGGAAGAGGGGAAGGTTCAGGAGGGAGATGAGGAGGCACTACTTTACCAAGAGAGTGGTGGCAAGATGGAATGCACTGCCGGAGGAGTTAATCGCACTGAGGTAATGGATAGCTTTAAGTCGGGTTGGGATAGAGTCAAGGGCAGCATTAGTACAGACAAGAACACAAAGGGGGGGAGACCAGGAAAGGGGAGGAAGGGAGGTGTTTCAGTGGGGCTGGGGCAGCTGTAGTAATATGAAACTAAGAGCTGCACAATCGGGCAGACTTGATAGACCCGTGGGCCTTTTTCTGCCGGCAATTTTGTGTGTTTGTATGTTCGTATTAACTGTGATATAGGACTGTGAACAGTAAACAATGTACTGCTCTCCCTTGGAACACACTTATAATTACAATGCTACATCTCAAGGAAATTGGTTATGGAGGGTGACACCTTATTTCATTAATAACAGGTGAAACTTTAACTCATTACTAACTGGTGAAACTCTAATTCATTAATAACTACCCATTAATAGCTGGCGCTGGTGCTCACGCCCAGAGTCACGGCTTTACTTTTCAAAGCTGATTTTGACTGGGCATGACCATTCATTTTTGACTAAAAGTTATGTTGCCTAGCGCAGGAAATGCTATACTTTCCAGATATACAATTAGCTCATATGGCTTAAAAAAAAATGAAGGACTCATGCATGCATGAGTTTACTGGCACCTCAGCAGCACACTGCATTCAGGAATGCGCTAAACCATCAGGAGGTGGCCAAAGATCAGGTATCTACAATTTCTATTTTAAGCAAAATATAATAGTATATAGTGGTTATATGACAATCGGGAGATTACCACCTCAGTTAACACAGAGATGGCAACAGACACCATTACTATTAATACAAAGTTGCCCATAAATTTGACAGTATCCCTTTAAGTTTTTGTCTCATCTTTATTGATCTTTTAGTAAACTCAGTGGACCCAATATCTGTCAGTGTCAGTGGCTCAGCACATTGCACATTCACCTCTGAGGCCAGAAGATAGGAAGGGTGTGGGTTCTAACCACACAACAGAAACTTAGGGTAAAATCCCAATACTGACACTGTAGTAAAGCACGAGCAGGGTGCTGAACTCATGAGGTGCCATCTTTTGGATAAGAGGTTAAACCGAGGTTCCATTGGCCTGTTCTGCTGGTTGTTCACGTAGACGTTAAAGATCCCATGGCACTTCTTGAAAAGAGTAGGGTAGTTTTCTTGGTGTCCTGGACAAATTTTGCCCCATTCAGTAAAAATACTGTACTACCAACAGCTTAATCTGGTTCATTTTCAGTCAGCTTCCATTTGTATCCCCCCACCCCCACCGTAACAAGGCTGAAAATAAGTAAAACTGCCTAGTCTTCCCTTCCTGGTCAACAAAAAAAAATACTAAATTCAAAGAGTAGCACATCCACTAACAGGGTTAGCTGGTGCACTACCCCAGATATGTTCTGGCACTCCCAGCCAGCCCATATTCAGAAGACCTAAGAGCGCCAGCGCAAATCTGCAGAGCCAAAGTGCTATAATACCACTGTGCCTATGAAAATTATGGGTCCCAGATGCATACTGGTACAGTGGTATCTTCAAAGGTTTGACCCCAAAAGCGCCACTATTTAATGCTGCTGAAAACCAGCTCCTAACGGGGGCACTAAGCATCCCCCAGGTATCTTCAAAGGTTTATGCTGGCAGTAAATGAACCCCAAAAGTGGTACTATTTACCACCACCGAAAACAACCTCCTAATGGAGTGCTAAGCCCCCACCCCACCTCCCCTAAGGCAGAGTAGCTGTACTGCATCTGCCCTCCAAACACCCGTGCTAGATATGAAAGTACTCTCCGGTGTCCAATGCCCCCCCCCCATTTGCCCATTGTAAAGTAATGCAGTTATCCCTGGTGTCTAGTGGTCCCCTGCCCCCCCCAATTGTCTGATCCCATTGTTGAATAATTCCCTGGTGTATCCCACTCCCCACCACCCAATCTCATATTCACATACTTCCTTGGTGGGCCAGTGGTGTTCCCCAACAAACCCCCACCTGATCCACCCACTATCATCCCACCTGTCTTCACCCCCCTCACCCCATTAGTTGGCACTCATATCACCTCACTATGGAAACTAACACAGCCCCTCACTCACAATCGCAGCCCACCACTGTATGAAATATCAGTGAGTGTGCACCTAGTAGCTGTCCACTAGACACCAGGGAATGATTCAACAACAAGACCAGGTGAGCGGGGACCACTAGACACCAAAAACAGCTGTTTTATTTTACAACAGGAGACACTGCAAGGTGCACTAAAGGGCAACTACTTCACTGAAAGCAAATGCATTTATTTATTTATTGAAATGTTTTACCAGGAAGGCACACTGAATAAGTTGCTCATCTCCCAGTGCGACCTGGGGGGGGAGGGAACAACTGGATGAGGAATTAGACCCACAGTTTAACATATTACAGAATTGCGAAGTTGTACATTCAGTTACATTTGAGACAGAACATACAAATAGCATAAAATAATCATACAATCGCAATTGTGACTTAACATACAGTTATAAATAACGTACCTGTGGACTATGCATATTTTTACAAGAGACATATCTGAGGAACATAGTGCTGCAGTTTAATGTGGCATTAGAGTCAACACAATGCTGGAATGGATCACAATGAGAGACAGTGGGTGGGATATTCAAACTGCGCCATTCATAGGCGCAAGCCCTTGAGCTGCACAAAATAGTTGAGCAGGGGTGTGTCTGGGGCGATATTCAAAGGAGTTGCGCTATTGAGCAACTCCTTTGAATATCACCCCCCAGCCACAGTCACTGTGCATGGTGCAGTGGAACTTGCGCCACCGCAAGTTGACAGAGTGGAGCATTCAACTTGCGGTGGCGCAAGTACCATTGCGCCATGCGTAAAATCACGATATTCAAAAGGTGACATGCAAATGGGGCTATAATTCATGCAAGGCGCAGGGGGCCATTTGCATGTGATTAGTCCCCATTTGCAAGTAGGTGTGCGATCCCGAGAACTGCGCCTGGTCTGCCAGGCAGCAGCCGTCGGGACCGGCGCCCTGCAGCCCAATTGAGGCATAGTGTACTCCCCCACCAGCCCGGTCGCGGGCAGCAATGTAGCTCCCCTCCTTGAGCGTATCCCTGGTGGGCGGTGGAAATCCCAATCGTGGTGATGCGTGTATAAAACCACCACCGAAACATAGCCCTGGTGGCTGGGGTCCCCTCACCCCACCCACCACGAGCCCACCACCCCGCTCCCCGGCAGCATCCCACCGCCGCCGCCCCGCTGCCCGCTGACTGACTGCCCGTAGGGGCTGCACGCCCATTGGTGCAGAGCAAGAGCCAATGTACATTCACAAATCTGGACTGTCATGTACGGTATAGGCTGCACGCCCATTGGCTCTTGCTCTGCACCACGGCGGCAGGCTCACCGCAGTCAGCCGGCGGGCGGCGGGGGCAGGCGGGTGGATGCTGCCGCCCCGCCGCTGCCGGGGAGCAGGGTGGTGGGGCTGGTGGGTGGTGGGGGACATCAGCCACCAGGCTATGTTCGGGGTGGTTTTATTACACATACCGCCTGCGATCGGCATTTCGTCCACTGACCACCAGGGATAGTAATGAGGGGGGTTTATTATACATACTGCCCGCGATCGGGCATTTCGTCCACTGACCACCAGGGATACGCTCGGAGGAGGGAGTCACATTGCTGCCCGCGATCGGGCTGGTGGGGGGAGTACACTATGCCCGCGATCGGGCCAGTGGGGGTGGTGGGGGATTTATAGTCCGGCTGCCCGCGACCGGGCTGCAGGGGGGCACAGGGACCGGGTTGAGGCCAGCCAGGCAGCTGCTGTGTTGCACCCTGCAATACAGCAGCTCACCTGTGGGTGGTCCTCGACTTGCTACCTTTATTTTGGCTCAAAGTCCTGCAGGCGCAGGTTGGGGTTGCGCAGAAGAATCCCGCACAGCCCGCTGAATATCGGCTGTGCAGTTTATGCATGGTTCCTCCCCGTCCAGTTGAGCATGCATTCATTTGCATTGTGCTGTTGCTCAGCCTGTTTTCAGTGTAACGCACTCCTGCTGAATATCAGAATGGCGCGTTTTGACTTAGCATGCGCCAACCCTAGTATGGCGCAACCCTTTGAATATCCCACCCTGTATATTAAGTAATCATTGAATGAATGAGGTGTAGTGAAGGGACATCATGAGGTGGTAGAAGAGTAGACAGGGGAAGCCAGCTGGGGGAAGGGAGAATAGAGATGGGGGGGACATTACCAGAGCAATAGTGAGCACTAAATAAGTTGCAAGAGGCAAGTTAGCACAGGGCTAGTGTGATCTGGGAGCACCTCAGACAGAACAAAAGTGCAGGTTATTAGCTCGTGAACTAATTCCTTTGTTTCAAGTGCGGGGGGGTAGAGAGGGAAGGCAAGAGAGAGGTGGGGTAAGGGATAGGGTAGGGAAGGACGAGTCATACCTGGAACTGGCCACTTCAGGGTGCGAAGAGCGCTGCCAGTAGCGGAACGAGGCGAGGGCTTAGATTAAGGTGCAGGAGTAGGCAAAGACAAGCTGGGTAAAGACAGTAGGGGGTAGTGGTGGTGGGGAAGTAGGAGGGATGGAAGAGACTTGTCTAGGACTAGACCTCTTCAGGATGCTGAGAACCCTGCCAGAGGGCAGAGTCAGGCAAGAACAAGTTGGATGGAAAGGATGGAGGGGGGAGAGAGGGGGAAAGGAAAAGGTGTTTCCCAGTGCTGGACCCCTCCAGGATGCTGAGAATCCTGCCAAGGGACAGAACCAGATGAGGACAAGAGAGGATGGAGGGGAAAGGGTTGGGAAGGAACAGTCATTTTCCAGTGCTGGACCCCTCCGGGATGTTGAGAACCTTGCCAGGGGACAGGACTAGGTGAGGGTAGGTTGAGGAAAGGGGAGAGAAGGAAGAGTCATTTTCCAGTGCTGGACCCCTCCAGGATGCTGAGAACCCCACCAGGGGACAGAACTGGGTGAGGGCAGGTTAGAAAGAGAGAGAGGAGGAAAATGATGTAGGGAAAGGAGGGGTGAGGAGGGAAGGAAGGAAGAGACTTCCCTAAGCCCCCTGCCAAAAGCGCAGAATCGGGCAAAGACTAATTGGGTAGTAAGGATGGGGGGGGGGTGAAGGGAAGGAAGAATAACTGCCCAGTGCTTCGCCCCTCCAGGATATAGGGAACCCTGCCAGGGGACAGCTCTAGGCAGAGACAAGTGGAGAAGTGGGGGAGAAAGGATTAATAGGGGATGTGAGTCAGAGAGAGGAGCAGACGTAACAGGAGGGCAGTTAAGGAGGGCTATAGCAGGAGCAGCTGAATGAGAAAAAGTTGTGTAAGGCAGAGGCAAGGGAGTAGGAGGAGAAGGATTGCCATATTTGGGGGGGAGGGAGTTCCAGATTTGTAGGAAGCGATGGAAGAAGCCTGTCTGACCGATGAGAGTGGTTCGACAGGGAAACCATCAAAGTAAGTGTCTGAGGATCTGAGAGAGTGAGGGGGGAGAGTGAATAAAAGAGGCAGGAGGGAAGTTCTCCTAGCCAAAATTTAGAAGCGTGTTTGGTGCAATGAGAGAGGCACCTGTTGGTAAGCTGGGGAAGGGACAGGGTGTGATAGAGAGCACAGTGATGACAGTGTGATGGGCAAGCAAACCTGGGCATGCAAATGACCCCTTAGCACCTTACCCAATGGGTTCATCTGCATGATGTAGTTGAATATAGCCCACAGGGGTCTTGGTGCTATCCCATTTCAGGCAGCGTTATTTCCTGTGGGTTACACACAGCCAATGTCCATGTCAGGGTAACACAGTTTTACTTAGTGCTGCACGAACATGATCTGATATTCAATTGGATGGCTACTTCACAATTCATCCCATTCATTTCACTCCGTGACAACTTGCCCTGGACTATTAGCTCCAGCATCATTTGGCTCCCACATCAGCTCATCACTGGACAATTCGGCCCAAGCATAAATATTATAAAATAAACTCCAGGTGTGTGTAATTCACCCGCCAGATGAGGCAATGTGCTTCAGGGTTATAGAAGTGGAATAATTGTTGTTGGTGTACAGTACAATATGTAGTGGGAGCAAATTGTCCGGGGATGAATTGACATGGGAGCCAACTGATGCTGGAGCTAACAGTCTGGGGTGAGTTGTCATAGAAACATAGAATTTGACGGCAGATAAGGACCGCTTGGCCCACCCAGTCTGCCCATTTCCCTACCTGATGGATAAGCTGCAGGTCCTAGTTAACCAGCAGCCTACTTCTTCCTACCCCCGGCCCCTAGAATTGCCTTATGACTGTCCCATGCATGCTTGAATTCCACCACTGTTTTTGACTCCACAACCTCCTCTGGAAGGCCGTTCCATACATCCACAACCTCTCTGTGAAAAAATACTTCCTTAAATTACCTCTGAGCCCCTCTTCTATCTTCAAATTGTGCCCCTTGTTCTTGCACACCTTTTTTGAAAGATGCTACCTCTTGGACTTTGTTGATTCCCTTGAGGTACTTGAAAGTTTCTATCATGTCTCCCCTCTCCCTCCTTTCCTCGAGGCTATACATATTAAGCTCCTTAAGTCTCTCTTCATATGTCTTCCGGTGCAGACCCTGCAGCATTTTAGTTGCCCTCCTCTGGACAGCTTCCATTCTGTCTATGTCTTTGCGGAGACTGGGTCTCCAGAACTGCACGCAGTACTCCAGATGGGGTCTCACTAGCTGTCTGTACAGAGGGATAATAACTTCCTGTTTTCTACTGGTGATGCCTCTTCCTATGCATCCCAGTATCCCCACAGCCCTCCTTGCTGCCCTCTCACATTGCTTGCCCACCTTTAGGTCATCTGATATGACTACCCCCAGGTCCCTTTCCATTTTTGTTGTTGTTAGTAGCTCACCCCCCATTGTGTACTCTTCCCCTGGGTTTTTGTTTCCCAGGTGCATTACCTTGCACTTCTTAGCATTGAATCTAAGCTGCCATACATTTGACCATTCCTCTAACCTTGCCAAGTCCCTTCTCATCCTTTCCACTCCACCTTGTGCATCAACTCTGTTGCAGATCTTTGTGTCATCTGCAAAGAGACATACTTTTCCTTCCAGTCCCTCTGCAATGTCGCTTATAAAGACACTGAAGAGGACCGGTCCTAATACTGAACCCTGCGGTACCCCACTACTAACCCCCCTTTTTTCAGAGTGGACTCCATTTACTATTACTCTCTGTGACCTATTCTCCAGCCAATTCTTTACCTAGGCTGTCATCTTGGGACCCACTCCCAGGCTGGCTAACTTGTATATTAATCTTTTGTGTGGGACTGTCAAATGCCTTGCTAAAGTCTAGGTAAGCCATGTCCACAGCCCCTCCCTGATCAACTACTTTGGTCACCCAGTCAAAGAAATCTATCAGATTTGTCTGGCATGACCTTCCTGCTGTGAATCCATGCTGCCTTGGGTCCTGTGCCCCTCTGGCCACTAGATACTCGACAATTCTTCCCTTCAGAAGTGATTCCATCATTTTCCCTACCACTGAGGTTAAACTAACAGGTCTGTAGTTTCCTGCTTCTGCCTTGCTCCCACTTTTGTGAAGGGGAATCACATCTGCCCTCCTCCAGTCCTCGGGTACCACCCCATCCTCCCATGATTTGTTAAAGAGGGTAGTCAGTGGTGTCACTAGTTCTACCCTTAGTTCTTTAGAATTCTGGGATGAATCCCATCAGGCCCCATTGCTTTGTCCACCTTCAGTTTTAAGAGTTCTTTCAGAACCCTTTCTTCTGTAACTGGCTGGTATCAACTTCTGTATCCAGAGTGTTTCTACTGTTTGTTTTAGGTACCTCCCCTCTTCCTTTGTAAATACTGAGCAAAATATTTGTTTAGTATCTCTGCCTTTCACAGTCACCCTCTGCCCATCCTCCCTCCCTTTATTAAGCCTCACTATCCCTCCCTTGGTCTTCCTTCGCCTCCCTGATGTACCTATAAAAGGTTTTATCCCCTTCTTAACTGAGTTGGCTATCTTTTCCTCGGTTTGGGCCTTTGCTGTTCTGACTGCCTTCCCAGCTTCCTTTTGCTTTAACTGATACAGTTCTCTGTCCTGTTCCTTCTGTGATTCCTTGTACTTCTGGATGCTTTCTTTTCTCTTGAACCTTCACTGCCACTTCCTTTGAGAACCATAGTGGTTTCTTCTCGTTCTCGTTTGTTTATTTGCTTTACACAAAGGCTTGTTACCTCTGTGATGGCAGTTTTTATTATTCCCCACTGTTCTTCCACCCTCCTTCCTGCCCATTTGCTAGTGCATTCCTTAGGCACTCACCCATTTTGACAAAGTCAGCCCTCCTAAAATCCAGTACCTTTGTCTTTGTATGGTTTGACTTCTATTGCTGTGTTTATTGTGAACCATACTGTTCGATGGTCGCTAGTTCCCAGATGGCTACCCACTTATATCTGTGATCCTCTTCATCTCCATTTGAGAGAACCAGGTCTAAGATTGTTCCTCTCGAGTGGGCTCCAATACTAGTTGTCTAAGGCATGCCCCTGTAGGGCATCTAGAATAACCCCACTCTTAGAAGTGGCTGCTGCAACTGCACTCCAGTTAACATCTGGCATATTCAGATCACCCATCAGCAATATCTCCCTTTTTCTGCCATACTGAGTATACTTTCTATCATTTCCTTGTCCATTTCCTCCCCTGAGAGAGGTCTGCTACAACCCTGTGCGGATTGTGGTGCCATTGCCGGTCTCCAAATTTACCCACAGTGCTTCTTCTCCTCCTGTTTACCCTTTTGTTCTGTTGCTTTGATTCCTTCCTTATGTAAAGAGCTACTCCTCCTCCTCTTTACCTCCCTGTCCCTCCTGTAGATAGTGTATCCTGGTATGTTTACATCCCAGTCATGGTTTATGTGTACCATGTTTCTGTGACTGCCACGATATCCAGATGTTCCTCCTCCATCAAGGCCACTAATTCAGGAAGCTTGTTACTCAGACTACGGACATTGGTACTCATTGCTCTCCATTTTTGATGGCTTTACTTTCTGTTGCAGCATCCCCACTGACCTTTCTACCTCAGTCTTTTGCCATTTAGTACCCTGTTTTGTAGGAGAGGCTGGGGTTTTCTGCTGCTTATCAGTGCCTCCCCCCTTGACTAGTTTAAAAGCTTGCCAATGAAGCATTTAAACCGATTGCTCAAAAGACTTGTTCCCTTCCTGGACAGATGCAGACCATCCTGCCAGTATAGGCTGGTGTCCCTCCAGGTGGAACCCCAGTCCCCAATGAAGCCAAACCCCTGTGCTCCACACCATTTTTTCAACCACTCATTAAACTGCATGGTGTAAAGTACCCTTGCCTCACTCATGCCATTTACAGGCAGCACCTCTGAGAAGGATACTGTGTGTGCTACTTGTCTTAGGCCTCTCCCCAGTTCTACAAAGTCCTTCTGCACTGCTCTAAGCTCATGTTGAGCCAAGTCATTTGTCCCTAGGTGGACAATGACATCCAGCTCAGACTCCTGTGCAGGTGTTCTCGTGATCCTGAGGATGCGCTTCCTGTCCCTACAAGCCATGGCACCAGGCAGGCACTTTACTTCAGTTTTCCCTGCTCCCCCCAGTTCTATCCCCCTAATAATTGAGTCCCCCACCAGGAGCTGCTTCCTTTCCTTGTGGCATCCTCTGCCTCCTTCCTGTGGGCCTCCCTTGTGACAGGTGTCCTCAGCCTCCTTAATCTCCTCCGTGGGTGCATCCATAGGGGAGCTGTGCTCCCCCAGAATGGTGTATGGATTGTGGAGTGGAACAACTAACTGGGTGTGCCTCTGTTCCACCCTCATCACCCTCCCTGAGCCCACTGTGGTCCAACTGCTGTGCTTTCTTTGCAACCTCTGAGGTAGTGGTGGTGGCTCTGGTGCTCCCTGGATGGGGGGGGGGTCCCTTTCATACCATCCAGTCTGGCCTGGGGGAAGGTTTTCTTACTGCTGTCCAGTGTGGCCTGAAGACGGGCAACTTCCTTCCTCAGGGCAGAGAGTTGTCTGCAAATAGGGCAGCATCTCAGCCTCCAGAAAGACTCCCGGAAGACTGCTGCCCCACAGCCATTACATTGCACTACTCCCCACATGACTATGTACTTTTTTTGTGTGTGTGTGTGTGTGTGTGCTTGTGTGAGTGATTGGTTTGTTATATAGAAATATATATATATATTATACAATGTGTATGCGATATTTTCAGTGCTGTGTGCTAGAGGATATGACATTGATATGCACCTTGCACTCTTGAGGAAATGATGTCAGAACCCCAGGTATAAAGGAACTATTTCCAGGGGTGTGGGTGAGGGGTGGAAGGGGTTGGGCCTAAACTGTGCCCTCACAAAACAATCAGCTAAGAGCTCTGACCCACCGCTACATGAGTGCCTTCCTGTCTACAAGATACTATACACAACAATTTGACAGAGAAAACTCTGCTAATCAAACAGAGAAAATCCAGACATCCAAGTCAGACACAGGTAAACCTCCCAGCCCCAAAACAGCCTGGTGGTTTGTGCTCTGAAAGCAGTCAGCCCCAAAATAAGTCAGCTGTGCTTTGAACTCTTCCTGCACTGAAAATCTTAAGAATTGTAACAAGACTGTCTTTTCCTGATAATTGTAAATTCTTCTTTCACCTTTCAGTTAGAAGCAGCCTCCACCTGCAGTATATCTGCTACAAAGCAAAGACAATTGAAAGGTTCCCCTCCCTCTGTTGTGAGCACAACTCGCTTTCTTGCAAATCCTATGTTCAGTATTGCAGCTCCCAACAAGAGATAGTTTGATTAGGAAAAATATTAGCTGTTCTGATGAGTTTGCTATAAACACTTGCTTATAATACTGTTCTCAGGTCTCTTACCCAAGCTATTGGCTGATTAAGTCTCTGTGATGTAATCACTTCCTGAGAAAGTTTGGAATTGCCTTTTATGGCAAACAAAGATAAACACAGAAAACAGTTTACTGTCTGGGTCAAATACACAACCTGTACCTGCACTTATTTCAGGATTTGTGACAAATGTTTCGCCCAGAGTTTAAAATCTTCCTGCACTGAAAATCTTAAGAATTGTAACAAGACTGTCTTTTCCTGATAATTGTAAATTCCTTCTTTCACCTTTCAGTTAGAAGCAGCCTCCACCTGCAGTATATCTGCTACAAAGCAAAGACAATTGAAAGGTTCCCCTCCCTCTGTTGTGAGCACAACTCGCTTTCTTGCAAATCCTGTGTTCAGTATTGCAGCTCCCAAAAAGAGATAGTTTGACTAGGAAAAATATTAGCTGTTCATGGAACGAAATGACTGGGACAAACTCACATGTTACCCAGTTGGGTTGTGCCACCCACTATCCGAATTAATACAGTAGCCACTGGGTCAGGTGCAAGGAAATGCACAGTGCAAGTACTGGTGTTGCGCTTGCACTGCTATTTGAATATCCGGACCAGTGTCTGTTTCTCATTTACACACTAGTGGTAAGGACCATTTTAGAACTCTATGATGTAGTTTACAGAGCTGCCCACCAGAATGAAGCACTCTGTAATACATGGTTTCAGCCTTTTTCTATGGTGAATGTCGGTGCTTGAAAACTCATACCACTGGTGGCTTCTAATGTTTCAAATCATAATAGCATCGATCTGACATCAGGTCAATGGTATTATGACTCAGAACCTTACAAACAGCAGCGCAGTAGTTTAAATAGCAGCAGGGAGATCCCAACTGCGATAGTACATCTCTGTGTCATTGCTATGGGGACGACCATGGTTGTCGTGGTGCTTATGGAGAATGCCACAGAGAAGCTGTGAGCGAAATGGAAAATAAAGAGGAACAAAATGAAATGCACAAACGAAACACTGAAACCACTTAATACAGAAAATAGCATATGTAAATCCATCTGTTACGTTGTTATAACACCATCTCGGGGTTTCATGACATCAAGCACCTCTTCAACTTTGCTTTCGAGGTGGATGACATTATGGAACACCTCGATGGTGTTATAGCACCATAATAGATGGATTCCCATACACTGTTCTGTTTATAATGTCACAGTTTTCTGTGTGACACACTGGAATAATTAATACTGGATTACACCGTTTCCCGCAGTATCCTGCAAGATATATCTGGCTTCACCCTTGCAGGCGGCACTGTATGTCCCTTGGAACCATGTGATAATGTCAACAGTACAACAGTACTGTCAAAAACCGGGCAGAAAAAGCAGCAAAACCAAAGGTAATGCTCAGTAAAAACAGTGAGCGCTACTTTAGCTAAACAAAAGTAGTTACTAATACTGTTTGAGGGGGCTCTGGTCCCCAAACTGTATATAATATATATAATCACTCCCGGGAGACAACTTGGGGACGGGAGAAACCTCGGGGAGAATCAATAGGGGGAGCAAATCAGAGGGAAGGGGAACCAGTAGGACAACCGGGATGGCGGGCAAAGTGCACGGTGGGGTGGACAAATTAAAAGGAAAGCCGTGAGGAGAGGGAAAAAAGAAAAGTCATGGGACCAGGAATCAAACCCCGGTCCACCAAGGATCCACCACTCTTCGCTGCCTGTGGCCCTATCCTCTGTGCCACAACAGCTGCTCGGCAGCACACCACCCAGCAGAGTCTTTATCCTCTTCTCCCAATGGCCAACAGCTACAGGCGTAGCGCTAACGTACCAGCGCTCTACTATCCCGGTAGCTGTACTGTCGGTCACTATTTTTGCTGCGCTGATTATACAGCGCTATAATCCGCGTGACATACTGACCGGATACCATGTCCCTTTCAACCACAAAATTCTACAGTAGAACATGAATGCATTGTACCAGTAATCTAAGGGCTTAGCAAGAACATAAACTACATCAAATAAATCTAAACTGATACCACCAGTGTGTAAGTCAGAAATACCTATACTACTGTACTCACTAAAAGGTCAGGAATGATGGAACAATAACAGAATGTGAACCAGTATTGAAAAAAAGTCCTACAGAAAACACACTGTAGGCACGCAGGTTAAATGCATTTCTCCTTTAAGCTAGTTCATTTATTAACGGTGTAAAACAAACATGTCATTAAGAAATCTTTACTGCCCAGTGACCACACACTAAGAAAAAGACAACCAAATACTGTACTACCTTTCTGAAACTGATTTTGATTTTTGAGACTGATAATTATTAAAAAAATAAGAAAGTAAATTCTCTGAAGCTGGAAGATAATGTAAGTGAACTGAAATGGAAACTGATCTCTGGAACTCAGGCTTTCAGTAAGATCTATTTTCAATCTGCAAATTAAAGCTGTTATATTTTAGATAATACAGCATACTCTGGCTGTAACAGACTAGTCTATGCAATAACATGGCTGCTGTATAACCAGTTTCGGTTATAGCCATCACATAAAACTGAATGTACAGATACAGACAGACAGAAATATAGCAACATGTGCAACATGTTCATTTATAGCTTGCATTTATTTTTATTTTGCAAGTAGCAGTACAGCATTTATTGACCACATGCCACAGTGCTTTATCCTTATGTTGAACAGTGGTATAAAGACAATCCACACTCCTGACACAGTTTAATAGTACAGTTGTATGCTCTGAATTGAGTGCTAAGGTAGCCATTTGCACCTTTTGCACTCTAATAGCTCAGCTTTGCTCATTGTCTGTCACCTGAAATGCCATTATATGATCTGAAATGACCTAAAGGTGTCCGGTATTTACAGTGGAAAATTAAAGACGTAACATTTGGGTTAGTAATGCCAGTTTTGTCCATTTTAAACATCAGTGTATCCTAACCACATCAGTTATAAGTAATCTCCACTGCATGCCTCAAAACCATCATGGGATCAGAAATCTGCAGAGATGCATATCAAGTCACTTATTATGGCTAGAGTTAAATACTTTAACTTGCTTTTCTGGTTTACCAAAATCAAGTTTATTTGCACTTCCTGATACACACTGAATTATTAACAGGAACCAAAAAAAGGACATATTTATTTTATTTTGTATTATTTTCCAACTTATTTACTCAGGATAACCCAGCTGAGATGCAACATCTCATTTCCAGTGTGGTCCTGCTTCTACCCATTTCCACAGCTGGGTGGACTGCAGCTCTGAAAGATAAAGTATCTTAAATAGAAGCATAGACAACAACAGCAGAAAAAGACCACCTGTCCATCCCATCTGCCCTTTTTTATCCTATCTTTTCTTTTTTCATTTAATACACTTTTTCTCCCTTTCTCCAGCCAGCTATCAACTGTCCCCTCCTCTTCCGCAGTCCTGTCACGTGCCTGCCCCAGGACTGACCCAGGCACCATGTGACTCCCTGGCTTACCCCCTTGGGGTGCTGCCGGAGGGGACCCTGGTACCTCCAGCAGAGTTCAAGCTCGGTTCCAGTGCTGGAACCCCATCGGTGGTGGGAGCGGCAAGGTTGTGCAGGATGGCATGCTGCGAGCGACCAGTGTTTTTCCTTTTTTTTCTGCCCTGCTCTTGGACACTGCAGGAAGCCCTTGACTAGTGCACACACACACAAGGTGCAGCACATCCCAGAATGCATCAACGTCCCTCTCCTTAATTGTTCATCTCTAGCTTGCACTGCCACCTGTGACCACCCAGGTGGCAGTACTGAAATGGAGATGGAGAGCCTCCCTTCCCCAAAGAGATGAGTATCCGCTGCGATGCTCCACCATCCCCCTCCCCTGGCCAGCCCTCCAATGACCCAGGCTTGTTCCTAAATCCAGGTTACTGGCGTTGTGAGCGGTAGTGCCACTGCTGCACTGATGGGCAGGCCCTTGTTTTACCCTATCTTACCCTATTGCTCAGATGGAGTTTTCACCCTCCCCCCTTGCTCCCTGCCTTACTGCCATCCCCTGAGTAACTATTAGGCACCTTACGCTGTCCCAGCTGTGCTTGGACCCATTAATGTTTTCTGCACCCACCACCTCAACCAGTAGGTTGTTCCATGGGTCAGTCACTCACTCCATAAAGTAACATTTCCTCACATCCCTATTGAACCCCCCCCACAGCTTCAACCCACATCTCCTAGTTTTTGACACAATTTCTGCTGAACAGTCCTAACAGTTTACCTTGTTTAATCCTTTCAGGAACTTGAAGATCTCTATCATGTCCATCTCTCCCTTCTGGCCTCCAGTAATTACATGTTCAATACCCTAAGCCAATCCATATCCGATCTGCTCTCTTGGCCCTGGAGCATTTTGGGTTACCTTACGCTGCACTGTCTCCAATTTGTTTGGGTCTTTCCTCAGGTGGGGGTTCCAGAACTGGGCACGGAATTCCAGATGGCATCTTACAACAACCTTCGAAAGACCTGTGGCTCTTCATACATTTATATGTACTGTAAATAGCATTAGGAGGAATGAAATATAAGAAATTGCCTTGTTTACTGCAGTACTATGTTGCATTCTGGCAGGCACCCTTGTGAATGATAGTTTTGTCAGCAGCTCTGATGGCCCCAATCTTGCTGTTTAACTGCAGCAGGACTTTACAGTACTCAGCACTGCTTTTGCGCCAACCAACTTCGCTTGAATACCAAAAGGACATGTGACCTTTAACACCTGGTGAGAATCCAGGCTCCGCCAGTCTTAATGACCCAGGAAAGCTCCTAACTGGAAAAAGTCTTCTTTTTAAAATTACTGTATCTGCGGATCTGGCTGGACAGCCATCTTGGGTTCTCATGCCACACTGCCACCATCCATTACAAACTGCTGCCTATGTCCGGCACACACTACAGGAACAAATCCTGTACCACAATGAGGATGTGGTGTATGGGGCTGCCACCAAACCCACCCTTACTAGATGTGGAATCAAAACTCCGTTCAATGTTGTTGCATGCTAACGCTCCCTCTGGTGTTCCAACATTAGATTTGTGCTGAAGAGCAAAAGGGAGCAGTGCCACAGTATCTTGTCCGACTCTACAATACTTACAATAAAGCTATCTAGATGAAATGTATGAAACATATTTAAATGCTCAGGCAGAAATGAGTGTTCAAAACCTCTTCCAAATGTGAACTTTTGCTGATTAGTTTCTAGAGATTAGGTTCACTTATGGGAAAGTTAATGGAATCACTGCTGAAAGAAAGGATTGTGGAATATCTTGAATTCAGTGGGTTACAAGACCCCAAGCAGCAGAGGTTCATAGGAGGGATGTAATGTCAAAACAAATCTGATATATTTCTTTGACTGTGTAACAAAGGATTTAGATGAGGGTGGAGCAGTGGACGTGGCCTACCTAGATTTCAGTAAGGCTTTCAACCCAGTTCCACACAGCAGACTAGTAAGCAAGCTGGGTAGCTTAGGAGTGGGTCCAAATGTGGTAAACTGGATAAGAAATTGGTTATGGGTAGGGGACAGATGTTGGTG
Organism: Neoceratodus forsteri; assembly: GCA_016271365.2. NCBI lineage: Eukaryota > Metazoa > Chordata > Ceratodontiformes > Ceratodontidae > Neoceratodus > Neoceratodus forsteri. The sequence continues at coordinate 675,231,311 of CM057454.1, read as the reverse complement.
GTAAATGGAGTTTACTCCGAGGAAGGGAGGGTGACCAGCAAGTACCTCAGGGATCAGTGCTGGGACTGGTCCTCTTTAATGTCTTTATACATGACACTGCAGAGTAGCTGAAGGGAAGGCCTGCCTCTTTGTGAATGACACCAAAATCTGCAACAAGGTAGACACTCGGGGGCTGGGAGCGGGAGGTATAATGTGGAAAGGATGCAGAGACCTGAGAAAACTAGAGGAGTGGTCAAGGGTATGACAGTTGGGTTTCATGCAAAAAAGTGCAAAATAATGCACTTAGGACACAGAAACCCAGGGGTTGAGTACAAAATGGCCAGAGTGGTACTGATGAGCACCAAGCAGGAAAGAGACCTGATGGTAATCATATCGGATGACCTAAAGGTGGCCAGGCAGTGCGACAAGGCTGTAGGGAGGGCTAGTGAGATGCTGGGGTGCACAGGGAAGGGTATCACCAGCAGAAAGAAACAAGTGGTATTGCCTCTGTACAGATCACTGGTAAGACTCCAGTTTGCTAAGTTCTGGAGTCCACACTCTGGAAGGACACAGAGTGGAAGCAGTGCAGAGGAGGGCAATTAAAATGATGCAAGGTCTGCATCAAAAGTCCTACTAGGAGAGGCTAAAGGACTGCAATATGAATACCTTGGAACAGAAAAGGGAAGGGGGGACATGACAGAGATCTTTAAATACTTCACGGGGTACATAAGGTACAGGAGGGAAGTATTTTTCAGAAGAAAAGGTACTTAAGAAGAAGGGGAAATTTTATGAAACTGGAGTGGGGTAGATTAAGAGAGAGATGAGGAAGTTCTTCTTCACAGAAAGAGTAGTAGATTCCTGGAACCGCCTTCCAACGGAGGTGGTGGGGGTGAAAACAGTGGTAGGGTTCAAGAATGCATGAGATAAGCACAAGGGAATCATAGTGGAAAGGAAGGGGAGAGAGGGAGGAAGAGCTTTACACTGGGTACAGTCTGCAGTAATGGTGTAGGTAGGGAAGAATGGGCAGACTGGATAGGCCAAGTGGTCCTCAACTGCCATCAAATTTATGTTTCTGTGTATGTCAGAAGGGGAGTTTGGGATGGGATTGTATTGGCTCACTGTTGAGCCTATTATAAGAAATATCATTACTACAGTGAGTGCTTTTTTCTTCTAACATTGGAAGTCCAATAGAGAGGCCATACAAAAATGGTACAATACTCTGCAGTACCACAGGACACTGGGAAGTCTGGAATCTATTTAGCGAAAGGTTCTGTGAGACTGCTGTCACAAACTTTGCATTTCTTCTGGAAAGGATGTCCAGACAGTAGTGCTTTCTGAAAGTGTGTAGTTTTCCAGGAAGCTGCTTTGCAGATTTCTACCACAGGAATGCCACTTGAGGCTGCTACTGATACCACTGTGCCCCTTGAGTAGTGTGCTCTAAGACCTAAGGAGGGCTGCTTACCTGCTCTTTCATAGCAGAATTAAATGCAAGAGACCAGCTATCTTGAAATGTTTTTTCTTGCTGCAGGTTTGCCCTTACCAGCATCCCCACTGGTGAAAAACACATTAATGCTGTCAGTTTTGATGTATTCTGTTCTGTGAAGATAATAAATAACATTTAAACTGTGCAATTTCTGTTCACCTGGACCAGAATGCGATGGAAACAGTACAGGTAAAGTTACTGCTAATTAAGGTGAAATTCAGACACCACCTTTGGGAGATTTTCTGTTTGACCTGAGGACCACTTTGTCCCTATGCATAGTTATGCAGTTAAGTTCTGTGCACATGGCTTGGCATTCACTCACTCTTCTAGCAGAGGTCACAGCTACAAACAATATTTTCCATGTTACATATATTAGATTCACAAAGACCACTGGTTCAAAAAGGGACTATACCACCTGTGCTAAGTAAATATTCAATTTCCAGAGAGGTAAAGGTTCCCTAACTGGGGGCTGCAAGTGATGCAGGCCTTTAAAGATTATCTTGAACACAGGGTGTGAAACTAGAAATTTTGCTTTTCCTACAGATCAGAAGGCTAATAATGCTGCCAGGTGAACTTTCAATAAAAAGGGTTCCTTAGTTCCCTCGAATGCAAACATTTTTAGTAATCAAGAACCAATTGCAGATCAGCTCCTAGTGAAGACACACCCTTACCTTAAAACCAAATAGAGAAGATTTTCCATTTTAAGGAATACGGTTTTCTTGTGTATTGTTTTTGAACCTTTCAGAATACTTGAGACTTTACTTGCAAGGTTCATGCCTGAATATTATAGATATTCAAGAACCATGCCTTCAGTCTCCATGTTCTGAGGTTTGGGAATTTCAGTGTGCCTTGGGACAGAGGCAGAAGGCTGTGTCTCACAGGAAGAGAGATGGGATTCTTGCATGAAAGGGACAGTAGGAGAGAGAACCGTGGCTGTCTTGCCCAGTCTGGGACCATCAGAATCACTGTTGAGGACTCCCACCCCAATTTCCAAAGCACCCTGTAAATCAAAGGGAATGAGGGAATGCATAAAGAAGCCTCCCTTGCCAACTGAAAGTAAGTGCATCCTGGGATAGAGTTCCCCTGTGGGGTGGCCTAAAGCAAAACAGTGGTAACCTGTGATTCTCCCACGAGATGAACAAGTCCAAATCTCCTGAAAAGGATATGAACCACTTCTTGGTCTAGTAACCACTCATAATTTCCCTGACTTATCCTGCTTAGCGCATCTGCCAGAACATTGTCCTGTGGCTATGGACAATTGCTGGAATGGGATTCTTTTCCTGAGATTGTCCACCTCTGTCTACCATTCCAGAAACCTGACCAGGCTGGCAGTGTCTGGTACTAGCTGGCTTAGTGGATTTTGTTTTTGATGCCAGTGCCTTTTTAAACAGTGTAGATGGGCCCATGGTACCACAGCTGCTGCTGCTGCTGCTGCTGCTGCTGAAATGTGTCCTAGTAGCTACAAGAAGTCCCTTGCTGACCCTGACTTGCCTGAGTTTAAGGATCTAGCACAGGACAACAGACCTTCCACTCTTGACCACAGCAAGAATGCTTTTCTCTTAACAATGTCTAATTCTGCTTCTATGAACACCAGCACTTGGCTGGGTTCCAGCTGGGAATTTTCTATGTTTGGTGGAAAGCCTAGACTTTCCAGAATGATTCTTACTACTGCAATGGAATTCAGTGCCTTCTCCTTTGTCCCTCCTGTGACTAGACAGTCATCCAGGTAGGGATACACTACTATCCATTTTCTTCTCAAAAATGCAGCTACTGCTGCTAGACACTTTGTGAACACCCCTGGAGTTGGCATTCGACCAGAGGGCAGTGTACCAAACCGATACTGCTCCTTTCCTAGTCTAAATCTTCGGTACTTTGTTTGGGTGTGCCTTACTTGATGTGAGAATATGCATCATTCAGATCCAGTGATTCCAGCCACTTTCCATTTTACAAAGATGGTATAACCATTGGTAGTGTTACCATTTTGAACTTTTCCGTTTTTTATGTGCTTGGTTAGGAACCTTAAGTCCACAATGGGCCACCAATTCCCATTTGTCTTCCTTGTGAGAAAACATCCCAAGAAGAGGCCTCTTCCACTGAAAGTGAGGGCACTTTTCTATTACTTTTATCTTGGCCCTTGGCCATGGCTCAGCCACACTTTCTGGCCAGCCATGCTCACTCCTCCACCCGCTGAACCAGGAGCCAGACTAGATCACGTCCCTGACCCGGGCAAAGCCATCCCTCAGCCATGGCTCAGCCACACTCACTCTTCCACCCGCTGAACCAGGAGGCAGACCAGATCACGCCCCTGACCCAGGCTAAGCCGTCACTCAGCCATGGCTCGGCGACACATTCTGGCCAGCCATGCTCATTCCTCCACCCGCTGAATCAGGAGCCAGACCAGGTATGAGTACGGGGATCGAAATACAGGAATCCGATTGGTGGTTCCCTGCCACAGTGCTGCCCACCATTGGCTGCTCCCTTCTAGGCCTCCTCCTTATTGGCTGCTTGCTATTTTCAGCACAGGGGCTGGCTGCGGTGTTTTTCTGAACCGCTCCCTGGCTCCTACCTGAACTGTGGCACCAAGCTATTCTGTTTGCTTTTAATTATTGATCATATTTTGTCCCGCCTTCCCACCCCTGCTCCAAACTCTATTAAATACTCCCAAGCCCCTCCTTCTCACTTGCACCCTCTACTATTGGCTGCAGCTTCTCTTAACTCTCTACTATTATAGGCCCTTTACTCCACACCAGCTTTACACTCTGCTGTACCCTCTACTACCTATTGAGCCTTGAAGCTTCCCTGCAAATATTTGTGCTTCTCTTCCCTTTGCCCTCACCCCTCTAGTTCAGATTAGTCCTATCAACTTTACTGCTCTAGCTCAAATTAGTTCTATCCATTTTATTACTGGGTTTATCCTCCCTGTTGGCACCCTATCACCTTGAACAGACGCTATATATACACTCCACCATGCCACTTTACACCATGTACGTAACATTCGGACTATTTACCATATGTCCGCACTTCTCTCTTACCTGCACCCCACCCCACCCCGAACTGCCCCTCAACCTAGTCGCCACTTCTGCTAGCCCTAAGTTCTCCCCAATAGCAGCTTTTGTAGGGCTCCACTCCTGCGCCCCTATATATCTATCAGATATCCCCCCATTTGCAACCCCCATGGGACTACAACACACATTAAATAGCAATATTTCTCGCTACCTCTCCCTCACGACTCATTTGGATCTCACTGATCTTCCATGCCCTATATCCCACTTATCTGCACTACTAAGGGACTAAATCACCCTGTAGCTACACCAAGCGTACTCACTCAAATTTGTTAAAAATTAAGATGTTCTGCAGATGGATCATGAACATAATCTTCCTGTCACTGATATGCACAGGAAATGTAGAATTAAATCCTGGCCCCTCACAAGCTGTTTCCTCACCAGCCAACCTATGTAGAAAAGATCTGAAAAGTATGCACATTAATGTGTGCAGCCTACTAAAAAAGCTTGATCTCATACAAGCATTGCTCTCCCACATGGACCCAGATATCCTGGTATTAACTGAGACTTTGTTGAAAAAATCCACTCCTGACACTGTGATAGCCTTCCCTTCCTTTAACCTCTTCTGAAGTGACAGACCCACTACAGGAGTGGGTGTGGCAATTTATGTTAAAGATAGTCACGTAGTATCTGATATTGCCCCTGCCTGCTCACCAAAGGAATTTGAAGCCTTGAGGATAAATCTGTCATTATCTCCCTCAGAAACCTTAAATGTAATAGGATGTTACAGACCACCTTCTGAGGGTCTGGAACTTCTGAACTACCTGTGGTCCACATCCAACTCGAGACAGAATGAACTCATCATCCTTGGCGATCTAAATCTCGATTGGCTAAAAAACTGCAACAAAAGCCTACAACTCAAAGAGCTCTGCGACGAAGCCGGCTTCACTCAACTGGTCCATGAAATCACTCACCTGAATCCCAAAATCCCTGCAAATGGATCCCTGATTGACCTCATCCTCTCAAACAGACTCCACAAATTCACCCACATAGCAGTCTTCCACAATGATGTTAGTGGCCACTGTGTCATGGTCTGCGTTCGAGGGCAACCCCAACCCAAACTGACTAATAGGTTCATCTGGAAAAGGAGTTTCCGTAAATTCAATCTTTCCCACTATATATCACACCTCAGAAACATTGACTGGACAAACTTTTACCTGTCCCCTTGCATCAATGCAGCAGTGACATTCTTCAATAACACACAAACGGCATTATCAACAGACATGTCCTATGATTAAATGTAGAGCCCTAAGTATCCTGCCCATGGTTCACACCTGGCCTAAAAGCAGCGCTAAACAGAAGGCTGACAGCCAAGCGAACCAATCTACCGGCAGACTGGGCAGCCTTTAGAACCTGCTGGAATGCCTGTGCCAAAAAAATCTGAACCTCAAAAGCCAACTACTATTTATCATCCCTAGAATCTGCAAAAAGGCAACTCCGCCACATTCTGGCAAATCATTAAATCCACTGAAGGCAATAAATTGTCCTCCTCGCTACCCAGCAAGATCTCGTTCAAGGGCAACACCCTTGCCAATAAATCCAATATTTTAGCCAGTTTCAATTACCACTTCTCAACCGCAGGTCTGGCATTTGATACCTCTGAAGTGGCCATACTCATCTCTGGCTTGCCCAGTTCCCCACCGGCACCATCCAAATACAGTTTTTCCTTCGCACCATTCCGATTCTAAGAAGTCAAGGATCTCCTTCTCCATCTAAATGTTAGGAAAGGTGCAGGTGTGGATGGAATAGGACTTTTCTTCCTTAAAGCCGGCAGCCAGTTCCTCACAGCCCCCATACTACACTTGTTTAACCTGTCCATCAGCACCAGTTCTGTCCCCGAGGCATGGAAGACAGCTCAGGTCCTACCACTGTTCAAATCACGTGACCCTATGGACCTGAACAACTACCGCCCCATATCCATCTTACCCCTTCTTTCAAAACTCTTCAAAAAATTAGTAAATGCCAAGCTAAGAGACTATCTTAAAAAAACAAACCTAATTAACATTGCCCAATCTGGATTCAGACTGGCCCACAGTACCACCACAGCCCTTGCCTCAGTCACTAATGATTGTGTCCTCACCATGGATAAAAAACAAGTGACAGGAGCATTTTTTCTGGATCTCAGTAAAGCCTTCGACACTGTCTACCATGCTTTACTACTCGACACGCTATACAGCCATGGCATCTCTGGCCATGCACTGTCATGATTCAGTAGCTCCCTGACAGACAGATGACAACAAGTGAAGGCAGATGGCTCAACCTCCCCACTCCTTTCAATGACTAGAGGTGTTCTGCAACACTCAATCCTTAGTCCTCTATTGTTCATGCTATATATCAATATTATTGGGGATAATATCGCCAAAGCTAAAGTTCATCTGTTCACAGATGACAATGTGATATACATATCCAGACCATCTGCTACCGAAGTCCTAATGGAGCTTCAATCTGAATTTGACCTTCTTCAAACTAGCCTGGCCCACTCTAAACTTCTCTTGAATGCCAAAAAGACAAAAGTCACATACATCTACTCTAGCCAGCTCACTTCCATCACAAACGCGCTTGTATCCTTAGCCCCCATCAAAACTCTCCTTGGCAAAGACCTTGAGGCCGTCAGCACTTTTAAATACCTAGGTTGTGACCTAGATCAACACCTGACTTTCTCTGCTAACACTGCCTCTCTTGTAAAAAAAATTACACCAACGACTTAGCTGCTTCTTCAGAAATAAATCCCTATTCAATACCAAGGCCAGATTATGATCAGTCCAGTCCATTTCCTTTTTTTCTCATATATACTTAACCTTTTTTGTCAGTTTTCTCCCCGCTCCCCCCCAGGCCAGGGCATACACATGCGTGTGCGAGTGTGGAGGCGCATGCACATGCCAGGATCCAGTGGACCCTTCCGCCCATCCCGACTTGCATCGCTGCACTGTGCCACCTTCGTGCCCACCGGGCCTCCACCATGTAAGTGGGGCTATAGACAGGTGGGCATCCCCCCTTTGGAGGGGAGAGCCACGGCTCAATCCTGCTCCAACCTGCTCTCCCTGAGCCGGTACCCGGTGACCTAAGGTCATTCCCGAACCCCGGGTCACCGGTGCAGCACAAAGTAAGCCAATGCCTCAACCCTCTGCACCACCGGGCCGGCGTAGTCCAGTCCACTTTCAGGCCCCCCCTTGACTATGCCAACATAATTATGGCCAATGTTCAGACTCCCCGCTTCACCAACTGGACACTCTTTATCACAGAGCAATTCATTTAATTTCCAATACTCACCAATGCATGCATCACTGTGAACTATATGCCTATTTAGTTTGGACTTCTCTGTCAACATGATGCCTCACCCATTCCCTCATCTGGTTGTATAAAGCTCTGCTGGCTAAGCTCCCCTTCTATATTTCTACTCTCTTCTGTCACACTGCCTGCCTATATACACTATGTAGCAATGATCTCATCATGTTATATGTCCCATATGTGTGCACTTGGTTCAGTGAACTGGCCATAAGCCGTGAGCTCCCAGCAGCTTGGAATGAAGCCAATCCAGGCTCAGACTGCAAAACCTAATAAACCTTTGTAGTTTTTGGTCACCAATAAATTTAGTGACTCCCGTACATGTCCCTGGCCTTGAGGCTTGTGCTATTCCTCTTACCCTCCTCATACTCACCCCTCCCTAGTCTTGTTCCTCCACAACCATACTCAATTACCTATCCTCCCCCACACACCTTATGTCCTCCATCCTACCCCCATTCCTCCCTCCTTCCCCCTCGCTCATGCCCTCACCTACCTACTACATACCCCTTTCAATCACCTTCCCCCTCCTAACCCTCTTCTTTTGATCTCTCTCATCTCCCATGTCTCTGAATCTTGCTAATTCTTACCAGCTACCCTCTGTTTGAACCTTGCTGTTACCCTTGTGTTTGCAAAATGCTCCAAATGTTCTCCCATGTCCTAACCTCTTTGTGTCTTAGTGCTTAAGGACAACTGTATATAATTATTGTAGATAATTCACCCCCAGCACTTCTAAATGCTATAAATGTGTTTCATTTGGTCTCCTATGTACTACCTGCATTGTGCTGTAGTGCTTGTATGCTACTGTATATAGTCATTGTATATAATTCTGCATTTCTTATTGCTTTATTACCCATGAATATGTATGTATTATCCGAGTATTTTACTGTACACTCAATTGTGTTAGTGCTATATATTCAGGACCTCCTTGAAAATGAGCTTAATTAAGTGTTTTCCTGCCAATAAACTTGAACTCGAACAACTTGAACTTTAACAGTTTCTTTACCTCCAGTTCTTGCTGGATTTTCTTCCTGAGCAAGGAGTTGAGGAAAGGCTTTTGATCTGTTTAGTTTCGGGAAAGCTATGAACTGAAGAGCCAGTCCCTACTGTACCACTTCCAGCACCCACTTGTCTGTGGTGATAGTTTTGCATTCCTGGATGTAATGAGTCAGGCAGCATGCCACTGGAAGGGGGTCTATGGTGACCATCAAGGAGTCAGGGATTCTGTTTTTCTTGTGGCTTAGTGTCATTAAGGCTAAGGTCAGAAAGCACAGTAAAAACCAGGAGCAGTTATAAAATTCACAAGTAGCATTTTACTATTACCAATAACAGTAACATTAAACAACAAAATTATACAGCATATATCTTTACAAAAGCAGTACAAACAATGCCCTTCATCTGAGTTTTTTTTTCAGTCTCACACTCTCTCTAACAAAAGATAGCTCTCTTTTTATCAGAAGTCTTTGCCGCGCGATTAATTTCTGCTTCTTGAGCTCATTCAGATATCTCCTGTTTCTCACAAAATGTATCAGAATTTTGTCGGTTTCATTTGTTGCAGAAGCAACAAAATAGAACACTGTATCCCGGAAATAATTTCTTGTTGACAACTCCGCAAATTAGCTTGTGCAAGTCAAACTGCATCTAAAGGTAAACCCCCTGAGTTCCAAGCAGCTTTTTGCAATCATTTCAACCATATCACTATATATATTTTCAAATCATAGAATCCAGTTTCATATAAGATCCACATACATTCCTGTAACCACAGATAAGCAAGGGGGCAGAAAAGATAGAAACAGCAAGAACCAGCAAGGGAAAGCAGAGATGTAGCAGGAGGAGGGATCGCGGGACTGTCAGAGTGATCAGTTCCTAGAGCTCAAAATAAAAATTGATTGCGCAATCAGAAAGACAAGAGATAGAAAAGGAGGGGATAGAACAGATACTTGCTTTAAACTCTTTCTGTGTAACAAATGAGACAGGGTCTTATTCACCCTGTCACATACCCCCCTCTCTAAGAGGGAACCTGTTTTAAAAAACAGGTTTCCAAAACTTTCTTTTAATTCTCTTCTAATATTACCTTATAACCTTCACAGTTCTGTGCATATGCAGTATCCCTTTTTCCACAACAAATACAGCAAACAGTTACGTTTAGAGCTAAACATTTTTTTCACCCTTTGGAATTCTCAATTCCTGATCCATTTCTTCACAGAAAATAAGCACTAACATTCTCTTTTCCAGATTTGTGCATCACGTTGAATTTAAATGACTGTATTGCCAGGTACCTCCCTGTGATTCTGGAATTTTTATCCTTCATTTGATCAAGCCAACAGAGAGGATTACAATCTGTTGTAACTATAAAGTCTGCTCCCAGCAAATAAAATTTAAGGGACTCATATGGCCCATTTTGCCACAAGGAGGCATCCCTTTTTAATGGTGGAGTATCTTTTCTCTCTATTGTGCAATTTGCTATGGATATATAGAACAGGATGTACCTTCCCATCTATATTCTGACTTAAGACTGCACATAGGCCTATCTCAGCTGCATCTGTCTGTAACAAAAATTGTTTTTCAAAGTCTAGGCTTCTTAAACAAGGGCTGAACATAATGTAGCTTTGATGGCCCAAAAAGCTTCAACACCCTCTGGGGTCCATGTCACATTATTCGAGTGCCGTTTCTTCATGAGTTCAGTGAGGGGAGTAGTTAACTGGGCAAAGCTGTGAACGAATCTCCAATAGTAACCACCCAGCCCTAAAAATGACCTAACATTTATTTTGGTTTAGGGACATAACTGTTAGCTACAGCTTCTATCTTAGAAATCTCTAGCTTTACGTCTCCATTTCCCAAAACATAACCCACATATCTGGTTTCCGACATGCCCAATGTATATTTGATAGGATTAATGGTCAGACCTGTCTTCTTGATAGATACCTGCTCTTAGGTATTCCAGGTGGCTTTTCCAATCTGGACTGTACACAACAACATCACTCAGGAAGCGGCAGAATAACCGGTGTGAGTAGTTAAAATTGAATCCATGTACCGCTGGAAAGTAGCAGATGCCCCATGTAAACCAAATGGCATGGCAGTGAACCGACACAATCCAACAGAAGTGGCAAATGTAGTTTTGTCTCTGCATTCTTTAGCTAGGGGAATTTGCCAATAACTCTTGGTGAGATTGAGGGTACCGATATACTTGGCACCGCCAAATCATCTATCCTGGGCATAGGATAACAGTCAAATTCAGACACTTGATTATGTTTCCTAAAATCAAAGCAGATTCTTACACCCCCCTTCTTTTTTATTTACAGTCACCACTGGTGATGACCAAGCACTTCTCGATTCTTCAATAATACCCAAATGTTTCATTTTTTGAATCTCCTTAACTACATGTGCTCTTAACCGCTCTGGTAATCTGTATGTCTCTTGTCTGATAGGGCAAGCATTCCCTGTTACTATTACGTGCTCAACTCCTTTTGCTCGGCCTGGCACTGTGGTAAAAGTACTGTTAAATGTCTTCAGTAAGTTACGAACTTCTGCACTTTGTTCACAGGTTAAGGGAACATTTACCTTTACAGCATCAGCAGTTACAGTTTGTTCCAGTCTGTCATAAACTATATCAATCTCTTCTGTAGAAATTTCTGATAAAACTAACAGAGCAGCCTTTGGTGTTTTTTCAACCCACTTCTTCAGGAGGTTAGTATGGTATATCTTGGTAGGAATTTTCCTATCAGAGGTCTCAATCTCATAGTTAACTGTGCCAGTACATCTAAGCCCTTTATAAGGCCCTTGCCACTTCATTAACAGTTTGCTTTCTGTAGTGGGAAACAGTAACAAGACCTTACCACCTGACTTAAAAACGTTTTTCCTTTACCCCACGGTCATAATACACCTTCTGCTGGTTTGAGGCCTCTTCCTGATTACTGTGGGCAATTTCAACATATTTTGCCAGTTTGTTTCTCAGGGCACACATATAAGATGTAATAGATTTTTTCTGACTGGGGTTATCTTCCCAGGTTTCTTTTATTACATCTAGTGGCCCTCCAGGTTGTCTACCATACAGCTTTTCAAATGGTAGAAAAAAAACTGTTGAGGCTTGTGACACTTCTCTATAAGCAAAAAGCAGGTAAGGTAAGTACTGGTCCCAATCTTTCCCTATCCCTTTCACAAACATTTTTAACATGTGTTTTCAGGTTTGACTAAAATGCTCAACAAGACCATCTGCCTGAGGGTGAAAAGGGGAGCTTCTTATGGCAGTGATGCCTATTAGTAGTTAGTATAGCTCCTTCAGTAATGCAGCACCAAAATTAATACCCTGATCAGGAATTATCTCTTTAGGTATACCCATCTTGCTGAATATTTTTGGCAGGCTCTGCTGCCACTTTTGGGGCTATAACAGTACGCACAGAACTACCTCTAGGTATCAAGTAGCATAGTCACGTCCTATCAAAATGAATTGATTACCCTTTTTACTTTTGTGTAAGGGGCCAACTACATTCATTGCAATTCTATCAAAAGGCACATCTATCAAGGGTAAGGGTACCAGGGGCACCTTGTCTTTTTCAGTGACTGGGGCAACATTCTGACATTCAGCACAAAAACTGCAATATGTAGCAACATCTTCATGAATTCCAGGCCAGTAAAATCTGTACAGCAATCTGGCAAGGGTGTAAAATATCCCTGAGTGACCAGCTATAGGACTATCATGTGCTATCAGTAACAACTCGGTTCTATACTTCTTTGGTATGACCAATTGTTCTGTCTGTTCCTGTGTCTGGGGATTAGCACAAACTCTGCACAGTAGCCCATTACATTTTTTAAACATAGGTTCACCTTGTTTTTATTTCAACCCCAGCTGCTTAAAATAACCTTGGAGAGAAACATTGTTAGTTTGCTCTGAAACAGAATCACAATCACTTATCAATTTAATTTCAGCATTTTCATATATTAACCACTTATGTCCATCTGTCTTTTGTTGCCACTGTTTCTTCAGGCGTCTTCTTTCTTTCCTGGACTTTCGGATCTTGGAGCTGAGCTCAAACAAGTCTGCATCAAAGTCACCAAAAGGAAAAGTGTACCCAACATCTGAGATTTTCTTTGCCTGAACTCTTGTTATCACAGCTGCTGAAACAGCAGAATTTACTCCCTTTGTAATTAATTCAGTAAATCCTGGAAAGTAATGTCCAATAATTACAATTACATGTAACTTCGGTACTACCCTCACTTTCATTTTGTGTGGCACCCCACTAATATTCAGAGTTAGTTGGGTGGTGGGATTATCGAGTGTCTCCATGGATGCAGATGACACCAGTACATGGTCCTTTTGCAGAGTGTTTTCCCAGCACCTCGGATGCACTAGGGTCTGTCTGCTTCCCAAATCAGTAAGTCCCTTTACAGTCTTCTCTCCACCTTGACATTTGTTAAATACTTGCCCCAATTTGCTAAGACAAAATTTGCTCCAGTGTTACCCTCCTTATTTTTATGGCAGTTTCTTGTCATCTGGCTTGGCTTATTACAGTTATAGCAAATAAAAGTCTTCGGGTGCATATTTGTTACCCCCACCAGAGTGCCTACCTAACCTGGAGTTAAATAGTGAAAAAGAGTGTCTTATGGGTCCTTGGCTGTTACTTTGCTGCTGGGCTGGCTGTCTGGCCACCTGATAGTCCTCAGCAAAAAAACAGCCTTTCCCCCATTTTCTGGTCGGTGTTCTTTTACCTACAGCTGCACATCTGCAGGCAGCATGTTGATGATCTGCTCTACTGCAAATATGTTGATGATCTGTAGGACTGTTTTGCGCTCTGGCTGAAGCCATTTAATGAGGAGTTCTCTGAGTCTGGTGAAGGTTTCTCAAGAATTGTCGAATGAATTGTACTTCAAGGACTGGAATCTCTGTCTGTAGGTCTCTCCTGAGATATCATATTTTTCAGGATTTCTGTTTTCACAAGGTCATAATTTTCTGACCATGCAGTGTCCATATTGCTGTAGGAAAGTTGGGCTTTACCTAGTCAGGTAAGGTACCAGCCTGACTGCCCACTGCTGTTTTGGTCACTGGCAGGCTGGGGCAACCCTTTCAAAACTTGTTAGGTATGCTTCGATATAATGTGAGGGACACAGGTTTTGTAAAGTTTAATGTCTTTTAAGTTGTTTATGTTTTGTTGCTCCACTGGACCTCTGCAAGATCCTCCAGCCTTGTTAGCTTGCACAGCATCCAGCCATTGCTGCTCCAGTCACTGCATCTCTTCTCTGCTGCTCCTGTCACTGCATCTCTTCTTTTCTCTGCTGCTCCTGTTGCTATATCTCTTCTTTTCTCTGCTTCTCTGTCCCCCTTTGTTGTATAGCCCACCATCTGAAGAAGGCATACAGGCTATCAGGTTCTGTTCCTGCCTCTTCTTCTTCTTCCATCACTGGTTCTGGCTGTATAGTCTCAGTTTGGACTGCTGCTTCTGCTTCTAGTTCGGCTGCTATTATTCTAATAATCACTCCTGGGCTTGCTGTTGCAGGATTCATACCTTTCTTCTATGTTTCCCTGGTACCAGGTCTAGTACCCAAGCACTAAACCCCTGGCTTAGAGTTTGGATGGTGTAAATCCCCCTTAGTATGACACCACCGTTGTTGAGGCAGAGATCAGAAAGCATAGGAAAACCAGGAGAAGTAATAAAATTCACAAGTAGCGTTTTAGTATTACCAATAACAGTAAAATCAAAACAATAAAATTGTTCAGGATAGCTCTTTACAAAAGCAGTACAAACAGAGAAAACAAAGTCCATCATCTGAGGGTTTCTTTTCAGTTTCAAATCTCAAACTCTAACAAATGACTACTCTTTTTTTTTTTTTAAGAAGTCTGCCTGGTAAATATTTTCTGCATCATAAGCTCATTGAGATACCTCCTGTTTCTCACAAAATGTATCAGAACTTTGTCAGTTTCTTTCTTTGCAGGTGCAACAAAATAGAACAATGTGTCCCAGAACTGCTTTCCTGTTGACAACTCTACAAATTACCTTGTGGAGGTCAAACTGCATCTCAAAGTTAACCTCCTGAGTTAGAATTAGCTTTTTGTAATCATTTCAACAATATACCTACATATTATTTCAAATCAGAGAACCCTGTTTCACATAAAGATCCACATACATTCCTATAACCACAGATAAGCAAGGGGGAAGAAAAGATCGAAACAGCAAGACACAGCAAGTGAAGGCAGGGAGATAGTGGGAAGAGGGAGACCACAAGACTGTCAGAGGGACTAATTTCTGGGTCTCATAAGAAAATTTGATTGTGCAGTCAGAGAGACAAAAGACAGACAAGAAAAGGATAGAACAGATCCTTGCTTTAAACTCTTTCTGCATGACAAATGGGACTGGTGCTTATTCAGACCTGTCACAATTAGGAGCTGATGTCTGTTTCTGCCTTGCACCTCTCCTGTCTCTGCCTCTTGGGGCACCCCTTAGAGGGGGATAGTAACAGTAGAAATACGACCCTCGATAGGAGGCCCTGCTCTCTACCTCCCCTTCCATATGGCCTGAAGAAAGAAGAAGCTCTTTCCTTCTGGGTCAGGTTTTTGTAGGTTGTTTTTAGTTCATCAACCTTTTTCATGTAGGCTTCTGTTTTGTTCCCAAAGACGGAAGGTCCCTCAAATGGAAAATCCATAGTCTTTTTGTCCTCTGATAGAATGGTTGTCCTGAGCCTAGCAAACCTCCTCAGAGCTACTGCATATGCTACTAACCTTGAGGCTGTATTGTCTGAATCTAAAGTCATATGAAAATGGTATACAAAGGCTTCTAGTGCATCCTGAGATGTTTCTGCTAAGTCACTGCCAATTTCACTGCCCACCTTTTCGATCTGAGTCCGAACAGTGTTCCAAAGGGCTTTTTGGTACTGTGCAGTGTATGCCAGATAAGTAGCCTGCCTTAACTGCAGGGTAGCTGAAGAGCACACTTTCTTCGCCATACAATCCAGTTTTCTTGAATCTCTCTCTGGTGGCATGGATGCTCATGACACGTCTGATTTTTCCCATGCAGCTGCTTGCAAAACTTCCTCATCGTCAGGGTGTGAACATAAAAATTCCACCTCCTGCCTTCTACTTGATATTTCCTTTTTATTGCTTTGTCAATGCTAGAAGCTGAATTTGGGTGTTCCAGAATTCTGCTAGTGGCTTTCCTGAGGGATTTGTGTATGGGTACAGTGAGCCCTTTAGATGAGGTCAGTCCCGGCATGCTCGTGAATTCTGCCTCTTCTATATCCTCCTGTGTCTCAGTAGAGGGGATAGCTACAGTCTCAACCATATGCCTTACAAAAGAGGAATATGAGGGGACAAATTCTCATTCACTATTAGTGGTGAACCAAAATCAAATTCAGGGGTCATCTCCAGTTCTGTCGGTTCCCCTTCATCCTCATCC
This sequence comes from Neoceratodus forsteri, assembly GCA_016271365.2. Lineage (NCBI taxonomy): Eukaryota > Metazoa > Chordata > Ceratodontiformes > Ceratodontidae > Neoceratodus > Neoceratodus forsteri. The sequence continues at coordinate 675,215,121 of CM057454.1, read as the reverse complement.
TTATCCTCCTCCAAGATATGTTCAAAAAATACCTGAGGCTGGGGAGGTGGTAAGAATAGTGGCAAGGTTCCCCGTGGCTTAAAGGAGAACTTCGGTCACACAAAGCAGCCACAGCTGCACAGCTTGCGGCTTTAGTACCCTGATCAGGGGGGCAGTTACAGTGTTCATTCATATGTGTCCATACCAGAATCCTCATAAAATCTGTGAAGGCTCTTGTAGCAGGCATTTCGTCCCAAGCCTGTACTCACCTCCCAAGATCACACTGCTAACAATGTGATATCATGATACACCACTACCTCTACCTGTATTGTGCCCTTATGTACGGAGATTATCTCCTATGTCCTGCTCTATTTTCACAGATTTTGCCTAAATGCCATTGGTATACATAGCATACACACTGTATTTAGGCAGGTGTCTGTGAAAATACAGCAGAGCATAGGAGAAACAGAGATTATTAAATCTCAGTACATAAGGGCAAAATACAGGAAGGGGCAGTGGCACATCATGATATTGCGTTGTTAGCATCGCCATCTTGGGGGGAGGTTAATGGCATGGCACAAAATGCTGCCTGCTATGAGAGCCTTCACAGATTTTATGAAGATTCAGGTACAGACACATTTGAATGAAGACTGTGACTGCACAGGGTACACCATAGAATTCAAAGAGAGAGATTATCCAGGTACAGACTGGTACTATCTCCAGTAGGAAAAAAGAGAGCCTCCCCACAACAAGTAGAACACAGTTCACAAACTGATAGGCAACAAGGCCAGACAACCACTGCCAGAACAAGAGAGAGGGAAAGGAATCTACTCCATCTTCTTTATGGTCCCAAACAAGATGGGACACCATCGGCCAGTTCTAGATCTCAAATACTTGAATCTCTCCATGTGACCATGCAAGTTCAAAATGGAAATGCTACAATCCACACTAAAACTGATTGGACAGGGAGACTACCTCACCTCAATTGACTAGTGGGACACATACCTTTACATACTCATGACGCAAACTTACAACCAATACCTAAGGTTCCACATACTGGGGCAACACTTCTGGTACCAGGTGCTACCATTCAGCCTGGCCTTGGCCCAAGGCTATTTAACAAGATTTTAGCAGTAGCATAAGTACTACTATGCAAGCAAGGCATACATGTCATCCCATATCTGGATCACCTTTTGATCAGAACCAGTTCAGAGACACATTTCATCAGACACACAAAGACTAATGCAAAATCTGACATCTTATGGATGGGTACTGAATGAGGAAAAGAGTTCATTAACACCAAGCCAGCAGACAAACTATCTGGGAGCAGACACAGACATGCATGAAGGCCTAGTCAGGCAGCAGCAAAGAAGAAGAAGAACATAATAAAGCAGTCAGTACTATTGACCAAAAAGACATCACCTTCACTAGCACTGGTAATCCAAGCACTGACTTTGATGGCCTCTTGCATAAATTTGGTGCCATGGATGAGATGGAATGTGCACCCATTGCAAATGCTGGCCACCCAACACAGGATCCTAACAGAGGGGAATCTGGAAGTGCAGGTATAGCTTCCCCATAACCTGTGACGTTCGTTGGAATGGTGGGAGAATTTCAGCAATATATCCGGGGCATTCCCCTGGAGCAACAGCATGAGACAGTCACTGACACAGATACCAGCCTATTGGGATGGGGAGCTACTCTAAAGACCACAAAAACAAGGGAAATGGACAAGATCATATGCAAAGCACCCGATCAATATACTGGGGATGAGGGTGGTGTACAATGCCCCAGTTTCCAATCCATCCTAACAAGTCTGTCATCATACAATTGGACAACTGGGCTACAATGGTCTACATCTCCAAACAGGCCAGACCCACAGCCAAAGAAGTAGCCAAAGTCATGAGATGGCCACAGCATAGTATGCCCCTCATTTCAGCCAACCACTTAGCGAGAAAACTAAACACAACGGTGGACTGGCTGAGAAGGCAACACATTCACCCAGGGGAGTGACAACTCCACCCAGAGATATTCAAGTTGATAACTTGACTTTGGGGACCAAAACCCACAGACCTAATTGCATCCAACATAAATGCTGACATTGGTAAATGCTTCTCTCTCTTCAGAGAACAACAGTCAATGAAGATAGATGCATTATCGCCACCTTGGACTCACAACAGGTTATAGATCCCACCCCTCCACTGATATTCCAACTCCTCAAAAAGATCAAACTATCTAGGAGACTAATAATTCTGATGCAGAGTATTGCGTGTGATGAGCTTGGTTCACCACAGTGATGGTGATGGCACTAGAACATCCATGGTACCTCTCTTCCAGACCAGACATCTTGATGCAGTGTCCGGTTAGACACCCCAGTCCATCCACTCACAAGCTTACGGCCTGGCTCCTGAAAGGAAGAGACTGCTGAAGGCAACCTATCACCAAACAGTGATCAACATGATGCTCCAGTCTAGGAGGGCATCCACCACTTCAGCCTGGAAGAGACAATGAGGGATCTTCTTCTGATGGTGCCAAGCAAATAACAATTTACCAGAGGATGCCTCCATTGGAGGCTGGACAAGGGACTTTCACAAGCATTCCTGAGGGTAAAAGAATTATCAGCTGGGGCAGCATCTAGCCATATAGGTGACACAGCTCCAGGATCACACCCTGACGTTATTAAATTACTGTAAGCAACCAACATAAAACCCAGTGCAAAATCCATCACAGCATCCCTGGAACCTCACACTGCTTTTGAACACACTCATAGAAAAGCCGTTTGAACCCATCACTGAAATAGACCTAGCCATGATGGGACTAAAAACATTTTTGCTGGCTATCTGTTAAGCTCGAAAAATAAGCGAACAATGTGTTGTCACACAAAAAGCCTATCCTAATCTTCAGTCAGGAAGAGGTGACACTGAGAACAGTTCCAGCTTTCTCACCAAAAGTATACCTATATCATTTCATATTACCCAGACCACAGACCTCCCTACCTCCTACATGGAGTAATCTACCAGCAGGGCAGAGTACTACACACCCTGGATGTAAAGCATGTCTTGTAGACTTACCTCTTGAGAATAAACAGCTTCAGAAAATCAGCGACTTTTTATAGTTACACAAAGCCACAAGGATAAGGCAGTGACAAAAACTACTATGGCCAGCTGACTGAAGAGAACAATTCAGGAGGTGAACAAAACTTATAATGAGACATCTCCTAACGACATTATGGCACATTCTACAAAGGTAATTGCCACATTCTGTGTAGAAAGAAACCTGGCTTCAGCCACAGAAATATGTGGGGCAGCCAAATGGTCCAGCATTTACACCTTCACCAGACACTACTGACTGGACACTGAAGCCACCATAAAATCTAACTTTGCAAGTGAAGTTCTAATAGCAGCTACATAAACTGGCACCGAATACCATCGCTCTCATAGGTTTCATAGGTTGCCCTGAGCTCTTTAAAGACAAAAGTCCATTTAGCTCGCCATACTAGTACTTTACTATATTTGTATTATAAATGAATACCCTTTTATATTTTTATTCTTCAGATAATAATCAAGTGACTGCTTGAAAGCTAACATAGTTTGGCTACCCACCACCCCAGCTGGTAGTGCATTCCAAGTTTTAACAACTCTTAATGAAAACCAATACCTTCTTGCCTCTGTATTAAACTTTTCCATATTAAGTTGAAGATGATGGGCACGTGTATGATGAGACTGGTGTCTCAAAGTTAGTCCTAGTTGTTTCCAAAGCTCCTTATCCGATAGTGCTTGGTAAATAAGACACATATCCCCTCTCAACCTACGATACTCCAAGGAATAAAGGTCCAGGTTCCTCAATCTTTCCTCATAATTTATACTCTGTACCTCCCTGATTCTTTTTGTGGCTCTACGCTGAACCCTTCCAGCGATCTATATCCTGGGGTCCAAAACTGTGAACAGTACTCCGCATGAGTTCACCATAGGGAGGTATAGAGAGGAAGCAAAACCTCCTTCTTTCTACTTTTAATATGTCTATGTATACAGCTTAAGATGTTGTTTGATCTCTTGACCACCTGATTACAATGCAAATGGGGTTTGAGGTCATTGCTAGCCATGATGCCCAGATCGCTCTCTTCCTTTACTACCCTAAGTAGCTGGCCATCCAAGAAGTAATCCACCTCTGGATTTTTTTCCCCAAGTGCATTACCGTACATTTATCAGTATTAAAGGATGCCTTATTTTCTATAGCCCAGGTCTCCAATTCTGCAAGGGCCTCCTGCAGTTGTAATGCATCCCTCTGACTATTTACTGGGAAACCTATGCATGTGTCATCCGCAAATCTGGACAACCAAACATTAGTTTTAACCTGCATAGTAGAAATATAAAGATTAAACAAGCATGGTCCCAAAACAGATCCCTTAGGGACCCCGCTCGTAACTGGGGCCCATTTGGATGAGTCATCAAGGACACATACCCTCTGTTTCCACTCTCTCAGCCAATCCTTGATCCAATATACCAGTTTATGGTTTATTCCCAGTTAAAAAATGGTTTGTATTAATTGTTCTTGTGGGACTTTATCGAATGCCTTCGAAAAGTCCAGGAATATCACATCCACAGACCCTCCCCCATCAAGTGTTTTACTTATTTTCCCATAAAACTCGATTAGATTAGTTTGGCATGAGTGTCCCTTGGTAAATCCATGCTGTGTCGCATCTCTAGTTTTTCCAGCTAATTCCTTATGATCCATTACAAAACTTTAATAATTCCTCCAGTTTGTTATAGATGTCATTCATCACGAGATTTCATTGACTTGAATTGAACTAGGTCTGGGATTGTTAATTGTCATTTAAGTTTGATGGAACACAGCTATAGTTCAAGAGTTCGTTAATTTCAATAGTCTTGGGTGTAAACCGAGACTATTGAGGGAATTGGCAGATAATCTGGCAGGGCCTGTAACATTGATTTTTCAAAAATCCTTGGAAACTGCCCAAATTATTGAGGCTTGGAGACAGGCAATAGTGATCCCAATTCACAAAAAGGGTTCCAGGCAAAGTGTGGGAAATTATAGGCCGATTAGTTTGACATCTACCCTTGAGAAAATCACCCAACCTAAAATTTGGGTATGGCTTATTACTGTCTGTAAGGATTTGGAGTACCACGGATACTGTATATATATAACACAATGGTAATGTACTCACTTGGTAACAGTGATTGCACTAGTATATATCACGGCACTCCATGGTCACCCAGACATACAACAACGTGCCAAGTGCCGCTGCCTTGCAGACCTCAGCTAAGGACCCTAGGAACTTCTGGAGGAATATTAAAAACATAGTGAGTGGCTCCTCCTCCTGTGAGGCTCAGACATGCTCATTGATGGTGCTAGCTGTAATAATCTGCTAACCATCATAAATGCATTCAATGCTCACTTCTCGGACCTGTCTGCGTTCACCTCACTATTCTCCTCCACTGGTCATGATAGTCCTATCAAGTCCCTCTGCCAAATGGCACCTCCCCCGTCCTCCATTCTATCTCAAGGCTGTGATGGTAAAAGAAATGCAGAGATTGCTAACTGGTCTCTCACCCTTTTCTAGTGCTGGCCTTGATGGCATGGAACAAAGCTTCTCTGCCTTGCTGCTGCCTACATTGCCTCCCTGTGGCCCATATCATCAACCTATCCTTAGCCTCTGGGGTTATCCCAGACCTGTGGAAAGTGACAGGGTTGTCCTGTGCTCAAACAGAGCAACCCCAGGATCCTTGACAACTATCATCCGATTGCCATTCTGCCTGCCATCAGCAAGCTCCTTGGAGAAAGTTGTGGCGGGACAACTCTTGGATTATATCCAGGCTCATGAGCTTTTGTCTCCCTCGCAGCATGGCTTTCAAAAAGGGCACAGCACCACCACTGCGCTGGTTTCTGTCACTTCTGGGATAAGGGCTGCTATGGACCAGGGCAGACTCTCTGGGGCCATCTTTACTGATCTCTCTAAAGCCTTTGACCTTGTTGACCATGCCTTGCTATGCTCTCAACTTGGGTCTTTGGGCTTATCCCCTCTGGCCCTGAGTTGGTTTTCCAACTACCTTCATGGAAGGCAGCAACTGACCAAATATAGTAAGGTGCTCTCGGACGCCACCTCTGTGTCCTCAGGGGTCCCCCAGTGGTCAGTCCTTGGGCCCCTACTTTTTTTTATCTTCATCAATGACCTTCCCTCCTCAGCAGCCTCCCGTACGGCTGTCCTGTATGCTGATGACCTTGTTATCCTCACTCATTCAAAGGATATTGGGGTCATTAACCATCAACTGAGTGGGGGTTTCAGAGATGTCCATTCCTGGATATCATCCATAAGCTGGTCTAAATCTTAAAAGACCGGGCCATGCTGTTCGGTTCCCTAGCCAAGTTAAAGGCCTCCTCTGTTCCTATATTGCATCTCGGGTATTGATGGCACTCCTGTTCTCACCACCGATTCAAGTCAAATAGCTTGGGTGACACTTGACCTGCAGCTCGATCTTGGTCAGCATATCCAAAATGCGTGTAGAGCTGTTAACTGGAAACTGGGTCTAGCTTACAGGGCAAAATAATACTCCGGCTGCTCGCCTAGCACTGTCTAAAAGGGGTGTTTCTACCATCCCTCTGTTATGGGCTCCATTTGTTTGCCAACACCTCCAAGATCCATCTCTCTAGATGGACCATTGCCTATAATAACATCTGCCGTTTTGCTCTTGGAGTCCTCGTCTCACTCACCACTGTGATCTGTACAGTAAGCTCAACTGGCTCTCCCCGCCCAATTATTTGAATTTTGTTGTGGGCAGTTTCACGGGTAAGGTATTGGGTACTAGCACCCCCCCGGACTGGCGGAGGTCCTTGTTCCAGCAGCCCACGCTACCTACCCCCCATGGTCACTGGGCCCTGCTATCCTTAAGGTCACTCCTACTCGTACCAAAATAGGGGACAGGGACTTTGCGTCATGTGCCCCTAGACTGTGGAACTCCTTTCCTGTCCGGTCCGGACCTCCCCCCAGTCGGGCCTACGCACCTCCCTGAGGAGCCACTTGAAGTTCTCGTCAGTATGTGACTGTCTGAACCCTCCCTGATTAGCCTGGTCCTCTGCACAGTATACTTGAGTGTATTCATTCCATGTATCTTGCAAATGTGTACATTTTGTATATATCTGTATATATATATATTGCTGGTGACGTTGTGTCAGTGACGCTGTACCTTAGCATATTGACTATGATTACTGTCGTGACCTGAGGTATCTTACTATGTATGCTATGCTTCTCCTGACATCTGTGTATCTGCCCTACTTGCTACAAATTGTACTCTGTATGTTCTTTGATTTCCTGTATTCTCCCGGGTTGTACCTGAAAATAGGCATGTGTTTGTCTAGTGTAGTTACCTGGTTAACAAAAGCTAAATAAATAATATGAGTGGAAAACCATGTTTACAGTTGATGGACCACCCACATGCTGTACAGGCCGACTTACTGAGGTATGCAGTTTTTTTCCCTAAATGACTTGAGTAGAATCGTATACTGTCCAGCATAGGTAATTTTACTATGGCCAAAAGTTCAAGGTCCTCTATACATAACAAAATCTTATTACCAAGGGTATTACTAGAATTTATAAGCTTTGGAAGAAGTCTACCTAAGGAACATGGAAACACAGAGAGCCTAGGTGGGGTGAGATCTGATCTAAAGTCATGCACACTGTCAGCCTATCAGGTGAACAGAACCATATCTGTAAGGATTTAGACTGCCACAGACAAATACTAACACAATCATCTTTACCAGATGAGTAAACTACATACCATTACAGGGCCCAGCCATCTAGCTGCCTCTAGTACTCTATCCCTTTCATGTGAACCCGACAGTGCGATCAAGAAGGTACGTGCGATCTCTAGGTTATTCTGCCACTTAACTTATGAAGGGTGATTCTATCTGCTTTGCACACTGCTGATTTTGGATTTAATTGCAGCAGACATTATTGGATTGTCCCCTTCAGTGCTCTTTGGTAAGCCCAAAACACAGAGATTAGAATGGAAGCCCACATCTAATTATTTAAGTTCTGGAGGCATAAGCAGAGCATTTTGTTTTCTTTAATGAGGTCCAACTGTCAATGCAGCTGCTTTCTGCACTGTTCTTTTGCCCCGTGCCTCTGTATGAACAGTTGTCAACTAGAAATCACATTGTTGGAGTCAGCCTTGGAAATTACTAACATTCTGGTCCAAGGCAAGTATTGGATGATCCAAGACTTTCACTACCTGCAGTACATCCTTGAGGACAGTCGCTTTCCCCATCTCCACTGCTGTTGAGGCCCTCATGCTGGCATTTGAGCTGTGGATTGTTGGCATCTCTGCCCTGCTCCTTCAGTGGTCTGAGTTTGGGTTTCCCATCAGCAATTCTGTCCTGACTTGCAATATTGGTAGAGCAAACAGTTTAGTATTAGATTAAAAGTATTTTTCATCTTAAGACAGTTCAGAGTTACAGGACTCCTGAAAAAGCCAACAAGAAATCGACCTCCTGCAGTGGTTACAAGCTCCACCCTCCTACCACTTCTTAAGGCACAGTGTGGTTAATGCCCAAATTTACTTTTGCATAATTTTACTATTTATATCAGTTTTACTGCTATTGGCAAATAATGCATTTTGTAACTTCACCACACATGCAGAGAACATAAGACATTGCTGACCCAATGATAAAGTGTAGGAAAGTGCAAAACAATTAGTGAATCCCTCAATTAATGGCTATCTCAAGCAGTGTCATCCATCCAAGTGCCAGCATTGTTTTAACCTATGTTTTATGCCCCCCACTCCTACCACTAGGGCTGGCCCAACATGGGGGCCTTCCTGTCCAAACACAAGAAGGATGAGACAAGGTCCTCCCACCCCACTCAAACTAGTGTTTACCAGCAGTGGTTCTGACTTATGATACCACCCTGCACAAACTCAGCATACTGCATCAGGTCAGTCACACAATTTCACTCAGTGTGGAAAGGTGTATTCCTGCCCACACAACTCAATCTGTCCTCCCCTTTACCAACAGTGGCAAGAAGTGTAACAGCACTCCACCCACCCACCCGTGGCAGGAGTTGTCCAATGCAGACACTCAGCACTGCCTCTGCTATAGAATGAGTGAAAGCCTGGGTTCAGGCCACAAACACTGATCTTCAGCATTTTAAGCTGCAACGCTTACCATGAGGCCAACGGACAGCCTGGAATAACTTTTCTGATGCAATGTTGCACTTGAGGCAAAATTTTCTGCAAAAGCTCAGGCCCTGCATTAAACAGTGTCAAATGTCAATTCAGTGGCGTACAGTGGTGGGGCATCCACTCAACACACTGGCGACCATGTTGCCACACCAAACCAGGGAAGACAGGAGCAGAGGCCTGTGAGAGGACAAAGGATGCTCTTTCCCTGAGGAAGGGTCTAGTAGTACAACACTCTAAAAGCAGCTTTTAGTGGCAGTTTGTGGTGGTACGTGTCATCGAAGAACAGGTCAGGAAGCACAAGGAAAACCAGGAACAGTTGTAGAATTCAACAAAACTGTTTATTTGTAGTAGCAGTAACACAGAAAAAATAAACTTGTTCAGGTAACTATGTACAGAGAATAAAATAGAATCTTTCTTCAGACTCTGTGTCCTTTACTCTTCTAAAAGCTTCTTCGCAGTTCAATTTTAGCTCTTTTATAAATCTTTTCAACCCCCATCCTTAGCAAACATCCTGTTCTTGTAGGTTTCAGGCAGGATGAACAGAATGTGCTTGCTGACGCACCCCCAGCTTTTGCAAAAGGCTCAACATTTGCACTCAAGTAACCTCTAGAGTTTATGAAGTCATCTCAAAATATAAATATATACATTTCAACAGTAATACTATATATTTTCCAAACACAAGGGATCCCAATATCAGTTTCATTCCATACATTGTTCTGCATATCATTTTATATCAGCTGATATAGATATGCAAGTGAGGAAGAACAGACAGCAAGAGCAAACTGAGAGACAGAGAGAGAGAAAGAACTGCGAGACTGTTCAGGTTGATCATGTCCAAGGTCTCACAGGAAAATTTGGTTGCGCATCTAGACAGACAAATAGGAAAGGAAGGAAAGATCCTTGCATTTAAACCCTTTCTCCATAACAAATGGGACGGGTCCTATTCTACACTGTCACAGTATGCATGACCTGTTTAATAACGCATCATACATACTCCAAATCCAGGACACTATCGTGTGCACACCAATGAAAACGAGTTAAGGGAGAGGTGAAAGAAAACTGTAAAATCTGGCCTACCAGACAAGCTGGATAGTGGTTCCTGTGGTCTATCGAACACCACAAGACCACTCTGCAGCCCTCCCTGGCACATATGCATTCCATTCATTTGTAAGTCCAGGCATCTGGGGCACAACTGAGACACATTGGTACATAGGGAGACAGGTCAACCCCAGGAGTCTGGAGGTGGCAGATGGCAGCAGGACATGAGTCAGGCAGGCTGCAGGGACAACTGGAGACCAGAAGGAGTAGGTGCTAAGGGACCCGTGGGTACAAATAAAAGTTTCAAATGTCAGGAAAATACATGCTTCAGTCATTACAACAGTTGTAGTACAACTACAACAAAAAAGTATAAAAGTGAAATTTACCTAAAGGAGATCAACTCAAAATACAAATGTTATGAATAAAGATGTATGTTGTTTTATGTATCCATATTAACCAATAAAGATGCATTTAAAAAAGGGAAGTCGACTCACAAAGTAATTACTCATTCAAAGAGTAACAACCCCATCCCTATGGTGGGGTGCAGGGTTAGTACTAGTAGTGCCCATCAGAGCACTGGCTGCCTTGGCACCACCGCTCTATCCTTGATAGGTGGGAGGATACTAGAGGCAGGGGATAAAGAGGGTTTAGGCTGGAAGCTGAGGAGTCCTTCTGTTCTCTTCATTCCCAAGTTCAAATCTAGAGGGCCTCAAAGTCTAGACATAGTCTGCCAGGGTGGCTGGAGGAGTCCGCCAGACCCAGGGTGGTGGCACGGTCCGGGTCTGGAGTGGCATAGGAGTCCTCCAGCCCCATCTAACTACAACATCTGGGGAGATGTTCAGTGCTTTGTCTTAAGGCCCATGTTGGTTCAGGCTGAGGAAGACATGGTGCCTCCTTAAGTAAGGACCGTGTTGGCCCTGTGCATCCTAGAGGAGAAGTGGCGAGTAGGAGGTTCTATCCCAGGCTTCCAATGCCTAAATACTGGAGTGCCAGGGAAACCAAGTAGCGTCGGAGGGACAGATACAGGTGGTGTCCTGTCTAGTAGCTGCTGCAGGACCTAAGCTAGGTTCCTTCTAAGGCAGCTTGAAAGGCAGAGTAGAGAACTTACCAGAGCAAGGAAAAGGATTAAGACTTCTTTTGGCTAAGCAGATTTACTGTGTGGTGTTGTTTTTATTTTTTACTCACAGGGATTGCTACTGTTTGTTGCTAACATTTCATTGTTTTATTTTTCTCTGTAGCAAAGTGTTTCTTACAGTGTATATCTTCTCTGAAATTATTACAGGTGGTGTTTTACAGGTTTTACAGTTTTATCTAACATTAGGATAAGCTTTCAGGGTTACTGCATTTGTTGTTGACTGATTGTTTCTGCTCTTACCTCCTTGTTCTTTCGTCCGTGGTTCTTCTTTTTCGGTAGGGGAGGGACCCAGCCACCCACCCATCCCCAACCTCCCACACTACACTCCTTTTATAGGGTACCACAGTTGTGACATTTCCTGTGGCAGAGCAGGAAGGGCGGATCAGTGGGGCATCCACAAGGTGAGCTCATTTACAGGGCATTAGTAATTTAACTTGTTATAACAAGTAAAACAAAAACAAAACACAATCAAACCATTACTTGCATTTTTTTTCCTTCTAATTACTCTGACTAGTTTATAAACCCAGCAACTTATCTGGAATGGATATCATTAACTGCAAGTACTGTGGAACAATTTTCAGAAGGACAGTCTTACAGGATTTAGGACACTGTCCTACATGCTGGGCCATTGGAGATCTTAGGGCTCAGCTCCTGGCAGCATGGGCAGAGATTGCACGCCTCAAATTTTATATTCAAGAGGAAATACATTATAGAACCACCGCCATTTCCCAGCATCCAACAGAAAAACCTCGACCGCAGAGGTAGTTGGTCAGGAGGTTGGCAGGTGGTTAGGAGAGGCAATATCGGTGCCCCATCACTCTGCTCTCCAACATATTACCTCCAAAAACCATAAAACACTACAAACAGGTATCTGCCTCTATCTCTGAAATCAAACAAAGAGGCAGAAGACACTGCAGAAGCAGGACACTCAGCACAGGAGCTAACACAAAAACTCACCCAAATCAGGAACCAAAACAAAAAAAACAAAAGGAAATCCAAAATTTCTGATCATAGGAGACTCCATGATTCGAGAGTTGATACTCATCTCAGCCAGGGTAATGGTCAGATGTCTCCCAGGTACATCAGCATGGAGACACTGACCGCATTGCTAAAATTGTTCATAAAGCAGAGAAAACATTCATGTCCTAGACACATAGGGATTAATGATCTCGCCAGCCGTCAGTTGTGGAGACCAAAGAACACCTGACCAGGCTGGGTGACAAACTATCATCCATTTCGTCGGCATCTCCTTCTCTGAGATCCTGCCAGTCTGGGAGGGGGGCAGATGGACGGAAGGTCAAGAAGAAGGGAGATAGGGGAGCTAAACACATGGCTCAAGGGCTGGTGCCAGGAAAAGGACACAGATTTGTAGGCAACTGGCAACAGTTCTGGGAGGAAGTTCTTTAAATTTGATGGACTGCATCTGACTAAGGAGGAGTCAGTGCATTGGGCAGAAGTTTAACGTCTTTGCAGAATATTTAAACTAGCAAATGGGAGAGGTGCAGCACCCCATCGTTGAATGGAAGAACACCCTCCCCTCAGCTAGTGGTCAAACGAGGGATTCAGCATGTTTGCAGTTCATTTTGCATCACCACGTAAAAAAAGGTTTGTCCCCATACGACGCTTTGCGGTAATGCCAAACCTCACCCAACAACTAACACACGAAATCTGGCCAATGGAAAATCATGCACACAAATGCTCACAGCCTGGGAAATAAGATCCCAGACCTGCAGGCAATAATGTCAGAGGCTAAACTGGACATAGTAGCAATTAGTGAGACGTGGTTTACCAGTAACCACATAGGAGACTTCAGTACCTGGCTATGTATTGTTCAGAAGAGACGAGGTACAAAAGGGGAGGAGTGGCCCTGTATGTCAATGAAAATATCAAAGCCACAGAAATTCAGAATACACATACGGAGCCAGAAGAACTGTGGGTCACCCTGGAAACAGGAAATGGGACAGCCATAAGAACTGGAGTTGTCTACAGGCCCCAGACCAGGGGAGGACATAGACACATTACTGTTAGAAGATATACAAACATGACAGCTAAAGGGAAGGTTCTGATAATGGAGACTTCAACATGCCAGATACAGATTGGTCAATACTAGCAGGAACATCTGCCAGAACTAGACACATAGTGGATTCCCTGCAGGGGAGGGCCTCAAACAACTGGTACAAAACCCACAAGTGACAGGGCTATCCTAGATCTAATACTGACTAACAGGGAAGGGATCACAGATCTCCAGGTAGAAGGTCACCTGGGGCCAGTGATCATCACATGGTATGGTTCAATTTGGCTACTACATCTAAATCATCACATTCCAAGGCAAAAATATGGGACTTCAGAGGAGCTGACTTTGATAAGATGGCCAACAGAGTTAAGCTAGCCCTGGCAAAAAGAAACACAGGTGAGGGGATACAGGCAAAGTGGGCAAGCATTAAGGATGCAATACTTGAAGCAACATCCCATTGTGTTAGACAGAAAAGGAAGTGCAAAAGAAGAAGGAAACCACTTTGGTTCTCAAAAACAGTAGCAGAAAAGGTCAGAGCCAAAAGGCTGGCCTTCAGGAAATATAAGGGAACACAGCGGGATGAAGATGAGGAGGCATACCAAACTGCCCTAAGGGAAGCAGGAAGGCAGTAAGGCAGGCAAAGTCCCAAACTGAGGAAACACTAGCATGAGCAGTAAAGAAGGTGACAAGACTTTCTATAGATACATTAGTGAAAGGAGAAAGTCCAGAGGGGTATTGCTAAGCTTAATGGAGAAAAGGGAGCATGTGAGGAGGAGAAGGACCATGTAAAAGCATCTATCCTAAATAGATACTTTTGCTCAGTATTTACTGAAGAGAAGGTAGGGCAGGGCCCACAGCTCAGCACCATGGACACAGGGGGGAGGGAGGTGAGCACTACTCCCTTCACAAAAGAAAGGGTCCTACAAGAGCTTGCTAAGCTCAGGGTGGATAAGGCAATGGAACCTGATGGCATACATCCCAGGGTACTTAGGAGCTAAAGGTGGAACTAGCAGAGCCATTATCAGAACTGTTTAGTGAGTCTCTGAGCACAGGAGAGGTCCCAGAAGACTGGAGAAGGGCTCATGTGATCCCACTCCACAAGAGTGGTAGCAGGGAGGAGGCAGGGAACTACAGACAAGTCAGTCTTACCTCAGTAGTGGGCAAGATTATGGAGGCACTCCTTAAGGAAAGGATAGTGCAACACCTGGAATCCATAGGGGCACAGGATCCAAGACAGCATGGGTTTACAAAAGGAAGGTCCTGTCAAACTAATCTCATAGATTTCTTTGACTGGGTAACCAGAGTGGTGGACCAAGGGGGCAGTTGATGTTGCCTACCTTGACTTCAGCAAAGCTTTTGACACTGTTCCACATAGAAGATTGATAAATAAGCTGGGTAGGCTCGGGTGGGTCAGAAGTTGGTCAACTGGGTGGCAAACTGGTTGACGGGCAGAAAACAGAGAGTGGTGGTAAATGGTATACAGTCAGAAGAGATGCAAGTCACAAGTGGGGTACCTCAGGGATCAGTCCTGGGGCCAGTCCTCTTCAACATCTTCATTAGTGACCTTGCAGATGAACTCGAGGGTAAGGCTTGTCTGTTTGCAGATGACACCAAGATCTGCAACAGAGTAGATGATCCAGATGGGGTGGGCAGAATGAGAAGAGATCTGGATAAACTAGCAAAATGGTTGGAAGAGTGGCAACTGGGATTTAATGCAAAGAAGTGCAAGATCATGCACATAGGGAAGAGAAACCCTGAAGCCACCTATAGGCTGGGAGGGGAGTTGCTAGCAGTCACAAAGGAAGAAAGAGACTTGGGCATCATCATCACTGATGACCTGAAATCATCAAGCAGACCTCTAAAGCAGTAGGTAAGGCTGGGGGTGTTAGGGTGTATTAGTAGGGTATCACAAGTCGTAAGAGGGAGGTAATAATCCCTCTTTACAAGACACTGGTTAGGCCCCATCTGGAGTACTGCGTGCAGTATTGGAGGCCACACCTTCACAAGGACATTAACCAGATTGAGGCAGTCAGAGAAGGGCAACCAAAATGGTGCAGGGACTGCATCAGAAGACATATGAGGACAGATTAACAGAGCTCAATATGTATACCCTTGAGCAAAGGAGGGAGAGGTGATATGATCGAGGCATTCAAACACCTTAAGGGCATTAACAAGGTGAAAGAGTCTAACATGTTTAAATATAAGAAAAATAGCAGGACAAGAGGACACAGCATGAGATTAGAGGGGCTGATTAAGGGGAATGTGAGAAATTCTTTTTCACAGAAAGGGTGGTGGATGCATGGAATGGCCTACCTCAAAGTGGTGGCTATGAATACAGTACAGGGCTTCAAACAGGCATGGGATAGGCATAAGGGAGCAATACAAATGAGTATGAATAGATAGGCCACTGACAGAGCAAAGGCCGATGGCACATTTATAAGGTAGAAAAAGAAATGGGCAGACTGGATGGGCCTTGCGGTCCTTATCTGCCGTCAACTTCTATGTTTCTATGGCATGGCTCCCCACTGTGCAGAATTCTCACCCTCAATCAGAACTTATTGGGTCTCAAGGAACTTGGGCATCAGCTGCCTTATCCCAAGGTAGTATAAAGGAAAGTCAGGCCCAATCATGATTCCTGGGTGGCATCTCCTCAAGCAGTGTGCACTACTGGTTTTCTGGCCTGGAGGGACTCCATGAAAATGGATACCAAAGACAGTCATCTAGAGGTGGTAAATGCTAAAGGTGATTAGACCCGTTGCTAGGATTTTTACAAGGGAGGGTTGTTTTTTTGTAGTCTGTGACTTTTTCTAAAAAGCCAGGGGTCGGAAGCTCTGGGGTTCTAGATGCTCTATGGTGCATTTTCTGGCTTATTTTGAAGATAAATAACTGATATGTTAGCTCTCTTCCACCTCTTGCTCTAAAATGATGAGGCATCTGGCTGCAGGATGAATACATACTTGTATTCTATACATGAGGTTAGCGGTCACTCTCCTACCGCGGCCCCACTTGGCTTCACGAACTCCCCTCCACCACACTGGAACACACTAAAATAGGCCCCTTTAAAAGAGACGTGTTAACCGTTTTGGTAGAAGACAACCAGTGTGGCTGCAACAACTAGTCGCAGACGGCCATGATATACCCCTCATCCCACCCCACACTTCTCCTACATTCCAGCACCTCCTTGACAAAGCCCCTTGGTGGATGCCCCACCTCCTGGTCCACCCCTCACCCTTTTCTGAAATATGACAAAGCCCCTCAGGCCGCCTCTCAACTGCAGGCCCACTACCTGAGGCCTTCTTTTTATGACTTAACAATATATGTTCAACCTCTTACCAAATGCATTACTTGTAACTGGATAATTTAGGAAATGCAAAGACTACTTACCTACATGTACAGCCTGTCAGTATTCTGTCATCAGAAATTAGCTACAGCAATGTCCATCAATCTACCACTGTATTCTTGTCTCTTCCTCTTATGAAATGTAACCTTGGAAATTGTTTGTTTGTTATACCTGAAATGGAACCTTTGTAAAAGAGCCTTTGGCTCAAAGGCATTAATCTGCACATGAAATAAATAAATGAAATGCGGACATTGTAGTATAAGTGATTATATATATATATATATATATATATATATATATATATATATATATACATATTGTCTGCAGTAGTCACCTGTTGGCTTGACATAGGCCAGGCCATGAATGTCAGCGTTTTACTAAACTCACGTACAAAACAGCAATATGTATTCACTCTGCAGTCATTCAAATGATAGGGGTCTGGGTGCTGCTAGGCCCTCACCAGGGTTTTTACAATTGGTATTCTTTTTTGTATGCTTTTACATTTAAAAAAAAGCTGGGAGTCTGGGGCTGCCAGGCCCCCAGAAGATCAGGGGTTTTAGATGCTCTGTGGTACATTTTCTGGCTTATTTTGACTCTAAATAACTCATATCTGAACTCTCCTCCACCTCCCCTTGATCTAAAATTATGATGTGTCTGGCCACAGGATGAATACATACTCGTGTTCTGTACTACATGATGTTAGCAAAATGCTGACATTTTAGTATAAGTGATACATATATTAGCTGCAGCTGTCACCTGCTGGCTTGACATAGGCCAGGCTAATGTCAGCATTTTGCTAACCTCACGTGAGATTAGAAGCATGAATTCACCTGCAGCCAGCCAAATAATACAGGTCTGGGGGCTGCTACACCATAGAGTCCTAGGTTACTAGGTATATGCTCTGTGGTTCATTTTGTGACTAATTTTAAAAGCCCAAGAATGGTCTCAAATCAAAATCCAGTTTCTGCAGTCCTGGCACACACAGAGGTTTACGCCCCAACAGTGTCTCGCACAAAAATGAGATTATGGAAAACTCAGTTTACAGATGCCACAAATTAATTTGTTCTTTGGTTAATATACTGTATATGTAACCCAATTATAGCACCAAAAAGTTGGTGTTATCCCAGTTAAGATCTCTGCAGCATCCCTTTTCCAGTGGAGTCCTAATTCACTCCCTATTAATATGTATCTGAGTGGAGTCTGGAGCACTGGGAGTTTGCAGTGACTTGCCCAGTGTTACACAGTATTTGGCTCTGGATGTAAACCTGTTGTCCCTGGTTCACAAGCAGGCAGCACTTTCTAAAAACAGTAACACAACACTGCCTTGTGTAAATCAATAGTGACACACTGCTATCTAGGTTGCAAAGGGATGGACAAAGGGAGAAACTGCAGGAGGATGTATAGTTTAATTATTGCATGTTATTTTGCCCTCTAGTAAGTCACAGAAAGCAAAGAACCCATACAATGTTGCAGAATATAGGGATGCAGAAGTAATTCCATATAGCTAGTTTTGACACAAGTTTCAGAAAGTAAAACTGTGTGTTGCAAAAAAAATTATTTGTGCACAACAATAGTGGCCAGAAAACATACAGCACCCATTCTGCTGCAGAAGTCGGGATAACTGAGCAAAATACAGGCAGCCACAGGAATACTTTACTGGAGGCTAGAGTTCATCAATGTCTTTAATTTCATGTATTTCAGCACTAGCTGCTAGCCCTGACTTCTCCTCTCCCCGACTCTCGACGATAAACTGCGAGTTCACAGACTTTGAAGAAATATCAGGGCACAACTGATCTGGCTAACAACAGCAACTTTTACCTGACTGATTCAAATTCTCTGGGATAAGCCCAAGCCGTGGCCAACATGTTTTTCTGAATTTTCTTGTTTTGATAAATAAACGTCCCTCACCTCCCATTTTCCACACTCCATCTTGTAGTCAGTAGCGGCAAATTCTGGGCAGTGCAGAGCTGCAATGGGTACCACTTATGTCCATCATCGCACACGACTGGACAGCGGCGATACTGAAGGGCGAAAGCAGTGTGAAAGTTTCACAGGGGAGCCACTAGGCCCTACTGGGAAGTGTAAGGAGCTCATTGGCAGATCGCAGACGGGGGCGCCTGTCACTGGCTCATGGAACAGCTCATGACCAGAGCCGACTGGCAGTGGCAAGGGGGGGCTCAGACTCAGGAAGATGCTTAGGCATGACAACAGCCTACTTCTTTCTACCCCCCCACCAGAATTGCCTTATGTCTGTCCCATGCATTCTTGAATTCTCCACTGTTTTTAACCCATGACCTCCTCAGGAAGGCAGTTCCGTGCATCCATCACCCTCTCCATGAAAAAATGCTTCCTCCACATTGCCCGTGCCATCACCCTCTATCTTCAAATTGTGCCCCCTTGTTCTTGCACATCTCTTTTTCTGAAAGATGCTACCGTCTTGGACTTTGTTGATTCCCTTGAGGTACTTGAAAGTTTCTGTCATGTCCCCCCTCTCCCTCCTTTCCTCGAGGGTATACATATTAAGCTCCTTTAATCTCTTTTCTTATGGCTTCTGGTGCAAACCCTGCACCATGTTAGTTGCCCTCATCTGGACTGCCTCCATCCTGTCTTTGTCCTTGCGGAGATGGGGTCTCCAGAACTGCACACAGTACTCCATATGGGGTCTCACCAACTGTATGTACAGAGGGATAACAACTTCCTGTTTTCTACTGGTGATGCTTCTCCCTATACATCCCAGTATCCCCCAAGCCCTCCTTACTGCCTTCTCATATTGCTTGTCTACCTTTAAGTCATCTGATATGACTACCCCAGGTCCCTTTCCATTTTGTTGTTAGTACCCCCCACCCCCATTGTGTACTCTTCCCCTGGGTTTTTGTTTCCCAGATGCATTATTTTGCACTTCTTTGCATTGAATCTAACCTGCCATACTTTTGACCATTCCTCCAACCTTGCCAATTCCCTTCTCATCCTTTTCCACCCCCCCTTGTGTATCAACCCTATTGCAGATCTTTGTGTCATCTGTAAAGCGGCATACTTTTCCTTCCAGTCCCTCCATGATGTCACTTATAAAGACATTAAAGAGGACCGGTCACAGTACTGAACCCTGTGGTACCCACTAGTAACCCCCTTTCTTCGGAGTGGATTCCATTTACTATTACCCTTTGTGTCCTGTTGTCCAGCCAATTTTGTACCCAGGGACCCACTCCCAGGCTGGCTAACTTGTTAATTAATCTTTTCTGTGGGACTGTGTCAAATGCCTTGCTAAAGTCTAGGTAGGCCATGTCCACAGCCTCTCCCTGGTCTACTACTTTGGTCATCCAGTCAAAGAAATCAATTAGATTTGTCTGACATGACTTTCCCGCTGAGAATCCATGCTGCCTTGGGTCCTGTGCCCCACTGGCCTCTAGGTACTCAACAATTCTTTTTTCAGAAGTGATTCCACCATTTTCCCTACCACTGAGGTCAAACTAACAGGTCTGTAGTTTCCTGCCTCTGCTTTGCTCCCACTTTTGTGAAGAGGAATCACATCCGCCCTCCTCCAGTCCTCAGGTACCACTCCATTCCACCACGATTTGTTAAAAAGGGTAGGCCCCATTGCTTTGTCCACCTTCAGTTTTAGGAGTTCTTTCAGGACCCTTTCTTCTATGAATGGACTGGTATCGACCTCACGATCGAGAGTGCTTCTACTGATTGGTTTAGGTACCTCTCCCTCCTCTTATTTCGTGAATACTGAGCAGAAGTATTCATTCAGTACCTGCTTTTCACTGTCACCCTCTGCCCACACCCTCCACTTTATTAGCCTCACTATCCCTCCTTGGTGTTTCTTAAGCTCCTTAATGTACCTATAAAGGTTTTAGCCCCTTCTTAACTGGGTTGGCTATCTTTTCCTCAGTTTGGGCCTTTGCTATTCTGACTGCCTTCCCCGGTTCCTTCTGTTTTAACTGGCACAATTCTCTGTCCTGCTCTTTCTGTGTTTCCTTATACTTCCTGAATGCTATATTTTTCTCCCTTACCTTCCCCGCCACCTGTTTTGAGAATCATAGTGTTTTTTTCCTTCATTTTGATTTGTTTATTTGCTTGACACAAAGGCTTGTTGCCTCTGTGATGGCATTTTTGATTTTCCCCCACTGTTCCTCTATCGCTCCTTGCCTATTTGCTAGCGCTTTTCTAAGGCACTCTTTTATTTTGCCAAAGTCAGCCCTCCTAAAGCCCAGTATCCTCGCTTTTTTATGTCTTGACTCTATGGCTGTGTTTATCATGAACCACACTGTTTGGTGCTACCCACTTCTAAAATTGAGATCCTCTCTCCTTTCCCGTTTGAGAGCACCAGGTCTAAGATTACTCCCTCCTGAGTGGGTTCCAACACTAGCTGTCTGAGGCGTGCCTCCTGTAGGGCATTGAGAATGAACCTGCTCTTGGATGTGGCTGCTGTAGAGGTGCACCTGTTAACTGGCATATGCATGTCCCCCATCCACAATATCTCCCATTTTCTGCCATCCTAAGGATGCCTTCTATTATTTCCTTGTCCATTTCCTCTCCCTGAGACAGGAGTCTGTATACAACCCCTGTGCGAACTGTGGTGCCATTTCCTGTCTTGATGACTTTGTATCTAAATGAACTGCTACAATAACCACCCCCACACACACCCAGTAAATGTCACATAAATTGCCACTTTGCATGTTGAGTAATGATTTACAATTCTGTTTGCCAGATCTTGCCTCTGTGGAAGCTTGGAGGAATGGTGGCAGCTGTACCATAAGTGTTTACAAGTAAGCCCCCAAGCAAGTCATGCCATCATTACAATACTAGACACTGGAGTCACCTAGGACCATGCACACCCCATCAGGGCATATGCAGAATCAGCTGGCTGGCCAAAGTGGGTTGCACAAATAGAAAAATACAGACTTTGTTAGTGATTGCCAGTAAAGTGTTTAGTCATGTAACGAGAATTGGTTATAAAACATCACCTGTGTTTGTGTAAAATGACAAAGCGGTAAACAGATTTTTAAACTGTACTAGTACAGCTGAAACTTGCTGCATGCATTTCCCAAAGTTATATAAATGGGCTCTATAAGGACCAGCAGAAGCAGCTTTCCCCATTCAGAAAGGAAGAGTCAGTGATTTTCTGTTTTCAAAATGACCAGTTCCGTTTGGCAAAATCTTAAAATCCTTTTTTTGGTTCATTTTCCAAAACTGAGGGCAAATCAGCACGTTTTGTACAAAAAATGTGGTTCAGAGTAGAGGGGTTTGTCCAGAAAGGCTGGTGCAAAGTGGGATTTTTTTAATGAAAAACTGAAGTTGCGGTGGACCAACGGCTACACTGCAGCAACAGGGAGCCAATCAGAAGCACCACAGCAAAGGTGACAATTTAAAATTTGAAATCCTGGGCTCCTTTATAGTCAGAGCTCCTGGTCCTGATTATCAGTTGCGGTGGACAACTGAGGAGGAACAGGGGTTGAGGGAGTGCACAGGGAACCAGCACCCTCCCCCTGCACTGACCTTTTTAAATTTTAACTTTTAACTTTTAAACTTTAATACCAAACTTGATCTCAAGCCTCAGCACCTGAACTTGTACCAGGACTTGATTTAACCCCGGCACCACCGAGGCCAAGGATCGGAACCGGATTAGTTGCTGAACTGAGGGACTGCAAGGCAAAAGAAAAGAAATAAAAGTTTATTTTGCTCTCTGATCACTTTGCTCACTACTGCAGAAGGAGGAGGTTTTTCCTCTTCAAAGCCCAATGGCTACACTCTAGCAACTGGGAGCCAATCAAAGCACCACAGTAAAGGCGACAATTTTAAATTTCAAATCCAGAACTCCCACATAGTCAGGGCTCCTGGCCCTGATTATCAGTTGTGATGGACCATTGAGGAGGAACAGGGGTTGAGGGAGTGAACAGGGAACCGGCATCCTCCTCCTTCATCGACCTTTTTAACTTTTAAAATTTAATACCGAACTTGATCTCAACCTCGGCACCTGAACTTGTACCTGGACTTGATTTAACCCCGGCACCACTGAGGCTGAGGATCGGAACTGGATTAATTGCTGAACCAAGGGAATGCAAGGCAAAAGAAAATAAATAAAAGTTTATTTTGCTCTCTGATCGCCTTGATCACTGCTGCAGAAGGAGGAGGGGGAGTCTTTCCTCTTCAAAGCCTAACGGCTACATTGCAGCAATAGGGAGCCAATCAGAAGCACCACAGCACAGGTGCCCATTTTAAATTTGAAATCCTGGGCTCCTTTATAGTCAGTGTTCCTGGCCCTGATTATCAGTTGCAGTGGACCATCAAGGAGGAACGGGGGTTGAGGGAGTGCACAGAGAACCAGCACCTTCCCCCTGCATCAACCTTTTTAACTTTTAAAATATAATACCGAACTTGATCTCAGCCTTGGCACCTGAACTTGCACCTGGACTTGATTTAACTCGGCACCACTGAGGCTGATGATGGAACTGGATAAATTGCTGAACCGAGGGACTGCAAGGCAAAGTTCAAGTTCAAATTTATTCACAGGAAAGCTCCATTGAGCATGTTCATTTACAAGAAGGTCCTGTCAGTGATAGCATTGAAAAGAGCAGATACAATACAATGATACGGAAATAGCACAAGATTTCAACAAAATATGAACATAATAAAAGGGGTTACAATTGGTTACAGTAGTTTACAAAGGTAGGGTTGTGACACACACATAGCAGTTTTAGTGACCAAACGTGTTCTAACAAGTACAAGGTACTGTAAGTAGGTAAGGAAAGTAGATGAAGAAGCATAAGTGCAAGTTTGGGGAGTAGGGTGCCATAGCTAGAGATATGCTTGCCAGCGTGACACTGGCACGTTTCCTTAAGGGCTTTGTTAGGGATTTGAAAATGTTGATGGTGACTAGTTCAATGAACTTAAGGGTGAATTGCAACTTATTCCAGGCAGCTGGAATTGAGCAGCTAATTGCTGCTCTGCCGTACTGGGTGCGGAATTTAGGCACATCTAACAAGATGTAGGCATTTTTTCTAAGAGAATAACAGCTATGGGAGCAATGATATAGGGGCGTAATGTGCGGGTGGGGGGATCATTCAACAGTGATTTAAATGCCCACGTGCAGCAATGGGACATCCTTCTAACTGAAAGAGATGTCCAGCCCACTGCAGAATACAAGACACAATGGTGGGTTCTATAAGAGGCATTAATTATGAAGCAGATCGCATGATGGTAGAGAGCGTCTAGCTTATACAAATTACAGGTTCATTTGTTAAAAATGATATCTGCATAATCAAGAAGGGAGAGGAAAGTGGTTTGAAGAAGTCTTATCCTAATGTCAGTGGGAAATGATTTATTCCTGAAAAAGAAGCCAGTCGTGCTTGTAGTTTTTGCAAGGGTTTCAATGTGTACTGCGAATGATAATCTGTTATGTAGCCAGATACCTAGATATTTAAATTTATCAACAGATTCTAGTGAGTCCCCTAAAAGAGTTGAGAGGTGCAGGAGTAACATGTTTAGATGGTAGGGTTGACTGATGTGGGGGTAGGAAGAACACTGCCTTCAATATTTTTAGCATTTAATAATAATTTAGAATTTATTAAGATACGTTGTAATTGATCAAACTCAGATTGCAGTTCTATACTGATGTCTGCCAGAGCAGGTTTTGTCGTATATAAGACAATGTAATCAGCAAAGAAATGCAGTTTAGAACTGAATATATTATTGCTGAGGGAGTTAATGTAAATTGTGAATAACAGGGGTCTTAAGATGGATCCCTGTGGAATGCCTCCTGAGAGCGGTAGAGGGAGGATAGCAGCCCATTGGCTTTGATGCACTGAAGTCTTCCCAATAAGTAGCTAGAGAACCAGTTTACTGAGACAGTATTTAGACGATGTTGTTTGAGTTTAATAAGAAGAAGATCATGGTCCACTGTGTCGAACGCTTTACTTGAGTCGAGGAAGACAGCTACTGTGGAATGTTTTTGAAATAAAAGTTTATTTTGCTCTCTGATTGCCATGATCACTGCTGCAGAAGGGGGTTCTCCAGCTCACCACTCCTGGCCACTCTTTAAATTGACTTGGTGCCCATAAGGCTCTGTCCCCTGCTGCCAATCTACTAGGCAAGTAGGTGGAGCTCAACAGGTGATGGCCCTAACTAAGTGATCTTAAAGTGATACCCTGGTAATTGTATGTTTGGAAACCAAAGGGCAGAAAGTCAACTATCTTACTGGTCTGAAGCTAACTGTAGCTGTAGGTTGCTACTTATTATCACTGAACACAGGACTGTGAAAGGAATACTGTTTCATTTATTACAAGGGGTGTTAATAATAATAATAATAATAAACTTTATTTCTAAGGCACCTTTCAAAAAACAAGGCGCCATACAGAATTTAAAACACATCAAACATTTTGAATTCAAAAATAAAACAATTAGTACAGATAAGCAGATAAAAATCAAACTCCAAATGCTTGAGTCCATAAATACGTCTTCAGGGCCTTTTAACTCTCTACAGTCGTGCACTCCTGTAACTGACGGGGTAATTTAGAGGGTGGGGCTGCATGCATCAATGTATGAGCCTCCTAGAAGATTTCAAATACTACTTAGTAGAGTGCTGTTTGTTATCAATGGATATGGGTTTGTAAAAGGATTATTGATCTCTATTGCTTGGGGTGCCACTGATCTCTGTTGATGAGGTGCTACTTAATCTGTCTTCATACTAGACAGGTAAAATCCCATTTTAAATCAAGATGACATGGGGATTATTATTTGCTGTTATGTATGTTTTGGTAGTGATAGGCTCAGATTATATCTGGCTTCAAGCGTACCAGGAAACTGAGCAGCCTACTGAGCCTCTTCATCACTAATACCTTATTGCATGTCCCCCAGATGAATTCAGTAATTCTATAATTTACATGCAGTGCCTTAGACAAAGAGGGAATCTCTTCAACATCATGATCTACATTAGAGTCCATAAATGATGGACTCCCCTCCCAATACCAGGGTCATTAGTCAAATTCTTAATGTGTCTAAAGTTATAACTTGCAGGACAGATAGAGGTAAACCCTGCCCCCAACCCCCGTATTAATGTTAGGATTACTACATCCAACAAGTCAAACTGGGCTACTACTAAAGGGTTAAAAATAAACCATATGAATATTAATAGCATAAGGCCCAAGATACATGAACTGGAAGCCTGGGTGAGTTTGTACTCTATGGATGTAATTGTTATCTCTGAAACCTGGCTCAAGCCACATATACTAGGACATGAGGTTGAGATTAACGTGTATGAGACTTTAAGCAGGACAGACTTGGAAAAAGGGAGGCGGTGTTGTGATCTATGTAAGATCCTCCTTAAATGCATAAATGGTAACAATACCTGCCCTAAGAAACTCTGACTGTGAGGCTGCATTCATAAAACTGTTGCTAAGTGGGACCAAGCCTCTGCTGATAAGGTCTACGTAAAACCCTCCCAAGGCAGCAACTGAAGCCTAAAATCCCTAATAGCTATACTACCAAATCTCACCTGGGGAAAAGATAATATTAGAGATTTCAACACACTGTACATTGGGGACCTGACACTAAGGTGACCTAAAACCCATCCTACAAGAGGTGGATCTAATCCAGATAATCCAAGAACCCACCAGGCTAAATATGAAAACAGGCAACCATACCACACTGGACTGGATCCTGGCTTTGAATCCAGACAGACTTAAAATGGCGGGAACCTTCGCAGACTCATTAAGTGACCACTCTCCCACGTTTGGTATATGGAAAAACTTCCAACCCCGCCCCCCTCCCTCCAAGAATTCTCTGGGTCTGAAACTACTGTCACTTTGACCCAGGATCCTTTCTCTAAACACTAGCCAAGGTAAATTGGATATAAATCAAACTAGCTCCAAACCTGGACATAGCCCTGGACTATGTTATTAATAATTTTTGTCAGCAATAAACAAACATGCCCCACTGAAACAACTCAGGGTTAAACGACAGGAAGCAAGGTGGCTATCCCAAGACCTAAAAAAGCTCATGAGGGAAAGAGACAGGGCGTGGGGTACCTTCAAATCCACAGGTCAAACCAAGGATTGGCAGAAATTCAGTGAGCTGAGAAATAAATGTAAGAAGGAACTTAAAAACAGCAAAAAAAAAAAAAAAGAAACACAGTACCTCAGAGATTTACAGAAAAAAAAAACTCTCTAACCCCAAAATGTTTTGGTCACAAATCAAAGAACTTATTAAGGGTCGACACACACAGGGCAAATCTGATATAATAGCCAATGGTGTTCACCACAAGAACCCTGAGGATGCTTCCAAGGCAATAAATTCATTTTTCACTGATCTGGATAAGTTTAAGACCCACCACCCAGGGATGCTTCTACGCACACAAGATAATACTAATGATACTCCCCCTCTCCGAACTTCCATTTCAAATTAATCTCAAGAAAAGAGGTCCTAAAATTAGTTAGGAATATCAAAACCCATGGATCTGCTGGGTATGATAAATTTGAACCCAGATTACTTAACACTGCTGCCCCAGTTATTGCCTCCCTTTTTATTATACATTTTATTATTTTAATATACACTTATACAAATATAAATAAAATTAAATATACAGGTTATATTCATTCCCACTGGTGCAAATCGCTGGGAGAAGCAATAAATAAGTCTAATATCACAGTTATACATTCAATCTAAGAATATCTGGTAGATTGTCTTCAATTGATTTCCAACCAACACCTAGTATGTCATTTTCATCTCCAAGGATGTCCCACCACAATTTTTCATGTACTAATGTTTCTTTAACATGGTTCCACCATCTCTGTTCTTCAAAAACAGGGATTTGCTCAGCATTCCATCTGTCTAGTACTAATCTTTTTGTCGCCATGGTAGTTAGAGCTAGAATCTTTGTTTGTATCCTATCCATTCCCAGTGCATAACTAAAGATAAATACTACTGGATCCAACTGTAATTTAATTTGTAGAATTTGTTCGACTAGAGTTTTAGTCCTCTGCCACCATGGGGTAATTTTAGGGCAGCTCCACAGGCAA
Organism: Neoceratodus forsteri; assembly: GCA_016271365.2. Classification (NCBI taxonomy): domain Eukaryota; kingdom Metazoa; phylum Chordata; order Ceratodontiformes; family Ceratodontidae; genus Neoceratodus; species Neoceratodus forsteri. The sequence goes on along the minus strand of CM057454.1, from coordinate 675,187,406 downwards.
TGGTTCAAGTCTGCTATATTGTCACACTTATGCCAACATTTGGCCATGAGTCTGTTTGTTATTTTGCTACATTTAGGAAGTTAAATATGCTTTTCATTAATTTTCACTTGAATGGATTTATTATGTGAAAAATAACCTCTATTATCTTGAATTCTTATATTTAGCCATTGTTGGTCAGTTATTTGGGGAATTAAGTTCGATATTCCACTTATGTAAATTATAGTTCTGTATGTAAATTTTATTAGCAATGAGAATATAAAACTGATTCAACATTTTTTTTCACCCTTGTGGATTATTTTAGAATGTTCATCCAACATCCTATCATAATCCACATCAGATCTAACTTGAAATATCTTAGTTATAGATTGGAATTTGGATTTAACACTTAAATATTCAAAAAAGCAAATTTTCCGTCCTTTATATCCTAAATATAGCATATCCTCATATTGTGGAAATTTACCTTGAATAATTAAATCTTTCCACCTATAGCCGTAAAATGTTATATCGATTTCAGATTGTCGGTCGTTGTCTTTAGCCCGCTTATCAAATACATTGCCTATGGAGAGATATAGCCAGGGAATCTTCTCCCACATCATAAATGTATTTGCTTTTTGTAAAAACGTATAACAGCAATTAAATAGAGGAATGGTGAGCAACTTCTTCGATACAGGCAAAATCAATGTTTCCATGTTAACACTTGATGGTATATATTGTTGAATTATATTATTTATAATTTGATACTCCTGTTTAGGAAAAAAAGACCCATTTCCACAATAATGTGGCATAATTAGACCCCCTTCGCTGGCAGATGAGCTGAAGGAGAGTCTGGTGGCAGATGTTGGGAGACACTGCAGATTGGGAAGGGAAGGTGGTAGTGGGGGACTTAAACATGCCAGGAACAGACTGGGAGACTATGACATCCTCAGTAGCCAGGGAACAGAGGTTGTTAGATGTCTTTCAGGATGCATTCCTAATTCAACAGGTGGGGAACTGACCAGGAGGAGGCGGATACTGGATGTGGTCTAGCAGACAGTGACCAGATTGGGGGTCTGGAGGTAAAGGACCCATTGGTGAGGCGACCATACCACTGATCTGGTTCTGCCTTCACCTAGGAGGGGTAGAAGGCTGTAGCAAAGATGGAGGTAACTGACTTCAGGGGTGGATTTCAAGGAAATGGGAAGGATCCTTAAGGAGTACTTGGATGGGATTGGGCCAGACATGGACTGGATAGTAGGTGGGAAATCATCAGGAGGGGTGCAGAATGCTACCAGCATCTGTGCAAGAGTAAGACGAAATGCGGTAGGGCCCGAAACCCTGCTGGTGGACCTGGGAGGTTCAGGAGGTGGTGAGGGAAAGAAGGCAGCCTATAGGCAATTCAGGTGCTCAAGGAGTGAAAGGGACCAAGGGGCACTGAGCTGATGGTCTGAAGGGCCACTAGGGTGGTATGGTGACTAAGGCAAGGAAGGAGCAGAACCTGCCTGGGAAATGGAGAGGGAACAAGGTGTTCTTTAGATACATTGGGGAAAATGAAGGTGAAGGGACAGATTAGCAGGATTAAAACAGGAGGAATGGGCACAAGACCGGGGAGCAGGCTGAGATACTAAATGAGTACTTCACCTCAGTTTTCACCAAGGGAAATGAGGGGCTGCATCATACATGGGAGGAGATGGTGAAACTGAGGGGAGGGACCCTTACCGATGGCGGGCCTGGGGGAGGGGCATCACTGACAGGTGGGGAAGGCAGGGGGACGAGGTAGCGGAGGTGGAAATCACGGCAGGACAGAGAGAGTGAGGGAAGCCCTCAGGTCCCTTAAGATGGAGAAAGCACCAGGGCCAGATAAATTACATCCCAGAGTGCTGAAGGAACTGGCGGATGTCCTGGCAAAACCCTCTGGAGCTCTTCAGCATCTCTCTGAGGACAGGGTGGGTGCCCCAGGACTGGAAGGTGGCACATATAGTGCCTATCCACAAGGGGGGATCAAGGGAGGTGGCAGGGAACTACAGACCCATCAGCCTGACATCAGTGGTGGGCAAAGTGATGGAGGGCATTGTCAAGGAGAGACTGGGGGGGGACCTGGAAAAGTTCGGGTGCCTAGACGGTAGACAGCATGGATTCATCCTGGGGAAATCATGTCAGACAAACCTTGTGGAGTTCTATGACTGGGTGATGAGTGCCTTGGACCTGGTTAGCCCAGCAGACTTCCGCTTTCTTGACTTCAGCAAGGCATTTGACTCTGTTCCTCAAGGGGGCCTGTTGGATAATCTGGGAGAAATGGGGGTGGGGAACCAGATGATCAGATGAATAGGAAATTGGCTCCAGAACTGGACCCAGAGGGTTGTGGTTGGCGGGATAGTCTCATCCCCAGGGAGGGTCATTAGTGGAGTCCCTCAGGGATCGGTCCTTGGTCCCATCCTGTTTGAACGCCTACGTCTCTGACATAAGTAAGTGTATCAGGAGTGAGATGAGTCTCTTTTGGAGATGACTCAAAACTGGGTGCGGTGGTGGATGGGGAGGGGAGGAGGTTGCCTACAGGGGACCTGGAGGCTCTGGAAAGGTGGTCTAGAAAGTGGAAGCTGAGGTTCAATGCAGGGAAATGCAAGGCACTGCACCTGGGAGCCAGAAACCCGGGCCAAGTGTACACCGGGGTGCTACAAGTCTCAATGGCTGAGAAGGACCTGGGGGTGGTGGTGGATGTCAAGATGAACAACTCGGAGACTTGTAGGAGGGCAGCGGCAAAGGCCAACGGGATGCTTGGATGCATCGCTAGGGGGCTCACCTCCAGAAGGAGGGAAGTGATACTCCCACTGCATAACTGCTTGGTGAGGCCGCACCTCGAGTACTGTGTGAAGTTTTGGAGGCCACATTTAAAGAGGGACACTGAACTCCTGGAGAGGGTCCAGAGGAGGGCAACCAAAATGATTTGAAGCTTGGGGGATAGGCCCTATGGGGAGAGGCTCGAAGAGCTAAATATGTACACACTGGAAAAGAGAAGGGACTTGGGGGACATGATAGAGGTCTTCAGGTACATGAAGTGGGTAAATAGGGGAGGAGCAGTCAGGGTGCTCCGAAGGAAGGGGGGGCAACTAGAGGGCATGGGTGGAAGCTGAAGGAGGGGAGATTCAGGGGGGAAAGGAGGAGGTGCTACTTCACTGAGAGGGTGGTGGAGCCAAGGAATGCACTGCCCAGAGGGCTGGTGGAGGCAGAAATGGTGGAGGGGTTCAATAGGGGGTGGGACAGGTGCAGGGGAAGGGGAAGGAGAAGGGTTCTGGAAGCAAAAACCAGTACAGCGAGAATATCCGAGACTAGGAAGGGAGAAGTCAGAGAGGGAGAGGGAGAGGGGGGCAGCAAGGTCAGCTCCCAGGGTGGGGGCTGACCAAATGAGCAGACACAAAAGACCGTTAGGCCTATTCTGCTGGCATTTTAGTATGTTAGTATAATGGCTTGTTGCATATATTTCTGGGTCTGGACATCCTAAACCCCCTTTGTTCCGGGGGGGGGGGAGGTAATAATTTTCTCCCAAGCAATTTATGGTTTTCCACCTCTCCATAAAAAAATTTTTATAATCCTCTTAAATTTGGTAAACCAGCCTTCTTGAGGGAGACCGAATACATTATGAAGGACATACATAAAATGGGGGATTACCATCATCTTTATTAAATCAATACGTCCCCATAATGAAAGGGCCAAATTTTGCCAGTTCTCTAAACGATCTTTCACTTTATTTAAAGTTCTATTAAAATTTATTGATGTGTTCTTACTTTGATCATTAGTCACTATGATACCCAAATATTTAATTTGAGTATCAACCACAAATGCCTTTAATAATGTAGGAGCCAATACTTCCTCTTTTTTTGTTCTTCTCATGATAATAGATTTGGATTTGTTCAATTTATATCCAGAGAATTGAGCACATTTGTCCACTAATTCCAAAAAGAATCTTACAGAAGAATAATTTTTAGAATTAATAAGATGTCGTCAGTGAAGACATTAATCTTTTTAACTGTTCCTCCTACTCGGACACCCTCAATCCTGTTCTCCTCTATGATTTATCAAGGGTTGTAAACATATTATAAAAAGAATTGGTGACAAGAGGCAACCCTGCCTTACACCATTTAGCATAGAAAATTGCTCAGAAAGAAAATAGTTTATTTGGAATTTAACTGTAGTGTGCTTAAGTAATGCTTGTATTATAGTTAAAAATATGCTCAGGGATGCCCCATTGTTTCAGAATCTCAAACATATACGTTCTGTTTAGGACAAACGCTTTACTCGCATCTAGTGTGATCACATAGTATGGAGATTGTTCTTTTTCCTCAATTTTTTGTATATAAGACTTCAAGAACTGGACCTGTTTATTAGCATCAGCTATATTACATCCTGTTATAAATCCGTACTGATAATTTTTAATTGTATAAGACAGGCCTACTTTTAATCTATTAGCAACACATTTAGCTATTTTTTTACAATTGGTATTTAAGAGGGCAATCGTCTGATAGTTCTCTGGATTTTTCTTTGGTTTACCAGGTTTATGTATCTAAATAACTTTAGCTTCCTGCATAGATTTCAGCAGATCCAGTTCTTGATGTGTCACTAATTGTACAATTTCACAGATTTTAGGTGCTAATTCAAATTTAAATGCTCTAAAGAATTCGTTAGTGAATCCGTCCAAACCGGGAGATTTCTTATTAGGTAGCTGGTCAATTGTTTCTTCTATTTCATTGATCATTAACTGCGTATGCTCCCATTTGTAGTTATTTTTATTTAAGCACCCTAAGAAATTCCTTATTTCTTTTACAATAATTTGTAAGTTTTGTTGAAATATATCTTTATAACAACCACAAAAAACTTGTGCAATCTCTTGATCATTAGTAACTATTTTGGCATCCTTTGCTTCCATAGCGGTTATTATATTCTTTTCCCTCTGCTTTTTTATTTGATTTGCTAGATATTTACCGGATTTATCACCTTCCAAGTATTTTATTGTTTTTACCTTTTTTAAGATTTGTGCTGTTTCTTTATTCTTTATTTATCTCTTGTCTTTTTAATCTTAGCTCTCCCTATTTGGGATAATATTTATTATAATTATCAATCATTAAATACTCCATAGCTTTAATTTTCGAGTCAAGATCTAAAAGTTTATCTTTTTGCAGATCATGCTTTGATAAGAGATAATATGGCCTCTTGAAAAAGCTTTAAAAGCATCCCATAAATAAATTCCATCCTTATTATTCATTTCATTTGTGTCATAATAATTTATTTCCATCTAATTACTTTTATAAATTGTGGATCTTTCAGAAGTTCATTGCTAAACGTCCAATTACTTGTAAATCTATTTTTATTAAATAATCCCATAACTATAGATACCATTGTATAGTCTGAAATTAAAATGTTATCAATAACAATTTTAGTTATATTAGTTGTCAATGATTTACTGATAAAGATATAATCAGTTTGAGTAAATTGTGAATGTTTTTTGTTATGACGAGTATATTGTCTATTTTGGGGATCTGAGGTTCGCCAAATATCTATTAGATCATGACTGTCTAAAAAAGACCCAAGAATTTTTGATAAAACTTTATTCACTCTAGTAACCGTCCCTGATTTATCGATCATTGGCCATAATAATGCATTCATATCACCCCCTATTATTAATTTAGCCGGACCTAGTTTAACTATTGCTTCTGTAACTTCAGCTAAGAAAGCTGAGTAACATACAAATGGGGCATATAAAGAACCAATAATTACAATCTCCTCATCTAATTTGATCTTGATCATTAATATGCGACCTTTATCTTTATTGAGGTCTATAAACTGAAATTTAACTAAGTTTTTTATTATTATAGCAACGCCATTAGATTTATTGGATCCTTCCAAGCAGTAAATATGGGGTAACCATTTCCTTTTTAGTTTATTAATTTCTGCTTCTATCAGGTGAGTCTCTTGCATAAGGATTATATCAAACTCTGTTCTTTTGATGTGGGTTAATATTCTTTCTCTTTTAATGGGAGTGTTTATTCCACTGACATTCCGGGTGGCTAATCTAATGTTCCTAACTGACATATATTGAGAATCTTCTAATTAATAAACTGTGATACAGCCTGTTTAAAATAATCCTCCAGCTAAAACATACACTAAATAATCATTTGTGCACAATTACCCCTTCATTCCCCCTCTTACTACCCACACCATCCCTTGAATAACACAAGCAATCAAGAATCCTAAGTCCCCTATTGAGGGGCGCTCCATTATAGCCCATTTTGCACATTTACCCTGCTTGGCTCCCTACTGCAAAGTATCAGTTCTCTTTTCTATATGCTGTAGTCCAGAAAAAAAAACCAAAAAAAAAAACTTAAGCATATAGGAAGGTATTCGTTAACTACAATGTCTCACATCACAATAAATTAACACCTTACTTCGTCCATTAGCTTGAACTCTAATCCTTCACTGTGAGACAACTGCATATTATCCTAGATCCATATTCATCATTTTAATAAATTAACACATTACTCTAACCATTAGCCTGAACTCTTATCCTTCGTTGTGAGACAATTACACATTATCCTAGATCCATATTCATAATTTTCTTAATTTCTTTTGTTGCCTCTTCCGGGGATTCAAAGGTGTACCTTATACCTTCATAGACAATCCTAAGTTTGGCTGATTATAGCATAGAAGTCTTAACTGATTTGTTCCATGACATTTTCCTAATATGATCGTATATCTTTTGTTCACTAATTAATTCAGCTGGTAAATCATTAAATATAATGATACTGGCACCTTTGTAGATTAGTCTTTTTATCTTGTTGACAGCAGACATCAACAGTTATTTGTCTCTGGAGTAAAGAAACTTGGTCAGTCTTCGTCTTAGAGGGCCTTGAGAACCATTATCAGGATGAAAGGTTCTATGCACTCGATCAAATTCAGTTGTAATTTGTTCGACAGGAATGTTTAAATATTCTGCCATTGCCTCTTTAACCAGTGTTTTAATTGGTTTGTCCTTCTCCCATGCTTCAGGGACCCCCAAAATCCTAATATTCTTTCTTCGAGATCTGGCTTCAAGATCCATTCATTTATTTTTAATTTCTTTATTAGTTTCTTCTAGGTTCCTCATCTGCCTGTTAATTGGGAGATTTGAATCTTCTAGGTCTGAAATTCTTTTTTGGGCCTCTCTTAATTCATCTCTTAGACGTGCATTGTCTTTTATTAAAGACGCAACAGTTGTCTGGAATGTGTTAATTTGCTCAGTCATTAATTTGTTAGCTGAAACCATATTCTCCGCTAGTTTAGAGATTTGAGCTATGATATTTTGAGCCCATAATTGGGGCGGTTCTTCCCAAATATTTTCTTTATTCTGGTCTGTTGCTGAGACCTCAGAGTCTGAATAACTATTTCTATCCCCTCTGGTTCTCCATTGTGAAGAAGTAATAGAGCCCCCTTCACGTTGTGTATCTTCTATATTGGTATTTATAGGCTCCGTTTGAGAACAGCACTGTATATTAATGCTTTTAACCTTTCATACTTCCCCATCAGTACTTAATCTTTTTTGTTAGTGTAACCCCCCTGCAAATGGGGGTTCCCAAAAGACTTCCAGGAGCTTGCTTGAATGCTCCAAGCCTGAATGGTGTTTGGCATTTAAGCCATTTATCAGTGAGTGTTTTAGAGCCTCTGGTACTGTCTCTTTAAGAGCTGTCTGCTTGCAGACATAATTAGTTTGTATGGGGGACTGTGTGCTTCTCTGAGTACCACTCGAGCTGCTGCCAATTCACTTAATTTTGCAGTCACTAGAGTGCAAAGGGAACCTATCTGAAAGATGTAACTGTTTACCAGAAATTATTTAGAGTAATAATGAAATTACAGTTTGTCTAACCTGCTTTCTTTGCAGTCAGAACTGTGTCTGCTAGTTCCCATTCTAGTTTTGAACTGCTGAACTGGACCAATCAGTGTGGGGTAAGCTAGCTCTAAAATGGTGCCTTGGACGAATCAGAACTTGGACTCATAATCTGAGCCAGCCACAAGAGGATTGTATGGGCAGTGACTCTGGGAGATGTAGTTTAGACTTCAGTGCCTTTTTGGACCAACAGCAGCAGTCTATTGTGAGTGACAGCCAATCCAGTCAAGAACTGGGAGGAACTCAAAGGAAGAGCCCGGTTTTGTCAGTTGGAGTTTCAGTTGAGCTTTGGCAGTGAAGAAGGAAGGAGCCCTGTACTTTTTCAGTGTGCAGTTTTAGTCAAAAAACCTGTGTAAGGCCCAGAGTTCGGTCTGCAGCTTGTTGGGACTGAATCCATCCTGTGAAAAGAATCAAAGGATCTCTGAAGAGTAGAAACCAGGCTCACCCTGTAGAAGACTGGAGGAATTGCTGAAAATTACACTCGGTCTGTCAGGAACTGAATCTGCTGTGTGTTCTCCTGGGTATTGTGCAGTAATTGCGATCGGGATACAGATGCAGCCTGCCTGGTATAGTGCTTTCTTTTATATGGATGTGTGAAGAGGGTTTGTGTACCTCAAGTGAGCCCTGCTGACATTGAAGGACCCTATCTTATTTGGAGGTCGTGAGTACTAATTCAGGGTCGCTCCTGTTGGTTGCCATTAAATCCAAATGGAATTACTGTACTGCTGACTGTTTAATTCTCCTTTCTCTGTGTGAAAGGGCCCCTACCAGCTGCTACGGTTTGGACTAGCCACTAGGGCTTGGGTACCCAGGGACAGTAACTGATAGGATAGCCTGTGCACAGAGCCATAGGTAGATTATTAGAGTGATAAGCTAATTAACCTGATTTCCCCTGTCCTTGTTATATCCCCTAAATAAATCAGAGCTGCTTGTTTCAGCAAAGTTATACTGCCTGAGGTATTTGTCTATGTTAAAGTACTGTACTGTGATTGTTGCACTGTATCTCATTTCACAGGAGGTCCCAGTGCGGAACCAGACCTGGGGGTAAGTGTATACTGTGAAGGTAATTCTGATATATTGTGTGGGCCACTAGTGAGAAGAAAGGGGTTGCAGTGTCCCAGAGGGCTGTGACCAAGTTAGTTTAACTATTGCAAACCCTGACCTCTGGGTGGAGGCACCGCCATTGGATCCAGGCCCTCAACCTGTTAGTGGCAAATCAGGCAGGGGTAGTAGCCCCGGGATAGCGCCATCTAGGGGTTACATCTTGGAGGCTCACCGCTGGGATTGTGTGTCCTCTAGTGGCCATATTTACGAACCACTGTTAAGAAAAAATGGGTACCCGACAGAAGTGGCTGTGCACCCGCTGGTGGAGTGGTGTACTGGGAGGAGATCGACCCCAAAATGCTATGCTTATCCTGGACATCCCTGGGTATCAATACGGACACTGTGCAGGGAGTACTTTCAAGGTGGAAGGTTTACAAAACCCTGTGGTGGTGGGTCGGCATGCTAATCTGCTCACCCACACTTTCCTGGCCCTAGTAGAGTTTAAGGATCCCATAGATAGCTCCAAAGTGCCACAGACCATTACTCCCAGAGGAGCCCTCACTGCTTGGAGAGTGATAACTAAGGACAGAAAGACCGGGGAATCAGCCCCCACCACTATCTGAAACTTTTGAGGAGAAATTTGCTGAATGGTTGCTGGGAGAGGGGAAAACTGTGGAGGACTTGAAGAAACTATTCTTGCCACCTGGGGGTGTTCCTCCCCCAACACCCTCTCCTGCTCCAGTGCCCGTAATGGTGGCTGAACCAATGCAGACTCCTATTTCTGCACCTGCCATTAGTCACGACTCTTACCGAAGGTTGAGGATCTTCTCCGGCACCCTCCCCACCCCCCAAGGGGAGGATGACTGGGAGACCTGGATAGACTATGTTGCCCCCCAAGTGCTAGAATGGCAATGCTCGGAAGGCGAAAAGCGAAAGAGGGTTAGTGAGAGCCTCCGAGGTCCTGCCCTGGCTACCATCCGTGCTAAACGGGCCAGTAAACCTGAAGCGACTGCACAGGCCTATCTTGAGGCCTTGGAGAATGTGTATAGGGAGCCCAGATTCTGATGAGGACCTATGGTGGAGAGTAAGAAATGCACAACAGTACCAAGGGGTTGTTGTGTCTGTGTATGTCTCTCGGGCTGGAAAAATTGTTGCAAGAATGCCTCAGAAAGGGTAGTTTGCCAGCGATTGAACTAGACCGAACCAGACTGGACAGAATCCTTAAGTCTGCCCCTTCTCAGAACTGCTGTTGCTTCAGTTACGCCTGGCAAATTGACTGGAATCCCCACCCTCCTATGATGAGTTAATGAGAGAAATTAGGAGTTGAGAAAAGGCGACCTCGGGAGGTACCTGCACCAACAGCTGTGGCTACGACCGAGTGACTGAGGTGACCCATCAAGTGAAGTTCAGGGCAGAGGTTGACAGTCAATGAGTGCTCTGACAAGGAAAAGATATGCCACAATGGGGCGTAACTGTTGAGAGAGATCCGGAATTCAAAACAGTCCCTTTATGAAGGCCACGCCTGCAAGTACGGGCCCTGACCTATATCCGACTGCATCTGCTATGGGGTGGGGGTACCCACCATGTATCTCCTGCTGATAACAGCTCCAAACTCAATTCCTTGACCATGGAAGTGCAGAAACTGACGAGATGTCTCCAAATGCTTATCACGCCTGCAGACAGAGATGGCACCCAGGTTTCCAGTTAGTAATCCCCCGCCCTGGCTCCCAGTGTGGCGCCGGCCAGCTCAAACTCCAGAAAGTATGTTTTGCTATAATTGTGGGAAAGATGGGCACATGAAAGGGAATGCCAGTCCCAAAAAGACACTGACAAAGTTGCATATAGGCTACAAGGAGAGCTTCGGAGAAGAAATCAGTGGTTAAGAGGTGCACTACATGATCCCAGTGAGGGCACCAAAAATGCTAATTCACGCCCTTTGTGGCAAGGTCAGTTGCCCAGGCCCCCACTACCTCTCCAGACTGGTCCAGAATAGTGGGTCCCTCCATGGAGACCACTGTAAAGGTGAATGGAGTGTCTACAAGAGCTGTATTAGACAGTGGCTCCCAAGTGACAATTATGTTCCAGGATTGGTATCAGAAGCATTTGTCAGAAGTACCCTTACAACCATTAGAAGGACTGCATGTATGGGGTTAAGTGAGAAGGCCTACCCTATTCCGGGTATATCCAATTTGGCTGTCTTTCCCCACCTCCGTGGCTGGAGTGGCCGAACAAGTAGAGACCCTAGCCTTAGTGTGTCCCCCACTGGACTGTATGATGGTGTCCTTTGTTGATTGGAACAAATGCTCATATGTTCGGAAGGCTGGCACAGTTGTGTTATGAAAACAGGGGTCAAAGACTAGTAGAGCTTTAAGAGTTCGGCTTTTAATTAAGAAGGCCTATGAGGCACAGAGAGATGCTGAAAAACAGAACCAGAGGAAACGGCGGAATTGTATGGAAGAAGGATCCTGAGTCTCTGATCCTGCGCCAAATGCCCAGTGTACCTTACAGGAGAGGTCCGTATCAGAAAGGATGTTAAGAATAAAATATTAATGTTGGATGCACCAGGCGATGGAAAATTGCCAGAGGGACTGCTGGTCAAGCCTAGTATTTTGCCCGCTAGAGCCCATGCTTATGCCAGAAGGGTAATGGTCCAAGTTCATAATGTGTCTGAAAGAGACATTCGAGTAAACAGAGGTTGCATCCTGGCTAATGTGCATTGTGCAGACACTGCAGTGCTACCCAGCAGCAAGAGTTCAAGGAAGAATGACAGAGTAACGCCTGACTTGTTTGATTTCAAGCGACTTGCCAGCTGAATGGAAAGTGAGGATCAGTGAGAAGCTTGCCCAGAGAGACCAGGTGTTTTCTTTAAAGGAATGGGATGTAGGATGCGTGCAAGGAGCTGAGCACAATATCCGCTGCATGACGAAAGACCATTTCGTGAGAGGTCTCGACGCCTGGCACCTGCTGACATAGATGATGTGAGACGGCATCTGCAAGAGATGTTAGCTGCTGGTGTAATACAAGAATCCAGAAGCCTTATGCTTCCCCATTGTGGTAGTGAGGAAAAAGAATGGAACAGTAAGGATGTGTGTGGATTATCGCACCTTAAACCGGCGGACTATCCCTGATCAGTACAATGCCCGCATTCAGGATGCTTTGGACTGCCTAAGCGAGACAAGTGGTTCTCTGTGCTGGATCTCCCAGGGGTACTACCAGATCCCGATGGCCCCAGAGGACCGTGAAGAAGGCCTTTATCTGTCCGCTTGGCTTCTATGAATTCATAAGGATGCCTCAAAGGATTTCAGGTGCCCCAACCACTTTTCAACGATTGATGGGCGTGCAGTGGGGACATGAACTTACTAGAGTGCCTGGTATACCTAGATGATGTTATTGTGTTTGGCAGCTCACTGGAGGAACATGAGAGCAGATTATTTAAGGTATTGGACCGACTGGAGGACTTTGGCCTTAAACTGTCCATTGATAAGTGTCAATTCTTTCAAACATCAGTAAAGTATGTGGGACACATAGTATCCACCGAGGAATAGAGACCGACCCAAGTAAAGTTGAGGCCTTGACCACCTGGCCACAGCCCAAAATCTAAAGAACTGCAAAGATTCCTGGGATTCTGTGGTTGTTATCGGTAGCTTCATCAAGGACTATTCAAGAGTGATCCGCCCTTTACTTAACCTTACTCAAGGGTATCCCAACCCACAAAAAAATACCAAAAGTCAGCGTCCTCAAGACTGAAGAGTGTATTTTCATCCGAGTGAAGTATTTGGGGCCGCTGGACTCTGATTGTGAGACTGCTTTTCATGAGATCATATATCAACTTACCCATGCTCCAGTGCTGGCCTATGCCGATCCAAGAAAACCTACGTCCTGCACACTGATGCTAGCTTGCAAGGGTTGGGGCTGTGTTGTACCAAGAGCACGAGAATGGCCTGAGACCAGTGGCCTTTGCCAGTAGACTGACCCCATCCAAAAGAACTATCCTGTACATAAGTTAGAGTTCCTAGCTTTGAAGTGGGCTATTGTTGACCAATTCCATGAGTACTTGTATGGGGCTAAAATACTAGTAAAACTGCAATAATCCTTTGACCTATGTGCAGACCTCAGCTAAGTTGGATGCCACTGGCCATAGGTGCTTTCTGCATTATCTACATGACTATGCTCTCAAGGCCGAGCAGGTCTGAACCACATAGATGCTGATGCTCTCTCCCGGAGGCCTGTTCCCCAGAATGATTGGGTCCGATTGGCAGAACCTGACATTCGGGCACTCTGCCGGAAGTTTGACAGGGAGGAACAAATGTCCACGGACAAGTGGACTGCATGGTGGATTGCTTGGGACCCTCTGAGAATTGCATACCTGCTGCTTATTGCCACTTTTCTGCAATAGACATTGGTGCACTGCCTCAGCTGGACAATGACAGTATTGGCGGGCTCAATCCCGATCCCATGATCAAAGCAGCTTTAGAAGCCCTCTATGCAGGAAAAGATGTGTCCAAATTACGCCCACTGATTTGAGAACTGCACTGTTATACAAAGAAGGTCCTAAGTTGAAACTGATCAATAAACTGTTATACAGAGAAACAGTAGACAGAGGGGACAAGTAGACAAACAACAACTGGTGCCCACTGCCTTTGAGACTCAGTACTGAGGTCCTTGCACAACCACATGGGGCACCTTGGTATAGACAGAACACCTTGACTTGGTGAGATCAGATTCTATTGGCCTAAGATGGGGGCTGATGTGGAGCAACACATTCGAACTTGTAGTCGCTGCTTACAGAGGAAAGCTTTGCCCCAGAGGGCTGCCCCCTTGTTAACATCACCACCAGTGCACCCATGGAGCTGGTCTGTATTGATTTTCTGAGTTTGGAGTCAGATCAAAGAAATATCAGTAATGTGCTGGTGGTCACTGACCATTTTCACGAGATATGCCCAGCTTTCTCCACGAAAGACCAGAAAGCATCCACTGTTGCCAAAGTACTTGTAGAAAACTTTTTGTTCACTATGGGGCTCCACAAAGAATCCATTCTGATCAAGGGAGAGACTTTGAGAGTCGTCTGATCAAAGAGATGCTTTCTCTGTGGGAGTCACAGTCCAGAACCACTCCTTACCCCCCCAGGGACCCACAGCCTGAGCTTTCAACCGCACTTTGCTAGATATGCTAGGCACCCTGCACCCAAAGGACAAGCCTAGATGGAGCCAACAAATTAGCACCCTGGTACATGCTTATAACTGCACCAAAAGTGATGCCACTGGATTCTCCCCTACGCCTGATGTTTGGAAGAAGCTCGACTACCAGTAGATGTGTGTTTTGGGGTCTCTCCTGATGGGGTTCAAGCTGACAACTATTTACAGTATGTGCAAAAGTTAAAGGCCCAGCTAACTCATGCGTACCAACTGGCTCAAACCATGGCTGCCAAAAGAAATCTGGCCAACAAAGAAAAGGCATGATAAAGGTGAAGCACAGGAACTCCAGGAGGGAGATCGGTATTGCTAAGAAATCTGGGACTGCATGGCAAGCACAAGATTGCTGACCGATGGCACCATCTCCCTCACATTGTAGTGGGCAAACTAGATGATCTGCCAGTGTACAAAGTAAGGCCTGAGAATAATTCAAAGATGTAAAACAATACATAGAAATCATTTACTGCCCATTGGACAAATCTTAATTGAGTCTGAGCCCTAGAAGATGCCCCTCTGGACCAGTGACTAGAGCTGCTGCTAAGAAAAGATCAGAAAGTCTGCACCTACAGAAGCAAAGTTAAAGTGTCCCTCCACAAGTCCCAGTTGAGCATGACTGTCAGTCCATATCGGAAGAAAGTGAGAGTGACTTTGAATACTATCCTTCTTACGAACTGAGTCAATTGTTTCGGGGCAATCCCCTAGTCAATACTGGAGACAAAGCTGGGCCTTCTGGACTGTCTAAGCCCCCAGCTTCATCCCTGGAGCCAATGCTCCCAGAAAGTGAAGTGCAAAGCATCAGATCAGATGAAATGGAATCATTGTGCATGGTTGAACTGTTTGAGCTTTCAGGGGAGGAAAATGATAGACTGGGGCAGACTGGTGATACACCCGAACAAGAAGAGTATTTTGAGTGCCCTGACAGTCCACTGCCAGTGTCCGAAAGCTCTCCATGCGAGCCAAATGTTGTGGACTCAGAAACTGTAACTCCTGGAGCTGAAAGTGCCCCAAGTTCTAGCCTCTCTACCCCCATGGAGACTCCCCTGACAAGTGAGGACAATGCTGAAAATGAGGATCAGATTGCAGAGACTATAACAGTTCCCCCTAGAAAGACTGGTCGAGCTGTAAAGCCTGTGGTGCACCTCAGTTATGATTCACTTGGGAGGCCTGTGGACTTGCCTCTCAATGTTGTCCATAAAGGAGTGTATGTGTCCCGAGCTCATTGCCCAAACTGAGCATCAGTGCTAACTCCAAGTTACTTGTGTTGCCCTCTAAGTATGGTGCCTTGCCCATCCAGCCCCAAGGTAACTGATAGGAAGGCCCCTCTCTTCAGGTTTCATGTACAAGAGGTAATAACTTGAGTTATGGTACAATGTGTATGTAATACTGTGTAAAGAGTGACGTACTGCAATGTTTCAGAAATGTGTTCTTGGTAAAATGATATATTGACTAGATGATTACATGCAGACCTAATGCAAATGTATATGGTTGCAGTTGAAACTTATAGAGTTACCTCTTGGCCTGGACGTCAAGCTTTCCCAGGCCAGGAAGGGTGTAACCCCCTGCAAATGGGGGGTTCCAAAAAGACTTCAGGAGCTTGCTTGAATGCTCCAAGCCTGAATGGTGTTTGGCATTTAAGCCATTTATCAGTGAGTGTTTTAGAGCCTCTGGTACTGTCTCTTTAAGAGCTGTCTGCTTGCAGACATAATTAGTTTGTATGGGGGACTGTGTGCTTCTCTGAGGTACCACACTCGAGCTGCTGCCAATTCACTTAATTTTTGCAGTCACTAGGAGTGCAAAGGGAACCTATCTGAAAGATGTAACTGTTTACCAGAAATTATTTAGAGTAATAATGAAATTACAGTTTGTCTAACCTGCTTTCTTTGCAGTCAGAACTGTGTCTGCTAGTTCCCCATTCTAGTTTTGAACTGCTGAACTGGACCAATCAGTGTGGGGTAAGCTAGCTCTAAAATGGTGCCTTGGACGAATCAGAACTTGGACTCATAATCTGAGCCAGCCACAAGAGGATTGTATGGGCAGTGACTCTGGGAGATGTAGTTTAGACTTCAGTGCCTTTTGGACCAACAGCAGCAGTCTATTGTGAGTGACAGCCAATCCAGTCAAGAACTGGGAGGAACTCAAAGGAAGAGCCCGGTTTTGTCAGTTGGAGTTTCAGTTGAGCTTTGGCAGTGAAGAAGGAAGGGCCCTGTACTTTTCAGTGTGCAGTTTTAGTCAAAAACGGTGTAAGGCCAGAGTTCCGGTCTGCAGCTTGTTAGGACTGAATCCATCCTGTAGAAAAGAATCAAAGGATCTCTGAAGAGTAGAAACCAGGCTCACCCTGTAGAAGACTGGAGAATTGCTGAAAATTACACTCGGTCTGTCAGGAACTGAATCTGCTGTGTGTTCTCCTGGGTATTGTGCAGTAATTGCGATCGGATACAGATGCAGCCTGCCTGGTATAGTGCTTTCTTTTATATGGATGTGTGAAGAGGTTTGTGTACCTCAAGTGAGCCCTGCTGACATTGAAGGACCCTATCTTATTTGGAGGTCGTGAGTACTAATTCAGGGTCGCTCCCTGTTGAATTGCCACATTAAATCCAAATGGAATTACTGTACTGCTGACTGTTTAATTCTCCTTTTCTCTGTGTGAAAGGGCCCTACCAGCTGCCACGGTTTGGACTAGCCACTAGGGCTTGGGTACCCAGGGACAGTAACTGATAGGGATAGGCCTGTGCACAGAGCCATAATGAGATTATTAGAGTGATAAGCTAATTAACCTGATTTCCCTGTCCTTGTTATATCCCCTAAATAAATCAGAGCTGCTTGTTTCAGCAAAGTTATACTGCCTGAGGTATTTGTCTATGTTAAAGTACTGTACTGTGATTGTTGCACTGTATCTCATTTCACAGGAGGTCCCAGTGCGAGGAACCAGACCTGGGGGTAAGTGTATACTGTGAAGGTAATTCTGATATATTGTGGAGGCCACTAGTGAGAAGAAAGAGGGGTTGCAGTGTCCCAGAGGCTGTGACCAAGCATAGTTTAATTATTGCAACCCTGACCTCTGGGTGGAGGCACCCGCCATTGGATCCAGGCCCCTCAACCTGTTAGTGGCAAATCAGGCAGGGGTAGTAGCCCCTGGGATAGCGCCATCTAGGGGTTACATTAGTTTCTGTCTGCCACACAGTGCGTGCCAAAATCTGTACTGGATTGTCACTAGAACTGACTGTAGAAACATTACTGGTGCAGGCATAATCATTACTGTATCACCTTTTTGTCAATAACTGAAATAGAGTCTTTTACCTTGTTTGTTTGCAGTACTTGTGCTCCGTTCATGCTCTTGGCATTTCCCTCATTTGACTGTGAGGGCTCCTCACCTGCGCTTGATGTAGGGTCAATATTCGGCATCTCAGGAGTCTCCGAAGAGCATAAGGGAAGACAAAACACTTGGTTTTCCCCTCGCTCCTTCAGTGCTTCCGTTTGAACCACTAGTTTGTCCTCTATCATGTTCTTGTTTGATGTACCCGAAGACCCACTCAGTGAGTTAGCTTTCTTTAAAGCAGTTGCTGTACCTTTTTTAAAAAAGATTGCTGCAGTCGGTGAGTGTTTGAGTATTTCGTTTAGTACCGGTTGAAGTACTACTTCCTTGTGGCATGCTCCTGCATTCTGAGTATCCAGACTCAATAGCAAAACACGTCCTGCAAGCCTGCTTGTTCCTGCTGTATCATTGGAGATACTGAAGGGGAGGCTCTTATTTAGATGCGGTTTCTATGGATATTTTTCTGCGGCATCATGAAGTTGTTTGCCGTACTGATTAATCAAGTTGTCCAAAGGAGCAACTGTTCTGGATGAACAATGCAGGAAAAGAGTTTGTTTGTTTGTTTAGTTTTTGTTGACCGGGTAAGTGCACTAGACAAATCCTGCCTATTTTCAGGCACGACCGGGGAGGATACAGATGAATTCAACTGACCTTGAACCAGATTAAGCTGTTGGTGGTATTTTTAGTGAATGAGGAAATTTGACCAGGACACCGGGAAATTCCCTACTCTTTCGATAAGTGCCATGGGATCTTTAACATCCACCTGAACTACCACCAATCCAGGCAGATGGGACCTCGGTTTTAACGTCTCATCCGAAGACAGCACCTCAGAAGTGCAGCACCCCTCTCATGCTGTACTACAGTGTCAGTACTGGGATATTAACCCAAGTGCCAGATGTGGGAACTGAACCCACAGCCCTCTGATCTCCCGGCCTCAGAGGCGAGTGTGCTACCTACTGAGCCACTGACACTGCTTATAATAGTTAATAGTTGACGATTTCAACGCTGACAAAAACTGTAAGTAAGATTTGCCAAGTTAAACAAAAAAGCACAACATCTCCTCAGTCGGTGTAGCATGTGCTATTGCAACATGAAGCCTACACTGAGCAATGGTTAGCATGCCCGTGATGTCACAGACATGCCCATCCCCCAGCAGTTATTGCTTCCCCTGTCACATGGTTATTTAACAGATCCCTCCTTGATTGGACAGTCCCAGCTCTCTGGAAAGTGGCCTAATTGCACCTATCCACAAAGGAGGTTCGCGTGAGCAAGTGGAAAATTACCACCCAATATCGCTCCTCTCCATCCAGACTAAAGTGCTACAAAGGGTCGTGTATAATCAAGTAGTGGATTATGTTGAGCAACATAAAATATTCATGGCTCAACAGCAAGGTTTTAGAAAAAAACATGGAACAAACACTGCACTAATCAGCCTCACCACTTACATCAAGTCAGCTCTCGACAAGGGACCGTTCACCAGTGCAGTCTTTACTGATCTTTACCGTTCGCCATTCCCTGTAGTCGCTGTCCCATACCCTCGCTATTTTGCAGAGTACCCACAGTAATAGTGCCCAAAATGAGTCGCTATATTTTCAGTCGCTCATTTTGGGTCGCTTTTATGATGTGATACCACAAATATCCCATTATAATGTGATTCAGTGGTGTTTTTCATGAGTTGCTGAAACATCAGGGAAAACAGGTGAGATTCAAAACACATGAGGCAAAGGCAACACAAAGTTAATTAATCTAGCACTTTTCAAGATCCAAGGTACCTTACAGTGTAAAAGCAACACATACATAAAACAACTGATGTCCCTGGGTCACTGGAGAGACGTCTGGGAAGAGAAGAAATCCAGAGACCGGAGGGCTGCTCTCCCTCTCCGGGGAGGGTGGGCTGCACTCCTCGCTGCGATACCGCCACCTGGGTGACCACAGGTGGAGGTGCAGTTGAGGAGGCAGAAACAATCGGGAAGGGCGGTCGTTGGCCGAGGGTCCAGAGCGAGGGGATGTCTCTGTGTTCCCTCACCTCCTTGGCCCCTCCAAGTGTGCTGACGATTGCAGGGGTGGGACCAGAATGAAAGAAAAAAAAAACACAGCGATGCCTGGAGACGGGCCCCAGCATCATGAGATCAGGATCGGGGAGGAGTCGCAAGAGTCCGTCCAACTTGGATTTGGGGGTTTACCTCTCACCCGACTCAGGGGGGATAATCCTAGGGCCCAATGGCAGGAGAGGACTCATGAGGGCTGACAGTTCCCAGAGACCTGGCGGGCAAGGTGCCTTGGGAGTCCCTGAGGGAAGGCAGCCGCTGCGGAGGTGAAGGGGGCATAAACAGTAAGTCCAAAAATAAAAAAAATAAAAACTGATGCCAGGTAACTAAAACAGATGCATACTACTTTACATTACTGCAAAAATGCCTGTTCTAACAGATCTTTTTTACTTCCTTCAAATCTGTATATTTCTCTTTTCCTCCTTCTTTATGACTAAGAACATATGCATGAAAACGGAATATTTTATCCATGACAATTTAACTTCTCCTCTTGCTCATTTCCATGCCTGAAGACGTAATCCTCTGCTTGTGACATCATAGAAACATAGAAGTTGTCGGCAAATAAGGACCTTGTGTCTCACCTAGTCTGCCCTATTTTTCCTACCTACAGTACCACTGCAGACCCTACTAGGTCTCTGGTTTGCACACACACACACACACACACACACATCTTGCATTACTTCTAAGATCCTCTTGTGTCTATCCCATGCTTTCTAGAATCCTGCAACCATTTTAGTCTCCACCACCTCTGCTGGAGGCTGTTCCAAACATCCACCATCCTTCTGGTGAAGAAATACTTCCTCACATTTCCTTTCAGCCTTCCCCTCCAGCTTCATAGTGTGAGCCCTTGTCGAACATCTCTTTCTCTAGAAAATAATCCTTTACTGTACCTTGTTTAAACCTATGACATGTTTGAATGTTTCTATCATAGCCCCTTTCCTCCTTTCTTCTAGGAATTACATATTCAGTTCCATAAGGATTCTGATGCAGGCCCTGCACCATTTGGTTGCCCTCCTTTGTACCGCCTCCACCCTTTCTATGTCCTTTCGGAGGTGAGATCTCCAGAACTGGACACAGTACTCGAGGTGGGTCCTCACTAATGATCAATACAGGGGTATTATTACCTCCCTCTTTCTGTTAGTGATACCCTGCCTATAATAATAATAATAATAACTTTATTTTAAAGCACCTTTTAAGAATATCAAGAGCTTTACATCAAACACAATATACAATATCAATTTAAAACATATCAAAATATATTAAAACATCATTTAGTTAAAACAAGCCATACAATCATCCATACAATAGCAGATATTAATATAGTTTCCATTAATCACCCAGATAAGCCAAATCCATAGGTAGGTTTTTAAATCTTTCTTAAATACCTCCACGAGGTGACTCCCTTAACGGCGTGGTAGAGAATTCCAAAGAGTGGGTGCGGCATAAGAAAATGCTCTACTGCCAGAAGATTTTAAATTCACTCTTGGAATCTCTAACAACCTCGTCGGCCAAGCAGAAGCGATCGGCGGGGGCAGTAAGCAAAGAAGTTCTTTCAGATAGGTCGGACCCTGTTCATGAGCGGCTTTGAAAGTCAATAAAATGACTTTAAAGGTGATCCGCCACCATATAGGAAGTCAGGGCAGTTCGCGCAGCACCGGAGTAATATGACTGGATCGCCTTGTCCCAGTCAACACCCGGGCTGCAGCGTTCTGCACCAGCTGGAGGCGATGGATTTCAACCCCAGAAAGCCCAAAGTAAAGGGCTGGCAGTAGTCCAAGCACAAGGACACAAACAGCGTGGACCAACATTGGTAGGGAGTCAGATGGAACAAGGTGACACACCCTGGCAATATTCCTAAGATAGTAAAGGAAGTCCTGACAATGACTGACACCTAAGATTTAGGGTCAGCCTATCGTCCAGGACAATCCCAAGGTTGCGCACCTGTTGGAGGTCAGAAGTGACACACCGCCAAGAAAAATTCCAGAGGGCATGCCACCATGTGACCTCACTATCTGACCACCCGGGTCCACCACTAACACCTCTGTCTTCTCTGAGTTCAACTTTAACCAACTAGAATCCATCCACCTTTGGATTTCTTCCAGACAGTTATTAAACACCGAGAGTGCTCCATCCTGGTCGGGTGCAAAAGACAGGTATAGCTGGGTATCATCTGCATAGCAGTGAAACCTCAGCCCATACCATCTTATAATGTCTCCAAGGGCAGCATATACACTGCAAATAACATGGGTGACAGCACTGAACCCTGAGGCACCCCACACAACAAAGAAGTTGGGCCGGAGGAATAAACCCCCGACACAACTCTTTGTGATCTCCCAGTGA
This sequence comes from Neoceratodus forsteri, assembly GCA_016271365.2. Taxonomy (NCBI): domain Eukaryota; kingdom Metazoa; phylum Chordata; order Ceratodontiformes; family Ceratodontidae; genus Neoceratodus; species Neoceratodus forsteri. The sequence continues at coordinate 675,165,581 of CM057454.1, read as the reverse complement.
GGAATGAAGTGAACCATTTTAAAACAGTTCCGACATTCCACAGATTGACCTCAGGTGTGCTAACAACACCAAGTGATCCACAGTGTCAAAAGCTGATGAGAGATCAAGAAGAACTAGAATGGAACGTCTCTTCTGATCTCTCGCCCTCAGAAGATCATTAAGCACCCGAACCAGCGCAGTCTCGGTGCTATGTCTTTTACAAAAACCGGATTGGAAGGATTCGTAGAGACAGGTTTGTAGTTTGAAAAACAGTCTGGGTCCAGAGTAGCTTTTTTCAAGAGGGGTGTCACCACCGCCTCTTTCAGGGAGTTAGGAAACTCCCCAGACTCTAAGGAGCACCAGACTATTTGCACCATAACTAGACCGATGGTCTCAAAACAACCCAAAATTAGGGGAATTGGTCCAGGGTCCAAACAACAGCTCGTAGGCCGCACACTATGGATGATCCTAATAATATCCACGTCTTCCAGTCGGCAAAAGGAACTCCAAGAGAACTGAGGTAATGTGAACTCGCACTGTTCCACAACATCACCCTTAGAGACTGCCGGACACAAGCCCGCCCTGATGTCAGCCACCTTAGTTGCAAAGAACCGAGCGAGCACCTTGCACTCTACTTGCGAAAAGGCTTTTCAGACTTGCAGACAGGCTGGGTTGCACAGTCTGTCTACAGTCTGAAACAACTGAAGCTAGTTGATTCTGTGCAGGGCTCGAAATAACCGGCTGTCCACCTGTCCCAGACAGCCAGTTTTCAATGAGGACAGCTGTTTTTGAAGTTTACCTGTCCCTTGGACAGAAGCATTTATCGCATTTTCCCATTTAAAAAGTACTTACTTGGGCACTAGGACCCATCAGAATCCATGCCTGCAGCCAAGGATGTCATGAGTAGCTCCACCACGAAACTGCAGCTCCATTTGTTCGCCCGTCACTGCCACAGTGGGTCTTGTGACTGCTGCTGCTGTATGTCACCTAACCCTCTCTGCAGGATTCTGAAGTGGCAGCCAGCAGGAAGAGTCACAGTTGACGGGTACAATACGGCAACCGCGCATGCTCAGATCGTTAGTGCACATGCGTGGTTGCCATCGAATAACTCGCTCTCTGCATTTTCTAACACTTGCCATGTGAGGACATCTGATAGCGAGTTCTTCACTGGCGGCTCGGCACTATTTCTTGCATTACTGTGAAAAAAAAAAAATCATTCACCCTTTCATACAACAGCTCTTTTCAGGGCTCTGGTTTTGCATACTTTGGGGGAAAATATAACTTAAATGTGACTGGCCTGAGGGGAATTAAGGGCTGCAGTCTTGGATCTAAATGAGGAGGATAGTGGAGAGAGGAACGGGATGATAATCTTGAGACTGGACCTCATCACTGAAATTTATTTAAAACTGAAGTCACAATTCATATACATACAAGAAAAAAAAAGAATACTTTTCTGGGTTTCTGTTTAAAAAAAAAGATAGGCAGCAAGCACAGTACATGGCTCTGTGGTGTTTGTAGGATCTGCACATGGCTGGGAAAGAAGGCAGTCATTGTGTTTAAAATACAGAAGAAACATCCCTCTCCACTGTCTCTGTATGTGCAGATTAGAAAATAGAAAGCCTCACCCTGAAAATACTGGATGCCTATTTTAAAAGGCTGTTTGGGGACAATAAAAAAATGAAGTAAATTAGATATAAACAAGGACTGACTGTGACAGGCTGTTCGCGGGGCTCTTTAATGTGAAGAAAAATAAAGGTTAAGGAAGGGTTGCCTTAGGCTTGATTGCTACTTGTGAAGGTGGTTTGCAGGGGAAGGGAGAGACTACTAAATAAAAATAAATAGACGAAGGAAAGCAGGCACTTTCGAGGAAAGAAGAGGGAGAGTGAATACATTTAAAGGTTTCCTCTGTGTAGCAGTCCCAGACCTCTCCATAGTTTTTTGGGGCAGAAAGCCTTAGCATACCCAATCCATCCTAAATCCTAGACAAATATATATATAAAAGTGCCTCACAGGTCTGCAAGTGGAGGGACTGAATAAAAAAGTAACCTGGCAAGAAACTGAACCCTGAAGGAGAGAGGAGGATCAGATCTCTAAACTCAGGGCCAGATATTCAAGGGTTGCTCCATGCAACAGGGTTGCGCCATGAGAATCCTACATTGCGCCATTCTCGATATTCAGCAGGAGGCAGTTGCTCCACTGGCAACAGGTTGCGCAAAAGAGCAATGCAAATGAATGCATGCTCAACAGGAGGGAAGGAACCATGCATAACCCGCAACCTGATATTCAGTCGGGTTGTGCAGAGTTGTTGTCATAACCCAACCTGCACCTGCACAACCTGGGCAAAAAAAGGATCAAGTTGAGGGGCCACACAAGGTGAGCTGCTGTATTGCAGAGGCAGCAACACAGCAGCTGCCACCTGGCTGGCCACAACTCGGATCCCTGTGCACCCCACCAGCCCGATCGCCGGGCATCACAGTTACATGAGACCCCCACATCTCCACAGCCCGATCGCGGGCAGTACGTACATGAACCCCCCACACACACACATCTCCACAGCCCGATCGCGGGCAGTACAAGTACATGCCCCCCACACACATCTCCACAGCCGATCGCGGGCAGAACCTGTATGAACCCCCAGTGCCCGATCGCGGGCAGAATGTAACCCTCCCCAACTCGAATAACTCCTGGTGGTCCAGTGGACCGTAAAGCCCGATCGCGGGCAGAATGTCTGCTTCAACCCCCCTCAAACATCTCCTGGTGTCTAGTGTCCCCCCACCCACCCACGGCCCTCCACCCGCTCCCCGCGGCCCGGCGGGCGACAGCATCCACCGCCTGCCGCCCCGCCGCCCGCCGACTGACTGTCAGGGGGCTGCACGCCCATGGTGCAGGCTACAGCCAATGGGCGTGCAGCCCTACCGACAGTCGAGTCGGCGGGCAGCAGGCGGTGGATGCTGTCGCCACGGCTGCGGGGAGCGGGTGGAGGGGCTTGGGTGGGTGGTGGGGACACTAGACACAGGGAGATGTTTGGGGGTTGTCTGTGACATTCTGCCTCGATCGGGCTATGTCCACTGGACCACCAGGAGTTAGTCGGGTTGGGGAGGGTTACATTCTGCCCGCGATCGGGCACGGGGGTCATACAGGTTCTGCCTGTGATTGGGCACTGGGGCTACAGGTTCTGCCCAGCGATCGGGCACTGGGGGTATACAGGTTCTGCCCGCGATCGGGCACTGGGGGTCATACAGGTTCTGCCCATGATCGGGCTGTTGGAGATGTGTGTGGGGCGACATGTACGTGTTCTGCCCGCGATCGGGCTGTGGGAGATGTGGGGGGCGACATGTACGTGTTCTGCCCGCGATCGGGCTGTGGGAGATGTGTGTGGGGCGACATATACGTGTTCTGCCGTGATCGGGCTGTGGGAGATGTGTGTGGGGGGCGACATGTACGTGTTCTGCCCGCGATCGGGCTGTGGGAGATGTGTGGGGGTGTCATGTAACTGTGATGCCCAGCGATCGGGCTGCATTGTCGTCGGTCCCGACGGCTGCTGCCCTGGCAGGGGTGGCCAGGAGCAAGTCCTCGGGATCGGCGCACCTACATGCAAATGGCATGCAAATGGGGCCATAAATAGATGCAAATGGCCCCTATGCGCTTGCATAAATTATGGCCCCATTTGCATGTCACCTTTTGAATATCGAGCTATGGCAATGGTACCTAGCCACCGCCAAGTTTAATGCTCAACTCTGGCAACTGCGGTGCGCCAAGTTCCACTCGCCATCTTGTAAGTGCTGTGGCTTGGGGTGATATTCCAAGGGTTGCTCAACAGCGCAACTCCTTTGAATATCACCCCGCCACACCCTCAGAACTATTTTGAGCGCGCAAGAGGGCTTCTGCGCCTCAGACTGGCGCAGTTTGAATATCTGGGTCTCGACTGTACAAAGCCCCCTGCCTGGGACTGTTGAATGCATTTGGTAGATAGCCTTGTGAGCAAGACTGTATTAAAACAAAACAGCTACTCTGTACAGGACTGTCTGTTGTGCACTTGTGTTTGCATATATGTGGAATGTGGAGTGTGGAGAGGAGTTGGGGACAGATTCAGAATTAAAAAAAATTGACAAAACTGACAAAAGGCCAGTGGGCTGTTCAAAACAATGAGTACTATGAGACAAGGCAGTTAAGACATTTGAAAAATAACCCCAAAAGCAGCATTTGTTTTCTCTTTCCTCTTTACAGTCCATATTCTGTTACATAGTCTTAAAATTCACCTCACAACAATGTGGACAGGTAAAACTTTTGTCGGACAGGCAAATTTACACACCACCTGTCCCTCAGACAGGCATCCTCAGAAAATTATTTCTAGCCCTGATTCTGTGCAACTGCAATCTCCTGGACAGGAATTCTGCCTTCTTATGGGTGATTGCAGATTGACAGAAGAATAATGTTCCATCAATCTAAGGTGGTTGGCATCAAGGGCGGATTGCGCCAACAACGCTCTAACCTTCGCCCGTCTCTGCAACTCCTCAATGTCCCATCGAACCAAGGTGACCTGGGGTGAAGGGATAGGGAAGCCTTCGAACAGGAGCAATAAGATCCAGGGCCCCATAATGGCCATATTAAGGCCGACACCAGTGCCTCTGGGTTACTGCTAGTCAACACGAGGGAAGAGAGGTCAAGGACCGCCACAAGGCCCTGGGAAGTAATATTCCGTAATGGGCGGTACCTGACCATCTCCACAGGGGAAGGCCTTCTCAGGGGGGTGTAAAAATTGAACCTCATGGTGTATTGGTCAGACCAGGTGACTGGTTCCACCCCCATGTCAGATGAGTCAATCCCTAAGAGGAAGACTAAATCCAAAGAATGCCCAGATTTATGTGTAGCAGTGGAAACTACCTGTGTAACGCCCAAAGAAGACATAAGTTGGAGGAAGTGATTACCAAATTGTGAGAGTTCATCGCGAACCAGAGCGTTAAAGTCTCATCAGAACCATCAATCTGGGCGACTCAAACATATCGATCGATGGGAAGTCTGCTAGTTCCTGTAAAGTGTTTCCCATCTCTGGGTGGATGGTAGATGAGAAGCGATTTGAACACCTACACCTGCTACAACTGTACACTCAAAGGATTCAGCCTCACCTAGTACCACATTACGTGAGGCCCAATTTAATCTTAAACCCCAGCGGTCCAATCTCGGTGATTGTATCACCGAGTACCCGGCCGGAATCATGGCCTCCAATATGGGGACCGAATTTTCATCCAGCTGGGTCTCGGTGATGCAAGTCAGGTCAGTCGAACCAATAAGATCAGCTAAAATAGCGGTCTTATTCTTAACAGACCTGGCATTGCATAACACCGCCCGACTTGGACAAACCTCGGAAGCTGTCCGGCCTGTCTGCCCACTAAATTCAGTAGTGCCCTTGGGTATGGGCACCAGACACGGGAAACCCGGTCTGGATTCCATTTTACCCAAGGCAGCCTTCTGAACTGTGCTTCAATACGGTGGCCCGCTCTTTCATCCTTTCTTGTTCACCCACCTCCGCCCTCCTCACTCTCCTGCGAACAATCCCCAGCACTCTACAGCGCTGGTATGTCTCGAACTGTAAGGGAGGAGTAGAAAAAGGGTGGAGGGCGCGAAGAGAGGAGGACGAATAGCGCACCACCGTGGAGCCCACCGGCCAACACATGATTTAGCTCAAACTAGACAATATAAAACAAATATCTAACTAAACTAATCTAAAAACTCTAAATGCCTGTAATTAAAATCCTACAATCCTCCGAAACAATGATAACTTAAACAATAAACCCAACCCAACAATACCCACAAAACCACCCTCCTCCCCAACTGGATAGACTTCAAACCCAGAACAACAAAATAAATGAAATAAATAAAAATCCTCTCTCACCGGATAAAATACATATACAAATATAAATTCACCCCCCCACCACCCTCTCACAGATGAGGGAAAGGGAGAAATCTGGGCACTCCCACTACCCAAAATACACACAATAATTAAACAGAACAATAAAAATAAACAGAGACAACGCAATGAAACAAAAGAAAAATAACTACAGGTGTCCTGGTCCTCTCACCAACCGGGAGACCAAAAAAAAAATATGAAAAGTCTGGGAAAGAAGTCAACCAATGGTAAAAGAAGTCGTAGCGAATCCAACCGCAACTTTAAATAAACCAATTAAATCCAAGAGTCGTGGAGGATCAAGAAACCAGCAGACTATCGAACAAAGTACTAGAGCATTTCAGAATCCAGCTGACAGCAAGAGGGGCTCTCGCCCCCTCTTATTCTGATCACTGAAAAGGTTTCTTTAAAAACCGGCTCTTCTCCAAAGCTGTATCCTCAAAGCGAGCCCCGACACCTAGGCTAAGATCAGGTCAGAGGCTGTAATCTGGAAGAACCCAAAAGGAGAATGCAAACCCCCAGTAGGAATGAGACCCACAGAAAAGGCAGGCCACCCCAAGAGGGAACCTGAGATTTCAACCACCCACCAGCTGCTGAGATCCCCCAACCAACAACCACAGAGAAAGGCGGCCCTCCAGCCAAAGTCCCGTGATTCCTCCTAAGACGGCCAAAAATTCCCAAGAGTCACCCACACCAGGAGAGGAGCATTCTCCTAAACAATTAGGAAGATTTCCCTGTGACCATAGTATCCCACAAAAAGTGTCCAGAATCCAAAAACAAGGAACAGATTTTGTTTAATGTCCCCCAGGCTCCGGGTGCTCTCACCACCCAGACCAATATTTAGGGCAATTAACAGTCAGCAGAAACTACAAACACTCCCATCTTGAATTTGGATGGGAAAATTGAAAGAAATCTCCACTCACGATCCCAGTTTTTAGTTCTGGTAGAACACCAGTCAGTTCTTAGGGCTCCGATCAGCAGACCTCCTCCTCAACCTTCCAAGCAAGTCAATCCACAAAGTCCGTAAAAAGCGCCCAAATAATGCACCAATCGATAATCCAGAAGCCAGTCCGAAAGAGCAAAAGTCCACAAACACAGACTCCTCTGCGAACTCCCCAACTCCAGCCTCAACAGTTTCCCAAAATATAGCAAGCCGGCTGGCGCGAGACCCGATAGTTCACACTCCAGAATCCTACAGAAGCCAGGTGTTATCTCCTCCAGGCGTGCCACGATAAAAACAGAGCTGCCAAAACCGAGAGGACTACACTACAACGGCTGCAAACAGCAGCTCAGCGCTCACTCCACGCTCCGGTAATAACCGAAAAAACAAAACAGCTAAGCGAAAAGAAATCAGAAAAGAAATAAACTGTATAAAAACACAAAAAAAAGCGAGTAAAAGCAGGAATAGAGCTCAGAAAGCGCACTTATTCAGAGCTCAGGCTCAGGCAACTCACACTACATACGCCATCTTGCCCCGTATGCATGGGGTACAGCCAGAGCATCCGCTAGCCTTTCCACTGCCTTGACAGACTGTTTTGTCACCTTCGGGTCATCAGAAATGATCACCCAGGTCCCTTTCTTGTTTTGTGACTGCTAGTACCTCTCCTCCCAGTTGATACGTTGCTCCTGTGTGTCTGCCCCAAGTGCATGATTTTACTATTTTGCACTGAAGCCCAGTTGGCAAACCCATAACCATTCTTCCAGCTTTTTAGATCGTCTCTCATTCTTTCCACGTCCACTCCCACCCACCCCGGTGTGTCTACTCTGTTGCAGATTTTTGTGTCATTCGTGAACAGGCATACCTTCCTGCCAGTCCTTCTGCAATGTAACATAAAAACAATGAAGAGGACTGAGCTTAGTACTGACCCTTGTGACACTCCACTGGTCACTTTGTCCTCTCAGAGTAGATGCCATTTATGACCACCCTCTGACTCCTATGGTCCAGCCAGCTCTCTACCCATCATGCTGTTTTAGGACCCACTCCCAGGCATCTCAGCTTGCTCACCAGTCTTCTAAGTGGAGCGGTGTTGAAGGCCTTAACTGCTCCTCCCTAATCCACTTCCTTGGTTACCCAGTCAAAGAACACGATCAGGTTTGTCTGGCAAGACCTCTCCACTGTGAATCCATGTTGCCTTGGATCCTGAAGATCACTGGAAACAAGGTATTTCCCAATCCTTTCTTTCAGTAGTGATTCCATTACTTTGCCCACTAGTGAAGTCAGACTGACAGGCCTATAGTTTCCAGCCTCCTCTCGGTTTCCATTTTTGTGGAGTGGGACTACATTAGTACTCCTCCAGTCTCCCAGGACCTCTCCTGTTTCACGTGACAGGTTGAATAGGGCTGTCAAAGGTGCAGCCAACTCCTTCTTGAGCCCCCTCAGTAATCTATGGTGCACCCCATCTGGTCCCATTGCCTTGTTTACTTTTAACTGTGACAATTCCCTTAGGACTCTTTCCACTGTATAAGGGCTAGTGTCCACCTGCCTTTCCTTAATGCCCTTGTCTTTTATTATTGGCCCGCTACCTACCCCTCCTCCGTAAATACTGAACAGAAGCATTTGTTCAATATTTCCATTTTTTGGTGGTCCTCTTCTACACACACACCTCTCTCCTCCCACTTTCAGCCTTACTATCCCTCTTCCTTGGTCTTTCTCTTTTAAACCACTCACTGAGGACTACAGTTCCCCTCCTGGATGGATGCAGGCTGTCACCCTTGTACAGGCCCTTATCCCTCCAGGTGGGGCCTCAGTCCCTCAGTCACCAATGAAACCGAAATCATAATTATTTTTTTCAGCATGCAAAGTCAGAACTATTGCCATAGGAGAACTAAGACTTTAAATGAAATAAGCAGCAAGAGTAGATGAACTATATTTAGTAGAAGGGACTAGGACAGATTAGAGATAGCGTAGAGAAGGCAACAAAAGATGATCTATGGACAACAAGGCAAAACATACGAGGATAAATAGAAAAGTCTTAACATGTACTCACTACAGGATAGCAGAAAGACAGAGAGGTCAAGACAGAGACTTTTTAGTTCATGAAGTTCTCAACAGAGTGAACATTAAATTTATTTAATCTGAGAAACAAACTGAACACTAGGGGTCATGTGCTCCAAGTTGGAAGTGGGGACGTTCAAAAAAAGACATCAGAAAGTAAAACTGCACAGAAAAGGTGGGTGGAACAAATCCTCCAGATAAGGAGACAGAGGCAATATCAAGGTTCAAGATAAACTGGGAAGCATTTTGTAGTTATCATATGGGATAATGTAGAAAGGAGAGGGGAGTATGAGAGAAATAATTAGCGTTAGAAAGATTCTGAGTAAGGAATCTTGGGATGGACTACTGACAGTTCAGGTTTTTGTTTCTGTCCTCTTTTATGTTTCTAACTTTATATGTGTAAAAAGGAATGGTGGGGCGACACTACTACAATAAAATAAACATTTTTGTTTGTATAGTGTCTTTCATACAAACTGCATCCCAGAATACTTTACAAGCAACACAAACAAAAAAAAAAGTAGAAGTACAGGGGTTCAGTGCAGAATATTACATGACCACTAATAATAAAACATGGTCACATACAATGAAGAATACAACTACTGTAAATAAATATGTTTATGCATTTAACCAAAGATGTAAGTTTTGTCAGTGCAAGTTAACAATACAGTATAAGTTATGGAGCATGTACTGCAGTAAACAGAATACAGTCAGCATTAGACTAAACAGCACAGCTTCGACAGGGTGGGGATGTCAAAGAAGTACTGTGGGTCACAAGCATGGGAGAAAATGTTTAGACATGATTTAAAGAAAGGTGGACAGTAATTAAGAAATATAATAAGCTGATTTTTGCAAAAATATGTTTTTCTATGTTCCCCCCAGATGTGTTACCATCACTACCTCTAAAGTGTTTCTTTTAGCTGACACCTGCTCTAAGCCTAAGGAAAACCAGAGCATACAGTGTTCCATATGCAAATACCCAACATGGAGTGAAGGGGTACTACCATCATTCATACATACATACATACATATATACTGTACCATTTTAGGGAGGAAAGAAAAACGTGCTCCTCCTTCTCCTCAGCTCAGTGGGAATACCCTGTCACCCTGCTTTTCTTCTAAGTATTTGCTGGACCTAAACATTGTTATCATTATCAGCGGATACCACCTACTAAACCATCTGATGAGATTTCAAGCCGTACTACGACCTGTTCTGTTTGTGAATGTGAAAGATCTCACACAACACCTGTCGACAAAGAGAGATAGGTGGGGCCAGCTGTTGTTGCCACTCATGGGATTCCCAGCTGGGACCCACAGACAACAGTGCCTGGAGCTGTGCACTTGGCAACATCAGCATGGGAGGAATCTCCTGGATGAGAAGAGCTCTGGAAGGAGGCATTAGAAGAGAACATGGACCAAAAATAACAAATTAAAAGGGAGGCTGATGAGTAGGCAAACTGTATACACTAGGAAGTACCCTGGCCATATCCACCTTCTCCAAAGCAATAATAATTTTTTGAACAACAAAATATATTTTGTAAGTAAACATGCAATCATCAAATGTTTATCCTATAAAATGTTTCAAAAATGCATAAAAAAATGAATTCTAAATCTGCAGTACCCTGTTACTGTAAAGTAACAGCAAGCTACAGACTGACACTGTCATCAAAATATTCCTGCCCTTCATGGTTGATTTTTATAATTTTACATCTTATTTCAGTAACCTGGTGCTCTGTAAAGTGGTTGACATTTTCCACTTGGATCTCGTGTGCCTAGACCTCATTTACTGATCTGTGCTGTTAATTAGCAGCAAATCATCTCCCAGTGTGATCCCATTAGGGACATTAATTTTCACAGGATGACTGAGGGGAGGAAGTGACATCTTCTGATCCCAGACCCAGCCAGCCTAGAGAGAGCGGCAGCTGTCACTACGACTTGGCTTTCTTCACTCTTTGTACTGCCTGCTATCACAGCCCCACTCCCTCTCATCCTTCCTCAGTCAAGCCGGAGAGCAGACAGAAACAGACAGTGAGTGATACATCGAGGAATGCCAGAAATACAAATGCCATCAAAATAAAACAACAGGCACCAACGGGATGTGTGGGCACTGCAAGGAACATAAAAGCTTCCCTTTAAACTCAGATACACAAGACAAATGAGGGAAGGAGAAAAATGGGGTTAGGAAAACACTTCTTCCCTAGACTCTAATCTGTTTGTGCAGAAGCAATCCAGTTATGAAAATGATTGCTGAGTAGGAATCAGTGATGTATGATTTAAAGAGGGCCTCTTGCCACCAGCAAAATAAATAAATAAATAAAGCTGCCACCAGCAGAACTCATATACACAGCATTAATAAAAAACTGAACTCAACCTTCAAACACTCAGCAGTTATTTCTATTTAAGATTTATTTTACCAGAGGAGCATACTGATCTACATGTAGCTCATTTCCAGATGGGTCCTGGGGGAAAGGGGACAGAGAAGTATAAAAGAAAACATAAAAACAATAAGGTGAATAAAAAGAAGTACAACCAATGATAAAAAATATGCAAAGGTGATCTGCATATGTAGCCCATGACGCTTTGCATTGTGGGGGCATGTGTGATTTTGTATTTCTTTGAAACTTGGCTTCCCAGTCAAATGCCCTTTGGGTTAACCACTGCCTCAGTGCTTGCGCACAGAGGTTCTTTGTCTTTTAAATAGTTTTTTGTTTTAATCGGGTTCACCACAACATAACCCAGGTAGACCATCTTAGGGTAGCTGGTTCATTCTACTGGGGTGTCAAACAGATGAGGCATACTGATGAGTCCTGGTAGAACGAAACACGTGTCTATGTCTTCTGTTGGCACCCTTTGCAAACTGTGTGAGAGGCCTTTCCGCACCATGCATTTCTGCTTAAAGCTGAACCAGCATAATATTCTGTGGTGATCTGCATATGCAGCACATGATGCTTTGCATTGTGGGGGCATGTGTGATTTTGTATTTCTTTGAAACTTGGGCTTCCCGGCCAAATGCCCTTTGGGGTAACCATTGCCTCAGTGCTTGCGCACAGAGGTTCTTTGTCTTTTAAATATTTTTTTGTTTAATTGGGTTCACCACAACATAACCCAGGTAGACCATCTTAGGGTAGCTGGTTCATTCAACTGGGGTGTCAAACAGACGCGGCATACTGATGAGTCCTGGTAGGATGAAACACGTGTCTATGTCTTCTGTTGGCACCCTTTGCAAACTGTGTGAGAGGTCTTGCGGCACCATGCATTTCTGCTTAAAGTTGAACCAGCATAATATTCTGTGGTGATTTGCATATGCAGCCCATGATGCTTTGCATTGTGGGGCATCTGTGATTTTATTTCTCCTAAAAATACAAAACTAGTAACAGGTGTGCAAAGAAGGCACACTGCATATAACAGAAAGTCAGTCATAAATTATACAAACATATAAAAATAAAAAAATTAAAAAGGTAACAGATGTGGCAAAAAGTGCAAAACCAACTGAAAACCAGCAGCAAGGGGCCAAGGGAGCCGAATACAATATAGAAAAGCTGGTGCAGACCAGGAAGGCAACCAGGCCAGGGCCACTAGGGGGAAGATACAAAATTAATATGAAAGGGAGTAATCAATTAGACCTACATGGAAGAGAAGGGGGTAGGAGGAGAGTGATATGTAGAGCAGGAGAGGGAGGTCAGAATGGGGTAAGGTGCAGGAACAGATATGGGAAGAGTAATCAAGGAAAACAGATTTCAAGGCAGGTCTAGAGGAGGATGAGGAGAGGATTAAGGAGGGAAAGCTAGATCCGAGCTGAGGGTGTCTATAGGACATGTAGCCTGCCCAGCAAACAAAGCATGAATTACAGTTTCTGAGGATTACAGAGGAGGACAAGACAAAGGAGCTAAGATTGCAGGGAGGGCCCAAACCAGTATTTGGAGCTAAGGAGACACAGTAAGAGAGATGTGTGCCCTTGAGTGGGGGAGAGAGAGAGTGTGTGTGTGTGTGTGTATAAGCAGTAAAGGGAATAATGATGGTTGTAAGAAGGACAGTCAAGGGTAGTTGCATTAGTGGAAGAAAGGGTCCAGTCTGACCAAGATATATTTGGGGCAGCATTACACACCACAGCACCATTCTCAGCTGCAGAAAGAATGATTTTGACAACAATTTCTTGGCAGGTAGTGAGTGGAATACAGGCTTTGTTTCTGTACAGTGACGCTAGTTCAGGAAGGAATTTCTTGTGGATGATATCTAGGAGGAGTCAAGTTGACTGTCCAGCCAGACACCTAGCAATTTAAAAGGAGGGGACATCCTTCAATTGGGAGTCCTCCAAGGTTGTGAGGACTGGAGGTAAGACTGGAGTTTAGCCAGCTGCTACATGCTGCCAAAAGCCATGGGAACTGTTTTCTAGCCATTCAGGGTGAGCTGGTTGGCAGGGATTCAGCGCTGGATGCTGCTGAAGTCATGCTGGAGCTACAAAGCCAGTCCAGAGGCAGAGAGACCACAAGCAACAAGAACAGAGTCATCTGTGTACATGAAATTGATGAAGAATATATGCTTTGTGGAGGTCACTGATTCAAGACATACAATAGTTGCTTAGTCAATCCCATCAAAAAGGCCATTTGTCTTTCTGGTAATCCTCATCCTTTTCCTCTTTAGTCTTTATCCCTCTTTGGCATCAAAGCATTCTGTCCAACTGGATGAACGGTCAGGAAGCACAGTAGCACAATGCAAAAACAATCAAAATTCTGCCTTAGAGAAATCTTGAATGCCTAAAGCATTCCCATCATTTAATAACCAATTAATCAGCAAAAAGGAATTACAAGAAAGATGGACAAGACAGTTGCCATATTTTTGTTGACAGGAAAACTTAATGGGACACATTTAAAAAGAAGTACTTACATAATGGTGGAATGGCTGATTATACAAGGAATTAAATTGTAAGATGTGTAAAATGCATTACAGTTCAAAAACACATGCAAGATTTGGTCCTGATAAGCCGAACTGTTTGTATTTATAGACTGGTATAATACTGAGTACATAACATCCTACCTCTTGAATTCTACAGACGAAAACTCTTTGCGAAAAGGTAAAACAAAATGAAAGTCGGACATCAATCGCTCACATTTTTACTTACATTATAGTTAAAAAAATCTATTGATGTGTCAATAGACAGTATTTGTTTACTAATAATAGCAGACAAGTATTAAACCCCCACTGTGTTTTCCACTTTTTGTTCTATTTTTTTTTAAGTCTTTGATAACCAGGTAAGGCCCATGTGCCTGTTTTCAGGGGAAACCCAGGAGCACTGGGGAGGTTAAAACACTTGCTCAGAATCACAGGGTGTACAAGCAAAGGTTGTGGGAATCAAACCCAGGTCTACCGAATGTACCAAGCTCATTCACAGCTCATTACTCTAACCTCCAGGCTATATTGCCAGCCCAAAATCTTTTGTTTTGCCGAACGTCTATATCTTTATATTACAGCACTGCTTTATTCAACAAAAAAACTAAAAAAAAATGTGTGTACCATAGTCATAATCCTGTTTATGCCATAACTATAACACCATTTTAGTGCCCCACAGGTGTTTACATAACCCTGTTATTTTTCCTCTCCCCCCAGTTGAAATGATTATGTAGATTATAATGGAAGCAAAACTAGCACAGCACTTTCGTTTATGCACTTTGATAAGTTCAGATAGAGCACAAAAACCACATTACAAAGGCAGATGGCTGGCAAACATGATTCCCCTACAAAATGAACCTGTATGCAGTGGAGTACGTGCATTCCTATACCCACGTGTCACCTACTAACACCTGATTGTAGAGTAAACATTTAAACCACTCTAGGCACCCTTATTGGCCAGTTCCTACTATCAGCAATAACTCTTACTTCAAGGTATACAGTTCCCCAGTGGTGCACACTTTTCCCTTCTCTCATTTCCATTCTTGAGCCAAGGTATACAGTCACTTTCACTCCCTGACCTGACACAGTACAGCCCATAGGCCTATTGGTTTTACTTTCTATTTTTAAACTTCTTACCCACTAAGTTAGGCTCTCCTTCAGTCCATCGATGTCCTTGATCCTGTACTTACTGGGTCCATCTACTTTGGCTTCCAGATGCCCACTACAATTCCCCCTGTATTTTTGCTGATTAATTGGTTATATGTACAACACTGTCTTAGATATACCCCTCCAGGCTGGACTGACTGGAACTTTCCGAACAAGAAAGGTGGGGACCCAGAGGCCTGAGCATTACGGCTGAGTGGGTAAAGTGTGGTAGTAGCATCCTCTTCAGCACCACCGTTTTCATGTGTTTTTCATCTCCACAAGTTCCACTTCACTGCTTCCCCCAAAGCCTCACATAAGAGGCCGTACCTAGGCGTGTTAGCACACACTTTGGATGGCGTTCTTGAAATTTTGTAATTCTGCATAATACATTTTCTAGCACGCACCATGTATTTTTAATTGTTTAGCTACGTGCTGTATTAACTGACTGGCAGCACCTTTGGGGGTACTGGTGTAAAGTTCTTTCATTGTTTCTTAAAGCTTTTTTGGTCAGTCAGAAGTGATCTGGGACCAGATCCACCCACCAGAGTCTGACTGACACTTGCTGGAACAAAACTGGACATATGACACTATCCCCACCACCACCACCAAACACATAAATATATCAAAAGCAGTAGTCTTGGTGTGTTTTGATCCTCAGTGGTTCATGACTCCCAAAAATAAAAAAATAAATTAGGGGTCCTACACCTAAACTATAGAAATCCTGTAGAGTTCCTCAGGCACCCTTTTGGTACAGCATGCAAAAATATGGGTAGTTGCCAGATAGCGGATTTTTGTCAGTGTTCTGCATCGTACCAGTGGCAGGATTCTTCACCCCTACCCCCATTCTGGTCTTGAGTCACATATTCCTGCTCACATGACTCCCTGGGCCACCAGGGGGCAGTTGTGAAACTCAACGGAATAAAAAGTAGTGTGCTCAGCGGTGGATGGCCTCGGTGCTAGGTAAGAAACAACTGCTCACCAAGGGGAATGCGCCATGGAAAGGAGGTGCAACTAGCCAACTAGGGCAACAAACATCCAAATGCAAACAAAGACAGCACACCGAAGGATTTGAAGGGAAAGCTGCTTCTTTATTCAAAAGCCATATTGGAAGCAGCTCTTCTGCACTCCTGGTGTTCTGATACTTTCTCAAGGTGAATAAGGTAACCAGCTTTCACTTCTAATCTTCAGCATCGATGCCTCTGTTTGCATTTGGCACTTGTGTAACAGCAGGAGCCAACCACCCTCCCTGAGGCAGGAGGCTTATTGAGCACTAACTCTGCTAATCAATGTGGGACAACCACAGTTTGGGACTCAACCTGGGGCACTCAGAATGGTAAGTCACAGCATTTACCATAAGGCAATGGGCAGCCCAAAGGCCTCTTTTAAAATAAATATGTACACCATAAAGATCCCCAGATTCTTTTGTGTAGGAATGGCGGGATTAGAGTTCCCACAGTGGAGACACAGACACAGGTGGCACAGGAAGAAGTGTGAAAAATCTTTGTTTTGCACAGCTGTTTATATTAGGGGCTATGCCTCGCACCCTCCTTAGAAAAAGAGGTAGGGCAGAGCCCTAACATAAACAAATTAAAAGTCACAGCTGGATTTTAGAACTTGCGCTACTAAAGGACATCAACTTAGCCTGAGCGGTACAGCATAAGTGGAGCTCACTACTCTGCTGACATAATATATACAATTTATGTGAGGGTCCTTAGTCCTTCACTTACACAGAGCGCGCCTTGACTCACCACTGAACAGACTAAAAATAAAACTGTGGTACCAAGAAGACACCAGCCATTTTATTTGCATGTAATTTCTGCATTATTAATTTTTAATTCAATTTCTAACTTAGAAGCGTAGGCGATGGTAGAAAAGACCAGGTCCATTCATTCTGTCCATATAACCCCATCATACCCGTGATCTAATGTCTCTGTGGCATCTTCGCTACTCTATCTCCCCTTTGTTATCCATGTTAACACTCCCCACCACCATTTCCCAAGTACTTAATATCCCTTGATCTTATCGCAACCATGTTTAAAGCCATTTATGGTTTTGGCACCCCCACCTCTGCTGGCAGACCATTCCATGGCTCAGCCACTCTTTCTGTAAAATACTGCTTTTCATATCTATTTTCAGAGCTCCACCCTGATCGGGCGCCACCCATGGACTAACGGTTTAGCTCGGTTCACCAGCAGCCGACCACGCCTCTGCTTGGACCCCTTGAACAAAAGCTCACCCTGACTGGGCACTACCCACAAACCAGCCATTCAGCTTGGTTCACCAGTCGCTGACCACGCCTCTCTATCTGGACCCCTTGAACAATAGCACACCCCGAGCGGGGCACCACCCGTGGACCAGCGGTTCAGCAGGTTCACCAGCCACCTACCACATCTCTACCTGGACCCTTGAACAAGGACGCCGTGATTGAAAGCCTGCAATTTAATTGGCCCTTGACTCTCGGCAGAACCCTCTATTGGCTGCTTAGCCCAATTCAGTAAATGTTATTGGCCACTACGGTCTGAACTTGTTTCCTCTCTCTTCTGATCTCCTGCTCTCTCCTGCTTTCTACTAAGTTGAATTTAGAGGCTGATTCTTTTAAATCTGATGTTTATTATTTCATTACTGTTACTTCTGCTATAAAACTGTCTACAGTTAACAAAATTACTGATGTTAAAACTGATTGCTGTTAGTAGAATCTCTAGATGTTATAGTGTTACTAATCTGTTTGCAGTGTTAGCCGCTCTTTTGCCTCTTAGGTCTGCTCTATCCCCTTTGTCCCTCTGAGCCCACACTGAGAAAAGCCAACCTCTGGCACCCTTCTCAGCCTGGGACTTGCTTCTTCTCTCTCCTCCTACCCTTTCCCTCTCTCTCTCTCTCTCTCTCTCCCTCCCTCCCTCTCACTCCCACCCTCCCCAAGCCCTTTATTTCCTAAGTTTTGCCACTTTTCTCTGGTGCCTAAAGCTGAAACACTGAAACCCACTGTGCAGTCCCAACCCCCATCCTCTGAAACTACTATCTCTCTGTTGTCTTTTCTCCTGGCACACCACGGTTAAGTGCTTGGCAGCTCCTGTGGCAGGTATAAGTGTGTGAGCTTTATTTACTGTGGAAGGAGTGTTGAAGAAGAAGAAGAAGAATCAGCATTTATATAGCGTTTTTCATACACAGTATTCCAAAGCACTTTACAAGCAATGCTAGACTGGTAGTGAAGTGACTGAATGTGTGGTGGTGGCCATATCGCACATCATCACCCACACACAGCCTGGATAATTGCATGAACTGGTTTATGGGAAGGGGAATGTTGGCCAGGACACCGGAAATGTTCCCTGCTCTTTGCGAAGAGTGCCCTGGGTTCTTTTACTTCCTGGGCACCCAACAGGACAACACCATGATGGGAAGAAGAGACCCTCGGTTTAATGTCTCATCTGAAGGACAGCACACCACACAGTACAGCACCCCCAATACTGACTTTCGGATGCCAGCGATTTTTAGGTGCAAGTCCAATCCGGTGTGGGGCGAGAACCCATGACCTTCTGGTCCAGAGGCGCATGTGCTACCAACTGAGCCGTTGACATCCGATGATATTGATGATATTGTTTATCTTTTCTGCACTTTCTGTAACTGCCAATCCTTTGAATTCTGTGTTCTATAAGTACCCCATGTATTGTATTGTACTGTTTTGCCCATGGACTTGGAACCTTTGTAAAGAGCCTCTTGGCTCAAAGGTAATTAATCCAATCTCAAATAAATAAAATAGAAATAAACCTTCCACACATTAAACTCCATTTGTGAGCCCTTGTCTTATCATCTCTATTCCTGGTAAACAGCTCTTCACAGCCCACCTTGTTAATTTCTTTCAGGAACGAAGGTTGCTATCATATTCCCCTTTCTCTTCTTGTTTTCAGTGAATACATGTTCAGTGCCTTTAGCCAGTCCTCATAGGATCTGCCCTCCTGGCCTTGAATCATCTTGGTCAACTTCTGTCGTGCCTTCTCTAGCCTGTCCCTGTCCTTTTTTAGGTGGGGACTCCAGAACTGGTCTCACCAGTGACCTATACAGTGGTAACAGTACCTCCTGCCTTCTACTGTCAAACTGCCTCCCGATGCACCCCAGCATCCTGTTAGCCTTGCTGAAGACCTTTTTGCATTGACTGGTTTGATAAGGGAGTCATTAAGGATGACTACTAGGTCTCTTTCCTCCGATGTTGCGTCCAGCTTAACCACACACACACACACACACACACACACACACACACACACACACACTCACTCAATACTATGTTCTGGGTTTTTGTTCCCAAAGTGCATAACTTTGCACTTTCTGGCACTGAATTTCAACTGCCAGAATTTGGACCAATTTTCCAGCCTTTGCAGCTCTCTCTGCAACTCCACTATCCCCTCCATGTTGTCAACTCTACCACAGAGTTAGTGCCATCTACAAATAGACACAACCTACGCTGGATGCCCTCTCCCATGTCACTGATGAACCTATTGACCAGAACTGGGCTTAGAACAGAGCCCTGTGGTACTCCACTAGTGACTTGTCTTTCCTCTGATCTGAGTCAATTCACCACTACTCTCTGCTGCCTCCCCTCCAACTCCCTAACCACCTTACTATTTCCTTAGCTGTTCCCAGATCCCCCATCTTCTTCAGCAGTCTATGATGTGGCACCTTAAACTTAAACACCTGGAACAGATTTCCAGCAGAAACAGTGGGAGCAAAATCACTGGTGTATGGGATAGGCACAAAGTAATCTTAGTAGGAAAGCGAGGGGGGAGGGTAGTAACCAGAGATCAGTTAGGGTCTTTGGTGACAGTATAAGCAAGGACAAACCGAGCAGACTGGTTGGACCAAGCAGTCCTTACCTGCCAACAAATTCTATGTTTCTATGTAAACTACAGTAGGCAACTTGAACTAGTCCTCTGTATCTGGTTGCTATGGGTGCTACTGGTGCAATTGAATACCAAACTGTACAAACCACCATTAAAATAAAAATCGATAATGTAGTGTGCTCCAATTCAGGGCTTGTTCTACTATTCCCTATTGGAGCCAAAAAATAGTTTATTTTTAAATGCTGATTTTTTAAAACTGTTAGACACTATTAAGCAGAGCTGAAAATTCAGCCAGCCTACCATATTGAGTAAAAAAATTATAAAGCCAGACCTAGCCCTGCAACCACTTGTCTTAAAGTTGAATTCACCTAACAAAAAAAGAAAAAAAGAAAAGCATGCCACAAAAACAGATCATCATGACTGCAGAAAATGACAACTGAACCAGGGCGCACTGATAGCATTCCTCAGGGTTGCAACGTCTTCATGAGCTTTATGTCACAAAAGGCTGCCAGTGCATAGCAGATGTAGATGCCAGCTCCGCTTATCACACCCATTCAGGCTGTGGAATCTTCTGCTCCCATCGAGGCTGGTGTTTTTAATAAGCCCCCTTTTTGGTCCCAAGTATCAGTTATTTCAGAGGGGTAGGGGACTATTCCCATTTTTCACCTGTATCCCCTGTCCCCCATCTCTACTTATCCATGCTACTGACACCATGCTTCAGCTGCAAAGGGCACTTAGGCAAGATGCCTTTTCCAAGACTGATGTTAAATCCCACTTGTGTGTCCCCCAGACCTGCAGCTATGGGGTAGCACTCCCTCAGGGGTACTTCCCTCTAACTTTTTATGACTCTCCAATAAAGCCAGAGCAACTCTCCTTCTGGCTAATTAGACTCAACACCCCCAACTGTGACTCCCCAATTTGGGGGTCTGGCTATAGGTCGGCAGCTAGTCACTAGGGTACCTGTAGTAACAGATATTAAGAACCCCCCCAAACCATGAAAGGGAATGCATCAATCCCATAGTGTGTCTACTCTCTCATTACACAGTGACATAATTTGATGTCAAGTGAGGCCACGCATGGCATGCAGCTCACAGGGCAGTGTCTATAGGTGGATTGTGAAGACTAGACAAAATAAAGCCTCTATGAAAAGAGAGACAATCCCTGCCAAAAAAAAAAACAGTTTCACAGTACAGCATTGTCTGTGGTGGACTGGAGAAACACACCCCCTCATTTGTTTTGGGAGCCTGTTTTTTTAAGGCATGACAGGATTTCAGTAGCGAACTAGCATACTCGGATCGACTCCAATCTCATATATAAATTTCACTTCCCTTTTGTTTAAACACAGAGCTAGTGCAAGACCCCCAGCTTGCTTTAATGAAAAGCCCCATGCGGTGTGTTAACAGTCTGTCTCGGTTAATGTCATAAGGAATAAATTAGCCCCATAAAAATATCTGAAGCCCTGCCTGGTTCTCCTGCAGAGCTTAATTAAACTGCAATTAAAGCATAATTCCAATCATTTTAACCTAGCACTTTTTGAAAATAAGCAGGTCCCCTGCCACTGGCCATGGTCTCAGGCTCCACTTGCCTAGCGGGAGACTTGCAGCTAGAATCAATTGTCTTTAAAGTGATGGGCCAGTTGGGCTGATCTTGGAGGTGGTAATTTTTTTTCCCTGATCTGAAAATTGCTTGTTGGGAAAGTTTGAAATCTGTTGCTGCTAAAATTACTTTGGCACACAGCGGGATAGCGGATGAGCAAGTGAAAGGTAGGTTTTTTTTTTTACTCTCTTCTAAAGGATTATCTTAATGGATAATGTCAAGGGTTCCACAGATAAGCGATATGATAGAATAATTTTTATTGATTACTTTATTAAAGGGGCACCGTTCTTTATTTTGAGGTCTAACTTGGAACACAGTTTAGCAGTGATTCATATCTACAAAGCTTTCTCAGAACAATACCCAGTGCAATTTGCCATCTTCAGGACATTAGTCTTGCTCTACAGCATTCTCTGGACACTCAAAGCCACCCCTGATGGGCAGTACCGGGATACAGATTCTGGCTACAACATCTGTACACAGAGATGTAACAAGCAACAAGACATGACAGGGTGTGCATCATGGTGATATACTCACACGCCTCAGGTGCGTTGTTAGGCACAAGGCACAGTATACCAAAGGAAACCAAGCAGTGGATGGCACCCACTTGAAGCAGTGCAGTTCAGTCCTTCAAGTACCTGACAGCAAACTTGACTTCTCAGCCCACCCTGATGACATCAATGGAAAACTCCACTCTAAGCTTGGTGCCTTGTACTGCAACTAGGACTGTTTATATCTTCAGTTCACACAGATCTTGTTATCAAAATGATACTCACTATCTTCAATTATGCAGATGTGTTCTATTACCCGCCACCTCCACTTCCCTTGCCAGGCTGTACATCTTCTGTAATGTCTTTTTGCGCTCTACAAACTCCCCAGTGTACTCACCACTGCACCTCTCTCTCATGTACGCCAGTCTCACTGTGCCTCACTCATATCCAAATTCTGGTTTGGTTCTCTTCCCTCTTTCCTCTCCTTACTCTTTTACCCTATCCCTTCTGCCTCATGCTCTCTGCACCCCAAGAATCATCACACTTTTGACACTCCTCACCCTCACCCCCTTCAGCTGAGCAATCTGCCTTTTCCATTCGACTTCCAACACTCTGGAACCTGCTTCCATCCTCCCTCCACCTCTCCACCTTCCCTGGCTCCCTCAGGTACCAGTTGAAACTCCTCCCCTCCCACCTGCTCCTATTACCTATCCTCCTGATGCCTCCCAGGTTTGAAGCCCATATTGTTCAAATGTCGGGCGTTCATCTGGGTCTCTCCAACCTGCTTGCTGGTTTAATTTCCTCACAACCTCAAAAGAGGTGTTGGTCTGGCACTATTTTACAAGTCTCATCTAAACCTAACCTTACTACCATGCCCCTCGCTTGTGTCCTGTGAGGTACTTCATGCACGGCTTCTGCAGGGTGACTCAAAAAAACTGCACATTGTTTCCACCTACATGCCTCCAGTTTCCTACAAACATGGGCTCAAGGAGTTCCTGGCTTTTCTCCCCCAGGCCACCAAAAACAATTAAGTAATTTGTCTAGGTGACTTCAATCAGAATGGTTATCTGAACCTCCCTGTCCTTGACTCTAATATATGCAAGACCAACCTAACCCAGCTTGTCTCAGTGCCTCACAACATTCCAGCAATGGTAACAGTCACACCCTCCTTGACTGGTACTTACCAACAGGCGGACAGAATCTCTTCCGTGACTGTGCTACCAGACTCCATTAGCGACCATTCACCTGTCACTGTGTCTGGTATGCAAGCCCCCAAAAAAAATCATCTCCATGTGTCGACTTGACTGCCCTCAACACCTCAGCTTTTCTAAGGGATCTTTAGCATTGTCGACTGGTCCCCATATTCGTGACAAATAACACTGACTTAGCTGTAGAATACTTTACCAACTCTCTGCGCTCCTTGCAGTCCAAGCACATTCCTTCCATTAGGCGCAGGGTACGGGTCCTGCCTACCAAATGGTTAACTAGCCCTTTTCTACGTATGCTTAAAGCATGGGACAAACTCTGGACAAGATGGAAAACCTCCTCCCTGCTCTCTGACTTCATCGCATATCGCTCCTTTTGTAACTCTTGTAAGAAAGCGCTATGGACTGCCAAAAGCAATTACTATAGAGGCCTTCCTCACGCCACCTCTAGTAACTCAAAAATGTACTGGGCACAAATAAACCACATAATGGGACACTCGATGTCCCAAACTCCCCATGACTTTCTAATAAATAATGTCTCCTGTAACAACCCTAACACCACAGCTAATGCTTTCAGCTCAATCTTTACCTCCTCCCTAGTTTTGATGCTGATGCCCCCCCTTGCCACACTGCCCCCCGACCTCCCCATCCCATCCTTCCCTGATTCTCCACCCGTTCTCCAAGCTGGATGCTGCAGCTCTTAACATTATGTCTCCCCGTGGCAGCACAGGCCCTGATGGACTGGAACCCAGAATTCTCAAATTAGGTGCGTCTCTTCTTGCCACCCCCATCATGCGATTGTTCAACCTCTCCATTAGCTTGGGTACTGTGCCCCTCTCCTGGAAAAATGCCAGGGTTATCCCAGTCTTCAAAAAGGGTGATCCAAAAAACCTAACAAACTATTGTCCTATTGTGCTCTTGCCGACCCTCAGTAAACTCCTGGAGAAGCTAATCCATCGCCAGGTGTCTAACTTCATTGCCGACTTTAACCTGCAATCTCCTGCTCAGCATGGCTTTAAGCCAAACCACAGTACCACAAAAGTCCTAGTGCAACTCACCAGTGACATCAAATCTGCTATGGACCAAGGTCAGCTTACTGGGGCCGTTTTTATTGACATGTCAAAGGCGTTTGACTCGGTTTAACACAACCTGCTCCTGCATCAACCAGGCTCTACTGGCGCCTTCCAATCCATACTTGCCTGGTTTTCCAGCTATCTGAGGATCCGCTCCCAGTCTGTCTCCTGTCATAAAGTTCTCTGCCCCTGCCCTGCTTGTTCAGTATCCCACAAGGTTCCATACTTGGGCCTCTGCTCTTTTCTTTGTTAGTCCAATAACCTACCTTTGGTACCCTCCACAGTCTCTCCTTACTCTATGCCGATGACTTGGTTCTCTATGTCTCCTCCAGCTCTGTTCATGAAATGAACTCCCCCTCTCCCCTGATCTTCATCATTATCCAAACTTGGCTTACGTCCCACTGCCTGGTGCTAAATGCTGCCAAGACCCAGGCTATGCTCTTTGGGTCACAAAGAAATCTGTCCTTCAACTCCATCTCTCCAGGTTTCTTGCCTTGGTGGCTCCCTTGTGGAAGTATCTCAGTCCTTCAAATACCTAGGGGTCACACTGGATCCATCTCTTAACTTCTTTCTGCATGTCAAAGCTGTCTGCAAATCAGTCCATGCTAAAACTGGACTGACTTACGGAGAATCCATCAGTTTCTGACCCCTGCCGCCAGGATCTCTGTTGCCAAGGTCTTCTCCTCCCTGGACTCTGCTACGCTCTGCCTGTCTTTGCTATGGCACAGGCAAGCATCTTACAAATGTGGGACGTCGCCTACAACAAGGTCTGTAGATTTGTGCTATCTGCTCCTCGTCTTAAGCACCACTGCACTCTCTACTCTGACCTCCACTGGTTGTATCCTTCTTCATTAGGTTGTCTGACTAACAACATTATTTGTTCTTCTATCCCCTTCTCGCTCGCTGCTATGCTCACCCCCATGGACTGCCCTCGTTCCCTCCATTCCATGTCTTTAGCTCTGTTATCTGTCCCAAAATGCTCTACCAGGATGGGTGAACTTGCCTTCTCCTTCTATGCACCCAAATTTTGGAACTCTCTCACACTTGATCTTAGGCACTCCAAATCCCACCCCACTTTCAAGAAAGGCCTCTCCAATTACCTCACCTCCCTTGACATTTGCAAATGTCCCTAGCTTCTAAGTCATGCAAATTTACCATTGTCCTGTGTTTAAATTTCCTGTGGCCTCTTGATTCCTCCCATCACCACTCTTTCTCAGCTCCAGCTACGCACTTTGTTCCCTGTTTCTGCCTGGGATTTTTCTCCTTGCTGAGTTAGCAACAGCACTATCATGTTTTGTATATTATTAACAGTAAATTGTGCCTTTTTGTCGGTTTTGTTCCTATTATACTGTGTGATATGTACCTCCTCTATGTACTATGTAACTTGCACCTCTGTATAACTGTTTGGAATCTCCTATTCTACAACACTGTAAATGTATTTGTTTTTTACCTGTTCCTTGATTTGTACTCTCCTAGGTCATGCCTGAAAATAGGCAGTTCTGTCTAGTGCACTTACCTGGTTACCAAAAAGCAAAAAAATAAACCTCTGCACTTCCTTCCCCCATGGGGTAGCCATACACCTGCCTAACAGGTGTCTGATGCTGTATTGTCTTTTGGCATGCTGTGCCTTGCAGCTTGTCATTGTTTTTTGCACTTGTATATACTGGGACCGTACTTTGTTTTTGTACCTAGTTATCATACCAATGTTTGTACTAATTTGTTGTTATTGCATGCTGTACTTTTGTTTTCCTGTTCCTTTCCCCGGCTTGCACTGGGCAATGAGTTCAGTGTGCCTTTCCCAAGTACCAATTTTCAAATAAATAAATAATGGTACACCCTGGAGTGCCTTATTGCACTTATAAAATGGCAAATGTTTGACTTAAAATGAGTTTAGATTGGAAAAAAATATTTGAAACAGATATAAAATAGTACCTTTCATTGGAATATGTTTTTATTTGAAGTTTGAAGACAAAAAAACAGTCCATTTTCTGGTAAATGGGGGGGGGTAGTTAAAAACATAAAAAAAAAAAAAAACAATGGAAACCATGTGTGGCACGCACTTTATAAAAAGGGTATCCTTTAGCATTTTAAACCAGTACAGGCATTTTAATAGAATCGTGTTCAAAACTGTTGAACCTGCCAGGTTTTTTTTTTTTTGGGGGGGGTAGAGTTCTTCTGAAAACACCTATATATGATTTAAATATATGTGCTTTTATGAACTTCAGGAATTTACTTAAGCAGTTTGGGTCTGCCTATGTATGTGTTTTCCCCATTTCTTCTCTGTTTATATTATTGCCTCTTTTCATCACTCTCTTTCTTTTCTTCTCTGTCTCTACCCATATTCAGCATTAGGAAATAGCAGTTATGTAAGAACTTACCACAACAGTAAATCTTCAAGAGATGTTCCTACAGTAGGTCTTCACACATAGGACTGCGCCCCCCTGGCATCAGAACTGCACAGCAAACTTCTAGCTAGCAATCATTAGCGGGGGACCACCCCTTGCGTCAAATGATGGGACACTGGCATGACTGTATACAGGGGGCGGTCCCCATACCCGCCCTCCAGCTCTCCCACCAGACACCCTGGAAGAGGAAACAGGAGAAAGGAGTAGGAATTCCTGAAGCCCTGAACTGCTAAAACAGAACCCTGGGAAAGGAAAAGAGGAAAAACAGGAGCTGGGGGATGGTGGAGGAAATCTAGACCTACTGCAGGAACCTCTCTCAGAGATCTACTCTTATGGTAAGTTCTTACGTAACTGTTATATCTTACTTTGAGAGGGTTCCTGCAGTAGGTCTTCTCCTCTAGACCGAATACCAAGCAGTCAAAGAAAAAGGAGTCGGAGACTAAGTTCTGGGAGAAGGAAGCATCTGCCAACTAGAGGTCTGCTTAGTACAGGAGGCCATGCAAAACTGCAAGGCCAAAACCGGCTCTGTGCCAAGAGGCGATGTCCAGACTGTAATGCTTGGTGAAGGTATGGATGGAAGACCAAGAGGCCGCTGCACAAATATCCACAGTGGACACAGTTCTCAAGAAGGCCATTAAAGCAGCCATGCCCCGGGTCGAGTGGCCTTTCACGTCCCCCAGAAGGGGCTTCTCGCTCTTCCCATAAATGCACGAGATGCAGTTCGCAAACCATTTAGACAAACTCTGTTTCGAAATGGCCTTACCCTGACATTTGGGTGCAAAGGCCACAAACAACTGGTCAGACCTATGAGCCTCTTTGGTCCTAGAGATATAATATCTCAGAATCCTGTGCACGTCTAAAGTGTGCAAGAGGTATTTCCCCCCATTGGAACACTCTGGGTAATATACCGGCAGTTGAACATCCTGGTTCAAAGTAAATTCCGACACTACTTTCGGAAAAAAAAAGGGTTAGTCCGCAGAGCCACCCGGTCTCTGTGGAAAATCAAATATGGCTCCTTACACACGAGGGCGTGAAGCTCTGAAATCCTTTGAGCTGAAGAAATAGCGACTAAAAAGAGCGCCTTCCAGGACAAAAAGCGCATGCTGCAACTTGCTGCCAGCTCAAAAGGGGGCAAAGTAAGTTTCTCTAAAATAAAATTTAGATCCCAGGGGGGAACCGGATTACAGACTGGAGGCTTAAGGTGGAGAAGCCTCCTAAGGAAGGTTTTAGAAACCTCCAACTGAGCGACGGTTTTGTCCTCCATCGGAAGGTGGTAGGCGGAAACCACAGAGAGGTGGACCTTCAGAGAAGAATAACTGAGGCCTGAATCAGACAGGTTCAAGAGGTACTCGAGGACCT
Organism: Neoceratodus forsteri; assembly: GCA_016271365.2. Taxonomy (NCBI): domain Eukaryota; kingdom Metazoa; phylum Chordata; order Ceratodontiformes; family Ceratodontidae; genus Neoceratodus; species Neoceratodus forsteri. The sequence goes on along the minus strand of CM057454.1, from coordinate 675,137,717 downwards.
GGGGGGCCAAGCAAGAAAAAGGGTCCCAGCCTTTGGACGTGGCCCAAATAGAAAATCTCTTCCATTTTGTAGCATACGTGGATCTAGTAGAGGGTTTCTGGCCTCCACTAGGACCTGAGTGACTCGGAAAGAGACGCCGAAGCATGAGACAGCTACGTTCAAAGGTGCCACGCATGCAGATGGAAAGACTTGAGGCTTGGATGCACCAGGCTGCCCTGCTCTTGAGACAGAAGGTCGTGGGAGAGAGTAAGAGGTACTGGGGCTCAATGCCAGCTACTGCAGCAGAGGGAACCAAATCTGCGAGGCCAAAGAGGGCCTATGAGAATCATGTGGGTCTCCTCTGCCTGGAGCTCCAGCAGAACCTTCTGCAAAATAGGAAAGGGAGGAAAAGCATACAGATATCTCCCTGTCCAGGAGACAGCATCTCACCAAAAAAACACCACGCCTGGGAATGAGCGAGCAAAAGCTGGGTAGTTTTACATTGGATGGGGAGATGAATAGATCTATTTCTGGCTGACCCCACTGAAGGAAGAGATCTTCCACTACTCTCTTTTAGATCCCACTCATGAGCCCATGTGACAGTGTGGCTGAGACTGTCTGCCAGGACGTTGTGAACTCCTGGAATATGGACTGCTATTAATGATAGGCCATGCTGGACTGCACAGTATCACACTGGCATTGCCTCCCTGCAAAGGGGGTATGATCAGGTGCCTCCCTGTTTGTTGATGTACCAGACCATTGCCATGTGGTTGGTCTGGATCAGCAGTGTTTCCGGAAGAAATAAGGATTGGAAAACTTGGAGAGTGTAGAGCACAGCCCTCATCTCCAGAATGTTGATATGCATATTCTCCTCTAGGGGAGACCATGTTCCTCGAGTTCGAAGGTCTCCCAGGTGGGCTACCAAACCATGACCCGAGACGTCGATCGCGAGGTTCATGGAGGGGTGTGGGGGATGGAAGGGAATCCCCAGGGAAAGATTGGAAGGATCCTGCCACAAGAGGAGATCCCTCTTTAAACTGTTGGAGACTAAGACCATGTTGTCCATGTGTTGATCCCACTGGACCCTGAGGGACCATTGGGTCACCCTCCTATGCAGTCTGGCCAAAGGGACTGTAGGGATGGCAGCCTCCATGAGACCCAACAGGCAGAGGATACAGCGCACTGCGATCTGACGAGAGGAGGACACCAAAGCAGTTTGCTGAATCAGGGTTTCCACCCTGTCCGTAGGTAAAAGGGCCCTGCCCTGGACCGTATCCAGCACCGCTCCGATGAACTGAAGATGCTGGGAGGGTGACAGCTGAGACCTGTGATAGTCCACAGTGACGCAAAGTCTGCAGAAGAGGTCCAGGCTGGTGGAAAGAGATTCCATCAGACTGTCCTGAGATGGTGCTGACAACATCACCTTGCGGTGTAAGGCTGCAGCCACCCCCACTAGGCACTTGGTAAAAACCCAAGATGCCGAAGAAAGGCCAAAGGGGAGGGCCTTGAACTGATAATGGTTCTCCTGAAAGGAGAATCTCAGGACATGGCAGTGGGCCGGGAGGTTTGGAATGTGCAGGCAAGCATCCTGCATGTCCAGCGAGCATAGCCACGGATTCTGTTGGAGTGGGCTAGGAGTCCCTGGAGGATCAGCATGTGGAACCTCTTGTATTCTATGAAGAGGTTGAGCAGACAGATCTAGAATGGGTTTCAGGTCTCCCATCTTTTTGGGCACTAGGAAGAAGTGGGGGTAATATCCCCTTCCTATCTGCCCTGGCGTAAAACGCTCTATGGCTGACTTTGTCAACAGAAATTGGATTTCCTGCTGAATAAGGCTTTGATGGCCCGACGGGTAATGAAACCTTCCCAGCGGATTGCCCAGGGTCTGCCCAGGAACTTGATAGAGTGCTCTTTTGCGATGAGCTGTAGCATCCAAGCATCTGCGGTTATCGCCTTCCACCCTTCCAGGTCGAGGGTGAACCTTCCCTTCACTGGTTCCTCTAGAAATATGGGAGGAGGTGGAGGGGATCCCCTCAAGTCAGGACGCAGAGGGGAAGGACACTTTGCTGCCGCCAGCCTTTTGGGATTTCGCCTGAGGAGCCTGGGTGCCAGAATGGGTGGCATGGCGCTTGCCTTGTCGTCTGCCCTGGTTCTGCCTATTCCACCTCTTCTGGGGCCAACGAAAAGTCTGCTAGGGTTTCTGGCCTGAGCGATACATGGAGCGGACATCTTTAAGGGATTTCCCACTCTCTTGTAGCTCTGTTATTATGTCTTTAACATCACCCCCAGAAAAGGATGGAATCCCTGAAGGGGGCATCCAGCAGTGTGATTTGGATGTCTTGCACCAGTCACGCAAGACGGAGCCAAGCCAGGCGCCTCAAGCAAACTCCTGTGGCAGTGCAAAGGGACACAGAATCAATAGAGTCATAAGTAGCCCATAAGGTGTGGCGGCAAGAAGACTTATTAAGTCTTACCTTCTCAGCTGGCCTGGTGGTGCTGAGGGTTGAGGTGCTGGACATCACACCTCGTGCCACACAGTGACCCGGGTTGGGAATGAGCCGAGCTGCTGGGAGTCGGTGTGAGAGAGAGAGAGAGATATATTAGGCGTCCGGAGGATGGCCTCCTCTCGTGGGATCCAGTGGTTTGCCTGGCACAGCAGCGGCCCCTGGTGGGGACCGGTGGCACTGCAACGCTTGGGGCACTGTTAGTGGGGCTGGGACGTCCCAGGCACCGCTGCATGCTCGGGCTCTGCTGGGTGGGCAGGAGAGAGAGTGTGCCACACCAACTAAAAAAATACCCTCTGCCACCTGATAGGCGAAGGAGGGTCCAGGGGGGTTGGCCAACCACACCCAATGTCAGGCTCTTGTCTCATCTCCTCCGCTCTCCTCCATGCCTGGTCACCTATCTAGATTCTAGATGGAGTGCCAGGAGGTGCAATCTGGCGGTCCCTCCTCGGGGGACTTGGAGCGGGGGGGACTGGGTGGCTGGGTAATGGTCGGAAAGCTGGGGCCCAGGAGGAGCCGACCATCAGAGAGCTTCAGGAGCGCGGATACAGGCAAGCCCCAAGAGACCTCTGGAGATTTCAGGTGGGGAACGATAAAGAATTGTTAAAAAAAAAAAAAAAAAAAAGGCTTACCTTCTCTAGAAGCCTATTCCTGAGGTCCTCATCTGGTATGGCTTGGAGTTCCTTCTCCAAGTTAGATAAAGCCAACTTCAGGAAGGACACCATGTGGACCACATAATTTAGAGAGCAAATGGCGCAGGTAGAAGAGGTGTATACCTTGCGGCTATACTGGTCCATTTGTTTGGACTCCTTGTCCGGTGGGGAAGCACTCACGTGTTTCGGTTGGGCTGACCCGTCATGGGCTGCTGTAATAACAATAGAGTCAGCCTTGGATTGGGTAGTCAAATGACAATCTCCTTCTGGGGGGTGATAGGTCCTGTCAGCTTTCTTGGAAACTGCAGGAATGGAGAACGGTTGTTGCCATATGGTTGCGGTTAAGTCCTCATGCGGCCCCATCCATGGAAGGATGGGAGGGGGTCCGCATTAGTGAGAGTCAGATGTTCTGCCAGCGTCTTCCTCTTGAGGTCCATCTCTTGGGATGCCCAGCTGCAGGACTGCTGTAGGGACTGGAGGAGTTCTGTGAAGGACGGATCCTCTAGTGGAAACTTTGGAGACTTCTTGGGCTGGGGTTCTATAGGGGAATGAGACTCCGAATGGCCCACAGAGTCACAGTAGCCAAGTGTTTGATACCAGTAATGGTATGGGTGGTATCCCTGATACATGTGGCCCTGGCCAGATGGTGGGTAACCCAGTAATGGCCCTCCCGGTGTTGGGTAGTAAGGGAACTGAGGTGGCGGGTAGCTGGGCTAGTTGCCCGAGGGGCATGACGGAGGACGGGAGGATGGCCCAGGGAGTTGTGGTGGTGCAGAGGGACCACTGGGGACATGACAGTCTGTCAGCAGGCCTGGGGTCGGTACTGGGACCCCTGATGTGCCAGGGAGGGCGCTCCAGTGTTAGAGTGCCAAGTCCTGGTCCATGTTCAAATCTTTGTGAACCAGGGATTGGCTCGCGTTGGGAAGTCTAAGGTGCCCGACATCAGATCTGAGAAAGGCGGGGGGTAAGGGAATAGAAACCCCCAGCCTCCAGGTCTGCCAGGGAGGCAGGAGTCTCAGCAGGTAGGCCCGATGTAGGAGAGATCTCCTGGACAGCAACTCGAGTCCCGGGTTTCTGGGGAAAATGAGACGTCAGGCTGGGTCAGTGAGGCCTGGGGAGGGGAAGAACCCTCGCGAGACCGAGGGCAGCCTGGAAGCTCACTCTACGCAACACTGGGAACCACAAGAGTATCCGTTGGGAATGCGACCGAGTGGGCGTCAGCCGAGCCAGCGACTGACTTATCAGCATTGTCCTGGTGGGCATTGGAGGAGCCAATGTCTGACTTACAGGTCACGGTAGAGCCGACAACAACCAGGAGGCTGCAGGCTGGCTGGTTGACAGAGGCCAGGCACCCAGCAGCAGAGCTGGAGGAGACTTATCAGCCGAGCTTACTACAGGGCCCGAAGGAAGATCCTCGGAGAGGAGACCCTGATTGCCCACTGACACCAGGCGGGCATCCGATCCACCAGGGCAGATGGAGACCTAAGAGGTGGGGTACTCAACGATGTGGAGGCCCCACCTGATGTGGCACTGGCTGCCTGGTGATGTCAAGTGGAGGGAGAACGATCCTGCTCCCGGTGCTTCTCCTTCTTTTTCTCCGGGATAGATGAAGAAGAGCGTTCCCTCAGTACCTGAAGCTCTTTTTCCATCAATGCAAGGTGTTGTTTTAGGAGATGAGCATCGAGGGCCTTCTGGCGATGGGTGCACATGGCCTGGTTAAAGTACTGGTAGATTTCGCAATCCGCCACCTGGTGTTTGGGGCCCAGGCAGAGAATGTAACAGGAGTGATCGTCCCCGTCACGGGATCTGGGCCCTCGAGAACGCGCTATAATTTTACAATCCACTGTGAAAATATTTTAGTCGTGGTTCTCGCATATGCACCAGCATCTGCCTGGCTCTGCACATGCACACCAGCATCGACTTGGTGTGCACGTGCAAAGCCAAGACAGATGCTGGTGCACATGCGTGGAGTCACAACTAAAATATTTCCACAGTGGATTGTAAAGATTATAGTGCTCGGTTCGTGAAACAGATTACTTTCCTAAGTCCAGCATGAATTAATCTGTCTAAAAAACGTTTTAGCCTAACATGCTCCAGATATGGAAATTAACTCCGGTATGACTCTCCAGACTGCTCAGGGACCTTGTTGGGGCGCATCCTCAGATCGTGCTCGCCAGATACTAAATGACAAGTACAGAGGGCTGAAGAATCAGCATGTTTTATGAACTCAAGTTCTCATTTTAAGAGACCTGAATTTACAAAATGACAGAGTGAGGGGGGTAATTTCAACTATGATCAAGTCATTGCTCTATTTCATTAAACCATTTAGTAAAACAAACAAAGACAGTGGCACTCTGTACTGTCAGTATCTCCACAGTCCCGGCTTCATGCCAAATGACATAATCATGCAAGGGATGTCATCTGTGGAGCGTCTGAGTAGATCGGGTACAGCACAGCCAAACGGGGCAACAATTTTAACTACATTTTAATACAATATTTTAATAGACACTGCACAGCAATGACAGGACACTACTTAGAAAGGTGTTCTGTACTATTGTGTTAAGTCTGAAGGAAGCTGCTGAGTGTTGCACATGATCTTTAAAACAAGCAAAACAAAAATATAAAGTACAGTTACGTAAAGAACTTACTATAACAGTAGATCTTTGAGAGGAGCTCTTGCAGCAGGCTATAACAATTAGGGACTATGCAGCAGGCACTAGGACCTTCCAGAAACCTTTGCAGCCAGCAGTATACAGCAGGGACCGCCCCCGACAGCGGTCCCGCCCCGACATCGGCCCTGGTACAAAAGGGGCGGACCCAGCTCCACCTCAGTTCTCCCACCAAGGCCCGCGAACAAGCCCTGACAAGAGAAGGAGACGAAGCACTCAATGGAGATGTAGATGAAGATGGATCTGCACACCTTGAGGGGAAGGCAGGTGGATATGCCTGCTGCAAGAGTTCTTCTCAAGATCTACAGTTACGTAAGTTCTTTATGTAACTGTACTATCTTACTTCCAGTGGGAGCTCTTGCAGCAGGCTATAACAATTAGGACTGAATACCAAGCAGTCCCTCTCCAAAGAGGTAGACGACCCCGGGAGGTGGAATATGCTGACTCCAGAGGCCTAGGACAAAAGTCCCTGTAAAACAGCCAGACCAAAACCGGCACGGTGTCTGGAGACAATATCCAAGCTGTAATGCTTGACAAAGGTATGCACCGAATTCCAGGTAGCAGCCGCGCATATGTCCCTGATAGAGACATTTCTCAGGGCGGCAAAGGAAGCAGACACTTCCCTGGTGGAGTGACCCCTGACTGGGCCCGGTAGGGGCTTATTATGTTTTTCATAGCAGAAGGAAATGCAGTGGACAATCCACTTCGAAATTGTCTGATTGGTCACCGGTTTGCCCAAGCATTATGGTGCAAAGGCCACAAAAAGTTGCTCTGACTGACGGTGCGTAGCCATCCATTTGAGGTAATACCTCAAAGTCCTGTGGACATCCAATGTGTGAAGGAGAGCTTCCCCTCTATTAGATGGGGAAGGAAAGTAGACTGGAAGGTCAGCCGACTGGTTGAGGGTCAACTCCGAGACCACTTTCGGAAGAAACTTAGGATTTGTTCTAAGGGAAACCCTTTCCCTGTGGAACATCAAATACGGCTCTTTACAAATCAGAGCCTGAAGCTCGGAAACTCTTCGAGCTGAGGTAATAGCAACCGGAAAACACACCTTCCAAGAAAGATAACATAGTTCACAATCTGCTGCCGGCTCAAAGGGAGGGAGGGTGAGCTTCTCCAACACAAAAAGGAGATCCCAAGGGGGGATAGGGTCCTGAATAGGAGGTCTCATATGTAAGACTCCTCTCGAAAAGGTGCGCGCTACATCCAATTGTGCTAACGCCCTATCTCCAATCAGAGCATGACAGGCGGAGACAGCCCACATGTGCACCTTAATAGAGGAGTAACTCAGGCCATGTTGGTACAAGGAGAGGAGGCACTGTAACGCTGAGTTCACTGGACAAGTGATGGGGTCCAAATGCTGTGACGAGGCCCATAAACAAAACCGCTTCTACTTCATAGCATAGGCGGAGTGGGTGGAGGGCTTCCTCACCGACACTAGGACTGCTGCCACTTCCAGGAAACCCTGTATCTCTGTTGAGCTCACGTCTGAAGGAGCCAAGCATGCAGGCGTGAGAGCGAAGGTCTGGATGGACCAGCGACCCCTGTTCCTGGAGAGCAACTGCAGCATATGAGTAGTGGAGTTGGAGGTTCCATGGATAACCGCTGTAGGAGTGGGAAACAAATCTGCCGAGCCCATCTGGGGGCTATTAGAATCATTCAGGCTCCTTCTGCCTGTAAATTTAATAGAACTCTCTGAATGAGAGAGAGGCGGGAAGGCACAGAAAACCTCCTGCCCAGCAAAGGGATAACGCATCTGGCCAAAATCTCCAGGTAGCGTGCTCATGAGCAGAAATTTGGCAGTTTGGCGTTGCGTGGTGACCTACAAGAGGTCCAGCTCTGGATGACCCCACTTGTCGAAGAGCTGATCTGCTATGGATTGTATCAGCTCCCACTCGTGTGCTCTGGATCGAGACCTGCTTAGGCTGTCGGTCAGATCATTCAGGATGCCTGGAACGTGCACTGCGGACAGCAGAATGCGGCGCTCCAGCGTCCAATGCCAGACTCTCATTGCCTCCCTGCAAAGGGTATACGAATGAGTACCCCCTTGCTTGTTGATGCGGAAGACGACCGCCATATTGTCTGTTTGAACTAGAAGAGAGCCCAGCACCAGGTCCTCTTGAAAGGCCTGTAAGGCATACAGAACGGCTCGCATTTCCAGTACATTAGTGAAGGGATCGCTCCTTGGGTGTCCAAACCCCTTGCATTTTATGAGCACCCAGGTGTGCTCCCCATCCCAGATCCGATGCATCTGTTGTAAGAGTCTGACCTGGTGGCTCCAGACAAAACCTGACCCCTTTCTCCAAATTCCAGGGGTCCATCCGCCAAAGTAAAGTTCTCCTGACTGGCTCGGTGACCTTGACCAGAGAGTCTAGTTCGTCGTAGCCCTGGTCCCATTGTAACCTGAGCATCCACTGTGGGACCCGCATGTGGAGGCGGGCCAGAGGAGTGACTGGAATGGCCGCCGCATGTGCCCCAGTAGCCTGAGGAAGTTCTGTGCTGGAACTTGAGGAGTTACTGAGATCCATTCTGCAATCTCCCGCAGGCGATCGCCCCTGTCCAGGGTAAGGAAAGCCATGCCCTGGATAGAATCCAGGACCGCTCCAATGAAGACGAGTTTTGGACTGGGCTCGGGGGACGATTTCCGAAGGTTAAGGTGATCCCAGCTCTCGAAATAGAGTATAGGTGTCTCCGAGGCGTGAAGAAGGCATAACCTTGAGCGGGGCTGTGAGTACCAATCGTCTAGGTATGGGAAAATGTAATTGCCCCCATGCGCCTTAGGCCTCTTGAGCCACCACTGCCAAGCATTTTGTAAAGACTTAGAGCAGGAGAGTCCGAACGGAAGAACTCAGATTGGTAGTGCTCCCCTTGGAAGTGCAACCTCAGAAACTTCCTGTGGGGAGGGAAGACCCCAATATGCATGTATGCATCTTGCATGTCTAGGGAGAAGAGCCAGTCTCCTTGGTGCAGCAGAGGAAGAAGACCTGGAAGGGTCACCATCCTGAACCTTTTGTACTCTATAAAGAGATTGAGAGAGCTGAGGTCCAGAATGGGATGAAGATCCTGTGTCTTTTTTGGGACCAGGAAGAAGTGGGAATAAAACCCTTTCCCCGCTGATGCAAGGGGACTATCTCTATTGCCTTTTTCTGCAAGAGGGTTTGAATTTCTCCTTTTATTAGTGGGATGTGAGAAGGAGGATAACAGGAGTACTTTGGTGGAGTATTTGGAGGAAACTCCATGAACTCCAGCATGTGTCCTCTCCTGATGATGTCCAGGACCCACTGGTCCGCAGTAATCGACTTCCACCCTTCAAGATGACAGGAAAGGCCCCTAATCGTCTTCCTCTCAGTCTTCCGCTGGAAGGGGGTGGAAGGAGTCATTAGGCTGAGTCAGGTGTGAGCACAGAGGCCTGGGAGGACTTGGGCCCACGGGTAGGAGCGCCTTCAGGCTGCTGGTTACTGGTTCTCCTCACGAAAGCCACCTCTCTGACCCTGCTGAATGCCACGGGCGTGTCCACCTTGACCACCTGAGGGCTTACGAAATGGCCATTTTCATTGCCGTCGCTGGTCGCCGTGGTACATTTGGCGAACCGACCAGATGGACTTGCATGACTCCTGTAGACGAGAAATCAAAGCTTCCATCTCCTGCCCAAATATCACGGTACTTTGGAATGGTAAACCTTGATACCGACTGCAGATCCTGGTGACCAAAACTCTCAACCAGGCATGGCGCGGAGGCACACCGAAGCAGCTGCCCTGGCTGCCATATTTGCAATATAAATACGAGGCCTCAGGACATAGGAGCCTCGCGGAGCCCGACTTCATAATATCCAGAGTTCCGTCTTCTGATCGGAATCTGGCATGGCCTTCAGTAGCTCTTGTCCTCTCTCCCACAGAGCATTCTGGTACTGGACCATATGAGTGAGGAAGTTAAGGGTCTGGATGGAAAAGGTGGAGGCAGAAAAAACTTTCTTGCCCACCTGGTCCTGGATCAGGAGGCTGCGAGCTGAGGTGCTTCGGCTGCCTGGATTTGTCATGGGCAGCCGTGATGACCGAAGAGTCCGCCTGAGGGTTCTCTGCTAGAAAAGATTCTGCCCTCAGGGCCTTATACAGCCTATCCGATTTCTTGGGAACAGCCGGGATGGAAGCTGGATGCCTCCAGGTAGTTCGAGTCAGGTCCTGGAAAGTGTCCACTAAAGGAGGGACCACCAATGGTTTTGGTTCCTTTTGCCTCAGGTATTTTGCCAATCTCCAGCGTTCCAGATCTAGGTCCTCCGTTTCCCACTCATTGGAGGCCTGGATATGCCTCATGACATCCATGAAGGTTGGATCATCGGGAGGCAAACGAGGCTGGTCCTTCTCTCTCGGGGACCACTCTAAGCTGAGAGAGGAAGAGGATGAGGATGAAGAAGAGGGAGATTGACTATACGATCTCGAATAGTCTGATCTCTCTTATGACCAGACCCACTCTGTCATCGGTAACTGGGGGACCGACGTCGGTACCCGAAGACCGGCTCCGGTCCCGAGACCAGCGACGGAGCGAAGACCGACGTCTGTCAGAGGACCGATGTCGGGAGAGCTCTCATCTAGGAGAACGAGAAGGGCTGCGCGTACGAGACCTGGACCGGCAACGGTCTCCAGAGTCTTTGGAGCGTCGGTGGTGGTCTTTGGACCAGGCACGGGAACGAGCCCTAGAAGGAGGTGTAGGCGTCGCCCAGGGACTTCTCGGGAAGGCTCACCTCCCAGCTGTGGTTTGCCTGTTGGGTCCAGTACCAGTGTCTGGGCCGGACGAGGGGTCCACTCTGGACCTGTCCCACCAAAAGGAGAACAACTCCTGCAGCTCGTCCTTCAAAAAGCTCAGCCGCTCAGCCCGGAAAGGAGTATCCGGGACATCAGCTCGCAAAGGAGAGCCCTCTTGGCGGCCCGGGGGGGGAGGAGGAGGACTTGGGAGATGGGGACGTCGGCTCTTTCATGGCCTGCTCCCTCACCCTTCACCCCTTCAACCGGCGTCAGTGGTGGTACTGACGACGGGGGTGCCACCTGGGGGGCGCTGGAGAATCCTTGGGCTCCGAAGGCGTGCCTTTAGCAGGCAGTGCCAGTGCCTTGGTAGGTGGGGCCGCAGCTTTCAGCTCCAGGGGCTTGGTGGTAACCCTTAAGCGGGGTTACCTTCGGATTGGCCGCTTCTCCCGATGGGCCGGCCTTGGCCTGGGACGACTTAGGCGCCTCCTGAGCCTGGGGAAAACAGGCCTCTTGGGAGAGGGCATGAACGAGAGCGGGACCACGACCAGGACCAGTGCGGTGCCGGACCGACTACGGTCTTTCCCTGGCGCTTGGTTTTATCCTTACACTTTCCCTAGGAGGATGCAGATCCATCTTCTTCTCCAGTAGAAATGCCTTCAGGGCCTTTAGACATTGGATCCAGGTCCAGCTGGTGAACGCCGCAGGCTGAGCAGGCAGCGCGTATCCGTGGTCCGCCCGAGGCAGAAGACACAGCTTTGTGCCCGCCTTTGCAGTGATCTGCCTCCCACAATCGCAGCTGTTCTGATGGGGCTCTGAGAGGCCGACGTGATGGTAAGACATCCATCGATCAACTGAAACAACCGTCGGAAAACGGCCTGATGACGGTAACTTGAAAAAAACATTGAAACGGTAGCAAATAGTGGGTTTGGAAAAGAAGTTTTGCTGTTCCTGGCAAGCTGGAACAAAGTATTTCTCTTCACGTGCGGGACGCGGCGGGAAAAGAACTGAGGTGGAGCTGAGTCCGCCCCCTTTTGTACCAGGGCCGATGTCAGGGCGGGGCCGATGTTGGGGGTGGTCCCTGCTGTATACTGCTGCCTGAAAAGGTTTCCGGAGGGCCCTAGTGCCTGTGGCATAGTCCTAATTGTTATAGCCTGCTGCAAGAGCTCCCACTCGAAGTAAGATCAGACATTTTCTATATATGGCATATAGAGTTTAAAGTAGAGTTTCCTAGTGTGACTAACTGTTTCATATACTTATACAATATACAACTTTCTGGAGACATTTTCCCAATTATACACTCAACTAGTTACTATGTTTCATAAACCTTAAGATCTTATATAACAAACCAATCACACACACAAAAACAAAACAAAACAAACAAACAAAAAAATAAATATAAACAAGAAGGTAGACAGACATGTGGGGAGTAGTGCAATGTAATGACTGCGGGGCAGCAGTCTTCCGGGAGACTTTATGGAGGCTGAGATGCTGCCCTGAGGGAGGAAGCTGCCCGTCTTCAGGCTACACTGGACAGTAGTAAGGGAACCTTCCCCCAGGCTGCACTGGACAGTAGTAAGGGAACCTCCCCCATCCAGGGAGCACCAGAGCCACCACCACTACCTCAGAGGTTGCGAAGAAAGCACAGCAGTTGGACCACAGTGGGCTCAGGGAGGGTAAGGGTGGTGGAACAGAGGCACTACTAGTCAGTTGTTCCACTCCACAATCCATACACCATTCTGGGGGAGCATAGTTCCCCTATGGATGCACCCGCAGAGGAGACTAAGGAGGTTGCAGACAACTGTCACAAGGGAGGCCCTCAGGAAGGAGGCAGAGGACATCACAGGGAAAGGAAGCAGCTCCTGGTGGGGGACTCAATTATTAGGGGGATAGAATTGGGGGGAGCAGGGAAAACTGAAGTAAGGTGCCTGCCTGTTGCCATGGCTTGGAGAGACAGGAAGCGCATCCTTAGGATCACGAGAACAGTTGCACGAGAGTCTGAGCTGGATGTCATTGTCCACCTAGGGACAAATGACTTGGCTTATCATGAGATCAGAGCAGTGCAGAAGGACTTTGTAGAGTTGGGGAGGGGCCTAAGACAAGTAGGACACACAGTATCCTTCTCAGAGGTGCTGCCTGTCAGTGGCATGGGTGAGCCAAGGGTACTTTGCACCATGCGGTTTAACGAATGGTTGAAAAAAATGGCGTGGAGCACAGGGGTTTGGCTTCATTGGGGACTGGGGTTCCACCTGGAGGGACACCAGCCTATACTGGCAGGATGGTCTGCATCTGTCCAGGATGGGAACAAGTCTTTTGGGCAATCGGTTTAAATGCTTCATTGGCAAGCTTTTAAACTAGTCAAGGGGGGAGGCACTGATAAGCAGCAGGAAAATCCCAGCCTCCCCCTACAAAACAGGGTACTAAATGAGAAAAAGACCAAGGTAGAAAGGTCAGTGGGGGATGCTGCTACAGAAGGTAAAGCCATCAAAAAAATGGAGAGCAATGAGTACCAGTGCCTGTAGTCTGGGTAACAAGCTTCCTGAATTAGTGGCCTTGATGGAGGAGGAACATCTGGATATCGTGGTAGTCACAGAAACATGGTACACACAGAACCATGACTGGGACGTAAACATACCAGGATACACTATCTACAGGAGGGACAGGGAGGATAAAAGAGGAGGAGGAGGAGTAGCTCTCTACATAAGGGAAGGAATCAAAGCAACAGAACAAAAGGGTAAACAGGGAGGAGAAGAAGCACTGTGGGTCAATTTGGAGACAGGCAATGGCACCACAATCCACACAGGGTTGTATACAGACCCTCCCTCTCAGGGGGAGGGAATGGACAAGGAAATGATAGAAACTATACTTAGAATGGCAGAAAAAGGGAGATATTTCTGATGGGTGATCTGAATATGCCAGATGTTAACTGAAGTACATTTGCAGCAGCCACTTCTAAGAGTGGGGTTATTCTAGATGCCCTACAGGGGGCATGCCTTAGACAACTAGTACTGGAACCCGCTCGAGAGGGAGCAATCTTAGACCTGGTTCTCTCAAATGGAGATGGAGAGAGGATCACAGATGTAGAAGTAGGTAGCCATCTGGGAACTAGCGACCATCGAACAGTATAGTCCACAATAAACACAGTAATAGAGTCAAGCCATACAAAGGCAAAAGTACTGGACTTCAGGAGGGCTGACTTTGCCAAAATGGTGAGTGCCTAAGGAATGCACTAGCAAATGGGCAGGAGGAGGGTGGAAGAACAATGGGAATAATAAAACTGCCATCACAGAGGTAACAAGCCTTGTGTGAAGCAAATAAACAAAACAAAACGATGAAAACCACTATGGTTCTCAAAGAGGTGCAGGAAGGTTCAAGAGAAAAGAAAGCATTCAGGAAGTACAAGGAATCACAGAAGTAGCAGGACAGAGAATTGTATCAGTTAAAGCAAAAGGAAGCTGGGAAGGCAGTCAGAACAGCAAAGGCCCAAACCAAGGAAGAGATAGCAACTCAGTTAAAGAGGGATAAAACCTTTTTAGGTACATCAGGGCAAAGGAAGACCAAGGAAGGGATAGTGAGGCTTAATAAGGGGAGAGGGTGACTGTGAAAAGGGCGAGATACTAAACAAATATTTTGCTCAGTATTTACAAATGAAGGGGGGTTCCTAAAACAAACAATAGAAACACTCTGGATATAGAAGTTGATACAGCCCATTTACAGAAGAAAGGGTTCTGAAAGAACTTTAAAACTGAAGGTGGACAAAGCAATGGGGCCTAATGGGATTCATCCCAGAATTCTAAAAGAACCAAGTGTAGAATTAGTGACACCACTGACTAACCTCTTTAACAAATCATGGGAGGATGGGGTGGTACCTGAGGACTGGAGGAGGGCAGATGTGATTCCCCTTCACAAAAGTGGGATCAGGGCAGAAGCAGGAAACTAGAGACCTGTTAGTTTAACCTCAGTGATAGGCAAAATGATGGAATCACTTCTGAAGGAAAGAACTGTCGAGTACCTAGAGGCCAGAGGGGCACAGGACTCAAGGCAGCATGGATTCACAGCGGGAAGGTCATGCCAGACGAATCTAATAGATTCCTTTGACTGAGTAACCAAAGTAGTAGATCAGAGAGGGGCTGTGGACATGGCCTACCTAGACTTTAGCAAGGCATCTGACACAGTCCCACACAAAGGATTAATATACAAGTTAGCCAGCCTGGGAGTAGGTCCCAAGATGATAGCCTGGGTAAAGATTGGCTGGAAAATAGGACAGAGGGTAATAGTAAATAGAGTCCACTCTGAAGAAAGGGCGGTTACTAGTGGGGTATCGTAGGGTTCAGTATTAGGACCGGTCCTCTTCAATGTCTTTATAAGTGACACTGCAGAGGGACTGGAAGGAAAAGTATGTCTCTTTGCAGATGACACAAAGATCTCACGACAGAGTTGATGCACAAGGTAGAGTGGAAAGGATGAGAAGGGACTTGGCAAGGTTAGAGGAATGGTTAAATGTATGGCAGCTTAGATTCAATGCTAAGAAATGCAAGGTAATGCACCTGGAAAACAAAAACCCAGAGGAAAAGTACAGAATGGGGGGTGATATACTAACAACACAAATGGAAAGGGACCTGGGACCAGATGACTTAAAGGTGGGCAAGCAATGTGAGAGGGCAGTAAGGAGGGCTGGGGGGAATACTGGGATGCATAGAGAGAGGCATCACCAGTAGAAAACAGGAAATTGTTATCCCTCTGTACAGACAGCTGGTGAGACCCCATCTGAGAGTACTACGTGCAGTTCTGGAGACCCAGTCTCCGCAAGGACATAGACAGGATGGAAGCTGTCCAGAGGAGGGCAACTAAAATGATGTAGGGTCTGCATCGGAAGACATATGAAGAGAGACTAAAGGAGCTTAATATGTATAGCCTTGAGGACAGGAGGGAGAGGGGGGACATGACAGAAACTTTCAAGTACCTCAAGGGAATCACCTGAAGTCCAAGAGGGTAGCATCTTTCAAAGAAAGGGTGTGCAAGAACAAGGGGCACAATTTGAAGATGGGGGCAGCCTCAGAGGTAATGTAAGGAAGTATTTTTCACAGAGAGGGTTGTGGATGCATGGAATGGCCTTCCGGAGGAGGTTGTGGAGTCAAAAACAGTGGTCAAATTTAAGCATGCATGAGACAGTCATAAAAGGCAATTCTAGAGGTGGGGTAGAAAGAAGTAGGTTGCTGGTTAACTAGGATCTGCAGCTTATCCATTAGGTAGGAAATGGGCAGACTGGGTGGGCCAAGTGGTCCTTATCTGCCGACAAATTCTATGTTTCTATGTTTCTTCAGTGCTGTAACATGATATTATACATGATAATCACCAGGTGAGGTGGAGATTAGGGTAAGAAGGAATATAGCGGATATTATATTACATATATTATAGACATATATTATTATATTATATAGGTATTATATTATTATATCATATTATAGCACATATTATTATACAAGATGTATCGCCAGGTGAGGTGGAGACTGGGGTAAGGAGGAATATAGCAGATGGGGTGTGAAGTGCAGGTCCAAAGGAGGATGGGGAAGCAGTGGGACGTTATTCGGGTGGGGGACTGGAGTTTTTAGAACAAAAAGGGAGACGGGGATGGATCTGGGGGGGCAAACTCTGGACACCCAGGAGATTGGGGGGGTGAGGAGTAAATACAGGTTACTCACCTGTAACAGGAGTTCTAGGAATGGTATATGTTGTTCATCCACACTTTCTGGCAGGTATCCTTGCCGCTTTAAGTCTTGCCGGAAGGTCTTCAAGCTGGCTCCTCCCACCCACCCGGGTGGTAAAACTCTCGGCTCCGCCTCATGACGCCAGATCTGGCCCGCTGGAAGCTCAGGTAGTGCATCGAAGCCCGGGATGTCGGGTGGAGTCGTGGATGAACAACATATACCATTCCTAGAACTCCTGTTACAGGTGAGTAACCTGTATTTCTAGGGACATGGATATGTTGTTCATCCAAACTTTCTAGCAGACTCCTAGCAGTTCTCCGGGAGGAGGAGGCAAGGCGCACACCCCTACTTAGGGAATAAAGACTGGAGAACCGAGGCCCCAAAACCAGCATCCCGGCATGACTCAAGGTCGATGTGGTAGTGGGTGATGAAGGTGTGTGCTGACTTCCAGGTAGCAGCCCTGCAGATTTCCTGGATAGGGACGTCCCTGGAAACAGCCACCGATGCAGCGGTATGGCAGGTAGAATGAGCTCTTATCCCTCTGGGAGGCTCCATGCCCGCCAACCTATAGCAGAGATCTATGCAGGAGGTGACCCACCTGCTTATCGTCCGCTTGGCTGCAGGTCTGCCAGGTGCGGATTCAGCATAGGTGACAAACAGCTGGCGAACCTCTCCCCGAATTTCAGCCGTGCGCTCATTATAGTAAGCGAGCGCCCTTCTAGGGTCCAGAGTATGGAGCCTATATTCGACCTCCGAGGTGTGACTGGGGTAGAACACCGGCAGAGTCAACACCTGGTTAAGATGAAACTCCGACACCACCTTCGGAAGGAATTTCGGGAGCCGAGGACAACCTTGTCCTGTGGAAGACCAGGTAAGGAGACTCGATGGAAAGCCTGGAGCTCTCCCATCCTTCTGGCTTATGTAATAGCCACCAAGAAGGCGGTCTTCCACGACAGGTGAGAGAGATCACACCTGTGCATTGGTTCGAATGGCTTGCCCATGAGCTTTGCCAATACTCAGCAGTAGATCCGCAGGTGGAGGTTCGCACAGGAGGGAAATGTATCAAGGCCTTTGAAAAGCATGGACCACCTTCTCCTGTGCCACCGACTGCTTTCCGGCCCGCACCTGTAAGCAGAGATGGCTGCCAGGTGCACCTTTAGGGTCGCCGACCTAAGCCCTGCTGAGAAAGGGACCATAGATAGTCCAAGATGCTTGCCAAGGAACAGGAGGAAGGGTCCAGGCCCTTGCCTGACACCAAATGGAAAATCTCTTCCATTTGAAGGCATAGCATTTCCTGGTGACTCTCAGGACACCTCAACTACATTGAGGACCTCGTCGGAAAGACCCAGGGCCTGGAACTCTAGCCGCTCAGGAACCAGGCCATCAGGTGCAGGGATTGAAGGTCCAGATGGAACACCTTCCCTGACTGACTGAAAGTGGTCCGGCGAGCTGGAAGCTGCCTCGGGAGCCTGGAGCTGAGGCTGAGGAGATCTGGATACCAGCATTGGCGGGGCCAGTCTGGGGCTACCAGAATCACCTGCGCCTTGTCCCTCCTCGCCTTGAGAAGCACCTTGTGGATCAAGGGAAATGGAGGAAAGGTGTAGAAGAGGCCCGGGGTCCACGGCCTCGAGAAGGCATCCCCCTGCAGCGAGCCCTGCTGAGGGGGGCGGGCATGGAACAGCCTCAGCTTCGCGTTCTCCCTGGAGGCAAACAGGTCCACCTGAGGTGTGCCCCAATGGGAGAACAGATCTTGTACTACCTCCGGCAGGAGAGACCACTCGTGAGACACAGCCCCTATCCGGCTTAGGGCATCGGCCAGGGTGTTGGAGACTCCTGCCACATGAATGTCTAGGAGATCCGCCTCCAGGCTGCGCACGAGTGACCAAATGCGGAGAGCTTCCTTGCACAGAGGCATGGAGCGCGTCCCGCCCTGGCGGTTTAGGTAGTACATGGTCGTGGTATTGTCCATCTGGACCTGAACCACTTGACCCCGTAGAAACGGAGCAAAGGCGGTGAGAGCTAGACGGACCGCCCGAAGCTCCAGCAGGTTGATATGGCATCGGGACTCCCGAGGGGACCAGAGGCCATGTGCTCTGTGCTCCCCCAGATGGGCACCCCAACCCATCAGAGAGGCGTTGGTCGATAGAGAGACCGTCGGCTCGGGGCGGACAAACGGGATGCCCTCCTGCAGATGAGCTGGAACGGACCACCACTGGAGAGCGTTCCACATCCCCTTGGTCACCGTCACTAGCTGGTCCAATGGATCACAGCGTTGAGACCACTGGCTGGCCAATCCCCACTGAAGGGGACGCATGTGCCAGCGGGCCCAATGGACCATGCTGGTACAGGCCACCATGAGACCCAGGAGGCACAGGAAGTCCAGGCAGGAAGCGCGATTGCCCAACCAGAAATGACTGGGCAAGGGAAGAAAGAACACTCGGCCCTGTCGCCGGAGCCGTGCTCTGGTTGAGAAGAGTCGAGCTCTGCCCGATGAAAAGAATCATCTGCTTCGGTCCGAGTTCCGACTTGGCCTCGTTGATGAGGAGGCCGATCTGGGAGCAGACCTGGAGGGCCAGATCTCTGGACCGCTCCGCCTCCTGTCTGGAGGGGGCTGCTATCAGCCAATCGTCCAGGTAAGGGTACACCCGGACCCTTGGCACCACAGGAATGCTGTCACCACTGCCATGCATTTGGTGAAGACCCTGGGAGCAAGAGAAAGGCCGAAGGACATGGCTCGAATCAGAAGGGATCCCTCCACCGAAAGCGGAAGGAATCTCTGATGAGACGGACGGATAGGGACATGAAAAACGTGTCCTGTAGGTCCAGAGAACAGAACCACACGCCGTATTCCAGGGATGGTATTATCTGACCCAGAGTGACCATCCTGAAGGTCCGAGACCTTAGGAACTTGTTTAGGTCGTGCAGGTCAAGAATGGGGCGCCAGCCCCCCATCCGTTTTGGGACCAGGAAGTACCTGGACACAAACCCTGGGTCTGAGAGAGGGTCCGCCACCTCTCTGATCACCTCTTTCTCAAGGAGCAGAGCAATGTTGGCTCGGCGGAGGCGACAGCGAACTGGGACGAGCCCCGAGTGACGACTCGGAAGAAGCGGGCCTGCTCGGAACTCCAGAGGCAGGCCCTTTCCCACCACTTCCAACACCCACCGGTCTGTGCGTGCGAGGAGGAAGATGAGGACGAGCGGTGACGCCGCTTGATACGGTACCGAAACCGAGACCGCCTATGACGGCGGGATCGGCTGGACCGAGAAGAAGTCCGAGACTGAGAACCTCGGCTTTTCCGAGGAGGGTTCTGGGGCAGGGCGGGGGAAACCCGCTCTCCCCTCGGCTTGGAAGGTTCAACCGTGGACTCCAGAACCAGAGGCACAGGCAAGTCCACGGAAACCTCAATCTCCGCCGGGGGAACCAGAGAGTGAGGGTTTTCGGCTTCACCGGTCGACAGCCCATCCGACGGGTCGAGAAAAATCTCAACTGCGTCGACGGGAGTCTCAGTCAACTGACCTGACGGGGACACCGTGAGGCCAGTGGCCGAAGCCGAAGGATTGACCGAAGTCGATGGTCGACTACTCGGGGAGAGGGACCTCTCCCGCTCCCAAAAGCGTTGACGGAGGGACTTACCTTTGTGGTCCTTCTTCTTGGACCGAGAGGAAGGCCCTGAGGATGTTGGTCCCTCTCCCTTAGTGGAAATGGACAGACAGAGCTCCTTAAAAGAAGCTGAATAGGAGGATCCCAGGAAGAGCGGCATAAAGGCCGCAGCCGAGGTAGATGAAGATGCGGCTTGCGGCGCCTCCTCCTCGAGGGCGATCATCTGCTCAAGCTGTTGCACTGAGCCCGCCGCCGCGGAAACCACTGGAGCGGTCTCCTCGACTTTACCGAGGGTAACGTTTCGGCCCAAGTTGTAAACGGGCGGCGCGGTCTTCCAGGATGTAGGCCGAAAAGGAAGAGCACAGGTCGCAAGCCTGCGGGTCGTGCTCAAGGCCCAAGCAGTAGACGCACGTGGAGTGCGGATCCGTCCGAGACATCTTCTGCCCGCATGGGCACCTCCGAAAACCGGGAGTCGATTTGTCCATCGCAGCTGCGAGGGAAATAAATGACCGAAGTCTTGAAAACCTTAAAAGTAATTTCGGGTAACCGAAGAAATAGGAACCAGTCTTATACGCAGAGTGTTAAGGAGGGAACCTGAGCTTCCAAGCGGTAAGGAAGATCTGGCATCATGGGGTGGAGCCGAGAGTTTTACCACCCGGGTGGGTAGAAGGAGCCAGCTTGAAGACCTTCTGGTAAGACTTAAAGTGGCAAGGATACCTGCCAGAAAGTGTGGATGAACAACATATCCATGTCCCTAGAAATACAGGTTACTCACCTGTAACAGGAGTTCTAGGAATGGTATATGTTGTTCATCCACACTTCATGGCAGGTTCCTTGCTGCTTTAAATCTTGCCAGAAGGTCTTCAAGCTGGCTCCTCCCACCCACCCGGGTGGTAAAACTCTCGGCTCCGCCCCATGATGCCAGATCTAGCCCGCTGGAAGCCAGGTTGTGCATCGAAGCCAGGGAGGCCGGGTGGGTTGTGTGGATGAACAACATATACAGGTTACTCACCTGTAACAGGAGTTCTAGGAATGGTATATGTTGTTCATCCACACTTTCTGGCAGGAATCCTTGCCACTTTAAGTCTTGCCGGAAGGTCTTCAAGCTGGCTCCTCCCACCCACCCGGGTGGTAAAACTCTCGGCTCCGACCCATGACACCAGATCTGGCCCGCTGGAAGCTCAGGTAATGCGTCGAAGCCGGGGAGGTCGGGTGGGTCGTGTGGATGAACAACATATTCCATTCCTAGAACTCCTGTTACAGGTGAGTAACCTGCATTTCTAGGGACATGGATATGTTGTTCATCCACACTTTCTGGCAGACTCCTAGCAGTTCTCCGGGAGGAGGGAGGCAAGGCACACACCCCCTACTTAGGGAATAGAGACTGGAGAACCGAGGCCCCAAAACCAGCATCCCGGCATGACTCAAGGTTGATGTGGTAGTGGGTAATGAAGGTGTGTGCTGACTTCCAGGTAGCAGCCCTGCAGATTTCCTGGATAGGGACGTCCATGGAAGCAGTCACCGATGCAGCGGTATGGCGGGTAGAATGAGCTCTTATCCCTCTGGGAGGCTCCATGCCCACCAACCTATAGCAGAGATCTATGCAGGAGGTGACCCACCTGCTTATCGTCTGCTTGGCTGCAGGTCTGCCAGGTGCGGATTCAGCGTAGGTGACAAACAGCTGGTGAACCTCTCCCCGAATTTCAGCCATGCGCTCCTTATAGTAAGCGAGCGCCCTTCTAGGGTCCAAAGAATGGAGCCTATATTCGGCCTCCGAGGTGTGATTGGGGTAGAACACCGGCAGAGTCAACACCTGGTTAAGGTGAAACTCCGACACCACCTTCGGAAGGAATTTCGGGTGGGGGCGCAGGACAACCTTGTCCCTGTGGAAGACCAGGTAAGGAGACTCGATGGAAAGCGCCTGGAGCTCTCCCATCCTTCTGGCTGACGTAATAGCCACCAAGAAGGCGGTCTTCCACGACAGGTGAGAGATCACACCTGTGCATTGGTTCGAATGGCTTGCCCATGAGCTTTGCCAGTACCAGCAGTAGATCCCACGGAGGTGGAGGTTCTCGCACCGGAGGGGAAATGTGATCAAGGCCTTTGGAAAAGCGCCAGACCACCTTCTCCTGCGCCACCGACTGCTTCCCGGCCTGCGCCCGGTAAGCAGAGATGGCTGCCAGGTGCACCTTTAGGGTCGTCGACCTAAGCCCTTGCTGAGAAAGGGACCACAGATAGTCCAAGATGCTTGCCAAGGAACAGGAGGAAGGGTCCAGGCCCTTGCCCTGACACCAAATGGAAAATCTCTTCCATTTGAAGGCATAGCATTTCCTGGTCGACTCCTTACGGGACGCCTCAACTACATTGAGGACCTCGTCGGAAAGACCCAAGGCCTGGAACTCCTAGCCACTCAGGAACCAGGCCATCAGGTGCAGGGATTGAAGGTCCGGATGGAACACCTTCCCCTGATTGACTGAAAGTAGGTCCGTGAGCTGGAAGCTGCCTCGGGAGCCTGGAGCTGAGGCTGAGGAGATCTGGATACCAGCATTGGCGGGGCCAGTCTGGGGCTACCAGAATCACCTGCACCTTGTCCCTCCTCGCCTAGAGAAGCACCTTGTGGATCAAGGGAAATGGGGGAAAGGCGTAGAAGAGGCCCGGGGTCCACGGCCTCGAGAAGGCATCCCCCTGCAGTGAGCCCTGCTGAGAGGGGTGGGGCCGGCATGGAACAGCTCAGCCTCGCGTTCTCCCTGGAGGCAAACAGGTCCACCTGAGGTGTGCCCCAATGGGAGAACAGATCTTGTACTACCTCCGGCAGGAGAGACCACTCGTGAGACACAGCCCCTATCCGGCTTAGGGCATCGGCCAGGGTGTTGGAGGCTCCTGCCACATAAATGGCTAGGAGATCCGCCTCCAGGCTGCGCACGAGTGACCAAATGCAGAGAGCTTCCTTGCACAGAGGCATGGAGCGCGTCCCGCTCTGGCGGTTTAGGTAGTACATGGTCATGGTATTGTCCATCTAGACCTGAACCACTTGACCCCGTAGAAACGGAGCAAAGGCGGTGAGAGCTAGACGGACCGCCCGAAGCTCCAGCAGGTTGATATGGCATTGGGACTCCCGAGGGGACCAGAGGCCGTGCGCTCTGTGCTCCCCCAGATGGGCACCCCAACCCATCAGAGAGGCGTCGGTCAATAGAGAGACTGTCGGCTCGGGGCGGACAAACGGGATGCCCTCCTGCAGATGGGCTGGAACGATCCACCACTGGAGAGCGTTCCACATCCCCTGGGTCACCGTCACTAGCTGGTCTAATGGATCGCAGCATTGAGATCACTGGCTGGCCAACCCTCATTGAAGGGGACGCATGTTCCAGCGGGCCCAATGGACCACGCTGGTGCAGGCTGCCATGAGACCCAGGAGGCACAGGAAGTCCCGGGCAGGGCACGATTGCCCAACCAGAAATGATTGGGCAAAGGAGGAAAGAACCTGGCCCTGTCCGCTAGGAGCCATGCTCTGGCTCGAAGAGAGTCGAGCTTTGCCCCGATGAAAAGAATCACCTGCTTTGGTTCAAGTTCCAACTTGGCCTCGTTGATGAGGAGGCCGATCTGAGAGCAGACCTGGAGGGCCAGATCTCTGGACCGCTCCACCACCTGTCTGGAGGGGGCTGCTATCAGCCAATCGTCCAGGTAAGGGTACACCCGGACCCCTCGGTGCTGCAGGAATGCTGTCACCACTGCCATGCATTTAGTGAAGACCCTGGGAGCAAGAGAAAGGCCGAAGGGCATGGCTCGGAACTCGTAAAGGGATCCTTCCGCTCGAAAGCGAAGGAATCTCTGGTGAGATGGACGGATAGGGACGTAAAAAAAAATCCATCCTGTAGGTCCAGAGAGCAGAACCACACGCCGTGTTCCAGGGATGGTATTATCTGACCCAGAGTGACCATCCTCTAGGTCCGAGACCTTAGGAACTTGTTTAGGTAGTGCAGGTCGAGACTGGTGTGCCAGCCCCCCATCCGTTTCGGGACCAGGAAGTACCTGGACACAAACCCCGGGTCTGAAGGAGGGTCCGCCACCTCTCTGATCACCTCCTTCTCGAGGAGCAGAGCGATGTCGGCTCGGCAAGCCGACAGCGAGGCTGCGGACCCCAAGGCCCCCCGGGGGGCGACGGCTCAGAAGGGTGGGGCTTGCTCGAACTCCAGAGGCAGGCCTTTTCCCACCACTTCCAACACCCACCGGTCTGTGGTGATAGCGGACCAGGCAGAGAGGAAGTGGCAAAGCCATCTCCCCATGGGGGGAACCTGGGGTGGGGTGACGAGGTTGGGGGCGGCACCCCTCAACCCGTCACTGAGCAGGCTTGGAGGAGGGACCGGCTGAGGGACCACCTGGGCCTTTACGTCCCTGCTTCCTGGAGGAGGAAGCCGTGGGCTTGGGTTTGGGATGCCAAGCGCGAGCCTGCTGGCCCTGATGTGCTGTGGGCGCAGACGGATGAAAGGGCTTGGGTTGCGGTCTGCGGCCCTTGTCCCTCTGGGCGGATGAGACCGAGTCCAGAGTGGCATTGGACTTTTCGATCCTCTGGAGGTGACCTTCCACTCCAGGGCCGAAGAGGTTGGTCCCTAGGAAGGGGACATCCGCCAACTTGTGCTGGGTATCCGCTGTGAAGGTGGATATCCTCAGCCATGCCCGATGGCGCATAGCCACTGTGGCCGTGACTGACCTGGCACGAGTCACCGATGTCCAAAGCAGTCTGAAGTTGCTGCTTGGCCACTGCCCTGCCCTGGTCCTGCACCTGCTTAACTGTGGTCTGCAGGTCAGCCGGGAGATGAGGGACTACCTCGTCCAGGGAGCCCAACACGGTGTGTGAGAGATGTGTGCCATCAGCACGGCCGAGCTGGCCTGACGAAGGCCAAGGGAGGACGCAGCGTAGACTTTACGCCCGGTGTAGTCCAACTTCTTGGACTCCTTGTCGGGAGGCTTGTCCATGTCCCTGGCGCTTCCGGCACGCCGGAAGATGCTGTCGGTAACCAACCCCTTGGCCGAGGGGTGTTCCGAAAAACCAGACAAGGAACCAGTAGGGACGGCGTACTTCCTCACCATCCTGGCCGAGGGCGCAGGACAGGAAACAGGGCGCTGCCAGAGCTCCAAGGCCGGGCCGACAATGGCCTCGGCCACCGGAAAGGCCTCCATGGGAGAATCCCCTCGGTCCAATATCTCCGTGAGGGGATACTTGGCCCGCTTGGATACGGGCTCTAGCTGCATCCCGGTGGACTCCGAGATGAGTCTAAGCAAACCCATGAAGGACGATGGGCTATTGTCCAGCGACTGAACTCCGGAGGACTCCAAGTCGACCCGCCTGGAGAACAGGGAGGAATCGTCGTCGGACTCGGAAGAGTCCGCAAAGAGCTGCCTTGGGCCTGAGCCACCCTCCACCTGCCGAGGGCGATCGGGAGTGAGGGTGACAGACAGCCTATGGGGCAGACCCTGGGCCGACCGAGAATTCTTGGTCGGGGCCCCAAACAACGGCTGTGGAGGCGGAGGTTCCACCAGAATCGATGGGGCAGCTAATTTTGGTCGAGCAACAGGCCTAGGAGCAGGCGCCTCGGCTAAAGCGTGGGGTTGCTTCGGCCGCTCCGGTGACAGCCACTTTATAGCCGGGGAAGGCGATGACGTTGGCTTGCTCCCAGACAGAAGGAGCTGTTGCCACATGAGGTCCTCACAGCGCCGACGCAACTTGCGTCAAAGCCTCCTCGTCCGAGGAAGGAAGACGAGGGCAGCGGCGCACTGCCACGGTATCAGACTGAGACCACCTATGACGGCGGGATCGCTGGACCGAGAAGAAGTCCGAGACCGCGAACCTCGGCTTTTCCGAGGAGGGTTCTGGGGCAGGGTGGGGGAAACCCATGCTCCCCTCGGCTCGGAGGGCTCAACTGTGGACTCCGGAACCGGAGGCACGGGCAAGTCCACGGAAACCTCAATCTCCACCGGGGAAACCGGGGAGTGAGGGTTTTCGGCTTCACCGGTCGACAGCCCATCCAATGGGTTGAGAAAAATCTCGACTGCATTGACGGGAGTCTCGGTCAACTGCCCTGACGGGGACACCATGAGGCCAGTGGCTGAAGCCGAAGGATCAACCGAAGTCGATGGTTGACTACTCGGGAAGAGGGACCTCTCCCGCTCCCAAGACCGTCGACGGAGGGACTTACCTTTGTGGTCCTTCTTCTTGGACCGAGAGGAAGGCCCGAGGATGTTGGTCCCTCTCCCTTAGTGGAAAGGGACAGACAGAGCTCCTTAAAAGAAGCTGAATAGGAGGATCCCAGGGAGAGCGGGATAAAGGCCGCGGCCGAGGAAGACGAAGATGCGGCCTGCGCCGCCTCCTCCTCGAGGGCGATCATCTGCTCAAGCTGTTCCGCCGAGCCAGCCGCTGCGGAAACCGCCAAACGGGCCTCCTTCGACTTTACCGGAGGGTAACGTCTCTCGGGGCGCCCAAGTTGTAAACGGGCAGCATGGTCTTCCAGGACGTAGGCCAAAAAGGAAGAGCACAGGTCGCAAGCCTGCGGGTCGTGCTCAGGGCCCAAGCAGTAGACGCACGTGGAGTGCAGATCCGTCCGAGACATCTTCTGCCCGCATGGGCACCTCCGAAAACCGGGAGTCGATTTGTCCATCGCAGCTGTGAGGGAAATAAATGACCGAAGTCTAGAAAACCTTAAAAGTAATTTCGGTAAACCAAGAAATAGGAACTAGTCTTATACGCAGAGCGTTAAGGAGGGAACCTGAGCTTCCAAGCGGTAAGGAAGATCTGGCGTCATGGGGCAGAGCCGAGAGTTTTACCACCCGGGTGGGTGGGAGGAGCCAACTTGAAGAACTTCCGGCAAGACTTAAAGCGGCAAGGATACCTGTCAGAAAGTGTGGATGAACAACATATCCATGTCCCTAGAAATACCATTCCTAGAACTCCTGTTACAGGTGAGTAACCTATATTTCTAGGGACATGGATATGTTGCTCAATCCACACTTCATGGCAGACTCCTAGCAGTTCTCCGGGAGAAGGGAGGCAAGGCGCACACCCCCTACTTAGGAAACAAGGACTGGAGAACCGAGGTCCCAAAACCAGCATCCCGGCGTGACTCAAGGTCGAAGTGGTAATGGGTAATAAAGGTGTGTGCTGACTTCCAGGTAGCAGCCCTGCAGATTTCCTGGATAGGGATGTTCCTGGAAGCAGCCACCGAAGCGGTGGTATGGCGGGTAGAATGAGCTCTTATCCCTTTGGGAGGCTCCATGCATGCCAACCTGTAGCAGCGGTCTATGTAGGTGGTGACCCACCTGCCTATCATCCTCTTGGCTGCAGGTCTGCCAGGTGCGGCTTCAGCGTAGGTGACAAACAGCTGGCGAACCTTTCCCCGAACTTCAGCCATTCGCTCCTTATAATAAGAGAGTGCTCTTCTAGGGTCCAGAGTATGAAGCCTATATTCGGCTTCCGAGGTGTGATTGGAATAGAACACTGGCAGAGTCAACACCTGGTTAAGGTGAAACTCAAACACCACCTTGAAGGAATTTGGGATGGGGCATGAGACCTTGTCCCTGGAGAAGACCAGATGGGAAGCTCAAAAGAAAGCACCTGGAGCTCTCCCATCCTTCTGGCTGGCGTGGATAGGCACCAAGAAGGGCGGTCTTCCACAACAAGGAACAGGAGGAAGGGTCCAACCCCTGCCCTGACACCAAATGGAGAATCTCTTCCATTTGAAGGCACAGCATTTCTGGTCGACTCTACGGGATGCCTCAACAACATTGAGGACCTTGTCGGAAAGACCCAAGGCCTGGAACTCTAGCCGCTCAGGAACCAGGCCGTCAGGTGCAGGGATTGAAGGTCCAGGTGGAGAACCTTCCCCTGGTGGACTGAGATCAGGTCCAGGCGGGCTGGGAGCCACCTCGGGAGCCTGGAGCTGAGGCTGAGGACATCTGGATACCAGAACTGGCAGGGCCAGTCTGGGGCTACCAGAATCACCTGCGGCTTGTCCCTCCTCACCTTGAGAAGCACCTTCTGGATCAAGGAAAATGGGGGAAAGGTGTAGAAGAGGCCCAGGGTCCACGGCCTCGAGAAGGCATCCCCCTGCAGCGAGCCCTGCTGTGGGGGGCGGGCATGAAACAGCCTCAGCTTCGCATTCTCCCTGAAGGCAAACAGGTCCACCTGAGGCATGCACCAGTGGGAGAACAGATCTTGTACTACCTCCGGCAGGAGAGACCACTCATGAGACGCAGCCCATATCCAGCTTAGGGCATCGCCAGAGTGCTGGAGGCTCCTGCCACATGGCTAGGAGATCCGCCCCCAGGCTGCGCATGAGGGACCAAGTGCGGAGAGCTTTCTTGCACAGGGACATGGAGCACATCCCACCCTGGCGGTTTAGGTAGTACATGGTCGTGGTATTGTCCGTCTAGAACTGGACCACTTGACCCCGTACAAACGGAGCGAAGGCGGTGAGGGCTAGATGGACCGCTCGAAGCTCCAGCAGGTTGATGTGGCATCAGAACTCCCGAGGGGACCAGAGGCCATGCGCTCTGTGCTCTCCCAGATGGGCACTCCAACCCATCAGAGAGGCGTTGGTCGATAGAGAGACCGTCGGCTCGGGGCGGACAAATGGGATGCCCTCCTACAGATGAGCTGGAATGATCCACCACTGGAAATCGTTCCACATCTCCTGGGTCACTGCCACTGGCTGGTACAAAGGACTGGAGCACTGTGACCATTGACTGGCCAATCTCCACTGTAGGGGACACATGTGCCAATGGGCCCAACGGATCACGCTGGTGCAGGTCGCCATGAGGCCCAGGGGGCACAGGAAGTCCCGGGCAGGGCACAATTGCCCAACCTGAAATGACTGGGCAAAGGAGGAAAGAACCTCGGCCCTGTCCACCAGGAGCCATACTCTGGCTCGAAGAGAGTCGAGCTCTG
Organism: Neoceratodus forsteri; assembly: GCA_016271365.2. NCBI lineage: Eukaryota > Metazoa > Chordata > Ceratodontiformes > Ceratodontidae > Neoceratodus > Neoceratodus forsteri. The sequence goes on along the minus strand of CM057454.1, from coordinate 675,108,926 downwards.
CCCCGATGAATTGAATCACCTGCTTTGGCACGAGTTCTGACTTGGCCTTGTTGATGAGGAGGCCAATCTGAGATCAAACTTGAGGGCCAGATCCCTGGACCACTCCACCTCCAGTCTGGAGGAGGCCGCAATCAGCCAGTCGTCCAGGTAAGGGTACACCCGGACCCTTCGGCGCCGCAGGAATGCTGTCACCAATGCCATGCATTTGGTAAAGACACTGGGAGCTGGAGAGAGGCCGAAGGGCATGGCCCGGAACTCATAAAGGGACCCCTCTGATCTGAAGTGGAGTAATTGCTGGTGGGACGGACGGATTGGGACGTGAAAGAACGCGTCCTGGAGGTCCAGAGAACAGAACCACACGCCTCGTTCCAAGAATGGAATGATCTGAGCCAGAGTGATAATCCTGAAGGTTCGAGACCTTAGGAACCTGTTCAGGTCGTGCAGGTCTAGAATGGGGCACCAGCCCCCCAACCATTTCGGGACCAGGAAATACCTGGACACAAACCCTGGGTCTGGCGGAGGATCCGGCACCTCCCTGATCACCTCCTTGTGGAGGAGCAGGGCAATGTTGGCTTGACGGGCCGACAAAGAGGCTGCGGACCCAGTAGCCCCCCATGGGGCGATGGCTCGGAAGGGCGGGGCCTGCTCAAACTCTAGAGGCAGACCCTTTCCTACCACTTCCAACACCCAGCAGTCCGTGGTGATAGCAGACCAGGCGGAAAGAAAGTGGTGGAGCCATCACCCCATGGGGGAAACCTAGGGGGGAGTGACGAGGCTGGGGGCAACACCCCTCAACCAGTCACTGGGCAGGCTTGGAGGAGGGACCGGCCGAGGGGCCTCCCGGGCCTTTTCCTCCTGGCTTCCTGCTGGAGGAAGCTGCAGGCTTGGCTTTGGGGTGTCAAGTGCGAGCCTGCTGGCCCTGATGCTGGTGTTGCTGGACCGGACGTGCCACAGGGGCAGAAGGGGCGAAAGGGCTTACGCTGCTGCTGGTGGCCTTTGTCGTTCTGGGCAGATGTGACTGAGTCCAAGGGGGCACTGGACTTCTCAATCCTCTGGAGATGGCCTTCCACCCCAGGCCCAAACAAGTCGGTACCCAAGGAAGGGACGTCTGCCAGCTTGTGCTGGGTATCTGCCGTGAAAGTGGAGATCCACAGCCAAACTCTGCGGCGCATGGCCATTGCGGCCGCTACTGACCGGGCACAAGAGTCTCCAATATCCAGAGCAGTTTGGAGCTGCTGCTTCACCACCGCCCTTCCCTGTCCCACACCTGCTTGACCGTAGTCTGGAGGTCATCCGGGAGATGAAGGATCACCTCATCCAGGGAGCCCATAAGGGCGTGGGAGAAGTGTGCCATCAGTACGGCCGTTAACTGGCCTGACGGAGGCCTAGAGAGGACACAGCGTACACCTTAAGCCCGGCATAGTCCAGCTTTTTGGACTCTTTGTCAGGAGGCTTGTCCACATCCCTGGTGTTCCCGGAACGCCAGAAAACACTATCGGTTACAAGCCCCTCTGCAGAGGAGTGCTTCAAAAAAACGGATAGTGAACTGGTTGGGACTGCATACTTCCTGGCCATCCTGGCCGAAGGAGCAGGACAAGAAGCCGGCCGCTGCCATAACTCCAAGGCTGGGCCAAAAATGGCTTCAGCCACTGGAAAGGCCTCCATGGGAGAATCCCCTCAGTCCAGAATCTCCATGAGGGGATACTTGGCCCGCTTGGACATGGGTTCGAGCTGCATCCCAGTAGACTCTGAGATGAGCCGAAGCAGACCCATGAACGAGGATGGGCTCTCGTCCACCGACTGTCCCTCAGTGGACTCCAGGTGAAATGGCCTGGAGAACAGGAAAGAGTAGTCATCAGACTCTGAGAAGTCTGCGAACAGCTGCCTAGGGTCTCAGCCACCCTCCACCTGCCGAGGACGGTCGGGAGTGAGGGTGACTGACAACTGATGGGGCAACCCCTGACCCAACCGAGAATCCATGGTCGGAGCCCCAGATTTAAGTTGTGGAGGTGGGGGTTCCACCACAATAGGTGGCGCAACTGGTTTCAGCCGAACAACCGGCACCGGTTTGGGCTCCTTGACGACCACGAGGGGTTGTTTCGGCCTTTCAGGTGACAGCCACTTAATGGCTGGGGAAGGCAACGGGGTCGGCTTGTTCATGGTCAGAAGGAGCTGCTGCCACATTAAGCCCTCGTAGCGTCGACGCAACTTGCACCGAAGTCTTTCCTCCGAGGAGGAAGAAGACGAGGACGAGTGGCGCCGCCTCTTTCCTTGGTGCGAGACCAAGACCGCCGGTGTCAGCGGATCGGCTGGACCGAGACGAGGTCCGAGACCGTCGGTGTTTCGAGGTGGGTCTGGGAGGGAGCGGGGGAAACTCGTTCCTCCCTTGGCTCGGGAACCTTAACCGGGGACTAATGCACAGGAGGTGCAGGTAAGTCCACGGTTTCCACCGGGGGAACCAGTGAAGAAGGGTTGTCGGCTTCTCTAGTCGACAACCCGTCCGACGGGTCAAGAAAAATCTTGACCGCGTTGATGGGTGTCTCAGCCAGCTGACCTGATGGGGACACCGTGAAGCCAGCGGCCTTAGTCATAACTCAACCGGAGTCGAGTGTCGACTGTCCAGGAAGGGACCCTCTCCGCCTCCCATGAACGCCCGACGGTGGACTTACCCTTGAGTCCTTCTTCTTGGACCGAGAGGAGTGCCCCATGGACCCTCACCTTCGTGGAGAGGACTGACAAAGCTCTTTAAAAGACCAATGTAGGAGGAGCCCAAGGAGAACGGGATAAAAGCCGCGACCGAGGAGGACGAAGATGCGGCCTGGGCCGACTCCTCCTCGAGGGCAATCATCTGCTCAAGTTGCTCAGCCAAGCCCGCCACTGTGGACACTGCTCAACAGGCCTCCTTTGACTTCACCGGCAGAATACGTATCTCGGGGCGCCCAAGTTGGAGTCTGGCAGCACGGTCTTCGAGGACATTGGCCAAGAAGGACTTGCACAAATCGCAGGCCTTCAGATCGTGGTCAAGCCCGAGGCGGTAGACACACATGGAGTGCGGATCGGTCCGAGACATCTTCTGACCGCATTGGCACCGCCAAAAACTGGGAGTCAATGTATCCATCGCAGCCGCGAAGGAAGAAATAGACTGAAGTCTTGTAAACTTTAAAATTAGTTTTAGGTTAACTGAAGAGTTTGGATCCAGTCTAAACGTAGAGCGCTAAGGAGGGAGCCTGAGCTTCCAAGCGGTAAGGAAGATCTGGCATCATGGGGCGGAGCCAAGAGTTTTACCAACCGGGTGGGTGGGAGGAGCCAGCTTGAAGACCTTCCAGCAAGATTTAAAGCGGCAAGGAACCTGTCATGAAGTGTGGATTGAACAACATATCCATGTCCCTAGAAACTGGCAGTTGCAGGTAAACGGAGTATGGTAGGGCCCGCAAATGAGGGTGGCCCCCTGGATGATGGGGAGGGGAGGAACAAGCAGGGGGTTGCTGACAGAAGGAGGAGCCTGGATAGTATTTAACGGGCTAATAAGGACCCTCAGGTTGATGGGAGAGGTAGGAGCAAGCAAGGGTTTGATGTTAGAAGGAGGAGTCTGGAAGGACTAAAGACGGCTAATAAAGTAGGGGGGTGAAGTGAAGGTGATATTGCTGGGGAATTCCATGATGAGGGGTATTCAATGGGAGGGGGAGGGGGAGAATAATAACAGACCTGTCAAGGCGAAATGTATGCCAGGTCTATTCGTACACAAAGCCAAATTCCACCTATACTCGTTGGCATTGGATTGTGAGGGATCCCCAGACTTCCTAGTACATTTGGGGACAAATGATTTGGAAGGGAATAGTGAGCTAGAAATACAGGCTAGATTCAGGGAGCTGGCAAGGGTTTGTCACTCTATAGGAAGTAAAATGTATTTCTCTGAGATTCTGTCAGTACCTAGGGCATCTGCTGAGACTAAGCTAAAACTTAGAGAGGTAAATAAGTGGCTCAGGGGCTGGTGCAGGGCAGAGTGGTATGGGCTGGTAGAGGACTTGGGGGGATACTTGTGAGGATAAGGGGCTATATGCCAGGGATACTTTACACCTCAGTATGGAGGGGAGAGAAATCTTGAAATTAAAACTTGCTGGTTTTATAGCCGAGAGGTGGGGTTTAAACTTGTAAAGGGGGGGTCTAATATTAATAAAAAGACCCTGGGGGGGCTGTTTGAGGGTCAAGAGCTAGGGCCCATGAGGAGTGGGAGAGACTATGTTAAGAATTCTAGGAAAACTTGGCAGAAAAGGGATTGCGCAGGGTTGAGGGCACTGGAGAGAGGGGGGAGAAGTTGGGGTGGAGGACAGTCCTGATCAACGCTGGGAGTATGAGCAATAAAATGCCTGAACTCCAAGCTATGTTGGCTGAGGGAACAGCGGATGTGGCAACAATTACAGAGACATGGGCCACTCATAGAAATGAGTGGGACCTAAACTTAGGGGGCTACAAGATATTCAGGAAAGATAGGGGAGTGGGAAGGGGGGAGGGGTTGCGCTGATAGTCAGAAATGACATAATGGTTAGTGGAGTGGAGGAGGCTGGAGGGGGTGTGGAGGCAATTTCGGTAATGCTGCAAACAAGGGGAAGGAAGAAATTGAAGATAGAGGTGGTATACAGGCCCCCTGCGATAGAAGAGGCTCTGGAGGATAAGTTTGTGGAGAACATCAAGGCTCAATGTGACTTTGGAAAGGGAAAGGTGGTTGTCATGGGTGATCTTAATATGCCAGGGGCGGACTGGGACACCATGCCATCTTCTGTAGCCAGGGAACAGAGACTGATGGATGTCTTTCAGAATGCTTTCCTAGTCCAGCAGGTGGGGGAACCTACTAGAGAGGGGCGGATATTGGACGTTGTGCTAGCGGACAATGAACAAATTAGGGGACTGGAGGTGAGCAGTCCACTGGTGGGTGGAGACCATGCCACGGTTTGGTTCCTGCTGTATTTAGGGGGGAGGAAAACCGCACTCATACAGTAGTGGTTGATTTCAGGGGAGCAGACTCTGTGGGCATGGGTAGGATTCTAAGGGAGGGGATGGACATGGTTGGACCGGATATGGATGCTGGAAGATTGCAGGAGACCATTAAAGAAGGGGTACAGGCGGCTACTAGGTCCTGTACTAAAATAAAGCGTAAGCATGGTAGAACCAGCAAGCCATGTTGGTGGACCAGGGAGGTACAGGAAGCGGTGAGGGATAAAAAGGCTGCCTATGTACGTTTCAAACATTCTAGGGTGGATAAGGAATGAGGGGAGTATGAACTATTGGCCAGGAAGGTCACCAGAGTGGTGAGGGGCGCTAAGGCAGGGATGGAAAAAAACCTGGCTAGAGATATCCGGGGGTGGATTCTATAGATACATAAGAGAGAACAGAAAAGAGAGGACACAGATCAACAGGATTAAGATTGTGGGGGGATGGGCTAAGGAAGCAGGGGAACAGGCAGATGTGCTAAACGAGTACTTTGCCTCAATATTTGCAGTCGGTGACAAGGGATCCCTACAGCCTGATGGGAGAGATGAGGAGTCAGTAAAAGCGAGAGGTCAGTCTCAGTCTGAGACCATAGGATGGCATGAGACTAGGGCCTAGGGAGTGGGGTTAGGAATAGGTTCAGTCTCTTTGCGGATGATTCAAAATTGGGAGCACTGGTGGATAGTGAGGAAGTGATGGAGACAGTTCAGGGGGATCTGGATACCCTGGAGGGGTGATCAAGGAGGTGGGGACTGAAATTTAATGCCGGGAAATGTAAGGTACTTCGCTTGGGGGTCAATAACCCGGGCCATGTATACACCCTGGGGGGGTCACACTGCAAGCAACACTGGGAGAAAGGGATTTAGGGGTGGTGGTTGACATTAAAATGAATAATTCTGAAAATTGTAGAAAAATTGCAGCCAAGGCAAACAAGATATTGGGTTGCATAGCCAGGGGAATTACATCCAGAAGCAGGGAAGTGATTCTCCCTCTATATAATGCCTTGGTCAGGCCGCAGCTTGAGTATTGTGTACAGTTCTGGAGACCTCATCTGAAGAAGGACATAGCGCTGCTGGAGAGGGTCCAGAGGAGAGCGACCAGGATGATTCAGGGCATGGTGGGGAGGCCTTATGAGGAGAGACTGGAAGAGCTTGGGTTTTACTCACTGGAGGAGAGAAGGGATAGGGGAGTCATGGCTGAGGTCTTCAAGTATGTAAAGGGAATAATTAGGAGTGGAACCAGGGAGTTCTTTAGGCTGAAGAAGGGGGGAGTGACCAGGGGCCATGGGTGGAAGCTGGAGGGGGGAAATTACAGGGGGGAGTAGGAAGCATTTTTTCACTGAGAGGGTGGTGGAGCCGTGGAATGCACTTCCCGGGAGGCTGGTGGAGGAGGGCACAGTGGAGGGCTTCAAGAAAGGGTGGGATAGGTTCAAGGGGAAACTGAATCTAGTGAAGACACTCTTGGGGGCTAGGGGGTGGTGAGGCGGGCAGCCATTAGGTTGCTGGCTTTCAAGCAGACAAGACAGACCATGTGGCCTATTTTGCTGGCTTTTTAGTATGTTAGTATGTTAGTATAATATCAGTTGTCAGTATAAGAGCCAAATAAAAAACAAACCTGTCAAAGACCCCTAAGAAAATGAGATCATGCATCCTAATATGTTAAGGGTTCAATAAGTGCCAATCACTATACTATAACCCAATGGAATTCAACCTGTCAGAGATCTCCAATAAATGGAATCATGCACTCCAATATGTACAGAGTTAAATGTGGCAGTATATAATCAAACTATTGTATGTACAGTAACAGTCTAAGGAATCTGAATAAAAACACAATGGAAATACCCCCCAGGAAAGACAATTAGTTAGAAGGAAGTAAATATTCATTATGAATGTGAGCCAAGAGTCCTAACACACCATCATTTACACCAATCACTACAATATTTACCCAATGGAATTAAACCTATCAAGGACCCCCAAGTGAGTGAGATCTTGCATCCTAATATGTTCAGAGTTCAAAAAAGTGACAGTATATAATCAAACTGCAACAGTATAAGGAATCTGAATAAAAACCCCATTAACCCCGCCGGGGGACTAGAAGAAAGTAAATATTCACTACGTGTGTGAACTAAGAGTCCTAATATATCATTATGTCATGCACCTGAATATAAGCCTACCTCAATAAAACCACAACACCCCCACCATACTCTCTTCACATACACAATCTCCCCCCTCAAAAAAAAAAAAAAAAAAACATACACACACACACGCACTTAGTTCTTTGGTGCGGAAACCAACATGTTGATAACCAGTTAAAATGGACTATACATATTAAAACAAAAAAAAAAATAAAGACACGCTGAAGTCCTATTACATGTCCATCCTTTGAAGTAAAGGTCTGCGGAAGTTTAAGTAGAATAGTAAGACAAAAACCCCAAATCTATGTTCATGCCATCTTCCACCATATTGAGAAGTAAAATAAGCCTTATCTCAGAAGCCCATCTCTATTGTGTACTTTTGAAATGTCCTTCTAAGACCATTACTGACATATCTGAGATTGAATGGTCATTTTGGGAGAAGGGTCGCGACACTGGTTTTTCAATCATCTTCAAATTAATACAAGGGTAGTATGTCTGTGCGCATTCATTCTAGTGTGGAGTGCTTGCTTTGTCTCTCCTACATACCCTGTCTGAGGACCTCTCTTGCACTGAATGAAACAAACAACATTCTTTGATGTACATGTATAATTCCCCTGTATCCTGAATTGTCTGCTTTGTGAAGTAACCACACAATCTGAAGTGGAAATGAGCACACAAGTGTTACATCTGAGTTGATTAGAGTCATGTACCATTTAGGCCCTGTACACATCAGGCTGGTTAAAACGTTTTAAGGTGCTTAAAAAGCGTTTTAATATCAACATAAACCTGCACTGGTTCTCGCATTTAAGCACGTTTCAAAGCGTGTTAAGAAACCATGCTTAAACTCCTCTGCTGCGAGCTAGTCTCAAGTCCGTTTTTAAAAACAGTTTGAAGGAGGAAAGCGTGTTACCTTGTGGTGTGGACGGGCGTGTGATTTTTCCATCTATTACAGTGCCAACATAACCGTGCTACAATCACGGAGGATTACCGGGTTTAAAAATGTTCCTCGCTGCTGATGCAGACGGGAGTTTACCGTGTTACAATCGAGTTCGAACTCCGTGAACAATAATGTGGACAGGCTGCTGTGGTGTGTTTGAAAACGTTTTGAAACCGTTATTTAGAACGGTACAAATCTTCAGTTGTAATATGTACAGGGCCTTAGTGTTATGGTGTTCTGTTCTGGTACAAGTTTACTCCTAATAATCAGGTTGGTTAAATTGGGTGGTTGTTTAAAAGATAGTAGTAGTAGTTCTTGAAAAATACAATTTAGGGTCTCATCCTCACTAAATATTGGGTAGAAGTTCAAGGTTAGGGTGATAGGTGATTACTAAGGGTATTCTGTTGGTAGTGGTCCTTTCTTTATACTGAAGTAGTTGTTCTCTTGGTACCTGTGTTGCACGTTCTACTGCTCTGTCAATTTCCCTGGAAGAGTGTCCCTGCTCAATAATAAAGGTGTTTTTCAACATAGCCAAATGTGTATCTCTGTCTTCCTCATTAGAACAGATACAATGATACTGCAGTGCTTGACTGTACAAGGCAGATTTTTTTTCTGTGGCTCAGGTGATTACTGTTCCTGTGTAAGTGTCTCTATCTGTTGGCTTCCTGTAAATACATGTGTGCAAGGTTCCATCCTTGATGGTGACAGAGTGGTGTCCAGAAAATTAACGCTAGTAGCAGAATACTCCAGGGAAAGCTTTATGGTTGGGTAGAGGTTATTCAGTTCCTGATGGAAATCCTTAAGTGTGTCAGTGCCCTGACACACTTAAGGATTTCCATCAGGAACTGAATAAAGCTTAACCATAGTATGGGTTTGTCATAAGCTTCCGAGGAAGGACTTGGTTGGTCCAAAAGCTTAGGCACTTTGTTCTTTTTGTAACATCTAAGCTGGTCCAATAAAAGGTATCAAACCATTTGCTTCTGGATCTGTCCATAAGGGAACTCTGGTTGTCATGTCTCTGCATTTCTTTAACTAGTCCACATCACAGCCATTGACCACGTTCCAGACTTCGGTCAAAATAATTGGCACATTTGTCCAATTATGTAACTCCAAGCGGAGGGCAGTTCAAACTATTTCTAAACTCCACTGATATAACCACTTAATGCATGCTAAAGCAGAAACAGCCTATTGCAAAGGTGAACATTAATGGTATATTCTCCAAAAGTGCAGGTCCACAGCTAAGAAGGCAGCAGATATAACTGACAAAAACTTGATTTGTTACATTACTGACTAAAGAGCCAATATAATTCAGGTGGCAGCACATTAAAGTAACCACTGCTCCATAGTACACCAAACACAGAGACAGCGTCACCGCCCCATTATTAAAGATTAAAAAATATATTAAAATCTGATGGTAAAGTGGTGTCTGGAGCAGCACACTAGAGGTCATTTCAGTCCAGGAAGTCTTCATTCACTTTTATGCATTTAGTTTCTCGTTAGTACTACACTGCTTTCACCTGTTAAACCAGCGCACTCGCTACCTTCTTCATTGTAAGTCACTCACTCACAAAACCTCACCACTTTAAAACTGCCAAGACAGTAATTACTACTTGCCAAATCAACTATATTATTCTTTGTAATCTACTCACTTCTCATCTCTGACACTACCAACCGCCAAACCATTCCTAACTGCTGACAACATCACCGAACCATTTGTCACAGCCAACTCCTGAAAACTATAAGAGCACTAGAAATTTCACTTGTTTGTGTCTGACTGTTTCACTGTGAACTGGTTGCTCACACAACAATTTTATTTTTTTTTTAATCAAAAAATGTAAGTGGGCCCAGTGGCGCTAAGGATTGAGGCGCTGGACGCCACACCTTGTGCTACGCCGGCAACCCGGGTTCGGGAGCGGAGTTGGGTGCCAGGGGACAGCGGGGGGACGTAGGATCAAGCATCCCAATGGATGTTCTCCTCCTCCTCCTGGGGTGGGCTACCAGGGGGGCTTCGTGCACCCAACGCTCCTTGGGCCAGTGGAAGCATGGGCTTTCAGGGGCAACAGCAGCTGTTCGGAGTCGGGAAGGGGAGGACACTGTGGGCACTTGGCAATGGCATGTGTCAGCACGTCATCTGCCTGGACGTGCATCCTTCACACTGGTGTCCTCGGGGATCAAAGGGAGAAAAAGGGGAAAAATGTATACACCCCCGCCCTCCCAAGCAAGATGAAACCGGAGAAGGGGTAGCCTTGAGGGAATGACCAGGCAGAAGGAGTAGGAAGGGGTACGAGGCCTCCTCTGAAAGCTGTGGAAGCCAGGCAAGTGCGAAAAAAAAATGTAAGTGATAGTTGGCTCAGTGGGGTGGAGGGCTGATGTGTTGAATACCTTACCTCCTACCATGCCAGTGACCCATGTTCAGGAATGAGCATGGATTGCTGAGGGTTGGCCAGGATGGGAGAAAATAGAGCATCTGAGGGACTGCTCTCCTCTTCAGGAGAGGAGGGGAGAGGTTAGCTATCTACCTTTGGCTCTCTGACTGCCACCATGTGGAGGCCCAGTGGTAGTGCACATTAGCAAGTAGCTTGAAGAGAGAGGCCGCAGTTCTGCGGTGCGTGTGCACCTCCACATGTATGTCCCGACATGTCACCATAGCAGGGGAACAGGGGGCCAGAAAATGGAAAAGGCAGGCTTAATGAAGCCCTAACCACCTTCTCTCGGCCCCACAATGCCACCTGACCACTCCCCGGTGAAACACAGGAACGTAAGCATCTGGATTTGTCCACCAGGTGGAGGCCCGCCCTCCCCCTCCTGGCCCCACCACAGGGGGCAATCCATGGAGGACTTAGCCCCCAGTGAGTCAGAGGGAGGAGGGCACCAGTCAGAGGGAGCAGAAACAGGGTTGAGAGCCTGCCCGCCTGCAGCAACACAGGTAAAAAGCTGTATGGAAAAAAAAAGTAAGTGATGTTCGGGGCACAGGAATCTGCACAGAGGAAAAAAAAAGGTAAACCCTGGCAAAGCCCCCTCAGCTTTGTTTGTTGCCACCCATTCTACAAGTGCAATAATACAGTTTGGGGTCTTGGTTGTGCGGAGGTAACCACACTTCCAAGGGCTGAAAGTACTCAGCTGCTACAACCCTTGATTCAGGGCCCAACAAGGGGGGAGGCCCTGCTGGATCTGGTGCTCACCAATAATAATAGGATTCAGAATGCAACTGTTCTAGAAACACTTAGTTCCAGCGATCGCAGGACAGCAGCATCAGAGGTCCAGGTGGGAACGGGCAAAGAGGCAAAAGGAATAAGGGTATGGGACTTTAAAAAAAAAAGGACTTCGGCAAAATGAGGAAAAATTTGAGAACAGCATGAAGGACATAGTGAAGGAAGGGGCGCAGAAGAAAAGTGGGCAACATTTAAAAAGGCAATGATAGAACTGGCAGATAGCTCCATTCCAAAGGTATCCAAGGGTAAATGGCCAAAGGGCCAATGTGGTTCACAGCCGATGTAAAGGCAGCAGTAAGACTCAAAAGTAGGGCATTTTCCAGTAGTCAAAGGGAGAAAGACAGGGTGATGTATCTGGAAACAAGAGGACTAAGCACTAGGAAGGTGAGTGAGGCCAAAGCTAAGACACAGCACTAGTTGGCAAATTTGGTGAAGAAAGGGGATAAGGTGTTCTTCCGGTACGCAATGTCAAAGGGGGTACAGTGAGACTTAAAAACAATGAGGGATAGGAGGAGGGGGAAGAGGGGAAGGCAGAAATACAGAACAATTATTTTTGTTTAGTATTTACTAAGAAGGATGGGCCACTGCCAGATTGTGAAGTTTAGAAGGTAGGGGGCATTGCTGGATTTGGTGCTCACCAACAGTGAGAGGACAAAGGTCCAGATAATGGAGAAAAGGGTACTGGAAAAGCTAGCAGGGTTCAAAGTAGATAAATCTATGGGTCCTGATAGTTTACACCTGAGAATGCTACAAGAGATAGCAGAGGTTATAGCAGGGACCCCCTAGCAGACATTGTAATAGCTTATTAGCCATGGGGATGGTCCCTAGGGACTGAAGGCCATCAGATATGGTTCTGCTACACAAGAGTCAGAAGAGGGATGAGCCAGGGAGCTACAGAACAATCAGCATGATGTCTATAGTGGGAAAGATCATGGAGTCTCTACTGAGGGAGACCTGGTGGACTTAGTAGAAAGAAGTGAGCTGCAGTACCCCAGACAGCATGGATTCACAAAGGGAAGGTCTTGCCAGACTAATCTGGTTAAGTTCTTCAACTGAGTTACTGCTACCACAGCACCAGACAAGAGGCAGGCAGTTGATAAAGTATACCTTGACTTCAGCAAAGCCTTTGACTCAGTCACCAACAGGAGGCTGGTCAAAAAGATTAGGGACCTCGGGTAGGAAGAAAGATGGCAAATTAGGTGGAGAGTTGACTGATGAGTAGAACACAGAGGGTGGTAGTCAGTGGGGAGTTTTCAGAGGTGAGCGAAGTGACCAGCAGGGTATTTCAGTGGTTGATACTAAAATCCCTCCATTTCAATAATGGGCACTCGTGTCTAACGAATATGGTGGACTTCTTCGATTGGGTAACCAGAACAGTGGACCAAGGTCCGCAGTGGACACAATTTACTTAGATTTTAGCAAAGCTTTTGACACTGTTCCCCACAGGAGATAAGCCAACAAACTAGAGCACAAAGGCATAGACCATAAAATAGTCAGTTGGATTAAGAACTGGCTTCAGGATAGGTCACAGAGAGACCTGGTTAACGGGGCATTATCAGAGGAAGGCAAAGTAACCAGCGGCGTTCCACAGGGGTCAATACTTGGCCCAATCCTCTTCAACATACTTATCAGCGACATTGCTGATGGACTTGAGGGGAAAGTCTGCCTGTTTGCAGATTATACAAAACTCTGCAACAGGGTAGACACAGATGAAGGTGCCTCTGGGATGGAAGCCAACCTCAAGAAATTAGAAGAGAGGTCAAGAATATGGCAGTTAAAATGTAACGCCAAGAAGTGTAAGGTGATGCACATGGGTAAATGTAACCCAAGAAAGATGTACACACTGAATGGGCATCAATTAGAATAATCAAAGATGGAACGGGACCTCAGAGTAATTGTTACCGATGCTCTAAAAGTGGGGAATCGATATGAAAAAGCAGCACAGAAGGCCAGCAGCATCCTCGGCTGCATAGGTAGAGGGATTACGAGCAGGAAGCGTGAGGTAATCATCCTGCTGTACAAGGCCTTGGTCAGGTAACACCTGGAATACTGCATGCAGTTCTGGATGCCCCACCTAAAAAAGGACGTTGACTGCTTAGAAAAGGTTCGGTGAAGGGCCACTAAGATGGTGCAGGGTCGGCATCAAGAACAGTATGAAACGAGACTCAGTGAATTAAACTTATACTCTCTAGAGCAAAGAAGAAATAGGGGGTACATGATAAAAACATTCAAATACATAAAGGGAATCAACACAGCCCAGACAGGAAATCTATTCCAGAAATACAAAACAACTCATACAGGGGGGCGCAATCTGCACCTAGTGGGAGGCAGATTTAGAACCAATATAAGGAAATACTTTTTCACAGAGAGGGTGATAGAACCATGGAACAGCCTGCCCGAAGAGGTGGTAGCACTGAAGACAGTACAGGAATTCAAACTAGCATGGGACAGGCAATGTGGGCACCTGAAGGGGTAATAAAACAGGGAGATGGGTAGAAATTCTTGGGCAGACTAGATGAATCACGTGGTCCCCACCTGCCGACTACTTCTTATGTTCTTATTTTCTTAATTTCATCTGTGACACAAGTGAAGATATTTATTTATTTAGTTAGTTTTTGTTGACTGGGTAAATGCACTAGACAAATCCTGCCTATTTTCAGGTGTGACCCAGGGGAAAGGGATGCAGATGAATGCCAACTGACCTTAAACCAGATTAAGCTGTTGGTGGTATTTTTAGTGAATGGTGGAAAATGTGGCTAGGGCACTGGGGAAATTCTCCTACACTTTTCAAAAAGTGCCATGGGATCTTTAACATCTACCTGAACTACCACCAGAACAGGAGATGGGACCTCGGTTTAACGTCTCATCCAAAAAACGGCACCTCAGGAGAGCAGCACCTCCCTCATGCTGCACTACAGTGTCAGTATTGGGATTTACCCCCGAGTGCCTGGTGTGGGGATCTGCCTCTTTGCACATGACACAAAAATATGTGCAAGGGTAGCCATGGAGGAAGGGAGAAGGGAACTAAGAGAAGATCTGGGCAAGTTGGAGATCTGGTTCAAGATTCAGCAGCTGAACTTTAGTGCTAACAAATGTAAAGTAATGCATATTGGGAAAAGGAACCCAAGGGGTAATACAAAGGATGATGCTGGATAGCACTCCAAAAGAAATGGATTTAAGGGTGATGATATCGAAGATCCTAAAAACATCTGCACACTGTAACAGGGCAGAGAACAAAGCAAACAGACTGCTGGGATGCATGGAGGGGATAAGCAGTAGAAATATCTCTCTCACTCTTTCTCTCTCTATACAGGTCACTGGTGTGGTCAGACCTGAAATACTATGCAAGGTGCTGGATCCCACACCAGAGGAAACACTGCAACAAATTGGAGGTAGTACAGTGCAGGGCAACTAAGATGGTGCATGGCCTTTGGAATTTAAGATACGAGGAAAGGCTGCAGGACTTGAACATGTACACAACTGTCTGGTCTAACTTAAGGCTTGGGATGCTTTACCCATAGCTATGGCACTTCGCTGTGCAAACCATGGACAGCAAGAGGTTCAGGGATATGTCACCCTACCCGCCATCAGCTCTCACAGGTCAAAATGTTTTTGTGACAATTTTCAAGCAAACAATATTGGTAAAAGACTTGTTCTCTCAGCTTTTCTTAACAGTGTTGCTAACTAAACATTTTACTTACGTTTGTACACTCAAGATGTGTGGCACAGCGTGTTGTGGCACAGCATGAACCCACAGTGGAGCAGGAGTAGGTATAGTCCATTAGTACACATCTCACAGGCGGAATGCACAAACATCCCTTATGGGAATGGTAAAGTACCTGGGCACACCTGATGCTATTCACACATACAGTGTAAGAAGAGGCGCTACACACAACCGCACTTATGGCTATGAACCCCATACAATTTGACTTATGGAACATTAAAGATATTCACTCCACAGTTATAAGAAGGAACATTTTTTGGATCATCTATGAAAGATGGGTACCAGCACTGCCTTTCTCTAAGAAACCCACTTGGTGCAAAAAGAGATACATAAGCTAAAAACAGACTGGGCTGCACAGGTCCATAGCTGCCCCTTCATCATGGAAAAGCCATACTGATACTAAAGGGAATGGACTTCAAACAAGGTAAAGTAACCAAAGACCCAGAAGAGATTTATAATTCTAAAAAGGAAACTAGGGGGACAAACAGTTACACTCTGCAACACATATGATCCTAACTCTTCAGATCCAGATTTTTTCAAATCTGTGGCTCAACATTTCACTGGAGTGGCACAAGGACATATCATAATAGGGGGAGACATGAACACCATCCTTGATGGTTTCCTGAACAGGAGTAAACCCCATCAGGCCCAGGGACACAAGCATCTACTGCACTGCAATCACTGGTCTTAGAAATGGGACAAACTGATATCTGGAGAATGAGGTAAACCCCTGGGGAAGGGAATATTTATTCTTCTCACACCCACATCAGGTCTATACCAGAACAGATCTGTGGCTGATACTGCAAAAATATGCTGTCGACACTGTAGACTCAGAGACAGGACAAATTTTTATCTCAGACTATGCCCCAGTAAAATGTTACGTGGATGCCACAGGAACATCCAAGACTAATAATTTATTTATTGATTTAAAATTTAATAACCGGGAAAGGCACACTGAGCTGAGGCTTGTTTCCAGGTGCGACACAGAGGAGAGGGGAGAGGGAGATACAGTGGCAATAACATCATGAAGTACATGGATATAGAGGTTTGTCATAATAAGTCATAGAAAGTATATATACAGTTATAATATTTAGAATAGATTTACAACGTGTAAGTGCGACAGGCAGTTTTATACATTATAGACAAGTTGCATTTACAAATAGGTGATGTTCATAGGCAGCTGATCTGCATCACAAAGGTAGGCTCCATACAGCAATTAGGGAAGGAGAGAGGAGCGGTAGGCTCCGTTCAGCACTTAGGGATGGGGGAAGGAGCAGTTGAGGGGACCAGAAGGGGAAAAAAGAGAAACAAAAAAGAGGAAGGGCAATAGATGAGGGCAAGGTCGGGAGTGAGGATTGTAGCTGGAAGTGGTGGGAGTCAGCTTGAGGCAGAGTGGGGGCATTTGCAGTCAGGGGGAGGATAACGTTTCAACTGTTTGAATCTGGCTAGCAAGGGAGCGAGGCAGATCGAGTGGGGGAGCTGATTCCAAAGGTCAGGAAATCTGAAGGAGAAAGCTACCTTTCTGGATTGTGAGTGAGGTTGGGGGGAGAGAGAAGGAGTGGGAGTCTTGTGTTCTGAGGTAATAGTCTGATGTTGAGGGGGGACAGGAGGTTTAAGAGGTGGGGGGGACGGCCTTGAACCAGTATTTGCTGAAAAAGGCAGCACAGTGAGCCAAACATTGTTTTTTGAGAGACGGGAGGGATAGGGCAGAGTAAAGGAAGCAATGGTGGGTGTGAAATGAGAGGATGGTGGCGAAACGGCAGAAGACATTGTATAGGGGGTCTTATTTAGCGAAGAATGATTTGGGGGGCAAGCTGTAGACCATGTCGGCATAGTCTATTGAGGGGAGGATTAACTTGGTAACGAGCTCCTTGCAGATAGGGAGGGATAGACAGTCTTTAATCCTGTGCAAAGCTCCCAGTTTGGGCTGAAGTTACTAGACTAACTGGAGGCTTAATGTCAGCCTACATAAAGATGCACTCATTCAGACTCCGCTAGTAAAGGACACATGTCACATCCTAGAAACAAATAAAACTGGAGAAACCTCAGGGCGAACAGATGGTAAGCCATAAAGACCTTCATGAGAGGTAGATTTATTAGCCGTGCCTCTTTCTTAAAGAAAAAACACAACAAAGAGGCAGAAACCCTCCAGGACAAACTCACAACACTGGAAGCAGTCTACTGTGCAGACCCTGCCAACCAAGCAGGTTTACTCTCAGAAATCACAGGAACTAGATACAAAATCAATGTCCACCTGAATCAGAAAGCAGAATATGCGTTAAGGACCAGACAAACTTTCTGGGAGGCCAGAGAGAAACCTACACACCTGTTGGCATATCAGCTAAAAAAGAAACGAGAGAACAAGACCCCTGACATATACACATAGTGGTCTGATATGTGAATGCACAGATTATATGATTTTCCATTTTTAACAGAACACCCTGGAAAAAACAGAAACTGTCATTTTTAAACCAGCACTTGGGAGCCAATTTTTCAAGAGAAACCCCATTTTGTAACAGCTTTTTGGACAAAGTACAAACCCCTTCATTTTGAATCGAATTTCTTGTACAAAATGTGTCGATTTCCCCTCCCATTTAGGGGAAAAATGTCAAATGGAGCTGGCTATTTTTGAAAACAGAAAATCACAGATTCTAAATGACATGAGGGGTATCAACAAAGCTTTCCTTGACTTCTTTCAGAAGCTCTATTCATCTGAAGTATGGGCAGAACCAGAAGATATCCAAGCCTTCCTCGCACTCCTAAACCTCCCCTTTCTCACACAGAAGCAAAAGCAACTCCTGGATGATCCCCTAAAGGAGGAGGAAATGCTGGCAGCAATTTGTTCTATGCCCAAAGGAAACATCCCTGGAATGGACAGCTTTCCAGTCGAATTTTATGTAGCATTCCAGGAAGAGATTGTGAGCATACTTAAAGCTACCTTCGAGGAAGCAGGTCAGACAGGAGTACTCCCACAATCAACATGCACTCTGCTCATCACTCTCTTGCCCAAACCAGGGAAAGATCCCTTTCTATGCAGCAGCCTCAGCCCAATTTCATTACAAACAGCTGACTGCACAATCTAAGCTAAACTCAGGGTAACTAGACTGCATGCAGTACTACCCACATTAATCTCACAAGATCAGGCGAATTTTACCCTGGAACACGCGGCACAGATAACACCAGTCGACTATTAAACCTTCTCTGGCACCCCAAGACCACAAACACACCAAAATCCCTAGTGGCACTTGATGCAGAGAAGGTGTTCATTAGAGTTGAATGGTCTTATCTTTTCCACACGCTGTACCACTCTGGGTTTGGTGATACCTTCATTCTTATGGCCCAAACACTATACAGTGGGGATCAAGCAGCTGCCCTCACCAATGGTATGATGATGGAAGCCTTTACAATGCACAGGGGAACTAGGCAAGGGTGCCCACCTTCACCACTGCAGTTCAGTTTGGCAATGGAACCCATATTACAAAGTATCAACCAGAATCCCAAGATACATGGCATTCAGATGGGGAGGAGCATATAGTTCAAGCATAATTCTCTTTTCTGTGTCAGCTTTAGCCCTCCTAATCGTCTGCCCTGCTACCCTCAGCTTCTCCCTGTAAGTCTCCCGCTCCTCCTTTCTCTGCATCTTCTTATATGTTCTGAAAGCCCCTTTTCTCTCTCTCTCTCTTCTCTCTCTCTCTCTCTCTCTCTCACTGCCCCTAACACCTCCCGGGTAAACCAGAGTGGCCTCCTTCCTTTTTTATCCTTTCTTACTTTCCTTATACAAAATTCAGTGGCTTTCAGTAACCCTTCTTTAATAGATTCCCATAATTCCTCCATGTCTCCTATTTTCCCGTTTCCCTCCATTTCTTCCCTGAATACCTCCCTCATTCTGGTAAAGTCCATCTGCCTGAAGTCCATAACTTTTGTGCTGGTCCGATTTGTTTCCTTCCCAATCCTCACCCTGAATCTCACTGTATTGTGGTCGCTTGTACCTAGGCTGTCACCCAGCACAAATTCTTCCACACTTTCCCCATTAGTGAGGACCACGTCCAGTATGTTAACTGCCCCCCCAGTGGGTTCCCTAACCAGCCGTTACATGAAAGCCCCTTGTAGTGACTCGAAGATCTCTCTGCTCCTGGCTAATGTTGCAATCAGGATATCCCAGTCCACATCGGGGAGGTTTAGGTCCCCCACTAACAGGAGCTCCCACTTGAGAGTCATCTGTTTAACCACCTGCAACAGCTGCCTATCCCCTTCCTCTCCCTGCATACGAGGTCTGTAAATCACCCCTAGTCTTAATAATGCTACAGTCCATTTTTCCAGTGTGACCCACAGGACCTCCATCTCCCCTTGCTTCTCCTGCCCTTCCATTGCCCTAATGTCATCCTTGATGTACTATGCTACCCCCTCTCTTTCTTCCAGCCCTGTCCTTTCTAAAAAGTCTGCACCCTGGGATACCTGTCTCCCAAGTATGATGCTCTGACCACCAGGTCTCAGTTATAGCTACAATGTCTAGGCCCTCGTCAGCCATTATGGCTTCCAAATCCACCATTTTGTTCCCCAAACTCCAGGCATTTGTGGGTAATCCTTTCCACCATATACCCCTTACCTCCCTGCCATCCCTTACTACCCTCCCACCATACTCCTTTCTTCTCTTACTACCCTCTTGTCCCCTAACCTTTCCCTTGGTCGAACTACTCCCTAAATCTCTATCACCATCCTGAAAAGGTTAGAGCTGTTTCTCCAAGGCACTTGACCCAGCCAGAAATATCTGCACTGTTATTTGCATTGTTTTAATTGATGTAAAGTTCAGTAAACTTTTAATTTCAAAAAAGAAAACATGGTCCCCCCACCTACCCCCTCACGTTTGCAGCAGTAGAGGCACCTCACTGCCCGGGACACCTGATCTACCTACAAAAAGACTCGCTCAGTGGCTTTTACCTCAGGAAATTGGGGTTTCCATCAGGTGGAATCTCACTGAGCCCACCCCCCACAGCTCCTCCAGCACCGCTGTTCTAAAAGCAAAATTATGAACCGGGGATCGTAAATACGAGAAGCTGATTGGCCGAGAGGTTTCTGAAGCTGTGATGATATCGGGCTACAACATCACGGCTTCAGAAAACCTCCGGCCACCAGCCTTCTCACTCGTAAATCAACTACTCCGACAGAAGCATTCCCCACGTCTCTCACTACACAAAACCCCTCAAGACCACCTGCCGCAGTCGGAGCAACTAAGACCTCGAGACAGCGACTATATAAAAAGACACAAATCCTCACAAAAATATACAAATTAAATTACCTTAACTGAAAATGTTGCTCTGCTGACTGCCCGAATTGAAGCTTACATAAGAGCGCCTGCTCTCCCCGCAGTTATCATGCTCAGCCGCCCGTTTGACATACATACAGTTCACGCTGAAATGTTTTCCTGTAGTCAAGCCGCTTATCCTTAACAGCCATGACCCGGACATATTCACTGTGTAAGTTAAACTAAATTGATGTCGAAAAACTAGTTTATTCATTGAAAGGAGGATTTTTTTGGTACCCGGAAACTGCTATTCAAAAAGTAAAGTCGTGACTCCTAGCATGCACCTCTGTGGCGAACGCTGATATGCATGCTCACAATCACGGCTTTAGTTTTGAAAAACAGTTCCCATTGAAAATAACCCTCGTTTCAAGAAATAAAGTAGTTTTGGGACATCAGGGTGAAGTCAGACACTGATTTTAATGGTAGGATAATAATTGTTTAAAAAAAGTAATTTTGCAGCATGCAGGACCGCACTGTGTTGCCGGTGGAACTCCTACTAGCTAATGCAAAACCTTCTCAGTCTCCCAAAAAGCAACTACAGATTTAAACAAAACAAATGAGAAAAAGTAATTCAAGCACACACACAGCCTGGTTTCTCATGCTACTACCAAAACATTACAAGAACACTACTTATCGCCCACAGCAAAAAACAAAGGTATAAATGTATCCCTACACATTAGAAAATGTATTATTAAAACAATTTGGAAACATTTTTTTAAATATTTTATGCACACATATATGGAATTCAGTTCATAATAGCAATAATGCACTCCAGGGTGTGGCATATCATGTGATATCATCACTTCTCGAGTCGTTGGACGCACTCAGCCTGCGGCCTCGTGCCCAACCACCCGCGGTGTGATGATATCCCATGATATACCACACCCTGTCGTGCATTATTGCTTAATTATACAATGGATTCAAAACAAAAGGCACAATCCTGTGTTTTAATTGGCTGGCTGGCTGGCACCTTTCTGCCATGGTAACTCCTATGATATACCCACGGCAAAGGTGCCAGTCAGCTGCAGCTCTCAAATTCATCCAACCCCCGAACTCCATAGCCGCAAACTGCCATGTTTAATCCCCGCTAAACTGTTGTGAACCTCACTCGCGCTGAGAACTCAAATCTGCGATCACACCTGCAACCCATCAGCACTTTAAAAAGGAAAAAAAAGTATCTTTAAACTCGTCCTCCTGTAGCCACCACAGAAGGGGACTGATACACACGAGGGACTGTTGTCCTGCATAGACAAATTCTTCTAGTGGTTCACAGACTCACAGAAAGAGTGGCAAGAGCGGGAGTGTGGCACTTTGACCGAGGGGCGGCGATGTGCGTGAGAACACCGGTCCAGCATGTCTATCTGTGCTTCAAAATGGAGTTAAGATGCAGCAACGTTGAAAGCACAACGACTGTCCCACTGAAAAACAAAATCACTGTCCTTTACCAGCCGACAAAAAAAGAAAATAAAATTGCTACCTGCTTCTCATGGTTGCTCGGAATCACGGACTCCTGCTGTCAGTGAGCGCAAATCCACCACCAGCAACAGCAAAAAAACCACTAATGTAATCAGAAAAAAAAAACCATCACAACAAAATCCCTTGAACACCGTTATGTCCCTATACCCAGAAGTTGTAAACAGAACCACAATCTCCAGTGCCCGCTTGCTAGCCCACTCACAGCGCTAAAAACATCCCGCTCTCTACAGCCCAACAACTGCTTGGAACCCATTCCCAAGGCTTGAGAGAACAAATTAAAAAAAAGAACATGCCGTGCATTCTCTCTCTCTCTCTCTGTTGGTCACCAGCAACACACAACAGAAAATGTCCACACTGGCTAGCTCCCTCGTGGAATAGACGCTTAAAAAAAAAAAACATCTAGCAGTCTCTCACTCTGTGAGCTGCACTCCATTGATCTCTCGCTTCCTCTCCATTAATACAGCCCTTTCCTTCTCTCTTATGTTACAACCCAAACGAAAAAGGCTTCAAACTTAAAAAACAAATATATGTGTCTGTCTGTTTGGGGGGACTAGCAAGAATGTCAGCCACTCATCTACCCAATGTTTCACCTACCACCAGGGAACTATTTTTTGGGGCACAACAATACATTAAATAAAACTTATTTAAACTATTAAAACACTGTATTTTTCTTTATTTTTTTAATACAAAAAATGAAGAGAAGCATTATATAATCGCAATAAGCCACTCGAGGGTGTGGGTTATCGGGGGATTTACCACACCACCTTGTGGCTTATTGCTTCATAAACCAACAATAATCCAGATCAGGAGGGTTCGCTCTTCTTCCATCTCAGTGCAGCAAGCATATAGAGGCGAGGGGTTACTGAGCGAGTTGCTCTGTCATTTGGTCCATAGCCAATACAAAAAAGAAATGACTAGTACAAACAGAAAAATTCTTTACAGATAAATATGCTCTGTCTTTGGGTTGGGGAGGTGGGTCTCTGGCCGTGACTCTGTAGCAGTTGTAAAAAAATCCCATCTGTTCGTGCATCCACCTTTGTCTAGCTCTCTCACTCTCACAAGAACAAAATGCCAACCACAAGAGGAACTGTAGGAATGACTGTCTCCACCAGTGTACACAGGGAGGGACTGTGAGTCTTGTTGTTCATCTTCAAAGCCTGATGATGGCATCTGTCATCTGGCTAATGGGCAGAATACCAGTTTGATATGTGCTGTTGCATCCTTTGAACTACACAGAGTTTATGCCCATCAGTCAGCTAAACACTGTCATCATCAACTTTGTCAGCATTGGCTTGTGAGTAGCAAGCCTCCTGCATTTCTCTATCCATTGGCTTATACAGCACACACCTCCATAACCCTCTACGTTGCTTGGGCACCACCAATATGTTTAACACATCAGGCACTCACCCCAAAATGACCAACTCATCTGCCTGGCCAAGATCAGCCATTATTTGCCTTCTTCAATATCAAGTAAACAGGAGATCCTAGCCAAAGCACAGAAAGGGATATTTTTCAATAAACACAGGCTGTTGCTTGACACTGATTATGCCCCAGCCATACTACAGAAAATACAGGAATCTAAAGGTGAACAAAATAAAATTCATGCCCCCGTTCCTGACTCAGATATAATACCTGGACAGCCAAAGAACATTCTCATTGACAGATCAGGTTAGAAGGGTCCTAGTGAACAGATCAATTCCAAAATGCCCAGCACTTGTGAGCTCACCACTTGGATGAAAGAACTTCGGAAGGCTTAATTCAACATTCAAGCATACATTTAGTTAGTTCCATCCACAGTGCAGTGTAAATGGTTCAAAAACAAGCACTACTCCATTACCCCAGGGCTCTGAATGGAGTCTTCATCAGAGGGCCCCCCCAATGAAGACTCCATTCAAAGCCCTGGGGTAATGAAGTAGTGCTTGTTTTTGAACTATTCACACTGCACTTTGGATGGAACTAAATAAATGTATGCTTGAAAGTTGAATTAAGCCTTCCGAAATTCTTTCATCCAAGTGGTAAGCTCACACGTGCTGGGCATTTTGGAACTGGAGTAGTTACAGGAGGGGCCAGTAACCCTTTCCTAGCACCGGGCTTCATACCTGTGAGCACAACTGGGACAGTGTGACTGAGTTCCTAGTGAACAGAGGAATCCAGTCATTTTCACTGGTTACCCACAGAACAGAAGCTGACCCTAAAGCTTCCACCCTGCAGTCTAAAGGCAGCAAAAGCAATCCTGAAGGCAACAGTCGCTGATGGCCATGAAGCAGACTATAAGACAACTGAAAGCTCTCTCTGGTACATGAGGATGGCTGAGGAGGAAATCTGGGGGATATCAGCGAGAGGGTGGGTCTCTCCTGGCAGGAGACTAAGTTCTAAGAAAAGCACATATAGATTAGAACTATTGCACTTGTTGAGTCCCCATTTATTCCTTCTAAATATTGTCTGTTTTCCAAATTAGCCCTTCGGATCCCAACCAAATAGGGATGCCTACAGTACATGGTGTCACGACTCTGCAGTAATAATGCCTCCATCCCAATGTCACACTCGGTTCTGTCCCCTTGCAAATAGCACACAGATCAGAACCATGTCATGTCACTTGCTGAGTCCCCTTTTACTAGTTAATTTTTGTCACACGTTTTAAACCCCAACCGGCAGACTACCCTCAGAGCAACACTAGACACATCACAAATCAGGGGTCACAGTGCTAAGCACAAGAGATGGAAAGAGCTCAAGATTTCTATATGATACTGAGGATAAGCTAACTCACCAATCCAGAGTCTATTTTCCCCTCCATTAGCCCAACCAAACAGGGATGCCTATATGGTGTCAGGCATCATCATCAGCACTAACATTTCTGTTCCAGTAACCTAAAATCCCTCCAGGACCTCTCCTTTTACTTTCTGGTAGTAATACTCTATTGATATTGTTTTAGAAACAGACTACTAGGCATCCATCTCCCCCAACACACACACACACACACACACACACACACACACACACACACACCTCTTCCCATAATGGATATTGGATCGGAGAACAACTTGAAAAGGCAACCACTCACCTGCATGCATCACCACGCCAAACTGATTGTCACTCGCTCACTCCTGTATTCTACCCACCAGCTCAGTTCAGCTTCCCGTCTATTTTGATTATGCCAGTTCAATCTTAAAAAATCCTGCCATACATACCAGCAGAAGAGGAGCAGTTGAATCAGCAACAGCAACAGCAACCACTCAGTTACAACAGTAAAGCGCTTATCAATCATTCACGCTGGGATTCTGGTGTCCCCGCCTCAGCGTTAGCTAGGTTCAGCCTCTTCATTGTTTTGATTTGGCTGGTTCAATCTTAAAACAAAAAAAATACTGCCAGAGATAGCAGCAGCACTTGAGGAGCGCAAGTGTAATCGGCCATGGCAACCACTCAGTTACAGCAGGTAAGCAGTAACGGAGCAACTGGTCTTCCTACAGACCACATTACTCTACCAGCACAGCAAACAACATTGGCTTTCCTCAAAACTGCAAACTATGTCAAGCTGTTTGGTAAGGAGGGTTCGCGCTTCTTCTCAATACAAAACGGCACTCAATCTCATTCATAAGACATGCAGCAGCTCATTGTGTTGTTTTGGGTAGTGGGAAATGATTTAGAATGCAGTGTACAACTCAACAGTAAAATGAGAATTATACAATAACCTCATTGGTCAAAACACATAACATGACTGTGATAAAACCTCCAGTATACCCACTGTAAACATTTTATATCACTATAAAAACAAAAAAACAAGTTGAACATTGTATAATAGCAATATACCATGACAGGAGTAGGTATATGGGGGATTTATCACTTGGTGGAAGAGCCACTGCTGCGCCAGGACCAAACCACACCAGGTGTGGTAAATTCGCCAATATACCCACTCCCTGCCATGGTATATTGCTTAATTATACAATGGAACCTTAAAATCCTGTCTAATTGGGTCTTTTCAGCATAAGTAAATTACAGCATAACTCACACAAAAAGATCCAGTTAGCCATTTCACAAAATGAAAACTTCTGACTGTTGGAAATGTAAACATTTTGCCCACCCACTGTCTTCTTTCCCCACTGAGCGGTTCCTACCTATAACAGAGTATACTGCCCTCCCAAACCAAGTCCAACAACATGGAAAACATGTAACCACAACTGTAATACCCACAAAACCCAAACAGTCAATGTTGACCACTTGAGGATGTCACACTCATTCTCTCTCACCTCCATTCCGCTTACCACTAATGCTCACTCCCTTGTGCATCTCCATGACTAGCCATTAGCAACTCAGTTCATCAGACAATACAGCTGCCGCAATACCACACTACACGATCAGAAAACTCAAAATAATAATTAAAATAAAACTCAGCTCCCAGAGCTCCACAATGATGTCCCCGGCCACGGCTCACTCCCAGACAGTCACAACCTCGCTCTACCAGCTACTACTATCAGTAGCCATAAATATACATTCTACCAAGCAACAAGGGGACTATTTGAGACTAATGAGTAAAGGACATTACAGCAAAAAAAAAAAAAAGTGTTTTTTTTTTTTTAATCACTATATTATTTACACCTCACACAGCTCGGTCTGCATGTCATCCGGCCGCCATCCTCTCTCTCCATTCAATTCATCGGCTCATTCGCATCCGGTTAGCATGCACAGTACCTGCAGAGGGGTCCCCACCCCCCCCGTCCGGATCTAATACCAGAGTGCGATTTCAGATAAATCCCCTGGATGAAGAGAGGCACGGCCATCAAGCCACTACAACCGACCACCACGTTCCTCCAATTTTTTCCCAAAGCATGGGCGTGCAATGACATCCAGACACTACATGCCGACATCCGCCTTGCTTCCCCCTGCTGACAACGCACCTGCAATGTCCCCGACTTCCATCGGGGGGCCCTCACAGAGCGATGTGTGTCCCAAGCCCTCACTAGGGAGAGGAGAGCAGTCTATCGGATGCTCAATCCTCTCCCTTCCCGGGCCGATCCCCAACAGTCTGGGCGCATTCCTGAACCCGGGTCGCAGTGTAGCGTGAGGTGTGGTGTCCAGCGCCTCAACCCTCAGTGCCACCGGGCCAGCTAACAAGAAAGTTTAAAAAAAATAATATAAGTGTTTACATATTTCTGTTTTTAAACTTCACTTCCTACCCATTGTATAATCGCAACAACCCACTCCAGGGTGTGAGTTATGCTGAGATTTACTCACTTCTGGTGTGGATTTGGTCACGAGGCTACACCAGGTTTGGATAAATCCCAGCATAACAACCCACACCCTGTCCTGGATTATTGCTTAAATTATACAATGACACCTAAAAATCCTGTCTTTTGATTGGCTAACTGGGTCTTTTCAACATGAGTAAATTCCAGCATAGCTCACACAGAAAGACCCAGTTAGCCGCTTTATAAAATGAAAACCTCTGACCATTCAAAAATAAACATTTCGCCTGCCATCTGCTTTCCCCACCAAGCAGTCTCTACTTATAACAGAGTATACTGCCCTCCCAAACCAAGTCCAAAAACATGAAAAAAAGTGCAAACCACAAGTGTAAAACCTGCAGTATCTGAACAGTCGCTGTTGACCGCTCGGTGATTTCACACTCACTCTCTCCCACCTCCATTCCTCTGACTTCTAATGACCAATCCCTCATGCATCTATATGACTGGCCACTAGCAACCTGGTTCATCAGACAATACAGCTGCCATAGTACTCAAAACAAATGAAGGTTCACACTGTAACTATTGGCGCTTGCTATCTTACTTACACATGGTGGAGAGTCCTCAACTGTTTCTGCAACAGCTGCCACAGTACCATCCTACAAGACTGGAAAACTCAAAGTAATAATTAAAAAAAAACCTCAGCTCCCAGAGGTCCACAATGACGACCCTGGCCATGGCTCACTCCCAAACAGTCACACTCTCGTTCTCCCAGCTACTACTATCAGTAGCCATAAATATACATTCTACCGAGCAACAAGGGACTATTTGAGACTAAGGAGGAAGGACATTACAGCAAAAAACAACAAAAAAGGGTTTTGAAAAATAAATATAAGCTTTTAAATATTTTTTGTAAACTTCACTTCCAACCTAGAACCCACTCCAGGGTATGAGTTATGCTGGGATTTACCTACTTCTGAGGTAGATTTGGTCACTTGGCCTGCAGCCTCATGACCAAACCATAGCAGGCATAGGGAAATCCCAGCATAATCTACACCCTGTCATGGATTACTGCTTAAATGCACACATTACACATTCATCTACTGACGACCACTGGATATTGGGGGGAAGACAAGGAGTAGGCCGAGTATGACATCGCTCAGCTGGTTGCTGGGCGGTGTCTCATGTAGAAGAAATGATGCAGAGAAATCCCACATTTCAGGCAGCTCGGTTCTTCTCAGAAAAAGTTTAGTTACTTACCAGTGAAAGCAGATCTTCAAGAGAATCTCCTCCATGGAGCCGCTAGACCTTTGGAACTGTATGCTGTCAGGATCAGGGCTGCTTGAAAACGTTTGCCTGAACTGAAGCTGCCCACACTGACGTATGTTAGCACTGCCTATATAACATTGGGTAGCCTCAAAGTTATTCAGTTTCTCAGTGGAAACAAGCCTGGAGTTGTACCATACTGACAGGAACAGATGGATGATCAGGACCCCAACTATTCAGACAGGACAGGCAGTGGTTCCAGTAAGAAAAATAAAAACATAATTCGAAAGGGTGCAGAAAAGGAGAAAACCAAGCATGCAGTAAAGACAGTGTCTTCAGTAGTATGCCATCTGAAATAAAGAAGGGGGTACGTGGACGGGTAAGCTGTGGCTCTATGGCGGGGATTCTCTCAAAAGTCTACTGTTATTGCCGGCCCAGTGGAGAAGAGGGCTGAGGCACCTTGGCCTTACCTTTTCCCATGCCAGTGACCTGGGTTCAGGAATGGACTCTGGTGTCAGGGGTTAGCCAGGGAGAGAGAGGATCAAGTATCTGAGGGACTGTTCTCCTCTCCTGGGCAGGCCCAACCTATGCAGTATACGCTAGCCCGGTCTAGGCTGCCCCAGGCAGAGGCCTGGGAATAAAGCAGTGCCTGGGAGGCAAGTACGGGAAGGAACTGTGGAGATGCAGGCACAAGCACAGTGCTCCGCAGTCAGGTGGGGCGAAAATGGAGGAAAAAGCATTGGACAGGCTTAATGAAGCCAGCACAGCCATGCCCGCACGTGCAGTGCCACTTGGTCACCAAACTTGGTCCAGCTCAGATTTGTTGATTGAGGGGAGGATGGTCCTCCCCTCTCATCCCTGCCATGAGGGGAAAGCTTGTGGGGAAACTACAATACCAGGTACATGACCAGGGCAGGCATAGTAATCAGTGTGTGGGGACAGAGGGGATTGGGCTGATGAGATGCACCCCCCCAGACGCAGGAGGATAAATTGTATATGAGAAAAAAGGTCTACTTTTACGGGTAAGTAACTGAACTACCTACCTTGAAAACATCTCCCTCCATAAAGTCAGAGCTTTGGAATGATTCACCAGCAGTACAAAACAGTACAGTAGGAGGAAGGCCAGACAGTAGGGATGTAGAAGACCCTTAAGACAGCAGGACTATGAGGACAGCAAGTCCAAAGCAGCCCATCTATGTGATACCAGAACCTCACTGGAGTGTTTAGTGAAAAACATGGACAGAACTCCATGTTGTGGAGGAGCATGTATGTTACCAGTCAAGACTGAACAGAAACAAGCCACAGTAGTGGCCATGCCATAGGTGGCATGCCAATGGACAGGACGGGGAAGCTTCTTACTACTGTGCTCATGTTACCAAAAGAAAAGCAGGATACCAACCATTTTATTTACAATTGTTTTTGTTTTTTTAAATTCTGCCCCACATTTCCAAAGTTGTCTTTTCTCTTGCCCCACCTCATGAACATGACAGCTGTCATTTTTCAACTCTTGACCGAAAGGTCATTTCGTAGAACAACTGTGGAACGACATTTTGGATGGGATCTAAAAACTACAGCTGAGAGGGTTATGAGATAGGAAGAAAAAAGACAACTTTGAAAATTTGGGGTCAAAATCTCAAAAAATAATGAAGCTCTGAATTAAAGTTTAAAGGTATTTTACTGTTGGCACTAGCTAGCCATTGGGCCGGATTCACAAAAAAACCAAAAATCCTGCAGCTGCGGGAAAAAGGCCTGCAACACTGCAGAAACGCAGCTGTGTGATATTCATATAGAAATTTTGAGCAGGTGCAGAATTTCGTAACATCCCCGCAGCGGCGGAATTTCAGTAGCTGCGGAAATTGTGCACATGCTGAAAATCCGCAACTGCGGATCAGCAGCTCCAGAAATAGCTAAGGAAGCATAGCAACAGGTGAACTTAATTAGCTGGAACAGCAGACTTTAACAGGGCTGCCATATAATGAAGCTGAAAGCACCCACAAAGAGACCAGCAACCAGTCCCTCAACTGGGACCACTGCAGCACCACAGGTACCAGCAATACCATGGCACCAAAGTGGCCAACTGTTACTGCTGGTTCCCCCTTCCTGGGGTATTCCTGTTGCCTGCAGGGGTAGCATTCACTGCAGGCTGGCCAGGCTCTAATGCCTGTGGGGCTCCGTCATGGGCTGCACTGTGTCTGGCGGTTGCTGCCTGTTGCCATATCATGGCAATGTGTCCTTTTGTTGCTGTTACAGCAGCCACAGTTACAGTATCTGGGATGCTATTACATGTGCCTCACCTCCACCTTAATTGATTCCAACTGCTGGGGCACTACTGCAGTTTGCTGAGGGAGAGTTACACCTCATTCCACTGTGTGTAACATTTTTTCCGCACCTGCAGAAAAAAACTGGTTGTGAATAGTCTTTCAGGGGCTGTGCCTTACTTATCTGACACCTTTTTTCTTCAGGGACTTCCGCAGCTGCACTTTTTTCCACAGTCCTTAGTGTTGTTTTCTGCAGCTGCAGAGGGTTTTGTGAATAGCACTCAGTGCAAGTTCCCCTTTGTTTACATAGCTAATGCAGTTTGGGGGACTTAGGGAAGGTTTTGCACCGTCAGAAAGCTTTGTGAATCCAGCCCATTGTTTTTTGGAGTGTTAGTTTAATTTTCAAGTTTTTATGTTTGCTTGCACGCATGTGCAAGAAACACAGTGCCGTCATCCGAGTTTTCGGAGGTGTGTCACCCCCTCTTCCAATTCAGTCAGTGTGTTGGCAGGCGCGGCCCCAGTCCGCCAATGCATGCTGGAGCTGTCTATGACAGCTCCAAAATGCAGTGGCGTACAGTTGAAAGGGGGAGCTATGCTTCAGTGAGCAGCAATAAGATATCGCCTGCCTGCGCGCAGCTCCCCTACACACACACACACAAACACATGCACGCATACTGCGTGCTGCCCCCCA
Organism: Neoceratodus forsteri; assembly: GCA_016271365.2. Lineage (NCBI taxonomy): Eukaryota > Metazoa > Chordata > Ceratodontiformes > Ceratodontidae > Neoceratodus > Neoceratodus forsteri. Next base: position 675,077,763 of record CM057454.1, on the reverse strand, counting down.
CACACATGTATGAGCCGATGAGGGTGCCTAATCCCGGCCGGGCTGTGCTGCGCCCCCCAAAGCTTCCACATGCCACGCTAGGTGCCCACCCCAGCTGCAGCAACTGAGTATAGCCGACGGGGTGCCCAATCCCCGCCGGCTCCACTGTTCTCACCCCCCGAGGGCTGGGTGCCACGCTGGGAGCCCACCTCAGCGTGGCAATAGATGCTATGGCCACGGGGTGCCCAATCTCTGCCAGCTCCACAGCCCCCAACCAGTTGCCTCTTGTGCCACGCTGAGAGCCCACTCCAGCATGGCAAACGCCTCCATGTCAATTTTAAAACAAACAACCTGTAAATTAAAACAGTCCCACGCAGTCTCCTGCCCCCACAACCCGCACCCACCCACTGCGCGCCCTGCCTCCCCACACCCCTCACCCCATACTTACCTCCAGAGTCTGGCGCAACGATCTTCGGTGGACCGGGAACACGTCTGCACTCTTCAAAGCCGACCGCGAACTGAGGAAATGCCAGTAAGCTATATAATGGGATAGATAGGGTTTTTTCAACTTTGTTGCATATCTCAGGCATTTTTTGGAATTTTTGCACCAAATTTTCAACATGGGGTTTTTGGGACCCCTTCTCATGAATGCTTCACTGTCATGGTGTTATTCGGGCCCGAAGGGTGATTTCGAAGTCACTGCGTGAAATCACCTTTGGGACCGACACTTGAAACGACACTGCCAGTGTTCATAAGGTGGCCTCAAGAAGCCTATTTTGAAAATTTGGTGGAAAATTCAAAACTATACTGTTTTACTGTAGCATGCGCTATGCAGTCCCTACGCATGCTCGTAAGTTCAAAATTTTCAATATTTTCACCCAGATTTTCAACACTGTCATTTTACCACACCTTCTTATGAGTAGTACAGCTGTCATTTTCACATCTCACCCAAAACGGTTTCCGCCCATGTAGCACACAATGGCGCAGTCGGTGTGCGAAATCAATGTACGGGACAAATTAAGAAAACCACAGTGACACTGTTCATAAGCAGAGGTCTTAAAATGGCTATGTTGAAAATTTGGTGAAAAAATTCCAAAAATGACTGTTTTACGAGCGTCCGTTATGCAGTTCCTACGCACGCCGTAAGTTCGCGAATTTTCAATATTTTCACTCCAGATTTTCAACACTGTCATTTTACCACACCTTCTTATGAGTAGTACAGCTGTCATTTTCACATCTCACCCAAAACATGCTTCGCATTATGTAGCGCAAATGGCGCAGAGTCGGTGTGCTAAATCAATGTATCGGGACAAATTAAGAAAATCACAGTGACACTGTTCATGAGCAGAGGTCTTAAAATGGCTATGTTGAAAATTTGGTGAAAAATTCTAAAAATGACTGTTTCTGAGCGTCGTTCGCAGTTCCTACGCAGCTTCGTAAGTTCGCAATTTTCAATATTTCCTCAGATTTTCAACATTGCCATTTTACCACACCTCCTTATGAGCAGTACAGCTGTCATTTTCACATCTGCCCAAAATGTGTTTCCGCTCAATGAGTACAATGGCGCAGTCGATGTCAAAATCAATGTATGGGACACATTAAGAAAATCACAGTGACACTGTTCATGAGCAGAGGTCTTAAAATGGCTATATTTGAAAATTTGATGAAAAAAATTCCTAAAAATACTGTTTCTGACGGCGCGTTGCGCAGTTCCTATGCATGCCTCGTAAGTTTGCGAATTTAATATTTTCACTCCAGATTTTCAACATTGCCATTTTATTACACTTCCTTATGAACAGTACAGCTGCCATTTTCAAATGTCACCAGTAACGAGCCAAGACATGTAGCGCATAATGGTGCTAATGGTGTGCGAAAGCAATGTTTGGGACAGATTAAGAAAATCACAGTTACACTGTTAATGAGCAGAGGTCTTAAAATGCCTATGTTGAAAATTTGGTGACAAAAGTCCATAAAATGACTGTGTTACAAGTGAGCATTGCGCAGTTTCCACACACCCTTGTAAGTTCATGACTTTGTAATATTTTAAGTCCAGATTTTCACCAGTGGCATTTTTCCACACTTTCTTGTTTACAGTACAGCTGTCATTTTTCACAACATGGCCGAAGTGTGTTTTCACACTTTCAGCGCAGAGATGCGTGGTCGCTGTGGGAAATCATTGTTCGGGACAGATAAAGAAAATCACAGTCACACTGTTCATGATCGGAGGCACCAAAATGCCTGAGTTGACAATCTGCTGTAAAAAAAATCCCCAACCTAATTATATTACGGGGGTGCGTTGCACAGTTTCTATGTACGCTCGTGACTTCACCATTTTTTTTTATATTTTTACTGCAGATTTGCAACATTGCCATTTTTTACACCTCCCCATGAACAGTACAGCTGTCATTTTTTACATCTTGTTCGGAATGTTTTTGCACCTGTGGTGCTAAATGCTGTAGTCGCTGTGCATAAGCAGCTTTCGGCTAACAAACTGATATTCCCCCTGTTCATGAGGTGGGTCACAAAAAACATGTTGAAAATTTGGAGTGAAAATACCAACGAATGCCTGAGGTATTAGGGTTTCCAACCACAATGCCGAACCCTGTAGAGAATGACAGGCATCAGGGGTGTGACTTGGGATTCTTGCCTGTAATGCTCATACTATTCCACACCCTGCAGCCACTGAGAGGCATCGAGGTATGCCTTGGACTCTTCGGCCCCAAAGTTCACCCCATTCTCCTATATCGCACCCATCTCACCGTATTCCCTAATGGAATGGGGTACGCATAAGGGCCAAAGACCCCAAGGAACAGCGTGACACTTGTCAGTGTCTGCAGGGTGGGATGTGGTGAAATGGCGTGGCCGTTATGCCTGACGACCCAAAGGCACACCCCAATGCCTGTCACTCTCTGCAGGGTGGTGGAGGGGTTGGCTTCAGTTCAATACTTCACTGCCATTCCTATTACACAGCTCTGTAACTTCTACACTACCACTGCCAATGCCAGCAAGCAAACATTCAGCATTGACAAATGCTTGTTATTTTAAACTTTTGCTCATAATTTTGTTGTTTTTGAGATTTTGACCCCAAATTTCCAACATGGCCATATTTTACCCAACCCCATGAACCTGACTGACAGCTATCCTGGGGCCTTGTTGGTGGGGGTGGGGTGTCAGGGTTGGGAACACTACCACATTTCCCTGCTTTTGACATTTTAATCTGAACCCTAACTGGTGCATTAACAAAATTTTTTCAAAGACTTTCCCTTACTTTTTGAGATAGTATAATCATATCCTCATTCATGTAGATCCCTTTGGGACCTGCATGAACATATCCATGTGGGTATAAAAGCACAGGGCCCTCCAGGCCCTGCGTTTCCATCCCTCCATAGCTGCAAACATCCATGTTGGTGTGGAAATGAAGGCACTCTGGGGCCCGCGCTTCCATTTCTCCCAAACAGTAATGTATTTGCTTGGTTATATGGCCTGTTAAAGTTCCAATGTTACCCTATGGGAATTTTAATTTGTTAATTCTTTATGTTTTTTTATTATGGCCCCTAAATTTGGTTGGGGTGGTATGTGTTATTCTTGTAGTATTCATTAAGACACTTGTTTGAATATATTGATTGTCCCTTCCCCACAACAGGCACTTGGGTTAAATCCCAATACTGACACTGTAGTGCAGCATAAGGGGAGTGCTGCACTCCTGAGGTGCCATCTTTCAGATGAGACCTTAAACCAAGGTCCCATCTACCTGTTCTGGTGGATGATAAAGATCTCATGGCACTTCTCGAAAAGAGTAGGGGAAATTTTTATTAGAGATCAAAAACAAAACACAAGTAATAAATACAAAAAATAGGAGAAACAAAGGATTTCAAAAAGAAAAGTAATACAGAAATTCAAAGAACAGAAATATGAATCTAGAAATATATAAATAATATAACAGCCATACATGAAACAGTAAAACACAAGAACCATTAACCCACCCACCCAATATGGCGCCATAAACGACGACCAACAGCAGACCCCAGAGTACGGTACTCATGATCGTATAAAGCATCTAAATCATTCTGAATGCGAAAAAAAACATCTTGTATCAGAACAGTTTTAGCTTGGAGACTGTGCAAACACCTAGCATGCCATATGGCCCATTTAAGGCAAGCCAAAATTACAAAAACTGTGCTTTGATGCCATTTATGCCATTCAGTGGGAATTTGTCCCAAAATTAAAATATCATACGTCATAAAGTGAAACAGTGATTCACCCCACAGAATGGCCAATGTCAACCAGAAACCCTGTACATGAAAACAATCAAAATACAAATGATGCATAGTTTCTAGACACCCGGAACAAGAAGGTTCAGTACAATACCTGTCACCTAACTGCTTATGTTTTTGATTATTTCATACATTAAGCTTCTGGTGTCCACAAAGCCAAACAACATCTTGCATTTTTTTTGGAATTCTGGGTTCAATCATACTGGCAAGCAACAAATCAGTATTTACAGTGGTAGGGACCAGAAATAAAGGATCTTCAAAAAAACAAGATTCCACAATATGTGTATAAAATACTTTTTTCTCATGCGAGATGAACCAAAGAAGTTCAATTTTCCATAATCTGATATATTTTAAAGTTATTCGGATATAATCCGGCAGTAATTTTTCTGACTGATGCCATTTACCCATATCCCAGGCTGTAAGAAATTCTGTTCGCCATAAACTCATACATAATGGTCCCATACCATCAGTATCCAGTAACATCGGACGTATGGTACTATAAAAAAAATTTCCAAAAAAAAATACTAAAGGCTGTATCATATGAAGGCCCCCTGACTTCCAAGCCCTGTATGTATGTGCCCGTTTAACAGGATTTAAGCGACTCCCCCACAGGAAGGAAAAAAAGAGACCCATAATCTTAGTATGCATACTAAAAGGAAGAGGAAATACATGCAAGACATATAAAAAGATCGGAATAATATATGAACGAAGAAGAAATACTCTTTTCTTCCGTGTCATTTTCCATGATTGTCACTTAGCAACCTTCTGCTGAGCGATATCAAAGACCATATCCCAATTACATTGAGAGGCCGTAGAAGTGCCATAATAAATACCCAATAATTTCACATTACCCTGTATGATCGGTATATCAAAGGAATCTGGAATGAAAGCAGAACCTAAAGCCAATATCCTGCTTTTCAAATAATTAATCTGTATACCAGTAACAGACTGTAATTCCTGAAAGACCTGAAGAACTCGCATACTAGATTTCAAATCAGCCACAGTAAATATACAATCATCAGCATACGCCGAAACTTTATGAAATATACCACCCGTTACCAAAGAAATAGGTACCACCTGAAAATCCACAACTATGCACCGTAAAATAGGATCAAGTCCAAAAACAAATAACAGAGGACTTAAGGGACACCCCTGCCGCACTCCAATATTAAGATGAATGGGGACACTCATATATCCATTCACCAAGGGAGTAATCAATGATCCAGAATACATACTTTAAAACTGCCCAAATATGCTCATGACGAATGGCATCAAATGCAGTTTGTTGATCAAGGGATAAGAGATAACCAGACAGAGAATGGGACAGATCTTGTTCAACCAATTCACGTAAATAAGTCAAATTATGGATAATATTTCGACCAGGAACAGCACACAACTGCGTTGAAAGAAGTAGATGACCTGCCACCTTAGTAAGTCTTTTAGTCAAAACCATGGCCAAAATCTTATAATCAGAGGTCAAAAGACTAATAGATCTCCAGTTCGATAGCTGTTGTGAATCACCTTTGTTTTTATAATGAAAAACCATAATCCCGTTACTCATACTAGGAGTTAGCCTTTGTTCCAACCAAATAGACTGAAAAAGGACATGTAACCAAGGTAGTACACTATCAGAAAAAAATTTATGAAATTCATTAGGAATACCATCTATTCCTGGGGCAGTACGAGTGGATAATTTAGTAATGGCAAATCAAATTTCCTCTATAGTGACAGGAGACACCAAAGTTTCTTGATCCATAAGTGAGAGGGAAGGAATAACTAAATCATGAAAAAAAGAACTTGGTATAGCTGGGGATACTTCCTGAAATTTAGAAGTAACAAAAGCTTGTGCTACACCACAAAGACCCCTCATATCATGTACTTGATTACCTGCATTATCCAGCAAGACAGACATACCAAATCGTTCCGTACATCGTGAAAAATCATATGGATTCACTTGCTATTTGGCATCAGAAACCGAATACTTTTGCTGGGAAAAACTCTTATCTTCTCTGGATTTCAAAAAATTACACATTTTTAATTTAATATCTTGAAGTTTTGATAAATTAGAATCATCCGAAACTGACACCTGACCCAGAAGCTTAATGTATTGGGCCCTATACCCTAAATAGTCCAAATACTGACTTCTAGCTTGATGCTTAGAAACCTGAATAAATAATTTTAAATCTAACTTAACATCCTCCCACCATTCAACTGGACTATCATAAAGAAAGCAAAGATCAGCATGTGCAGCAAATAAGTCATGTACCTGACCTACAGTAATGGCATCATATAATAATCTCACATTCAGCTTCCAATAAGTACAGCCCATAGGAAGCTGTTGATACGGGCCTAGTCGTAGTTGCACAACCAAGTAATCCGATGTTTCCAGGGGAAAAAGAGCAACCTCGGAACAGGTAAGTCTATGGGATAAAAACCAAAAATCAATTTGGGTAAATAAACTTCCCTTAAAAAACGTGTGTGACGGGGAGATATGTAAAATATCATGAACATCAACCAGATTATGTCGTGTAAGCACCTCAATAAGAGTGTTAGTATCATAAAAAATTTTCTTAGTCTTCCTACCCCAATCCCGTGGACCCAGGCCACAATTAAAATCACCTCCCCACAAGACCAGTTTGGACGTATGGAGATATGGGGACATTTTTTGAAACAAACCCATCCTGTCTGCCTTTTGTTGGGGAGCATAGACATTAATTAAATGATAAGCACAATTTGAATAGACAAAATCCACCAACAGAGCTCTTCCCGGAAAAATATCAAATACCTTCAATATCCTAATTTCAAGATCTACAAATAAAATACCCACCCCATCACAGGCATCCTCTCCCATGGACCATAAAGAAATACTCCATCTCCAATCTTTTTCAGCTGCTTTAAGTTGTAACAAAGTATGCAACCTAGTGTCCTGTAACAATAATATATTACCCCGACATTTCCTTAAACTAGCAAAGGTTACCTGTCTTTTGCGAGAATTTTTAATACTATTAACTTTAATAGTAAGTAAAGCCACTCCTTTATCCATGTAAAGTGATATTTAAGGAGATGGAAAGAAGACAAGAAAAAGAAAAAATATGCCACCTAAGACACATCATTTCCTCTTTTTCCGTTTCTTAGGCTTAGGTTTATCACAGACACCAATGTCTAAAATTGTGTCTGCATGGGAAGAAGTCACTGAAGAAATATCCGATGCCAAACCATCATCTTCTTCTTCATGATCCTGTAATGGCGTGTAGGTGTTTTGTAAAGGAAGGGGGTCAGTGTCAATAGTAGAGTCCACTAAAACTTTATGAGCCTTAGAGCGAGTCATTCTATGGAAGGAGGCCTCCTGCTGCATATCTGGAGGAGGCATACTTGAAAGGGTCATGGAAGTAGAAGGGCCTAAAGAAGAGCCCTGATCCATGTCACCTATATGAGAATCCTCCACTGGTAACTCAGTAGAAATCAAAAAATTATCTGGAGCTGAAGCTGGTTCTACTTCCAACACCGGAAGAGCCTTAGAAGGGGCAGCCACAATAGAGGCAGAAGGGGTTTCTAAAGGAACCAGAGATTTTTTTGGGGGTGGGGAGGAGAAGACTGGGGATGAGTAAGCAAGGCCTGAAATTTCTGGCTCTCTTTCTGAGCCGTTGCTACGTAGATGTCCTGTTCTGCTCTAATAACTGGATCCATACAATTGTGGGAAGCCCAAGAACAGAATCTAAAAGTATGACCCAATTCATTGCATAAATTACACTTAGGAGGATTCCTACAATGTGCACCAATATGTCCCAAATCACCACATAGGCCACACTTTTGCCGATCACAAACATTACTGAGATGACCCAAAGCCCCACATTTATAACAGGCCCAAGGCTGACCCCGGGTAAAAAACTACCCCACTGTCTCTCCCCAGAAAAAAACTATTTGGTAAATGCTGGGTTAAGCCGTTTTCCATCCTTAAATCTACTAAAAACTTCCATCCCCCAGTCTATAAACATTCATCATCCAGGATAGCCTCCGGTTGTCCTTCAACTGCACAATGCTGTTGTAACCAATAAGTAATGTCTGCGACATTAACACCTTCATTTCGAAACATTACTGTAATTTTCTTGGATACAGGTTTAGTCAAAGGTATGGCCATAAAGGAACTCCATAATGGAGTATGTTTAAGTAGCTGGAACTGTTTCCAAAATCTATCCAACCCAGCAGAGTGTTTGAAACTAATGTCAAAGACAGAATCTCCAGGCATATGAATAAGAGCATAAATCTCATAGGCGTAAAATTTCATACTCCCCCTTCAAGAGGTCTCGACCAACAAACTGTCTATTAGGAACCTCAGACACAGGACCCTTAAACTTCAGACACACCGCATTACGCCGTGGTGCTGGTTCAGAAGAAAGTCCAGAAGTAGCTGGAAAAAGTTTCTCTTTTATGCCTGTATGCCATACAGATGGTACAGTAGCTGATGCAGGTGCAGGCTCCACTAAAACTGCCGCAGGACCTGCAGAGGACAAATCTTGAGTAGTAGTCTGTAAGGACTTGGGGGGGGGGGGCTCAACGAAGAAGATTCTCCTTCTAGACATTTAATGTCATACAAAAGAGATTTAGAGAGAAGCACAGCAGTGGATGGGACATGTACTGCACGGGAACCTTGACCCAAAGGGATAAAGGCAGTGGGGCAGATCTGCCTGCCCAGAATCCACACTAAGTGTAACAGGAGCAGAGGGTACTAGGTTAGCATCCCACCCTGCACCATCAGGAGACTTAACCCATCCCGCTGCCTCCAATGCCTGAGAGACCCATGCCCCAGGCGCTACAACAGCCTCATCAGAAAGGTTATTATCAGTAGAAGCAGGGAAGGAAGATGCAGACTGCTGACAATCAGCAGAGAAATCAGTGGCAATATCACAAGCAACAACAGAACACTGCCATGCAGAGTCATGGTCAATCATAGGGGAATCCAAAATAATAGGCTGGGATGAAAACGAAACATCTGCAGGCTGAGAACATAAAACAGGACCTTGAAATGCATTCAAATTGCTACACGGAGTAGCCAACTCCGTTATCATAGTATTCGAACAGATAGTACTCACTGTGCTCACAGAAAGAGCTAGCGGGGAAAGATCCACGTCGGAATCCACTGGCTGAACCATGGCAGAGGTTTCAGCCACTTCGACCTGCATTCAATCGTCGCAATGAGGAAGGAGCACCACTTCCTCTTCCTGTGCATCTCCACTAGCATCCCATGCTGATTCCAAATCCCACATTAAGCGGTTTGGTACCTCCAGGTACCGACTCTCTTCCTGGGCCAACTGCCGACGAATGTCGTCCGCTGATGAAGCAGCCACACAAGCCATCAATTCTTCGGAAACAAAGGTAGGAGATACAGCAGTACCAACTCAAGACATCTTGGCAAGATTAATCCCTTGTACAAATTCATCAGAAGACATAGCGATCACTAGTGGGAAAAGGAAGGCCAAGTAGGTGATCAGCACCTCAGCCTTCCACACGTCTGCATTCCTCAACGCCCTAGCAAACTCTGCAGCAGTTTGCACAGCGTCACAGCAGCCACCTCCAATGGAGTAGGGGAATTTCCCTGGTGCCCTGGCCAAATTTCCCCCCATTCACTAAAAATATCACCGACAGCTTAATCTGGTTCAAGGTCAGTTGGCATTCATCTGTATCCCCCTCCCCCGGGTCGTGCATGAAAATAGGCAAAAGCTGTCTAGTACACTTACCCGGTCAACAAAACTAAATAAATAAATGAACTGCAAATATTGATGGAGTTATGGCTTGTTCAAGTTGAAATGTGGGGATAAAAAAAGTCCAAATTCTTTTTGAGAATTAATGGATCCTTCTTTCTATGAACAAGACAACCTCATGAAAAAGGATCTCCTCATACCAAAAAAGAATCAGAAAAAAAAGAATGAAGTCAAAATTATTTTTTCTTATGAAGGGATCTTTTTTCATGAAGTTTTTTTTTGTGTATGAAAAAGGATGCCATTAATAAAAAAAAAGAATCTGGACTTCATTTTTTTCAGATTCTTTTTTCGTATGAATGGATTTTTTTTTGTGAGGTTGTTTCATTCATACGAAAAAGAATGCCTTCAATGAAAAAGAATCTGAGAATCAAAATTTTCACTTTTTTTTTGTATGAAGGCATCCTTTTCATATAATAATCCCTTTTTGTATGGCCACGAAAAAAAGAAAACTGAATCATGAAAAAAGAAAACTGAATCATGAAAAAAGATTTAAAAATGTATAAAACACACATTTCTGGGTCATTTTTCCAAAAAGTAATAGCAGAATCCACCTAACAGGTTCCTGATTAGTAAGATACATATGTTGGTGTCCCAACAGGATCTCATTTCTATGGGTTTTCAAAAACTAGTTAAAAAAAAAAAAAAAAGGAAGCAAGATGGCAGCCATACAAAAATATTTTTTTCTCATGAAAAAGATTACCCCATATGAAAAAGGATCTTTTTTTGTATGGAGCAAATTCTTTTTTCATTCCAAGCAGCCATCCAAAAGACCATACCAAGCATGTTCAGAAACAACATTTCAAATTCTTATAGCTTTGGAACAGATTAATATTTTTTCACCAACCCAGCGAAAGGCACCATTCTGAGTCAAGCCCTTTCTCCCTGAAAATTTCAGAGCAACATTCCAAACTGTCTGGGTGCTAGGCGATATCAAGAAAACGGCCAAAATAAAATGAACTTTTTTCGCTATCGGGATCTCAGAATTTGCACATTCGACCAGAACGAAACTTGGCATATCAAGAGATCTTGCCCCTGAGACCACGCATGGCACACAGGCAGTAGGAAAGTAACTGTAAAACTACATAGAGGGAGGAGACAGTAAGCATACAAAGCAACAGGAGAGGGGACACAAAATAAGTCAAGATGGGAGTGGTACAGTGCAACGGCTGTGGGGCAGGAGTTTTCCGGCAGACATTCTGGAGGCTGCGATGCTGCCCTGTTTGCAGGCACCTCTCTGGTCTGAGGGAGGAGGTTGCCCGTCTCCAGGCTTACCTGGCTAGAATTCGTGAAACTTCTTCCCCCACCCAGGGACCACCAGGGCCACCACCGTTACCTCAGAGGTTGCCAAGAAAAAGGAGCGGTTGAACCAAGGTGGACTCAGGGAGGGAGAGGGTGGCGGAACAGAGGTGCATCCCTCCAGCTGTACTGCTCCACAATTCATATGCTGTTCTGGCAAAGAGTGGTTCCTCTATGGAGGCACCTGCAGTGGAGACCAAGGAGGATGCTGGGAACCTCCACAAAGGAGACCCACAGGAGGGTGGCACGAGACCCCACAGGGGAAGGAAACAACTCCTGGTGGGGGACTCGATCATTAGGGGGGTAGAAGTGGGGGAGGAGGGGGATAGGGAGGTAAGATGCCTGCCTGGTGCCATGGCTTGGAGGGACAGGAAGCGAATCCTCAGGATCGGGGGCAGCAGCATGAGGGAGGGAGCTGGATGTCATTGTCCACTTAGGACAAATGACCTGGCTGTGAATGGGATCAGAGCAGTGCAACAGGAGTTTGGGAGTTGGGGAGGGGCCTTAGACAAGCAGCATGTACGGTAACCTTCTCGGAGGTGCTGCCTGTCTATGACAAGGATGATGCTAGGGTATTCCGCACCATGGGATTCAATGAATGGCTGAAAAACTGGTGTGGAGCTCAGGATTTTGGCTTCATTGGGGACTGGGGAGCCACCTGGAGGGATGCAGGCTTATACTGGCGCGATGGTCTGCATCTGTCCGGGGGGGGAACCAGGATCCTAGGTGACAGGTTTAAATGCTTCATCGGCAAGCATTTAAACTAGCCAAGGGGGAGGCACTGAAAAGGAGCAGGGAAATCCCAGCTTCCCCCACAAAACACAGTAGTTAGAGAGGCAAACACCAAGGTAGAGAAGTCAGTAGGGAACAGGACAGGGATAAATGCAGAAAAAGGCAATAAGGACAGGGATGGGGCTAAAAGGGGTAAGGCCACAAAAATAAATGGAAGGTGATGAGTACCAATGCCCGAAGTTTGTGCAACAAGCTCCCTAAACTAGTGGCCTTGATGGACGAGGGATGCCTGGATATTGTGGCAGTCATTGAAACATGGTACACAGAGAACCATGACTGGGATGTCAACATACCAGGATACATAGTCTACAGGAGGAACAGGGTGGGTAAAAGAGGAGGAGGAGGAGGAGGAGGAGTAGCACTCTATATAAGGGAAGGGATTAAAGCAACAGAACTAAAGAATAAACAGGAAGTTGATGAGTCACTATGGGTCACCCTGGAGACAAGAAATGGCACCACAGTCCGCATGGGGGTTGTGTACAGAACTTTTTGACCCGTTTGATCTTTAAAACACTAATTTTACAGCCTAGAAGAAGTTTGTTTTAATAATGTTTTAGCTTATACCAGAAAGAGTTAAATTTAAGATGTTTCAATTGTTTGAAGTTACATGTCTACATGTTGTAGGCCAGTGTGGAGATTGGGCTATCAGAGTTTGATCGCTGGGCGGGGGGGGGGAGGTCGGCGCATACATGGGTAAAAGGCAGGCCGTATAGCTTACAAAGGCTGCACGGCCTATGCAGGCGCCTGCTCCAGGGGAAGACCTGATTTCACATATCAGCAGAAGGGGATTTATTTTTTGATAAAAGGTAGAGCAATGTTGACAAACTGTGGACGACATATTGAAGAGGCAGGGGACTGTGAGACATGCGCCACACAGGGCGTAATGTGGCTCTTTTTTGCCACTACCCCAAATCTGTTGCACACATATTTCCACTGGGGCGGTGTGACAGGCACTCCTCCCCTACAAGGGTAATGACTAATGTCTGCTTGTGCTGGCTCACTACCCCGTACAAACCTCCCGTAGATATTAACAGCACTTATCACCTCACTCCACCTGTCACTGCTGTACTCCATACTATAAAGTATCTGTTGCGCGTTTCTACAGAAACTGTATGGTGTATTCATAACCCCCTATTAATTGTACTGAAAGCATCAGCGGACCTTACATGAACTGATCTGTATTGCTGTATCTTGTATCCTATGCACTGCACTGTACTATGACTGTTAACAACTAATACCATGCATCTCCTGCCCTCTTTGCACAAAAACTGGAAAACTGTATACTGTCTTAGTTACCCTGTACGATCTGTATGACATTGTGATACCTATCTGTATGTTCAAACCTTATGTAACAATCCCCAGGTCGCCCCTGAAAAAGTGACCTTCAGGGCCCAGCGGGCCTACCCGGTTAACAAAATTTAATAAATAAATAAATAGGCTGTTTAATTTAGCGAGCGCCTTCCTGGGGCCAGCCAGGGGAGCCGGACTCAGGCCTTCCCCAGAGCCATAATGATGCCTGAATAGGGCAGGAAGTTTTTATTCGCATAAGAAATGTCCTCTTTTGGTGTAGTAGATCCAGGGGCTCCTTCCACGATAAGTAGAGGGTGAGATTCACGGTGCATATACACAATAAGCAGGGGATGGTAGGTGGAAGAAAAGGAGAAGGAAAGGGGGGCAGGCGGTATGGAAGTTTAAAAATGGGATTGATTATACAAGCGAAGTGGGAATCAGAGTTCATGGGGAAGGTAATGGGGAAGTTTTGGATTTAGTTAGTTATTTATGGTTTAGGAGATGTTAACAAGGTTAAAAAATACAGATTCATCGGACAATCTCAAAAGAGAGGAAATTGTGCACAAAGGTACTACGTTTATATGACAGTTATTTATAACTTTACTTTTACAAAATGGCAAACTTAAATGTGCTGACTTGGAATGCCAATGGGCTGAAAACTGGTAAAAAGAAAGGGGCTGGTCATACATAAAGAAGAAGAGGGGGGATGTGGCGTTATTGCAAGAAATTCATCTTGGTAAAGATGAATCGGATAAGCTGGCTCAGTCCTGGGGGGGTTCTCCTGGCAGCCCCATTCAACTCCAAGGCGAGAGGGGTGGCAATATGGCTCCGCCCAGGCCTGCCCCATAAAATACTTAAATGGGTTGAAGACCCACAAGGCAGATATCCCATAGCTGAGGTGGACATAGCGGGGAAGAGTATAACATTTGTATCGGTCAACGGACCCAACTTCGACTCCCCTGATTTTTTTACCCATTTAGGGGTCACATTAACCCCATTTCTTGACAACACTGTGATGGGGGGGTGATTTTAATACCTATTTAGATCCGCTTCAGGACCACTCTGGAAACAAACTAAAACCCTATCTTAAGAGCGTGGCAGCACTAAATTATTTAATTAATAGAAGGGCCCTAGTGGAGTCATGGAGATGTATTCACTCTGGTGTAAAAGAATACTCCTTCTATTCCCATGCCCACCACCTCTACACCTGTATAGATTACATATTCATTCCCGCTATGATGGTAACAGAGAACATGATGGTTAGCTATGGGCCCATACTGGTTTCGGACCATGCTCACCTGAGGTTGGCATTGATGGTCTCTCCCCAAGTCCCCCCGAAACTACATGGAGAATGGACTCAATCATTTTAGCAGATCCCCAGTATATTGGTTTTATCTCTGATAGGGTAAAGGGATTCATTACCCTGAATAAGGATAAAGGGACACATATTTGTTATGTCTGGGACACCCTAAAAGCTTACATAAGAGGTGAAACCATCTCATATACTGCTTATAAAAAAAAAAACAAGAGATAGAGAGAGAGTGTAACCTTGCCCACGAAATTCATAACCTAGAAAAGACGGCTATGACTGACCCCAGATCCAGTGTACTCAGGGAACTTAGATCACTGAAGGGTGCCTTGAACCAAATAGAATCCCGGAAATTGTAAAGGGACCTCCTAATCACTAAATCCCACACACATTTTGAAGGTGACAGAGCGGGCAAGTGGCTAGCGGGTCTAGTAAAACAAAAATGTGGAAAGGACTATCCTCAGTATGGCTAGGGCAGACGGCTCTCCCACTTCTGAATAGAAGAAAATAAATGACACCTTTAAATAATTTTATGATACACTGTATTCTTCCCAATTCCCACTAGATGGCAAACCAGAGGCTTTCCTTGAGAGAGTGGAGTTACTCTCCTTGAACTCGAATAACAGGAGTAATTTAAGCATACCTATTACCCTTGAGGAGGTTAAAGAGGCTATATGGCGAATTAACAAAGGGAAGGCACCAGGACCTGATGGGATTCCTGCAGAATTTTACAGACATATCTGGGATACTGTGGGTGGACTTCTAACAGAGGTTATATGCCAATCACTGGAGGAGGGGGTTTTAACCCCTTCACTGAGGTTAGCCACCACAGTTGTTCTCCCTAAACCGGGAAAAGACCCTACGAAATGTGGTTCTTATCGCCCTATATTGCTTTTAAATGCGGATTACAAAATAATAGCAAACATTTTGGCAGGAAGACTGGAAGGTCTCCTCCCAGGCCTTACACAATCTGACCAGGGGGGTTTTGTCAAGGGTTGTCAGGCTAAGCATAACCTCAGATGCTCTATTAACATAATACATAGATGGACTAAGGGGGAAGGGGGTTCGGGTAGGGGTCTTCTTGCACTTGACACGGAGAAGGCCTTCGACAGGGTCGAATGGCCATTCATGTTTGCTGTTCTACTAAAATTTGGGGTGGGAAGCATTTTCCTTAATTGGTTGAGAGCCCTCTACAATAGCCCACAGGCACAGATACTAACCAACAACACCACTTCAGGGCCTTTCACTTTGTCTAGGGGAACGAGACAGGGTTGCTTCGTATCATCCCTGCTCTATGTCCTCACCATGGAGGCCCTAGCATCCACAATACGAGCCTCCCCAGATATACAGGGATGCAAGATAGGAGGGAGAAACCATGTTATCTCTCTGTTTGCAGACGATGTTCTGCTGTTCTTGGAAAACCCACTAGAAGCCCTCCCCGCGCCCTGGAAAAAATATTCCAGGTATATGGCCCATTGTCAAGTCACAAAATTAACTGGGACAAAAGCGAATGGCTCCCACTGGGAAAACAGAAAGCGTCCATAACAATTGCAGGGAACCTGGTAGCTCCTACCAAAAACATATCAAATATCTGGGCATACTTCTCCCCAGTAAACTTTCTTAGATAGTCCAAATTAATTATAGACCCCTCATACAAAACATTAAGGCAGACTGCTCCAACTGGAAAGCTCTGCCACTAACACTTTTGGGGTGGGTAAACTTAATTAAGATGTACATACTACCAAAGGCCCTGTACCTATTCCAAACCATCTCCATACAACTCCCTAAAAAATATATAAGAGCTATGGAGGGGGCATGTTCAATGTTGTTGTGGCAAGGAAGGAAACCTCGCATTAAAAAAGACATTCTTTGGCGAACAGAGCAGTCAGGAGGTCTGGGCCTCCCTAATCTGTGTTTATATTACATAGCGGCACAACTGGCCCATATAACAGATATCTTGGCAGAGGGCAAGGGAGCTCCCACCTGGCGAGATATGGAGTCTAAATCAGAGACAAATATGTACTACCAGATCAACATGCAGAGCCTGGGTAGAGGCACATGCTTTGGTGGGGGTGCATAAGGGGATGTCGCCAGACACATGGTTGGAAACACTGCTTGGGGGGGGGATGGGAAAACTATCTGGTCATGACAAAAAGGGCCTAGTGGCTTGGAAAAAATGGTGATTATTTAAAATGGATTAGTTTCTGGTGGAAGAGAGGGTGTGTCAATTCAAAACACTTCAACAGAAATACCAGATACCACCCACATATTATTTTCTTTACCTCCGTCTTAAAGCTAAGATAGAAACTAAGCTGCAGAAAGACTCGCAAACAACAGTTTTAAAACGATCCCAACTAGAACTTTTTAAAAAATATTCTAACATCCAAGGCTTCAAACCCTTGAATAGATGTTACAGAATGTTGCTGCATGGCATCCCACCCCCCTTGGAAAGAGTGAGAACTTCATGGGAACAAAATTTGTATCCAGATGTTTTTACAGAGGGAGACTGGAATTTAGTTTATAGAAATATTTTGAATTCCTCAGTAAACAACAGACTAAGAATTATTCAATATAATTTTTTTATGCAGTCGTATCATACCCCCATACTTGCTCACAAAATTGTTTGAGTTCATCCCCATACTGTTACAAATGTCAAGTAAAGGAGGGTACCTTTTATCACATGGCATGGACATGCCCAAAGGTACAGAAATTCTGGGAGGGAGTGGTCAAGGTTTTGTCCAGGACTCTAAATGTCACCCCCCAATCTGGCCCCAGTGGAGATTTTATTAGGGCTTTCGAGCCAAGGCTCCTGGAAACCAGCAAAAGGACACAAACTATGGAGGCTGGGCCTGGTGGTGGGGATGCGGGAACTGGCAATCTATTGGAGATTGCAACAAGTGCCTTCAGTGGCTGACTGGTTAACCTCTCTACTCCAAGTAATGAAACTTGAAAGAACCCAATACTCGGTCAGGAACTAATTGAGCAAATATGAGGAAATATGAGGCCCCATGGAACGAGCTCTACCACAGGACTGGTTCCCAACATTCTAGAATTCTAGATTCCAGATTTTAAATTCAGACCCATTGACAGTGTAACATTGAAGAGTCACTGTCCTTAGGTATTATTACTTTTGTTCAACCCTACATACAGTATTTTTACAGTCTGAAAATACCATAATTTTACAGTATAGCTTCAGGACTAGAGGGAGATACCACTGGACGATGATATTAAGCAGCATGTATGTGCTTGTATGGAAAGCCATTCTCTAGATTTTGTTAGGCCCTTACTCTCTTTGGGACCAGGTGGCACAATCAACTCTATGTGTACCCAATTTCTACCTTTTAATTGATTTGTACACTGACTCTGTTCATTCCATTACATTTAATTGCATAAAGAAATGGTTGAGCTGCTCCCCCGTGGCAGAGGAGTAGTATGTCTGTATGAATCCAACCAAAATAAAGTATACAAAAAAAGAAGGAGGGGTGGAGGAACAATGGGGAATAATCAAAACAGCCATCGCAGAGGCAACATGCCTTTGTGTGAAGCAAATCAACAAAACAAAATGAAGGAAAAAACCACTATGGTTCTCAAAAGAGGTGGCAGGGACGATTAAGGAGAAAAGGACAGCATTCAGGAAATATAAGGAAACACAGAAAGAGCAAGACAGAGAACTTTATCAGTTAAAGCAGAAGGAGGCATGGAAGACAGTCAGAATAGCAAAGGCACAAACTGAGGAAATGATAGGCAACTCTTATGAAGAGGGACAACACCTTTTATAGGTACATTAGGGAGCGAAAAAGGACCAAGGGAGGGATACAGAGACTTAATAAAGGGGAGGGAATGTGGGCAGAGGGTGACAGTGAAAAAGCAGGGATACTGAACGAATATTTCTGCTCAGTATTCACAACAGCAGGGCCGGCCTTAAGGATAGGCGAACTAGGCAGTCGCCTAGGGTGCCATGTAGCAGGGGGCACCAGTCACAGAATGGTTACATTTTTTTCTTCTGTCCCCCCCCCTTTTTTTTTTCTCACCGACAGCCCCGATTTTTAAAAGCACCAAATCCAATGTGTTTTGCGGCAAGGGGCCGTCTTCCAATCCAATTTCCACAGACATAACCGTTGTTTTCTCCAGGGCCCACCCACCCATAGCCCAGTAGCCCCTCCCTACTGCAGCACGCCAGCCACATGCCACTCGCCACTGCTGCCAGAATCCCAGCCAGCCAACTGTTGGGCTTGCCTGTTGTGCATGACGCGAGCTGACACGGAATCCTTTAGTCTCCTGACCTCATCATTCAGCACAGCTGCACAGCATCTAGGCGTCTGGCATCTTGTCGTCGAGCGAGCCGAGTCTCAAATCGATCGACCGACAAAGAGTGGAAGAGGAATCCAAGATCCGACCGTTAAAAAAATGGTCTGGTGGTGTAGTCTGAGTAGTGATGAGACTGTGTCTGTCTCATCACTGACTGACTGCTCGCTTGCTGACTTGACTCGTGTGTGCCTGTGTGGAAGTTAAGGAAGGGAACAGGGAAGCGGGAAGGAGCCTATCTGTTGTCTTCCCCCCCACCGACTGTGGCCCTATTTAAGTACGCGATCGCCAGTCGACCGATGGGACGGGATTACTAAATTGATAGGCCATGCCAGTCAGAATTGGGCAGAGCCTGAGGAGGCAGCCAAGTCCTGGCCAGCCCAGGCCAGCAAGTCCACTGCCAGTACCACGACCATGAGAGAAGAGGAGAACTAGAGTCCGTCCAGGTGACCAGGTCCATGAGGTCTGTCTGTCTAGACTGAAGCCAACTGGAGGAGTGAGGCGAGCCGCGAGTGAATAAAGTGGGTTTTTAACTTTACCTTTTTTTTTTTTTTTTTTTTATTATTCATTCAATTTCTGAAGTGCATTATGTATTGTTGGCCAGTTGGCCATTGTGTGGTGGTCTGAGTCTCACTGGTCTGGTCCAATCCTCCTCATCCCAGCCACCCTCAGTCACAGGGAGAGTGAGAGAGGGTAAGGTAAGGGGGGTCTCTCTCTTGTCCTGCAGACTTGCTCCCATCTCACTGAGCATTCCTTTCCTCTGTGACCTGTGGACCAACCTGAACAAGCCCACCATTCATTTTTCCCATACAATTTTCTCAAGCATGCTGCATTCAGGGACAGCAACACACTGGGCCTATGTTTGGTTCTAGCCTGTCCCCATCCTCATAGCTTTTGTGTTCTTAGCTTTGTAACATAATGCAATAACTTTCAGTTGCCTTTGACAGACTTCCCATCAAAACTTTCTTCGTTAACTTGATTTTGTCCCTCACTAAAAAGTGGCAATTCAGAGAGGCATGAAATAAATGTCAAACAAATGAGCTGCTGTTGAGTACACTGTCAGCCAGTGCTAGCTGCTTTATTTACATTCACAATCTTCTGAGTTTATGTAATGGACTTCTACTACTGAATCATGTTTTTTGGCACTTTGTCCCTTTTGATGAGGCGTTTCTGGTTAGAGGGCTGAGAGATTTACATTGGTTTTATTTTTATGTAGAGATTTGTTCTAGGCATTTCACTTTTCAGAACATGTAGGTAAAACTGAAAAAAAGTCCCATTTAGAGCTGCAGCAAAATACCCAAACCTTGTCTTGATGCTTCTTGCATGTGTAAAGCACAACAGACCGGACTTGCTGCTTCAGACTGATAATATGATAAGGAAACAGATATTTAATTTACAGCTCAAGTTTGTTACTTGCAGAGCATGGCAAAACAGATCTTCAGCTCCAATAGCTATTGAATTCTAATGAGATGGCCTCTGCAGCCAATGCGTTGTTAATTGTTTTGGAGAAGAGAAATCAGCCCTATTATTTGTAAGCAACTTTGTAGGTAATGATTATGCAGCAGGTTCTGAAAGTGAAGTGGATTTTCGAGCACACAGATTTTAAAGTGTCAGGGTTATTTGTGGGAGATCACAAGATAAATCACATTCTCTACTGCAGGGTGCACTGAATGGATTTGTGGTATACCTAACTCGACATGATTGGGGTGTTATAGACTGGTTAAGCACAGCAAAACCTCAGCATTCTCCTTGATTGAAGTTTGAAGTTTATTGTTCTAGGAATTAATACCTTTGAGCCAAGGCTCTTTTACAAAGGTTCCACGTCATTAAGTACAAAAACATAGTAGACAGTGTTACAAACAATCAGTAAGCCGTTTAACAAGGCCACAACTTAAACAGTAACATTTATGTACAGAAAAGAAAAAGGAACTCAGAGGCAGTGTCAAGGGCAAGGAATAAGGATTGGAGAGCTTGAGAGGGAAGAGAGGGAGAAATAAGAAGTTTAGGAGCACACAGTGGAGAATTCCAGCCCCAATTAAAGACCCAGTGGAACACTGCAAGCTGCAGATCAAGGTTCTAATTGGCCTGTTACTAGTCATTTTTCCATAGAAAATAGCTGGTACTGAAGTGATTATCTGCCAGTAGAAGATAGGCATGTAGCAAATTTGTACTTCATTGGAATCCTGCAAATCGTAAGTCACATAAAGTACACCAGCCTTTTCAAAGAGTATGTAAAATCTTAAAAGCCAAGGTGGGTGCAGTGGCATACATTCTTCAACTTATGGTATTCATGAAACACTTGATACTGTATGTGAGCTTTATTTTACTGTGCTTTTCAAAATCAAGAAGCAATATTTCTGTAATGTTGCAAACAGATGGAAATGTGCTGGTTGGATGAACTGCAGTCGCCAGCCCTCCCAGAGAGGATTTCGAGGTCAGCCTGCCCTCCCCAGACAACCGACCGATCCGGAGACACCTCCGAGCTGAAGGTAACGGCGCGTGCTGGACTGCTTGTGCAAGAGCCTTCTTTGGTGTATACGGGTAGTTGGTTTTGTGTTGCTTCTGCTCTTTGCGCCAAATTTAAAACGAACTCCCCGTACTGTTTAGTCAAACTCCACTGCCTTTAAGTCAGCCCAGCATTACTGATAGTTTTTTGCTGCAATTTTCTCCATCGAGCAGACTGTTTTAGCAGTAATACTGAAGTTGCCTTAAGTTAATTCCTGCAATTCTCCATCGTGCAGACTAATTTAACAGAAATACTGAAACTGCCTTAATTAATTCCTGCTTGTTGTCTTAGGACCCGATTTACAGTTTCTCCTGCTAGTAGACTATAAGCATAATCTTAAAGCTTCCTAAAACTACTTGTTTAACTAAAACTATGCCTTAGGATTTGTAAGCAGCCAAACAGTCTTCTTGCCTTTTCAAACGGCGTGTTCAACTTCCAGCCTTACCTGATAGCCACGCCTCCCCAGCAGACAATAAATATCTCCACTCTCTCCTTCTCTCACAGCTGGTGGTCATGAGGGCCTGGAGTTGCCAGCCCTCCCAGAAAGGATTTCGAGGGTCGCGAGGGTCAGCCTGCCCTCCCCAGACAACCGACCAATCCGGAGGCGCCCCCCCCCGAGCTGAAGCAACGAAGGTACAGGACTGCGCTCTGTGTACAGAGCCTGCTTGTGTATACGGCATGTGCTTGGCCCCGCCGGCCCCACCACCACCCTTGGTCGGCTCTTGGCTTTATATGTGGGAGCACGTGACCACGAAGGCGCTGTAACCAATCAGTCCACTCTTCCATTAGCAGCTTATCTGCTACCACCACTAGCGGCCACTACAACCAGCCCTGCTGGCTGCAACAAATAAGGCAAATGATTCTGCTTGTCCTCTCGCTGATTTTCCGGGCTATTCCCATAGCCTCCCTCCCCCCAGCATCTCGCCCACTAAGGCAAACATTTCTCCCTCTCCACTTCACCTTCATGACTCCCCCGCCCTTCCTCTCAACCACCCTCACACAACAATTTCCTCTAGGACCCTCTCTTAATTGGGAACTTGGAGCCTTCATTCTTCCCCCCTCTTTTATCCCTGTACTATCTGTCCTGAGAAGCCTTACAGCTGACGTCAATATGCTTACACCTTGTCCACTCGACTCCTATCACAAAACCAGTCCTGCTTGGTACAAAACCATATGCCTTATGACTTTGCTTCTTACACTAGCAGGGGATATTGAACCTAACCCTGGTCCTACACCTCCCAAATTCCCCACCCCCCGGCTCTCCCTAAGAGTCTCAAAATACTACACCTCAACATATGTAGTATCCTTAATAAAGTACCAGAACTACAACTCACTGCCCTATCACTTCGTCCAGACATCCTTATACTATCTGAGACCTGGCTAAAACCACACCATACAGACTCTACCGTAGCCATACTGGGCTACTTGTTAATCAGGCAAGACCGAGAGGGTAAGAAAGGGGGGGGCAGCATCGCCATGTTTATCGCCGCGAAGCTTCAGTTCACACAGTTCCACATCCCTGCACCCTCTCCACTAATTGAGTCCTTAACTGTCAAACTGGTGCTCCCATACTCCACACCTGTGTTTGCTGCTGGATCCTACTGCAACCCTAGCGCCCCCATGCCCAGTGTTGTAGACCATCTGGCCAAATTAAAGTCTACAGCCGCAGCAGGGGAGCTCTATGTCCTCGGGGACTTCAATTTCAACTGGCTAGCCAAAGACTGCGCCAAACTCCGTACCAAAGTTAACGCCCTGAACCTCTCCCAACAAATCTCCCAACCTACCAGGCTAAACCCCAAAACGCTTAACCACTCCCTCCTGGATTGGGCACTCACTTCCCACCCACACAGGACTACTGGTGCAGGCCTGCTCCCCGACTCCCTAAGCAATCACCACATGATATATATGGTCAGAAAAGTGCATAAACCCCCTTAACGCCCCTCCAGGACACTTCTAGCCAGATCTTTCAAATCCCTATCTCTACCATCACTCCTGTTGGACCTGGCTCAGATTGACTGGTCCTTCATACTGCAGGCTCCATCCACTGACATCACTCTAGAAAATTTCAAAACAAGCTTCCTAGAGGTATGGGACTATCATGCCCCGTTAAGAAGCACTAGAGTAAGGGGCTCCCACCTTCCCTGGGTCTCCGCTGATATCATTAGCCGATGCTACACCAGGGATCTGGCATGGAAAAAATACAAATTAAATAACTCCCACGAATCCCTACAAACTATAGTTTCCTCCATAACTCCTGCACTAAATCGATACGCCTGGCCAAACAGAAATACTTCACATCGGCACTGAACTCGAATCTTAACCACCCGACCAACTTTTGGAAAATCATCAAATCCCTCCTCTCCACTCCTGTCCAACCACCAACTCCGACACTATCAATCCTTGACTCGTCCGTCACTGACCCTGGCGAAGTAGCCGCTGCTTTCAATGCCTTCTTCACCAGCAGCGCAGCCTCTCTCATTCCCAGTCTCCCGAACATTCCACACAAGCCAACTACCTCACCAAAACCCCAGAAATCCTCCTCTAGCACCAGTTTCTCTTTCCGACCAGTTTCCCCGACCGAAGTGTTTCAAGCACTGAGAGCCCTTAACCCTGACAAAGGTAAATGCCCCTCTGGCTTGGACGCCAAATTACTACATCTATCCGCCCCCACCATAGCCACTCCAATAGCCGATTTGCTCAACCTCTCCTTCTCAATGGCCAAAATCCCATGTGTATGGAAGCAGGCGACTGTCATCCCCTTGCCTAAGGGTGGCAACCCCTCATCACTGGGGAATTACTGTCCCATCTCCCTACTTCCAATTCTGGCCAAAATTCAAGAACACTTTGCCCTTGCTCAACTCTCCCAATACCTAAACACTTCCTCCTTCTTCACCCCTTATCAGTCCGGGTTCCGTAAGTCACTTTCTACCATCACCTCCCTATTAAGAATCACCAATGATATTCTCTCAGGCATGGACAAAGGCCATATCACCTTGGTCATTTTCATAGACCTGGCCAAGGCTTTCGACACCGTCTCCCACACAATGCTACTAGACAAACTAAGTGCTGCCGGCCTCTCTAACCATGCCACTAACTGGTTTCAGGCATACCTGGTTGGTAGACACCAACTGGTGAAAATTGGCACCCACGTATCTACCCCCCTCCCTGTAACGAGAGTTCCCCAAGGATCAGTTCTGGGCCCAATTCTATTCTCATTATTCCTAAATGACCTCCCACTGGCCTGCTCACACTCATCTATTCAAATGTATGCGGACGATACCATACTATATGCCACAGGCCCTTTTGCTGAAGCAGTGCACAACATGCTACAGCAGGACTTCAGTGCCGTACAACAATGGCTCCGAACCAACCAACTATTCCTAAATGCAAAAAAAAAAGTCTCACTAACCTTCGGTTCGCAGCCACGGCTTGCTCGCCTAGCTACTCACCCCTCATTCCTAACCCTGAATGGATCACCCCTGGAGTCCTGCACCTCTTTCAGATATCTGGGTGTCTGGCTCGACCAATACCTCAACTTCTCCACACAGGTCGAATCACTACATAAGAAGTTACACCCCAAACTCGGTGCCCTATATCTCAACAAAGGCTGTATGTCCACTCCAGTCTGGCAGGAAATTGTTCAAAAGATGATACTCCCGATACTTGACTAGGGGGACGTGGTCTATGGAGCCACCACTCCATCCAACCTGGCCAGTCTGGACATACTCTTCCACTCCT
This sequence comes from Neoceratodus forsteri, assembly GCA_016271365.2. Taxonomy (NCBI): domain Eukaryota; kingdom Metazoa; phylum Chordata; order Ceratodontiformes; family Ceratodontidae; genus Neoceratodus; species Neoceratodus forsteri. Next base: position 675,052,515 of record CM057454.1, on the reverse strand, counting down.
TCTGTCGCTTCATCCTGGAGTGCCCAAAACTGACACATCACTGCGACCTATACAGCTCCCTAGCCTTACCCTCACTCACGGCCCGCAAACAAATCCACTGCACCAGAGTCGCTGCTAAATTCTGGGTCCAGACCCTTTCCCCTTACCTAGGCTCCGCCCTTGCTGCTCAACCTCCCCCTGCTTACTCACTTAGACACTAGGACTCCAGGCTCTTTCAAGTCCCACTCATGCACACCTCTAAGGGCCAATCGGCTTTCAAATATCGTTTGCCAAAACTTTGGAATGACTTGCCTGCAGATATACGCCACTCCACCAACCATAGCCACCTCAACCCACTCCTCCTTGCACACTCTTTCACAGCGTGCACTTGCTCCCAGCAGACATAAGCACAAGCCCTCCTGACCTCTGGCTACCACCACCTGGTAATCATACCCTAAGCAACTGTTTAATAAGGGCTCACAAACTAGCTTGTGCCGGCCTCATGGCTGAATACCATGAATGTGAAGTAAATACCCAATAACTACTTATTGTAAACACTGTATATGCGTTAACATGGAATGTATGTTTGTCCTAGCTCTCTTACTGTATAAATCTGTATCATGTATAATCTGTATCATGTGAACATGAATGTATCTCATCCTATATGTCCCTCCACCCTATTTCCCCCAGGCCACATCTGGAAATGAGTGGTTCTCCACTCAGTATGCCTGCCTGGTTAAACTCTTAAATAAATAAATAATGTCTGGCAGCATAGCCTAGAGGTTAGAGGAACGAGGTGTGAACGAGCTTGATACATCCAGCAGACCAGACTTGAGTTTGATTCTCACAACCTCCACTTGCATACTGTGTGACTCTGAGCAAGTCACTTAACCGCATAGTGTTCCCAGGTTGCCCCTGAAAACAGGCCCTTGTGCCTAGTGGGCCTTACCCGGTTACCAAAAGACTAAAAAAAAATTAACTGGTTGGTTTGGTTCAAGGCAGCCACAACCCAGGAACCAGTAGACATTGAAGGGATGGGCACCCTGGCAGGTTATTTGTAGATTTAGGTAGATTGTGTGTCCATAATAACTGTTACTGTACCCGCCATACTTATCTGTGATCAGCTTCCCAGCCGAACTGATCCAGAATCAATTTCCCATCCAAGCAAACTGATCTGAGCAGAGCGCAGTTTTCCAGTCCACAGATCCAGAACATTTTTTTTTTGTACCAGGAGAGAGATACTATGCTGAAGCTTGCTTACAGGTTCAACCTGAGAGCACAAGGAAGTAAAGTGACTTACTCAGGGTCACACAGTATGCAAGTAGGGGCTGTAGGATTCAAACCCAGGTCTCCAGCTTTGCAGCTCAGAGCCTTAAACCACTGTGCTATACTGCCTCCTCCAGTTCATCAGCTGAACTGATCTGTGATAAGTTTGTGTCAGAGATGTTTAACCCCAAACTTGCAAGACGGCAAACGTAGCACAGTGATTGAAGTACATGGCTATGAGAAGTCAGAATTTGAATCCCAGCAAAATGTAGTATTGCTCAAATTGTGTCCAGTGTGCAATCAGATGCCATCAACTACCACCAATTTTCTCAGATACTGGATGGCATCAGAGAAAAAACTCTGGGATCTGATTTCTGGATCATATCACCTAGAATCCAGTAGAATATCAAGTATGTGATGTGACTGTCCAAGAGATCTGAGGCAGATATCTGACCTCATATCCCACAATCTGACCTTGGATTCCACTATCCTACCTTGGATCTGAGGGATCTGAGGCAGACATATGACCTTGGATCTGCCTATCCAAACCTGGATCCCGTATCTGACCTTCACTGCAAAATCTGAATGGAGTCAGGTACGATCTTGGATCTGGAGTCGAATAGATGGACTATCCATCAGATCCACTTAGGACAGTCAAAACTGCTATCCAGGTGGGCACCACTTGTCATGGTTTGTGTTGGTGTGAGATGAAGACTGAAAATGAAAAATGGGAGGGAAGTAAGTTCACCTTAGGCGCCTACATACCCTAAGGCCGCCCTGCACAACGGAAGAGGAGGGGAGGTACCTAAACCAAACAAGAGAGAAACTCTGAATAGGGGGGTCAATACCAGTCCATTCACAGAAGAAAGGGTTTTGAAAGAACTCTTGAAACTGGGGGTGGACAAAGTAATGGGGCCTGATGGGATTCACCCAACAATTCTAAAAGAACTAGGGTTAGAACTAGTAACACCACTGACTACTCTCTTTAACAAATCATGGGAGGATGGGGTGGTACCTAAGGACTGGAGGAGGGCCAATGTGATTCCACTTCACAAAAGTGGGAGCAGGGCAGAGGCAAGAAATTACAGACCAGTTAGTTTGACTTCAGTGGTAGGGAAAATGATGGAATCACTTCTGAAGGAAAGAATTGTTGAGTACCTAGAGGCCAGTGGGGCACAGGACCCAAGGCAGCATGGTTTCACAGCAGGAAGGTCATGTCAGATGAACCTAATAGATTTCTTTGACTGGGTGACCAAAGTAGTAGACCAGGGAAGGGCTGTGGATATGGCCTACCTAGATTTTAGCAAGGCATCTGACACAATCTCACACAAAAGATTAATATACAAGTTAGCCAGCCTTGGAGTGGGTCCCAAGGTGGTAGCCTGGATAAAAAACTGGCTGGACAACAGGTCGCAAAGGGTAACAGTAAACCGAGTCCACAGTGAAGAAAGGAAGGTAACTAGCAGGGTACCGCAGGGTTCGGTACTGGGACCGGTCCTCTTTAATGTCTTTATAAGTGACATTGGAGAGCACCTGGAAGGAAAGGTATGTCTCTTTGCAGATGACACAAAGATCTGCAACAGGGTTGATACACAAGGTGGGGTGTAAAGAATGAAAAGAGACTTGGCAAGGTTGGAGGAATGGTCAAATGTGTGGCAGCTCAGATTCAATGCAAAGAAGTGCAAGATAATGCATCTGGGAAACAAAAACCAAGGGGAAGAGTACACAATGGGGGCTGAATTAATAACAACAAAAATTGAAAGAGACCTAGGAGTAATTATATTGGATGACCTAAAGGTGGGCAAGCAATGTGAGAAGGCAGTAAGGAGGACTGGGGGGATATTGGGATGCATAGGGAGAGGCATCACCACTAGAAAACAGGAAGTTGTTATCCCTCTGTACAGACAGTTAGTGAGACCCCATCTGGAGTACTCGTGCAATTCTGGAGACCCCATCTCCGCAAAGACATAGACAGAGTGAGGCTGTTCAGAGAAGGCAACCAAAATGGTGCAGGGTCTGCACCAGAAGACATACGAGGAGAGAATAAAGCAGCTTAATATGTATACCCTTGAGGAAAGGAGGGAGAAGGGGGACATGATAGAAACTTTCAAGTATCTCAAGGGAATTAACAAAGTACAAGAGGGTAGTGTCTTTCAAAAGAAGAGATGTGCAAGAACAAGGGGGCACAATTTGAAGATAGAGGGGGGACGGCTCAGAGGTAATGTTAGAAAGTATTTTTTCACAGAGAGGGTTGTGGATGCATGGAACAGCCTTCCTGAGGAGGTTGTGGAGTCAGGAACAGTGGGAGAATTCAATAATTCATGGGACAGACAAAAGGCAATTCTAGTGGGGGGCAGGAGGAAGTAAGCTGTTGATTAACTAGAATTTGCAGCTTATCCATCAGGTAGGGAAATGGGCAGACTAGGTGGGCCAAGCGGTCCTTATCTGACATCAAATTCTATGTTTCTATACACAATTTCATGCAAATCCTTTGAGTGGTTGCAAAGCTATTAAAATGCAAAGTTTGGGGTTTAACATAGAAACCCCTGCTCAACCCTAACTGCAGTAGCATTACCGTGCCACTATAATATAAATATCTACAGACACACACACGTGGGGAGTAAAAATTATGAGATAAAAAAGATATCTTGGCTAGTAACCTCGGTAACAGCAGCATATCAAAAATATGTTGTTACTGTTGTCATGGCACTCTTTAAGAAACAGCTAAAATCCCTACTCTGGCCCACACCCTCTTGTACATGTTAGCATTGTATTGTGGTCTTAAGACCATATAGCATCTCTTGTTTACCCTGTCTTAATCTCTCTCCTCTACACCTGTCTCTACTGAATTTGCTTGTAATTTGAAGTGCAAATTTAACGTGTACAATTATGTGTTCAATTATTGGTTGTAACCAATACTGATGATAGCATGGACTTTGTATATAGTGTGCATCTTTTTACATTATCCAGATTCAATTGTACATCTGTCTGTGCACTGGACTGTTGTTAAATGCCACATTTTTGGGGGCCCTGCTTCTCTGCCTCTATAGACACCTTCTGCCGTAGACAGATATGTTCACGCAGGTCCTGAAGGGACCTGCTTGAATGGGGATGGATACTATTCTACTATCTCAAAAAGAAATGAAATTCATTACAAAAAACTGCATTAATTCACCAATTAGGGTTCAGTTTAAAGCAAAAAGTTAGGGAAATGTGGCATTAGGGTTTCATACCACAACTCCCCACCCTCACTCCCCAAGCAGCAAAAGGAAAAAACATTAGGGTTTTGGGTCTCCCGAGCCTTGGCGAATCAGTGGCAGGGTCTTCCTTGGGATTGCCAACCCTAATGCTCACCACTCCCCCAGCCCGTAGCCTCCTGTCCAAAGTACAAGGTACAGCTCCAACCCACTGACTCATACTGATACACTCTTCAAAGGTACAGAAGCATGTCTCACAACATGGTGCAAACATCCATTGTAGCTTTCTTCGCGCAGGACCCTGTGGACCCTGCCTGAACAAAACAGATCACATCTGACCTTCTTTACTATGGCTAGGGTGTGAGCATTAGGGTTGACAACCCCAAGGAAGACCCCACCACTGATTGGCCAACGAGACCCAAAACCCTAATGCTTTTTCCTTTTGCTGCTTGGGGAGTGCGGTTGAGGAGTTCAGGCTAGAAACCCTAACGCCGCATTTCCCTACTTTTGTTCCTTTAAACTGAGCCCTAACTGGTGCAAATTGCAGTTTTTTTTTTTGCAATGAATATATACAGTATAAAAAATCTACAGAGAGAGTATATCTTGTAGGCAAGTGTCAGATCTGAGGAAATATCACCAGCAAGGGGTCAGACAAGCTATAAAGCCACAAGCTCAAAGGGTGAGTGGTCTTTTATGAGCTTGTGTGACCCCCAAGATGGTGATATTTCATGACTATCTGGGACTTACCCATCCAATGTTTTCTATATTATATTAGATTGGTCTGTTTTGCTTTAAGGTGTCTGTGATGGGTTTTGTGCTTAGCTAGTTTAGTGTTTTTACTAAGTATAAGCTTTTTGTAATGCAGACTTAATGGAAACATTGAGTTTACACAGGAAACCAGAAGAAAAAAAAACACAAGAGGTCACAAACTCCATTTACAAAGGGATTTATTCAAGAATAATAGGAGAAAAAAGTGTTTTACTGAAAAGGTGGTGAATATGTGGAATGGATTGCCGGAGGAAGTAGTCATGGCACCTACTCTGGATAGTTTTAAAAGAGGGATGGATAAATTTATGAATATAACACACACACAGTTAACCACTGAAATAGTAGATGATGATCACGAAGGGCAATGTATGCCCCCTGTCGTCTCATTTCCTTATGTCCTTATGTAATGTGTTGTAGTGTTGTGTGTTTCCACAATGTAGTGATGTCCCTCCTATAGTTTGCCCCTTAGCATATTTCTGTAGTGTAGTGAAGTTTTTAGGGCTGTCTTATTTTGGTTCTGTTAGGTTTCTGTAGTGTAATGGCCTCCTATATATGGAGGTGTGTTTTTTGTGTACTGTCCCTTAGCTTCCTTCAGGATGGTGTGGCACGCCCAAGCACAGTGGTTATCCCTAATACATGAGACCACTGGGGTGCCCAAGACCTGTGATAATTTTCTTTATGTAAACACCACTCTCTTTCACCCTTTTAGCACCTATGCCACCAACCTCACCCCTCCCAGCATTAGTGTACCTGTCAAAAAGAAAACCACCCCATGTAGTCATTTTATAATCTTTAATAAATCTGTGAAAAAGAAAATGGTCCTTCATCACCTCCGCCAATTTACCTACTGAAAAAAAAAAGAAAATAGTACATCATCGCCTCCCTCCAAGCCCATTCCTACCCCCCACCAACCCCCAGCACCCTGACACCCATTACTACCAGTCCCCAACTTACCTGTATAGGGGTGCACCGCTGAAATCTTCTAAGCAACGGATAATGTTTATACCACCACGTCTAAGATCTGAATGAACTGAACACAGTTTTTCGGACTTCAGGTTTGTTGTCATGTTTGTTTTCAACTGTTATTCATAACTTCTTTGTTTTTTAATATTTTGAACCCAGATTTTCACCATGGTCTTTTACTCACTCCACCTCATGAACCTGACAGCTACTGTTTTTCAAATCCCAGCCGAAATGTCATTTTGTAGTCATACTGCAAAATAATGCTTTGGGTGGAATTTGAAAAACGACAGTTGCTGGGGTGTTCCTTGGAGTTGTCAACCCTTACGCTCATCCCATTCTCATATACTCTGCACATCTCAGCTTCTTTACTGATGGAATGGGGTGAATGTTAGAGCTGACAACCCAAGGAACACCCCAGCCATGATTTCCAAAGACTCAGGAAAGGTGAAACCGTAATGTTGTTTTCCTTTTACTGCTTGCAAGGTGGGGATGGGATGTTAGGGTTGGGAACCCTAACACCACATTTACCTACTTTTGTCTCTTTAATCTGAACCCTACCTGGTGCATTAATGATGTTTTTGCAAAGATATATATATATATATATATATATATATATATATATATACACACATATACATTAACAGGAACATGTCCACATAGAAACTCCATCAATTAAAAGTCCATCATTTATTTCCCTGTATACCCGTGACTAATCTATCAATTCAAAGTATATATCTGCACTAATTAAACAATTACAGCTATATACCTATACTAATTAAAATATATAAACCTACACTAATCAAACAATTAGAAGTATACATCTGCTCCTCCCTCCATGTCTCTTCCTGCCACCCTTTCTTCCCCCCTCTCTTGCTTGCCTTGTCTCCTTTTCCTTTCAACTTAATAACCTGAGATTACACTTTTTTTAACTGATAAACTATGGAAAAGTGCCCTGTCTTCTCTTAATGTTATGTATATTATGATTAATTTTAGTATGTTAATTCTGTTGTATACATTAATGTTTTTCATTTGGAAAAATGAAAAATAAAGAAAGTTTAAGAAAAAAAAAGTATATATCTGCACTAATAAAAAGTATACAGCTGCATTACATTAAACCCTATGGGGTACCACTAATAACACAATTAACATAGCATTAGGAAGCTAGCCAATCCAATTAGCAAGCTGCAAAAGAAGCTGGAAAAAAAAGACACTTACACAAAACCCTCCCAAACCCAGAAGTCCCCCCCCACCAAACTCCTACTTGCACTCACTGCACACCATTCCCACCTTGCTCCACGAGACCTTCAGGTGCCATAATGTTATCGTAAATGCGATCTCCATAACAATAACCATCCTAATGTATTAGAGTCAACAAACAATGGGTAAGGGTGGCACACTCAGAGGTATACCCATCTCAGGGGCTAATTAGGGCAATAAAGCCACTCACTCTTTGGGCTACTGGCCTTATAGCCCTAATTAGCCCCCTCAATGGGTATACATGCTTGTATACCACCCTTACCCATTATTTATTCTATATAAACTACACGGATGGGAACTTTTCCCTATAGAAAAGTCCATCATGTATTTCTCTGTATACCTGTGACTAATCAATTCAAAGTATACCTGTGACTACTATAATCAATTCAAAGTATATATCTGCACTAATTAAACAATTACAGCTATATACCTACACTACTTAAAGCTACAAATCTACACTAATCAAGCAATTAAAAGTATATACCTGCACTAATAAAAAGTAAACACTTGCACTACATTAAACCCTAAGGGACACCATTAATAGCATAATTAATAACGCATTAGGAAGCTAGCCAAACCAGTTAACAAGCTGCAAAATAACCCAGGGAAAAGATAACACTTATGCAAAACCTTTCCAAACCCAGAAATCCTCCAAACTCCTACCTGCACTCACTACACACCATTCCCTCCTTACTACAAGAGACCTTCAAGAACCATAACATGACCAGAAATGTGATCTCCATAACAATAACCATCCTAATATATTATATCCAACAAACAATGGGTAAGGGTAGAACACTCAGAAGTATAATCACCTCTGGGACTAATTAGGGCAATAAAGACACTCACTCTTTGGGCTCATGGTCTTATAGCCCTGATTAGCCCCCTCGATAGATATACATCCTTGTATACTCCCCCTTACCCATTATTCAGTCTAGACCCTGTTTCCCTTTGAAAACGCCATCAGTTATTTTTTCATATATGACAGTACCCAATCATCATATATGAAAACTAACTGGTACTCAATTATCATGTATGAAAAATAATTGTTAGGTAAAATCAATCTACAATTTATTACAACTTGTAGTACGTACAGACAACACCTTGTTACAACTTGTAATATGCACCCAAGACACTTTAATAAGCATAGAGAGAGAGAGAGAGAGAGAGAGAGACAGAATGAGAATAAATAATGGCAAAAGTATGGTATTCAAGGAATCAATACAATTGAGAAGTTGAATGAGCCATAAAGCCATGGGCCTGAAGGGCAAGTAGCCTATATGAGCTTGTTTGACCCCAAGATGGTATTATTTCATGAGTATGCCAGACTTTGCCATCTTTTATTTTATATAATACATTAGGTCGGACAGTTTTTGCTGCATCTTATGTTTTATTTTATTTATTTATTTAGTCAATCATAGGAATTACAACCCTTTGAGTCACAGACTCATTTACAAAGGCTCCACATCAGCATAGTCATACATTCAGAGATAGTACATTAATGGGATATCACATTTCAAGTAATTACATATAATAGCCAAGGTGGCTGAAAGTCTATACATGTAGTAGCTAGGGTATTGATATTATTACAGTGGAGCAATTATAATACAAGTGCAGCCTCTGGGGCATTGTCGTATAGTAGTAACAGTGATCTATACAATAGTGAGACAACACAGTTTTAAGGAAGTATTTTCATATAGTAGCCTGGGTGGCTGTTGACCTATACATTTAGTAGCTAGGGTATTGGTATTAGTACAGGAGGTATAGTCACAGTGTAGGTGGAGCCTCTAGGGCATTGTCATATAGCAGAGACAGAGATCAGCCGCAGAGATGTCCTATACAGTTAGTCCTATACAAGTGGTGGCAATGTCAATGGTGAGCGGCCATAGTGCAACTCTGTGCAGGTCAGTTAGGAGGATTAGCAGCTGCACTGGCATTGGCGCAAGGAGAGAATGTGTTTTTTTAGGATGGTCTTGAAGTGTCCTAGATTGGGAATGGAGGTTATGGCTGGATGGAGCTCACTGTACCAGGCAGGAGCTCTATAGGGGAATGATCTCTGAGCAAGGGAGGTTCTGACCCTGGGCACAGTCCACAGATGCTTGTTGGCAGAACGAGTGGTCGCAATGCGGGAACATGAGAGTAGTGAGGCTGAGACCCCCAATGGAGTTAACGCTAGGTGGATTTTTTTGTGAGGAGACAGGATTGATATTGTAGTCTTTCCTCAAGGGTAAAGATGTTTGTAAGAGCATAGAGGGTGCAAGTATGGAAGCGTTTGTCTGCGCCTAGAAGGAGTCGGCACACTTTATTAATGGCTATGTGAATTTTGTTTAGGTGGTGTTGTCCACAGCAGAGTAGATAGGGCCCATAGTCAACAAGAGAGGACAGAAGAGGTGACAGCCAGGTTGAGAGCCTCTGGTGTCAGGCAGTCTTTGTTGCGGTATAGGAGGCCGCCGGCGTGGTGTTAATGGCTGAGGTCAGGATGTTAATGTGGGCATGGAAGGATAGGGAGGTGTCAAAGGTAAGGCCGAGGTATTTATAAGTAAGTACTTGTTCCAGAGGGAGGTGAGCGTGAGAGAGGATTTTTAGTTCAGTGTCCTTGGCCTTGCTCTGCCGTATAAATAGCATAGCTTTTGTTTTTCTGATGTTGACCACAAGTTTGGGACTGGTGAACCAACTTTCAATCTGCTTTAACAAGTGTTGGAGGGAGGACTGTAGGTTGTCAGGGCAGGGGTGTGCGACGTAGAGAACCGCATCATCAGCATATAGTAGTAGGTTACCGGAGCAGGATTTGGGTAGTGCATTTAAGTAGATACTGAAGAGTAGGGGACCCAATATGGATCCCTGGCGGACCCCCTAGCGGACAGGCAGGGTGGAAGATAGGGTGTCATTTATCCGAACACATTGGGATCTGGAGGTAAGGTAGCTATTAAACCAAGAGAGTGGTCCGCATGATAGGCCAGTGTGGTGCAGTGTGCCCAGGAGGAGGGGATGGGAAACTGTATCAAAGGTCTTAGAGAGGTCCACGAAGATGGCTCCGGCCAGATGTTTACAGTCAAGGGCAGAGTGAATGAAATTGGAGAATTCGATGAGGGTGGTGGTTGTGCTATGGCCTGATCTAAAACCATGTTGTTCACTGCATAACAAATTGTGGGCTTGCATATACTCTGTGAGTTGGTCGGAAATGATTTTTTCAAGGGCTTTTGAGAGGGGGGAAGGATGGATAAGGTTCGATAATTGTTGGGGTTGGTATTGTCTCCACTTTTTAGTATTGGGGTAATTGTTGCAGTTTTCTAGGCTGTAGGGAACTGTCCCAAGCATAGGGAGAAGTTAAGGAGGTCAGTCAGGGGGGAAAAACAGTGTCAAGAACCTGGTAGAGGATTTTCATGTCAGAGGAGTCTTTGCAATAGTTGGAGCCACCAAGAGCTTTGGAGAGGTAGGATTTTGCTTCCTGCTTTGTAATGACCCTCAGGTAGACGGGGGGGAGCTGGAGGTTTGGTTCAGAGGAAGCTGGGATAGGGTCAAAAAAGTCGCGCGGGAGGACTGTACTAAGATCAGAAAAGGTTGAGTTAAGGCAGTTAGCGATAGCCTGTGGGTCGGTTGAGGTGGCATTGTTGATGCAGAGCTGGGAGGGTGGGGGGAGGTGGGATTTGCCATTAAGCTCTTTAATGTTGTCCCAAAACTCTGTGCACTCCCCCAGGAGGAAGCCAGGGTGTCTTTATAGTATTCAGCCTTGGCCTTGCGTATGGCCCAGGTGCACCTATTGCATGCTGCTCTGTCATGCTAGTCTGTCTGCTTGGAAGCCAGATTCAAGCGGTCTGTGCTTGAGGTCATCCCTTTGTTTTAGTTGCTGCCGTAATGTGGGCGTGATCCAAGGAGACATTATGTTTACAGTTTTTCAATTTAGTCAGGGGCAAAATGTCACATGCTTTGTTGAAAGAGCCTGTAGGTAATCTAAGGCTGAGTCTATGTTAGGGGCCTGGGTTATAGGGCCCCAGTCCCACCGAGCCAGGTAGTGTTTGATTTTTTGAAGGCCACCTGGTCGCAAGCGTCTGCGGGTGGAGACACTAGGTTGGGGTTTGGGCAGGTGACATGACCAGGAGCAGAGGATAGGGGAGTGGTCACTCAAAGAGTCTGGGAGGACCAGCAAGTCAGAGATTCTATGTGGTCGGTTAGGTAGTAATATGTCCAGTAGTGTCTGGGAGCCGTTTGCGGTGTGTACCCTGGTCGGTTGGTGGACCAGCTAGGTATGATCCAGTGCTGCAAACGCGTCCTTGATGGCAGCTGCTGACTTGGAGAGCCAGTTAACATTTAGATCACTGACCAGGAAATGTTCCTTTTTTGGGGGGAGGTCTGAAATATAGTTTGTGAGGGATTGTATGGCCATAGCTTGGTTGCGTGGGGGAACATATGCCGTTGTGATTGTTAGGGGAGCTCTAGCGGGGTCCAAGGTAAGTTTTATGGATAGGGCTTGGGCGCCGTGGTCTAGTGAGGAGATCGGGAGAGCTTGGTTCAATAGGGAGTCTCGAACACAGAAGACACAACCAACACCCCATTTTCCCACTCTGTCAGCTCTGTGTAGAGTGAAGCCTGGGAGGTTGACGAATGAATCTGTTTTTTTTGAAAGCCATGTTTCAGTAAGTGCAAGGACATCTGGCTGATGTTGCGCTATCCAGCTTTGGAGAGATGCTGTTTTTTGAGGAAGGCTGCAGATATTCATGGCAGCTATGCATAGCCCTTGGTGTAGTTTCTGTTGACTGTTAGCAGCGGGGCCTGGGTTGGGGTGAATATTTCCGGATATGAGAAGTAGTAGGGCTAGGACCCTGAGGAGAGCGAGGGACCGCCATCTGGTGGTTGAGCATAGGTGAGGCACATGTTTAGACAGAGTAGCAAAAGGAATGGGTAAGTTGAGGAGGGCAGGAAAGGTAAGGCAGATGAGTTTGTAGGGGGTTGGGGGGTGCGTGTGTAGGTGGCAGGTTAAGCGGGGGTGGATGCTTATCGTATGGCGACAGGGTGGTGGACGGTGGTAAAAGGTAGGGAAGGTAAGGGGTGAGGTGGGTGTGGGGGGGGGACGGCTATCTAACCCAGTAAGGAGTATGATAAGTGTAAAAGGTAGAAGACAGGATAGTCTGTTGGGGAATTGGAGGCTGGGCAGTGGGCAGTGGGAGCTGCTATACCAGTTCCAGTTCAAGGTGAACAGACTGACACCCATCATACTGGTGTGTGCCTCTAAGATGAGACAGGCCAGGGTACAGAAAAGAAAAAAATAATAAAATAGTCTGTGTTGCTTAGTATGCAGCCAAGGGTAGAGGAGGTCTTGAGAAATGGGCAGGAAACTATACATATTTAATAGCGGCTGGGGTTGGTGTGGTGGTTTCTATGGCACAGTGGTAGAAACATAGAATGTGATGGCAGATAAGGACCGCTTGGCCCACCTAGTCTGCCCATTTTCCTACCTAACAGATAAGCTGCAGATCCTAGTTAACCAACAGCTTACTTCCTCCTACCCCCCACTAGGACTGCCTTATGTCTGTCCCATGCATTCTTGAATTCCCCCACTGTTCTTGACTCCACGACCTCCTCAGGGAGGCTGTTCCATGCATCCACAACCCTCTCTGTGAAAAAATACTTCCTCACATTACCTCTGAGCCGTCCTACCTCTATCTTCAAATTGTTCCCCCTTGTTCTTGCACATCTCTTTTTCTGAAAGATGCTACCCTCTTGGACTTTGTTGATTCCCTTGAGGTACTTGAAAGTTCCTATCATGTCCCCTCTCTCCTTTCTTTCCTCAAGGGTATACATATTAAGCTCCTTTAGTCTTTCTTCGTATGTCCTCTGGTGCAGACCCTGCACCATTTTGGTTGCCCTCCTCTGGACAGCCTCCACTCTGTCTATGTCTTTGCGGAGATGGGGTCTCCAGAACTGCACACAGTACTCCAGATGGGGTCTCACCAACTGTCTATACAGAGGGATAACAACTTCCTGTTTTCTACTAGGTAGGGTGACAGATTACGGTTTGTTGTGGCGTAATAATCTGCTTTAGGGAAGAAGGACCCAGGACAAGAAGTGCTTAGGGGATAGCAGTGGGAAGAGGAATGCAACTTCCAAGAGTTGTTGCCCTCTAGCGGCTTTGCAGTATACTTTGCAAATGGAAAAGTAGACACTTAAAAAAAAAAAAAAAAGCTAGAAAAAAAATTAACAATCCTGTTCCACTAGCAGTTGGTATGGGTAAATTCAGCATTAGCAGTTCTTGTATTAAAAAAGAGGTCTCAGGAAGGGTAGAGTCAGGAGCCAATAAGAGAAGGGGGAATGGCGTTCTGCCTAATCAGAGCTCAGCAGCAGTAGTAGTGCAACCAAATGGCCTGAAAGGTAAAAAGGGCCAGGTTCAATCCTGTTGGTAGCTGTGGGCTGCTCTTCAAAATGTGTACCTGGTTGTAGGCCGAGAGGCAGGCGGGTCAGTGCAGAACAGCCGCTGGGTTCTGAGCAGCTCCTGTAGCTTGCAGGAGGAGGCAGTCACCCGTACCGGGCAGGATGCCTGGTTGTAGGCCGAGAGGCAGGCGCGTCAGCGCAGAACAGCCACTGGGTTCCGAGCAGCTCCTGCGGCTTGCAGGAGGAGGCAGTCACCTGTACAGGGCAGGATGCCTGGTTGTAGGCTGAGAGGCAGACAGGTCAGTGCAGAACAGCCGCTGGATTCTGAGCAGCTCCTGCGGCCTGCAGGAGGAGGCAGTCACCCGTACCGGGCAGGATGCCTGGTTCTAGGCCGAGAGGCAGGCGGGTCAGTACAGAACAGCCGCTGGGTTCCAAGCCGCCCTGCAGCTTGCAGGAGGAGGGTCACCCATAGTGTAGTCCCCCCACCCTCACAATGTAGTGGTTTCTGTTAATATTTTTTGTAGTTTAGTGAGTTTCCATAGTGTATTAAGAAAGTACTTAGTGTTTCTCCATAGTGTTGTGGGGACTGAAAGTTTTTGTCCCAGTAGAATTCCCATAATGCAGGGACCTCCTGTAAAAGGAGGCATGGTTTTTGGCATGTTTTCCCTTAGTTTTGTTTCAGGAAGCAGCTTGATAGGAGGCAGCATGAAAGGGAGCAGCATAAGTGTATGGTAAAGTGGTTTGCCCCAACTAAGGGGCAGACCCTATTGTCTACAGGCCCAGACCAATGAGTGTGGGGCAATCAGTAAGGCTAGACAGAGGAGATGAGGGTAGGGGGTTGAGGGGGAGCTAAGTGACATCAGAAGAGGGGAGGGATCAGTAAGGCAATGAAAATGAGGTGACGTGGAATGACTGGTCAGGGGAAGGAAAGAGAGGGGCGAGCAACGGAGCTACTTAATGGGATGTAAGGGAAGAGAGAGCTCATAGTTTTGCTTCTTTAAGGATATTCTCTAGGAAGCACACCAGTTTGAGCAATTCTGGAGTTAATTAATTACACACAAGTCCAGGGGATCAAGTACAAGCCTATAATTAGGCAGTGGGAGATGCCTTGGACTTGATTGCTCCTGTTCCGGTTCGACCACTTACTCTTCGCCCAAGGAACCCTTGGTATGATGGGTCCTTGAAGGAGATGAGGCGAGTTGCTTGGAGGCTGGAGAGAGCATGGTGGAAATCTGGCCTTGATGCTGACAGGCTTAGATTGATGGAACATTATGAGGGCTATCAATCAGAAATCTCCCATAAGAAGGCAGAGTTCCTGTCCAGGGAGATTTCTGCTGCGCAAAATCGACCAGTTCAACTCTTTCGAACCGTCGACAGATTGTGCAATTCAATCTGTCTTCAGTCCGGAAAGGCATTTTAACAAAATAAGTGTGATGAACTAGCTCGGATTTTCGCAGATAAGGTTGCCAGCAACAGGGCCAGAATTGGCCCGCCCGGCTCCCTCCATGAGGGGTTGTGAAGGTCGATGGGAGGTGGTGAGCACCCGGTCTGTCCGGACCGATTTCAGCTGACTGGAATTCATGGACATTGTGAAGATCGCCCAGACTTTGCGCCCAACATGTTGCAGTTTGGATCTGGGCCCTACTCACCTATTAGTGGGTTATGTAGATGCTATCGGCCCAATCCTAGCTGAAATTGTATGGAGACCCTTGGAGAGGGGAGTCTTTCCAGACCTCCTAAAGGAGGCGATCATTCGACCACTCCTTAAAAAGTCCTCCTTGGATCCCGATGATCCAGCTAACTACCAACCTGTCTCTAACCTTCCTTTTCTGGGGAAGGTTATTGAGAAGGTGGTTGCGTTGCAGCTGGACAATCACCTTGTGACTCACAATGTCTATGAAGTTCTCCAGTCTGGTTTTAGGAAGAGGCATAGCACTGAGACAGCCCTTGTTCGGGTACTTTAATGACCTGCTAATGGTGAGAGATCGAAAGGCTTGTACCATCTTGGTCCTTCTCGATTTCTCAGCATCTTTTGACACTGTGGACCATGAGGTGCTCTTGGAGACCCTGCGGTTCCTTTGTGGACCGTCGGGTACAGTCCTCAAATGGTTTCGATCTTTCCTCGTAGGTAGGTCTCAGAGGGGAGTCACTGGAATTTATTCCTCTGACGCCCTCCCCCTATCCTGCGGGGTGCCGCAGGGCTCCATATTGGCGCCCATGTTGTTTGCAGTGTATATGCTGCCATTGGGAGATATCATAGACGATACGGCTTGAGTTTTCACTGCTATGCAGATGATACTCAGCTGTATATGTCTTTTGTGCCTGGACAGGTTGATGCGGTCTCCATGCTAAATAGTTGCCTCCCCGAGATCAAAGACTGGATGAATTCGAGCTAGCTAAGATTGAATCTGGATAAGACTGAGGTATTGGTTGTAGACCTGGGTCATCTGGGAGTAGGTTCTGGAGCTGGGCACATGTCGGGACTATGGCGTGATGGTGTCCAGCTCACTACCTCAGACCAGGTGCGTAAACTGGGCTTTATTATTGACAACGGTCTGCCCCTGAAATTTCAGGTGTCAGCTCTGGTTAAATCCTCATTTTACCATCTGAGGAATATCACCCAGGTGAAACACCTGGTTCCTCTGAGTGACCGTCCAACATTGGTCCATGCCTTCATTACTACCCGTCTTGACTATTGCAATGCCCTCTACCTGGGGCTACCTGGGGTTGATATCCGCCGCTTCCAGCTAGTGCAGAATGCTGTGGCTAAGCTGCTGACTGCCACTTTTAGGGCCAGTCATATTACGTTTTTGCTGCGCGAGCTGCACTGGCTGCCAGTTCAGTGGCCGATCACCTATAAGGTAGGCTTGCTTACCTTTAAGGCCCTACATGAACAGGGACCTGACTACCTGAAAGATCTCCTGACTCCCTACTCCCCCAATCGTCCTCTCCAATCCTCCGACAAGGGATTGCTAGAGGTTCCCAAGGTTCCTCTAAAAACTTCTGGGGCTCGCGCTTTTTCATTTGCAGCACCGACCCTGTGGAACTCTCTACCTCATTGGTTAAGAGAATGCCTGGCTGTCAATAGTTTTAAAACTATGTTAAAAACGTATTTCTTTTCTCAGGCTTATCCAGACTGATTTTAAATATTTGTACTGTTAATGTTTTTATATGATTGTACAGTGCCTTGATTTTGAAAGGCACTTAACAAATAAAGCATTGATTGATTAATTGATTGAATTAGTGGCCAGCTAGGCCTTTGTTTTAGTTTTGTTGCCAGTCTGCTTTGAGGAACATAACTACAACAGATTGAGTGTGTTTTGCTTCAAAAATGTTAATTAAACATAGTAATATATATTTAGTGCTAATAATTGTACATTTTAAGCTAAAAACTTAAGTGACCTGGTCATCAGGCGGTTGGCACTTGTGGGGCCCAAGCAAGGGAGTATACCGCACAGAAAAGTTCAAGATAAGTAAAAACCAAAAGAAAAAGGAAAAATATGTAAAATATCCTAGGAGGAAAGAGGCAGTAGAGCCTGAAGTCTATGCTGGGGACTGCGCAGGGGACTTTGTTTTCCAGATGTAGGGAGCTTTAGGTGGAGGGCTTAAGGGTGCGTCATGCCGTTGCCTCGAATAATGTAGAAGTATACGCTGCTGAAGTGCTTAAGACAGGTGCTAGCCCAGTGGCTGGAATTCACTGCAAACAGGGCATTTCTTGGGTTATTGTCGTTTGGGGCGGGTGAAAGATGCCATCTTGATCAGTGAGGAGTCCTTTCGGTGTGTATAGCAGTGGGTCGAGTCGTGGAATCCTCTGCGTGGGGAGTCAAATAAAAAGGTTCTCCTTTGTTTTTAGGACAGTGTTTGGTATTCTTTTTGGTGCCAACTCATGTTTTTTTTTCAGGTAAGGGGGACCAGGCTTAACAGCAGAGCCTTGTGGCATGGCGTCTGACATCATGGCCACGTAGTCCCATGGCCCAGCGAAGATAAAAGCTTTTCGACTGGAGTCTCCCATGGGTATTGGGGGGGTGTTTTTTCATTACAGGGGCTAATAGGAAAGAAATGCCTTTACCGGGGGCGAGGTATACAAAAAAAGCCTGGAGTGGATGAAAGCATAGGTAAAAGCGGCATCAACGGGTTGAAAACAATGGGGGTCATTTTACATTGACGGGTGGCATGTATCTCAGTGGGATAGCTCACAGCTGTAGTGCATTAGGTGCCCATGAGCAATTCTGGCTGGTAAAACATCTCGCACCTGATGTTTAGGTTGTCAGAATTCAAACCCTGCCAAAAAAAAAAGGACGAAAAGAGAGTGGGCATGTGCCATGGCAGTGAAAAGGGGGCACGCTTAGGAGGAATTTAGCTGGCAAGAGAAAGGGGGCTAGAGGATTGTGAATGCACTGACTTTACTACGTAGGTCAGTTATTTGATTGGTTGGTGCACAATGCTGTTTTTTAATTTGGGGGCATACTTTGACAAAGAGGTTACAGTCGCCATAAAGGAGTATGGCAAAAGGGGGACTTGGGGGGTTTTGTTCAAGAACTGCTTGGACAGTAAGGTATGCGGCCACCATTTTGTTAGGTTGGGAATGGCCGACATTTTGTCTCGGCGGATGGGACGGCTGCTGCTTTGAGGTATATAGATTAAGCGGTACGACTCAACAGTGTTATAGTAATTTATACTTTCAGTGCTAACAGAACACAGCTGGTGTTTTTTAGCTGGTGGGTCAGTCTGCCCTGGTGCTTCACAGCCCCAGAAGGTGCAGTCCATGGGGGCAATAAGCAATATGAAAAAAGGAAAATTAGGAGTAACAAAGGTGGCCTAGGTGAATTGGCCGCAGGAGCAAGGGTGGAAGTTCCTAAACCATCTAGGGGCCAATCAGGGCATTAAGAGGGATCCTTGGCAGGTAAGCCATAGAGCACCCAAAAAAAAAAAATGAGCACATTTAAATAAAGTATGTTTTGCTAGGCGTGTGCTAGATCTAACGAGGGAGATGTCAACCCTTCCCAAGCATACAGCGGAGAAGGAGGGCAGTCAGGAGGCCCAAAGGAAGGACTGATAGACTACATTTAAAATGGTATTAAACTCTGCATTTGTACTTATATATTCCCAGGTTGTAGTTTGTCATATCAGCATGGCTCCCAGAAAGACGAAGCCGAGCAAGGAGACCTATTATCAGGTGGTCATGCAGCTGGTAGAAAAAGCCAATAAACTACTGGAGGCCGTGGACATGCCTGTTCTGGCTCAAGGGGAGAAGCAGAAGGCAGACAGAAGTCACCTCAGACCTCGCTGACACCAGGACCAGTGGATCCCATCCCTGAGGATCCAGTGCCTGTTGCCCCAGTCCCGCCTCCTGCTCCTGCAACCGCTCCTCTGCCTCAGCTCAAGCCGCCACAGCCTCAAGGTCCCACCATAGTTCCTACCCCGGGGACTCCTCCTGCTCCTCCCTCTCCGCCTGACAACAGCCAGACAACTCTGGCAGCAGGGCCAGGCCCACAGCCAGAGCCCCAAACTACAGGTAATACGGACTTTACACTGGAGAGCAGTGTAAAATAATACATGGAGCAGATGCTAAAGTCAATGTGGGATAATGGGTTAGGGCAGCTGGAAAAGGTCCTAGGCGAAATTAAGAAAAAAGACAAGGTTGGTGAACCAGGCACGGAGACAGTAGGAGTAGGCAGCGAGAAGGGGATGGCATCAGAGATTGGGGCTCTGGAAGTGCAAACAAGTGACCATGAACCACTGGCTATGAAGGAGAAGATATGGAAAGGGGAGTACGTTGATATATTTTCATTAGCAAATGTGGATAATATCGAGAAATACAAGGAGAAAGAGTTTTAAGAAGGAGATGGCCGTGGTGCTTTTAGGAAAAGGGGAGGAGGAGAAGTCACTAAAGGCAAAGAATTGGGACACATGGTCAACGGGTTTTACTTACTACATGGCCACAGAAATAAAAAAGAAACTAAAGTTGGCCACTTCCCTATTGACTTATTCCTTAATTATCAAGAATGCATACAAAGCAAAAGGGGGTACAGCTGATTAAAGTATGATGAGAAATTCAGGAAAAGGATGGCCCACTTTGGGAACGTGAAGTCTCCTTCCCTTCCCTGACTCTACCTTCCCTTCTCCCTTCCTGTACTCCCTCCTCTCCTTGCACTTCCTCTCCAAACACCGTTCAAAGAACCCTGCCTACCCTTTCTCCCCTACCCCCACTGTCCTACTCCCACTCCTGTCTCCCCTCAAATCACCCACTACACTCCCTCCCAACCCTTTGTCCTCCCTCTCATCTCCCAATTCTCCGCTTGACAATGTCAAATCCTGACAGCATCCTTCCCTTCTCTCTCCCCCCTCTGTACTCCTATGACAATGTCAGATTCCTGATAGCATCCCTCTCCGCCCTTCCCACTGTGTACCTCCTGAAGTCCTGAAACCTACTCCACTTATTACTGAAACTTGAATGTAAAAATTTAACCTCATTGTAATTCTTGCTGTACAATGAATTGTTAACTCTTTACCTGTCTGTAACTTTTATGAATGATTGCACCAAACTCCATGTTTCATGTATTCCACTTGTCTTGTATTTAGTTCTTTGTTGTGTTGTCTTTACTCTGACGTGGAACCTTTGTAAAAGACTCTTTGACTCAAAGGTACTTTAATCTGAGACTTGAATAAATAAATAAATAAATAAGTGGGACACCAGACAGATAGAGCTCTGGCTGAAAATTTACACTGGGGCATCTAGCACAGATGGGGATGGGGAGAAAGTGCTGCTGGGGCTATTACTGCGCCTTCTGCTCCTGGTCTAATTGCCGCTTCCAGCATGCATGCTCCAAGTGTGGAGGTAACCACCCAGCGTCCAAGTGTCAGATGAATTGGGACAAAGGAGCTTTGAATACCTGTCACAACCCGCCCTCTTGGGCCAGCCTTCCAGTTTTAGGGGACAACAGTGGGGGAGGGGCAGCGTGGGGACAGGGGGCAAACATACTACGGTGGCCGGCAGGACAACTGAAGGACCCGAAAGGAAGCATTTTTGTTTAGCAGATACCCCCATACAACTAAGCATATTAGAAGAAGGGTTAAAACACTATCTCAAAAGAGACGCAGCCAGCAGGCTCTTGGATGGTTTTAGCTCACATTTTCGGGGTACCAGGAAGGGGACAGAGGCCAAGAACTTAAAATTAGTCAAAGGGAACGAAGTGCTGCTTGAGAAAAAGATTCACAAAGAAATAGTGGCCAGTAGAGTGGAGGGGCCATTCACTCAGCCCCCACTGCCTAACTTGAGGGTGTCTCCTTTGGGGCTGGTGCCAAAGAAGCAACCGGGGGAATTTAGGGCAATTCATCACTTGTCTTACCCAGACAGGGACTCAGTTAATAAGATATCAGTGAGGACGACAGCAAGGTGACATACGCAACATTAGAAGAAGCAGTCAGGCTTATACGGGCAACACAGGGAGCATGGCTAGCTAAAATGGACATAGAGGTAGCGTTCTGGCTATTACCGGTCCAACCACAGGATTGGGACCTGCTAGGTTTTAGGGTAGGGGGCTTATATTACTTTGACAAGGCCATGCCGATGGGTTGCGGGAGGCATGTGCTACATTTTAAATGTTCAGCACATGGCTGCAGTGGATCTTTCAACAGACATATGGATATAGGTCAAAGATTCATTACCTAGATGACTTCTTACTGATAAGCGAAGGGTGGGCACAGATCAAAAGGATGCTAAGGGATTTTGAAGCCATGTGCAGGGACTTGGGTGTGCTGCTGTCCCCGGACAAGACTGAGAGCCCCAGCCAGAGGCTGGAGTTCCTGGGTATCGAGATAGACATAAAGGGGGAATTGTTTAGATTACTGGACAAAAAAGTACAGAAACTGAAGTCCCTATTACAGGCAGTAAAAGCTAGGAGAAGAGTGTAGCTCCAGCAGGTGCAGCAACTGATGGGCCACCTGAATTCTGAGTGTAGAGCCATAGCTCTGGGCTGCATATTTAAACGTTGCCTGGCCAGGGCAACGAAAGGGGCCACGAGGCCGCACCACTGGGTGGAGATCATAAAAGGTACCAGGGAAGACTTAGAGGTGTGGCAGGTGTTCCTCAGAAACTGTAATAGTAAGACATTCTGGCAGGAGGACTGGGTATTTAACATCGATCTTTAGTTGTATACAGACGCGACTTGGGGGTTTTGACATGGGGGCCTACTTTGGGGGGAGATGGTTCGCAGAAGCAAGGCCTGCGGAGTGGGTTGATGCAGACATCACCAAAGACATCACCTTTTTAGAAATCTTCCCTATTTGGGTAGCAATGATAGTGTTGGGGGAGGCACTCAGAAACCAGAGGGTTACGTTTTGGAGTGACAATAGGGTGGTGGTGTACATGCTGAACAAAAGGGGAGCCATGTCCGAGAGGGTGATGAGGGTTCTGAGGCAGTTGATATTACAGGACTTGTCGCTGAACATGTCATTTAGGGCAAGAAACATAGACGGCGTGGATAACGTAATAGTGGACTGCCTCTCCCATCTGCAGATGGACAAGTTTCATGCCATCGCCCCTGGAGCAGAACCCAGGAAGACAGCAATTCTGGGTTATGTATGGAAGATCAGATTGAAGGAGACGAACTGTTGTTTCACAGTTCCTGGTCTCCCTGGACACTAAAAGCTTACGATGCTTCATGGAGGGTATTTCAAACATTCAGAGAAGTAAATGGTTTTGAGGTAAGTAGGGTGGTATCCAGAGACCAGGTGGTAAAGTCGTGGTATCGGGGTGGAGGACCAATATGGTGCATGCCACCATGAGGGTCCACTTAGCAGCGATAGGGCAGATATGTAGCTTGAAAAGATGGGCGGACCCTACAAAAAGTAACTTGGTAAGGCGCATGAAGCAAGGATGGTCAAGGGTGACAGCCAAATCCAAGGACAGTAGGAGGCCTATTACAAAGACACTACTGGTCAGATTAATGGGGGTGCTGCAGAATGTATGCAGGTGAAGTAGTGAAGCCATATTATTTAGGGCACTGTATGCCACTATGTATGGGGTGGGGGCCTTTCAAGGTTAGTGAAGTAGTAGAACACTGAAAGAATGATAGTTCAGCGGGAATAAGGTGGGATGATATGGTTTAGTCAAAGGACGAGGCTACAGTGTTTATCAGAAGATTCAAGACAGATCAGGTAGGCAAGGGAACAAGGGTGACCTTGTAACGTCACAAGGTTAACACCATCTGCCCAGTGGATGCCTTGTCAGCGTATGCTACATTGTGTCCAAGGGATAAAAACCCACTATTATTCATTCACAGTGATGGGTCCCAAGTGACTTGCACGCAGGAGTCAGCCATACTCAAAAAAGGATGGCATTTCTAGGGGAGGACCCTGTCACAAATTCACTCAGCAGATCAGGCCCTCTACTCCCAAAGAGCCAACCTCTGAGCATGCTCTTATGACCAGTGTAACAGACAAGGTAACCCTCTTGTCTGTTTTTGTGAGTTCGGATCAACCTTTGGTCTCAGTTCTGGAGGGATTCAAACTCTTAACCTCTTGCTAGCATACCCAATGCACAGGCTCAGATACTGTATATCTGTCTTCAGGGGGCCAGATATCTTTGCCTATGGGCACCTAACCAGTTATTCAGAGATGAATCCTTTAAAACTTTTATAAAGACCTCAGATTTAAAACTCTTCTCTTTCCAGTTTGATACCACCATACAAGCTATATGTCTGCTGAACCATAAATATTTCTTAGCAAAAGAAAGCAATTCAAAGAAAGACCAGGTTTTCTCTAAAATTAGAGTTTTTACTAAAATATATAATAATATGTCAAACATACAATACAGAACTCATATCATATGACATACATATTTTTAAACAAAACAAGGTTTAAAACAGTGCAATTCCTACAACTATATTTAGATTTGTCTAGCTTTCTAAATACCTCTTTTCAGTGCTCAGATGTTTTCTTGGTCAGTGTCAGATACAAAATGCACCTCTATAGTGAAAGAGAATAAAATTTACAAGCAGTATTGGTCAACTCATTTTGGATGAAGTCATCCAGCCCCTCCTCTGGTCAAATATCTAACAAAAATATATTTTTATACAACCACAGGATGTAATTTCAAAGTATTAATTATGCAACCTTAGCATAACTCAAGTTTCAACGACACCTCTTTTGATCTCATGCTGTACCCTCTTCATACAGGCTTCCTAGGGTCATTTACAACCTTACACCTCTATGTAACATCCTAGCTTCCCTTATTTTAATGTCATAAACCTAGTTTATGATTTCTCTCTTAACAAAATTAGCAACTCTGCAATTAGCTCAGAGAAACAGGATCCTTAATAAAAGTCTTCCAGTAACACATTGTCTCTAAAAAACTGAGTGTGTGATACATACTGTCAGCAGTTCTCTTGGCCTGCATCTGTCAACTGAAATCTGGGCGGGGGGGAATGAGAGAGGTCATTCCTAGAGCATTCGAATTTTCAGCAGAGACATTAATACATTTTATATTAAAAAAAATATAATACAGCACTCAGAACTGGCTGTCTATGTCACACTCCTCCCCACCTAGACTGAATTTGGGGGATCTATCCCCTACATGGGATGAGCTTCCCAAATCAGTTCACTCTTCATAGACCCTAGACAGCCCATCGGCGTTCTGATTCTTAATGCCTGCCCTATGTATGATTGTCAGATCATATCCTTGCAAAGCAAGACTCCATCTTAGCAGTCTCCCATTGCTCTTTCCCATCTGCGTCAGCCAAACCAGGGTTGTGGTCAGTCTGCCACAAAATGCTGCCCTTACAAGTATGGCTCTAATTTCTTCAGGGCCCACACCTGTAGCAAGACACTCCCTTTTCCACACGTGGAGTCTCGCTTGCTCCCTGGGGATAAGCTTCCTGCTCAAGTACACAACTGGGTGGTCTGTCCCTTGGCTAGACGTCTGGCTAAGTACTGTCCCAATACCCACGTCTGAGGCATCCGTCTGAACTATAAAGGTATTGCTATAGTCTGGACTTGTCAAAACAGGAGCACTTCACAGTGCCTCCTTCAGTCTGGTAAAGGCTTCCTCACAGGCTGGGCCCCAGGTAATTTTCCTTGGCATTTTTTTTTTTGTCAGGTCAGATAGGGGAGCAGCCAGGGCACTGTAATTAGTTACAAACTTTCTGTAGTACCCTGCTGTCCCTAGAAAGCTCCTGACCTGCTTCTGGGTTTCTGGTCTGGGCCATGCCTGAATCACCTCTATCTTCATTTGGTTAGGATGGAGCTGTCCCCGGCCAACCACATGCCCGAGGAATGCCACTTCCCCCATGGCCACCTGGCACTTCTCGGCTTTGACAGTAAGCCCGGCCCTCTGTATCCTGCCCAGTACTTCCCTAAGGTATGAAAGGTGTTCCTCCCAGCTGGTACTGAAGATGGAAATGTCATCCAGGTACGCTACGGTGTACTCCTCAGCACCATTCAACACCTGGCTCACCAACCTTTGGAAAGTGGCCGGGGCGTTCTTCATTCCGAAAGGCATTACTTTAAACTCAAATAAGCCTATCGGAGTGATGAAGGCCGACCTCTCCCTAGCTCTGTCTGTCAATCCTACCTGCCAATACCTCTTGGTCAGGTCAATAGTCATAAGGTAGGTCGCCTCTCCCAACTTGTCCAGGAGTTCGTCCGTCCGGGGCATCGGGTGGACGTCAGACTTCGTGACTGCATTCAGTCCACGACAGTCCACACAGAAATGAGTTGAGCCATCTGGCTTGGGTACAAGGACAATGGGTGAGGCCCAGAGACAGTGAGATCTCTGGATTACCCCTAAATCCAGCATCTCCTCCACTTCCCTCCTAATGTCCTTTTGGACAGCCTCCGACACCCGATATGCTGTCCGCTATATGGGCGTCTGTGTCCCTGTCTCACATCGGGTGTTGCTAAGGGGGTTAGTCCAGGCTTGGCGCTAAACAAGGGGCAAGGTCTGCTAAAACCTCCCTCACTTTCTGGATCTGGCCCGGGGTCAGCTGGGGAGACAATTTTACTGCCTCCACAGAGTACTCCTGCTTACTCTCTTCCAGCAAGTCCAGAAGGGGGTCTCCTTCATCCGTCCCCTCCCCATGACTACATACTGCGAACACCATGTCAGCCCTATTTGCATATGGCTTCATCATGTTGACATGGTACATCCTTTCGGTCTGTCTACAGTCAGGTAACTCCACAATGTAGTTCACGTCATTTACCTTCCTAACCACTTTGTACGGTCCTGCCAACTCAGCTTGCAACTTGTCTTTCTGGACCGGAATAAGGACCATGACTTCCTGACCCACCATGTACGAACGAGCTCTGGCTCTGCGATCATACCACACCTTTTGTCTCTGTTGGGCAGCTGCTAGGTTGCTCTTGGCTGTCCCATAAGCTCCTTCAGCCTTTCCCTAAACCTAAGGACATAATCACAATAGGAGTTCCCTGGGTGGCATGCTTGCCTTCCCAGTCCTTCAGATTAGTCTAGGGGCCCACGTACCTGGCGTCCATATAAGAGTTTGAAGGGGGAAAATCCTGTCGACTCTTGGGGCACCTCCCTGTATGCAAACAACAGGTGGGGAAGGTATTTCTCCCAGTCCCTCCCGTGCTGTTCAGCAAACGCCCGGAGCATTGGCTTTAGGGTACCACTGAAACATTCCACAAGTCCATTGGCCTGTGGCTGATACGGTGTTGTGCATCTCTGCACCACCCCACACTTCTCCCATAAACATTTCATCAGGTCCAACATGAAGGAACCCCCTCAATTGGTGATTACCTCCTGCGGAAACCCAACACAGGAGAAAATCCCAAGTAAGGCATCTGACACTTTATCTGTCCTCAGTGAGGATAGGGCGACTGCCTCTGGGTACCGGGTGGCATAATCCACCACAGTCAGGATGAATCTCTTCCCTCAGGAGCTGGGGGTTTTTAAAGACCCCACAATATCCGTTCCCACCCTCTGGAATGGCTCCTCCACTATGGGTAAGGGGATCAGGGCGGCTTGGGTTTTCTTGCCCGCCTTCCCTATTTCTTGGCACCGGTGACAAGACCTGCAATACCTCTTCACCTGCTGGGTTAAGTTAGGCCAGTAGAAATTCTGGGCCAACCGCTGCGTAGTTCACGTGATTCCCAGATGACCAGACAAGGGAATATCATGTGCAATTTTGAGCAACTGCTCACAATACCCATGGGGAACGACAAGCTGCCTGCCTAGCATCCCTCCCTCTGTCTGTACTGCCTGTGTATACATAAGTCCATTTTCCCAAAAAACCTTATGTCTGCCGTCACCTCCCTGTGTGCCCTCAGAGTCTGCCCAAGCCCTCAGCTTCTCTAAACTAGGGTCGCTCCTCTGAGCAGCTGCAAACCCCCTCACACAGTCCCAAGGCATGGGACAAGTCCCCTTCAGTCACTAAACTAGGGTCCCTAGCACTAGCATCAGGGCCCTCAGGATCACTGTCAATCCTAACCCTCTGACAATTGATCACCCCTCCCTCTTTGGAGTAACCTTCCGTAGCTGTGTGGTCACTCGCTACCATGGAAATTTCTACCCCCTTTTATCAGTCTCCCCATCTGGAGACACAGGCTGGGAACCAGCTCTCCATGGTTTCACACTGGTTTCTTTGGGTTCAGGGAACTACTATTTTCCTTGCCACTTGGCTCGGGTAACTGCACATACCATCCCTGTTGGGTGTTGCAGGATCACATCTACTGCTAACGTTTTAGCTACAGCCACCTGTTGCACAGTTCCCGTTCACCCCAGTCCAGGAGAACACTGGCCAGTGGCAATGTTTTGCCACACCCGCAAAGTCCTGTACAGTCACGTATTTGTTTGGGATAAGCTGACCAGGCTGTACTAGATCCCCTTTCACCAATGTCAGGGATGCCCCTCTGTCCCTTAACCCCTGCGTCTGTACGCCATTTACCATGACTGGGTGCATGTGTTCTCTCATGTTCACTGGCATGCTCTCAGGAACACATAAACAACCACTTCTTTTCTGGTACTACTTTGCATATTATTGCTTGCCCTTCTTGGACACTGTCTGGCAATGTGCCCAGTTTCTTTGCATAACCAACAAGCATTTCTTTACTTCAGAGAAATCTTTTCTTGGAAACCTGGGGCTAACTGGTTTCGGTAGAGGCAGTGAGGGTTTTAGCTGCCCTGAAGGTGCGCTTTTCCCTTTCTGCACTGCCACGCCTGCCCCATTCGCTCTCAGAGCAGGTCTGCTATTGGCATAGCGGTCAGAGAGTTCAGCAGCCTCTTGCACTGTTTTTGGATCTCAGTCCTCTAGCCAGGTTTTAACTCTGCTGGGCATGCCCAATAAAACTGTTCTAATAAAATCACATTTTAAATTTTATCAACAGTGTTTGCCTCAATTTCTTCCCACCAACATTTTAAAAACTGACGTTGTTTCGTGGCTAGCTCCTCATAGTTCATATCAGGGCTTCTCCTGAGCTTACGGAATTTAGCTCTGTATGATTCAGCAGTTAATTCAAACTTTTTTAGTAGTGCAGCTTTTAACTTGCTGTAATCATCACTGTCTTTATTGTCCATGTGACCCAATGCATCCCGAGCTTTTCCGGTAAATAGCGGGGATAGCTGGAAACTCCAGGACTCTCTAGGAATTTTAGCCTGAATACAAACTTTTTCAAAAGAATTTAAAAAGGCGTCTATATCCTCCCCGTCCTTAAACTCAGCTATTAATCTAGAGTTCAATTTGTAACCCAGTCCTGCAGTCCCAGTTAAACCCAAGCCACTTACCTGCTCTGGTGCCGCTGGCTGAAGTCGCATCTTCTCCAGCTCGTGTTGCCTCTGGCGCTCCTGCTCCTCACGGTCTGCATCTCAGCGTTCTCATTCTCTCTTCTCCTCTGCATCACACTGGCTCTCGTGCTCCTCACGGTCTGCCTCCCTCTGTTGTCACTGTGCCTCTCTGCGTTCTCGCTCTGCCTCACGGTCCGCCTCTCGCTTCTCTCACTCTCCTGGGACTCCAGCTCCATCCTGCTCAACTCAAGTTGCAACCTGAGAACTTCCGGATTCAGGATACTGGTGACTCGTCCCTGCTGCTGTGGCCCTTCACTAACACTGGCCCTGCTGTCCTCCTCATCGGATCAGGACCCCTCACTGGCTGCTAGTTCTGCCACACTCTAGGTCAGGTCCCTTTCAGTCACGGTCTGTGACTCCCTACTCTGGGTGTCTGCTACCATCAGGGCCTCTATGAGGTTCTGCTTACTGGCTTTCACCTCGAACAGGACTCCTCTGTCCTCGCACAACTGTTTTAACTGTTCCACAGTGTGCCTGCTGTAGTAGGACACCATCTTCCCTAACTACTGCTACTCTGACTTTGCACTTTAGAGAAAAAAATAAAATAGGTAGGAACTTGACTGTACACCAAGTGATATATAGTTCTGTTTCTTTTTAAAATAAAACTCTGTCTTTTTCTTTCTTTGCAAGAGAGTTTATGGTCTCAGCTGACAGAACAATAAAACTTGTGATACCAAAATTATCCCACCGTTGCCAACCAATCTGTCACAAATTCACTCAGCAGGTCAGGCCCTCTGCTCCCAAAGTGCCAACCTCTGAGCGCAGTCTTGTGAACAGTGTAACAGACAAGGTAACCCTCTTGTCTGTTTTTGTGAGTTCAGATCAACCTTCGGTCTCAGTTCTGGAAGGATTCAAACTGTTAACCTCTTGCTAGCATACCCAATGCACAGGCTCAGATATATCTGTCTTCGGGGAGCCAAGTATCTTTGCCTACGGGCACCTAACCAGGTATTCAGAGATGAACCCTTTAAAACTTTTATAAAGACCTCAGATTTAAAACTCTTCTCTTTCCAGTTTGATACCACCATACAAGCTATATGTCTGCTGAACCATAAATATTTCTTAGCAAAAGAAAGCAATTCAAAGACAGACCAGGCTTTCTCTAAAATTAGAGTTTTTACTAAAATATATAATAATATGTCAAACATACAATACAGAACTCTTATATCACAGGACATACATAACTTTAAACAAAACAAGGTTTAAAACAGTGCAATTCCTACACTATATTTAGATTTGTCTAGCTTTCTAAATACCTCTTTTCAGTGCTCAGATGTTTTCTTGGTCAGTGTCAGATACAAAATGCACCTCTATAGTGAAAGAGAATAATCTTTACAAGCAGTATTGGCCAACCCCTTTTGGATGAAGTCATCCAGCCCCTCCTCTGGTCAAATATCTAACAAAAATATATTTTTATACAACCACAGGATGTAATTTCAAATTAATTCTGCAACCTTAGCATAACTCAAGTTTCAATGACACCTGTTTTGATCTCATGCTGTACCCTCTTCACACAGGCTTCCTAGGGTCATTTACAACCTTACACCTCTATGGAACATCCTAGCTTCCCTTATTTTAATGTCATAACCCTAGTTTATGATTTCTCTCTTAACAAAATTAACTTAACAACTCTGTAATTAGCTCAGAGAAACAGGATTCTTAATAAAAGTCTTCCAGTAACACATTGTCTCTAAAAAACTGAGTGTGTAATACATACTGTCAGCAGTTGTCTTGGCCTGCATCTGTCAGCTGAAATCTGGGGGAGAGGTCATTCCTAGAGCATTTGAATTTTCAGCAGAGACATTAATACATTTTATATTAAAAAAATATATAATACAGCTCTCAGAACTGGCTGTCTACGTCACAGACCCGAGGGGGTTTTTGTTACATTTCTTCAGGATAGAAGCAGCAACCGAGGTGGCAGCGCAAGGGGGCTCAGCTGAGGAAATAAAGCTTAAAGGGCGATGGAAGTCAAGTTGTTTTAAGAAATATGTATGGCATGAGATGAAATGATGATACTATGTCTTCTTTTTCTTCCAATATAAGCAGATGCGAAGACAATAGTAACATAAGAAAGTAAAGAAATGGGAGGGGAGGGGAGAAAAATTGGAAAGTCATGTCCTATGGGGGGTACTAAGAGAGGAGGATGCATAGGTATTAAGGGCCATAAGAATGGTGATTAACATGACGATGTTTGTGATTTTTCCATAGGTCAGACAAGGAGGCTGGAAGTTTGGCTTTGCAGACACTCCTTTGTCCATTGGGCTGAAAAGTGGGCATCCAGAAGGCTCGGGGGGGCAGCTATACCTGGACATGAACCTGATCAAGCTGACCTGGAGAGGCATATGGAGGATGAGATGGGGGCAGCTGCTACCATTGCTGCGGGAGATGAAAGGGGAGCAGAGACGTCCAGATATAATTATAATCCATCTAGGAGGGAACGATTTGGGTACCAAACCCTGGCTCGACATTTTCTATCGGATAAAGTCGGACATTGCTAAAATACAGGAATGGTGGCCAGAGGTTACTCTGGTTAGTTCCGACATAATCCCTAGAAGGGTATGGAGGCATGCTCAAAATCATAAGGCCACAGGAAAAGCCAGGAGGTGCATTGGGGGGAATCATACATAGGGTAGAGGAACATGTGGAGGAGTACTATAGAGGGATGGCATGCACCTCTCTAGGCTGAGATTAGCACTCTTTAATTCTGAATTAGTGGATGCTGTCGAGCCCTGGATGCTGGAAAGGCTAGGTTAAAGGGGGTCCACCGTCCGTTGCAAGCGGGAGGTGGACTAGTGGAAACAGTGGAGGGAGGATAGGATGGGGGCGGGAAGGGGAAAAACAAGATAGAACAGGGACAACACAGAAAGATGGAGGGATACGGTTTACATTCATACCCGCTGAAGGTGGAAGAGAAAGTGGCCCCAGATGTACATCTGGGGGGGGGTGAAGATAAGAATGTTAAATCATGGAAAGGAAAAATTACTATGGTGTACGTACACATCATGAGGAAATGGTTGAATCTGTACGTTGTTTGAACCTGTATGATGTATATAAGTAAATAACTGCAATGTGTTTGGAATGGTGGATAACAATTGAGTAAATTAATTGCCGAATTGGGCACCCACACTTCATTTCTCCTTGTCTTCACTGGAGGGGATCCGTGGACAAAGTGGTTTGCTCCAACTAAGCGGCAGACCCTACTCTCTACAGGCCCAGACAAATGAGTGTGGAGCCATCAGTAAGGCTAAACAGAGGTGATGAGGGGAAGGGGCGGGGTGGAGCTAAGTGCCATCAGAAGAGGGGAGGGATCAGTGAGGCTATGAGAATGAGGTGGTGTGGAATGACTGGTCAGGGGAAACGGAGAAAGAGGCAAGCAAAGGGGGTACTTAATGGGATGAAAGGAAAGAGGAAGCTCATAATTTTGCTTCTTTGAGGATATTTCCACCCACCCACCCATTTAAGAAAGCAGGGGTAAGCCAGGGTTACTGCAGTAGGTGGAACACAGGACCTGTGGACTGCCAAAGGTGGACGACAAGAAGTTTTGGAAAACAGGGGAGAGGGAGGATAGGATGGCAGGGGGATGCAGGTAAAACAAGAACAGACTGCAGGACAACACAGAAAGATGGAAGGGTATGAGTTTACACTCATACCTATTGAAGGTGGAAGAGAAATGCGGCTGGGGGAGAAGATAAGAATGTTAAATCATGGAATGGAAAAATTACAATGGTGTAAATATCACGAGGAAATGGTTGAATCTGTATGTTGCTTGAACCTGCATGATGTACATATGTAAATAACTGCAATGTGATTAGAATGTGGATAAAAACTGAGTAAATTAATTGCCAAACTGGGTACCCACACTTCATTTGTCCGTGTCTTCACTGGAGGGGATCTGGGGACAAATGATTCAGGGGGGGCTGACTTTGTGCAGTGTAGCTCAGGAACAGTGTTTTACATGTGCATGGTTGTTTGTTTAGGAAGTGATTTGTGTGACAGGGTGAAATAGAACCCTGTCCCAGTTGTTATAAAGAGAGTTGGAATGCAGGAACAGACAGTGACAGAAGCCTGATGGACTTTTTTAAATGGTGGGCTATACAACAAAAAGAGACTGAGAAGCAGAGAGGAAAAGAGATTCGGGGCCCAATTCCAAGACGCATGTCACCACCGTGGGTGGCGCGATGGCAACATGCACTCCATCGTGGGACCCTGCACCCTATTCCAAGACAGGCAGGTCCCAGCACTACATCCTGGGACTTGTGCAGTGAACAGGGTTGCGCCCACGGGAATGGCGCAACAGACCTGGGTGCCGCAAGCCACCGACCATCAAAAGCTGCCCCCCCGAATCCCCCCAGCCATGAAAAATGCCCGCAAGCCCCCATGGTTCATGGGGGGGTTGGCAGTGTGGCAGAGGTGCAAGGGTGGCACCGGACAAAAATGGACCCAGGTGCCGGTAGGTGGCAGCCCAGTATTGGGATAGAGGGTCACAGAGAAGGGAGGGCTGTGGGGCACAGCTGTTTGCTTGTTGCAGCACTGCAGGGGGGGCAACCGCCATTTGGCCTGGACAGATGCCCCTTAGACCAGCTAACAGCTGGTCTAACCCCATAGTGCCGCAGTGTGACTTGGAATAGTGTAATGGGGTTATGGCAGGCGCCCTTTCAGAATAGGGTGCAGCAGCTGCCGTAACCCCCCCGTCCACTGTGCCATAGGGGCTGCGGCCGGCAGAAGTCCCTTGGGCAGAGGCCACCCACGTCATGGCGCAGGCTGCCTCTTGTAGTCGCACCCGGCATAACACATGTCGCAAGGTATGACCTGCGCCACTGGGTTTGGTGCAAGTCACCTTGTGACAGGTATAACCCATTTTAGAATCGGGCCCTCAATGTTTAGCAGCAAAGTGGCCATGGAGTCCCTTATGTTTTATTTGTTAGGAACTGACTTTGTACTTATAACAGATCACAATCCTCTCTGTTGGCTTAACTAAATGAAAGATAAAAATTCCAGAATCACAAGGTGGTACCTGGCACTACAGCCATTTAACTTCAATGTGATACACAAATCTGGTAAAGAGAATAGCAATGCTGATTTTCTGTCAAGATATGGATCAGGAATTGAGGGTTCTGAAGGCTGAAAAACAAATGTACGAGTTTGAACTTTATGGTTTGCTGTACTGTTATAGAAAAAAACATAATGCACATGAGCTTAATTTCTGAAAGCAGCAAATGTTAGTAGAGAATTAATACAAAGTTTTGGAAACATACACCCCCCTCTTAGGGAGGGGGGGTGTATGTGACAGGGTGAAATAGGACCAAGTCTCAGTTGTTAGAGAGAATTTGAATGCAGGGATCTGTTCTGTTCTTTTCTGTCTCTTCTCTGTCTGTTTGCGCAGCCAAATTTTTCTGTGAGACTTCGGACTTGATCACCCCAACAGTCTTGCAATTCTCTGCCTCTCACTATCTCTGTTTTCCCTGGCTGTCTGTTTTTTTTTCTCCTCCCTTGCATATCTGTTGATATACAAATATATGCATATCATTATGTGGAAATGTAACTGATATTGGGATCCCTTTGTTTAGAAATTATATGGTGTTAATTTTTGAAATGTATATAATTATAGTTTGAGATTATTGCAAAAAGCTATTAGAAACTCAAGAAGTTACCTGAGTGCAAGTTTTAAGCCTTTTGCAGAAGAACTGTGAAAAAGGGGCCTCAGCTCAGGGACACCGTGTTCTGCCAGCACCTGCCTGAAACATACAAGAAGCAGGATGCTTGTTAAGAATGGGGGTTGGAAGAACTTAGAAGAAAGCTGAGCTGCAATTGTTTGAAGGAGAAAAGGGACATACAGAGATTGAAGGAAAACTCTATTTTATTTTGCCTTTGTAAAAAGTTATACTGAACAAGTTTCTTTTTTTTATGTTACTGCTAGTGTAAATAAATATTTTTGGTGAATTCCACAACTGCTCCTGGTTTTCCTATGCTTCCTGACCTGTGCCTCGACAATTTGGAGGCAGCAGAAAAAGGGGTTGCTAGTGAATGGGGGACGGGGGGCTACATTTATGCAGTGCACCTCAGGACAGTTTCTTTACACAGGTTAAGTTTGTTTTACATGTGCAGGGGAGTAGCCAGGCTTTAACCTGAAGGCTTAGGCCTTCATTTTTTTTTTTTTATACTTTATGTTTATTGTGATTTCACATAAACACATAGTGTTACAATACATACACCAAACATTTCGGATTTAATACAAAGACCAAGTCAAGTTAAGGCAGTATAATGCAGTCTAGGTGTTTTGTTTCCGGATTTGGAGGTATATCCACTTTATACACTAGATTAACCAAAATAAGTCTCATTAGCTGCACTTCTACAAGAGATGGGGACAGTCCTGATACTAAATTAAAATAAGACAAGAAAATTCAACATCCCAGGTTGATTAGTTCCCTCTTTCCAAACATGGAAAAAAAACAAAAATCTTAATGGTCTCTCTCTACAGCTCTGCAACTGTTGAAAAATAGCTATTTCGGCAGAATGTACAGTACAGAAAAATTAAATGAGCTATTTAAGCCTAGAGGATTTCCTGCGTAATTTAAAGCTTTAAGAAGGGTCATAGATACAGCTTTCAACAGGAAGGAAATTAAATCATACAGTCTGCAAACTAATATATAGTGTCCAGGTTCCAACCAAAGTATCTCAATTTAGATTAGCCCTCATTGTGTAGCCAGAGGAGAACCCCTCATTGGCAAAGCTGATGTTGTCTAGAGTCTTAGTTAAAACAATTATTAATAAAGTCCAGACTGCTTACTGTAGCCCAATCAGGTGTCTTCTTCCTCCGATTCCTGCTCTGATTCCATTCTGGCTCTCCCATTCAAAACCTCGAACTCCTTCTGGATTTGCTGAACACGCTTGCCTGCTTCCTCTGGATCTGTAAATTGAAACGTGTGTCCCCCGTAGTAAATCCTCAGTCTCGCCGGTATCATCAGAGTGTGGGCGACCCCAAGACTTCGTAAAGACGCACGAACCCCATCGAACTTCTTTCTTCGAGCTCTCGTGGCATAAGAAAGATCTGGGAAGCAATGTAGGGTATGTCCCTCGAAGTTCAAACATTCTGTGTTGTGGGCCGCCAGGAGTATCTGTTCCTTTACGCTTGCACTCATTGTCACTAATAGTACTGTACGAGGGGAGTCATTCTGAGCCCCAGCAGAGCGCAGTGTTATACGACAAGCTTTAATAAATTGTTCTCCAAAGGATCGGTCCAGCTGTAAAGCTTTAGGTAGCCAGGATTTTAAAAATGTTACTAAATCAGGGTTCTCGGAGCCTTCTGGTAGCCCAATGAGGCGCATATTAGGTGCTCTGCTCGCATTCTCCAACGCTTCCAAGTGGTATCTCAATTGCCCGTTCTCCTGCGTGAGCTTGGCTGCGGTCGCTAAGGCTTTAACTGCTTGATTTTCAGCAGATGAGGCCATTTTTATAGCAGCCTCTATTTTAAAGTCTTGCTCTCCCAGTCGCTGGAGGACCGATTAAATTTCTCCATCGATGACCTGCATGGCCACCTGCAGGGCCTTCCATGGTGGTTCACTCGAAGCAACAACAGTCGGGGTTGGCACAGCCTGCTGCTCTATTGAGGACTGATTTTTCGTTCCGCCTGTGCCGCTTTTATTTGTTCGACCCATGTTCAATATTAGTACCAAACTGCTCAGCTCACTTTCAGGAGTCCAACAATCTTTATTGTCAGACTGCACTTCTACATAAAATCAAATAATATCGAGATTATTTAGTTGCAGATGCAGAGCTCTTGAAAACCACGTCTTCTCAGTAGAAGTGCTCAACAGCGCCCCCCCTGGCCTTCATTTGCATTCAAAAATGTTGACCAAATGCCTTAACTCAGCTGGCCATGGATACCAATGTGCCCTAAATAGCAGGTACCTATTCTTGAGCCTTCTTTTTTTGAAATCCCAGTTACTCCCCTGAAGTGTGTGACTGTTTGTTTGGGAAGTGATTTATAAGCAGCAGCTCAAGGGATTCCTAGTGATTTGGTTAGGGGTTGGGGTCTGATACTGTGCAGTTTAAGACAGGGACATGTTCTTTTTACGAGTCTGTTTCTCTTTTTTGGTAGGGCTGTAGCTGAAGAGGCTGTAATGTGGGGGATTTGCAGGTTGGGATACGTGTTATTCAGGTGGTTGTTACAAATGTTAACAGGGTTGTAATACGGTGTCTATATTGTGTTTATATTTGTAATAGTTAGTGAACAGGTTGTTCATTATAGTTGTAAAAACACAATAATAGGGTGTAATTAGCTGGTTGGGTTCATTTACCTTAACTGGCCTTTTCATATACACTAATTGGGTATCATGGTATACAGTCCCAGAATGCACAGCCCAACCATGACAGCCGGCAACACTCCCCAGGGCACTTGAGCAAACCATTGCACCCACTGCAAGTGCCACTCACCATCCTAAACATCACATGCACACAAGGAAGGCACACCAACATCACACCTCCTTTTATAGAAGGCCACTACACTATGACAAATCAATAGGGGCACACATCCTTCTGCCCCCCAAACGGCATTAGGCTAGGCAAGCAACACCAGGACAAAACAAAAAACATTCAAAACCAGAAAATGATCACAAAAGCATCTAAGCTTGCAAACTATAACACTATCCACATAATTATATAAAATAAATGTTGGTAAGTGTGCCATAGGGAAATCTACTATCTCGAGAGACTAATTAGCTCAATAAACCCACTCGCCCTTAAGGCCCGTGAGTTACTGAGCTAATTAGCCCCCCTCGACGGTACAATACTGTAGAATAGGCAATGTTCACGGTTCTTTATGTTTCACTATGTTCGTGGGACGGACCTGAAGAGTGAAATATAAAGAATTGTGAAGCATTGTTGAGGTAGGTTACCTGTTTGCTGACGTGGCTATGGTGTACTGACAACCAAGTACTGTACTGTGTAACCACCCACCCATCTCAATTGCCATGAGCATCAGGAGTAACCAGAAGCTAAAGCAGAAGCACGTCTTAAAGGAAAGTTTAATGTTTAACATTCAGTACTGTACTTTGCTATTTGCAAGTACTTGCTGGCGTGGTTCCAGCATGCTCACTGTACGTCTCGCTCACTCGATTCTTAAGTATAGCTCGCTCTCACAACCGTCTCAAATCTCATTACTCTTGCAAAACTACCAGATAGTATTTCTGCCTATCCTCAGCCTCTTAGATGTAATCCTTGGGAGTCCCCACCACCATCTTAGGTAGGAAGATGGCGGAGTGACAACTAACTTGTATTGTCAGGGAACAATTAGGTTCTATGCAGTCCCTCTCCCCCTACAGCCAGCCCATTTGCACAGGTGCATGACTATGTTCGGGGTCCTACAAGCTCATACAGGCCACAACACATGGCCCTTGATCTGTGGTACAGCATTAGCATTAGTAGCAGTTCCCTGCGAACACCATGAACCAGATATTCAGTACATACTCGTCAGATATTCACGACATCTGCAGGTGTAATCTGGTTGCTCCTGACACTCTGATAATGGCCAGAAAAAAAACACTTACTCAGAATTTGTAGGGACATGTACCTTGAGTCTCTGGGCAGTCACTTTTTCTGCCTCTAAAGGGTTTTAAAAATGCTGTACAGGATTGGTGGTCTACGGTAGAGGGTAGCCAAGATTTGGAAAGGCGCATCTTGCAAATATGTAAATAAAAAACTGTAGGCAGATCTGGAGAGTTGCCTACAATCCTCTATTTACATTTTCGTGAGGTGTACCCTTGACAATCTTAGTAACCCACTACCATGGACCACTAGTCCTGTACATGATTAGTAGTGCCCCATGACCCATGACACCCGCGCCTGTGGACATCACTCTCTTTGTTTCCTAGGTTTTATCATTTGCAGAACAAACCAGATTTGACCAGACAAATGTTCTGAGATCTGGGACTATATGCATAGCAACACAGTAATTTAAGGTTGGAAGGGATTCTGAGTCCATCAGATCTTCCCCCCACCTGTGCTTTATAAGCAGGGATTAATAAGCATGAAGTACAAACATGCATTTGTCTCACCTTACCTTGAATGCCTGTACTGTTTATAATTAGAAGGTATAACTAACCATATATAACAAAAACTAAGAGGTGAAAGGAGATTAAAATGGGAAGATTAGAATGGATTAGTGGCCCAGATAAACTGCATAATGGCTCTTTTACATAAGTATTCTGAACCAGACATTCCAGATCATCAATTTAAATTCAATTCTATTTTATTTCTAGAGAGGAAACTGAGAGCAGGGCTCTCGTTTGCAACTGCATATAAACGTGCAAAATAAATAATACAGATGTTGTAATAATAAATTAAATATTTATTTAATGTACATAAAATTACATGATCTGCAGTAGGTGGTGACTCCAAACATGTAATGAACGTGGGTAAATCCCCATCCCCACCCAAAATTTCTTAAATGCTGCCCTAGGAAAGGAAGTCTCACTGATTTACTTCCCTCTTCTATTATTTTTAAAAATACAAGTAAAAAACTTACCCTAGTTACAAAGAGTGTCCGAGGGTCAACAATATTCAGATAATGTCTCAGTCTGCCATAAAATGTGGACTGAAAGAGGAAGGGGGATAAAATCAGTATAGAAATCAAAGTGCAGAATTCTACTTCAGCTAGATAAAAACAGTGTACTGCGCACGTTTATTTTACAGTTATTTACCCAGGATAGCCCAGATGAAATGCAACATATCCTCTCCAGTGAGGTCCAGCTTCTACCCATTTCCACAGCTGGGTGGACATGCACTGGAGCACTGGGAGGTTACATGACTTGCCCAAGGTCACATAGTGAGTATCTGGCTCTAGCGGGGTTAGAACTTATAACCACCCGGTTCCCAAGCCAGTGCTCTAATAAGTAGAACATGCTGCCTCTTCAGTTTATAACAGTGAGATGTGCTGTAGTGCGCCGAGCACTGGACTGTGTACCTGAATGCAGGGCTTCTCAAATCCTATTACCCTCAGCCCAGGACAAGTACATTTCCTTGAAGGGCAAACAAAAAAAAATAGAGCTGATTTTACTGTAAAAACTGAGGAGCAGTGCAGATGTAGCTTCAGTCATTGCTGGACAAATCTTAGAAATTTAGATTTGTACAGCCCTGCCTGGATGTACAAATAAGCTAATGGTTTTGTCTCTTAGCCAAGTCATTTTTCTACCACTGGTATTGTCTGCTTGATTGTGTATTGGGGTTACCTTTCAGTCGGCAGTATCATGAGAACCAACGCACCTTGTTCCATAGCTTTATATTATTGGGGCAAATCACATATTTATCACTTAGGTTAGAAATTAAGTTTGAATTATACTGCAGCCATCACAGAGATTCATTACTGCTACCGGACATTTCCGGAGCAAATAATTATTTTAACATTTATGTTTTAGTAAAACAATTTTAATACTCAGACATCATAGTAAAATAATCACTAAATGTGTATGTAAAGCACGTTCCTGTTTCAAATGAGACTATACAGCAGGATTAACTTTTGACACATTCTTATTTTTTTTTTTTTATTTCAAGTATTCTTTATTTATTACTTCGCACTTAAGATACTTTTTGGTGAACCATTTAAATCAGAACTGAATTAAGGACATTCACCGGTGTTTCAGCAAACCCATGTCAAATTCATATTTTTTTTGCCCAGAACATGATGGTCAACTAAACATTTAAAATCCACAACATAAATCATGGGTTGCTGTGCTTGTTTTTAAGTTACATGGTAAGACTCTTTATGGAAAAACCCTGTAAAGTGTCAGATTCTTTTATGTAGTTATAGCATCCTTGTTTTAAGTGTCAACGTCAGTGTAAAAGGAAAAGTGAAATAGTCATACCATCTTCATGTTTTCCACAAATGCAAAAAATAAACAGCAAATTAATTCCCAATACTGTGACACCTTCTTGATCTAACATTCCCAAATGTGGGGAGAAATATTTGTACGTTTTTATGCATTAAACTATTTCAATCCCATGTTATTTTTATAAAACATTTTTGACAGTTGTAGAATATGGTTGTGAACATAAAAGAAAGAAATACAAGGGCCGTCATGCTTCTTTTGCTTATATCTACCTTCAAAGTTGTAGTTTCAGTGGTGGTCAGCTCAGGACAAAAATACTTGAAAAATAACAACACTTGCCAGAAAGCTATTCAAAAGTACAGGCAGAATGACAAGTACATAAATATAAATGAAAGCGAATAATCAAAGAGACAGACGTGTACATAAAGCACCTTGAATGATGCGAATGGCTGCAACTGAGGAGCTAATTTCTTCATTGCCATCCTGTAAATATCAGCTGCACGTGACATAGTCAGATAAAATTATTATTCTAACAACGTTTCTATAGGTTTAAGAAATGACTTGTGCCAGCAAACAGCCTTAAAAATATTTTTGTGTGCATCACAAAAATGGGGAGTTGAAACACCAGGGAACATCTTTAAGTGCGTCAGATATCTTCAATTGACAGTTTTCTCTTTAAGAGCCATTATTTTTGGATTATGTGATCAAAGAATGTGTTGTGGAGTCTCTTGACATTTAATTCGGGCTTTTACTACTCCCTGATATATTGATAAACTGCAAGATGGACAAATAAAGTTCAGGATGGTAGATGCTGTTCTATCAACTTTAACCTCTCTCCTTCCCCTTTTTGCATTATCCTTTTCCACTGTGTAACCCCCCTACAAATGGGGGTTCCCAAAAAGTCTTCCTGGAGCTTGCCTTAATGCTCACTGCCAGGCTGGTGTCCTGCGTTTTAGCACTTTAAATGTGATTACCAGAGCTTGTATAGCCTCTGTGTACTGTCTCTTTAAGAGCTGCCTAATTGCAGCATGAGTAATCTGAGAGGCAGCTCTGTTGAAAGATGTAACTATTTGCTGAAAATCATTTACAGTGATAATGATAATGTAGTTTGTCTAACCTGCTTTCTTTGTAGCAACGACTGTTTTGTTTGTCTCCACTATCTTGGTCCTGGACTGCAAATTGGACCAAACAGTTCTGGTGGGGCCTGAAATGTAGCCGGACTACAGGAGCTGTCTGAATTCAAAATCTTAGGAACTGTGGTTTGAGTTTTTGCGCCTTTTTTGCAACTGAAGGGGGAGCTCTAGCTTTGACTGACAGCCAAATCAGCCAACCAATTCTTTTGGATCATGGGGAAGTCCCGGGCTACTTGCAGTTTTTCAGTTAGAACTAAGCTGGAAGCTGAGCAAGAAGGAGCTGAAGTGTTTCTGAGCAGAAATCGTGAGTAGATTCGCATGGAAGAACTCTGAAAAGGCTAAGTTTTTGGCCTGCATGCTGGTGTGCTGCTCCTGAGAGGGAGAGAAGAAAATTATTTTGGACTAAATCCAAGTTTGTGTGACTAAAGTCAGCTACTGAAGTGGGCCAGGCTCAACCTGAAGAAGACCAAATATTTTGCTGAATCGTTAGCTGTCAGGAGTTCAGCTACTGAAGCTCCCGGAGTGTGCAGAGACTTTGCAATTGTGCCCGGGGAGCGCTTTGCCTGGTACAGTAGAATTCCTGTACATGTAAATGTGCCATGAGCTGCTAGTGGGTTGTGAGTTAGTTCCCCACTGTGTGAACTGTGTCCTGCTTGCTGGAAGCTGTATCCAGCCCAAAACGGACTGCTTCCGAACTTGTCTCCATGCGGTCTGGGCTTTGCCCGACTGGCCCAGCCAGACTACCCACTGCACAGAGAAGCCATCGACGAGAGACCTGTCTGGGGATCAGCTCCCTGCTCCACGCTTGAACAGGAACGACGCCTCTGCGACTTGTGTGGGCCCTGCTGCTCCTGGCATTCCAGATTAACCACCTGCAGTCTCGATTTTCGTCCAGCCTGTGTCCAGTCTTGGGTATCGTGAGTAAATACCAGGGTAGCTCCCTACAACAACAGCTTAATCTGAGTGTGTCATCTGATTGTCTTGTTATTTCGTTTCCTTTACGAACTGAGCCCTCTGGCTCCGGATTACAAATACTGTGTACTGTGCATGTTGTGTTTTCCATCACAGGGCCCCAACCAGCTGCAACTCTGGGCAACTGTCCTGGCTAGACCATTTCTTTTCTACCTGGGTGCCCAGAGGTGGACTGTGTGGGGGACTCAAAGCGCATGCCTAACTGCTTGACTGATATAACGTTTAAGCTAATTAACCTGATTTTGCCCCTCCCTTGTTCAAGTCCCCTGAATAAATCAGATCTAACTTTTTCTGCATGTAATCTGACTGTGGTTCCAGTTTGTGCTCAAAGTACTGTACTGTTGCTATTTGCTGTGCTTAACCTTGTTTTACAGGGGGTCCCCAGGGTCGAGCCAGAGGAACCAGCCCTGGTGGTAAGTGCAAACAGTGTGGGTACTTGTGTGGTGTACCAGGGGTATTGTGAAAGTGATTATTGTACAGTGTTCAGGCCACTAGAGGGGAAAGAGGGGGGTTACAGTGTCCCGGGGGGCTGTGCCCAGGTTAGCTTCACCACTACCAACCCTGACCTCTGGGTGAAGGCACCTGTTTCAGAACTCAGGCCCCTTAACCTACTACTAGCCAAGCAGGCAGGGGTAGTAGCCCTTGGGATAGCATCACCTAGGAGTTACAATTGCATTGGTGGTATTATTTAAAACACTGCTAATATACATCAGTGGGATTTGATCAAACACAAGTCACCTGTACAAATCAATTAAAATTAATTGGTAATGTATATATTGAGTAAAAAGTTAACCGAGGACAGCACTGCCTTGATGAAGAGGCTGTGTTTAGCCTCGAAGCGCCATGTTTTCCTGCTCCTGGTCTTCACTTATCAAGTTTGCTAAAAAAGAGTTAATTCTGACAAGGAAAATAATTAATTAATAAAAACTAAAAGAAGACTTCTGCTGGTCTTTTGGGTGCTTTTTTCCTTGCTGGTTCTTTTGTTCTAGGGATATTTATTCGGAGTTAGCAAAGCAATTTGCTGTTGCCACCCCCCCCCGACCGGAAACCCTGCCTGGATGTAACAGGTTCAAATGCCACCACAGCCAAAGGCTCACTCTCTGACCTGTATAAAGTCTCTGTTTTTTTTGTCTTGTTTTTTGCGCCCTTCAGCCCTGCCACTTCCGCCCAGCCCTCTCGTCCACCCTTTCCTTACCTTCTCCAGCATTCCCCGTGGATGACTCCCCCACAGTAAGGGCATCCTAAAGCCAACCCCTAAACCACCAAATGGAGTTGAGTGTTGGCCAGGGAGAGGTAGTCCAGCCGGCAGTGCAGGACCTGTGACGGAGCAGTGGGCAGCATCCTGTTTAAAGCACTGTCCTTCTCTGAGGTCCTGCCAGTACCTAGGGCCAGCACGGAGGTGAGGCAAAGTATAAAGGAGTTCAATAGATGGCTTGCACGTTGGTGTGCCCAGAAGGGGTAAGGTGTGATAGGAGACTGAGCTTCACCGTGGAGCGACAAGAGCCTCTATGCCCCGGATAGGCTGCACCTAAATGGGATGGGGAAAGCAGTGCTTAAATGCAAACTGGACGATTATGTTGACAGAAGCTGCCATTTACACTAAACCTGGGCGGGGAGGGCAGGGGGAAGCCCTGTTGATGAGGCAAGAGGTGGGGGGGAGCCCTACCCAAACAGCCAGAAGGTAAGGGGCAAAATATATAGGACAGGAGGAAAGGGGGGGTGGAGGGTCATGTGTGCAAATGCCAGAAGTCTGGGGAGAAAGATCCCAGATCTAACAGCAAAAATGGTTGAGGAGGATCTTGACATCATGGGGGTAATGGAAACATGGTGCCTCCAGGAACAGGGATGGGAAGTGGAGATACCGGGGTACAAATTGTTCAGGAGGGACAGGGTGGAAAAGAGGGGGGGGTTGCACTCTTTGTAAAGGAGAGTATCAGGGCATCAGAACTGCAGGCTAAGTGAGGAGAGGCTGAAGGACTCTGGGTCTCGTTGTCAGTGGGGGAGGAGGAGACAGTGCGGATGGGGGTGGTTTACAGGCCCCCGGCACAACAGGAATCGGTGGATAAAAGCATGGCTGACGAGTTCATAAGAATGAAGGCAAGGGGGGAAGTGGTGCTGATGGGGGACCTGACCCTACCGGACATAGACTGGAGCACCCTT
This sequence comes from Neoceratodus forsteri, assembly GCA_016271365.2. NCBI lineage: Eukaryota > Metazoa > Chordata > Ceratodontiformes > Ceratodontidae > Neoceratodus > Neoceratodus forsteri. The sequence goes on along the minus strand of CM057454.1, from coordinate 675,007,829 downwards.
TCAGCTGCTTCAACCAGCAGTAGAGAAATACTGGACTCCCTGCAATTGGCCCTCCTAAATCAGCTGATCAGGGAGCCAACCAGGGCAGGAGCTACTCTTGATCTAGTCCTGACAAATGGGGACAGGGTAGGAAATGTATTGGCAGGGGAACGTCTTGGTACGAGTGACCACAATACGGTCAGGTTTAGAATAAGGAACACTGCAGAGATTCACCGGTCTAGGTTGAAGGTGCTGGACTTCAAGAGGGCAAACTTTGGGAAAATGGGGGAAATAGTGGAGAGGGCTCTGGAAGGGGGTGGAGGATTTGACAAAGGTAGAGGCAATGTGGGTGAGGATAAAAGAAGCTATTGTAGAGGCCACGGACATCAGTGCCAAGACAGCAAGTAAAAATAAGAGAAGGAGGAAACCTCTATGGTTTACTAGGGTAGTAGCGAAAAAGGTAAAGGCAAAGGGGAAAGCCTTCAGGAAGTTCAAAGAAACGCAAGCAAAAGTGGATTGGGAAAAATACCAGGAGAGCCAGAGAGAAGCCGGGGTAGAGGTAAGGAGGGCAAAGGCACAGACAGAGGAGCGAATAGTAAGAGGGGTCAAAAAGGGGGGACAAGACTTTCTTTCGGTACGTAAATGAAAAGAGAAAGACTAGGCAGGGAATACTCCAGTTAAAAACAAACGAGGGGAGATGCTACAAGTGGACACAGAGAAAGCGGACCTGCTAAACAGCTATTTCTGCTCAGTGTTCAAGAGGGAGGAAGAAGATGAAGGCAGAAAAGCAGGAAAAGAAGTGGCAGGGGAGGGGGGATGTGGAGATGAGGCCCTTTCTCGTGGAGGAACTGTTGGGAGAACTAGGCTGCATGGAGGTGGACAAGGCAGTGGGGCCGGATGGGGTGCACCCAAGGGTGTTAAAGGAACTAAAGGAGATATTGGCAGTGCCATTGACTGCACTCTTCAATCGGTCCCTGGAGACTGGGGTGGTGCCAGAAGACTGGAGGCAGGCAAACGTGGTCCCGCTGCATAAGGGGGGAGCGAGGGAGGAAGTGGGAAACTACAGGTCCGTGAGCTTGGCATCAGTGGTAGGCAAGCTCATGGAGAAACTAATAAAAGACAGGATCACCAGCTACCTGGAGGAAAGCGGCCTAATGAATCCAAGGCAACATGGGTGTACTAGGGGCAGTTACTGTCAAACAAATTTGATATGAGTTTTTTGGCGGGGTCACCAAGGAACTGGAGCAGGGGAGGGCGGTAGATGTGCCTTATTTGGATTTCAGGAAGGCGTCTGATTCCGTGCCCCACGGGAGACTGCTGTGTAAAATGTCAGGCCTGGGGCTGGGGCAGAGGGTAGTTAAATGGGTAGAAAACTGGCTGGGGGACAGGAGGCAGATGGTCATAATAAATGGGGTGGCATCTGGAGAGGGAAAGGTCACAAGCGAGGTCCCTCAGGGATCAGTGCTGGGGCCCCTACTATTCAATATATTTGTAGGGGACATTGTGGAGGGCCTTGAGGGAGGTGTGAGTCTGTTTGTGGGCGATATCAAAATCTGCAATACGGTAGACATGCAGGAAGAGGTAAAAAAAATGCAGAGGGATTTGGGGAGGATTGAGGCATGGTAAAAGAGGTGGCAGCTTGAATTCAGTACAGAAAATTGCAGAATCATGCATCTTGGCTACAGGAATCGGAGGGCAGGGTACTGTATGGGAGGCAGAGATCTGGAGGTAACGGAACAGAAAAGGGACCTAGGCATCATTATATCGGGGGGCCTGAAGGTGGAAAAGTAGTGTGGGAGGGCAGTGGCTAGGGGGAGTGGAATGCTGGGTTGCATCGGAAGGGGAATCACCAGTAGAAAGAGGGAGGTCATAGTACCCATGTACATCCATCTGGTGAGATCGCATTTGGAGTACGGAGTCCAGTTCTGGAGGCATCCCTCAAAAAGGATGTGGGGAGGCTGAAGCGGGTTCAGAGGAGAGCGACAGAGATGGTAAAAGGGTTAAGCCACCTATCCTATGAAGAAAGGTTGAGGGATCTGAACATGTACTCCCTGGAACAGAGGAGGGAGAGGGGGGACATGATCGAGACCTTCAAGTACCTTAAGGGTATAAACAGGGTGCCAGTGGAAAGCACCTTCCAGATGAAGGGTAATCAGAGGACGAGGGGGCATGGTCTGCAGGTGGAGGGGCAGTTCAGGGGTAACATTAGGAAATACTATTTCACAGAGAGAGTGGTGGAAAGGTGGAACAGACTTCCAGAGGCAGTCATTGGAGAAGAAACAGTGGAGGGATTCAAAAGGGCATGGGACAACCACAGAAGAGTGTTAAGGGTGGGGGGGCGCAGGTCCAAGCAAATAGCTGGACAAATGGGCAGACTCGGTGGGCCTGGTCGGTCCTTTTCTGCAATCACACTTCTATGAATCTATGAATCTTGTGTAGTCATGGTATTTTCATCCTGTTTTCTCCCCTGGGAGTTGCGGTATGCAGTGACGCTGGTTACATCTGCCCAGCCTCCCCGAACTACCAAGTTGCAGATTCCAGACCCCTTGCCTCCGGAAAGGGCCAGTCAAGTGTCAGTCAGTGTCCTACCCTCTCCCTGGAGGACGGCAGTCCTTGGGATGCTCTATCCTCCTCCCCCAGTCAGCCCTCTGATGACCTGGGCTTGCCTTCTTTTCCCATTATTAATTTATGGTGCTTTTTCCTTGCATTTCCCTTCCCTTCACCCTCATGTCCTTGGTGCGAGCACATGCGTGTGGGGACACGCCATGCACTGTGAGGTGCCCCATCCTACTGGTCACCTGACACCCGCCTGCGCCACTACTGGGCCTTCACCAGGTGATGGCAGGAGAGCAACCCCTTCCTGGGAAAAGAGTCACCGCTCAATCCTGCTCCCCCTTGCCAGCACCCAGATGACCCGAGTCGCTCCTGAACCCAGGTTGCTGTCATTGGCACGTAGGTGAGGTGCCCAGCGCCAACCTCCGTGCCACTGGCCAGCTTCCAGCACCTCAACCTCAGTGCCACTGGGCCAGATTCTTAGCACCACCGGCCCGGCTTAACTTGGGCTCACTTTTGAACCTAGGTCATCGGCATCACAAACGGTAGCTCTACCGCTGCGCAGGCAGGCTCGCTCCTGTATAAAGTCTCTTGACCTCCCTGTGCTCAACTTCACATAGCTGTAACATTGAACAGGCTCAAGATCCACAGAAAACAAGACTTTGCATCTCAGTTAAGACAATCAGAGTAAATAAAATGAAATATTAAAAAAAAAAGTAGCTCTGTATGTGTGACAGCTCAAGGGAATAACCATGGTGTGGCTACAACCCCCTCACCACCCCCACACACACTCATAAGAGATGCACTGGTAGATGAAATACACTGCATGAGTGCATCACAGTCTCCCTGAGGTTAACACTACAGAAATGTGAACAGGTGTGGGCATGCTGGCATACCTACAAAGAGGGAAGTCAACGGAATGGAGAATGAAACTTCCATGGGACTATGGACCGCCTGTAGTAGGAGGGGAGAGAGGGAGTGCTAGGGACAACAGAGATGCTGAGGGGGAAGGTGCCACACCCAAGACGAATAAAATAATGTAGATCTGTACCAAGATTACACATGAGGGATTGCACCGTTTATTTTACTGTTGGTTTCTTGGTTCCATATCCCAGAATGTTATTCTGAATGTTAAATTGATTTAGACAACAGTGTAAATAATGCAAAGAGCTGTAATATAAATAAAATATGTTGGCTCTCATTACCATGCGAAATAACATATGGAAGATCTTTGCTTGAAGATGCAATCTACTTTCATGTTACAGTAATTGTAAACACCTTCTATGTTACAGATCAATGCCACTATATTGTAATGGAGTTTTAAATGCTGTACTCCAATAAAGCCGAACTATAAAAAAGAAAAGCAGGTCTGTATGGCCTCCTACTGTCTATACTACAAGACATTTTGAGGACAACTCTGTCAGCCAGGTTGAGGTCCAACTAACATCCCTGAGGTATACTAGGCTTTTAACTCTAAAGGTTTGCTACTGCTGTGTAGGAAGGAGAAGCATTCTAGTCCATCACAAAACATGAGTATGTTATATCAGGGATGTCCAAATACATTTATTTACTTAGAATAAATTTTACCGGATGCACAGACAGAGCCTGACAGCTCATTTCCTGTTGTGACCTGTGGGGTGGGGAGGGGAACATACATAGTTTAGCAGGGGGTGCATAGATAAAGAGTGCAAAAGTACAGAGAAGATACACACATACATTTACACTGTTATCACCATACTGACTGCAGGAAAAGCTATATACATGTACATTGTGCAAATACGCTTGCAATACATTTGCATGAATTAGGAAAAAATAGCTATGGTGTAAAAGAACAGAAGTGTTATACATACCGATACATTCACAACAGTGATAGTTGACTGTGGTGAGCTAGCTTGTTCAAGGGGCACATAGTCTTTCTGTGTTAGAAGTGTGGGATCCTAGGTTTGTCTAAGGGCAGTCGTGGCAGAACTGAAGTATTATGTAATGTGCCTTGATCAAGGTCTTAACCAATTGGAAGTTGGGTGTGGCAGTGAACTTGACAGGGAGGCTGTTCCAAATGTAAGGGAATCTATCTGACTATGTTAAGCCTGCATTGTGGGATGTGGAGCTGGTCTGCTTCCTCTGATCCAAGTAAGTACGATGAGCTAGAGAAGGGGGAGAAGAGATCCGTGATGTAGCTAGGCAGTTTGCCTTAGTGGGCACCAAATCCTGGGCAGGCAATGTGAACAGAGTGCCTCACAGGGGGAGGGGCCAGCCTAGATCATTGTACATGGAGCAGTGTTAGGTACGGGGGGGACATGACAGGAGGAATCAACACAGGGCACCGAACAGTGTGGTAAGTTTGGCTAGGGTAGAAGGGGAGGCTCCAAACTATATAACATCCCCCTAATCTAACAGCAGGAGGATCAAACCTTTGACCAACTGTTTCCTCGTGTTGAGGAGCAGGCAGCTATTCACCCTATATAGAGCTCTAAGCTTTGTGAAGCACCTGATTAATGAACAGGTCACATGGCCAGAGTAGTCAAGGTGTTGGTCCAGGTGGAGACCTCAGTATTTGTACAAGGAGACAGAGTCCAACTGGTCACCTTGGAGTGAGCATAGGTTCAGAGTGGAAGGGGAAGAACTCAGCCATCTTCAGAGCCCAATGTTCATCATATAGACTTTTTTCTTCTGGTTTGTAGCAAGAGGATTTACCTTGAACCATTTTTGCACCATGTGGAAATTCTGTTCCAAGACCTGCTCAATGGAGGGGGCGGAAGGGCCAGATACATAGATAATGGTTTTGTCAGTGTAAATGTGAAGGCTGCAAGCAGAGAAAGTGGTGGGAAGGTCATTGATAAAGACTGAAAAGCAGACATCTCAGGACAGAGCCTTGAGGGACTTGGAGGGTGACAGTCATGGAGGTAGACGTTACACAGAAACATAGAATTTGGCAGCAGATAAGGACCACTTGGCTCATCCAGTCTGCCCATTTCTCCCTAACTATACTACTACCACAGATTGTGCACCATCTACAGCTTTTTCTCTACACCTCTTTCTTCTTTCTTTCCACTATAGAAACATAGAAGTTGATGGCAGATAAGGACCGCAAGGTCCATCCAGTTTGCCCATTTTTCTACCTTATGAATGTGCCATAGGCCTGTACTCTTGTCAATGGCCTATCTATTCATACTCATCTGTATTGCTCCCTTATGCCTATCCCATGCCTGTTTGAAGCCCTGCACTGTATACATATCCACCAGTTCCTGGGGTAGGCCGTTCCATGCATCCGCCACCCTTTCTGTGAAAAAGAATTTCCTCACATTACCCCTTAAATTGGCCTCCCTCTAATCTCATGCTATTTCCTCTTCTCCTGCTATTTTTCTTATATTGAAACATGTCAGACTCTTTCACCTTGTTAATGCCCTCAAGATGTTTGAATGTTTCGATCATATCACCTCTCTCCCTCCTTTGCTCTAGGGTATACATATTGAGCTCCGTTAATCTGTCCTCATATGTTTTCTGATGCAGTCTCTGCACCATTTTGGTTGCCCTTCTCTGCACTGCCTCCATTTTGTTAATGTCCTTGTGCAGGTGTGGCCTCCAGTACTGCACGCAGTACTCACAGAAACATAGAATTTGATGGCAGATAAGGACCACTTGGCCCACCTAGTCTGCCCATTTCCCTACCTGATGGATAAGCTGCAGATTCTAGTTAATCAACAGCTTACTTCCTCCTACCCACCACTAGAATTGCCTTATGTCTGTCCCATGCATTCTTGAATTCTCCCACTGTTCCTGACTCTACAACCTCCTCAGGAAGGCTGTTTCATGCATCCACAACCCTCTCTGTGAAAAAATACTTTCTAACATTACCTCTGAGTCGTCCCCACCCCTCTATCTTCAAATTGTGCCCCCTGCTCCTTGCACATCTCTTTTTCTGAAAGATGCTACCCTCTTGTACTTTATTAATTCCCTTAAGATACTTGAAAGTTTCTATCATGTCCCCCCTCTCCCTCCTTTCCTCAACAGTATGCATATTAAGCTGCTTTAGTCTCTCCTCGTATGTCTTCTGGAGCAGACCCTGCACCATTTTGGTTGCCCTCCTCTGAACAGCCTCCACTCTATGTCTTTGCGGAGATGGGGTCTCCAGAATTGCACGCAGTACTCCAGATGGGGTCTCACCAACCGACTGTACAGAGGGATAACAACTTCCTGTTTTCTACTGTTGATGCCTCTCCCTATGCATCCCAGTATCCCCCAGCCTTCCTTACTGCCTTCTCACATTGCTTGCCCACCTTCAGGTCATCTGATATAATTACTCCTAGGTCACTTTCGATTTTTGTTGTTGTTATTATCTCACCCCCCATTGTGTACTCTTCCCCTGGGTTTTTGTTTCCCAGATGCATTACCTTGCACTTCTTTGCATTGAATCTGAGCTGCCATATATTTGACCATTCCTCCAGCCTTGCCAAGACCCTTTTTATCCTTTCCACCCCACCTTGTGTATCAACCCAGTTGCAGATCTTTGAGTCATCTGCAAAGAGACATACTTTTCCTTCCAGGTGCTCTCCAATGTCACTTATAAAGACATTAAAGAGGACCGGTCCAAGTACCGAACCCTGTGGTACCCCGCTAGTTACCGTCCTTTCTTCACTGTGGACTCCGTTTACTATTACCCTTTGCGTGCTGTTGTCCAGTCAGTTTTTTATCCAGGCTACCACCTTGGGACCCACTCCAAGGCTGGCTAACTTGTATATTAATCTTTTGCGTGAGACTGTGTCAAATGCCTTGATAAAATCTAGGTAGGCCATATCCACAGCCCCTCCCTGGTCTACTACTTTGGTCACCCAGTCAAACAAATCTATTGTGTTCGTCTGACATGACCTTCCTGCTGTGAAACCATGCTGCCTTGGGTCCTGTGCCTCACTGGCCTCTAGGTACTCAACGATTCTTTCCTTCAGAAGTGATTCCATCATTTTCCCTACCACTGAGGTCAAACTAATTGGTCTGTAGTTTTCTGCCTCTGCCCTGCTCCCACTTTTGTGAAGTGGAATCACATCTGCCCTCCTCCAGTCCTCAGGTACCACCCCATCCTCCCATGATTTGTTAAAGAGTAGTCAGTGGCGTTACTAGTTCTACCCTTAGTTCTTTTAGAATTCTGGGGTGAATCCCATCAGGCCCCATTGCTTTGTCCACCCTCAGTTTCAAGAGTTCTTTCAAAACCCTTTCTTCTGTGAATGGACTGGTATCGACCCCCCTATTCAGAGTGTTTCTCTTGTTTGGTTTAGGTACCTCCCCCTCCTCTTCCATTGTGAATACTGAGCAGAAATATTCATTCAGTAGCCCTGCTTTTTCACTATCACCCTCTGCCCACATTCCCTTCCCTTTATTAAGTATCTGTATCCCTCCCTTGGTCTTTCTTCGCTCCCTAATGTACCTATAAAAGGTTTTATCCCCCTTCTTAACAGAGTTGGCTGTCTTTTCCTCAGTTTGTGCCTTTACTATTCTGACTGCCTTCCCTGCCTCCTTCTGCTTTAACTGATAAAGTTTTCTGTCCTGCTCCTTCTGTGTTTCCTTATATTTCCTGAATGCTATCCTTTTCTCCTTAACCTTCCCTTCCACCTCTTTTGAGAACCATAGTGATTTTCTCCTTCCTTTTGTTTTGTTTTGTCTTGTTGATTTGTTTCACACAAAGGCTTGTTGCCTCTGAGATGGCTGTTTTGATTATTCCCCATTGTTCCTCTACCCTTCCTTCTTGACTATTTGCTAGTGCTTTTCTGAGGCACTCTCTCATTTTCCCAAAGCCAGCCCTCCTAAAGTCCAATACTCTTGTTTTTGTATGGCTTGACTCTATGCCTGTGTTTACTGTGAACCACACTGTTTGGTGGTCACTTGTTCTCAGATGGCTACCTACTTCTAGATCTGAGATCCTTTCTCTGTCCCCAGTTGAGAGTACCAGGTCTAAGATTGCTCCCTCCCGAGTGGATTCCAACACTAGCTGTCTGAGGCATGCCCCCTGTAGGGCATGAAGAATGACCCTGTTCTTGGATGTGCCTGCAACAAAGGTACTCCAGTTAACAGCTGGCTTATTCAGGTCCCCCATCAACAATATCTCCCCTTTTTCTGCCATTTTAAGGATGCCTTCTATCATTTCCTTGTTCATTTCCTCCCACTGAGACGCGGGTCTGTACACAACCCCATGCGGATTGTGGTGCCATTTCCTGTCTCCAGGGTGACCCATAGTGACTCATCAACTTCCTGTTTACTCTTTAGTTCTGTTGCTTTAATCCCTTCCCTTATATAGAGAGCTACTCCTCCTCCTCCTCTTTTACCCACCTTATCCCTCCTGTAGATTGTGTATCCTGGTATGTTGACATCCCAGTAATGGTTCTCTGTGTACCATATTTCAGTGACTGCCACAATATCCAGGCATCCCTCTTCTATCAAGGCCACTAGTTCAAGGAGCTTGTTACACAGACTGTGAACATTGGTACTCATCACCCTCCATTTTTTGATGGCCTTACCCCTTTTAGCCCCATCCCTGTCCTTACTGCCTTTTTCTGCATTTACCCCTATCCTGCTCCCTACTGACTTCTCTACCTTGGTGTTTACCTCTCTAACTACTGTGTTTTGTGGCAGAAGGCTGGGATTTCCCTGCTCCTTTTCAGTGCCTCCCCCCTTGGCTAGTTTAAATGCTTGCCAATGAAGCATTTAAACCTATCATCTAGGATCCTGGTTCCCCCCCCCGGACAGATGTAGACCATCGCATGAAGTACAGGCCTGCATCCCTTCGGGTGGCTTCCCAGTCCCCAATGAAGCCAAAACCCTGAGCTCCGCACCAGTTTTTCAACCATTCATTGAATCCCATGGTGCGGAATACCCTAGCATCATCCTTGCCATAGACAGGCAGCACCTCCGAGAAGGTTACCGTACATGCTACTTGTCTAAGGCCCCTCCCCAAGTCTACAAACTCTTCTTGCACTGCTCTGATCCCATTCGCAGCCAGGTCTTTTGTCCCTAGGTGGACAATGACATCCAGCTCCCTCCCTCGTGCAGCTGCTCCCGCAATCCTGAGAATTTGCTTCCTGTCCTTTCGAGTTGTGGCACCAGGCAGGCACCTTACCTCCCTATCCCCTTCCTCCCCCACTTCTACCCCCCAAAATGATTGAGTCCCCCCCAAGAGTTGTTTCCCTCCCCTGTGAGGTCTCGTGACACCCTCCTGTGGGTCTCCTTTGTGGAGGTTCTCAGCATCCTCCTTGGTCTCCACTGCAGGTGCCTCCATAGAGGAACCACTCTTCGCTAGAACAGCATATGAACTGTGGAGAGGTACAACTGGAGGGATGCAACTCTGTTCCACCACCCTCTCCCTCTCTGAGCCCACCTTGGTCCAACCGCTCCTCTTTCTTGGCAACCTCTGAGGTAGCGGCGGTGGCCCTGGTGGTCCCTGGGTGGGGAAAGAGGTTTCACGAATCCTAGCCAAGTCAGCCTGGAGATGGGCAACCTCCTTCCTCAGACCAGAGAGGTGCCTGCAAATAGGGCAGGATCACAGCCTCCAGAATGTTTCCCAGAACACTGCTGCCCCATAGCCATTGCACTGCACCACTCCCATCTTGACTTATTTTGTGTCCCCTCTCCTGTTGCTTTGTATGCTTACTGTCTCCTCCCTCTATGTATCTTTACACCTACTCTCCTACTGCCTATGTGCCCTTACAACTCTCGCCCTTCCTGTTCTGGGACAGAAACTTCCTGTAGTCTTCAGCAGTCTCCTTCTTCCTTGCTTGGATTCAGACCTCCAGCAGCCAGGGGGTGAGAAAGAGCTATTTTTTTAGGTTCCTTCAAGGTTGATGAAACTAATGTGTCTCAGTGATCCTTCCCTTCCTACTGCCAAACAGAAAGTTCCTCTTGTCAGTCAAATCCAGTGGCTATAAAAGTAGAACTGGTTTAGGGTGGGAGGGAAGGCAATTAGTAAGAAAGATGTAGTTCTAGTCAGTTGTTACTTGCTCTGAAAGCAAGATTCTCCTCTGCCAAAAACTGACAGCAGGCATACTCCAGATGGGGCCTAACCAGTGTCTTGTAAAGAGGGATTACCTCCCTCTTACGACTTGTGATACCCCTACTAATACACCCCAACATCCCTCTAGCCTTACCTACTGCTTTAGTGGTCTGCTTGAATGATTTCAGGTCATCTGTGATGATAATGCCCAAGTCTCTTTCTTCCCTTGTGATTGCCAGCAATTCCCCTCCCAACCTATAGGTGGCTTCAGTGTTTCTCTTCCCTATGTGCATGATCTTGCACTTCTTTGTGTTAAACCCCAGTTGCCACTCTTCTGACCATTTTGCCAGTTTATCCAGATCTCTTCTCATTCTGCCCACCCCATCTGGATCATCTAACTGTTGCAGATTTTGGTGTCATCTGCAAACAGACAAATCTTACCCTCCAGTCCATCTGCAATGTCTCTGATGAAGATACTGAAGAGGACTGGCCCAGAACTGATCCATGAGGTACCCCACTTGTGACTTGCATCTCTTCTGACTGTATACCATTTACCACCACTCTCTGTTTTCTGCCCACCAACCAGTTTGCCATCCAGTTGACCAACCTTTGACCCACCCTGAGCCTACCCAGCTTCTTAATCAAATCTTCTATGTGGAACAGTATCAAAAGCTTTGCTGAAGTCAAGGTAGGCTACATCAACTGCACCCCCTTGGTCCAACACTCTTGCTGCCCAGTTAAAGAAATCTATGAGATTAGTTTTGACAGGACCTTTCTGTTGTAAACCCTGGCTGTCTTGCATCCTGTGCTCCTATGGATTCCAGGTGTTGCACTATCCTTTCCTTAAGGAGTGCCTCCATAATCTTGCCCACTACTCAATCAATCAATCACTTTATTTAACCAGGCATTAACACCATTGAGCAAGCTCATTTTCAAGGTGGTCCTGGGCATTAATACAATACAGTACACTTCATAAGATTACAATTACAGTGGACAGGGGTGCAAAAAAAAAAAAAAAAAACATTGTGAAGGTGCCAGTCAATATGGGCCTATACATAGCGGTCAACATAATCAACATGCAAAGGTACATAATGATAAGCTTTACTGAATGAGAAGAGACAACAATCCCATATAGTCTCCGCTAAGTAAGAGCTCATACCTAAATGATAAAAGATAATGAGGTACTAAGGAATAGGGTAGAAATTGGGGTGAAAGAGTAGGCAGCTAAGAGGGAGGCCAGAATAGGTAAAAGGTAGAGAATAGGCAGGGCCATCTTGGATTAAGGGAACTAGGCTTGTAGGTCCTAGGTTTCTGTTGTTAGGAATGTGGGGTGGATGAGATACTTAGGCGTAGGATTTGAGAGTGGCACCAGGGGCTTAGGGGTCATCGGCGTCTGAAACAGTTGCATGATTCCTTCAGATAATCCGTTAATAGAGTTTTGAATGTGAAAATGCTTGGAAGTGAGGATAATTTTAATGAGTCTTGCATAGTGTTCAAAAGTGATGGAAGTGAGAAGTTGATTACTGCTGAGCCAAGGGTAGTTTTCACTCTAGGAATCTGGAAGCAGATTATGGAGAAGCGTCTCAGACCATAGGAACCTTTAGCCTGTTTGAAGATGTTCGAGATGTATGCAGGAAGGTTATCAGATAATGCTCTAAAAAACCAGAGGAGAGCATTCCTTTTTCTTCTAGTAGAGAGTGAGATCCATCCCGAAACCTGGTATAGACGACAGTGATGTGTACCATGGGGTAGATTTAAGATAAATCTTAAAGCCCGGTGGTAAAGGGTGTCCAGTTTGTTTAGCATCGTTGATGAGCAATGACTAAAGGAAGTCAGCATAGTCCAGTATAGGTAGGAATGTAGTTTGTTCTAGTCTCATTCTGGCTTCTAACGTAAGTAGGTGTTTAATGCGATAGAATAAACCTAATCGCTGTTTTTGTTTCTTCGAGGTTTCATTTAAGTGGCACAGAAAGTTGAGCTTGTTATCCAGTCAGAACCCTAGGTATTTAAAGGTATCAACTACTTCAAAGGGTTCATCTAAGAGTGTTCGGATCTGTGTGATATGTGGACATCCAGAAGTAGACTTTGGTGAGAGAATCACTGCTTTAGTCTTTTTGGCGTTGAGGAGGAGCTTATGAGTGAGAAGGTTGTATTGGAGGGTGACAAAGTCTTTCTGTAAGTACTCATGGCCAAATCCAAGGATGAATTTGTGGTATACAGTACAGTATCATCAGTATCATCTCCCACTACTGAGGTAAGACTGACTGGTCTGTAGTTCCCTGCCTCCTCCCTGCTGCCACTCTTGTGGAGCGGGATCACATGAGCCCTTCTCCAGTCTTCTGGGACCTCTCCTGTGCTCAGAGACTCACTAAACAGTTCTGATAATGGCTCTGCTAGTTCCACCCTTAGCTCCTTTAGTACCCTGCGATGTATGCCATCAGGTCCTATTGCCTCGTCCCCCCTGAGCTTAGCGAGCTCTTGTAGAATCCTTTCTTTTGTGAATGGACTTGTGCACACCTCCCTCCCCTCTGAGTCCATAGTGCTGAGCTGTGGTACCTGCCCTACCTTTTCCTCGGTAAATACTGAGCTGAAGTATCTATTTAGGATAGATGCTTTTCCTTGGTCCTCCTCCACACACTCTCCCTTATCCCCTTTGATCTTAGCAATACCCCCTCTGGACTTTCTCCTTTCACTAATGTATCTATAAAGTCTTGTCACCTTCTTTTACTGTTTGTGCTAGTGTTTCCTCAGTTTGGGCCTTTGCCTGCCTTACTGCCTTCCCTGCTTCCCTTAGGGAAGTTTGGTATGCCTCCCTATCTTCATCCCGCTGCATTCCCTTATATTTCCTGAAGGCCAACCTTCTGGCTCTGATCTTTTCTGCTACTGTATTTGAGAACCAAAGTTATTTCCTCCTTCTTTTGCTCTTGCTTTTCTCCCTAACACAATGGGATGTTACTTCAAGTATTGCATCCTTAATGTCTGTCCATTTTGCCCGTACCCCCTATTCACCAGTATTTCTTCTTGCCAGGGCTAACTTAACTCTGTTGGCCATCTTATCAAAGTCAGCTCCTCTGAAGTCCCATATTTTTGTCTTGGAATGGGATGATTTAGTTCTAGTGGCCAAATTGAACCATACCATGTGATGGTCATTGGCCCCCAGGTGACCTACCTGGAGATCTGTGATCCTTTCCCTGTTAATCAGTACTAGATCCAGGCTAGCCCTGTCTCTTGTGGGTTGCTGTACTAGTTGTTTGAGGCCCTCCCCTGCAGGAATCCACTATGTGTCTAATTCTGGCGGATGTTCCTGCTGGTATTGATCAATCTGTATCTGGCATGTTGAAGTCCCCATTATCAGAACCTCCCTTTAACTGTCATGTTTTGTATATCTTTTAACAGTAATGTGTGCCTATGTCCTCCCCCTGGTCTGGAGGCCTGTAGATAACCCCAGTTCATATGGCTGTCCCATTTCCTGTTTCCAGGGTGACCCACAGTTCTTCTGGCTCCTTATGTGTATTCTGAATTTCTGTAGCTTTGATATTTTTGTTGATATAAAGGGCCACCTCCCCCCCCCCCACACACACACACTTTTTTGTACCTCGGTCTCTTCTGAACAGTACACAGCCGGGTACTGAAGTCTCCCAAGTGTGGTTACTGGTGAACCATGTCTTGCTAATGGCTACTATGTCCAGTTTAGCCTCTGTCATGGTTGCCTCCAGATCTGGGATCTTGTTTCCCAGACTGCAGGCATTTGTGTACATGACTTTCCATAGGCCAGATTTCGGTGTGTTAGTTGTTGGTTGAGGTCCGGTGTTTCCCCTTCGTGTCATATGGAATGCCGGACATTTTTCCTGACCTGGTGATGCAAACGAACTACAAACATGCTGAACTCCTGTTTGATCACTAGCTGAGGGGGGAAGGGTGTTCTTCCCATTTGATGTATCGGGTGCTGCACCCCTCTCCCCATTTGCTAGTTTAAATATTCTGGAAAGGCATCAAACTTCTGCTCCAATGCACTAACTCCCTCCTTAGTCAGATGCAGTCCACCGAATTTAAAGAACTTTCGCTCCCAAAACTGTTGCCAGTTACCTGCAAATTTGTGTCCTTTTTCCTGGCATCAGCCCTTGAGCCACATGTTTATCTCCTCTGTCTCCCCTTCTCTGACCTTCCGTCTGTTTGCCCCCCTCTCCCAGACCAGCAGGATCTCAGAGAAGGAGTTGCTGGACGAAATGGATGACAGCTTGTCTCCCAGCCTGGTCAGGTGTTCCTCGGTCTCTACAACTGACTGGCTAGAGAGATCGTTAGTCCTTATGTGTACCAGGACATCAATGTTTTCTGCTGCCTCCTGCATGACTTAAGCAATGTGGTCAGTGTCTCTCCACGCTGATGTACCTGGGAGACATCTGATCATTACCCCTGGCTGGAGGTAGGTATCAACTCCCTGAATCATGGAGTCACCTATGATCAGAAGTGTTTGGGACTTCCTTTTTTTTTTTGTTTTGGTCCCTATTTTGGGCGAGTTTTGTAGTGCTAGCTCCTGTGCTGCAGTGCCCTGCTCTGCAGTGTCCTCTGCCTCTTTGTTTGATTTCGGAGATAGAGGCAGATACCTGTTTGTAGTTTTTA
This sequence comes from Neoceratodus forsteri, assembly GCA_016271365.2. Taxonomy (NCBI): domain Eukaryota; kingdom Metazoa; phylum Chordata; order Ceratodontiformes; family Ceratodontidae; genus Neoceratodus; species Neoceratodus forsteri. Next base: position 674,992,702 of record CM057454.1, on the reverse strand, counting down.
TATGGTCTGTGGAGGTGATACGTTGGTGAGCACTGAGTGATGGGGCAACCGATTTGTCCCTCCTAACCACCTGCCAACCTCCCGGACCAACTACCCTCTATGGTCAAGGTGCGTCAGTTGGATGTTGGGGAAATGGTGCGCGGTTCTTGTAATATATTTCCTCCTGAATATGTGATTTGAGGCGCACAATCTCTGCCCATGCTGCGCAGAACTGAGCACTTAGATCTCCGATGGTCCAGCATGTAGGACAGCGTCCTAAATACTGTAAAACTGCCCTTTTAAAATGTGTCCCACAGTGCCAACAGTTAATAATATCCATTCCTGTTGAGTTGCTGAGTTTATAACCTGGAATTAGTAATTAGAAGGAAAACCAAAGTAACATATTTTTTTTTTTTAATATTTTTTGTTTGTTTTTGTATAACTTTTTATAACAAGTTAAATTAATTGTGCCCCTGTAAGTGAGGTCACTGTGTGGATACGCCTCTGATCCTCCACTTCCTGCTTTGCTACAGGAAATGTCACGACTGTGCTACTCTATAAAAGGAGTGTAGCATGGGGTGGTTGGGCCCCTCCCCTGCCGAAAAAGAAGAACCGTGGACGAAAGAAACAAGGAGGTAAGAGCAGAAACAATCAACCAACAACAAATGCAGTAGCCCTGAAAGCTTAGCCTAATGATAGATAAAACTGTAAAACCTGTAAGCACCGCCTGTAACAATTTCACGGAAGATATACCCTGCAAAAAACACTTTGCTACAGAAAAAAATACTTGCAAAAAAACGATCTGAATCAGAGAAGCTTACAGCAGTAATCTGTAAGCACAAAATAGTAACAAACCTGTAGGCATGCCCTGTAATAATGCAGCAGATAGTATACCCTGCAAAAGCAATTTATATCAGAGAACAATAAAGCAGTAAAATGTAAGCAAAAAACAGTAACAAAACCTGTGAGCACAAAAGAAAATAGTAACACACAGTAAATCTGCCTAGCCAAAAGAAGCCTTAATCTTTTTTCCTTGCTCTGATAATGTTGTTCCTTGCTCTGTCCTTACAAGCAAACCTAGATTAAAAAAGCTCAGATAAAGCTAGGTGCCTTTGCCAGCAAACCTTGTGCTTTTCCCATGTATTCTTGAACCACACCACTGTATTCGCCCCACCATCTCTATTGGAAGGCTGTTCCAGGAATCCACCCCTCTCTCAGTGAAGAAGTACTTCCTCACATCTCCCAAATCTAACCCCCTAGTTTCAATAGCATGTTCTCATGTTCTTGAGCACCTTTTCTTCTGAAAAATACTTCCCTCCTATACCTTATTTACCCCCATAAGATATTTAAAGGCCTCTATCATATCCCCCCTCCTCCTCCTCTGTTCCAGGGTATACATATTAAGGTCCTTTAGCCTTTACTCACAGGGCTTTTGATACAGACCCTGCACCATTTTAGTTGCCCTCTGTGTCTATGTCCTTCCGGAGATGTGGTCTTTAAACTGGACACACTACTCTAGGTGGGGTCTTACTAGCGATCTACACAAAGGCAATACCACCTTCCTCTTTCTGCTGGTGATACCCTTCCCTTTGCACCCCAGCATCCCACTAACCCACCTACAGCCTTTTCACACTGCCTGGCTCCCTTTAGGTCATCCAATATGATTACCATCAAGTCTCTTTCCACTCTGCCCATTTTGTACGCCACACTGGGTTTCTGTGCCCTAAGTGCATTATTTTGCACTTTTTTACATTGAAACCCAGCTGCCATATCCTTGACCACTCCTCAAGTTCTCTCAGGTCTCTGCTCACCCTTTCCACCCCTCCCCTCACCCCCAGAATGCCCACCCTACTGCAGATTTTGGTGTCATCCGCAAAGAGGCAGACCTTCCCTTCCAGCTCCTCTGCAATGTTACTTTTAAAGACATTAAAGAGGACCAGTCCCAGCACTTATCCCTGAGGCACTCCGCTGGTCACCCTCCCTTCCTCGGACTGAACTCCATTTACCACCATCCTCTGTCACCTATCCCTTAACCAATTTCTTATCCAGTTTACCATTTTTAAACCCACTCCTAAACTGCTCAGCTTACATACTAGTCTATGTGGAACGGTGTTGAAAACCTTACTAAAAATTTAGCTAGGCCACATCCACCACTCCACCCTAATCTAGTTCCTGGTCGCCCAGTCAAAGAAATCTATCAAATTCATTTGACATGACCTCCCCTTTGTCACCTCTGCTGCCTCGGGTCTTGTAACCCACTGAATTCAAGATACTCCACAGTCCTTTCCTTCCTTGTAGTGCCTAATTTGACTGATTGGTTTCTGTCAGACAGGTAGGATTGGAACCTGTGGAGCACTGGAGAAGAGACTCCAGAGGACACCAGTTTGCATAGGAACAGGCAATTGTTCAAGGTGTCAAAGGCCTTGGTGAGGGCTATAAATATGGCCCCAGTGCCCATGCTCACATCCATTGTAGAGGGGGATGTGATCAGCTTCTAACAGGAGGGGGAGGTGGAGTGGTTGGGTCTGATGCCAAACTGATAAGGGGTCAGGGAGCCAGTGCTAGGGTAAAAACTGGAAAGTCATCTTTTGACTAACCTCTTAAGTACCCTGGATAGGCAGGTAGCAAGGATATTGGTGGTAATAAGGAATAAATCTTCTTGCTGTGGGCAGAGTTAGCAATGGAATTTTGAAGGTGTGGTGAGGTTCTGGAGAGCGTATTTATCTTTTTGTCATAAGTTTTTGTAAGTTTTGCTGTTGTGTTTTAAAGTTCGCCTAACTCCTTAAAATATTTCTGTGGCTAGAGAGACATAAATCCTTAAATCTTAAATCTTTCTGTGCTGGCTGGAGACTATTGTTGTGGGGGAGGGTTCTGTAGCCAGTAATACAGCCAGCCAATCAAGGTTGTTTGCATTTCAGTTAATCTCTGTTTAAATCCTCACTGAGGCATTTTAAATCTTCTTGCTGTGGGCAGAGTTAGCAGCGGAATTTTGAAGATGTGGTGAGGTTCTGGAGAGTATATTTATCTTTTTGTCATAAGTTTTTGTAAGCTTTGCTATTGTGTTTTAAAGTTTGCCTAACTCCTTAAAATCTTTCTGTGGAAAGCTCTCCCTCCCACCTGTTATATTAGCCTTTCTTAAATACAGAAGAGCCACTGGGGGTTGGGTTTAAAGGCTAGGAGGGAGGAGCTTAGGGAGTTACAAACTTCCTCTATGAGCTAACTCTTAAGGCTAATAGGCGGGAAAAAGTTCAGCCACTCAAACATTGCAAGTTTGAAAGTTTGCATGCTGTATGGGAGGATCGTCTTGGTATAGGTATTGGTAGCTCGAGAAACCGTAGAGCCACTGAGTTGGTAATTTGGCCTAGAAATGACTGCTATGATGATAGGGAAGGGACCGCATGTCACTAGAGCAGGTATCTTTGGGCAGGTGGTTGGGTGCACAAGGTGTGATGTGGCCATAATACTGGACTGGGCCTGGAAGTTTGGGGGATGCCCAGTGTGATACCAGCTGGCACAGCTTAAGGAGGAGGTAGAGGGGACCAGAAGGCAGCTGGGGGTGCGGGGGGGAGGATTGGAGAGGTAGGAGGCAAACAGTCACTTACACGGAAGCAGTAGGTGCTGGGGCCTCCCACACTGGGGGAGGAGTGAAAAGAGGTACTCACACTAGGGGAGGAGGGAAAGGGGGTACACAGGGGGCTCTAGGGGACCCTGGCAGGTGGGGCCCAAAAGGTGGACATTTCCACAGCAGTAGGCAAGAGACTGGGGGTGTCCAGAGGAAACCGAGAAGGGCGGTAAGGATGGGAGGGGCACTGGGGGATGGGCTAAGGCTCACAAATTGTTTTAACCCTCTACGCCCGTTGGTGGAAGAGGGGAGTGTGGGGGGGAGGAGGAGGAGGATGATGATGCTGCTGCTGGTGAAGCTGGGACAGGGACGGATGGAAAGGGTGAACGGACAAGAGGCAAGGGAGCAATAGAGGGGGACCCAGACAGGATGGGGAAGAGGGGTGAGGGGAAGAAAAAGGAGGATCAGGGGAACAAGGAGGAGGCTGATGGTATGGGACAGGGGAGCACGACAGGCAGGAAGGTGCAGGACGTAAATGGGAGGATAGCGAGCAGAAAGCCAAGTAGGCAAAAGGACAGGATGGATGGATTAGTAGGGAGTGGGGAAAGAGATACAGAGAAAGATACTCGGGTGGGGGGGATAAAGAAGGCCAAGACACGGATAGAGGAGGTGACCAGGGAAAATAGTGAAGGGGCTACCTTCAACACCCGGATTGTGGGAGGTGTGAGGAGCCAGTTGGGGGGGGAGAACCCGGACGAAGGGATGAGAAGGGGCATGGAAGGAGGGGAAACCCGAGGGCTGAACAGGGAGGCAAGGGGGAGGTTAGAGTACTGCTATTGGGGGACTCCATAATCAGAGGCATCCAGTGAGAAGGGCAGGGGGGAGGGTAAAACCTGTCTGATCAGAACCAAATGCCACACAGGCCTGACAGTGCACAAGGCCAAGCATGAGTTGTATTTACTGGCAAGGGAATGCAGGGGGACCACGGACATTCTAGTGCACTTGGGGACAAATGACATAAATGGTAATAGTGAACTAGAAATTCAGGCAAGGTTCCGGGAGTTGGACAGGGTATGCATTTCCATAGGCTATAAGATCTCCTTTCCGGAATTCCTGCCGGTGCCAAGGGCTAGTGGGGAAAACAAGAAGATTAGGGAGATGATTCAGCGGCTTAGGGAGTGGTGTGGGGAACTGGGGTATGGCCTGGTGGGGGACTGGGGGGAGACCTGGGAGGATAAGGGGCTGTACGCTAGGGACAGGCTCCACCTTAATTTAGAGGGGAAGGAAATCCTTAAGCTCAAATTAGCTGGGTTCATCAGCAAAAGGTGGGGTTTAAACTTGTGAAGGGGGGTCAAAAAGGGGCAGTGCCAGCAGGTACGAAAAATGAGGAACATGGTCTCCACTCCTCTAGGGAGCTAGGGAGAGATGGAAATGGGTCACCAGGTAGTGCGCATGAGTTGAGAAATGGGAGCTCAAGGGGGAAAGGAGAGGAGGGAAAAGGGGTGGAGAGTGGTCCTGATAAATGCCAGGAGCTTAGGAAATAAAATGCCTGAGCTCCAGGCGATGCTAGTTGAGGGGGAGGTAGATGTGGCAGCAATCACTAAGACCTGAGCCACTCAAGGGCACGAGTGGGACCTAAATCTGCAGGGCTATACTATGTTCAGAAAAGATGGGGGGAAGGAAGTGGGATGGTGTAGCACTGTTACTCAGAAATGACATGGGTATTGGAGGGGTAGAGGAGGCAGAGGGGAACATGGAGGGTATCTAGGTCACTCTGCTGACACGGGGGGGTAAGAGAGTAAAGGTCGGAGTGGTATACAGACCACCAGCACTGGCAGAGGTTCTGGAAGAAAGTTTGGTGGCAAATCTCGAGGGACACTGTAGATTGGGAAAGGGAAGGGTAGTGGTAATAGGGGGCCTCAACATGCCAGGGACAGACTGGGGGACTATAATGTCACCAGTGGCCAGGGAGCAGAGGCTGCTGGATGTCTTCTAGGATGCGTTTCTGACACAATAAGTGGGTGAGCCAACTAGGGAGGCCTGGACACTGGATGTGGTCCTGGTGGACAGTGATCAGATTAGGGGCCTAGAGGTGAGGGACCCGTTGGCGGGGAGTGATCACGCCACAGTCTGGTTTTTCCTGGACCTGGGGGAGGGAGGAAAGTCAAACAAGGATTGTAGTAACCGACTTTAGGGGTGCAGACTTCAGGGAGATGGGAAGAATCCTTAAAGAGCGTTTGGACAGGATAAGGCCGGATATGGATGCTGACAGCAGGTGGGGGATCATTAGGAATGGAATACAGAAGGTTACCACATCCTGCACAAGGGAAAGGCGTAAGCTCAACAAGGCCAGATAACCCTGCTGGTGGATCAGGGAGGTACAGGAGGTGGTGAGGGACAAGAAGGTGGCCTATAGGCACTTCAGGTGCTCAAGGTGTGAAAGGGATCAGGAGAAATATGAGCGGACAGCCATAGGAGTCTCTGTATCAGAGTGAAAGGACGAAGGGCGCTGTAATAATGTAAATGCAGACAGTCTCATCCAGTTTCAAAGACTTCTTTCTTTATTATATAAAAATGGCAATGATCTCAATGTTTCACCTACTGTGTAGGCTTTCTCAAGAGTTGCCTTTAAAAAATGGTCTCCCAAAATTCCAGTACTGTCATTCATCAGTAACACAGTCCTCTATAATGGATTTTCATTAAATTCAAATCAAGAAATACTCATTTAGAAGCTCCGAATTGTTGCATTCAGTAAAACAGAGCATAGGAGAGTGAATTTGTGCTGGGGACAGTTTAAATTTATATGTCCTTTATTTATTTTTTTTAACAAAGCCAACAATTAAACTCTGAGCCCTGTTACCTAGTTACTGTCAACAGGAAGAGAGCGCGGTAGTTCAGACAGCTGATGCCTGAACTACAATAGCGCTGAAATTGCGATATTTGTTTTTTAAACCTAACTGGGACATTTGTATACAGTGCCTGTGCCTCACATGAGAGGCAGAAGCACGGGGTGATTATATTTTAAGTATTTTTCAAACTTCAACAGCCTTGACGAACACGACCTCTCCAGGGTACTTCCAGGGTATTTTCCCCATGATCTAGTGCCACTGCAGCAAGCAGGCGGAGCCGAGAGCAGGTGCGTTGCCACATTGACGTGGCAGCAGAGACATGCGCGTTGGCGCATGTCGGCTGTGTCCGCTGTGACACTGGGATCTGGGATTAAAAACAAGTTTGAACTCTGTACAGGAATGACAAAGAACATGAAACAGTGCAGTAAGTGTAGTACGTACATAAAGGGGGATGAAGAACTGGGGTTTATATGTGAAAACTGTATATTAATTGGTGTGCTACGTGCTGAAATTACTTCCCTACAACAGAGAGTTAAAACATAGGCCGAGATCTCTATGTTAGAACAATATATTGACACAACTGAAGCTGATCTTTCTAGATCTTATTTACTGAAAACCTCCACAAATATTACATCAAATGATGACGAAGACACTGAATGGTGTACTGTACACAGATCAAGAGGGGGGAAAAAGGGGTAGGAGAAACATAGGAGGATCTACTAACCAACTTACCCCAAAAACCTTTCATGCCCTAGATAGAGAACAAGAACAGGATGGGCTACAGGATCAAAAACCATTTAATGTAACCTCCAACCTATTTACCCCGAATAGATTTCAAGCCCTTCATGGAGATTTGGAATTGGATGCACAACAGGAGCCTGTCCCACTCCGTAAAAATGGTAGTGATCAAAATCCCCTCACCCCTAACACTCCTAGGCATGGGATTAAAACACCAAGGGATGTCCTTGTAATAGGAGACTCAATTTTAAAATATTCGGACCAGATTATCTGTAAGAATCGAAAGGAATTTACAACAGTGTCAGTTTTGCCAGGGGCTGGTATCAATGATATACTGTACGTCAGTTACTACCTGGGTTATTAGAGAATACATAGACCCCATTAACTGTTTTACATGTGGGAGTAAACAACGCAGGAAAAAGAAATCTCACTGAGATACAGAGGGACTTTGAGAGTGTGGGGGTGGAATTAAACAAGAGAGGATGTGAGCTGATTATCTCTGGAATATTACCAGTCCCTCGGGCAAGTAAGCAACAGACGGAGAGTATAAGGAGTTTAAATGGCTGGCTAAAAAGATGGTGCCACAGAGAGGGGTACATATACTTGAACCATTGGGAGGATTTCTAGGCATACCACAGCTTTTCACATGATGGTTTACACCTAAATAGGCAGGGGAAAAGAATACTATCATCTAAATTAAAACAGAGTATTGAACAACATTTAAACTAGATAGTGGGGGGGATCAGGGGCTGCGAACAAAAACATGACTCATAAGCATAATTCTGTGTGGAATTGCCTTGTTCTAAATGCCAGAAGTCTCATTAATAAAATGGACGAATTAAAACTCAAGCTGTATAATGATAAAATCAAGGTATGTGCCATTACGGAAACATGGTGGAGGGCTGAAGATAAATGGGATAAGCAAATTCCGGGGTATACTCTTTATAATAAGGATAGGCAGCACACTAGAGGTGGTGGAGTGGCATTATATATTCAAAATGACATTACATACGAGATCAAGGACTGTACAGTATGGGCCCAGGAAGAAATCTTATGGGTTAAGATTATTCCACCAAGAGCATCCAAGATTAACAAAGCAGTTGTATATAGACCACCAGCTAGGTTACCTGAACAAGATAGTCATTTACTTGATTTTATTAGATGTATAGCCCAAGAGGACAATGCCATTATACTAGGAGATTTCAATCTCCCTGGTATACAATGGGACCTATTACAGGTAAACTCACAGGTCGAACTTAGTTTCCTGGAAGAACTACTAGCTGCAGGAATGGACCAACTGGTACAAGATAACACAAGGGGGAACCATATTCTAGACTTAGTTTTAACTAATATGGTTGATAATATTCTAAACTGTAAGGTCAAGGCTCCGTTAGGAAACAGCAACCACTCCATGGTCAGTTTCCAAATCAATAGGGGTTACCATATTACCAGTGGGAGCACATTATTGTACGACTTTAACAGGGTTAATTATGGTATATTCAAATATGATTTGGACACCTGGAATTGGCAACAGGAGCAAACTAATCTAACTGTTCAAGAAATGTGGGACAAATTCATTAATAAAATAAAAGAGCTGATCCAAAAACATGTCCCTATTCGTAAAAAATATAATAACTCCAGGAGAATCCTGCCCCTTTGGATGATGTCTACAGTAAAAAGGTTGATAAATAATAAGAATAAGGCATACTCTAGGGCAAAGAGAAGAGGGGAAGCCAAGTCGTGGGCAATCTATAAACACCATCTAAAAAGGGTCAAAAGGGCTATTGGTAAGGCCAAAAGGAGCTATGAATTAAAACTGGCAACAAAAACACGGGATAATTATTAAGGTTTTTATACATATGTAAATAACAAAAGGGGACAGGGTAAAAAAATTGGACCACTGAAAGACAATGACGAACAAATTATATCAGACAATAAACAAATGGCTGATAGGTTTAATACATACTTTTCCTCAGTATTTAATTTAGACCAAAAATACAACATAGTAGATTATACTGCAGTGGGAACTTCTGATCTCAAAATAGAGCTAGAGCATGTAAGAACAAGGCTTAGAAGTCTGAACCACAATAAAGTTAGTGGACCTGATGGTCTACATCCTAGACTGTTAAAAGAACTGGCAGATTACTTGGCAGGACCGGTCACACAAATATTTCAACAGTCACTGGAAACAGGGCAAACTATGCAGGCATGGAGACAGGCAACGGTTGTCCCAATCCATAAAAAGGGACAAAAGCACGAAGTGGGAAACTATAGGCCCATTAACCTGACGTCTGCACTGGGAAAAATACTGGAAGGTATTATGAAGGATTATATCATGGACTGTGTGGAGTTTGAGGAGAAAAAAAGACAACTCCCAACATGGATTCACTAAGGGATGTTCATGTCAAACAAACTTACTGGAATTTTACAGTAAAGTTAGTAAATCACTTGATGAAGGCAGTCCAGTGGACGTAATATTCTTAGACCTTGCAAAAGTATTTGATAAGGTCCCTCACGAACAATTGATCAAAACTATTTCTAACTTAGGGATACATCCTAAAATAGTCAACTGGGTAGGAGATTGGTTGTCTGCTAGGAAACAAAGAGTATGCGTCCTGGGAGAAATATCTGATTGGGCAGCAGTCACTAGTGGGGTCCCACAGGGATCTGTACTGGGACCATGTTTGTTTAACCCCTATATGTCAACTATGCAGGTAACACTAGACATCTGGCTTTCTAAATTTGTTCACGATACACGTATAGGCCATCCAGTTAATAATATACCTGATGCTTCAAACTTACAGCTAGCACTTGGAGAATTGGAGTTATGGGCAAAGGAAAATGGGGCAACCTTTAATGTGGATAAGTGCACGGTTATGCACTTCGGTTAAAAAAATCCAGAAATAAATTATAGTTTGGGTGGTAATACCCTTAAAGCAGTACATGAGGAAACAGACTTGGGTATCAGGGTCAGTAATGACCTTAAGTTCCACTCACACTGTAATTTAGTGGTTAAGAAGACAAATGGAATTCTGGGATGCATACATAGACACATAAAAAGTAGGAAAAGAGAGATGTTGCTCCCTTTGTATACCTCTCTTGTGAGGCTGCATACAGAATATTGTGTGCAGTTCTGGGCACCAGGCTACAAAGGGGACATAAGAGCCTTGGAGAGGGTGCAGCGAAGGGCTACTAGAAAAATGTATGAAGTTAAGGATATGGCATATGAGGATAGGTTGATGAAACTGGATCTATATCCCCTTGAATACCGTAGGCTGAGAGGGGATATGTGCCTAATTTATCAGGCATTATCTGATAACCAGCTTTGGGAGCAAATGGACCTGCACCTTAGGATACAGTCACATAACACTCGTGCCCACCCCTTACAGCTGAAGGTGGATAGATGTAGGACACAATCTCGTACATTTTGCTTTTCAAATAGGGTGGCAAAAGTATGGAACGACTTACCGATTGAGGTGGTAGCTAGTCAGACTATGATATCCTTCAAACAGTCTCTCGATATTTATTTAAGGAGCAGAAATATAGTGGGATATTAAATTCTAAGATAAGCGAGCCAAATGGACATCAGTCTTTATAGAGCTCTGTATTACCAATGATACCAATGATTTACTCAGATATATCCTTTATCTCAGAGACATGTAAATGTCTAAATCTCACAGGCTTTCTTGATGCTATTGCTTTAGTTCATAAATTTCATTGTCCCCTCAGGCTCCTTGCCTGTTTGCTCAGTTTTTCTGATGCGCCAGACACATCAAGAAAGCCTGTGAGATTTAGACATTTACATGTCTCTGAGATAAAGGATATGTCTGAGTAAATGAATATTTCTTGATTTGAATTTAATGAAAATCTATTATAGAGGACAGTGTTACTGGTGAATGACAGTACTGGAATTCTGGGAAACCATTTTTTAAAGGCAACTCTTGAGAAAGCCTACGTAGTAGGTGAAACGTTGATATCATTGCCATTTTTATATAATAAAGAAAAAAGTCTTTGAAACTGGATGAGACTGTCTGCATTTACATTATTACAGCGCCCTTCATCCTTTCACTCTGATACAGAGAATCCATTTTCATTTATTCATACATCGGTAGAGGCTGCTTGAAAAAAGAAAAAAAGAATAAACTTTTTGGAGAACTGATCATTTCCTGTGGAGTTTTCCCTTCCCCTTTCCATTTCTGCCTTTTCCTTTTTTCAACTTACTACAGCCATAGGAGTTACCAAGGTGGTGAGAGCAGAAAAAAGAAGCAGTCCTTCGCCAGTGGGATATGGAGGGGGTACAAGGGGTTCTTGAGATACACAGGGGAAAAAAGGAAAGTAAGGGGGCAGATCAGCAAGATAAGGATAGGGGATGGTTAGGCACAGGAGGCAGGGGAACAGGCAGAAGTCTGAAATGAGTATTTTGCCTCAGCTTTTACCGGGGGGGGATGGAAGAGCTATGTCTTGCGGGGGGAACGGGGCAGACTGGAGGAAGGGGTAGGACAGGTAGAGACCAGGGCCCCAATGGGTCTGGGGAAATGGAGTGGCCACCACAGACAGGTGGGGGGCCAGCAGTACAGGGTGAAAAGGGGGAGGACGTTGAGGCTGAAATCCCGGTAGAGAGAGTAAGGGAAGCCCTCAGGTCCCTTCGGATGGAGAAAGCACTGGGCCAGATGAGATACGTCCCAGGGTGCTATGGGAACTGGCAGATGTCATGGCAGTCCCTCTAGCAGAGCTTTTCAACATCTCTCTGAGGACTGGGTGGGTGCTTCAAGACTGGAGAGTGGCCCATATCGTGCCATTCCACAAGGGGAGGATCAAGAGAGGAGGCGGGAAATTACAGGCCCATTAGCCTGTCATCAGTGGTCGGCAAGGTGATGGACGGTATTGTTAAGGAAAGGCTAGGGGGGTTACTGGAGCAAACTGGGTAACTGACCGATAGGCAGCATGGCTTTGTCCCAGGAAGATCGTGCCAGACAAACCTTGTTGAGTTCTATGACTGGGTGCCGAGGGCCCTGGACCAGGGTAGGTTAGTGGACGTCCTCTTTCTGGACTTCAGCAAGGCATTTGATTTGGTACCCCACAGTGGCCTGCTGGCTAAGCTGAAGGAAATGGGGATAGGGAGACAGTTGTTAAGATGGATAGGAAACTGGCTCTCTGAGCAGACTCAGAAGGTAGAGTTTGGAGGGTTAGCCTCATCCCCAATGTGGGTTACTAGTGGAGTTCCCCGGGGTCAGTGCTGGGGCCACTCCTGTTCAACGCCTATGTCTCAGACATCAGGAAGGGGATCAGGAGTGAGATGAGTCTCTTTGCAGATGACTCAAAGGTGGGTGCAGTGGTGGATGAGGAGAAGGGGAAGGTGGCCTTGCAGGAGGACCTGGAGGCTCTGGAAAGATGGTTGGGAAAATGGAAACTAAAATTCAATGCGAGGAAGCGCAAGGTTCTGCACCTGGGAGTCAGAAATCCAGGCCAGGGGTATATCCTGGGAGGAGACACGATTCAAGTCACGGAGGGCGAGAGGGACCTGGGGGTAGTGGTAGATGTCAAAAGGAACAACTCAGAGACCTGTAAGGGGGCAGCAGCAAGGGCAAATAGGATGCTGGGATGCATCACCAGGGGGATTACCTCCAGAAATGCAGAAGTGATCCTCCCACTATACAACTGCTTGGTTAGGCCACACCTTGAGTAATGTGTGCAGTTTTGGAGACCACATTTAAAGAGGGACATTACACTCCCAGAGAGGGGGTCCAAAGGAGGGTAACCAAAATGATCTGGGGCCTGACGGACAGGAGGACCTATGAGAAGAGGCTCAAGGACTCGACATGTACACCCTGGAGGAGAGGAGAGGAGGGACGGGGGGACATGATAGAGGTCTTTAAGTATATGAAAGGGATCAATAAGGGAGGCCCAGTCAGGGTGCTCCAAAGGAAGGAGTGTGGGGCAACGAGAGGTCACAGGTGTAAACTGGAAGGGGGCAGGCTCAGAGGGGAGAGGAGGAGATGTTATTTCACTGAAAGGGTGGTGGAGCCATGGAATGCGCTGCCCAGGGAGCAGGTAGAGGTGGAGACTGTGGACGGGTTTAAGAGGGGATGGGACAGGTGCAGGGGGAAGGTAAATCTGACCAGGCCCAATACAAGTGGAACATCTGGGACTGGGGACAGTATAACCCAAGGGGGATGGGAGGGCACCAAAATCGTCCCTCAGTGAGGGTGCTGAAAATCGAGCAGACTCAAGAGACCATTAGGCCTATTCTGCTGGCATTTTAGTATGTTAGTATTTGTCAAATATCCTAATACAAAGTATTTCCGTGTCCTACTGTATTCGGGTATTTGAGTATTTGGGTATTCAACCATAATATAGTTGCCACAAACTGGTTCTCCCCAAGAACTCAGTCTTCACCATGCTACCAGTTTTCACAACACTTCAGATGCCTGAACGGTCATCTTGGTATGCTGCCACCACCCACACTGGCTCTCACTCAGGATATCTTTAGGTCCAAATCCTATCAGAGCCGCTGCTTACTCAGTACAGTGTCCTTTCCTGAAAGGAAATAACCCACCCCTTTAGTCACAGCTGAGAACACTTTTGATTTATATAGCTTAGTTGCCTATCTCTTTGGCAATGGATCACAAACTTGCCAGTTACCCCAGGTTCTGCCTAGTTATGACAGACAAACAAGTGATGTTACCAGTCCAATGTCCCAGCACAACTCTGCCTTTCTCAGAGAAACATGTTCAGCATATTCGGGGATAGGCCAGCCCACTGACTTGCAACATCAGTCCTGTCTCTCTGACATCACACCCTGGACTTCTCATTTGAACTGTGAGGACTATATCGCCTACAAAACTAGACTAAACTAGATTTGTGTATTCGCTTCAGGTATGCATCGTTCCTCCAGCTCCCGGCCTAGCAGGGTGCCATATGACTGAACTAGCTATTTGTTTATGGTCAAAACATAGCCTCTTTTAAATAAGGGGCTTAATTCCTTTGATGTTTAAGTTAAAAGAAGATCCTTTAAAGGACAGCAATTGTTGTGGTCCCCACTCAATCTACTTGTTCTCTGAGGGCCAAGGATTGCTTAAACAAAAGCCATTCTCAGCTAAATGTCCAGAACCTGGACTACAGAAGAACTTAATTTTCAGTTTCCACCAGACCTCCCACCTCAGCTGAAGTTCTTTTGAGAGGCATATATGATCATTAAAAAAAAAAATACACTGCACAATTGTCACATCTCCATCGTTTGGAAAAATAAAATGGCATCTTTCACGAATCTAAATGACGTTTTTCATGTTAGCAGGTTCCCTCTATGTGTTACCCCCCCCCCCCCAGTTCTCCCTTGTTTAAACAATGAATAAATTCTCTAAGGCATCTCCCTCCTTTACTGAACCATTGGTTACTGCCTGGACAAACCGTCTGCACTGTCATGCTGTGAACCACCACCGTGCCTAATGACTAAGCACCAGGCTCCATCTTAAGAATTTGGGGTTCCGCCCACTGTTCCTGTGAAATCATGTGAGGGCATTGTGGTTGGTGACCAGTGTGAATGCTCTCCCATAGAAAACACGGTTGCAGCTTCTGCAGAGCACCAGCTACAGGAAGGGCTGCAACAGGGTGAAGGTGGTTTGACTCAGTAAAATAGGAAACACAGAGAAAATCAAAACTAGTGAAACTCACCAGATGCAGACATAAGACGCAACACCAAGAACTCCAGTGCATCAATTTTATTGTCGTGGGCAACACAGCAACAGGGTGCAATGACGTCTCAACATTTTGAGCACATGCGCTCTGTCAGGAAGCTGTCATATTGCCATTTCTATCTGCATTTAACAGCAATATTTAAAGGGACAGAAACACCATCAGAAACAAGCCAATGTTTTACACCACCAGTGCATATAGTGTAACATACATTTACATCTTACACGATAACATGTAGGCATTAAAAGCTGTCAAAAACAACATCACTATAGTGTTTTACAAATGATTTGTGTGCAGCTGCCAAAATTGGCTGCCACTAGCCAAGTGCTGACCAAAACTTCAATTCCAGCCATAACTTAGGGAGATACTTAAAGCTGGTGAGCTGGGCCAGTTTTCCTTTTCTGTTTTGTGTATTTTACCGAGCCGCACCACCTTCACCCACAGAAACATAGAAGTTGTCGGCAGATAAGGACCCTTGGCCCACCCAGTCTGCCCTATTTCCCCCTACCTGCAGTGCCATCGCAGTCCCTACTTGATCACTGGTCTTTTCACCCCCTTACCTTATTTCTAAGGTCCCCTTGTGTCTATTCCATGCATGCTTGAATCCTGTACCATTTTAGCACCCACAACCTCTGCTGGGAGACTGTTTCAGGTGTCTACCACTCTTTCTGTGAATAAGTATTTCCTCACATCTCCTCTGAGTCTCCCCCTACCAGCTTTATAGTGTGACCCCTTGTCCTTGAGCATCTTTTTTCTATGCAAAATGCTACCCTTATGTACACTGTTAATACCTGTTATTTGAATGTTTCTATCATGTCCCCCTTTTCCCTTCTTTCCTCTACAGAGTACATATTTAATTCCTTGAGTCTTTCCTCGTAGGGCTTTTGATGCAGGCCCAGCACCATTTTGATTGCCTTCTTCTGTACCACCTCCACACTATCTAAGTCCTTCTAGAGATGGGACCTCCAGAACTGGGCACAGTACTTGAGGTGAGGTGAGGTCCCTCACCATTGATCTATACAGGGGTAACACTACCTCCCTCTTTCTGCTAATGATACCTCTCCCTATGCACCCAAACATCCTGCTAGCTTTCCCCATTGTTCCAAAACTACCCTGTTATTCCAATGGTGAGCTCACCACCAGAAGAACGGCATTACATAGAAACACAGAAGTTGTCGGCAGATAAGGACCTCTTGGCCCACTTAGTCTGCCCTATTTTCCCCTACCTGCAGTGCCACTGCAGACCCTACTTGATCTCTGGTCTTTTCCCCGTTGCCTTATTTCTTCTTTTTATGCTCCTTTATTAAATCTATATCATGTGTACAATCCCATGTACAGTCAGCAACAATAACCGCATAAGAAATACATGACAGCACATGAACAACAAAGATAAAATATTATAAATAATATAACTAGATTACATATTAGCAGCAGCCGTACTATAAACATTCCCAATTAAAGAAATACAATTTTCAAACAGGAAATGAAGAAAAAACCCTATATCTAAAAATGAAAAAACAAACTCTTGCCAGCTGTCGTTCTTCAGTAAAAACATATCTTATAGCATCTATTAATCCTACTACCCAATTTAAAACGTGACCTACCATTGCATTTACAGGTATATTAAAAAAAAATTATATTTCTCTAATAGTTGCCTGAGGCAGGGTTTCAATTAAGCACATCAAATATTATACTTGTTTGCTGTTCATCTAAAGATGGTCCCATCACAAATATTTGTTTACTTGCTTCGTGGCTCACCAGAAAATGTGTCAACATTATACAGTTCCCACCGGGTCCATCTATTAACATATACCTTATATCTATGTTGAACAGAAAAGGTGATACGCTCCATGTCTTATATTTGCCTCACTATTTGTAACCAATCAGACTCCTCCAGGGGACTAACTTGTAGCCATCGCCTAGTAACTGCTTTTAAAGCAGCTATTATTAAAATGTTCCATAAATATTTAGCTTCCTTCTCCTTCAAAGTGCCCAGCAAGACTCCCAATAACATGTTTTCTTGTCTGTTATACCAAAGAGGCCCTTCAGGTGATTCATCACCACCTCCCAGAGGGGAGCAAGCAACAAACATTGCCAATATGAGCATGGGTAGCTTTAGACTCTCCACATAGCCGCCAACACGGCTGGTGCACTGTGATGGCCCCATTTAACCTGTACTGTTGGCACCAAAAAATACCGTACCTGGACCCTCCATCCAAATTCCCGCCAGCCAGGTGAGGAGGTCATTTGCCAAGTGTTAATCCAGACTTTTTCCCAGGCACCCTGCTCTAACTGTAGCCTCAGTTCCTCATCCCACTTTTTCCTTATATTATCAGTGGTGGCACCTTGATCAGGAATATAATTTGCATATAATATAAAGAATACTGGATGGGCAACTATGCAGTACCAATGTGTTCTGCCACAGAGGGATTCTGATTCCCTCTGACCTTGAGAGCAAAGCTCGAGAGGTCTGTGGGAATCAGAACCCTGAGGTGGCAAAACACACTGGTTGTGCATAGAGTTGCTCATCCTGTATTTTTTACAGTGTATAGTACTGTGTGAAAAATGTGTTTTCAGAGTTATTTTGCTTTCAAAATGAAACTGACTCATGCAGTCTCTAGAGGTTCTAGAATGCTGTTCTACCACAGTAGGGTAGAACAGCATTCCATGACCTTGGAACTGTGATAGAACAGCACTTTGAAAGGGATGGAATTCTATACAGACCAAAATTCCACTATACACTATAAAGTAATTGCTCCTTTGCCACTAGGAGTTGCCCAGACAGCTTCAAAGGGAGGGAGTGGGTCTTCCAAGTCCCATATTATTGTAGTTTTTTTTTTTTTTATTAAACTGCAAGTTAACAAAATTTCTCAGTTGATAAAAATGAAATTTATCTACAGGGGAAAGGTTAAACCTTGGGGTAAAAACTTCAAAGGGTAACAATGTATTACCCTGCATGAGTTTCCACGGTGAATGAAAATGCTGTCTTCTAAACCAGGGGTCTAATTTGGCTGGGGGAAACCCAGGATCCCATGCCCACCATTTATACCGCCAAACTGAACGAGCTGTATGGCCCCTAATAGTCCCCCGCTTCCACCCCTCCAAGGCAGCGACTACCCCCCTAAACTTGGTGAGCTCCTCTTTAGGTGTCTGACTTTGATAAAATTATATTGCCTGTGGGGTAGGGGGAAGGGTTCTGGATCTTTGATAATGCTATAGTTTTTCGAAGAGAAAAATATTGGGAGTTTTGCCAAAGCAAAACTATTTTCATCTGGGTAGCAATCCAATATCCCGGCAGATAGGGCAGCGCTAGCCTACCATGTCACTTTGGTAAATATAAAATGCACTGCCTTATACAAGGCCTCTTTGAGCGCCACAAAAAAAATATAACAATTGTTTCTGCCAAGAAAGAAGTTCCTGCTGAGAAATGGAGCAAGGAACACTCTGAAAAAGGTATAAAAACCTTGGCAGAACATTCATCTTCGCCGTCTAGTGAAGTGGTAGGAGAAGAAGTGCCCACCATCTGTAATCTTGTTTAACCGCATTCACCAGGGCAGGATAACTGTCTAAATAAGGAGGAGGAGGAGGAGGTAGAAAAACCAAGCTATATCCCCAAATATTTCATTTTAGAAAGGTCTCATCTCATAGGATTCGTACGCTGCAATTGCCTGGTAACTGGGAATAAGAAAAGACAGTACCTCGGTTTTGGAAGTATTTAGTATATATCCGGAGATTTTGGAAAATTTCAGAATCTGCTCAAATAATGCCAGTAAGGAGCAATCTGGGTTCCCCCCCAAAAAGTAAAACATCATCTGCATATAACCCCAATCTACAGTGGTGTCCCCCAGGATGAAACCCAATTCTGTAGCATTTTGCGGCACTCTGCAGAATGCTGTAGTAGATCTAGAATAGTAATGTACTAATGAAAATAGTTCCATTTGTCATTCAGGAAAATGTGACACTGCCAGGATGAAGTGAATGCCACCATTTCCTGCATGACAAAAGGGACTAACTGCCACTGAAATTACATTGCTTTATTCAGTAGGTCTGCTGCAGCATACTGCAGAGTGCTTTAAAAGTGGGTTTCATCCCGCCACTGTATGTTCTGTCCCACCCAACCCAATGCTAGAAATTTTCAGATTCATATGAATACTCTACGCCAGGGATTTATAAAGGGCAAAAGGGAGGGGGGAAGGGGGCAGCCTTGCCTGGTTCCCCTTTTAAACTGGAAAGGTGCACCAATATGACCATTAAGCCGAACATAACCCCGGGGATTAGTATACAACTTAGCTATTAACCGACAGAACTGGTCAGTGAATTCAAAGCCGGCCAGGGTTGCCTGAAGGTAAGGCCAAAGGATCTTATCAAAGGCCTTTTCTCCATCTAGGCTCATCAAAAGAGCGGGTTGGTTAGTTCTAGATAAATGATCTATTATATGTACTGCATGCCGGATGTCATCCTGGGCTTGATGCCCGGGTACAAACCCTATTTGGTTTATATGAATAAGTTTAGATACGAGTCTTTCCAATCTTCTGGTAAGAATGCCTGTTAATATTTTGTATTCTGTATTGAAATCAGGTACTATGACGTGCAATGTGTGGGGTCCCTGGCAGGCTTGGGAGGCACTACCGCCATTGCATAAATTATAAGCCCGATGTAACAATGGAACCAAAGAATCCTGGAGGGGCTTGTAAAACTCCACCAGGAAACCGTCAGTCCCCAGGCATTTACCAGTCTTCAGGCGAAACATTTCTGTATTTATTTCTGCAGAAGTGAAGAGAGAAATCTGCATCAGGGCTGCTCCCCGTGATACCTGAGGAAGCTGCAATGGGACTAAAAAATTATGCACAAGGGAGGGAGCGGGGGTAGAATCAACATCATATAATGTTTTAATAATCCAAAAACAAATCATCAATCTCTAATGTAGAAGTATGGTGTTGTTCAGTATGCGGGTGAAAGATGTTTGTTATGGTGGCAGTTGCTTTCCACTGATGAGGCCTACTGGCTAAATCGCATTGCTCGAGGGTTGCAATCATAATAACGTTACTTTAAAAAAAGCAAATTCTGTTCCACCCCGTAATCTAATAGAGTTTAATTTTGTCTTGACCTGAAGTAATTCCAGCTCCCTCTGAGAATCAAAATGATTTTTCTGCTGAGTTTCCAGGGTGGAAATCTGAATATCTAGGTGGAGCTGCAAGTTTCCCTTTGTTTTTTCCACTGAGCCAAGATACTTATTAATTTCCCCTGGAGAATAGCTTTAATAGTATCCTACAGCACTGTGGAGGACATACCCAAGGTATCATTATGCTTGACAGTGGCCTTTATTGTTTCTTGTATTAATGCTTAAACCTCCATAACCTGAAGGAGAGACAGGTTAAGCCTCCAGACAGAGTGTTTTTTTTTTTGGTTATCCCAGATCCATTCCTGTTGCCTTATTTCTAAGGTACCGTTGTGTCTATCCCATGCATGCTTGAATCCTGTTACCATTTTAGCACCCACCACCTCCGCTGGGTGGCTGTTCCAGGCATCCACCACCCTTTCCATGAAGAAGTATTTCCTCACATCTCCTCTGAGATCCCCCCCAGCTTCACAGCATGACCCCTTGTACTCAAGCATCTTTTTCTCTGTAAAATGCTACCCCTCATGTGCCTTATTAATACCTGTGAGGTTCTGCATTTGAACGTTTCTATCATGTCCCCCACCCTTCCCTTCTTTCCTCTAGAGAGTACATATTTAATTCCTTGAGTCTTTCCTTGTAGAGCTTTTGAAGCAGGCCCTGCACCATTTTGATTGCCCTCTTCTGTACTGCCTCCACCCTATGTATGTCCTTCCGGAGATGGGGCCTCCAGAACTGAACACAGTACTTGAGGTGAGGCCTCATCATCAATCTATACAGGGCTAACACTACCTCCCTCTTTCTGCTGGTGATACCCCTCCCTATGCAACTGAGCGTTCTCTAACTTTTCCTATTGCCTCATCACACTGCTTTGCTACCTTCAGGTCATCAAAAATGATCACCCCCTGGCCAGCCCGGTGGCGCCGAGGGTTGAGGTGCTGGACGTCACACTTCACACCATGCCAACGACCTGGGTTATGGAACGAACCTGGGTCAGCGGGGGGGGGGGGCGAGAGATGGACTGAGCAGCCATAAGGCAGCTCTCCCCTACCTGGTGGGGATTCAGACATGCCTGCTGCAAGGCTGTCCCCAGGTGGAGGCCTGGAGGTAGTGCAGATGGGAGTGACTAGACTAGGGAGGGTGCCGTGGGTCGCTGCATGCACGTGCCTCCACACGCACGAGAAACTGCAGCAAAGGGGAGGGGTGAAAATGGAGCTGGCAGACTCCATGATGGACCCACAGCGCCTGTGCCAGTCCCCCGAAGTCTGGATGTTGGTCTACAGAGGGGAGGGAAAGTCAACGCCCTTCACTCTCAGCCCTATCACAGGCTGGCAACCGGTGGGGGATTACCGGGAGGGTCGCGTGCAGGGAAGCTAGGGATCGGAGACTGAGTCCCTCCAAGGGATGGGCCAGGGCTGCCTGCCAGCTGCACTAGAAGGTGGATAAAATATATATAGAAAAAAAATTAAAAATGATTACCCCTGGTCCCTTTCCTGTTTTGTGGTTGACAATACCTAACTGGCAATCGGTACATTTCCCCTGGTTTCTCTGTCCCAAGTGCATGATTTTGCATTGAAACCCAGCTGCCAAACCCTTGACCAGTCTTCCAGCTTTTTCAAATCACCCCTCATTTTTTCCACACACCCTGGTAAGTCTACTCTGTTGCAGTTTTTTGTGTCACCTACAAACAGGCATACTTTCCCTTTCAGACCTCCTGCAATGTCACTAATAAAGTACTTAAAGAGGACCAGGCCTAGTACTGATCCCTGTGGCACCCCGCTGATCACCTTGCCTTCTTCAAAGTAAACACCATTTACCACCACCTTCCGAGTCCTGTTGCTTAGCCAATGTTTTACCCATTTTACTATTTTTGGACACACTCCTAGGCTGCTAGCTTGCTCACCAGTTTTCTGTGTGGAATGGTGTTGAAGGCCTTACTGAAATCCAGGTATGCCACACCCACCGCTCCGCCCTGCTACACTTTCCTGGTCACCCAGTCAAAGAACTTCATCAGGTTTGTCTGGCAAGATCTCCCCCTGTGAAACCGTGCTGCCTCAGATCCTGTAATCCACCCAGTTGCATGAAATACAAACAGCTGAGCTTAAAAACAAGGCAGATGTTCTTAACAACTTCTCTGACTCAGCCAAGTCTGAAACTTTCAAAAGCAAACTTCAAAAACACCACTGCCCAAACTGAGAGACATACTGAAGCTTGGAAACAATGCAAATGTATCCGTGACGAAGGGGATTATTTAAACAGCTGCATTTTTTGATTGGAAAAAAGCTGAAAACCAAGGACTACTCAAATACATTCTCAAAAATGTAGGCAACACCTCACAGCCTCACTCTGATAGCGAGTCTAAAAGAGCGGCCTCTGCTTTTTTTAGAACACAGTCTCTCATCGGATGAGAACCCTGCCCCCCCATGCAGGCCACAAATTTCATTTCAAGAGCAAAGAGAACAAGGAGGGGCAAGAGTGGGCATAGGCAGAGGTGGTGCATGGAACAATCAGGCACAACTGCAATACAAGGGGAAATGCAGGGGCAAAGGCAGGAAGCAGCAGCAGGAGATCAATTGAACGTGATCAATATTTTATCATATACGCTAAGCCAAACAGAACTTTCTGTTCTTAGTAAAGGTCTTAGATTTGTGGCACGGAGGGTGGAGGCGCTGGACACCACACCTCGTGCCACGCCGGCAACTCGGGTTCAGGAACAGATTAGGGTTGTCAGAGGTCAGCTGGGGAGAGGAGAAATGAGCGTCCCAGGGACGGCTCTCCCTTTCTGGGGAGGGATAGCCACAAATGTGCTGGCCCCTATCGGTGGCTAGGGTGAGTCATGGAGTAAGGAGAAGGGTCGGCGCAGGCAGACATCCGACGTGTGGTGCACGGAAGCACGTACCGCAGCATCACTGGCATCCTTGCACGCCCATGCCATGTGGACTCAGGGGAAGGGGAAAAACTGCCGAAACCTTTGGCGCATGTGGTCTGGCCACGGCGCTGCACAGGTCACTCCAGGAGCTCCCTCTGGCCCTGACCCCTTGGTCTTCCACGATGGGAGTCCATGACATGGCCTAACAGAGGGGGAAGGAGAGTAGGTAGTAGCTCGGGTATGGTGCCTGGTGCAGGAGCTGCTAGCCAAGACCTGAATAGGGGAACCACAGGACCACCCCAACGGAGGAGGCATATCAAGCAAAAAGAAACAAGCAAAAAAAAACATAAAAAGGTCTTAAATTTGTCCCGACTCAGCCACTCAGAATCCCCACAGCTTTGCACATCTACTAAACTTACGTTGCTTCTTTTCCTACATACTGTCATACTAAAAGCCAGCAGAATAGGCCTACTGGTCTGTCATGTCTGCTTGGTAGCCAGCCACCTAGTGGGTGCTCGCTTTCCCACCCCCGCAGCCCCCGAGAGGGTCTTCGGGAGCAATGTTAAGCCATAGGAAATGCAACTACTCCAATGGAGGCCGATTCCCAAATTTCATATACAGACCCCTCCCAACATAATCCGCCTGTGAAGGTGTTTAAACCTAAATCCACCTTTAATCCTCCTATGAACAATATTGTTAGTGTCTTTGTTTACGCCTGTGAACAGGATCTTCAGAAACTGGTGGACACTGACTTCCAAATCAAATTTGTGAATGTATCTGGGAAGGAATGTAATGCATTATGTCTTGAATCAAATGTTGAAATCGCTACAAAATGAGCAGATAAGGGGGGTTGCATTGTAGTGGAAGACACCACAAATAATATGGCAGTAGTGCACAAACAGCTTAAAAAATTATGAAGTTCTATAAGCCCCTCACAAATTACCCTACAACTGCCTACAAAACATGCACTAGTAACTTTCTGCAAATGCTGAAAGCAATAGGATCATTAATAGGAACACCAAAGTCTTCCTTACCAGTAAACATCCTGTGAAACACAGAATCTACCTACGCCCCAAAATTCATAAAAATCTAAAATCACCACCTGGCCACCCCAGCATTAACTCGCTCACAGAGCCTTTGTCTTATTACGTGGACTACTAAATACACCCATTAGTATCCAGCTTAAGGTCCCACATAAGAGACTCCATGGAGGCTTTGTCATTATTGAGGGAAATTCATATCAAGGTGTCATACTGCCTTGTTACCCTCAATGTGGAATCCCTCTACACAAACATCCCTCATGATGACGATCTGTTGGCCTTGGGTAACTACCATGACCAAAGACCACTAACAGACCACCAACAGACTTCTTACTCCAACTAGCCAAATTTGTACTGTAATATAATGCTTTTTTTTATTCCAGGGAGAGTTTTTCCTACAAGTCAGTGGAACTGCCATGGGGGCGACATTCGCCCCAAAGTTTGCAAACCTCTATTTAGGCTTGTGGGAGGAGAACCATATGTATGATCATATGAATAACCCATTCCTGCAAAATATTGTGCTTTGGAGACAATATACTGATGACATGTTGATGGAGTGTTAGAGAGACATACAGGAACTACCTTTGTTTGTGGAGTACATGGAAAGCATGAACTCCATTCTCAAATTTTCCATCAGTCATAGCCTGGAATACATCTCCTTTCTAGACATTTGCATCATTAAAAAAACATAGACAACAACATAGACACGGATCTATTCCATAAACCTACGGACAGATATACTGTCTTTTTGGCCCGTTCCTGGTATCCCCGCCACAACATTAGGAATCTCCCAGTCAGTCAATGCCTTAGACTCTGCCACACCTGCAGGGATGGTGCAGTTTTGAAACAAGGACACTGGAATCACTGTGCCATTTTTGTGATGGGGCTACAGTAGTGCTGAGCTCTTGAAAGGGCTAGGAACGCAGACAGAAATGAACTAGTTATATCCAAGCAGATGCAAACTGAACGAAGTACACAACAGAACTTTGTTACTATGTACAATATATATGCAAGTGCAGTGGGAGGTAATTTTGGAAAAGTACTGGAACATGCTTCAGTTTGAGCCTAAACTGAGTGAACATGTAACTCGCCCCCCCTCCCAAAACTGGAATTTAGGAGAGCGTATGACGCTGAACACAGTATCACTTACAGTCTCTAGCCTTTCAGTTATTTGGTTATAGTGTGTGGTGGAACGTCGTTCTCCACCGAAATCGATCGTTTTCGAAACCTTGTAGTCACACACTAGTGACGTTCGCAGTACAACAGAATGATGTTTTCTACTGTGCTGCGAACGTCACACTGTGTCCTCGCGCAGCATTTGACAGTTAGGGATCACTCCATAGACAGGACACATGGCGAAAGCAGCAATATCGGGGGCAGTATTAATGGTTAGTGTGGACGTTCACAATGTAAATTCTTTCCTTCTAGTAACTTGTTTTTCCCACAAAAAGCGGCGTTCCACCATACACTATGAAGAAAGTGCATGGGAACAGTTGACAACAGGGCATCTTTCACCTCGTTGGCACTATGACAACGGATTACCTCTCGAGCTGCGCTCTCGAGGTAATCCGTCGTCATAGTGCCAACTCGGTGAAAGAATAGCCCTGTTGTCAACCGTTCCCCATGCACTATCCTATATATCTCCTCTACCACCAGGAGCACACAAATGTGACAGAGCTAAATACGGCAGTGTACTAACTGTTGGTAACGTGGTCACAATACGGCAGTGTACTAACTGTTGGTGACGTGGTCACTAATTGAGCCACAGGGGAACAGGTAGCAGTGAGTAGATTCATTAAGTGTGACACCACTTATGTGCTTTATCTTGCCCTATGTGTATGTGGTGCATTCTGTGTTGGGCACAGTAAGCGCAAATGCAAAGAGAGAGAGAGAGAGAGAGAGAGTGAGAGCGGGGGACCATAAGAAGGGGACACCGAACAAAAATGATAATTCTGCTCTTGGAGCAAGGGGACATAAACTGTCCTTTGCTGGGGTGGAAAAAACCCTTCATTTGTGCCAGAGGTGGGGATGCAGACTCCCTACTGGCCAGAAGGGACTGCGTCTGGATTTTTAAACTTATGTCAATTAGTTAAATTGCATCTGATTTCCATAGCAGGTCACATCAAATAACAAAACTGAAATACTGGAGAAATAAATGTAAGAAAGATATTAGAAAAGCAAAAGCCCAGTATTATTTGGTTAAATTAAACAAAGCACAAGATCCAAAAACATTTGGGAGGCAAATCTCAGACCTAAAGGACCCTATAAGACCAATTCAAATGATTAATTTAAGAGGGAAAAAATTAACAAAAGATAAAAAAGAGGTAGTAAATTATTTTAATACATATTTTTTGGATTTGGCTGACTTAAAATATTCCTAGACCAAATGAAGACATCAAAAATCTCATTAAGTGATATTAAAAGAAATATGGAAACAACTAATGAAATCAATTCTGGACTCAAATTTAGATTTAGAGATACAAATGGTAAAGGACGTTGAAAAGAAACTTAAACACCTGAATGTTTCAAAATCTGGAGGTTTGGATGATACTGAAGCCAGATTTTTAAGGTGTGGGGCAGAGATTATTGCTCCCGTTGTAACATATGTCTTTAATTGGAGTATACAATGCTCCACAGTTCCAGGGGTCTGGAAGATGAGTAAAATCATACCTATTTTTAAGGGAGATGATAGCGTAGCTGTTTCTAACTACAGACCCATAGCCCTATTACCAATAGTATCAAAGATACTGGAAAAGTTAGTCCATGCACAACTGAGTCACTGTTTGGAAAAAAAATCAGTTACTGACAAAGTACCAATAAGGATTCCTGAAAGGTAAATCAACAAACACCGCCTTATTGGATTTTAATAATCTAATAGCAATATCACTAAATCAAGGTAGAAGTACAGGGGCAGTGTTTGTTGATTTATGTAAGGCATTTGATCTTGTCCAGCATGGAGCTCTGTTAGACAGACTATGTGAACTGGGTATTCAGGATGGACCATTAAGGTGGATGAAATCGTATTTATTTGATCAGAGACAATGTGTGGTTTTGGGTGATACTATTTCAGGTCAGGGAGAATTTTTTTGAGGGGTCCTACAAGGATCTATTTTGGGACCCCTCATGTTCAATATATACGTGAACAATCTCCCAAAGCAAACAAAAAACTGTGATGTTAGAATGCATGCTGATGACACAGTAATTGTGGCATCAGCAGATAGAATGGAACAATTGACTTACAAATTGCAACAAGATATAAGTTCATTAGAGATTTGGTTTAATAATTTAGGTATATTATTAAATTCAAAAAAAAGACACAAAGTATGGTTTTCAGGGGAATTAGAACAAAAGGGGAATCAAAATTACAAATAAAACTTGGTGGGAATATTGGGATTGAAACTGTTAACACTTATAGATACTTAGGTGTATAAGCTGATTTTGGTTTAACGTATACAGAACATGTTCTCATACAAGTTAAAAAGGTAACTCAAAGATTAGGGATGTTAAGAAGGGCAGCAGAAAGTTTGTCTAGGAAAGTAAGGGAAAAAGTGGTAGGACAGTTGTTAGTTCCGGTTTTGGAATATGGATCAATACTGTACATGCATTCTAACATCACAATGTTAAAGTAAATTGGGTTTATTATAAAAAGAGCAAATTTATAATAAGAAGCAAGCATGGGGTGCATTACTGTGATTTGTACAATAAGTTAGATTGGTTAAATCCCAAAGAAAAAAGGTTGCATATTTGGTATACATATAGTTATCACATAATAAAAGGTGAATCAAAGCACTGTTTATTTGATCATATTAAAATTAAAGGTGATAGAGTATTAACTATCCATGCTAGATCTTTTGGTTACGAGATTCCTATATTCAGATCGTATAACAAATATGGTGATATCATGCTTCAGAATACCATTGCTCATTATTGGAATAAAATACCTCAAAGACTGAAGATTATTGAAAACTTACCAACTTTCAAGTATAAAATAAGAGAATATTTGAAATCAACATGTACCTGTGTTAAGTAACTGTGATTGTGTATTGTAAATATTTTGTATTGTTTTATATTTTTTATTTTCTATGACAGAACTTTGTTGAAAACGGGACTGTTGTCCCAACAAATGTAATTTTCCTGTATAAAAATAAATTTTTAATGAATGAAAAATCTTTGCTTTCATTGCCTGCTATGGCCACAAACTGACTCTTGTCTCGTTTTTAATGCGAAGTTTGGATAAAAACACCCACTAGTTCATTCCAGCTTAAAAATCTTATTAGGAATTATTCCATGTTAAGTATCTCACTAAGTTACAGGTGGAACTGAAGTTCTGGTCTACACTTGGCTAGTGGTAGCCAGCTTTGGCGACTGCACACAAATGATTTGTAAAGTGCCATAATGATGTTTTTGCCAGCTTTTAATGCCTACATGTTATCGTATAAATGTAAATGTAGGTTGCACTACATGCACTAGTGTAAAACATTGGCTTGTTTCTGATGTTGTTTTGTTCCTTTTATACACTGCTGTTAAATACAGACAGAAATGGCAATGTAACAGCTTCCTGTCAAAGCACATGCGCATGAAATGTTGAAGCGTCATTGCACCCTGTTGCTGTGCCTGGTTGCCAGTTGATGTGTTACCCATGACAATAAAATTGATACACTAAGGTTCTTGGTGTTGCGTCTTCTGTCTACATCTGGTAAGTAGCGCTAGTATTCCTCTTCTCTTCTGCGCTGACTAGGGGTTTGGCCATACTACTGAAGTTTGACAAAAATGTTTGATACCTCTCTGCCATCACTAGCAAGGCCCATACTTTTCTCTTTGTTGTGGGCACTGCCCATCCCTGTATGTCTTCCATTTCTACTGGTTCAGGCTGGATGTATCCACTCCCTACCCTGTGCCCAAGGTCCAATACCTCTGCCAATACTATTTGGCACTTCTACACCTTGACTGTCAGCCCTGCAGCCTTTTGTCAGTGGAGCACCTCAGTCACATACCTGATATGCTCCTCCCATGTTGGGATGTAGATGACAATGCCATCCCATGTACACCAGAGCAAAGTCTCCTGCACCAGACAGAATGTGATCCACAAGCCATTGAAAGGTGGTTGGTACATGCTTTATCCTGAGTGGCATTACTTGAAACCTAAATAGGTCAAATGAAGTGACGAAGGTCAACCTCTCTCTGGCTTCAAGGATCAGAGGTACCTGCCAACAGCCCTTTGTCGAGTCTATGGTAATCAGTTACATGACTTCCCCCAATCTCTCTAGGACCTCAACCGTCATGGGCATAGGGTGTGCATTGGACTCCATACAGCTGCTGCGCTTGCAGAAGCCGATGCAGAACCTCGTGGTCCCATCCTGCTTGAGGATCAGTACCACCAGGGAGGCCCAGGGACTACTGGACTCCTGGATTACCCTATAAGCCAGCATCTCCTTGATCTCTCCCTCAATAGCATGTTTCCCTCCCTCTGGATTCTGTAGGGTGGCTACCTCAGTGGGGCCTGGAACCCTTTAACCACACACTACCCCACCAGTGTGGCATAACTCGTTTCCCCATGAAAATTTCTCCAAATGTATGCAGCACCCTATGCATTTCAGCAGTTTGGGCCAGAGTTAGATGCTCTAAAAGTCTGACAGTGTCTTCTAAGGATTCTCCCTTAACCTCTCCAGGGAGATCCACAAGCGGGTGTGCTTCTGCCTCCTCCTCTGGACAGGTGTACACAGCCAGCACCACCTCTTCCCGGTCGTGGTAGGGTTTCATCACACTATGTGTTAAATTTGTTGCTTGTAACTCCGGTCAGATAGCTCCACCACATAATTATTTACCCTCCTGACCATACAGTATTGACCCTCTCAAGCTGCCTGTAATTTATTCTGTCAGACGTGAATGAGAACCATCACCTGTTGCCCAACTTCATACTCCTGGCTCTGGCACCATGGTCGTACCATGTCTTCTGTCTCTGCTGTGTAGTGGCTAGGTGCTCCTGAGCAAACCCCATGAGCTCCTTGAGTCAAGAAATTCAGTACAGATTCCCTTTGGAGAGCAGATTCACTCACCCATTCATCCTTTACCAAATTGAGGGGATTCCTTACCCTATAGCCAAACAGGAGCTCAACGGGAGAAAACCCTGTGGACTCTTGGAGGACTTACTAACAAACTAAAATGCCAACAGAATATGCCTAATGGTCTTTCGAGTCTGCTCGATTTTCAGCACCCACACTGAGGGCCAATTTTGGTGTCCCCCCCTTCCCCCTTGGGTTATACTGTCCCCAGTCCCAGATGTTCCACCTGTATTGGGCCTGGTCAGATTTACCCTCCCCCTGTACCTGACCCATCCCCTCTTAAACCCGTCCACAGTCTCTGCCTCTACCAGCTCCCTGGGCAGCACATTCCATGGCTCCACCACCCTTTCAGTGAAATAACACCTCCTCCTCTCCCCACTGAGCCTGCCCCCTTCCGGCTTACACCTGTGATCTGTTGTTGCCCCCCCCTCCTTTTTTTGGAGCACCCTGACTGGGCCTCCCTTATTGATCCCTTTCATGTACTTAAAGACCTCTATCATGTCCCCCCCCATCCTTCCTCTCCTCCAGGGTGTACATGTCAAGCTCCTTGAGCCTCTCCTCACAGGTCCTCTCCCCCAGGCCCCAGATCATTTGGCTGCCTTCCTTTGGACCCTCTCTAGGAGTGTAATGTCCCTCTTTAAATGTGGTCTCCAAAACTGCACATAATACTCGAAGTGTGGCCTAAGCAAGCAGTTGTACAGGGGAAGGATCACTTCCACCCTCTTCTGAGGTAATCCTCTGGCGATGCATCCCAGCATCCTATTTGCCTTTGCCGCTGCCCTCTTACAGGTCTCTGAGTTGTTCATTTTGACATCTTCCACTACCCCCAGGTCCCTCTCACCCTCCGTGACTTGAATCATGTCTCCTCCCAGGGTATACCGCTGGCCTGGATTTCTGACTCCCAGGTGCAGAACCTTGCACTTCCCCATACTGAATTTTAGTTTCCATTTTCCCGACCACCTTTCCAGAGCCTCCAGGTCCTCCTACAAGGTCACCCTCCCCTCCTCCTCATCCACCACTGCACCCAGCTTTCAGCAATCTGCAAAGAGACTCATTTCACTTCTGATCCCCTTCCTTATGTCTGAGACATAGGCATTGAACAGGAGTGGCCCCAGCACTGACCCCTGGGGAACCCCACTAGTAATCCACCTTGGGGATGAGGCTAGCCATCCAACCACCACCTTCTGAGTATGCTCAGAGAGCCAATTTCCTATCCATCTTAACAACTGTCTCCCTACCCCCATTTCCTTCAGCTTAGCCAACAGGCCACTGTGGGGTACCGAATCAAACGCCTTGCTGAAGTCCGGAAAGAGGATGTCCACTGTCCTACCCTGGTCCAGGGCCCTCGTCACCCAGTCATAGAACTCAACAAGGTTTGTCTATCATGACCTTTCCGGGACAAAGCCATGCTGCCTATCGTCCAAATACCCAGTTTGCTCCAGTATCCCCCCCAGCCTTTTCTTGACAATACCCTCCATCACCTTGCCGACCACCGACGTCAGGCTAATGGGCCTATAATTTCCCCCTCCTCTCTTGATCATCCCTTGTGGATCGGCACGACACGGGCCACCCTCCAGTCTTGGGGCACCCACCCAGTCCTCAGAGAGATGTTGAAAAGCTCCATTGGAGGACTGCCAAGACATCTGCCACTTCCCTCAGCACCCTGGGATGTATCTCATCTGGCCCAGGTGTCTTCTCCGTCCGAAGGGACCTAACGGCTTCCCTTACTCTCTCTCTCTCTCTCTACCGGGATTTCAGCTTCCACGTCCTCCCCCCTTTTCACACTGTACTGCTGGCCCCCCACCTGTCTGTGGTGGCCCCTCCCTTTCCCCCAGACCCGTCAGGGCCCCCTGATCTCTACCGGTCTCACACCTTCCTCCAGTTTGCCCCCGCTGCCCCCGCAAGACACAGACCCTCCATCCCCCTGGTAAAAACTGAGGCAAAGTACTCATTTAGGACTTCTGCCTGTTCCCCCACCTCCTGTGCCCAACCATCCTCTATCCTTATCCTGCTGATCTGCCCCCTTACTTTCCTTTTTTCCCCTATGTATCTAAAGAACCCCTTGTCCCCCCTCTGGATCCCACTACACAAGGACTGCTCCTTTTTTGCCTTAGCTGCTCTCACCACCCTGGTGACTCTCTTGGCTGTCAGCTCATATTCCTCCTGATCCCTTTCACTCCTTGAGCGCTTGATGCGCCTATAGGCCGCCTTCTTGTCCCTCACCACCTCCTTCACCTCCCGGGTCCACTAGCAGGATTTTCTGACCTTACCGAACTTGCGCCTTTCCCTTGCACAGGATCTGGTAACTTCCTGTATTCCCCTCCTAATGATCTTCCACCTGCTGTCAGAATCCTTATCTAGCCTTATCCTGTCCAAACGATCTTTAAGGATCCTTCCCTCTCCCTGAAGTCTGCACCCCTAAAGTCGGTTACTACCGTCCTTCTTCGTCTTTCCTTCCCCCCAGGTCCAGGAAGAACAAGACGGTGGCATGATCACTCCCTGCCAACGGGTCCCTCACCTCTACACCCCTAATCTGATCACTGTCCGCCAGGACCATGTCCAGTGTCCGGGTCTCCCTAGTTGGCCCACCCACCTGCTGGGTCAGGAACGCATCACAGAAGACATCCAGCATCCTCTGCTCCCTGGCCACTGGTGACGTCATAGTTCCCCAGTCTGTTCCTGGCATGTTGAGGTCCCCCATTACCACTACCCTTCCCTTTCCCAATCTACAGCGTCCCTCAAGATTTGCCACCAAACTTTCTTCCAGAACCTCTGCCAGTGCTGGTGGTCTGTATACCACTCCGACCTTTACTCTCTTAACCCCCTGCATCAGCAGGTTGACGCAAATAGCCTCTACGTTCCCCTCCGCCTCCTCTACCCCTCCAATACCCATGCCATTTCTGACTAACAGTGCTACACCACCCCCCTTCCCTCCCCTATCTTTTCTGAACATAGTATAGCCCTCCAGATTTAAGTCCCACTCATGCCCTTGAGTGGCCCAGGTCTCAGTGACTGCTGCCACATCTACCACCTCCTCAACTAGCATCTTCCCTATATGTGAATAACGGGTTGGGTAAGTACTTGTCCCACTCGCTTGCATGATTGTCGGTGAATGCCCTTAACATGGACTTATGTGATGTATTAAAACTCTCAACCACACTGTTAGTCTGGGGGTGGTATGGGGAGGCCTGAGCTGCCACACCCCACACTTCTCCCAAAGACTAGCTATTAGGACAGACATAAAATTGGTGCCCTGATCTGACAGAATTTCATGGGAAACCCACCCAGTTGAATATCCCCAGCAGTTCATCGGCCACTTTTCCCACCTCAATGGAGGACAAGGCCACAGTCTTGGGATACCACATGGCATAATCCACAACCACCAAAATGTACCCCTTACCTATATGACTTGGGGTACTGAATGGCCCCACATCTACTGCAACTCACTGAAACTGCTCTTCAATTTTAGGCAGATGAATCAATGTCCTGCAGTAGCCTACCACATCCTTAAAGATACTGAGCCAATAAAATTTATTAGTCAGCCACCTTTTGACTACAGCTTACTCCTAAGTGTCCTGAAAAGGGTATATCATGGGCTAACGCCAGAAGCTGCTTCCTGTACCCCTTAGGAACCACTGTCTGCCACAGTACCTCTTCCTCTGGTCCTCCCTTTGGAAACCACTCATGATACAGGAGTCCATTCTCCCAGTATAACTCCCTCTGAATCCTGAGAGTCACTTTCTACCCTGGTGGCCAACTCCCTTAACTTCTGTAGGGATGGGTCAGCTTGATGATCCCTCTCCAGCTCCATGTGCCTTACCTTCCTTAACACACACTCTCCTGTGGGAGAGCCAGCCATGGGTGGGATCTCCCCAGTCTGTAGCTGTGGCTCAGATCTGCTGCTCTAAGCTCATTCTTTAGCTGTGACTTCCCCTACTGCTGAGGGAGGTGTTGCTTCCAGCTGCACTACCCCCCCCCTGTGTTCTCAGGAGCTAGTTCCCTAGACTTATTATGGGTAGTGACACACATTCAATGCTGGCCCAACTGTCAAAGTCATTACCCACCTCCCATATGCCCTGGCCACCTTCCCAGTCAGGAAAGATCTGGGCCATTGGCACTGAGACTGCAGGACTCATTACTCCACTAATTCTGAAAAACTGGCCTGGCAGGCTCTGTTCCTCATGAATCAAATCCTGTTTTTACCATTGAAATGAAGGTCATGGTGTCCCTCAATCCTGGGTTAACATCCCATTAACTAGAAGGTGTATGTATGCAGTGGAGTTAGTGGTAACTTCAATCTGGGTACAGGCCACTAGCTGCTGGAAATTTCCAGAGTTACTTCCTCCAGTTGCACTCGCCCCTTTTGCTATATTTTTGGGACAGTCATATACCAGATGTTCCAGTTTTTGGCGGATACAGCACCTATATTCCCCTGATTCCTTACTTTTGAAACCATTCGACTTCCCTTTCTGCTCGGGCCAGGCTGGCTTCTCCTAGGTTGCCCCCCGCCCAGGGTTCCCTTAAAACCACCCAATGAGCCGTCTGTGTGGCGCCGGCGAAGGATTCGCATGGCACGCTGAGGACCCGGTTTATGCCCCAAGCCTGGGTGGCAGGAGCAGAGGCCAGCAGGGAGGGATGTACAAGCATCCACTGGCCGCTTCCCTCCTCGGGGAAGGGGTCCTGCTTCAGCACCTCTGGGCAGATTGGGTGCATGCTTGTGGAAACCATTTGACTTCTCTTTCTGCTCAGGCCAGGCTGGCTTCTCTTAGGTTGCCCCCCGCCCAGGGTTCCCTTAAAACCACCCAATGAGCTGTCTCTGTGGCACCGAGCGAAGGGGTTCGCATGGCACGCTGGAGACCTGGTTTATGCCCCAAGTCTGGGTGGCAGGAGCAGAGGCCAGCAGGGAGGGATGTACAAGCATCCATTGGCCGCTTCCCTCCTCGGGGAGGGGGTCCTGCTTCGGCACCTCTGGGCAGATTGGGTGCATGCTTGTGGGGACATGCGGCCTCAACACACCCCCTGCATGCCCCCGTCCAAGGATGCCGCCACCACAGACCGGGAACATGGTGGGGAGGGGCGGAGAAAAGTGGAGAAAATAGCGCATCCACCGGTCAGATGACAGCCGCCTGGACCCTCACCTCTGAGGAGCCCCCAGACCACCAAGACTGACCACAGCAGCACCCAGGACAACTGGTAGGCTGGTAAGGCTCATTCTCTCCGTAGGGAGAGGACCCACCCGATGCAAGGGATACATCGGGTTACCCTGGGTAGGCTGCGATGTGGGCTGGTGGGTGGCTGGGGGGTAACTGAGGGGATGGGACAAGTCCTTGGTAGTCCGAAGGAGAACTTGCGAGTGTGCAGGAGTGGAGCATAAAAAAATAACACACAAAAAAACCACCCAATGTCTTTCCCCCACTGTTTCTACACCGAGCGTATGGTCAACTGGGCATGAACTGATCATCCCTCTTTGTTGCCCTTTTTTTGGAGCTAGGAGTCTTATCGAGTAACTAAACTCTCAACTCCTCTGGTACAGTCTTGAGGAACAAATCTTTTATCCGTTCTATGATGCTAGTCTTTGCACTCTCTAATCACTGCTCTAACAGACTGCCTAGATTTACACATATTTCAAAATCGCTACATCCTAGTGCCTTCCTTAACCCTCTAAATTTTTGTCTGTAGGCTTCGGGAGTCAATTCAAAGCATTTTAACAGGGCATTTTTCACTTTGTTAATGTCAATACAGTTCTAATAGTCCATCCTTGTGAAGGCTTCCAACACCCTGCCCCTAAGGAGTGGCAAAAAGAGAGTTGTTCAAGTAGCCCTGCCCAATTCAAATTGGCCACAAATTCCCTCAAAAGTTTTTAAAAACAAATCAAGATCATCCCCCTCCTGATACTTGGGACACATTTTGGAATCATTTTTGGTTGCATGGGTCTAACCCCTGGTGCCAGTTCTTACGGTTTGTTGCACTGCCTTCTGGCACAGAATCTTCATCTCCCTTTTGTGTTCACACTCTCACTCCTCTCTCATCTGGAACTCATGCTCTCTCAGCTGGAATTCATGCTGGTGCTGGCTTTCTCATTCCTCTCTCATTGGATCTAATGCTGGTGCTGCTTCTCTTGCTCCTCTGCCTCCAGCCTCAGTTTTTGCAGCTCTATCTCTACTTTCCCCACTGTAGCTCAGTATCTGACTTTTGTCTCTCAGCCACTGCCCGTTATCATTCAGCCTCTGCCTTCACCTTAACCAGGGCGAATTCCAGCTGCATCATTTGTATTTGGTCTGCTTGCACAGATACTAACATACTAAAATGCCAGCAGAAAAGGCCTAACGGTCTTTCGTGTCTGCTCATTTTGGTCAGCCCCTACACTGGGAGCTGAGCTTGCTGCACCCCTCTCTCACTCTGGCTTCTCCCTTCCCAGTCCCAGATATTCTCGCTGCACTGGTTTTTGATTCCAGAACCATTCCCCTCTACCTGTCCCACCTCCTCTTGAACCCCTCCACCATCTCTGCCTCCACCAGCCCCCTGGGCAGCGCATTCCATGGCTCCACCACCCTCTCAGTGAAGTAGCACCTCCTCTTTTCTCCCCTGAATCTCCCCCCTCCAGCTTCCACCCATGCCCTCTAGTTGCCCCCCCTTCCTTCAGAGCACCCTGATTGCTCCTCCTCTATTTACCCCTTCATGTACCTGAAGACTCTATCATGTCCCCCTGGTCCTTTCTCTCTTCCAATGTGTACATATTTAGCTCTTCAAGCCTCTCCCATAGGTCCTATCCCCCAAGCCCCAAATCATTTTGGTTGCCCTCCTCTGGACCCTCTCCAGGAGTTCAATGTCCCTCTTTAAATGTGGCCTCCAAAACTGCATGCAGTACTCAAGGTGCGGCCTCACCAAGCAGTTATACAGTGGGAGTATCACTTCCCTCCTTCTAGAGGTGATCCCCCTAGGGATGCATCCAAGCATCCTGTTGGCCTTTGCCGCTGCCCTCCTGCAACTCTCCGAGCTGTTCATCTTGATATCCACCACCACCCCCAGGTCCCTCTCAGACATCGAGACTTGTAGCATCCCCCCCCCCCGGGTGTACACTTGGCCTGGGTTTCTGGCTCCCAGATGCAGTACCTTGCATTTCCCTGCATTGAACCTCAGCTTTCGCTTTCTAGACCACCTTTCCAGAGCCTCCAGGTCCCCCTGTAGGGCCACCCTCCCCTCCTACCCATCCAACACCATGCCCGGTTTTGAGTCATCTGCAAAGAGACTCATCTCACTCCTGATATCCTTCCTTATGTCAGAGATGTAGGCGTTGAACAGGAGGGGCCCAAGGACCGATCCCTGAGGGACTCCACTAATGACTCTCCTTGGGGATGAGACTATCCCACCAACCATCCTAGAGCCCCACTGCCTATCCATCTGATCATCTGGTTCCCCAACCCCATTTCTTCCAGCTTATCCAACAGGCTCCTGTGAGGAACAGAGTCAAATGCCTTTCTGAAGTCATGAAAGAGGATGTCCACTGGTCTACCTAGGTACAAGACACTCGTCACCCAGTCATAGAACTCCACAAGGTTTGTCTGACACGATTTCCCTGTGACGAATCCATGCTGTCTATTGTCCAGGCAACCCAACTTTTCCAGGTCTCCCCCCCAGTCTCTCCTTAACAATGCCCTCCATCACCTTGCCCACCACTGATGTCAGGCTGACGGGCCTGTAGTTCCCTGCCACTTCCCTTGATCCCCCCTTGTGGATAGGCACTATATGTGCCACCTTCCAGTCCTGGGGCACCCACCCTGTCTTCAGAGAGATGCTGAAGAGCTCCACCAGGGGTTTCGCCAGGACATCTGCCAGTTCCTTCAGCACTCTGGGATGTAATTTATCCGGACCACGTGCTTTCTCCGTCTTAAGGAACCTGAGGGCTTCCCTCACTCTCTCTGCCGTGATTTCCACCTCCGCTACCTCGTCCCCCTGCTCAGCCTTCCTCCCACCTGCCAGTGATGCCCCCCTCCCCAGACCCACCGATCGGTAAGGGTCCCCCTCCTCAGTCTCACCGCCTCCTCCCATGTATGATGCAGCCCCATTTTCTTTTGGCAAAACTGAGGCGAAGTACTCATTTAGTACCTCAGCCTGCTCCCTGGGTCTTGTGCCCATCCCTCCCTGTTTTAATCCTGCTCATCTGCGCCCTTCACCCTTCGTTTTTCCCCAATGTATCTAAAGAACCCCTTGTTCCTCTCCTAATTTCCTGGCCAGGTTCTGCTCCTTCCTTGCCTTAGCCGCCCTCACCACCCTAGTGGCCCTTCTGGCCATCAGCTCGTACTCCCCTCGGTTTCTTTCACTCCTTGAGCGCTTGAATTACCTATAGGCCACCTTCTTTCCCCTTACCACCTCCTGAACCTCCCAGGTCCACCAGCAGGGTTTTCGGACCCTACCGCATTTTCGTCTTACTCTTGGCGTAGGTGCTGGTAGCATCCTGCATCCTCCTCCTGATGATTTCCCATCTACTGTCAGCGTCCATGTCTGGCCCAATCCCATCCAAGTGCTCCTTAAGGATCCTTCCCATTTCTTTGAAATCCACCCCCGTAAAGTCAGTTACCTCCATCTTTGTGCAGTCTTCTAACCCTCCTAGGTTCAGGCAGAAGCAGACCGTGGCATGGTCGCTCCCCACCAATGGGTCACTTACCTCCAGGCCCCCAATCTGGTCACTATCTGCCGGGACCACAACCAGTATCCGCTCCTCCCTTGCCAGTTCCCCCACCTGCTGAGTTAGGAATGCATCCTGAAAGACATCCAACAACCTCTGTTCCCTTGCCACCGAGGATGTCATAGTCTCCCAGTCTGTTCCTGGCATGTTCAAGTCCTCCAACACCACCACCCTTCCCCTTCCCAATCTGCAGTGTCTCCCAATATCTGCCACCAGACTCTCCTCCAGCTCCTCCGCCAGCGCAGGGGGTCTATACACCACTCCTATTTTTACTCTCTTGCCCCCCCCCTTGTTATCAAGGTGACCCAAATCGCCTCCACAGTTCCCCCCGCCTCCTCCACTCCTCCTATGGCAATGCAGTTTTTGACTATTATTGCTACCCCTCCTCCCCTTTCCTCCCCCCCCGTCCTTCCTGAACATGGTGTAACCCTCCGGGTGCAGGTCCCAGTTGTGCTCTGCAGTGGCCCAGGTCTCAGTGACCACTGCCACATCCGCCTCTCCCTCAGTTAGCTTCACCTGCAGCTTAGGCATTTTATTGCCCAAGCTCCTGGCATTTAGCAGGACTACCTTCCACCCTTTCCCTATATTTCCATTTCCGCTGCTCGTGTTCCCGTGGGGATTCTGTCTTCCGCTGGTCCGCACCTTACCAGTTGGCCTTTTCCTGCATTCCTCCAGCTCCTCAGGGGGGTGGAGATAGAGTCTCTCCTCTATCGGACCCCCCTCGACAGCATTTTCTCCCATCCCTCCCCCCTTCACAAGTTTAAACCCCACCTTTCACCAATGAACCCTCTATTTTCAACTTAAGGATTTCTTCCCGATTGAGAGCAGCTTCATTCTAGCACACATGCCCCTATCCTCCCAGGTCTCCCCAATTCCCCCATCAACCCATACCCTCTGGCCCCACACCACTCCCTGAACCACTGGTTTATCACCCTAATCTTCCTCTTGTGTTCCCCACTAGCCCTTGGCACCAGCAGGATTTCCAAGAAGGAAATTGCGCATTCTATATCATAACAGACCCTGGCAAGCTCCCTGAACCTTGCCTGTATCTCTAGCTCACTATTTCCCTCAACGTCATTGGTACCCAGATGGACCAGTATGTCCGGGGAACTTCCACAATCCTTTGCCAGCTGATATAGGAGCTGCTCCAGTTCTAGTGACCACTTCTGTACCACAACCCTGGTCACTTTTCTCAAGGAGCTCTATGAGGTCTGCCCATGGCTGGCCTTCCTCAGAAACAAGACCTCTCCTTTTGCACAGGTCCTCACGGTGTGTTAACTTAAATTTTTCATATGGCTTAGACATAGTGGGCCCGATTTTTAAACGTGCTAGATCAACTCAAGGGACTTGCGTCAAAACAGTTTGACGCAAGCGCTGACTTGTGTCACAACATGCAACAAATGCGATTTTCCAAAGCAGCCTACATCAAGTCCTGAAGCCACTGCACCAAAGCCACTTTGCGTCAAGGTTGCGGCAAACAACTAGGTGCACCAGGTCGCAAGCAGGCTTGGGTCACAGCAGGGCTGCAACATTGCTTTTGGATACAGCAAAGGGCACCACTTACACCAGCCAGGAGGTGGCCCAAGTGGCTTGCACCAGTGGGAGGGTTTCTGACAGTGGCCTGTCAAGTGCAGAAGGGGCACGGGAGGTGGAATAGGGGGAGTTGGGGGTACAGCTGGGCATCACCGGGAGTGATTTAGCAACCTGTAAGTGTGCGTTTGTATTGTACAGTACACTTATCTCCCTTGGTGGTCTAGTGGTCCCTTCCCCCACCCAATCATCTGCCAATGTATAATAAATATCTTCCTGGTGTCCAGTGGTCCCTCCCCCACCTCAGCATCCGCCCGACATTGACATCATAGTCCCTGGTGTCCAGTGTAACCCCCCTATTCTAATTCCCTGTATAGGAAATATAAACACCTCCCTGGTGTCTAGAAAAACTCCCCTCTATATCCCCTGTATAGTGCATGTAAACCATTCCCTGGTGGTCTAGTGGACCCCCCCACCCCAGCAGATAGTGCCCCTCCACCCTGCTCCTCCTCCTCCATGAACCCAAGCTGGAGACCAGCACAGCCCTCCTCTCTCCACCACGGGTGGCTGTCAACTGAGCTATCAATGGGCACATACTATATATAGTGTGCACTCAGTGACACTGAATGACAGTTCAGGGTGAGCTATCATTCATTGAGTGTGTACAATATATACGAACATACGAAATTTGCCAGCAGATAAAGGTCTAGAGGTCTATCAAGTCTGCTTGAATGTGCAGCTAGCACCTCTTATTCTGCAGCTGCCCCTCCCTTCCACCCTTCCCCTTCATTAACCCTCCCCCTTGTCCTGTCCCATCCTCATTTGAAGCAGTCCAATGTTCTACTGCATACCACTTCAGCAGGTAACGATTCCACCCAGCCACCACCCTCTCTGTAAAAAGTGTCTCCTCATCTCCTCATGAACCTTCCTCGCGCCAGTCTCATATCATGGCCCTGGTGGCCCTCCCTCCTTACTTTGAACAGCCCCTCTGTACCCGTCTTGTTTATTCCTTTCATGTATTTAAAGGTTTCAATCATGTCACCCCTGTCTCTCCTCTCCTCCAGTGAGTACATGTTCAACTCCTTCAACCTCCTCTCGTATGACAAGTCCCTCAGCCCCTTGATCATCTTTGTCACTCTGCGCTGCACCCCCTCCAGTAACTTAATGTCCCTCTTCAGATACGGGCGCCAGTAATGCACGCAGTACTCCAGGTGTGGTCTAACTAATGACCTATACAGTGGCAGAATCACCTCCTCCCTCCTCGAGGATATACCCCTTGCAATACAACCCAGCATTTTGTTGGCCTTTGCAGCTGCCTTCCTACATTGTGCCGAGTTGTTCATTAACCCTGTAATGAGCACACCCAGATCCTTCTCCTCCTCTGTCTGGGCTAGCTGCACACCCCCTAGCTGGTAACTCCTCCTTGGGTTCTTCATCCCAAAATGCAGCACCTTGCACTTTTGGCATTAGCCAGTTGCCAGGTGTCTGACCAGGTTTCAAGCTTTCCAGATCATCCTGCAACCCTGCCACCCCCCAGGTCATCCACCACCGCGCCTACCTTGGTATCATTAGCAAACAGACTGATCTTGCTCTTGATGTCCCATGATATGTCTGCAATGAATATCCCAAACAACACTGGTCCCAACACTGAGCCCTGTGGAACACCGCTGTCACTGCCCTTGGGTGTGAGAGCTCCCACCCACCACCACCCTCTGTTGCTTCCCTGCAGCCAGTTTCCTACCCATCTCACCAGCCTTGCACCCGCCCCTGTGCCTACTAACTTCCTTCCCAGCCTTCCGTGTGGCACTGAGTCGAATGCCTTACTGAAGTCCAGATACAGGACATCCACTGCATGGCCCCTGTCCAGTTGCCTAATTACCCAGTCATAAAACTCCACCAGGTTGGTTTGGCAGGATCTGCCACGTA
This sequence comes from Neoceratodus forsteri, assembly GCA_016271365.2. NCBI lineage: Eukaryota > Metazoa > Chordata > Ceratodontiformes > Ceratodontidae > Neoceratodus > Neoceratodus forsteri. The sequence continues at coordinate 674,950,653 of CM057454.1, read as the reverse complement.
TGAAGCCATGCTGTCTGCTGTCCTGTAGTCCTTTGGCCTCTAGGAGGGCCACCAGCCTCTCCTTCAGGATAGTCTCCATTAGCTTACCCACAATGGATGTGAGGCTCACTGGTCTGTAGTTTCGGTTCATCCTTGGGGCCACTCTTGTGGAGGGGCACCACATGAGCCATCCTCCAGTCCTGAGGTACACACCGAATGTAGTGAGGCATTAAATAGGTCTGCCAAAGGTCCTGCAAGGACCTCTGCCAGCTCCTTCAGTACCCTGGGGTGGATGCCATCTGGGCCTGGCGCCTTGTCCACCCTCAGTGCCTTCAAACCCTCTCAAATTCTGCTCTCCATGATTTCCCCATCTGTCACCACTTCCCCTGCTTCTGCCATTTCTCCCACCTTGGGTGTCACCCCCCTCTTCTCTTTAGTAAATACTGAGCAGAAGTACTCATTTAGTGCTTCCGCCTTATCGCACCCTGCTTCCACCCAACCCCCCTCCTTCCTAATCCTTACTATGTGGTCCTTACAGCTCCTTTTCTCCCTGATGTACTTAAAGAAGTCCTTCTCCCCCTTCTTAATGCCTTGTGCCAGCCTGAGTTCCGTAGATGCTTTGGCTCCCCTTACTGCCCTTGTCACCTCCTTCGATTCTGTCAACTACTCCTCCCTGTCCTCCCCCCTCCCTGTTTTCTTGTACTTCCTAAAGGCAGCTCCTTTCCTCCTTACCTTTTCCATGACCTCCTTGCTCAACCAGATCGGTTTCTTAGACCTAGCCTTCTTGCTCTGGGCTTTGCAGCAGGTTTTGGTTGCCTCCACTATCCCCAGCTTTATGAGCTCCCACCTCTGGTTAGTGTCCATACTAGATTGAATTCTGGCCAGGTACCCTTTACCATTTCCATCCTCCCAAAGTTGGCCTCCTGAAGTCCAGCACTACTGTGCCAGATTCCACCCTTCCTTGCCCATATCCAATGTGAGCCATACTGAGCGGTGGTCACTCCTGACAGCGGTTCCTCCACTGTAAGTTCTCTCACAAAGTCCCCATTTGCCAGCACAAGGTCAAGGGTATTTCCTAACCTGGTTGGTTCACTGACCATTTGCAGCAGGAAGCTGTCCTGGAAGGCATCCAGCAGTACTTGCTCCTTCTGTTCCTGGTTGTTGGGGTGCTCCAGTCCACTCCTGGCATGTTGAAGTCCCCACAATCACCACACTACCCTTCTCGCAGGTCCTCCTGATCTGTCCCGCTAGTTCCCTGTCTAACTCCTCCGTCTGAGATGGTGGCCTGTACACCACTCCCATTCTAAGAATCCTATTCTTGGAATCCTGGATTTGCATCCAAAGTGACTCCATACTACCCTCCTCCCCTTCCTCCCTTACACACTTCAGTCCTTCCTTCACATATAGTACCACCCCCCCTCCTTTCCCAATCACTCTGTCCCTACGAAATAATCTGTACCCTGGTACAGACAGGTCCCAGTCATTGTATTGGGTGGCGCATGTTTCCGTGATGACTGCAATGTCCACCTCTCCCTCTGCCATGAGAACCTATAACTCTGCAGTTTTCCTCCCAAGGCTCCTAGCATTAAGGGTAACCACCTTCCACCCTCCCCCACACTTCCTGCCCTCCTTTCCTAGCATCACCAACAGTACTTGCCATTTGTCCTTTGTCACTGTTATGGGGGGTAAGCTCATATGGTTTCCCAACCTGTGGTCTCTGCATATCTCTTCCCCAACTGCCACCCCCACTCCTAGTTTAAATTCCCAACTTCCCCTATGTACTCCTCCATCCTCTGTTTCAACACTTTCTTTCCCTCCTCACTCAAGTGTAGTCTGTCCTTGGCATAGAGACTACTGTCCTCCCAGGTCCCTCCCACACCCCCAACAGCCCATACCCTTTAGCACAACACCAAGTTCTTAGCCATCCATTAAATTCATCTATTCTCAGCTTTCTTGTTGTGCTTGCCTTTGGCACAGGAAGTATCTCTGAAAAAGTTACTGATCTTCCTGCCCCCTCACATAATTGTGCTAGTTCCTCAAACCTCCTCTGGACTGTATCTACTGTTTTGTCAGCCAGGTTGTTTGTCCCAAGATGTATAATTAAATGAGCCTTGTCCCTACCCCTTCTAGCATATTTCAGAACAGACTGTCCCACCCTTTCCGCTGTCATTCCTGGCATGGCCTCCACCCAAATGCGACTATGCCTCTTCCCCCTTGCTACCCCACCTAACTCCTCTTAGTATTGAGTCCCCCAGCACTAAGATTCCACCCTCTTACTCCCTGCTTGCTTTCATTCATCTCCTCTCTCATTTCCAGCTCGCCTTCTTCCTCCTGCACATTATTTCCCTTTACCCTTGTTGCAATTCTCCCAGAAGAACTTCCCCCCGCTCCAGTTTGGTCCAGGCATTTTATCAATTACTCCTCTAATTTCATCATTTCCCTCCTCCACCTTCTTCTCTCTAGCAGTGCACAACTATTTTCTGAAGGTCCTTCACAAATGCCCGCCCTCTCTCTTCATAGTAACCTGTTCTCTCCTTTCCACTCCATGACTTTTGCCACTTCTTCGCCTCCCCTCACAAGTCCCTATCTCCTCCTTCCATTTGTCTTTTGTTTCCTGACCTGGTTTCCCCGGCAACTGCTCTTCCTGGCCTGGGCCCCTCTGTCTCTGCTTCCCTTCTTCTGACCCTCTCCTCACCACTGTTGGCTTAAATCACCCTCCCTCATCTCCTCTTCTTCCTCCCTCAAGTATTGGGCTAAACCCACCCCCAATCTGCCTTGCCTGTCTTAGTTCCTCCTGCAGACCCTAAAATCTCCTTTCTAAGTTTTTCTATGTGGTTGCACACTAAACATCCTCCCGCACACGATATATAGCATACACTCAATGATAGCTCAGTCGACGGCCAGCCATGGTGGAACGAGGAGGGCTGTGCTGATCGCTGGCTCAGTTTAGGGACAGGGGCAGCGGGTGAGGGGCACTACTTGCTGGGGGCTGGGGTTCCACAAGACCACCAGGGAACGGTTTACATGCACTATGCAGGGGATCTGTGATAGGAAGCGGGGTCCGCTAGACACCAGGGAAATGTTTATATTTATTATACAGGGGATCAGGATGAGGGAGGGTTACACTGGACATCAGAGACTATGATGTCAACATCAAGCAGGTGCTCCAGTGGGGGGAGGGACCACTGGACACTGGGAAATATTTATTATACATCGGGTGGATGATCGGGTGGGGGGAAGGACTCCTAGCCACCAGGGAAATATTTTTAATGCATTCGGCAGATAATCAGGTGGGGGGAGGGCCCGCTAACCACCAGGGAAATTTTTTTTTACTATATCGGGTGGATGATCTGGTGGGGGGAGGGACCGCTAATCACCAGGGAAGCTAAATATACTGTACTACATTACAGTACAATGCAAATGCACCCTGCCGAGTGCCACATCACTCCCGGTGATGTCCAGCTGTCCCCACAACTTCCCCCATGCCACCTCCCATGCCCCTTCTGCACCCGGGAACCTCCTGTCCAGCAGCTTCATCCACCCTACCACCCATAATCATGGTCCCTCTAGTGCTGCGCTACACGGGGGAGGGGGGCTCGATCCCGGTGGCAATTCCCACAGGTGCGCCAACTGTTTGGCACAGCAGTCGAATTGGGACAAAGCCAGGGAGTTTGGTGCCAGGACCCTGCTTTTTATAAAATTAGGCACAGGATCCCTGACGCACCCCCGGAGTTTGCCGCAGCCCTGAAGCAATGCAACTTTAATTACTCTCAGAGCTCTTTGAAAATCAGGCCCAGTGTCTTTTATTAAAGCTATCTACTTTTGCTTAAAATTAAAATGGTAGTATATACAGTATTTCCTTTGTATATCCAGTTCTGTGACTGGACAGACAACCTTTTTATTGACATTCCATTTCAGATCCCAACCACTGACAACCAGTTTGTCACAGACAGGTTCCATCCCAGAACTCAGTCTACACTGTTCTACTAGTTTTCACAACCCTTCAGACACCTAAATGGTCACCCTGGTATGCTGCCACCACCTACCTAGACTCACTCTGGGTATCTTTAGGTCTGAATTCCACCAAAGCTCACACTGTACAGTGCTCTTTTCCAAAAGGCAAACGATCCACCCTTTTAGTCACAGCTGAGAATGCTTTTACTTTAGATAGCTTAGTAATATTTCTCTTTGGAAATGGATCATGACTTGCCAATTACCCCATGTTATCTATACCTTTAAAAACTCAGTCACAGAAAGCATGAAGTATACAAAAATAAAATGTAATGCTCGATGATATTTACATTTATAAAATGGGTCAGGAAATTGTTGTCCATTTATTGGATGCCCAGCACCACATGACCGTGCGTATATCAGAGCGCGACCGCACACCTGCACTTTTACCCCCCTCCAAAACAATTTTGACATTTTGTAAGATAGATAAACCACTCTGAGGTGTGCGGTGGCAGCTCTGATATCATACGCCTTGAGTGGTTGACGTACTCGACCTGCAGCCTCATGCATACAAATCATACCAAGGCGCATGATATCAGAGCGCAACCCCACACCCCAAGAGTGGTATATCTATTACATGTTACAGGCTTATACACACTACAGACTATGGGGAGTACAGTATTCTACAGAGGTGAAAAATAAACATTCAGGAAAGTAAAGATCACACAGAAAAACTTAACTCAAAGCAACTACTATAAATTTCTAAGTAGAGTAAACTTACCCCGAACTGGGAACTTGTGAGTTATGGCAGATTCGAACCCATGTTACCAGTTCAATGTCCCAACACAACTCTGAGATTCTCAGGGAAACATGGTCAGAATATCCCAGTAGGCCAGCCCACTCACTTGCATCTTTGGTCCTGCCACTCTGACATCACATTTTGGACATCTCCTTTGAACTGTGAGGACCACCTCTCCTACAAAACTAGACTAAACTGGATTTGTGTATTCACTTAGGCTTGCATTGTTCCTCCAACTCCCAGTCTAGCAGGGTGCCATCTGACTGAGACCGCCATTTGTTTATGGTCAAAACGGAACCTCTTTTAAATGCAAAGGCACTCAGTTATTTTCATGTTTAAGTAAACTAAAATAAAGAGCCTTTAAAGGACAGCAATTGTTGCTGTACCCACCCAACCTGCTTCTTTTCTGAGCACCAACGGCTGCTTAAACAAAAGCCACTTTCAGCTAAATGCCTAGAATCTGGGCTACAGAGAATTACATTTTCAGTTTCCACCAGACCTCCCACCTCAGCTGAAATACTTTAGAGGCATACATGATATGTATGATACAATGATATGATATGATATATACAATAAAAATTAAGAAAATACTTAACATAGCTGTCACAATAGTACATTTATGAAAACTGCTGCAGACTTGCAAAATATATCTCCAAACAGACAGATGAAATGTTTGCTGTCTGCTTGGGTACAGAACATTAGTAATGTTTGGAAACTGGGTATACTGAAGCAGAGTTGCAAAGTGAAGTTAGTGGACTATTGGGCATGTTTTTTTTTTCACTGTTCAGTCTACCAGGCATATCAAAAAAATCAGAAGGACATCTGTTTTTATTATTATTATTTATTTGATTGTTCCCTTTCCCTTTTTCAATGTTCCCTTTCCCTATGTTCCCTTTCCCTTTTCAGGAAGCAGAATAACACAGTGGGTTAAGGCTCTGAGCTGCAGATCTGGAGACCTGGGTTTGAATCCCACAGCCACCTAGGTGCATACTGTGTGATCCTGAGCAAGTCACTTAACTTCCTTGTGCTCCTAGGTCGCACTAAAAACAAGCTTCGGCTTAGTGTGCTACTCCTGGTTAAACAATGTTCCCTGTTTGAAAAGTTTCACCAGGAGAGGCACACTGAGCTGCAATAGTTCGTCTCCCGGTGCATCCTGGGGGAAAGGGAAAGTGGGGGTAGAAGCATTAAGTACAGAATTAGTCAAAATTAACTAAAGAAGTGGAAGAATAATAATGGAGTGCACATAATTCACACTGAGTCAGTACATTTTATATATTTATTCAATTTTGTAAACCGGTTAAGCCCACTAGGCCCCGAAGGTCCCCTTTTCAGGGGCGACCTGGAATTAGTTATATAAAGAAAGAAACATATTGTATGTACTGCACATGAATGAGCAGACAACATTTGATTACATTCAAGACATTTCACAACAGTGGATCAGACAGTTCCCGGTAGGAAAGTCCATTGTATAATCGCATTAGGACAGTTCCCTGTAGGTAAGTCCATTGTTTAATCACATTAGGACTGGATCTTCAGGCTGGGGTGGGGTTAGTACAGAACATGAGCAGATGGTAGCATGCTTACAGCTTAGAGTTGACGAAGGATTCTACAAGACAGTTATGGATACGGGAAGACTAAATTTTTTTTAAGTTTACAGTGCAGCTAATAACTTTGTTGTGTTGTGCTCAGGTGCAGGAGCAACTGCTCTTGTCTAGCAGGTGCTCACGGAGACCCTTGCAGAAGGTACCTAGGGAGACGGCGCTTCAAAGGTGGTCAGGGAGCTTGTTCCACCATACAGGAGCTGCGTGAGCAAAGGATTTGCTACCAGCTGCGGTCCTTACACTGGGTTCTTCCAGGAGACATTTTCCAGAGGTGCGGAGCTGTCTTCCCGAGTACTCTGGGGCCAGCAGGCCAGCTAGGCTTGCTGGGGGTTGGTCAGTGATGAGTTTGAATATGTTGCATAACAGGGGGGTATTGTAGCCAGAGACAGAAGGCTGGGCAGTTCAGGGAGGCCAACGCTTCCCAGTGATGTCACCTCAGGTTGGACATTGTGGCAAAGCAAGTGATTTTATTATATAGCGTTTGCATGCTGTTTTGCAATTCCCTGCATTACCAACATGGCATAAGTCAAGGTTGGGAGGAGGATGCTTTTAACTATAGTGATCCTGGTCTCAGGGATAAACTGGGCATTCAGGCGATAAAGTGCGCCTAGATTTTGGTGCATGGTTTTTGTCACCTGATCTACGTGGGGTTTCAGTGTGAAGCCTTGTTCCAGTGTCAAGCTGGAGTTTTTAAAGGACTTCACCACCTCTATTGGAGTGCCTGATGAAGAGACCAAGGGGAGTAGGGGGCTTCTGTCTTGACCTAGAGTTCTCAGCCCAAACAGCATGGCTTTAGTTTTTTTGGCGTTTAGAACCAGTCTGCTATCTAAGAGCCATCTTTCCAGGGTTGCGAAGTCCAAATGAAGTTGAGGTCCCAGGTCAGCAGGGTTAGACAAGGTTCTGTATATAACAGCTTCATCAGCGTACTGGACCACTGAGCTGCCTCTACAGTGACTATTCAGGTCACTGACGAACAAAGAATACAGGAGGGGACAGAGTATTGATCCTTGTGGTACCCCCACCTTGAGAGGAAGTGCTTCTGAAGTAGTCCCTCTCCATTTGACCTGTTGAGACAGATTAGTCAGGTGGCTACGGAACCAGGTTAAGGAGTGCTGATCAAGGCAGAGTATACCCAGTTTATTTAACAGGAGGCTGTGATCTACTAAATCAAAGGTCTTGGTTAAGTCTATGAAGAGTGCCCTAGTTGGGATGACTTTGTCCAAGGCCATAAGGACATCAGTGGAGAATCTGATGAGTGCTGTACCAGTCCCACACTTACGTCTAAATCAGTACTGGGCATCCACTAACAGCTGGTTTACCTCCAAATAGTCTCGGAACTGGCAGTAGACTAGCCTTTCCTATATTTTGGATAGGACGCAAAAGAGGGATATGGCCCTATAGTTTTCTATTGACTCCCTGGGGCGTTCCTCGTGGATTGGTACCACGTAAGCCTGTTTCCATGTGTTAGGTACTGTTCCTTCCAGCAGGGACCTGTTAATGAGTCATGTAACAGTAGTGTAATGGCTGGTGAGGCCGCCTTGAGTAGTCTTGGGTCAAGACCATCCGGTCCGACTGAGCCTTTCACTTTGATGGACTTCAATACATATCAGTATTGATATACATACATCACATCAATAAAGTGCAGGCAAGGTTCTAACCAATAGACGACCACAACATATGATAATCACAATGTTACAATATATGTACAACCTTATAATATTCACTATAATAGCTAAAGTGAAAACTTGAGTATAATCATATGAGAGACTAGCAAAGGAGGGGGAGGAGAAGGGGGCTAGTGGTCCAACCCTCCCTTTCAGGATGTGTGAACTCCGCAAAAGGGGAAGGACAGTCTGTAGTATGGGAAGCAAGGAATGGGAATTTAGTAAGGGAACGGGGTGGACGAAGAGATAAGAAAGGGTAAGGAGAAAAGAGTCACAGAGAGGTGAAGCAAATAGCAGAGTAGAACAGGCTGAGTACAGGAGGGTGAGGGTAAGAGTAACAGTAACAGAAGAGTTAGCGAGCCGGAACAGAATGTAGAGGGAGACTGCTGCAGTTGCAGGAGGGGGAAGAGTGAAGACAAAGGAGGTGGGGTAGTGAACTGGATGACAGGGCAGAACAAATATCTAAAGGAAGGGGAATATCTAAAGGAAGGTTTTGAAGGCAGGGAGATGAGTACTGAAGCAAACACCTACAGTGGAGGTAGTGGCACCAACAGAAGCAGATGTTTGGGGTGAAGTACTCAAAGTGGCGGCACTGTCAGTACTGTCCACAGTACCAGTAATAGAAGACTGGGCTACTGTATTATATGTGGTGCCAGCAGCAACCATTGCCATCACAGCTGGAGCAGTGGAGGTGGTGATGGTGACAGCTGGTGTAGCAACAATAGGTGCAGATACAGAAGCTGACACTTTTGGACGGGACGAACCATGGGCATTTCTTGACTGATGACTGACTGCCTGACATTTTCATTCATCAGATAAATTGTCAAATGTCAAAAATTATCTTTATTTATTGAAATGTTTCACTAGGAAGGCACACTGAACAACAAATTGCTCGTCTCCTGGTGCAACCTGGGGGAGGGGGCAAAAGGGAGAATTGCAATACAGAACAAAACCAGAAGAAAAAATTACTCACCGCAGTAATCTTCTTTCTTCTAAGGTGTCCTTTATCATCAGTAGCTACTACATGTACAGTGAGCTAACTGGGTAGTACTGCCCCGGAGGTGGAGATTGTGGTAAGGAGTTTATTATTCAACCAATCAGAATGAAGGTTGAGACACAGTGTGCTGAGCAGGGAGAGTGAGGGAGGCTCCAGAACTTTTTCGAAGCTAGAATGGGCACATGCCCAGATAGGTGAGAACCAACAGGATTCAAAATACATAACAAGAACCAGAACCATAACATGAAACGTTGCTCAAAATGCAATTCAAAGTTCAATACCACCAAATTGATAGAAGGCAAGACGCAGAGCCCTCTTCTGAAGATTATTTGGGGAGGAAGGGTGGGAGCTTACCGATGCTAAAGGACACCTTGAAAGAAAGAAGATTACTAAGGTGAGTAATTTTTTCTTCTTACCCCAGGGGTCCTTTGGCATCAGTAACTATGTGCAGACTACAAAGCACTGCAGTTGGGAGGCAGGTAGAGAACCTACTTAGGAAAGAGGCTCTGCAGGAACCACCTTGCCAAATCTGGCATCAAATCTAGACTGTACATCCAAGCAACAGTGCTTAGTGAATGTATGCAGTCTTCCAAGTAACTGCCTTGTAGACGTCCAACATGGGTATGTCTCTAGCAGCTGCCACTCAATCAGCAGTGCCCCTAGTAGAATGGGCCCCGAGCTCCTCAGGTGGTTGCTTACCAGCTATATCATAGCAGAATCTAATACAAGAGACTATTCAGTGAGAGATAGTTCTCTTAGTGGCTGGTTTTCCTCTATCTACCTCCCCATAGGTGAGGCATAACTGTGTGGATGGGCCTCTGAACTGCTTGGTGTGTTCCAGGTAGTAAAGCAGGGCCCTTTTGACATCCAGACTGTGGCGCTTCCGCTCCCCTGGAGTGGATTTCTCAGTAAAAACACAGGTAAGATGATGGAATGATTGAGGTGGAACTCCGAGACCACCTTAGTCAGGAATTTTCTGTTCGTCTTGAGCTCAACCTTATCCCTGTGAGGGAATATGTAGTTGGACTCAGTACAAAGTGCCTGTAACTCTGAAATCCTTCTTACAGAGGTAATGGCAGCTAGAAATACAGTTTTCCAAGTGACATACTTGAGGAGAGCCGTAGCCATGGGTTCAAAGGGTGGCTCCATGAGCTTGGCAATACAGAGGTTCAGACTCCAAGGAGAGACAGGTTCCTTGAATGGAGGCTGGAAATGGAGCAAACTTTCGAAAAACTGTTTAAACACCGGCTAGGAAAAAACAGATTTAGTCTTCCCAAGAGAAGGATAAGCTGAGATAGCAGCCAGACAAAGTTTCAGGGAGGAAGGCCTTAAGCCTGAATCCTGTAAATGCACTAAATAATTCAAGAGGTTAGGAATCGAAGCCTTAAGAGGATTAATGTGCTTCTTCTTGCACCAAAGAGAAAAATCGTTTCCATTTAGCTACATAGGTCTTTTTGTACTAGGCTTTTTGACCATCCTCAGGATTTTTAGAACTTGTTGAGAGTACTGAGTGTCAGGAAACTCTAACTCCCCAAGGGCCAAGCTTTGAAGCGAAGGGATTTCAGATCCAGGTAGGTCACCCCTATCTGAGGGAAGAGTCAGGAGGGAATGATCGAGAGATAGGTGAATGGGTTTGCTGCAAACAAAGTGTTATCAATAGGAGATACCAGGCTTGCTTTGGCCACCAGTATCATTGTTGCAGGCTGAGCTTTGAGTTTTAACAAAACTCTGAAAATCAGAGAGAAAGGAGGAAAGGCGTAAAGGAACTTTTCTGACCAATCCAGGACTAGGACATCCATTGGGAGAGTTCCCAGGGCTGGAGGCCTGCAACAATACAGAGGAAGTTGATGGTTTAGGTGAGAGGCAAAAAGATCTATTTCTGGTGTACCCCACCTTCTGAACACTGTGGCCAGCACTTGCTTGTTCAGACACCATTTGCTGTGCCCCTGGTTGATGTGGATGAGAGCATCTGCCAGGACGCTCTCCTTGCCTGGAAGATGTATGGCTGATAGGTGGACTCCCAGGAAATAGGCCAAGCCACAAATTCTCATGGCTTCTAGACACAGAATGCTGGATCTTGTGCTACCCTGCTTGTTTATGTAAAACATTGCAGTGGTGATGTCAGTCCTGATCTGGACTGCGTGACCCTTTATCCGTGAGGCAAATGCCTTCAAAGCCAGACAAATGGCTCTGAGCTTCCAGCAGATTGATATGAGCCTGTGACTCCTCTGGAGTCCAGGAGCCACTGACGGAAGTACTGTCCATATGGGCTCCCCATCCAAGCACAGAAGCATCTGTAGTAATGATTCTTGTAGGGGAAGGTGCTTGGGAAAAAAAAAACACTGAAAGGTTGGTAGTTTTCTTCCACCAGCCCAGAGACTGAAGGAATGAGATTGGGACCAGTCTGGACAGTGAACTTTTGCTTGGGGACCAGTGAGAACTTAGGTGCTACTGTATGTCCCTCATTCTGAATCTGACTCCTGGAAGCACAGCTGCCATAGAAGCCATGTGTCCTAGGAGCATTAGGAAGTGTCTGGCTAGCCTGGGCTGACCCAGGATGCAAAATTTGCCACTGATAAGAAGCTTTGAATTCTCTCCAAAGGGAAAAAAGCTCGGCTCTACAGTGTGTCCAACTGTGCTCCTATGAATGTAAGGAGTTATGTTGGCTCCAGATAGGACTTCTTTTTGGTTTATGAGAAGCCCCAAGGGATGCAGTGTCCTTTAACAGGGAGAGAGCCTTTTCTACTAGCCAGTCGTCCAAGTGAGGGTAAACTGAAATCCCCTTTTTTCTTAGATGTGCTGCCACTAACAGCCAGACATTTTGGTGAATATTCTTGGTGCAAATGTCAGGCCGAAAGGCATGGCTGCAAACTGATAGTACCCTGATGGAAGTTTGAACCTCAGAAACGTTCTGTGGGACTGCCTTATTGGAATATGAAAGAAGGCGTCCTTGAGGTCTACGGAGGCTAGCCAATCTCCCTGCTGTAGAAATTGAATTATCAATTTTAGGGTGACCATTTTGAATTTGGGTTTCAGGAGACACTTGTTCAAGTATCTGAGATCTAAAACAGGTTACTGCTCCCCATTTTTCTTTTGTATTAGGAAGTACCTGGAGTAGAGACTCTTGCCCCTTTGATATGCAAGTACTCTCTCTACCACCTTTGCTTCCAAAAGGTGTTTTACCTCCCACTCCAACAGGATCCTTTCTGTTGGGGTTAGAGATTTGGACAACTGGATGCCCTTGAGGGCTGGCATCTTTCTGAACTGAAGAGGCAGGCCCTTTTCCACTAGCTCCAGGATCCACTTGTCTGATATGATAAGGGTCCAGGACTGGAGGAGGTGGGACAGCCTGCCCTGTATAGGCAAAGGGGAGGTGACCTGAACTGAGGAATCAGGGCTTTTGCTGGGTAGCAGTAGCTGGAGTAGAGATAGTGCTTCTCTGTCCTCTCCCTCTAATAGGTTGTTTTATACTCCTCAACCTTTCTCGTGTATCCCTCAGTTCTGGAATCAAATAACACACCCTTATCACAGGGGAAGTACATAACTTTGGACTGGGTATCCTGCGTTAGATTTGTTGTTCTCAGCCAAGCAAAATGCCTAAGGTCCTGGAGGCTACATCATTACTGTCATCTGCCATATGGAACTGGCACTTTGTGACTTCCAAGGCAGCATTAGCCATCTCCACCAGGTCCTTTGCCATAGAGTTAAACCCCTGCTTAACGATGGCTAGGACTGAATTCCAGAGAGCCTTGGCTGTATAAGCCATGTATGAAGCTAGGTGGAGGAGAAGGGAGGCTGAGGTATATGTCTATCTGGCCATAAAGACCAGCCTTTAGAATCCTTTCCAGGAGGCTGGGAAGAAAGAGGAACTCCTTCTTTATCACATGCTGCCTGTTGCACCACACCTTCATGATTGGGGTGCACAAACAGAAACTCCGTGTCTATCTTAGACAACTGATACTTTTCATCTATCCTGTTCTTCACTCCTGGCAGAGATATGGGAGTCTGAAGAAGCTTCACAGCACTTTTCTTAAAAGGTTTATATATAGGAAGTACTAATTTCTTGGGAGGAGGAGGAAGACCTTTTATTTCTCTATAATGTAAGGGGAGTCATTATTAACTGAAATCAAGCAGATTACAACCTTATAATGTATGTTAGAACGCTGTTAACCTTAGGAAATCATCATTTCCTAGGGTTGTTAACCTATCGATGTGACGTAGATATGTTGTTAACCTATCGATCCTACGCCACATCGATAGGTTAACAACATGCAGTGGTCTTGCATGTGCCGCTTTTTTCTGAGGGAACCGACTGAAGGAAACCGACGAGGAAGGACTGAAAGACGTGGCGGTGACTTTTAAAAGCGTAAGCCATTTAATTTTTGATAGTGGGACCATACACTATAAAATAATGTATAGTCCCTCTATCGGCAACAGTCAATTTTAACGTCTCGGAGGTTGCCTATGGGGACGAAACCTCTCGAGCTCGCTTCTCCTCGAGGTTTACATGGTCGCCCTGGCAACCTCTCGACTGTTAACTGACCGGTTAACGATAGAGGACCATACATTATCCTCTATGTTATGCCATCATTATGACATCACTCTGTTGTTAAGCCTTGAGTATGTCATATCAATGGTATAACAAAATGGAATGCTCACAACAATAAATGTTCCATAAAGTAATTCAGTAAAGTAAAGTAATTCAATCCGTGATTACACAATCTTGGTAGCCCATACACTATAAAATATAATGTATGGTCTTTGGTTAAAAACTGCACTGAAAACACTGCTCGAGGTTGCCATGACATCTGAAAACTTCTTGAGCGTTTACAATGATGTCATGGCAACCTCTCGAAGTGTTTACAGTGTGGTTATTAACCAAAGACCATACATTATCCCCCTCTATAATCTTGGTCTCATTCTCCTTATGGTTGGACTCTTGAGATGGGAGGTCAAGAGTATCTACCATACCTCCCTGGGGTTCCAGATTTTGGATTTATCTTTATGGGTTTTTTTTACCACCACTTGGAGGTGCAGTGGTGTGTGTGTGTACATATATATATAGTTTTTTTTTTTTATGTATCTTTTTACGTTTTTTTTTTTCAGCCACTTCATCAGTGACTTGCTCAGGCTTCCTTTCTGAACTAAGCAATTCATCAGCATCTTTATTATTTTTGTTTTGTTTTAGAAGGAACTTCATTAGTCCCTTTTGAAGTCTTGTACTTAATAGGCACTTCATCAGCACCTGTATTTGTGTTCTTTACTTTTAAAGGCACTTCATCAGCACCTGTAAGAGGCTTAGATTTAGAAGATGCGGATTTAAAAGATGCCTTATCAGCACCTTGATTCTTATTCACCGAAGGCCCCTCATCAGTAGCCTTGGGTCTGTATTTGGGGCGAGAGAAGGACCCTTCCTCAATCATATATCTAAGCATTTTAGCTTTATTTCTAAAGTTGTTAAACAAAATTTAAAGCAAAGAACACAGTTGTGGTCTGGACCTAAACACCTTATACACAGGTCGTGGAGCCAGTAATTTCTGGCAATTTAAACAATTTTTAAAACCTGTGGGTCCAGACCTTTCTCAGGGATTTCTGACAAGCCAATACACAGAAAACCCTGTATTTAGAAAGCCATATTAGTGTAAAGTATAGGTTAGTGATCTGTTCCCTCGCGGAAACAACTGCAACTATTCTGAGGTGAAAAATAAAGAAAAATGCCGGTTCCCGCTATAAAAAGGGAACCACGATAAAAAGAAGTAAAAAGGAACACAATAACTTAAAACTATAAAATAAAAAAGGAACCGCAGGGAACCGTGGAACCAAGAGAAAAACATGGTTCCCGGGAACTGAGGGAAACTGCAAGAAACAGTTAGAAAATACTCAGCACAGTGCAAGAAGTAAAATAAGACAATTTATAACTACCAAGTACAAGAAAAAATACTTTTTCTTGGTCGAGAGAGAGAGAGAGAGCATCTCAGAGGCAGTGTTGCTCAGTCAGGCGTAGAAATAATTCTGGAGCGTTCCTCAATCTGCCTGCTCAGCACACCCTCAAGCTTCATTCTGACTGGCTAATTCATAAACTCACTACCATAATCTCCACCTCCGGGGCAGTAATACCTAGTCAGTAAACTGCACATAATTACCAATGCTAAAGGACCCCTGGGGTAAGAGCCATTAAAATTGCAATTACATACACGAGTGAATATACTTAATACAGGACGTATTACTAGTGCAACCAACATCATGGTACAGGAAGAACTGATATGCATTGAAGTGCTAAACATTTATCAACATGAAACTTGAATGCTGGAGGGTAGGTGAGAGAGAGAGAAGCAGGTGGTTAGGAAGAAGGTGAGGTGTGGAGTTTACAGAGGAGGGAGGAGGAGGAAGGGCTGAAAATGGAGGGATGGGGCCAGAGAGACTGGAAAAGCTAAGCTAACAATAGCATCTAGCCATCTAATGAGAGGGGGAAGAACAGGACAGAGGGGGGGGGGGGATTAAGTACGAGAAGAGCAAGTGCAGGTTGAGGAGAGGAAGTTTTCCAGAAAGCAGAAACTTACAAGTTAGTTGACTTATCATAAAAAATCAATCATTTAGTCACAGTGTGCCAAGATGAGAGTACTACATAGAATACATACTAAAGCAAAGCTGGCAGGCAGTTGATGCTGCAGATGTACACAGGCTTATTTCACAGCAAAAGCTTGCCTTGTTTTACACATGCAGGAAACCATATTCAAAAGGAAAGTGTGGCACCATCCATGTTAGTACCATGCTAACCGTGAATAATGCAGTCATACAGTGGCCAGATGTCCCTTGTCCAGGGCCTGTACCTGATAGTGTTAATGTGCAGAATTTACCACTGCTCCCATGCAAATAAGGGATCCCCTTGCATACAAGGGAAAGAGGTATATTCAATGGATTTAAAAGCATTAAACAGCCTCCGTTGCCACACTGTTCAAACACTTTCGAAACTCTATTCATCCTGCATACAATGGTGTGCAAACTCCCCCCCCCCCCCGCCAGACCAAGAGTAGGGTAGTGGACTGACAACAGCAGCTGTAAGTCCCTGCCAGTGTCCCCACCCCTGATCGCTGCCCTAGCAGTTTTGAACCTTGCAGAATCCACTCCTGGTGCACAGTTGTACCCCTCCCCAAATGCTGGTCTGATAACCATACACCAGGCAAAATGCATTCCTTCATGTGCAGTGGTCCCCCACCCCACCCCACCCTGATCGTGGGTCTGACAGCCATATACCATGCAAAAATAATTCCCCTAGAGTCCAGTGCCCCCCCACACACACACACATATCCCCCACGCCAAATCACTGGCCTGATAGCTGTAACCCTTGCAAACCCATTCCCTGGCTCCTGTTGTCCCTGATCTTCACCCTCCATCCCACCTGCTCAGGACTGTCCACCCTCACCCCCACCCTGTGACCCCCACTCACCCAAGTAAACTGTGTGGCTCCTGAGACAGCGATTGGCACAGTCCCATCACTCACCGCCTTGGCCAGTTACCGTCAGAATGACAGGAAGCAAACACATGACTACTGCAGAAACAGCTGTTTTGGCATTTTGGCAGCTGTCATTGTGCAGAGCTTCAGTCAAGGCCCCACCATCACCTGATCCTTGTACACTAATGTATAACCCCCTTGCAGTCTAGTGGAGTGCCCTTCACATCTTAATCTCCAATGTGTAAAAAAATTACCCTGGTACTCCAATATCCTCCTCTCACCCTGACCCATTGTAAAAATAAATTACCCTGTTAGTCCAATCACCTCCAGGGAAATGACATTCCAAATACTCAGGGCTGCGAGTCCAAGTGCCCTATCATCCAAGGATTTCAAATGGGTTCTTGGAACAAACAAAAAAGGTCTGCCTCCACTGACCAGAGGGAGTGCCGAGGAGCATGAGGTATCAGGAGGACTTTTAGGCAGCCCAGACCCAGACCATGGAGAGCCTTGTAAGTTAACAAGCACACCTTGAAGTTGATGTGCCACTACACTGGCAACCAGTGAAAAGCATGGAGAACCGGTGTGATATGCTCGAACCAAGAGGTTCCAGCAACCAGCCGGGCTGTCACATTCTGGACTAGCTACAAATGATGCAGCAACCTTGCTAACAACCCCAAATACAGCGTGTTACAGTAATCCGTCCTTGACGTGATTAAGGCATGTACTAGCATTGCTAGGTCAGTCGGTCCAAGATCTCAAGAGGCTTGATCCTGGAGATGTTCTGAAGATGGTAAAAGGTACTGCGGACAACAGCTGACACCTGATATTCTAAAGTCAGCTTGGAGTCCACAATGACCCCCATATTTCTCACACTATTTGCAGCTCCAAATGCCACACCATCCAGCAAAGGTAGGATGGCACTACTACTTGTTGCTGCAGAATCCAGCTAGCCCAGCTCCACCACTAACACCTCTGTCTTCAGTGGGTTTAATCTAAGACAGCTGGCCACCATCCAATCTTGAATTCCCCTAAGGTAATCACTCAATTCCAAAAAAAAAACCACCATCATCAGGGGTACAAGACACATACAGATATGTATCATTGGCACAGGAGCTAAAATCGACCTCTAAGGTACACCACAGTACAGTGTAGCACTGCTCAGTGTAAAAGAGCCAACTAGCACCTGCTGCACTCTGCCAGACATGTAGGACTCAAACCACCATAACACTATCCATGTGAGTCCTATGCAGTGCCTCAGACGAGCCACGAACACTCCATGATCCACTGAGTCAAAGGCTGAACAAATATCAAGCAGAACAGGGATTAAATGACGCCCACTATCCCTCGCTAGAAAGAGATCATGGTGCAACCTGGCTAGTTTTGTCTCTATACTATGACAAGGCCAGAAACCAGACTTGATAGGCTCACAGATGTCATATTTTTCCAGGTGTTGTTCCAACTGCACCACCACCTCCTCCTCCTCAATCAAGTTCCCCAAAAAGGGAAGGTTTGAGACAGGCCCGTAGCTGGAGAGAATGTCAGGGTCCAGAGGAGATTTCTTAACAAGGGACTTAACCACTGCCCGTTTTAGGGCAGATAGAAAAATCTCTTCCCAAAGGGAATACCTAAGAATCTTCACAACAATCGGATCGAGGGAATACCACCATTCTAAAAGAAGCTGCATCAGCCCACAATCCAGCATACAGAAGGTGGGACACAGTCCAGAAACCACCCAGAGGACATCATCTGGCAATGCTGGCTCAAACTCTGCCCATAAAGACAAAGTACCTCTGTCCATAAAAAACTGGATACTGTCAGCCGATAACAGGCAGCTTGATGATATCCCAACCCGAATGGAGGACACCTTGTCCAGAAAGAACCAATTAAACTCCTCACATTTGTCAACAGAAAAGACTCTGCAGGACTGAAGACAGGCTGAATTATTTAACAGTCTGTCCACAGTGTAAAAGAGCTAAACTGGCCAGGTCATTCCAGCAGCAATCATGAGTGACAGGAATACTGACTGTTTTAGAGTGACTGCCCACTGATACTCATCGTAATGAGCCTTCAGTACCAATTTATCTTCTCCTGAGCAGAATCTCCGCTAACAATGTTCCAACCTCCACCCCTTTGTCTTTAACTTCCTTAGATCACCATCAAACCATTGTGACCTGGGGTAGGCAACCAATGGGTGGACACACAGAGAGGTGCTAGGAAGTCGATCACAGTCGTAAGGCAAGGCAACTTTTATTTATATGGCGCCCATTCCCGGAGGCTCTGGGCGACTAATAAGAAAGTACAGGTCATGAAAACACAAATTAAAAAGGCTAAAACTCTGAAGCACACATGAAAGGGAAGAATATATGATAGTAAGAGCTAAGATATAGCCCACCATGGCTTCCTCGGCTCCCTCTGCATGAGGAATCTCCATGCCCAAGAAGTGGTGGCTATGAATACAGTGCAGGGCTTCAAACAGGCATGGGATAGGCTTAAGGGAGCAATACAAATGACTATGAATAGATAGGCCACTGACAGAGCAAAGGCCGATGGCACATTTATAAGGTAGAAAAAGAAATGGGGAGACTGGATGGGCCTTGTGGTCCTTATCTGCCGTCAACTTCTATGTAAGTCCAGTACTAACAGAAGGCTCCGAGGCTCCAAATATCTTACAGAGCAGTAACTGACCATCTCAAGCCAAGAGGTCAAATGAGGAGCCCCACAGAGAAACCGCTTGGCATGATGATCCAACCAAACAACTGGATCAACCTTGATATCACTAATATCAAGACAAAATAAGAAAACCAAATCAAAGGTGTGGCTGTGCTACTGAATATCAGTGGCAACTGTCTGTATGAAGCCCAGGAGGAAATGCATGCCAAAAGGAAATGGTTCCTCATCAACTCAAGCATTTAAGTCACTATATCAGCATCTTCAGTAGCTGTTTTGCAGTGTTGGGTGCTGTGGATTTTTCCTTTTCATTGCTCAGCATTTTTTTGTTCCCTAGCACCTGTTCCCTGGTGTGACACCTCTGTTTCTCTTTCTTCCCCTCTGTTTTATCAGGTGTACCTCTCTGTCTTCCTTTCTCTATGTTTCCTTATACCTCCTGAAAGCCACCTTTTTCTTCCCTTTCACCACAGCGGCCACTTCCCTAGAGTACCATAACTGTCTCTTTTTTCCTTTTGCTTTTACTCACTTCTTTTCATGCAGAAGTTGGTTGACTTAATTATGCCCTCCCTTATTTTTCCACACTGTTCATCTACCCTCCCTGGCAATCCCACCCCCACAAGGCAGTTTCTGAGGATGTCTCCCATTTCTTTAGAGTCTGCCCTCCTAAAGTCCAGGACCCTCATTCTCTGCTCCTGTCTTAATGTTAAACCACACTGTACGGTGATCTCTAGCACTCAGAGAACTGTCCACCGTGACATCTGCAATGCTGTCCTTGTTTATAAGCACCAGGTCCAGCACTGTCCCGTCCCTAGTAGGTTTGTTAACTAGTTTATTTATTTAAAATTTGGTGACTGGGTAGGCCCACTGAGCCCCGAAGGTCCCTTTTTCAGGGGCGACCCGGGATAACAATACATATTTTCATACAGAGAAAGACTTGGATTATAGAGTAGTTTCAGGTGTGTGAGCAGGTTACAGCCATGGTTATCATCATGCATCAGTCCTTACAAATATGTTGGCAGTAGAATTAACAAAAGGTGCAGAAGAAATGTAATTTTACATGGTAAACTCATTGTTTACTACTGGCATGGTTCAGTGGAAAGTTAGCTGTGGTACTATGTCTAGAGGGAAGCACTATGGAACCTGATAAGGTGCTTGGAGGATCTGGATATTAGGAGAATAGAAGCATGGGGGGGGGGTCATGAGCCGTGGCAATGACAAGTGCTAGTATCAGACATATAGGCTTTGAGTCTGGTGCGGACGTTCATCAGTGAGGAGGCTTCCTGCACTAGGGGTGGGAGTTTGTTCCACAGGTAGGGGGCTGAGGAGAACAACCTGCCGCCAGCATTAGTCCTGACTCTGGGATCTTCAAGCAGTGTATGTCCAGATGTCCGTAGGCTCCTGGGGATATGTTTGAGTGCGATAGTTCCAGCGATGTTGGGTGGAGCTGAAGGGCTGAGTAGCTTGAAGGTCAAGCACAACAGGGGGGTTGTGGAGACGAGAGGTCAGCGAGGGCCAGTGTAGCTGGGCAAGTGTGTCACAATGGTGCCTTCGCGAGTGGTCCTGGGTAGCAAACCGGGCTACCTTGTTATACAGGATTTGCATCTTGGTGACCTCCTGCTTGGCCATGCCCTGTTAAGATCGGGGCACAGTAAGTCAGGGTGGGGAGAAGGACACTTGTAGCGATTGAGGTCCTGGCCTCAGGGATGAGCTGGTCTTTTAGCCGGTACAGAGTACCAAGTTTGTGGTGTATGGTGTATGGTCTTGGTGACCAGATCCATGTGGTACTTGAAGGTAAGGCAATGGTCCAATGTTAGACCCAAGTATTTTAAGAAAGGCAAAACCTCGATGTCGTTTCCCGAGAAAGCAGTGAGTTGCAGAGATTTAGATCTGTCGTGTCCAAGGGCGTTGCGTCCGGAATAGCATCACCTTAGTTTTGCCTGCATTTAGGACCATTCTATTTGCTCTCAGCCAGGCTTCGAGAGATGCTAGGTCGGTTTGGAGAATGACCGAGCTTCCCCCACAGTGGAGGCTTAGGTCATTAGTAAATACAGAGAAAAGGAGTGGGCCGAGGATCGAGCCCTGCGGTACTCCCTCTGTAAAGGGTAGAGGACCCGAGGCGGCACCCTTCCAGATGACCCTCTGGGATCGGCCCAATAGGTAACTCCCACACCATTTGAGGGCGAGGGTGTCTAGGCCAGTTCTATCCAGTTTTAGTAGCAGGAGTTTGTGATCCACAAAGTCGAAAGCCTTGGACAGGTCTATAAAGACAGCGCCAGTGGGTGTCCCATTATCCATTGCTCTGAGCAAGTCATTCAAGAGATGGATGAGTGCTGTGTCAGTCCCATGGTTAGTTCGAAAACCATGCTGTGAACGTGCAATTAGCTGATGGACTCCAGGCAGTCACGGAGTTGGCCATAGACTAACGTTTCCTGTAGCTTTGCAAGTGTACAGAGCAGCGAAATAGGCCTGTAATTGCTTATGTTTTCCCTGGACCCACCCTTGCGAATAGGGACCACGTTGGCCTGTTTCCACTGGTCCGGAACAGTCCCTTCAATTAGGGATCTGTTTATGAGTCAGGTCAGGGGTCTGGTGAGGGATGGGCGCCAGCCTTAGGTAGCCAAGGGTTTATCCCATCAGGACCTCCTGAGCCTTTGTCTTTCAGAGCCCTTAGGAGGGATTGGACCTCTTTTGTCTTCACCAGTCTTAGAAGGAAGGAGGGACGGTCAAGGCGAGTAGGCTCGATAACATTAGGAGCCGAGGTCGGCAAGGGCAGGCCGACCTTGTAGGCATCGAGGCTACCAAAGTGACTGTTGAGGGAAGTAGCAATTTCGAGGGAGTCACTCACTGGCTGACCGTTGACCTCTATGGGGCCAGGTTCAGTCTTAGTGTTACCCCTGATCAGGTTGTTGATGTGATACCAGAATTGTTTAGGGTTGCCCAAATTGTTTTGTTTTTTTTGTAGGTGAGTGACATACTTCCTTTTTGCAAGTTTGATGGCTCTCTTGCATTTGTTTCTTAATACCTTGTATGAAACGAGGTCGGCAGGAAGGGAAGAGAGCTTGAACTTCTTCCAGGCCTTGTCTCGACTGACCATAAGAGTTTTTAAGGATGGAGAGATCCATTTGTAGCAGCTACCCTTTGTTCTATGTTTTTTCAAGGGGGTGAAGAGGTTAGCTGCTATACATACTGCACTGTAGAAATGCTCCAGAGCCTCAGCCAAAGTGGGGAGGAGCTTCATTGGCTCCAGTCCAGACTGTGTAGGTAGTCATTAAACTGCACTGCTAAGAAGTTTGTGTAGTCACGAGCAGCAAGCATGCTGGGTTGGATCTTGGGTGCTCTGTTCTTCCAGATGCAGAATATGGGGGAGTGATCACTTAAGGAGTCTGCCATTAAGCCGGCTTTCTGGATGTTGGTGGGATTGGACGCCACAGCCCAGTCAAGGGTGGTGTGGTTCCCTGATCTGTAGTTAAGTCTGGTTGGTTCTAAGATGACCTGTACTAGGTTTGCTCCTTGGGTCAGTGCCATAACGGTGTTGTTAGGGTCCTGGGCCCAGTTTAGGTTGAAGTCACCCAGAATAAGGAGCTCCGAAGAAACAACTTGGGCCATGATTTTTGTTATTGCTTCTAGGGATTGAAGAGCCAATTTGGGCGGCTGGTAAATGCAGCCAATAGCTAGTTGCTTGTTGTGCCCTAGGGTGACTTGGATGAATATAGATTCACCATCAGGGGAGGTGTGTTGCTGCAAGGTGAGGAGCAATACAGTTAGGGCTACGTTGGTGTAAATGAGTCCACCGCCCCCTCTTTTGGTCAACCTGTCCTTACGGTACATACTACAACCTTGGGCCAGTATCTCGTGATCGGGAATGTGTGCCTTAGGCCATGTCTCTGAGATGGCAAGGATATCAGGCTTGTAGAGATCAAGCCAGGCTTGTACCTCTTGCATTTTTGATCTTAGGCCGCATACATTCATATGTACTATCTTTAGCCCCATTTGTGACTGCCCAGTGGTGGTCATGAGGGGATGTTATTGAAAAGTTGAGGGTGTTAGGGCCAGGGTTAGGTTGTATGTCACCTGCCAGGAGTAGTAACGCAGCTAGAAGGCAGAGTAATTTGGGGCTGGCCAATGGGATTCGGTTGTCTCCGCACATCCTGTTCGCAAAGTGGAAGATACTGTAGCATATCCCTTTTTTTATGAGCCCGTGGGCTCAGGAGAGGGCAAGTAAGCTGGAGAAGGGCATTCCATTGTAGAGGCTGACAGGAGGGGTGTCATTGTACCTTTGTCCCTTTATTTCTGGATGCCCTAGGCCTATGAGCCTGTCCACCCAGAGAAGGGACAGTATATAGACTGTCATCAGTAGTACCCCCCATTGGTGAGAGGGGCCAAGGTTTGTGTGCCCCACGTGGCACGTGATCGTGGGTAAACTTCTGGAAAGGCATGCTATGCTAGCAGAGGTGCCAGTAACAAGCTCTTTTGTCCTGTCTTAGGCAGTTATTCAGACATAGGATGGGTACCCTGTCTATGGAGGAAAGTCAGGTGAAAAACACTTAATACTCCGTAACAATGTCTTAGGGCCGATTATCAGGTGTGAACTGGTATCCCATTTCTGCTGAGATTTCAGATGATACAATATACCAGTATGGATTTTCTAAGGAATTGGTAGTCAGTAGGAGAAATAACCCTGTCCCGCTAGGATGGGGGGGGGCGGAAATCAAATCCCCCTTGTAAGCGTGCCGTAGTGATCAGAGCAGTTTCTGTCCCTTATATTTTCCAGAAGCAGGACTTAGGCAGCAAACACAGTAGACTGTAGGTTCTAGAACTGCCCACAGTTATGTGCCACGCCCTTTATCACCAGAGGCCAGTCAGATAGGGTATAGGGTGCAGCAAAGGAGTATTTAATAGATGGAGGATGTGGAGGAGGTGGGGGGGGTGGGCAAAAGAATTCAGCTTGAAGGAGCACAGCTAACACCAGGTAAATGTAAGCAGCTCCCTCTGAATAGCAATAAAATTTAATTGGGCTACTGCACCACAAAAAGTGGCAAGTTCAAAAGTTTTGGTGCACACAGTGCACTCAGGACTCCTCTGTGTCCATACCTGCGAGGCAAATTCCGGCTGTGAGCTGTCCTAGGTTTGGCTGGGGAGGGCTACAGAAGCAAGCCCTCAAACCTTGGAAAGGAGACAGAGGGATCAGCCTTTTAAATAGGAAAGGAAGATCAAAGATTAGACAGAAACAGAGAGAAAGAGTAGGGAGCTTGAATGGGGGAGGAGTTGCACTACAGAGCAAGTTCTGAGGGGGAGGAAAAGTTCTAGTGGCAGGGAGATCACATTTGGAACAAGGTAGGGAAAGCACAACCATACAATTAAACAATTTCAAAAAATTAATTTGCAGGATTTAGCTTAAAAATCAGATTACAATGCAGTTCTGAAAAATTTAAGCTTGAAGGAGCACAGCTAACACCAGGTAAATGCAAGCAGCTCCCTCTGAATAGCAACGAAATTTAATTGGGCTACTGCACCACAAAAAGTGGCAAGTTCTAAAGTTTTGGTGCACACAGTGCACTCAGGGCTCCTCTGTGTCCGTACCTATAAGGCAAATTCCGGCGGCGAGCTGTCCTAGGTTGAGCTGGGGAGGGCTGCAGAAGCAAGCCCTCAAACCCTGCGAGTCAAATTCTGGCGGCGAGCTGTCCTAGGTTGGGCTGGGGGAGAAAGAAAACTTGTAGGAAGTCAAGGATGGTCTTGTTCCTTGCCGAAGCTGCAGTTGGAATGCTCCAATCCACAACTGGCAGACTGAAGTCACCAACTAGCAGCACCTCCCTGTTACTTGCTATCCCGATGGCAGCTTCTCAAAGTGCCTTATCCATCTCCTCTCCCTGTGCTAGTGGTCTGTATCCACCCCTGTACAGATAGCAGCCCCAATGCTCATCTCAGGATGAGTCACAGCACCTCCTGTCCCTCCCTTTTCCTCTCGGTACCCCTGATTCTCCATGGCCTTTATTCCCTCCCTTACATATAGTACAACCCCATCTCCCCCTCTTCTTTCCTTGTCTCTTGAACAGAGAGTAACCTGGTATGACCATGTCCCAGTCGTGGCTGTAAGTGCAATGTTAATAATTCTACTTATAGTAGCCAGTCCTTACAAATTCTTAATCTGCTGCTTGTCGCCTGCCAACTAAAATGTATGCTTCATAGTGGCAAAAACGAGCAGTCAGACCGCTGCAAGGGCTGCTCTCACTGTGCTACTGACAGACCTGAGCCAGTTTAGCAACCGTGGTAGCGGTATACTTATACCAAGGGTGGCAGCTCACTCAGGACTCTCCCTCAACCCAACATGGTTGCACTTCACTCAAGAGCAGCTCGGCTCACTCCTACCATGGTGCGTGGTGCCGCGCAGCTCTTGCTCCACATCTACCAAAACAGCAACCACTCTATCTAAATAAAACAGTGTGGCACTATTAAAATGATTTAGCTATGTGCAACTACTATTTAATGATGGCACACAGCCATAACACACTCCAGGCTGGTCCACAATATTACCACAAGACTACCAAGGTGCTATGCTAGCCAGAGCAATTAACTATTATATAAGCATTAGATGACTAAGTGCATGTCTACATGTGAAATGTTGTGTGTTTGATCCTTGTTGTTACTGCTGCTTGTTGCACCAAAATAATAAGTGAAGTGTGTTGCACATATTATCCCGAGTCAGCATATGACCGTTACGTGAGATAAGGCTGTTTGCAGCCCTTTTCTTTTTTGTTGTTTTGTTCTCAGACTAGTCTTTACCATGTGCACAAGCCATACCAGGAGCAGTCTCTTGTTTGTTCTCTGTTCCCAATTAACTACTAGCCCTTGGATGATGCATTAATGCAATGAATATTTATCTAACTACTGATGTCAAGCACACTGTCATTAGTGGCATACTACATACAGTGTCTGTTGGGGGTACAGACTTCCTTAGCTTGCTCTGTGTGGAACTAATAATATGGTCATAGGAATGTTTCCTATTTATTACAGTGTTTGACCTCCTCCTACATGGCAATATCCCACCAGTCTCTGCTGACCTCCCACCAGGTGACCCACAACTCTGAGATACCTTTAGTTACTTGTGGAACAAGCATTCCACATCTGCTACACCACAGGGGTTCTCACCCCAAGAATTCTTCAGTATGCTTGACAAGTGCAGTATGCCAACTGGGTTCAGCTGCCCCAGAGGAGGAAATTATATTAATGATATTATGGCATTAGCCAATCAGAAAGCAGAAAGAGAGAGTGCTGCCTGAGCTAGAGTGGGGGTCAGTTAGATTCTTTTCTCTGCTGACTGGACAACACTGCCCCGAAGTTCTCTCTCTCTCTCTTTTCACTTGAAGAGGTTCCTTTTTTTCATTCTAAGTTGGTAAAAGTTTTTTTTGTGCTGCCTTAGAGAGTTTTTAATTTTTTCCTCAGTGCTGCGATTTTTTCATTTGTATTCTGTGGTTCCCACTCTTTTTCACTTGAAGTGTCATTTTGCTGCTTCTGACTAAACTTTGCCACAGTTCCAAATTCAATTTACTGTTCCCTATTTTTATCAGAACTGCAAATTTTCACTTTACTTTTATATTAAGCACTTTTGCGGAACCGCATTCTGCGGTTCAACAGCTCTTGGGAACCAACCAGTTCAGTTATTTTTCTTTCATTTGGGGGTTACTTTTCTAGGTCTTCTGACAAATTTGGCATGCCAGAGAGACCTGTATAGCAACTATTATTTCTGTAACAAAAAAAAAAAGCTGTGTAAAGTCTGTGTCTATTTGGTCAGAAACAGTGACTATTAGCCAAAAAATTAACTATGGCCTCTCAGTCTGTTTCCCCCTCAACCAAAAATTCTGAGGAAGGGTTTTCTTACAAAACTAAGGCAAAGTCTGACAAAGACTCTGCGCAAAATATAGAGGATAATGTATGGGCATCGATGAACAACAACACTGTGTGAGCAGTGTAGTTCCTTGGCAACCCATGCCAAACCTCGAGGCGCGGCTCAAGAGGTTTACCAAGCGTTGGCGAAACCACGAGAAGCTCACAGTGTTGAAAGAATGAACTGATGCCCACATTGCCTTTATAGTATGGACATCATAGGCAGCATAGTCTGTCGATTAACAAAATTACAGTGTTGTTTTTCGTATCTTGCACAGATGAGATTGAGTAAACGGAAACAGAGATCGGGGTCAAGTGTCATGTAACGATAGACGGGCTTGCCGAAGTGGCTGAAAAAGGTAATGCTGTGAATAGCTGACGCTTATGGACTGACCGTGCTTGGCAATCAAACCTACGAAGAACTGGGAGAAACGAGAGAAAACATGGTTAGATTTTCTGATTTTTCTGAATTGTGGATGTGGTACAGGCATTACTAGATGGACACGGGTTGGGGGGAGAAGAAAAAATAACGTAAAACTCACTGAATTAGGACTGCGCGCAAACAGTGCTACCTTGGAAACAGAAGCGTCACAGTTCTTTTTTGTTAACCCATTGATGTGACGCATCATTGATGGGTTAACAACTACACCACGTCACATCGATGGCATAACAACGTGGGGAAAAGATGAATTCCACTACATAACAACATTCTACCATACACTATAAATCAAATAGACAATAATTCTGACCTAGCTAAGAAGAGACAAAATTAACAGGTCACTGATGAAGTGCCTGCTAAAAAGAAACAAAAAGAGAAGCACAACACTGCCCAACACCACCACCCCGCTGAGAAGCAAAGGGAGACACCAGTGACACAGAAACTATGCCCTCTGATTAAACGTTGGCTAAAGCATGGCATTTATACCAAACGGTGCAGGCTATGGGCAATATTTTTAACACCCCTCCTGACCCTAATACTCCTCGTACTTCAAACTCTGGTCATACCCAGGGTTTTTCTTATATGGGTGATGATTATGTTGGACTGGTTGATGAACCTTTAGATCCAGAGGCTCCCCCTGACCCAGAGTCTGGTGGTCCCACTAATGGGCAGGAGGACTTTTCCCCTCATTTCACTTTTATTCAACGTATGGTGGACGCCCTGAATCTCACTATACAAGAAGTTATGGATCAAGACGTGGAGGAAGACTTTTTAGAGAGGGTGAGTCTCCCTCCTTCTAAGAAGTTGCTTTTGCACATAAATAAATCACTACGCAGGGCAACTTTTAAAGTACTTGAACACCCCACTTCCAGTACGGCAGTGGACAAGAAAACTGAGAGGAAGTATCAACTGGAAAGATTTAATGCAGAGTTCCTGTATACTAACCCTGATCACGAAGGGGTTGTGCAGGCTGCTGCTTATGACAGGGCTAAAATATCCTTTATGCTCCACCTATCTACTTACGTGGATTATGCAGCCCAGTATCAAAAAGCTCTCTGGAACTCAGAGTTAGCTATAGGGTTTCCCTGCGAGAAAAACTCAGTATATGGGGACAAAACTGAAGCTTATATGAAAAAAGTGGAAGAATACAAATCCACTTACCAAAGTAATACAGCTAAAGGGAAAGCTACCACTTCTCAGAGGCCTCAGAATAGGGGAAGTAGACGTAGAGGCTGCTACCCCACGGCCTTCTACTCTATGCCAATGCCCATGCCCCTGGACTACTCTCGGGTGAGGGGTTATATTAGGGGCAGAGGTAGGAGAGGTAAGAGATGGTCTGGTTCCTTTTCTCCCTCCAACCCTCAGTCTAAACAAATCTCCTGACTACAAAAGCCAGGTCGCCTCCCTTCTCCCAGTAGGAGGAAGGCTGTCCCACTACCTCCCCCACTGGTACCTCATTACCACGGACAAGTGGGTGCTGGAGGTAGTGAGTCAAGGTCTTTCCCTGCAGTTCAAAAAGTTTTCCCCTCAAAAGGGTCACAGATCTTTAAAACCCCTAACTCCTACAGAAAGTTACTGCTGTAGCTAGACGTGAAGTACCTTCTGTCTGCAAAAGCAGTGGAGAGAGTTCCCCCTTCCCAATGGGAAAAGGGTCTTTACTTCAAATACTTCCTAACTCAAAAGAAAAATGGGGATTGGAGACCCATTTTTGGACCTCAGGTACCTAAGCAAACTTATCATTAATCCCAGATTCAAGATGGTCACCCTAGCTGTGGTGATTCCATCCCTGCAAAAGGGAGATTGGCTAGCCTCCCTGGATCTGAAGGACACCTATTTCCACATTCCAATCAGGCAGTCCCATAGAAAATTTCTCAGGTTCAGATTGCCTTCAGGCCGTTACCAGTTTACAGCAATGACCTTCAGCCTTTCTTCTATGCCCGGCCCCAGAGTGTTCACAAAGTGCCTGGCAAGAGCAGCAGCCTACCTCAGATGACAACAGGTGTCTGTCTTTCCTTACCTGCACGACTGGTTAATAGTAGGCAAGTTTCTACAGGAGGTCAAAGACTCTCTCAGACTAACTCAGAACACCCTGGAATCCTTAGGCTTCCTAATCAGTACTCAGAAGTCCCACTTTTATCCAACTCAGCTTCTGGAATTCACTGGGGTAGAACTGGGCACACAAAAGGAAAAGGCCCTGCTCCCTCTTGACAGGGCACGCAACCTTCAGAACCTAGCAAACTCATTCGTCCTGGGCCAGACAAGACTAGCCAGACACTTCCTCAGGCTTCTAATGCCACATGGCTTCTACCACAGCTGTGGTATCAAGTGCCAGATTTCAAATGAGGGACATTCAGTATCACATCAGGTCTCACTGGTCCCAGAAAAGGGACTCTATGTCAAAACTCATTCCAGTCACAAATACTTTGCTCCAAGCCCTGGATTGGTGAAAAGACTTACAGAATCTCAGGAAAGGAGTCCCCTTCCACCAAAAAGAACCCTTCGGAATACTTACCACAGATGCTTCCCTTCTGGGCTGGAATGCACACCTGGCAGACCAGTCCATAAGCGGGACATGGTCCCCCACGGAGTCCACTTACCATATAAGCCTCCTCAAACTCAGAGCTGTTTGCTTGACAATAAAAGCATTTGCCCCCTTCCTAAAAGGCCAGTCTGTTTAGATCAGAACAGACAACACCACAGACACATTTTATATCAACAAGCAGGGAGGCACCAGATCCACAAATCTCTGCACAGAGGCCATTAAGCTTTGATATCTAGCATATTCCCTGGATATCTAGTTCTTAGCCATTCACCTGCCAGGCAAGGACAATGTGCTGGCAGATGTTCTGAGCTGCATCAGTCAAGGTCACCACAAGTGGACCCTGAAAAAACAAGTACTAGCCACAGTTTTCAGAAGGTAGAGCACTCCAGAGAGAGAGAGATCTCTTCGCCTCCAGCCTCAATCGTCAGCTAGCCCTGTATTGTTGCAGGCCTCCAGCTCTAGGCACACTACCAGTGGATGCCCCAAACTTGGATTGGACAGGAAAATTATTGTACACTTTCCCTCCTTTCCGACTGATCCTCAGATTATTTCTGAAGCTCAGGACCCAGCCTGCCACTATGATTCTAGTGGCACCAAACTGGGCAAGACAACCTTGGTATTCTCTACTCCTGACCCTGATATCCAAACAACCAATTCGACTGCCACTGAGCCACAGTCTCCTGACTCTCCCTCTGACAGGGACAATGTACTCCAACATAGAGTCTCTTTGTCTCAAAACCTGGTACTTGAAGAGCTAGAGTACCCAGACTCTAAGTACTCAGAGCAGGCCCTCAGAATTATTCGCCTGGCTAAGAAACCTAGTTCCAAAAACACTTATGCTTCAAAATGGAAAAGATTTTCCTTGTGGTGTAAGTAGAGGTGTATTCAGCCACTAAAAGCTCCCTTCTCTTCAGTGCTTGATTACTTGGTACATCTTCAGGCCTCGGGCCTACGTGCCTCATCCTTGAAAGTCCATCTAGCAGCTATGTCTGCTTATATATTTCGGCTGGGAAGGAGAAGTCCTTAATCTCCCATCCCATCTTTAAAAAATGTTTCAAGAGCCTGTTATACCTTCAACCCCCTCTGAGGGAACCTATTCCTCCCTGAGACTTGAGCCTCTGCATAGCCCAGCTCATGGAGCCTTCCTTTGAGCCCATGACCACAGCACTGCTAAAGTATGTCACTTGGAAATCTGTCTTTTTGGTGATAATCACCTCAGCCAGAAGGATTTCAGAGTTGCAGGCCCTCTGCAATGAACTTAACTATATTATCTCCCACAACAATAAGGTAGTTCTTAGGACACACAGGAAATACCTTCATAAGGTGGTTATCAGAATTCCATCTGAACAAGTCCATAACACTTCCTGTCTTCTTCACAGACAATTCCACTCCCGGTTAGCGAAAGCTCCATAGTTTGGATGTGAAAAGGGTACTGACCTGCTATCTGGACCTCACCAACCAGTTCAGGGCTTCGCATATCCAACTTTTCCTTACCTATGGCGAAGTAGGGAAAGGCAGATTTGCCTCTAAAAGAAATATCTCTCGTAGGATAGTCTTTTGCATTCAGTTCAGTTACAGTAAGGCTGGCAAACAATCTCCTCAAAGCTCAGGGCCCACTCCACTAGAGGCACTGCAGCCTCTGTGTCAGCTGCAAGGGACATACCATTGCTGGACATCTGCAAAGCAGCTACCTGGAAGACTGTACACACTTTCACAAAACACTACTACTATTTGGATGTACAGTCCAGATCTGATGCCAGATTTCGCACAAGAGTCCTGCAGAACCTCTTTTCAAAGTAGGTTCTGTACTCGCCTCCCAGCTGTACTGTTTTGTAGTCTGCACTTGTCAAGCATACTGAAGAATTCCTGGGGTGAGAAGAAAAAATTACTCACCGTAGTAATATTGTTTCTTCCAAGGTATTCTTCAGTATGCGTGACCTTCCACCCATCCTCCCCTACATAACCTGACTGAGTAGTTCTGCAGTCCATTCTTGGGCCAAATTTCACTATTTGAAGTTTATGATTAGAGCTTTTATCGTTATTCGTGGTTTTACAATGGTTATGGATTGTTCTGGTATTTTGATGGTTCTGATAAAGTATTTTGGGGGCCTGTTTGCCCTTTAGCTTCGAAAGAATCTGACTGACCCCCACTCCAGCTCAGGCAGCACTTTCTCTTTCTGCTCTCTGATTGGCTGATGCCGTAACATCATTAGCATAATCTCCTCCTCCGGGGCAACTGAACCCAGCTGGCATACTGCACTCGTCAAGCATACTAAAGAATACCTTGGAAGAAACAATACTACTACTACTATGGTGAGCAATTTTTTCTTACAGTCTACCCAGCTTCGTAACTGACATCCTCAGCAATGCCATCCGAAGGTCCTAAGTACATATTTACATATTTAAGTAGCAGGTGACTGACTGTCTATTCACATAATACCTAGCTAGGACATGAACAGTTCTACTCAGACAACTGGTTCCAGTTTATGGTTTTCATCCTGGTACTCCTGTTAATACTATATGGGGCAGTGATCTAGGTGTTATGTTATTCATGTGCAACGTGCATGGGTAGGTCAGTAGAAGCAGTAGGAGCATATCACGTCAGTCTATAAAAAGGTCTGACATTCTTTCAGAACAGTGCAATGCAGCACCAGCTTCTTCCTATGAGTTTGGGGTCATAACTCCCGTCCTCAGGACCAGCATAGGAGTATCTTCAGTTGAAGGCATCTTCACTTTGTCTTCGGTTATGGCATGCTCTCCATTCTCTTTCTACATGCTTTTCACCTCAGGTACTGACTGTGTATGCAAGTGCACAAGGGGTTCTGCATGAAACTCCAACAGGGTTCCAGGTTGATTAGATCCCTTCCTAGGTATAACAAGTGGTAATGAACGTGCAGTGCAGTGTCCACAGTGGAAAGGGCATACTAATTCTGTGCCTTCATCCGATGACTCATCACACGTTCTTTCTGGGATGATGCAATATATTTCCAAGGCTCTCTTTCTTAGCATAACAGATCTAGGTTCCTCCCATCTGGCCTTTCAGGTTCATCAGCTGTGACATGAGCGTCCATATACCTAACTGGTAGCAAGGGAGTGCTGTGCATCATCCGAGTCTCCCTTCCGGTTGTCTTGCTGGCGCCTTAACGATGGTAGCTTAGCAACACCTAGGTCTCTCAGTGGTGGCATTCTGAGTATAGTATGCATGGCACATGCAGCTTACAGTCTCCAAGGCCTGATGGATGACTTTCTTCTTTTGCTCTATTTCCTTTTTAAATGAAATAAGCCATGCCCAAAGTAGTCAGGATCACACTGCACTGGTATCCTCTGACAATGCTCCTGGGTGTTATCCAGCTGACATTGTTTCCTTCATTTTTGGTTTTCACTGTGAAATACTTTCCACACATCTCTCTAGGTGCTCAGAGGTTCCCTTTGCTGCCAAGGCAAAATGGGTTTCTCTGGCACTCTGGGATGAAGTGCCACCGAATGCACAGTCAGTTGTACACAGCATCTGACTTTCTTGGCTCCATTTATTTTTAAGCCCACTGGTGTTTCCGTGCAGTGCCAGCTTCCTGATTAAATTGCTCATTCACCTTGCGGAGATCCCAACACTTCGATATTACATTCGGTGATGTTATTTCTTCCCACACTGGAAACATACATAGTCATCCCCATCAACTTGAAATCAGGGCACCATCCATAGCTCTGCCTGATTTCCACCTCCCCAAGAAGCAAATTCCATACGAGTCTACCCTTCTGCTGCTTTGACTGGTCACCCTCCACCTTTAGGTTGTCCATCCTTCTGCTGTTCCATCCACAGTTGGATCTACTTCTCAGTCTGTGCCATTAGTTCCAAGATTCCAGGGGCCTCCTGAACTGATACCAGGTCTGGTGACCCTTAGCATGTTATCCTTGGAGAAAAAGAGGCTGAGTGAGGAAATGATATAGATCTTCCATATACTCAACAATATCAACAAGATTATTTTTTTCATTTTCTGTTTTAAACCCCCTTCTACTCCACCAGACCCATCACTCAGGATCCTCGAAGGTGCCCTAGCGAAGCCTACTTTCAGCCCCCTACAGGTGGCCTTGCCTCCATAATACCTTGGATTTAGAGCCCCTCCCTGGGCAGGGAAGGATGGGGAACCCCCACTCTTTTCTGCACTTGCCTAGGTCAGGCTGACTCCTTAGGTTTCCGTGTTCAGTCTTCTTTGATTTACCAGAGGCTGTCATCAAGCTGCCTGTGGGGCCCACTTTCCATTTCCTCTCCACCCTGAGGACGCAGGCACTCACAACGATCCAAGGAGGCATGTGCACACTTATGCATGCTACTGCTCCAGATCTCAGCCTGCATCCTCCCCTTCCTTAATGCTTTGACTGCACTGCAACCTGTGGTCTCCCAAGTGGCAGTACAACAGTGGGGATGGCAACCCTACTTCCCCAGAGGAGGAGGAGAGCATCCCCTGAGACTCTCAATCCTCCTTCCCCTGGCCACCCCCAACAACTGGCATCGCAAGTAGTAACATTACTACACAGCTGATGGGCTGGCTCAATAGCAACACGACTGAACAAACAGAGATGTTTGATCTGGTATCCTCTAGCAGGACACAAAACACACTCTAAAGCACAGAGGGGGTAAAGTCAAGGGTAATATTAGGAGGAACTTCCCCCAGAGGGCAGTAAACCAACAGAACAGCCTATCAGCAGAGCCAGTGCACATGAAGGCAATACGGGCCTTTAAGGTAAGCATGGACAAATTTCTGCTTACCATGGGACTCACAGGGTGCTTTGGGTGGTAAGGGGTGCAGCTATAAATTAGTACGACTGCACAGCATATTTGTTTGTCTCTGCTTATGAAGCAAAGTGGGTGCACACAATGGACACAGACCTTCTGACCTTAACGGAGAAGTGCATTTAACCCGACAACCTGTATTGCCTGTAGAAGCTGTTTTTCAAATACTGGTTTACATTCTGTTATTGCTCCATCTTTACTGGTCTCATTATAAATTCACTGGGTTGTTTCTGACTGGGTATTTCTGACTTGTTCTCTGGTGCTATGTTCAGGTGAACTTTAACAAAACATAATATTTAGACACAGCCCAGCTTGTAATTCCCATTAGTTCTATATTTTTCCTCCACATTATTTATTACTGAGATCAGTTGTATGGAAACAGGATTTCAGCTCCAGAAAAGTCCATCTATTCCTGCTGCTTTCTCCTTACCTGAAGTCATAGAGCACTGCTGGTGACCTCACAGTTACTCCTATTGCAACAGACTGTGATTTCACAACAGAGGATTATGACTTGGAGTAGGGAGTAAGCTACAAAGGCATACGAATGCAACATAAACTCTAAGGGACAATGATCAGATATTCATACACATTTCCTTAGTAATACATGTAAATATAAATGGAATGCAAGCAGAAATGTACCTAATTATTACACGAACATACAAACATACAAATTTGCCAGCAGAAACAGTCCACATGGTATATCAAGTCTGCTCAAGTGTGCAGCTAGCACCCTTACCTTGCAGCTGCCCCACCCCCTTCCCCTTCACAATTATCCCCCCTCTCACCCTGTCCCATCCCCTTTAAAACTACCCACTGTATTACAGGATACTACCTCCTCTGGCAGAGTGTTCCATTCCACCACAACTCTCTCCGTGAAAAAGTGTCTCCTCATTTCCCTCCTATATCTTCCCCCCTTCAATCTAAGACCATGCCCTCTCATGTCCCTCCTCCTCCTTCTTAGCTTAAATATCTCCTCAGTACATGTCTTGTTTATCCCTTTTAAGTACATACAGGTCTCAATCATATATACCCGATCCCTTCTCTCCTCCAGGGAGTACATATTCAGCTCACTCAGCATCTCACCATATGGTCTGTCCTCCAATCCCTGGATCAACTTCGTTACCCTGTGTTCTACCTCTTCTAGTAATCTTACATCCTTCTTCAGATATGGGCACCAGTACTGCATGCAGTACTCCAGGTATGTCCTGACCAGTAACCTATAGAAAGGCAGGATCACCTCCCTGCTCCTGGAGGAGATTCCTCTCACAATACATCCCAGCATCCTGTTGGCCTTTGCCACCAGCTTCCTGCACTGCTCTGTATTGTTCATCTTCCCCATTATGGTACCTAGCTGCACTCCACCCAGCTGATAACCCCTCCCTAGGTTCTTTGCTCTGAAGTGCAGTAGTTTGCACTGTTTAGCATTGAACCCCAACTGCCACGCTTCTGACCACTCCTTAAGTTTGGTCAGGTCATCCTACAGCCCCTGCCATCCTGCTATGTTATCCACCACTGCCCCCAACTTGGTGTCATCAGCGAATAGACTGATCTTATTCCTGATGCCATGCAAGATGTCTGCTATGAATATCCCAAACAGCACTGGTCACAGTACCGATCCCTGTGGCACCCCACTCCTCACAGCCCTTGGAGATGAGAGCCCCACCACCACCACCACTACCCTCTACTGTCTCCCCTTCGGCCAATTCCCGATCAATTTAACCATCTTAGTCCCCACCCCACATGTCATCTTTCCCTCCAACCTCCCATGTGGCATTGAATCAAAGGCCTTGCTGAAGTCCAAATATATGACATCCACAGCATGGCCCTTGTCCAATTCCCTTGTTACCCAGTCATAATACTCAACCAGGTTAGTCTGACAGGACCTTCCTGAGACAAACCCATGTTGACGATTATCCTGGAGCCCACTGTCTTCCAGAAAGGACACCCACCTCTCCTTCAGGATTGTCTCCATCAGCTTCCCCACAATGGATGTTAGGCTTACTGGTCTGTAATTGCCTGGTTCATCCTTAGGGCCACTTTTATGAAGAAGTACCACGTGGGCCATCCTCCAGTCCTGTGGTATGCACCCAGTGTCCAGGGAGGTATTGAATAGGTCCGCCAGTGGCCCAGCCAGGACCTTCGCCATTTCCTTCTGCACCTTGGGATGTATGACATCTGGTCCTGGTGCCTTATCCTCCCTTAGAGCCCTCAGTGATCACCTCATCCGTTACCCCCTTCCTCCTACTGTCCACCCTCCCCACCCCCTGCAGTAGTTGCCCACCCTTCTCCCTCGTGAATACAGAACAGAAGTACTCATTTAATGCTTCTGCCTGTTCTACCACTTTCTCTGCTCATCCCCCATACTTCCTGATCCTCACTATCTGGTCCTTGCAGCTTCTTCCCTCCCGTATGTATCTGAAGAAGTCCTTATCCCTATCCTTTTTTTTTTCGTAAAATCTTTTTATAACTAAACACACTACATAACAATTAACTTGATTAGGTATTTTGTCATGGAAAAATGTAACATCTAGGTGGCGCCATCCCAAGGGCTACTACCCCTGCCTGCTTGGCTAGTAGCAGGTTAAGGGGCCTAGGTACTGTAACGAGTGCCTCCACCCAGAGGTCAGGGATGGTAGTGGTCAAGCTAACCAGGGCACAGCCCTCCAGGACACTGTAACCCCCCCCCTTCCTTGCTAGTGGCCTAAACACTGCACAATAATTACATTCACAATACCCCTGATACATGACACAAGTACCCATACTGTTTGCACTTACCACCAGGGCTCTCCTCTGGCTCGGCCCTGGGGACCTCCTGTAAAACAAGGTTATACACAGCAAATAACAGTAGTACAGTACTCTTGCACAAACTGGAACCATAGTCAGGGTAAATGCAAAAAAGAGTTAGACCCGATTTATTTAAGGGACTTGAACAAGGAAGGGGTGTAATCAGGTTAATTTGCTTAAAGGCTGTATCAATCAAACAGTTATGCATGCACCTCAGGGTCCATAAACAGTCAAACACCCTGGGTACCCAGATGGAGAACGGTGGGCTAGCCAGGAACGTTGCAGCTGGTTGGGGCCCGGTTATGGAAGAAAAAAACAACATGCACAACACACACTATTTGTAATCTGGAGCCGGATTGCTCAGTTCGTGAAAAGAAAACAACAACAAGACAATCAGATGACACACTTTTAGATTAGGCTGTTGTTGTAGGGAGCTACCCTGATGAATACTTATGATACCCAACACTGGACACAGGCTGGACAAAAATCGAGACAGCAGGTGGTTAATCTGGAGTGCCCAGAGTAGCGGGGCCCACACGATTAGCTGAGGCGTTGTTCCTGTTCAAGTGTGGAGCAGGGGGCTGATCCCCAGGCAGGTCTCTCATCGGTGGCTTTCTCTGAGCAGTGGGGTAGTCTGGCAGGGCCAGCATGGCATGGCCCAGGCCGAATGGAGATGAACGTGGATTCAGTCCAATTAGGCTGGATGAAGCTTCCAGCAAGCAGAAGACAGTTCACACAGTGGGGAACCAAATCACGACCCACTTTCAATACACAGCACATTTACATGTAAAGGATTCCATGGTACCAGCAAGCAGAACACAGTTCACACAGTAGGGAACCAAATCACGACCCACTTTCCATATGCAGCACATTTACATGTAAGGAAATTCTACTGTACTAGGCAAACTACTCTCCGGTCACGATTGCAAAGTCTCTGCACAAACCAGGGGATTCAAAAGCAGCTGGAAATTCTGACAGGCCGATCACATTCAGCAAAATCTTCAGTCTTCTTCAGGTATGAGCCTGGTAAAAAAAATCAGTGGCTTACTTCGTTCTCACAAACTTGGATTTAGTCCGAAATAATTCTCTTAGCTCCCTCTCTGGGGCAGCAGGCAGACATGCAGGCCACAACTCAGGCCTTTCCACAGTTCTCCTGCATGAAACTACTCAGATGGCTGCTTGATTGTCTCAAGCATGTTGCTTCTTCAGCTCCCAACTTAGATCTGACTCAACTGTCAGCAAGCCAGGGACTTTCCCCAGAATCCAAAAGGTTTGGTTGGCTGATCAGTTTGTCAGTCACAACAAAGGCTCCCCCTTCAAGTGCAAAAAGCCCAAAACTACAATTCCTACAGATTTTGACTCCAGACAGATCCTGTAGTCCAGCTCCATTTGTCCCACCAGAACTGATTGGTCCAATTCGCAGTCCAGGACCAAGATACTGGAGATAAACAAAACAGTCCTTGCTACAAAGAGAGGCAAACTACATTATCATTGTCACTCTAAATGATTTTCAGCAAATAGTTACATCTTTCAACAGAGCTCCCTCTCAGATTACTTATAATTGCAATCCAGGCAGTTCTTAAAGAGACAGTACACAAAGGCTATACAGGCACTCTCTGGCAATCACATTTAAACTGCTAAAACACAAGAACCAGCCTGGCAGTGAGCATTTAGGCAAGCTCCATTTGTAGGGGGTTACAAAAAGAAACCCACATATACAGTTGATTACAGGAATCTTGAAACGTAAAAACCCTTGGTAGTAAACAGGGGGTGGCTGACTATATTCAAGAAAGGTGGGGTTTAAACTTGTGAGGGTGGGAGGGATAAGGGAGGCGGCTGACCAGAAGCTCTCTCCTCCAGATGAGGGGAGTAGCCTTCAAACCCAAGGGAGGGAGGAGGAAACAGACTGGTGGAGGAGGTTTCAGGAGAAGCAGAGGGAGGACGGAAGTATAAGGAACCTGGGTGGGGTTCGATAAGAGGATCAGATGTGAGGGTGAGGGTGGTGTTAGTAAATGCCAGGAGCTTGGGAAACAAGTTGCCGAGTTCTAGGCCATGCTGTTTGGGGTGGATGTGGCGCATCACGGTGCTGCCAACAAAAACCATGACTGGGACCTAAACGTGCAGGGGTACACTATGCTTAGGAAGGATAGAAAGGAGGGCAGAGGGGGTGGAGTGGCTATGTTCATTAGAGATGACATAGAAATTGCTAGGGTAGAAGAGGCAGAGGGAAACGTGGAGGACTTATGGGTCACCTTACGAACCCCAGCAGGAGGTAAGGTCAAGCTGGGTATTGTATACAGGCATCCCGGGATGGGTGATGTTCTGGAGAATGGTTTGCTGGACAACATCATTGCCCAGTGTGGACAAAAAGGGGAAGGAGTGGTGTTGATGGGGGACCTTAATATGCCAGGTACAAACTGGGGAACCATGTCCTCTAAGGTGGCCAAGGAGCAGAGACTGCTGGACAGCTTCCAGGATGTGTTCTTAACACAGCATGTGATGGAGCCCACAAGGGAAGGGCATGTCCTGGGCGTGGTTCTGGCAGATGAGGATCTGGTAAGGGACCTGGTTATAGAGGATCCCTGACTGGGAGCGACCACAATACTGTCTGGTTTCAAATAAGCATGGGGGAGATCTAGAACACTGGCAGTGGACTTCAGGGGCAGACTTTGTGGGCATGGGAAATATTCTCAAGGATCACTCAAGGGAATTACATCAATGACAAATGTGGAAAGAGATGTGAGGTCATAAACGGACTTCATGAGGCAGTCAGGACTTGCGCTAAGGTGAAATGTAAGGGAGCAAGGTCACATAAACCATGCTGGTGGTCCAGTGAGGTTCAGGTAGCAGTCAGAGAAAAGAAGGCGGCCTACAAAAAATATAAAACAACAAGAGGGGCTAGGGAAAAGGAAATGTACCATCTTGCATCTAGAAAAGTCACCCGGATGGTGAGGGGGGGGCAAAGTCCAGTAAAGAGCAGCGGCTGGCACAGGGCATACCTGGAGGGGAAAAGGGGTTCTTCCGGTACCTTGGAGAGCGGAGAAAAACTAAGGGCCATCT
Organism: Neoceratodus forsteri; assembly: GCA_016271365.2. Lineage (NCBI taxonomy): Eukaryota > Metazoa > Chordata > Ceratodontiformes > Ceratodontidae > Neoceratodus > Neoceratodus forsteri. The sequence goes on along the minus strand of CM057454.1, from coordinate 674,910,047 downwards.
CAGCAGATTGAGATCAGAAGGAAGGTGGGTGGAGGAGGCGAGGGACCAGACAGAGGTATTAAACGAGTACTTCACCTCTGTGTTCACTAGGGAGGGGGATGGGATATCTACAAAGCAAGGCACGATGGGGATAGAAGTGGTAGTGAGTGGGATCAGGGGACCAACAGAAATGGAGCAAGAGGGAGGGAGAGGTACCCCAGGGGTGCCACATCAGGATAAGGATAAAAAGGCCAGTAAGGTGGAGGAGACAGATGATGCTATCTCCACCAAAAGGGTGTGGTTAGCCCTCAAGGCCCTAAAGAAAAATAAATCTCCTGGGCCGGATAGCATTCATCCGACAGTACTATGGGAATTGGAGGACATACTGGCTGCACCCCTGGTGGAGCTCTTCAACAGGTCGCTTGACACTAGGAGGGTACCTAGGGATTGGCGAGAGGCACATGTGGTGCCAATCCATAAAGGGGGGTCAAAGGAAGTACCAGGTAACTATAGACCCATCAGTTTGACCTCGGTGGTGGGAAAATTAATGGAAAGTATACTAAAGGAACAATTGGAGGTGTACTTGGAGGAGGTGGGAGGTCTGGATAGTCGGCAACATGGGTTTGTGCCAGGTAGATCATGTCAAACCAATCTTGTGGAGTTCTACAAATGGGTAACATCAGAACTGGACAGGGGAAAGCCTGTTGATGTATTATTCTTGGACTTCAGCAAGGCATTTGACTGTCCCCCACAATGGTCTGCTGGAGAAACTGACAGGGTTGAGAGTAGGCCCTTTGATGGTCAGATGGATTGAAAACTGGCTAGCTGGATGCACCCAGACAGTAGTGGTCGGTGGGGAGCTCTCAAACCCTAGAGAGGTCGGTAGTGGGGTAACGCAGAGCTCGGTCCTGGGTCCGATCCTGTTTAATGCATACATACGGACATCAGGAGGGTATAGGTGTGAAATGAGTCTCTTTGCTGATGACTCCCAAGATCGGAGCAGTAGTTGAGGGGAAGAGGGGAGTTGGCCCTCCAAGGGGACCTGGACACCCTGAAAAGCTGGGCTCACACATGGAAATTAAATTTCAATATCACCAAGTGCAAGGTATTACATCTTGGGCTGGGAAACCCTAAACACAGGTACACCCTGGGAGGGGAGGCGCTGGAGGCCTCAATAAGGGAAAAAGACCTAGGGGTCATGGTGGATGCATGTATGAATAACTCTGAGCAGTGCAGGAGAGCGGCTAGCAAGGCAAACAGGATGTTGGGATGAATCGTAAGGGGGATCACCTCTAGGAGCAGGGAAGTGATTCTGCCGCTGTACAATGGACTGGTTAGACCACACCTTGAGTACTGTGTGCAGTACTGGAGACCACACTTGAAGAGGAACATACAGCTCCTGGAGAGGGTACAGAGGAGGGCAACTAAGATGATACGAGGACTAGAGGATTTGACATATGAGGACAGACTTGAGGAGCTCTGCCTGTTTTCATTGGAGGAGAGGAGAGACGGGGGGGCATGATTGAGGTCTTTGAGTACCTCAAGGGAATAAATAGGGTAAATATGGATGGGATCTTTAGACTAAAGCAGGGAGGTATCACCAAAGGGCATGGTTTGAAGTTGGAAGGTGGAAGGGTGAGGGGGGGGAATAGGAGGAGGTTTTTCACTGAGAGGGTGGTGGACCCTTGGAATGCGCTGCCTGGCGAGCTGGTTCAGAGATCCACAGTGGAGGGCTTCAAGAGAGGGTGGGACAGACACAGAAAGCGGATGTACCAGATGATGGCCTGGCCCGGGGTGGGGACGGATGATAGGGGTTTCTGGAACACAAGGGGGCCTCGCACTCCAACTAGGGATCTGAGGTTCGAGCAGACTCGATAGACCGTAAGGCCTAATCTGCTGGCAATTAGTATGTTAGTATCCAGTTCCTTGGTACATTTATACAATTCCATCAGGGTATACAGATCCAGAAGCTAATGATTTGATACCTTTTAATGGACCAAAATAGATGTATTGTTGTTACATCTATGTTGGTCTATTAAAAGGTATCAAATTATTTGCTTCTGAATCTGTTCTTGCAAGGACCGATATGGCAACTACTAAATCTAGATGTCAGCGTATACACTAATGCTCAAGGCAGAGGCAGAAGAGACAGAAAAGAAAGGAAAGGTTGACATAGGAAGGCCAACAGGGCATGGTATTAACCGATGATTGGGGCAAGCAAGTAAAGGAAATATCTTTGTTGCAACCTGTGTGAACAGCATGTGGCCGCCAGGTGGCAATGGCCCCCACCCACAGTCACGATGGGAACTCCCCTTGATCTATGGCTCTCAGGAGTGGGCCCCAAAGGGCCTTGAATTTCTTTGTTCCCCCATTAGCTGTGTGTTGGGTTTTTTCCTTGATGCCCTGTGCTAGCCTCAACTCCCTGAAAGCCTTGGTCACCCCGACTCCCCTGTTAACTTCTTTGGACTTCTGCACATACTCCTCCATATCCTCCCCCTTCCCTGATTTCCTGTATCTCCTGAATGTTGCTTTTTTTGCCCTCACCTTTTTTAAAGACTTCCCTACTCATCCAGCTTGGTTTCCTAGACCTTCTCTTTTTGCTCTGCGATTTGGTACAGGTTTCAGTAGCCTCCACAAGCCCCATTTTGATTTCTTCCCATTTCTGGTTAACATCCCAGTGTGGCTGAATTCCTGTCAGGTGCCCACCTAAGATTTCACCCATCCTTCCAAAATCAGCCTGTCTAAAGTCAACCACCCTGGTCCCTGTACCCACTGCTTCTCTGCTCATGTTGAGCATGAACCACACCGAGTGGTGGTCACTCCCAGCCAGCGGGTCCTCCCAAAAGTTTTCTTTGAGGCATTAGTAGCTCTCTAAGACCAGTTTTAGAACTGTATGATGCTGTTTTTGTCCTTGCTAAGTGCTTAAAAATGTTCAAGTAGGGGAATTTGTAACTTACTATTGAACGAGTCCATATCACAATGGCGAACGAAAAAAGCACCAGTCATCTTCGTGAGTGTAAGTCGCCGGAATGAGATACAGGGACTGTGCACTATGCCGAAAACACCACAGGTGACAGTCCCAATGGGACCCAATATGCTGCATACAGCATTGTCCCCCACATCCCCCTTAAAAAATATAATCAACTCCGAGGGGGGCCTGATACTGGGGTACAGGAGACACCTAGAGAGGGGGCTATTGGGGGGGGAGAACAGGGGACCGTGGAGAAAAAATATGGGGGATCGGGGTACAAAAAAACAAAATACTTAACAGCAAAACAGACAAAAATATGGTCTCTACTCACCCCAATCCAGCACAGAACCTGGTACCTGCTGTACCACCACCTACACAAGACCAAACGGCCAGCTCGAAACCATCTGGCCAAACTTCCTCACAAATACTTTTCGAAGTCAGCTCCTTCCTACCCTCGCTATATCCGTTCCTTGCAGTTACTGTTCTATAACACTCGTCATAGAAAGGTTCGCTGCCCCTACATCCTCGCTGTCTTCACAGGCGGTCAAACTGAGTTTGTTCAAATCGAGTCGCTTAATTTGACTTACCCATAACACTAGATACCCTACTGAACTCCATGGTTTAACATACGAACATACGAAATTTGCCAGCAGATAAAGGCTTAGAGGTCTATCAAGTCTGCTCGAATGTGCAGCTAACACCCCTTATTCTGCTGCTTCCACCCCATTCCACCCTTCCCCTTCATTAACCCTCCCCCTTGTCCTGTCCCATCCCCTTTTGAAGCAGTCCACTGTTCTACTGGATACCACTTCTGCAGGTAACGCACTCCACCCAGCCACCACCCTCTCTGTAAAAAAGTGTCCCCTCATCTCCCTCCTGAACCTTCCTCCCTCCAGTCTCATATCATGGCCCCTGGTAGCCCTCCCCTTCCTTACTCTGAACAGCCCCTCTGTACCCGTCTTGTTTATTCCTTTCATGTATTTAAAGGTTTCAATCATGTCACCCCTGTCCCTCCTCTCCTCCAGTGAGTACATGTTCAACTCCTTCAACCTCCTCTCGTATGATAAGTCCCCAGCCCCTTGATCATCTTTTCGCCCCGCGCCTGCACCCTCCAGTAACTTAATGTCCCTCTTCAGATACGTGGTGCCAGTAATGCACGCAGTACTCCAGGTGTGGTCTAACTAATGACCTATACAGTGGCAGAATCACCTCCTCCCTCCTCGAGGATATACCCCTTGCAATACAACCCAGCATTCTGTTGGCCTTTGCAGCTGCCTTCCTACATTGTGCCGAGTTGTTCATTGACCCTGTAATGAGCACACCCAGATCCTCCTCCTCCTCTGTCTGGGCTAGCTGCACTCCCCCCCAGCTGGTAACTCCTCCTTGGGTTCTTCATCCCAAAATGCAGCATCTTGCACTTTTTGGCATTAAACCCCAGTTGCCAGGTGTCTGACCAGGTTTCAAACTTTGCCAGATCATCCTGCAACCCCTGCCATCCCCCTAGGTCATCCACCACCACGCCTACCTTGGTATCATCAGCAAACAGACTGATTTTGTTCTTGATGTCCAATGATATGTCTGCAATGAATATCCCAAACAACTCTGGTCCCAACAACGAGCCCTGTGGAACACCGCTCGTCACTGCCCTTGGATGTGAGAGCTCCCCACCCACCACCACCCTCTGTTGCCTTCCCTGAAGCCAGTTTCCTACCCATCTCACCAGCCTTGCACCCACCCCTGTGCCTACTAACTTCCTTCCCAGCCTTCCATGCGGCATAGAGTCGAATGCCTTACTGAAGTCCAGATACAGGACATCCACTGCATGGCCCCTGTCCAGTTGCCTAGTTACCCAGTCATAGAACTCCACCAGGTTGGTTTGGCAGGATCTGCCACGTATGAAGCCATGCTGTCTGCTGTCCTGTAGTCCTTTGGCCTCTAGGAGGGCCACCAGCCTCTCCTTCAGGATAGTCTTTATTAGCTTACCCACGATGGATGTGAGGCTCACTGGTCTGTAGTTTCCCGGTTCATCCTTGGGCCACTCTTGTGGAGGCACCACATGAGCCATCCTCCAGTCCTGAAGTACACACCCCAATGTAGTGAGGCATTAAATAGGTCTGCCAGGCTCGCAAGGACCTCTGCCAGCTCCTTCAGTACCCCTGGGTGGATGCCATCTGGGCCTCATGCCTTGTCCACCCTCAGTGCCTTCAAACCCTCTCGAACTCTGCCCTCCAGGATTTCCCATCTGTCACCCTCCCCCGTTTCTGCCATTTCTCCCATGTTGGGTGTCACCCCCCCATCTTCTCTTTAGTAAATACTGAACAGAAGTACTCATTTAGTGCTTCTGCCTTATCGCACCCTACTTCCACCCAACCCCCCTCCTTCCTAATCCTTACTATGTGGTCCTTACAGCTCCTTTTCTCCCTGATGTACTTAAAGAAGTCCTTCTCCCCCTTCTTAATGCGTTATGCCAACCTGAGTTCCGTAGATGCTTTGGCTCCCCTTACTGCCCTTGTCACCTCCTGCGATTCTGTCAACTACTCCTCCCTGTCCTCCCCACTCCCTGTTTTCTTGTACTTCCTAAAGGTAGCTCTTTTCTTCCTTACCTTTTCCATGACCTCCTTGCTCAACCAGCTCGGTTTCTTAGACCTAGCCTTCTTGCTCTGGGCTTTGCAGTAGGTTTTGGTTGCCTCCATTATCCCCAGCTTTATGAGCTCCCACCTCTGGTTAGTGTCCATACTAGACTGAATTCTGGCTAGGTACCCTTTTACCACTTCCCCCATCCTCCCAAAGTCGACCCTCCTGAAGTCCAGCACTCTTGTGCCAGATTCCACTCCTTCCTTGCCCATATCCAATGTGAGCCATACTGAGTGGTGGTCACTCCCTGACAGCGGTTCCTCCACTGTAAGTTCTCTCACAAAGTCCCCATTTGCCAGCATAAGGTCAAGGGTATTCCCTAACCTGGTTGGTTCACTGACCATTTGTTTAAGGGACATGACATCACAGACTGCTAAATTGGTACTTATCACCAGTGTGTAGCTCGACCGCACCCACAGAGTTTTCTAACAGATCAGTAAAGACAGAACATGGGTACATTCGAGCAGACTTGATAGACCTCTAGGCCTTTATCTGCTGGCAAATTTCGTATGTTCGTATGTTCGTATTAAAATAATTTGAACCCATATTTTAAAAGCAACTTTTACAACAACTATGACAACTCACAGGTTCAGCACAGTTCTCCTCTAAATTACCATGTTACCGTGTCACTCTTTGATTTGCAAAACAAGTATGTCAGTAACATACAGGAAGGATGCAAAAATCTGAGGGTGGACATTTTAAAACGCTGGAAAATTGCTGATGACTGAATACAAAGTATGTAGGAATGCCTGGAACCTTCTCCCTAATCATGTAAATCTCCCTAATCATGTAAGAGCTGCCCCCTTCCACAGCTGCTTTAGGTCTTCCCTCTGGGGTTACCTAAAACAAGCTTCTGGCTGCCTTTGTTCTTAGCTGTCCCACCCTCCATGGTACGCCAGTGCCCGTCTATGACCGAGTGTGGGCATATGCCTTCTGCCCGCCTTTGCTCCTAGCTGTCCCACCCTCCTCGGTGGGCCAAGTGCCCATCTACTGACTGAGTGCTCCTTTAGTGCTCTCCTCAAAAATGCCCTGCTGAGTCTTTGATTTGCCTCCTGAGATTGCCTTGCCTTAACACTGTATTTGTATTATATTTGTTCTCTGATGATACCTAGCTGTAGCCCTCTACCGGTACCTGTCTGTAACTTGTTGATTGCTGCTACCTTGTCTCTGTCTCTGTATACTGCCTGAGTTCTCTGACTTCACCTTGCTGTTTGCTATTACCCTATCTCTGAATTGTTATTGCCTGTGCCTTTGTAATTCTCCCAGGTCGCATCTGAAAATAGGCACATGACTGTCTAGCGTGCTTACCTGGTAAACAAAAGCTAAATAAATAAAATAAATAAAGATTAGAATCGGCAAGTTTCATAACAAGCAGTTCAAGATGGCACCAGAATCTGGGCCACTGATTTTCAGTTTTAAAAAATGGAAAATTCTATTCAGTCAAATTATAAAATCCTTTTTCCCCTATTTCCATAAAGAACTGTTCCACTCAGCATGATCTGAATTCAAGTTTGGCATATTTCAGTAAAAAACAACTGGTGCAAAACACATGTTTTGTGCCCCAATTTGACGGAAAATAAGAGGACACTAGTGTGTGTAGCTCAGTAGGTTGCACGCTCACTTCTAGGGCTGGAAAATCGGCAGGTCATGGGTTCTAGTTCCACACCAGAAACTTGGGCTAGTACTTAATAATGACACTGTAATGCAGCGCTGCATATGTCCATATGGACAGTGTGCCTTTCCCAGTTACCAAACATTAAATAAATAAATAATTAAATAAATATGGACCTTGAGAATGAAGCTTGGGTCCACGCTGTTATCTCACCCCAGAGATGGGAACATAGCCTTGCTGTGCATGGGCATCCATATACTATTTTGTATTGTGTATAATTTTTCTACTAAACAGGCATATTCAATTGCCCCTTGTTTAACTCCCCCCAGTGAAACTCAGCCCAAAAATGTACACAAAAATATCCTAAACTATCGCAGCGTTTCAAGAACAATTGGTCACTTGCTAGCTTTCTGGACTGCCGAAAAAAAGGAAACAATAGTGAAAGTAATGAAACTGCTACTGCTGGTGCTTGTTGATCCCAAACCTCAGCACTGGTGTTTTGCATTTCCCCAGCCTCACTAATCCAGTAGCTGCCTGTTCCACTTCCCTCTCCTGCTTCAGCTCCAGCCCATCTCTAAAAGTAGAAACGAACATAGATTGTGATGGCAGAAAAAAGCCAGTAGGCCCATCTAGTCTGCCCCACTTTCTTTGCCTATCACTACACCCAGACTCTATCTGGTAACAGGTGTCCCTTCCTCTGCCCTTACCTCTATTTATTATAACCATGTGCCTATCCCACATAGCTACCCGCTGTCTTCACCCCCACTTCCTCCTCTAGCAGGCTGTTCCAGGCATCCACCATCCTTTATGTGTAGAAGTATTTCTTCACATCCCTCTTAAATCACCACCACCACCAAACTTCATGGCATGCCCCCACATTCTGGTGCTACACTTCCTATTTAACAGACTCTCTTCCTGCACCTTGTTAACCTCCATGAGGTACTTATAGTTTTCAATCATGTCCCCTCTTGCACTCCCCTTCCCCAGGGAGTGCTTGTTGAGCTCCCGCAGTCTCTCCTCATATGGTTTCTCATGCAACCCCCACATTATTTTTGTAGCTTCCCTTTGGACCACTTGCACACTGTTGATGTCCTTGTGAAGATCAGCCTCCAGAACTGGATACAGTACTCCAGGTGGGGTCTCGCAAGTGAACGATACAGGGGCAACACCACCTCCATTCTCCTCCTACAGATCCCCCTCCCTATTCAACCCAGTATCCTGCTCTCCTTACCTGTTGCCCTACTGCACTGCTCTGACACCTTGAGATAATCAGATATGGTCACTCCAAGGTCCCAGCATTGCATGCCAAAGGACGTTCTGTTACCAACTGGCCACACTCTTAAATAGCCTCTTAACTCAGTAGCTATCAGGACTATGTCACTCTTCCAAGGCCTGACAGTACAGCAAGACTGTAAAGGTTACACTGCAGTTTATTCACGTCTACAAAGAACAGCCACAGGGTCCACGTTAATATTTTAAGAAATAGTTTCAGCAGCGAATGATGTCAAGGTGCATAGCTATTTTTGAAAACCACTCTGCAAACTGCTATACAAATTGGATTAAAGTAACCTCAGTGTTAGCCTGCAAGTGTAGAAAGTTAATACAGTAAACAGCTGGGCACTGTAATATGGTAAATGCTCTAAAAAGATGTTTTATACTTTGCGATCCTGTTAAGAGGTCAGAAGGTTTTGTGGTTTGAGTACAGTACATGTGTCTCAGTCAACAGGAGCAGCGTGTGCTACAGCAGTTAGTTAAGAACAAATCCATACACAACATATAGAATGGTTTATTAACAACCATACAAAACAAGGCTGCGTTTCCACTGAGAGACAGAGATGGCATCATAGGGTCCTCTAGAGCAAAGCTAGAGAGGTCCCTGATGTTGTCTCAACCCCATGAGAGTAACACTCCTTGCTGTGTACAGTTAACCATAATATTTTATATAGCAGGTTTAAATTTAGTTGTTTGCTGAGGAACCAGTTGGTTCTGTCAGACCAGCACATGCCCGGCTGCCAGCTCATCTACGCCCCACCCACCCAGCCACTCCATTAGTGGACTGGTAAAACACAGACGTGAAACAGGTATCTTTTTTATTTTGTAAAATTGGCTTAAAGAAAAATTGCACTGAATCTGTAAGTAATGCTTCTCAGTAGAAGCTGTTTTACAATTACTGGTTCAAATAATCTAGCTATCTAGGGTTTTAAATCATCCTACTGGGCATTTCTGATTTACCCGCTGCTGGTAAGAACCATGTTAGAAGTGTATGATGTTCTATTGTTGGCACAATGCATTCATGCTCTGCTATAGAACTCTGTGGCAGAAAGGGACATAAACTACATCATACAGTTCTAAAATGGTACTTAAACCACCGTTGGTGTTCTCTATAATCACTGTTTGCTCTAAAATATCTGTAGTGCTTTGTAATACCTGTACGGTTGCCTGTATTGTTACCTGTAATGTACTTTGTAATACTTTTACTGTTGTCTGTATTGCCACCTGTAATGCACTCTCCCGAGTTGTGACTGAAAATAGGCCAGTTTGTGCCTAGTGCACTTACCCAGTAAACAGAAGCTAAATAAATAAATGACATCTGTTAAGAGGGTAAGGAGTTGCAATCCCTCTGTACAGATCCAAACTACATCATCTTCCACTATTTATGAAGGTAGTCCTTAGGACAATCAGGAAGGTCCTACCTAAGGTGGTGTTACAGTTCTACCAGAACCAGTATGTTGCCTTCAAGTGCTCTGTCCTGAACAGTTTAGCACAGGTGAACAGAAACTGCACTGTCTGGATACAAAAAGAGCACCAGGTCACTACAAAGACCGAACAAAGGATCTTAGGTCCCAGGGTACATAGCTTTTTGTTACTCATGGAAAGGTGGGCAAAGGTAAGCCAGCAGCCAGGAGAACTACCTCTTACAGGATAGTCTCTTGCATCCACTTCTATTACAAATAAGCTGGTAAAACATCTCCCAGAGGCCCAAGGGTACATCCCACAAGGGGTACCTCTGCTTCTGTGGTGGCTACAAGGGACATCCCCCTTCTAGATGTAACCCCCCTACAAATGGGGGTTCCTGAAAAGTCTTCCTTGAGCTTGTCTAAATACTCACTGCCAGGCTGGTGCCCCGCGTTTTTGCAGTTTAAATGTGATTGCCAGAGAGTGCCTATATAGCCTCTGTCTACTGTCTCTTTAAGAGTTGCCTGGATTGCAGCCATAATTAATCCAAAAGGGAGCTCTGTTAGAAAATGTGCTTGTTTGCTGAACATTTGTTACAGTAGTAATAATACTGCAGTTTGTTCTAACTTGCCTTCTTTGCAGCATGGACAGTTCTGTTTGTTTCCATCATCTTGGTCCTGGACTGCTGAAATGGGACAATCAGTACATTTGGGACTCTAAAATGGAGCCTGCATACAGGGGCTTGGTTGGGTCAAAACTTGTAGGAATTGTAGTTTTTGCATTTTGGCGCCTAAAATAACCTGGAGGGGAAGCCCTTGTTGTGACTGACAGGCAGATCAGCCAACCAAACCTTTTGGGGAAATTCCCTAGCTGCTTGCAGCTAGTTTCAGTTCTGAGTTGGGAAGTGAAGAGATAACAGCTTGAATGATTCAAGCAGCAGCCCCAGTATAGATTCACATGGGAGAACTGTGGAAAGGCCTGGCTTTTGGCCTGCATGCCTGCCTGCTGTCCCTGAGAGGGAACTTGTGCTTTTTTCGGACTGAATCCAAACTTGGAGAGCGAAGTAAGCCACTGAATTGTGACCAGGCTCCTACCTGAAGAAGACCAAAGATTTGCTGAATGCGATCGGCCTAACTGGACTTCCAGCCACCTCCGAACTCCTGGATTGTGCAGAGACTCTGTAATTGCGACCGGAGAGCCTTTTGCCTGGTACAGTGGAATTTCCTTACATGTGAATGTGTTGTGTGTTTATAGTGGGCCATGATTTGGTTCCCCACTGTGGTTTGAATTGTATTCTGCTTGCTGGAAGTTGCATTAGAATTTCCTTACATGTAAATGTGCTGTGTGCCGCTAGTGGATCACGATTTGGTTCCCCACTGTGGTTTGAACTGTATTCTGCTTGCTGGAAGCCGCATCTAGCCCCACGGACTGAATCCAAAATCATCTCCATTGGGCCTGGGCCTTGCTACACTGGCCCAGCCGGACTACCCGTTGCACAGAGAAAGCCATCGATGAGAGACCTGCCTGGGGATCAGCCCCCTGCTCAACACTTGAACATGAACGATGACTCAGTGATTTGTGTGAGCCCCGCTTCTCCGGGCACTCCTGCTCAACAACCTGCAGTGTCGATTTCGTCCTGCCTGTGTCCAGTATTGGGTATCGTGAGTAAGCATCAGGGTAGCTCCTTGCAACAACAGCTAAATCTAAAGTGTTGTCATCTGATTGTCTTGTTGCTTTTTCTTTCACGAACTGAGCCCTCTGGCTCCAGATTACAAGTAGTGAGTGTTGTGCATGTTGCTTTCTTCCATCACAGGGCCCCAACCAGCTGCAATGTTCCTGGCTAGCCCACCATTTTCCTTCCTGGGTACCGAGAGTGTGTGACTGTGTGGGGAATTAAAACACATGCATAACTGTTTGTTTTTATTTTTTAACTTTATTTATGCACCGGTACTCCTACGAGGCATTCTTCGGAGGTGCCCACACGATCTTGCCCCTACTACTCCCCTCAGTGACCAGCCACCATCGGTTCACCCCTCTCAGAGGAACTTCCCTGTGCTCCAGATCACCCCCCCCCCGGAACAGGGCCCGCCCACCCTCGGCGGCTCTTTACTTAAGTTAGGGGGTCCATCCCTCCGAGAGGTCAGCTCTGGATCCCGATGTGGCATGGTCCTGCATTGGGATGAGAGGAGATCCCAGGAGCCTCGCCATCTTCTCGGGAGCCGGATATTTGTGCTTTTTTTTGTTCCTCCCTTTCTGCGGAGCCCGCCAGCAAGGCAACGGAGTGCCATGGCTCCGCCCCAGGCATTATGCCACACTGCTGCCCTGGTGATCCTCCAGCAGCCACCAGAGGTCACTCAGGAGCGGCGCACCCCATACCACCCCGAGAGAGAGAACAGTCGCGGATGCTCAATCTCTTCCCCCCGCGGCCCCGTGGCTGGCCTTTAACTCGGTCGCCGGGTGGCGCGATGTGTGCCGTCCAGCGCCTCAACGCTCAGCGCCACCGGGCAGGCACTATAACTGTTTGATTAATATTGCCTTTAAGCCAAGCAACCTCATTATGCCTCTTCCTTGTTCAAGTCCCCTGAATAACTCAGATCTGACTTTTTTGCTGCATCTAATCTGACTGTGGTTCCAGTTTGAGCCAAGAGTACTGTACTGTTGCTATTTACTGTGCATAACCTTGTTTTACAGGGGGTCCCCAGGGTCGAGCCAGAGGAACCAGACCTGGTGGTAAGTGCAAACAGTGTGGGTACTGGTATGGTGTACAAGTGGTACTGTGAAAGTGATTATTGTATATTGCTCAGGCCACTAGAAAGGAAAGAGAGGGGTTACAGTGTCCTGGAGGGCTGCGCCCAGGTTAGTTTGACCACTACCAACCCTGATCTCCGGGTGGAGGCACCCGTTTCAGAACTCAGGCCTCTGAACCTGCTACTAGCCGCGCAGGCAGGGGTAATAGCCCTTGGGATAGCGCCACCTAGGAGTTACATAGACATATTTATAAAAAAAGAAGAGAAAGTCCTTCAAGGTGATTAGCTGTTACTTATGCATTAGATCTGTCTAATGTACAAGTAAAAACAAGTGCTGAAAACCTTGTTGTAGCACCAAAATATGAGCAAATCTCAGAACTTTGTTTTCTCAGAATCTCGAAAGCCGCCATGTTTTCTAAATCTGAGCAGCCTGAATCCTCAATGAACACATATCCACTGACCTGTATTTTACACTTTTCTGCAATCAGTTATTTTCTTAAGGCTGTGTGAGCATTTCTTAAAAAAATGGGCTTGAAAATAATGCATCCTGATTGGCTGAAAGTTATGGTCAGGCACGCATTTATTTTTCAATAGATGCCCGGTGAAAAATGAATGCCAATTAAGGTGCCCCATTGCCGGTATCATAGGGCACCCTAATTTGAAACTAGCCTGCAGCCATTTTTTTCTCTCACTTACTAAGAGGAAAAGGGCTCCGCTCAACCACACAGACCTGCACGCAAACCCCGTAAACAAGTCTACAGCCACTCATTCCTTAAAAAAATAAATGCAACCTTGTCCCCAGAATCCACCCTAGTTTCTCACAAATACATTTCCAACCAGATAAATGCGGCACTTCCTTGCAGCACTAGGCTTGCAAGACTCCAGCTATCCCCCCATTCACCGCGCTGTTTTCCCTGTAATGAAACACAAAAAGCTGCAGAAACACAATTATTCATTTTTTTTTCTGAACATTATACCACTTCCCCGAACTGCACAGTAAATTCCCGATCGCGTTCCATCTGAAGCGAGGGCACGCTTTGAAACTGGCGCTAGAGACTCATGCCACATTTGAAAGCTGCTCCTAAATAAAAAAAAAAAAAGAAAGTTACCTCAGTTCACAATGTACTGGTCTTCAGTACTACAGTCCCTTGTTCTGACTCGGCGCTGATTAACACAACAAAGAAAGTGGTTCTCCACTGTTTTGTGTGTGTGTGTGTGTGGGTGGGTGTGTGTGTGTGTGTGTGTGTGTTTGGGGGGGTTGGTGGGGGAGAGACAAAGCAGCAAGTAACCACAATGTGGAGGAAATCCCTATCAGAAAGAAACTATTAACAAAAGAACACCAGTACCCACCACTGATGATTCCGCCAGTACAGGGACTACTATTTTACCTAAGAAAATACTTTGTTTTTTGATTAATTTTATTTATAATGATTTGTATATATGTATATATGTGTATTTATATCTATTTATCTATCTACACACGTATATATATATATTTTTTTTTTTTTCCAAAATGTCACCTATGGACCATTTTCTAAGCGCAATATTACCCTCCAGGGTGGGCAGTACTGGGAAATACTGGTCCTTCCAGGGGCTATAAGGCCCTCTGCCTGTGGCATCGGGCCTCATTATGCCCCTGGGCGGTCCAGTATTTTCCAATACCACCCACCCTGTCAGGTATTATTGCAGTTCCTCAGCAACTGTTAGGATGTGGTCAGTAAAATGTATTGCCCATTTTTAAAATTTGTTTGGTGACCAAAGAAAGCAGCCACAAGCCCAAACCAGGCTCTCCACTTCAGTCGAACAGCCCCGGCGCTGCTACCTGCCGGCAGCCGAACCTCTGCATCCAGCCCACCATCCCCTGACCAAGAAAAGCAGGTACAATTAGTCAGCTCCTAGCTCGGAGCTGTCAGGCTTCAATCCCTGTAATTTGACTGGCTCCTGGGGACTGTGGCCGCTTCCAGATTGGATGCTGCAGATCCCCATTGAGAAAGCAAGCACCCAAGGCACCTTTTTCAAATCGCTGCTTGGCCACTGCCTTGCTGTACTGCTCTCTGTACAGTTTTTTTCGCCCAACCCCGCATCCCCCCTCCATCCCTCCTTCCTCAGTGATCCCCGCCCTCTGAGGCCTTACACTAGTCAATTACAGAAAATTCTTAAAGGTGCTCTCCTCTCCTTTCCTGCAACTTCTTAAAGGGGTGATCTTCTCTCGTGCTCTAACTTAACTGCAAAAATGTTGTTTCATCCATTAAGCATAGGATTTCTACTTATTAGTGTAACCGTCACATACAGTGGGTCTCTAAACCCACATAATTTTCAACACCCAGGCATATTCACCAGCTACCTAAATGTTATACACAAATTTCTAAATGTTTCCCTCCCACTGCCACTTACCCGACCTGGCCTCCATACTACCATACACTGCTGTACTCAAGTCGGGTACCAACTGCCTCTCTCTCATGGGTTTGCCCTTTCAATTAAAGCTATTCTGTATGCTTGCTATCGCCCCTCGCCTTGCTGTTTGGCCTTGGAAAAGTGTTTGAGAAACAGCCCATGCCTCAGGGGCAAAATTCGGCCATTGTGACTACTTCTTAGTGCTATAAAAAAGATGCTTCTGCTGCTACTCATCTGTGCTGGTAACGTCGAATTAAACCCTGCCCCCCCCTTTCCTGCCCCAGCTGACCTACCTTTACTAAAAGGGTTATCATTTTTGCATTTGAATGCCTGCAGCCTTCTGAAAAAGCTTGATGCTATCAAAACTTGGACCCTCCACTGCTCTCCTGATGTCCTTGTAATCTCCGAAACTTGGCTAAGACCCTGGACTATGAGGTTAACATTCCTTCATACAACTTGATTCGTACTGACAGGAAATCCCAGGGGGGAGGAGGAGGAGCCATCTATGTCCGGGACAGCATTACTGCAAATATGGTGGACACGACTACAGTCCCCAAGGAGTTCGAGTGCCTCATGCTAATAATTCAACCAGCCGAATCTACCTCTATCTGCATTAGTGGGTGCTATAGGCCCCCCTCAGCTAGCCTCTCTGCTCAAACACCTAAGTGATATACTAGCTACCACCTCATCAGAAGTATCCATAATTGGTGACCTCAACCTTGACCAGCTCTCTCCAGTCTCCTTACCATTGAAAGAATTCTGTGATGCCCATGGACTTACCCAGATCAATCAGACAACCGATATATTAAAATAAATAAAAAATAAATAAATAATGAAGCTACCTGCCAAAACACCAAAAACCCAGAGCATAGCTCCCTTCTTGACCTAATCCTTGTAAGCAAGCCTCACCTCTTCTTCCACTCATGTGTATTCTTTAACGACATCAGCGACCACTGTGCCATTGCATGCGTAAGGTCTGTGCAGCTCCAAACCTCCTCTTCTTTTAAATGCATCCACAAGAGATGTAAACGGAACTTCTGCACAGGTGCTTTTCTCTACGACCTCCAGTATGCTATCTGGCAGAAATTTTACCTCGCAACTTCTGTGGAAGAGGCACATGAGGTACTTCATGAAATGCTCACCAGAACCTTAGACCTCCATGCCCCAGTTACCAAAAGCAGAACCAAAAGAAAATCCTGTCCCTGGTTCATGGATAACCTAAAGACTGTCTTATGGCATAGGGATGCTCTTTGGAAAAGAGCCAGAAAGTCTAAATTGGCCACAGACTGGTCTGCTTCCTGAACCGCTAGGAATTTCTGCACGAAAACTATCAGAGCTGCGAAGTCTAGTTATTTCCGCTCTGAGCTTAACGCATCCACTAACTCTGCTACTAGGTTCTGGAAAACTTTAAAGGAGATAGACGGCCATAACAGCACTGGCACACTTCCCCACAAAATTTCGACTAGTGGTACCCACACTACAGATAAAAATGAGATCCTTGACCTCCTTAACAATCACTTTGCCACAGCAGGGATGGCTTTTGATACCTCCCCAGCAAATGCCATCAAGGCACAGTTCTTTAGTCAGTCATCTGATTGCCATGATCTGGAATCTATTGACCCTTACCACTCTTTCTCCTTCTGTCCGGTCACTGTCAAACAGGCTGAGGAGCTCCTTCTTTAACTTGATAACAAGAAATGTGTGGGTGTGGATATGATTGAGCCTTTCTTCCTAAAGTTGGCCTACTATATTTTGGCCCCCACTATTACCCACCTTTTCAATTTGTCTCTCAATCAGGGCTCCCTCCCCAAGGTCTGGAAGATGGCCTATGTCATCCCTCTATTCAAATCAGGGGACCCCTGCGACCTAAATAATTACCGCCTAATCTCCTTGCTCCCGGCCTTGTCAAAACTATTGGCGATGGTAGTAAATGAACAGCTCAGATCTCAGCTGGAAAGTTTTAATTTACTAAACTCAGTTCAATCCAGTTTCCGTCCAATGCATAGTACCTCCGCTGCCCTTGCCAAGGTTATAAATGACTGGCAGTCCGCACTTGATAACAAGCAGTATATATGCACCTTGTTTCTGGACCTTAGCAAGGCTTTCGACACTGTGGACCATGATTTACTCCTGGTGACCCTGAAGAAAGTTGGGGTGGACAACCTGGCCCTAAGTTGGTTTGCAACCTATCTTGTGGACAGAGAGCAGCAGGTCAAGGCTGAAGGAGACCTATTGCCAAAAAAAAAAAAATACTCCTTAGAGGTGTCCCCCAAGGATCCATACTTGGTCCACCTCTATTTGCCATTTATAGTAATCAAATCGACACTGGCCTAAAGTCATTCTGTATCCATCTCTTCGCTGATGATACAGTGTATATATTGACAGATCAACTCCAGATCAAGCCATTTTAGACCTCCGGAACGATTTTGACATCCTCCAAAAAAATCATAGATACATAGACAGTGTTGGCAGATAAGGGCCTATGGCCCACCCAGTCTGCCCATTTGAGCTAGTAAATTCAGTTTATGTTTTCCTAGAAGTCTGTTGCCCCTTACCCCTGACCTCCAGAATTCCTTTATGTCTCTCCCATGCATTCTTAAATCCAGTGATTGTTTCAGCCCCCACCACTTCCCTCTGGCAGGGTGTTCCACTTGTCCACCACCGTTCTGTGAAGAAATTCTTCCTCACGCTTCCTCTGAATCGTCCCCTCCTCCAACTTCATCCCATGCCCTCTAGTCCTGGAACATCTTTTTCGCTAAAAATAGTGTATTCCTGCACCTGTTCCTCTCTGTAAGATACTTGTATGTCTCTATCATATCCCTCTCTCCTCCTCTCCTCCAGGAGTACATGTTCAGTTCCTTCAACCTGTCCTCATAGGACTTGTGATGCAATCCATGTACCATCTTTGTTGCCCTCCTCTGAACCTTCTCTACCCTGTCTATGTCCTCACGAGGTGGGGTCTCCAGAACTGCACGCTGTACTCCAGGTGGGGCCTCACTAGTGTCTTGTATAGTGGAATTATGACCTCCTTTTCCTGCTGGTGATGCCCCTGCCTATGCATCCCAGCATCCTATTTGCTTTACCTGCTGCCTTGTCACACTGTTTCCCTACCTTGAGGTCATCAGAGATGATAACCCCAAGATCCCTTTCCTGCTTGGTGCATGCTGTATCCTCATCCCCCAACTGATATATTGTGCCAGGGTTTTTGTGCCCCATATGCATTATCTTGCACTTCTTTGCATTGAATTTCAACTGTCAAACCCCTAACAAAACGTAGCAGCCTGCCCTCTCTCAGTGGCGTATGGCGCTTACTTGTCGCCCCTGTTTACTCGAAATCTACTCAACTTGAAACTCCTGCTCAATGGCAAAAAAAATAAGGCCATGATTTTCTCTCCACTGGCCCCTCATCAAAAACCAACTCCAGATAAGGTTCCTCACATAAGCACCCTTTTAGGAGAAGCCCTGGAGTTCATGGAACAATTAAAATATCTGGGGGTCTAGACTGACTACAAATTGTCCTTCGCTGATCACACTAAAGAACTGAGAAACTGCATCAAAGGCTCTGTATTTTCTTCAGGATCAAGCACTCACTAACCGAGGAGGTTAGAAAACTCCTAGTCCAAGCTACCTTCTTGCCTCTCCTAGACTATACGGACTTCCTATATGGCCATAGTACTAGCGCAGCTCTCTCCAAGCGTGATACCCTATACCACAGAGCCCTTAGGTTCATTTAGGATGCCCCTTAAAATAATAATAAACTTTATTTTTGTGGCACCTTTCAAAACCAAGGCGCCTAACAAAGTTAAAACCACATAATCACAGAATTATGACACGCACTACTGCATCCTCTATTCTTCCATAGGCTGGAGCTCCCTTAGCTTCAGGAGGCAAAAGAATGCTACTCTATGGACATATAAGGAAATCACTCATAAATTACCTCAGTACCTCACAAGCTGCCTAACTCCCTGCATCCCTAGTGCCTATTCTCTCAGAAGTTTTACCATCTTATCTCTGGCTATCCCTAAAGCTAAAACATGCTTTGGTAGAGCCTCAATAAGCTTCACTCTTCCTATGCTCTGGAATAAGATCCAGAAAACCTTAAGGCTCGTTTCCCCTATAACGTTCTCCCTCCTCAAATCCTTGTTCCCGAGGACCTTCTCAGAGGCCTGTCACTGCTTCAAGTCAAGGACTTAACATCACGATTTGTTACTGCTTTAAATTCTGAACTTAAACCTCAACCACTGCCTGAGGCGTCATTTGAGTCCTCCCTTCTGTCATTGTCCAAATCAAGGTCCCAAAATCACGATCTGTTTTTGCTTCAAATATTGGACTTAAACCCCAACCACTGCCTGTGGCATCTGTCGTGTTCTCCCTTCGAACTGTCCTTCCTCCCTAGGCCATCATGTCCAACCCTCTCCTATCTCGTCTGACCTCCCCTCCCCACTCCCTATACCCACTTCCCCTTCCTACCCCACTTGCCAGGACATGCCTACAGTACTTAGCAAAGGACTCTTACATCTCAATCTTCTTCACACTTTGACGCTAGAGGAACTGCCACTCCTGCTCACTATGACTCCTCCAATGATATTTATTGTATAAACTTTAGCTCATTACCTTACGTCCATATATCTGTATCCATGCAATTGTATTTAAATGGCACTACCTCATGTTGAACCTATTGCTATGTTCTGGTGCAAGTATCTTGTCACATATGATAGTTATATGTTATTATGTTATTATTACCATGTAATTGTTATGTATGTTCAGTCAACCTGTTATGTCTTAACCCTGTTGGCAACTGTTTTGCCCCAGGCCCATCTTGTAAATGAGCTTGTCTCAATGATGTTCTGCCTGGCAACATAAAGATTTTGATTGATTGTTTAAAAATGTTAATAAAAAATGATTAAAAAAAAGCTGGTTGCAAATTAGCTTGTTTTAGTGGTCACAGCTCCCCTAGCTATAGAAACAAATCTAATGTTAGAGCATTGTGGGAGTATCACCATAGTGCGCAGAGTTTGAACTTAGGTTCTAATCATAAAATTAACATAAGTTCTATCTCCAGGCCATCACACTTGTGCAGAAGATGGTAATTAATGTAAGTCACATTGATGGATCCTCGAGAGGAAACAACATTACTACAGTAAGTTTTTCTCATCTCCCCTCCACAGTATGGGTGTAGGCAGGCATACTCCAAGCACTCCATGGTGTGCAATTTTATTTGGGGGGTAGCAAATAGGCTCTGAACTGCTTCCTTTTTCCATGAAAACTAACAAAGAAAATACTGAACCTTTCTGTAATTTTATTCATAGGAGTCGAAACTAGAAGGACTGGTCACTAATAATGTCTTTGCATCCCAAAGATAATACAACTTTACAGGCTCTGGGCTGGTATGTGGGTGTCTTAGGGAACAATGCATGGCATTTGTATTTACCCATGCAAGGCAACAACCATTATCATGAGATACAAAAGTTGTATTTATTGTGCCAAATGAGGCAACAAACACGGTCCTGGTGTATATTTGTGTATTGTCTGGCTACACCCTGGGGGTGGGGGTAGCTCACCCTAACGGGGAGAGTAGCAGTGAGTCCACTTGGTGTGCAGATCTGAAATGCCTGGCTACACCCCTGCTCCACAGCATTGCTGAGTGGCAACATTTGTACATCACATCTGATGGGAGCATATCTGGCCCACCCCTCCCACCACATTATGGCTCAGACTGACTATAAGACCAGCAGAATGAAGAATCCTTCCTTCCCAGAGGACACAAGCGTTCAGACTGATACTTAAGTATCCAGACTCAGCATTGGGAAACCAGATTGACAGTGTGCCAGAAGTCCTCTATTGCCTGGAGCCAGCTCCATTTTATTTTTTTAAATAGCAATTGTAAAATTGTAATGCATCTATTATCTGTATACTGTTATACATTTTTACGTTCATAAATATCATTTTTTAATACATATTTTAAGTGTATGCTAGTCCATTTATTTATTACACAGTAGATTCATTCATTCAGTGCCAAAACACGACAAAGAAAAAAAGTTATGCAGTAGCAGAGTAGCACTGAACTTCTCCGAGTCAGAGGAAACAGTGTGCAGGCTTTTTTCCGCCATCCCTCCGCTTTAAAAACTGATCTGGTGGTCACCCTTACTGCACTCAGTGTCAAACCCTGCGCGCATCTGACTTTAATAGTTCGAGCAATCAGAAAAGTATTCCTTCTGGCCCAAAGTATAACCCATTCTACTCTAGATTGACGTCCAAAGCCCACCAATCGAGTAAAAGGGGGCGACAAGTAAGCACCATGCGCCACCGAGAGAGGGCAGGCTGCTATGTTTTTCTTTTCAAACCCGGATTATGAAAGGTTTATATATCTGTGGCATACTACCAGTAAAACACAGGCTATACCTGTATCTTTTTCGGGAATGGAGTGTAGTGAGAAAGGAACCGAAACCGCTTTCAGCTTCATTACAAAAATAATCCTGAACTGCAACAATTATAAAAATCTAATTTACAATAGAGTCAAAACTTCACGGAAGATTTTTGAGTTGCTTGAAATTACCTGGTCGAACCGGGGCACGCCCAGTTTGAATGGAGGGTATTTTTCACTCTCCGCCATGGCACGAGTAGACAATTATTATTCTCGTGTTTCTGAAAATGTAAAAGCTTTTATATTTGTCCAAAGTACAGTCTTTGGCCTCGGAAGGCAACAGCCCGTGACGCCGTGAGGAATTCTGGGAAATGTAGTTCCCGAAAGGCCAAATCTCTGTTGCAGAAAGACTTGCCTGTGCCGATGACTAGGTTTCCCATGATCGCCCAGTTCCGCGGAATTTTCGGATCGGTAGTTTTGCAAGGCCATGTCTTTGCGCGGAGCAGCATGGATTTTCTTTTTTTGCGCGGGGGGCTACAGCTGGCAGCAGCTGCGGTGTCCTCATAATTATTTTTTTTATTCAGGAGTTTCACCACGAAGGCATCCTGAGCAATATTGCTCGTTTTCAGATGCGTCCTGGGGAAGTGGAGTTAAACAAGTACATAGTACAGGGACAAAGTAATACAATGGACAGTATACATACTAGGAAGCTAAACAGTTAGTACAGTGTATTGGATACATTCAATAATTTGAACAGTATTGCAACATGTGTATATAACAAAAATTCTGCACAGAGTAGTTGGTAGAAACATACAGTTAAAATGAATTGGACAGCTGGCCCAGTGGTGTTGAGGGTTGAGGCTCTGGACGCCATGCTGGTGACCCGAATTCAGGAACGAGTTTGGGGGTCAGCGGGGAGGGAGAGGATTGAGCGTCCGATGGACTGCTCTCTGCTTCCAGGGGAGGGATCCAGGGCATCTCTGGTGCAATAGAGACCTCCAGTGGAGACTGTTAGTACTACAAGCATTGGAGCAGCGAAGGGGGAGGAGCGCAGCAAATGCTTACGGCAATAGCCTTGCAGGCATCATTGCTAGCTTGCGCTCCTCAGGGAGCAAAAAGTAACAAAAATCCCGTCTTGAAATAGGTGAAGGCTCCTCCAGTGCCTCGACCACACTCCTGCAGTCAGGCCTCTCTACCATGGCCCACCTCCGGCCCGGCGATTAGATTATAGATAGAGCGCCAGGCGAATGTGAAGACAACCCCTTCCAGGATCCGCTGGGCTGGAGTGGACCTGGTGGAGAGCTTCAGATGTCGAGGTAGAGTCGTAGGATGAGAGAGGCAGCTGGAGAGAGTTCCCTGGGATCAGGAGCACAAATAAAGACTACAAAAAAAAAAAAATGAATTGGACAGGTAGCCATAGTGAAATAGGAAAGGAAAGTTTCTAAGTGCTATGTTGGGCAGTCCAGCTAAACCATTGTTCACTTGGGAACATAAGCAGGAGGCTGGTAAGGACAGAGGTCTGGGTTTATATTCCGTTTTAACTGAAATATTTGAATAGTTTTGTACGTGAAATTAGTTCTGTGTGTTAAAAATTACTACTTTGAGTTAGAACTGTTATTTGGGCTGTGATATTGTAACTTTTGGGGCTTGGGAACACTTGTTTGGCAGTGATAATTAGAGTGAAATTTAAATGTGATGTTTGCCTGGTGTTAGGGGGAGGGGAAATTAACAAGTGTAACCCCTCACCCCTGCCTTTTTGCCAAAACAACAGGTGGCATGCTGTTGAAGCTGACAGCAGTACCTGGTGGGGACCTGGGTTCGGGGAGGATGAGGTTACTCGGCACAGGGAGACCTAGGTTTGGCTATTCTGCACAGAGGCACTCAAGTAAATCCGAACACAGGAAGCAATAACTGTAATGTCCAGAACCAGGAATGGGATTCTTCAGTGTGGCTTTTATTCACAAACTAACTGAACAAAACAAAGCATAGATGGACCCCCATGGGGCTACATTTACTGGTAATGCAGATTAGAGACTACAGAACACTTTATTACCATTTTCAGCCTTCAGGCTGTGGACCCACCAGGCACACAGCCCGGACTTGCACGCAGCTTTGGGTACACAGCCCAACTTGTACACACTTGGGTTCTCCCCATGGTCCATTGGAAGAATGAACCAATTATCCTGTCGTGGCTCCCCACACCACTTTAGAGTCAGCGACTCCTAGAGAGAATTTTTCTTTATACTTGTTGTGGCTCCCCACACCACTTAGAGTCCGCGTCTCCTAGAGCGATTTCTTCCTTACTTGTTGAGACTCCCCATCTCACAAAGAGAATTTTTCTTTACACTTGTTGTGGCTCCCCACACCACTTAGAGTCCACGACTCCTAGAGAGATTTTCTCTTTTGCAACCCCACGTCTGGGTACTTCCCCCATCACTGGCCAAGTGCATTAGGCAAAGTAGCAACCACAGCAGAAATCTGTAGAGCTGGACCTGGTTACTAAAGATGGGGGGTTCGCCCACCTCCAGCTCCCACAGCCCATACCCGGCCATTTCCCTGGGAAAACTGAAATTCTGAATGTAGATTAAAGGGTAGATGATCTGGGTGCATCTCCTCTACATATTACTTGAATCACACAGCACTCTAGCATTTGAACTACTTTATTTGTTTGGCCCAGTCCTATAGGCTTCCCAAAATGTAGCTCAATCCCTAGATTTCCATACATGTTCAGGGTGAAAAACATTTGCCTCTCATGATTAGAGCAGACACTCACCCTTTAGTTGCAGGTGCCTCACAGGCGAATCACAAATCTTCCAACTTTCCAAAACAAAGGCTGAACTGAACAGGCAGCTTTTCTTCCTCTTGGCAGAATTAAGGGGATTGCCCCAGGAATCTGCATGGGGATCTCTACATCCCCCCCCCCGGAGGGAGGGGCACTGAGAGCCAAACAGCGGTCTCCACCACTTGAGCACACCTTCACTTAATCAAAACAAACTGGACACTGACTACTAACCTTTGAAAACTCCCAACGTTCTATCTAACTCCCTCTGCTGCAGATTCCAATGTGGCTTTTGCAGCTGCGAAAGTTCTATTGGTGATGTCATCCTTCAGTCTCAGCTGAGACTGAGAACAGAGTGAGACAGTGTGAAACCCATTTAACTGGAGTTTCACAAGCTGCCTTCCCTGCCTACCACTAGGTCTTAATGGGATTCTAGTAACCCTGGGTAACAAGGGGGTTACACTCGCCCTTGACCAGGAAAATGACTGTCCTTAGTCATTAGTTACCCGGCCTTAGGCCATCCCACCCTACGTGCTACCTGCGGAGGGGGGTGATCAGAGCCCCTCCTACCATGTGCAAGCACAGGCAGATAACACTAAGGGCCTAGAGGCCTGTAGCTGACATGTCAGCCTCTACACTATCCACTTACTAGGGACACCTAGTGGCTCTGGTAGAACCATCCAGAGCATAGCCCTGATAGATCGGCACTGCAGTCCCTACAGCCGTTCAGGACCACAGCCTGTCTATCCCCCTAACCCTCTAGGGAAAACCTATCTGCCTCTAACATAATATTCCAAAAACCAAAAACAACCCGAGGACCTCCCCGACCTTGGGCAACCTGCAACCACACACCATTAAAATACCACATTATTGCCTCCTCCCTACCCCCACAACCACACCTGTGGGAAAGGTTAATACAGCAATAACCATAACAATAACACCACAGTACTTTAAATTCTACACAATAAAGCACTGACGAGGAACTCCGATGAGCCCCTCCTCCTCTTCTTGTCTTCTCTTCTGTCTTCCCAGGAACACCTGTAAGAAAAAGAAAGACAAAACACACTCCTAATCTGCATACACAGTCTATCTAAAACCCCTACCATCAAAACACTGCAGAATCCCAAAAAGATTTTTTTTAGAAAAAAAGGTAGAAAAACAGTATTTACATTAGAAAACAAGAACATTATTTACAATACACATTTGGGAGGATGGAATGCCCTAAAAGTCCCAGCTAATGACCACAAGGCCCGAAGGCTAGTCTAATAAAGAGTCTCTCCTGGGCCGGAGCCCGGTGAAGCACAGTTCTAACAGGCCAAAGTCCCGAAGGGGAGAGTCTTTGAGGACAGTTCGCACATTTTGAAGTCTGTTAGTGTAGGTTGTGTACTGCAATGTCATAAAGATAGAAAAGTTTGGACTTACCAGCCACTTGTAGTACGAGATTCGGCACCAAACTGCACCTCAGCCGAAGACTCTCCCTGGCAGCATTTCTTCCGATACAGCTGGGCGGACATCTTCTGGGAACCACAGGAGGGCACATCTGGGAACAGCTAGGCTGATGTCATCTCTGGAGACGAAACCTTAGAACAGGAACAAAAAGAAAACAGCTGGTCCGACGTCATCCGATTACCAGGCGATGAACAGGAAACAGCTGGGCTGGTGTCCTCTCTGGATCTGAAGTCATCTGGTGGGCCAGTCGATGGTTGCTGGACAGGACAGTACACTGCAGACTGATGAATGTGGGGCACCTGAGTCCTGGATATTCATATTGGCAGATCAATAAAGCACTTCACAGTCTGGTGTGGCAGTATTGACTACCACTGCTCGGCTCTCCATTTTGTAGGCACGGGCACATTTACTGAGAGGTCCTTGCACTGAGGCCAGTAGTACCAGGGGTCAGGAGCTTAAATTATTACCCCGTCTGGGCGCACATAATTCACACAGTGGGAGATTTCACGTCCCTCTCCGTCCACCACTCTCACTCTGTCCATAAACAGTGTCCTGCCTCTCTTCCACTGGGTATACTTTTTGTGGAACAGTCTATTCTTTACATGCTTGTTGGCCCCAGGATGCACACTTTTCATTGCTTCATCCCAGATCCAGGATTTCCTGCAGTTCTCAGTCTCCTCCCAGGCTTTCCGAGGAAAGGTAGGAAAGGTCATACCATAGATCTCATTTGCCTTCCTACGAACCAGTCTCTCCTCTTTACTTGCTTTGGTCAATCTGAGACCGCTGGCCTGGCTTGGGGGTGGCCAGTCCTGGTTCTGCCAGCTACGCATCCTTAAGGAAATTAGAAATGGATCCCTGACTTCTTCCTCCTGTAAAGCCAGGGCAGTGGCATCACCACTTTCTTCCATACATTCCTCCGAGGCAAGATCTTGAGGCTGTGTACCTGTTCCTTTTTCACAAGGCCACATAGGTTCCCCCTCATCTTCCTCTTCACTGAGGATCTGAGCACAGGAGTGAGCAGTCGTTCTCACCCCTGAGACTATCCACTCATCACTAGGTGCGGAGGTCGACACCTCCCATTCAAAGGCCTCCCACATCTCATCTTCACCTAAGAGACTTGGACTAGGCCCCCTCCAGGGGTCTATTGATGCTTTATCCGAACTTTCTTTCTGGGATCCAGCATCTGAAACTTCAACTTCTGGTTCTGTCTCTAACTCTGCACCCTCTAGCTTTGTGTCACACTCCCCCGAGGGGCCTTCCTCCACAGGCTCCGCTTGGTGCTGTGTGCTGCCAACTGCAGATTCCTGAATTTTTGTCCATGTGGGGCCAAACGAATTGGGCGCTTTATACAGCATATTTTCTCGGCATCCAGCACAGTGAGGAATCATAAGACGTCCCTCCAGCTCCCAAGCATATTTGGCATACACGCACTGGATAATTAGGAATCGCCACGTGAGGAGGCAGTTGCCTCCATAGCACCACTTTTCAATATCTCTCAGTCTATTTACTGCTGCTGTTACTGCAACCCGGCATGATCCGAGATGCGAGCTGGTCCTGAGGCCATAACTGCAGAAAAATAAAAGTTCACTGTAACTGAAAGTCCCACTTTATTGAACACACTCTTTAGCTGTAAAATGGCTCCTCTGCTGCTGTGTTTACTTTACTACCCCACCCTGTAATGGCGGTGGCAGCACTCCTGTGCATCAACATTTAGAATCTGGGTCAAGCCACTGCGCACCCGATTTACACAAGCTACTGATAACTTTTGTTCAAACTGCACAACTTGCTCTGTTCTGGTTTTAAACACATTTACAGGATTTTCCTTGGACTTTTCACAAGCTGGAAGCATTTCTTTTATTACAGTCCCTTAAAGCTTCAGGTTTTTAGCACAGGATTGCCTGTATTACTAGTGCTGCACTTTGCTACAACCCACAGTCTCTCTCTGGCTGCAAACTTTAAACTGAGGCTAAATTCATTACTATGCACACAGTCAATGGCTTAACAGACTTGCACTTGCTGGCAGGACTTTACACAGTCGTTACTTGCAAAGCGACTACACTGCTGCATACACATTTTATATGGCATAGGCTGAAAATCACTGTTTGAGCAGTTTCTTGGTTGTTTATTTACTGTTATCAGTAGCAGCTTGCTGCAATGGAGAAAAACGGCCTGCAGCCAGTTCTTGAAGGTCTCGGTACACAAACGGGCGGGCAGTCCTAGCGATCGTCGTTTTAAACACCAAACTTGCAATTCTGACGATCGATTAGCGGGTTGAGCCCGATTTTAAACTATAAAGTCTATTTTTGAACTGTTTACAATGCTTTGAACACTCCGCGACGCTCCTCCACTGCCAGTACACACACTCCACTCTCACTCCCTCTCAAATGCTGGGGCAGTCTCTGTAGAGCTGGCTGAGGGGCGGGACTGATTGCAGCCTGACCAACCACACGACGCTATGCAAATGAGCCTCTTCTTCCTCACGAGGGCTCTTCTCCTCACGGCGATCATTGAGCAGGCAAATTCAAACTGCAGAATGCAACCATTTTTTTTTTCTTTTCCAACTGACTCCACGGCGGGAGCCTATTTCAGCCATATAACATAGCCATTTACTCTGCAGTCTCTCAATTCACTCAGAAAGCATTTCCAACGTCCAGGGCATAATTTTCCTTTTGCCACCCCTAGTCTTCCACACTTTCCTTCACAACAGTTCATTTTGAAAGCATTTCAAACGTCCAGGGCACAATTTTCCTGTTGCTACCCCTAGTCTTCCACACTTTTCTTCACAACAGTTCATTTTAAAAGCAGGTAAAAACTCTGTTAACTATTTTGATGCAGGACAAGGGCACACTCTTTGACTTTACAGCTCCTTGGTAAACAGTTGGCATTTTTAAACAGCAGCATAAGATTCACAGCACACAGCAAAACACTAGGGAAATTGCTTCAGCTTTTTGGGCTACCCACTGCCAGATAGCCAAAACGCTAGCCCCCTTGCCCGGGCACCTTCCTCCCAGAACAAAATCCAAAGTGGTGCCTCCATTTTTGTAACCCCTCACCCCTGCCTTTTTGCCAAAATGACAGGTGGCATGCTGTTGAAGCTGACAGCAGTACCTGGTGGGGACCTGGGTTCGGGGAGGATGAGGTTACTCGGCACAGGGGGACCTAGGTTTGGCTACTCTGCACAGGGGCACCCAAGTAAATCCGAACACAGGAAGCAATAACTGTAATGTCCAGAACCAGGAATGGGATTCTTCAGTGTGGCTTTTATTCACAAACTAACTGAACAAAACAAAGCATAGACGGACCCCCATGGGGCTACATTTACTGGTAATGCAGATTAGAGACTACAGAACACTTTATTACCATTTTCAGCCTTCAGGCTGTGGACCCACCAGGCACACAGCCCGGACTTGCACGCAGCTTTGGGTACACAGCCCGACTTGTACACACTTGGGTTCTCCCCACGGTCCATTGGAAGAATGAACCAATTATCCTGTTGTGGCTCCCCACACCACTTTAGAGTCAGCGACTCCTAGAGAGAATTTTTCTTTACACTTGTTGTGGCTCCCCACACCACTTAGAGTCCACGACTCCTAGAGAGATTTCTTCCTTACTTGTTGAGACTCCCCATCTCACAAAGAGAATTTTTCTTTACACTTGTTGTGGCTCCCCACACCACTTAGAGTCCACGACTCCTAGAGAGATTTTCTCTTTTTCAACCCCACGTCTGGGTACTTCCCCCATCACTGGCCAAGTGCATGAGGCAAAGTAGCAACCACAGCAGAAATCTGTAGAGGTGGACCTGGTTACTAAAGATGGGGGGTTCACCCACCTCCAGCTCCCACAGCCCATACCCGGCCATTTCCCTGGGAAAACTGAACTTCTGAATGTAGATTAAAGGGTAGATGATCTGGGTGCATCTCCTCTACATATTACTTGAATCACACAGCCCTCTAGCATTTGACACTACTTTACTTGTTTGGCCCAGTTCTATAGGCTTCCCAAAATGTAGCTCAATCCCTAGATTTCCATACATGTTCCAGGGTGAAGAAAACATTTTGCCCGCTCATGTTAGAGCAGACACTCACCCTTTAGTTGCAGGTGCCCCACAGGCAAATCACAAATCTTCCAACTTTCCAAAACAAAGGCTGAACTGAACAGGCAGCTTTTCTTCCTCTTGGCAGAATTAAGGGGATTGTCCCAGGAATCTGCATGGGGATCTTTACACCCCGGAGGGAGGGGCACTGAGACCCGAACAGCGGTCTTTACCACTTGAGCACACCTTCACTTACTCAAAACAAACTGGACACTGACTACTAACCTTTGAAAACTCCCAACGTTCTATCTAACTCCCTCTGCTGCAGATTCCAATGTGGCTTATGCAGCTGCGAAGGTTCTATTGGTGATGTCATCCCTCAGTCTCAGCTGAGACTGAGAACAGAGTGAGACAGTGTGAAACCCATTTAACTGGAGTTTCATAAGCTGCCTTCCCTGCCTACCACTAGGTCTTACTGGGATTCTAGTAACCCCGGGTAACAAGGGGGTTACACAAGAATCACCTTGTCTTTCATTGTTCACTTGGGAACATAAGCAGGAGGCTGGTAAGGACAGAGGTCTGGGTTTATATTCTGTTTTAACTGAAATATTTGAATAGTTTTGTACGTGAAATTAGTTCTGTGTGTTAAAAATTACTACTTTGAGTTAGAACTGTTACTTGGGCTGTGATATTGTAACTTTTGTGGCTTGGGAACACTTGTTTGGCAGTGATAATTAGAGTGAAATTTAAATGTGATGTTTGCCTGGTGTTAGGGGGAGAGGAAATTAACAAGAATCACCTTGTCTTTCATTGTTCACTTGGGAACATAAGCAGGAGGCTGGTAAGGACAGAGGTCTGGGTTTATATTCTGTTTTAACTGAAATATTTGAATAGTTTTGTAGGTGAAGTTAGTTCTGTGTGTTAAAAAATACTACTTTGAGTTAGAACTGTTACTTGGGCTGTGATATTGTAACTTTTGGGGCTTGGGAACACTTGTTTGGCAGTGATAATTAGAGTGAAATTTAAATGTGATGTTTGCCTGGTGTTGGTAAGAGCCCGCCCTGTTTTGTAGGCTTTCTTAAATACTGAAAAGCCACTGGGGATTGGGATTGAAAGGCTGTGTATTTCTGTTTGGGACTGAAATTTGAAGCAACAGGAACTGGTGGGCCTGTGACATCATACGGTACCTGATGTCTGCATACACACACTGTTAGTGGGACTGGACACACACTGGACTGTATGTGTTTGTGAGACTTGGGAACTTTATTGGTGGGGTTGAAATTGGGTTTGTAAATAACTGCAGTCAGTATAGAGAAACTGTATTCAGGGGAAGGGACTAAGAAAAGGGTGTGCCATTATAAACAGAGGGACAAACAGGGTGGCCATATTCCACCATGGCAGGCATCTTGGAAGGGTTGTAGGCTGCACAGGCTGTGGGATGGCAATAATTCTCAATTGGGCCTGGAGAGAGGGAGGCTGCCCACTCTGTAGACAGCTATCTTGTATCAGGAGTGAAGTATATTGGTTAAGGAGTAAGCTGGGGGAGTTGGGGGGGTGTCGAAGGATAAGGGGTGTGGATGTGGGCAGCAGAAGGGTGGGGCTGAGGGGAGGCTGGGTCAATGCTCTGAAATTATAGGATGTTATGTTATAGCAAGCAGGAAGGGGGGATATTAGGGACAGAGGACCCTTAGATAAGGATGTTGACGCTAAGGGGAAAGCGTACGGGGTGAACATTCCGAATACAAAGAGAGTGGAGGGGGAAGAGTCAGGAGGGGCTGTTGTGGGGAAGCCTAGTAGAGCAGACATTGAGAAGGGAGGGGCTGTTGTGGGGAAGCCTAAAACAGCAGACTGTGGGAAGGGAGCTCCTAAGGAGAACAGAGCAAGAGGGAGGAAGAGGGGCAGTTTAGAGGTGCAGTCAGAGGAAACTCGGGTTACTTGATGGAGGCTGACATAGAGTGTCACAATAAATTTGAGCTACTAAGCAACCTAGAGGGGGAGGAAGGGGTTGGTGGAAATGAGGAAACTGATACAGAGGCCGGGGGGAGGGAGTCTGATACCCATAGGGCATCACAGACCGGCAATGGAAAGGATAGAAATAGTCCCAGAGGGAGAAGGGGAAACATAAATGTTAAGCAGATGGGGGAGATGCAACATATTGCAGACATGAGGAAGGAGAGCATGACTGGAGAGAAACTGGGAGACAAGGAGATGGGGAAGGAGCCCCTCTTCAGCAGGGGGGTCAGTACCAAGGATGGGGCCCTAGCTAAAGGGGACTCACAGAGAGCCTCTGGAGGTAGGGGTACTATTACAAGGGGGGAGGATGGTGGTGTGGGGGAAGGGGAAACCATCAGGGCCAGGATAAATGGTTTGGATAAGAGAGGGTTAAAGGGGACACCTATTCAGAGGGTGTCTGAGTTAAGTGGGCAAAATAACGAGGGAGGCAGAAAGGGGAGGGTGACAAGGGGGTCTCTAATAAGACAGGAAGACTCCCATGGAATTGAGATCACGAACAAAGGGGGGATGGGGGGCTGAGAGTGCATAGTGGAGGTAACCATAAGGATGATGGCAGTGTTAAGGTTCTGTTATTGGGAGACTTGATGATTAGGGGTATCCAGTGGGAGGGACAGGGGGTGGATGCCATAGCCAGGTGAAGGTAGTGAGTACCTCTGGGCTGACAGTGCACAGAGCAAAGTTCATGGTGTATGAACTTGTTAGGGATTGTGGAGGGAAACCGGATTTCCTGGTGCATTTGGGAACTAACGATCTAGAGGGAAATAGTGTTTTGGAAATCCAAGCAAGGTTCCAAGAACTTGCCAGAGTCTGTCGGGATAATGGATGCAACATTTCCTTTTCGGAGATATTGCTAGTACCAAAGGCCTCAGTGGAGAAAAAAATGAAGATCACAGAGGTTAATGACTGGCTCAGGAAGTGGGGTGAATAGAGTGGGTTGGGGGTATTAGGGAACTGGAAAGGAGTTTGGGAGGATAAGAGACTGTATGCCAAGGACAGGCTTCATCTTGCCCCATTAGGGAAGGAAGGCCTTAAACAGGGATGGCTGACTACATTCAAGAAAGGTGGGGTTTAAACTTGTGAGGGGAAGGGATAAGGGAGGGCTGACCAGAAGCCCTCTCCTCCAGATGAGGGAGTACTTCAAACCCAAGGGGGGAACAGAATGGGGGTGGAGGTTTCAGGAGGAGCAGAGGGAGGATGGAAGTATAAGGAACCTGGGTAGGGTTCGACAAAGGGGATCAATAAGGGGTTGGGGTTGGTGTTAGTAAATGCCAGGAGCTTGGGAAACAAGTTGCCAGAGTTCCAGGCCATGCTGTTTGAGGGGGGGTGGATGTGGCAGCAGTCACGGAGACGTGGGCCAACAAAAACCATGACTGGAATCTAAACGTGTGGGGGTACACTATGCTTGGGAAGGATAGAAAGGAGGGCAGAGGGGTTGGAGTGGCTGTGTTCATTAGAGATGACATAGAAATTGCTAGGGTAGAAGAGACAGAGGGAAATGTGGAGGCCTTATGGGTCACCTTACGATCCCCAGCAGGAGATAAGGTCAAGCTGGGTGTAGTATATAGGGCCCCCGGGATGGTTGATGTTCTGGAGGATGGTTTGCTGGACAACATCATTGCCCAGTGTGGACCAAAAGGGGAAGGAGTGGTGTTGATGGGGGACCTTAATATGCCAGGTACAAACTGGGGAACCATGTCCTCTAAGGTGGCCAAGGAGCAGAGGCTGCTGGACGGCTTCCAGGATGTGTTCTTACACAGCATGTGATGGAGCCCACAAGGGAGGGGCATGTCCTGGGCGTGGTTCTGGCTGATGGGGATCTGGTAAGGGACCTGGTTGTGAGGATCCCTGACTGGGAGCGACCACAATACTGTCTGGTTTCAAATAAGCATGGGGGGTGAGATCTAGGACACTGGCAGTGGACTTCTGGGGGGCAGACTTTGTGGGCATGGGAAATAATCTCAAGGATCACTTGAAGGGGATTACATCAATGACAAATGTGGAAAGGAGATGGGAGGTCAAAAAACGGGGACTTCATGAGGCAGTCAGGACCTGCGCTAAGGTGAAACGTAAGGGAGCAAGGTCACATAAACCATGCTGGTGGTCCAGTGAGGTTCAGGTAGTGGTCAGAGAAAAGAAGGTGGCCTACAAAAAATATAAAACAACAAGAGGGGATAGGGATAAGGAAATGTACCATCTTGCATCTAGAAAAGTCACCGGATGGTGAGAGGGCAAAGTCCAGTAATGAGCAGCGGCTGGCACAGAGGATACATGGAGGAAAAGGGTTCTTCGGTACATTGGGGGCGGAGAAAACTAAGGGCCATCTCAGCAGATTGAGATCAGAAGGAGGGTGGGTGGAAGAGGCGAGGGACCAGGCAGAGGTATTTAACCAGTACTTTGCCTCTGTGTTCACTAGGGAGGGGATGGGATATCTACAAGCAAGGCATGATGTGACAGAAGCGGCAGTGAGTGGGATCAGGGGAGCAACAGAAATGGAGCAAGAGGGAGGAGAGGTACCCAGGGTGTCACATCAGGATAAGGATAAAAAGGCCAGTAAGGTGGAGGGATGGATGATGCTATCTCCATCAGAAGGTGTGGTTAGCCCTCAAGGCCCTAAAGAAAGACAAATCTCCTGGGCGGATGGCATTCATCCGAGAGTACTATGGAATTGGTGGACATACTGGCTGCACTCTGGCGGAGCTCTTCAACAGGTCACTTGAGACAGGGAGGGTACATAGGAGATTGGCAGAGGCACATGTGGTGCCAATCCATAAAGGGGTCGAGGGAAGTACCAGGTAACTATAGACCCATCAGTTTGACCTCGGTGGTGGAAAATTAATGGAGCATACTAAAGGAACGATTGGGGGTGTACTTGGAGGAGGGGAGGTCTGGATAGTCGGCAACATGGGTTTGTGCCAGGTAGATCATGTCAAACCAATCTTGTGGAGTTCTCGAATGGGTAACATCAGAACTGGACAGGGAAAGCCTGTGGATGTATTATTCTTGGACTTCAGCAAGGCGTTTGACTCTGTCCTCCACAATGGTCTGGTGGAGAAACTGATGGGGATGGGAGTAGGCCCTTTGATGGTCAGATGGATTGAAAACTGGCTAGCTGGATGCGCCCAGAGAGTAGTGGTCTGTGGGGAGCTCTCGAACCCTAGAGAGGTTAGTAGTGGGGGTACCGCAGGGCTCGGTCTTGGGTCCGATCCTGTTTAATGCATACATATCGGACATCAGGGAGGGTATAAGGTGTGAAATGAGTCTCTTCGCTGATGACTCCAAGATGGGAGCAGTAGTTGAGGGAGAAGAGGGGAGGTTGGCCCTGCAAGGGGACCTGGACACCCTGGAAAGCTGGGCTCACACATGGATATTAAATTTCAATATCACCAAGTGCAAGGTGTTACATCTTGGGCGGGGAAACCCTAAACACAGGTACACCCTGGGAGGGGAGGCGCTGGAGGTGATCAATAGGGGAAAAAGACCTAGGGGTCATGGTGGATGCATGTATGAATAACTCTGAGCAGTGCAGGAGAGCGGCTAGCAAGGCAAACAGGATGTTGGGATGCATTGTAAGGGGGATCACCTCTAGGAGCAAGGAAGTGATTCTGCCTCTGTACAATGGACTGGTTAGACCACACCTTGAGTACTGTGTACAGTACTGGAGACCACACTTGAAGAGGGACATACAGCCCTGGAGAGGTACAGAGGAGGGCAACTAAGATGATACGAGGGCTAGGGATTTGACTATGAGGACAGACTTGAGGAGCTCTGCCTGTTTTCACTGGAGGAGAGGAGAGATGGGGGACATGATTGAGGTCTTCAAGTACCTCAAGGGAATAAATAGGGCAAACATGGAGGGATCTTGAGACTAAAGCAGGGAGGTATCAGCAGAGGGCATGGTTTGAAGTTGGAAGGTGGAAGGGTGAGGGGGGAAGAGGAGGAGTTTTTTCACTGAGAGGGTGGTGGACCCTTGGAATGCACTGCCTGGTGAGCTGCTTCAGAGATCCACAGTGGAGGGCTTCAAGAGAGGGTGGGACAGACACAGGAAGTGGATGTATCAGATGATGGCCTGTCCCAGGGGGGTTGGGATGGATGATAGGGGTTTCTGGAACACAAGGGGGGGAGGGCCTCGGCACCCAACTAGGGATCTGAGGTTCGAGCAGACTCGATAGACCGTAAGGCCTAATCTGCTGGCAAATAGTATGTTAGTATGTATGTTAGTATGGCAAGGTGAGAAAGCATATGGCAAGAGACTGAGGAACAGTGATTTGTGTGAGGTCGCATTGCGGATGGGGGAGGGGAAGGCATTCCACTGTTTAAGACAACAGAAAGAAAAGGTAAATTGGCCAGTGTTGGTAGAACGGTGGGGGATTGTGAAGGAGCGAAGGTCAGTGTTGCAAAGGGAGTAAGTGCTCTGGGAAGAGGCAGACATGGAGGAAGAGAGACAGGAGGGGAGATTACCAAACCAGAATTTGGCCATGGAGGTAGCAGTATGGGACAGTCGTCTGGACTCCAAGGATTTTTATTTTTATTTATTTAGGGATTCGGATCATACCTTTGAACTCAGAGCTCTTTTACGAAGGCATGGGGAGATGAAGACAGAAGGCAAGGGGGAAGAGTGGGGGTAAAAGGAAGGGGAAGGAGAGTGTGGGTGAGTGGGCATTATGGGCGTTAGAGTCCTAGTGGCAGTCACAAACTGTCCTAGTAAGAAGGTGTTGCCTTAGGCCATTTTTGAATTGTGAGATACATTGGGAGTTTAGAATATGCACTGGGATTTCATTGAGCCATTGGGGGGCCCTATAGCTGAAAGCACGCTGTCCCTGCACAGTTCGACGGAAAGGTGTTGACAGGGCCCCTCTCATCCTGCCTCTGGTGGTATAGCTGGTAGCACTTGGTGTTAGGATGCTAGAAATGCATGGGGGGGGGGGTTTACCCATAAGCGCCTTTTTTCCAAGGAAACATGTTTGGAATATAATCCTGTTCTTTAGTGGCAGCTAATTGGTCTCCTCGTATAAAGAGCAGATGTGGGTATTTCGATCTGCAGCCATTATGAGCCTACATGCCTTTTTGAGGGCAATGTGAATCCTTTTTAGTGCAGTGTCTGTTGCTGCGCCATAGACCACCAATCCATAGTCGATGGTAGAAAGGATGGAGCTGGAGACCGAGAGACGGAGGGCCTCTGGAGTAAGATACTTTTTATGCCTATAGAGTACACCCAGCTTGGTGTTCACTGCCTTTACCACTGTGTCGATGTGTCGGGTGAAGAATGGGAGGGACAGGGCTTTGTAAAGATCACAGTGGTGAGTATGAGGGGGGCAGGAAAGCATGAAGCGACGGAAAGTGTTGAAGAGGGTGTCCAGTCTGGCTAAGGTGGTTTTGGGGGCACCACTGTAGACTATGTCTGCGAAGGCAAATGTGGGAAGGATCATTTTCTGCATGATTGCACGACAGGCAGTTTGAGGAATGCAATCCCTGTTTCTGTATAAAAGCTTGGGGTGTAAGTTCTTTGGGATTACATGTGCTGAAAAATCCAAATGGTGGTTTAGCCCAGACCCCAAGGTATCTGAAGGTTGTTACATTTTTGATAGGGGTGCCGTCCAAGATACCGAAGGCGGGGGGGGGGGCATAAGTTTAGATAACCACGGTCTAGTGCCAAAGGACATGGAGACTGTCTTTTTGGCGTTCAGTAACAGCTGTTTGAACTGGAACCATTGTTGG
The DNA here is from genome assembly GCA_016271365.2 of Neoceratodus forsteri. Taxonomy (NCBI): domain Eukaryota; kingdom Metazoa; phylum Chordata; order Ceratodontiformes; family Ceratodontidae; genus Neoceratodus; species Neoceratodus forsteri. Next base: position 674,872,681 of record CM057454.1, on the reverse strand, counting down.
ACCTTGTAGAAATCATGTTGCATTCTAGCCTCAGCATCAGTGTGTGAGGTACTAGACGTGTACAGCACAGTGGCATCTGCATACATGTGGATTTGGGAAGTGGAGAAGGCAGAAGGTGACCATTGAGGAAAATGGAAAATAATATGGGGGCCAATTACTAAGCCCTGTGGGACGCCGGTGGTGATGGGGAGAGGAGGGGAGAAGGAGGAGGCAGTCTTGACCAGTTGGGATCTGCCTGACAGATAGGACTGAAACCACACTGTGGCTGAGGAGTTTAACCCTGCAGCAGTGAGTTTTTGGAAAAGGAGGGGAGTGGGATACTGTGTCAAAGGCTTTTGCCAGATCAACAAATGTGGCAGAGGTAATGTGTCCTTGATCCATATTAGTGAGTATGGAATCAGTGAGCTGTAAGAGGGAGGTGCTGGAGTGGGACTTGTGGAAGCCCGACTGGAAAGGGGTGAAAAATGAGGTGGAGTCAAGGTAAGGGGTGAGTTGGGCAAGGACAATGCATTGTTGGAACTTAGAATAGGAAATAAGGAGATTGGGCGATAGTTCCCAGGAGTAGTGGAATCACCACCTTTGGGAAGAGGAATAACAGTGTTTCCAGGTCGAGGGAACTGAGGATAGGGTGAAAGGTTGAGAAGAGAGGCCTGGGGGGGCAGCTATAGAAGGGTCAGAGAGGTGTAGCTGATTGGGGGGGGGTAACCTTGGAGGGGTTCAATGCATGGAGGGCCTTTAGAGCATCATTTGGTGAAATGAGAGAGAATGAGAAATGGGGGTGGGGAGGTTTGGAGAGGGTAGGAGGTCTGGGGAGACATTAGGCATACATGTGGGGAGGGTGGAGAGGAGTGAGGAGGCAAAGGGTGTAAAGAAAGTGTTGAAAGTAGATGCAATAGATGGAGGGTCAGAAAGTGTTTCATTACCATGGATGAGTGTTGGGATCGGAGTGTGGGAAGGAAGAGAGAAGAGGGATTATACAATGACAAGAAAGAATGCTGGCCTCTGATTGCTCTGGGACTGGACCTGGGATGTTATCCCAGCATAACATCCTGGCTCTAGTCCCAGCAGAATCATGACCGCATTAAATGTTAAAAAGAAAGAAATATCACTCCACAGCCATCCCCGCCGTCTGCTTTAGTGATTCCCAGTACTGAAGTGAAAGCCGCATTACCGATTGACTTCACATTCATTCCTGCAAACATTGCATTCTCTTAGCTATGTTTTCGTTGTTTTTACTAACTGAAAGCTGTCTTAGTGATCGGCTCCATAGCAGTCCCCCGCTCCTTCCCCATTGCCCTCCCCGACACCACCAGTGATTTCACTTTTACTTCCATCAACAAGCAATTCAATTCTGTTCCTAGTTTAAATAAAAAAAAAACAAAAAACAGTAAAACAATACTGAGAGAAACATGACGTAGCTGACTCACTCATTCGGCTCAGTTTTCAGTCAAAAAACTGAGATGAATAAGTAAGTCAGCTATGGCGTCTCTCAACAGTCACCAGGCTACCATTCTTTTGCATCCTTGGCACCGGGCAGCAACGGTGACAGGGCAGGAGGTCCAAACACTGATCACTACACAGTAAAAAGTGAAAACTTTGAACATGACTCCATGAAGATGTGTGGGGGCAGCTATTAGACAGCCACTGCATTAACACACGGAGCTATTTTTTGAAACAATATCCTTTCACAATAAAAAAAAACAGCAAAAAATAAAATTCAAACACTGATATACCACAGGTATCTCTTCTCAGCCAATCACAAACACATAAGTTGGTTATTCAAGAATACCCCACCCACAGTCATTTAATGACCCTCTTACCACGCCCACAGTCGTTTAATGCCCCTCTAACCACGCCCACAGTCAATCACCATCTCTCGCTCAGCTTCGACCGCACATTCAAACACACTGCATGCGAGACAGATTACCACAGTTCCTGTAAAAAAAAATGCCATGCTCTATGTCCCTACACTGCTTCATTATCACCACAATATGCATCACTAATGCTTAGCAAACGAAACTGGATTGAGGAGCGAGAGACAATTTTCTACCTCAGATGAGCCCGGTGTGAGGAGAACATGGCATTGGAAAGGAAAAACGGAGAAACAACTTTTAGCGATTGTCCACATCTGTTCATTTCCTTTCATTCATTTTATAAATCAGCACTGAATTCCGACTTTCAAAAGTGAAACCGTGACTCTAGGCACGTGCACTAACTCTGACACTATTGCGCATATTCACTTATGGCTTTACTTTAAAGCCCGAATTCAACATCTAACAGTGCTCATATTTTCACTAGGAGTTACATAAAAAAATTCTATGTAACTTCTAGTGGTATAATAGTAATAACATACATTTAGTAGGAGCATACTCGCAATAACCGACTTTTGTGGATGATTAAATGCCAAGGCATTTAATCATCCACGAAAGCTGGTTATTGCTTCATATACTCCTACTAAATGTATGTTATCAATTAAACTATTTTTTATCTAGATGTAAATGAGCCATTGTATAATAGGAATAATGCACTCCAGGGTGGGTGTTATGCTGGGATAACATCCCTTCTTGGGTGTTGGATGCCCTCAGCCTGTGAAGTTGGGCCCAACCACCCAAGGTAGGATGTTATCCAAGCATAACACCCACCCTGTCATACATTATTCCTTTATTTGACAGCTCTCCAGGACTTAGAGGGATGGCTTAAATTGGTGTAGAAGGATGTGGAGAAATTTTCTGACTTGGCATATCTGGAGGCCTTTGTGCAAGCATTTCTAAGTACTGGATAAGCATTACTGTAGTGTATAAGGAGAGTGTGGGATCTAGTTTCCATGTAGGCCTTCCGGGCCTGGTACCTGGCACGCATGCAGGTCAACAGTTCAGCATTAATCCAGGTGTAACCCCCACCCAGGTATGCCATTTCCATCTTGACAGCTGTACCTGGTGGGCTGGTTTGGGGAGAAATATGTCACTTCGGCACATTGGCTAGGTTTGGCTACTCTGCAACAGGGGCACCCAGGTAACTCCAGACAAAGGAAGCAATAAGTGTAATGTCCAATACATAGATACATAGACAGTGTCGGCAGATAAGGGCCTATGGCCCACCCAGTCTGCCCATTTAAGTTTGTAAGTTCAGTTTATGTTTTCCAGGAAGTCTGTTGCCCCTTACCCCTGACCTCCAGAATTCCTTTATGTCTATCCCATGCATTCTTAAATCCCGTGATTGTTTCAGCCCCACCACTTCCTCTGGCAGGGTGTTCCACTTGTCCACCACCCGCTCTGTGAAGAAATTCTTCCTCACGCTTCCTCTGAATCGTCCTCCCTCCAACTTCATCCCATGCCCTCTAGTCCTGGAACATCTTTTTCGCTTAAAAATAGTGCATTCCTGCACCCTGTTCCTCCCTGTAAGATACTTGTATGTCTATCATATCCCCTCTCTCCTTCCTCTCCTCCAGGGAGTACATGTTCAGTGCCTTCAACCTGTCCTCATAGGACTTGTGATGCAATCCATGCACCATCTTTGTTGCCCTCCTCTGAACCTTCTCTACCCTGTCTATGTCCTTACGTAGGTAAGGTCTCCAGAACTGCACAGTGTACTCCAGTGCGGCCTCACTAGTGTCTTGTATAGTGGAATTATGACTCTCCTTTTCCTGCTGGTGATGCCCTGCCTATGCATCCCAGCATCCTATTTGCTTTACCTGCTGCCTTGTCACACTGTTTCCTGCCTTGAGGTCATCAGAGATGATAACTCCAAGATCCCTTTCCTGCTTGGTGCATGCTATATCCTCACCCCCAACTGATATATTGTGCCAGGGTTTTTGTGCCCCATATGCATTATCTTGCACTTCCTTGCATTGAATTTCAACTGCCAAACCCTGACCATTCTTCAAGTTTCTGCAGGTCCTTCTCATTCTGTCTACACCCTCTGGTGTGTCTACTCTGTTACAGCTTTGTGTCATCAGCGAACAGTGAAATTCTGCCTTCTAGGTCCTGCGAATGTCACTGATGAAGATATTGAATAGTACCGGTCCCAGCACTGATCCCTGTGGTACCCCACTGGTCACTCTTCCTCTGTGGAGTGACAGCCATTTACCACCACCCTCTGTGTCCTGCTGCCCAGCCAGTTACCTACCCACCGCACTACTGTCCTGCCCACACCCATATTCCCCAGTTTGTGCAATAGTCTTCTATGTGGCACAGTGTCAAAGGCCTTGCTGAAGTCCAGATAGGCCATGTCCACTGCCCTGTCCCTGATCCACCTCCCTAGTCACCCAGTCAAAAAATTCAATGAGGTTGGTCTGACATGACCTTCCCCTGGTGAAACCATGCTGCCTTGGGTCCTGTAGTCCATTGACAACCAGATGTTCCACCAATCTCTCCTTCAGTAGTGCTTCCATGATCTTCCCCACTACCGAGGTGAGGCTGACTGGTCTGTAGTTCCCCGCTTCCTCTTTGTTCCCACTTTTGTATAAGGGACTACATCTGCTATCCTCCAGTCTTTGGGTACCTCCCCTGTTTCTAGTGATCGGCTAAACAGGATAGCAAGAGGTTCAGCCACCACCTCTCTTAGTTCTTTAAGGACCCTGGGGTGCACCCCATCTAGCCCCATTGCTTTATCAACTCTTATTACTTCCACTTACCAGAAGTGGGATTCTAAAGTGTGGCTTTTATTCACATCCAACAGAATAAACAAAGCATAGATGGACCTCAACGGGGCTACACTTCTGTTAATGCAGATTTATGGAGATCAGAACACATCCACATTCACTTTATCCCTCAGGCTCTGAAACACACTAGCCCTTTGGACACTTTCCATATAGAATGGAAACATTTACTGGTGGCTCCGTAAACCGCCTATGAGCACTTCTGCTCCATCAGGGAATCTTCCTCATCAATCCCACATCTGGGTAATTTCCTCAGGCACTGGCCAAGTACCTAAGAGAAAGCAACAAGTGTCCCAAAGCAAACCCGTAGAGGTGAATTTGGTTACTACTGATGGGGGATCTCCCACCTCTCACTCCCATAATTCATACCCGCCCATTTCTCTGGACTGTAACACCTCATCCTTTAAAACACTTTGCTGTGTAGATTCTTTTTAAATGTATTCACATTCAGTCTACTGTTTTTACATCCCATTTGTGCTGAACTTGAACATACTAAATAAGTGGCTGTGTCCATTACTCTAGACCCCCCCACAGAGTTAAGCAGTCCAATCCCCACATCTTCCAAACTGTACTTGGCTGTCTTTTCCTGACCCCACAGTAACAGTCCCTTTAGTTTCATCTTGTTTCAGGTGAAAACAATTGGCCCTTTAGCAGAGTGAACTCACCCCTTGGTTGCAGGTGCCCCACAGGCATTTTCTCCTCAAAGAAATCTTGTCCAGAACTTCGGGTGCCTCAGCACGAACTTAACTCAGGCAGCTTCTTTTTTCCCTAGCCGGACCAGGGGAGTTGCCCCTGGAAGCAGTCTGGTTCCTTCCCCTCATCCCCACAGGGATGGGGCCCTGAACCACTGAAAGCAGTCTCTACCACTTCACTGTGCTCTTCTTGTGTTCCTCTTCAGGTGAGAACACACATCTATAAAAAAAATAGCTGTTTGACAGAGCTTAGAGCTCTGAGGGCCTGCTTACAGCAGACCACCTCCTTCCTCTGCTACAGACTGCAACAGACTCTACTGAACTAACTTCAGATTCCCCAACATTCTATCCTAACCTCCAACTGCAACATTCCAGTGTGGCTTATGCAGCTGCGACAGTCCTAAAATGATGTCATCCCTCAGTATCAGCTGAGACTGAGAACAGAGTGAGACAGTGTGAAATCCATTTAACTGGAGTTTCACAAGCTGCCTTCCCTGCCTACCACTAGGTCTAAACTGGGATTCTTGCAACCCTGGGTAACAGGGGGGTTACACTCACCCTGAGCCAGGAAAATGACTGTCCACAGTCATTAGTTATCCGACCTAGGCCATCCTACCCTATGTGCTACCTACGGAGAGGGGTGATCAGGGCCCCTCCTACCATGTGCTAGGCACAGGCAGGCAACGCTAAGGGCACAGAGGCCATCAGCTGACGCATCAGCATCTACTCTACCCGCTGACTATGGGTACCCAGTGGCTCTGGAAGAACTGTCCAGAGCATAGCCCTAATAGATCAGTGCTGCGACCCCTACGGCCGTTCAGAACCACAGCCTGTCTATCCCCCTAGCCCTCTAGGGAAAACTTGTCTGCCTCTAACTTAAAATTCCTAAAACAAAACAAACGGGACCTCCCCCCAACCCTGGACACCATGCCACCACACACCAGGAGCTAATACCATATGCTATACATTACTCCCACACTCCCCCCACAACCATACCTGTGGAAGAAAAAAGTTACACATAGTAACAACAACAACAACAGTACTTTAAATATTACACTCTAAAGTACTACTGAGGAAGTCCGCTGAGTCCCTCCTCCTCTTCTTGTCTTCTCCTCTATCTTCTTCAGGAACACCTGCAAGGAAAAGAAAGACAACACACACTCCTAATCTGCATACACAGTCTATCGAAACCCCTACCATCTAAACACTGGAGAACCCCAAAAAAAATTATTTTAGAAAAGTGAAAAAAACAGTATAAACATTAGAAAACAGTAGAAAATAATGACATTATTTACAATACACCATATTTGGGGGATGGAGTGCCCTAAAAGTCCCATCTAATGACCACAGTGCCCGAAGGCAAGTCCATTAAAGAGTCTCTTCTGGGCTGGAGCCTGGTGAAGCACAGTTCTAGCAGGCCAAAGTCCTGAAGGGGAGAGTCTTTGAGGACAGTTCAAATATCTGGAGTCTGCTAGTGTAGGGTGTGTACTGCAATGTCATAAGAATAGAAAAGTCTGGACTTACCAGTCCCTTGTAGAGCAACATGATACCACACCTGGTCCTCAGCCAAAGACTCTCCCTGGCAGCATTCTTCCAATACTGCTGGGCGGACATCTTCCGGGAACGACAGGAAGGCACATCTGGAAACTGCTGGGCTGACGTCATCTCTGGAGATGGAACCTTGGAACAGGAACAAAAAGGAAAAAGCTGGTCTGAAGTAGTCCGATACCCAGGCGATGAATCAGGATACAGCTGGGCTGGTGTCCTCTCTGGATCTGAAGTCATGTGGTGGGTCAGTCGATGGATTCTGGAAAGCCAGTAGACTGTAAAACTGATGAATATAGGGCACCTGGGTCCTGGACATCCAGTCTGGTGGAACAAAATAGGTACGGCAACGGCTGGAGTGTCAGCACTGGCTACCACTGCTCTGCTTTCCATTTGGTAGGCATGGGCACATTCACAGGAAGGTCTTGGCATTGTGGCCAATAGCACAACGGGTCAGGTGCTTGAATTATTACCCCATCTGGGCACTCATAATTCACACTGTGAAAGGTTTCATGTCCCTCTCCATCCACAATTCGAACAGTGTCCATAAACAGTGTCCTGCCTCTTTTCCACTGGCTGTATTTTTCTTGAAACATTCTGTTCTTGACATGCTTGTTTGCACCAGGATGCACACATTTCATTGCTTCTTCCCAAATCCAGGATTTCCTGCTTTTTTCAATCTCCTCCCAGACTCTCCGAGGAAAGGTAGGAAAGGACATCTCATAGACTTCATTCGCTTTCCTACAAAGCAGTCTTTCCTCTTTACTAGCTTTGGTCAACTTGAGACCTCTGGCCTGGCTTGGGGGCAGCCAGTCTGGTTCTGCCAGCTACGCATTCTTAATGACACAAAAAATGGATCCCTGGCTTCTTCTTGCACCACCAGGGCAGTGGAATCACCACTCTCTTCCATTCGTTCCTCTGAGGCAAGAGCTTGAGGCTGTGTACCAGTTCCTTTTTCACAAGGCCACATAAGTTCCCCCTCTTCTTCTTCCTCTCTGAGGATCTGTGCCCAGGAGTGAGCAGTCGTCCTCACTCCTGAGACTGTCCACTCTTCACTGGGCGTAGAGGTTGAAACCTCCAATTCAAAGGCCTCCCTCATCTCGTCTTCACCTATGAGACTTGGGCTAGGCCCCTCTCTCCAAGGGTCTACTGATGCTCTTCCTGAAATGTCTCTCTGCGACTCAGACTCTGAAACATCAGCACATTGTTCTGTCTGTAAATCTGTACCCTCTTGCTTTGTGCCACACTCTGAGGGGCCTTCTCCAACAGGCTCCACCTGGTGCTGTGTGCTGCCAACTGAAGATTCTTGAACTTTTGTCCATGTGGGAGCCAAATGAATCTTGGGCGCTTTAAACAAACCATATTTCTGTAGGCACCTAGAACAGTGAGGTACCATGAAGACATCCCTTCCAGCATTTAAGCACATCACACATACTCGCACTGGATATCCAGGAATCGCCACATGAGGAGGCAGTCATCCTCCGTAGTAACATCTCTCAATGTCCCTTAACTTGTTAACTTCTACTGCTATGCGACAGTTCTAAAATGATGTCATCCCTCAGTCTCAACTGAGACTGAGAACAGAGTGAGACAGTGTGAAATCCATTTAACCGGAGTTTCACAAGCTGCCTTCCCTGCCTACCATTTGGTCTAAACTGGGATTCTTGTAACCCTGGGTAACAGGGGGGTTACACTAGGAAAGTGTGAGCCTTTTACTCTAGCTAACTTGGGGGGGGGGGTGTATCCCAAATTTCCAGGAATTATGTCTGGAAGTAGCTGAGGGCAGTATTGATAGAGGATTCAGAAGAGAGGGTAGACTAGTTGGTGTGGTGTAGGTCATTTAGTAGGGGGGGTTAAGTTTAGTGAGCGAAAGGAGCGAAGATGGATCAGTTTTGGGGGGGCTTTAATCTGATGGACTTTACAGATGCAGTAAATCATGGGGTGATCACTAAAGGAATGTGGGAGAATACCTGAGTCAGTTATGCGGTGGGGATGGGAGGTGAGGGCCCAGTCAATGCGGGTATGTTTGAGAGATTTGTGGTTTAGTTGAGTTGGGAAGGTAATCAGTTGTGTCAGGCTTAAGGAGTTTACTTTGGTGCATATTGAAGAGTTGGTAGAAGAGAGCCAATCCACATTTAAGTCACCTAGTAAGTATAGCTCGCCAGAGGTGGCATGTTAGGAGATGGTAGTGATTAGTTCATATATGGTAGATGTAGGGTGACCAGGGCAACAGTAAGTGCTGGCTATGAATATAGGCAGTATAAAAGGGATAGCTTAATTAGGATGAGTTTGTATTGGGATGGTGATGAGGTAGACAGGACAGGAGAGTGTTGGAGGATAGATACATTGCGATTCCACTGCCCTTACTGGGTCTATCCTGTCTAAAGAGGGCGTAGCCTGGAGTAGCGAGAATGGTATGGGGTATCTTATGGGACAGCAAGGTTTCTGAGCACACTAGGACATCCGGATGTAATTCCAGCATGATCGTCTGGAGGAGGGAGAGTTTGGGAAGTAGGCTTCTTATATTGAGGTGAACGATTTTTAAGCCCTTAGGGAGGTGCGTAAGGGGAGGAGGGGTAGCTCCAGGGTTTAATTCAGTGTCTTCTGCTGAAATGAGGAGGGTGATGAGCAGTTTGAAAATGAATAAACCCATTTGGTAGCTTTTGGTTGTAGAGCGTGAGGGGATCTGGGGGTTTGGAGAGGAGTTTGGAATAATTTAGGATGACTAAGAGAGATGTGGGTGAAGTATAGAAGCATGGGAAGACCAGGGGTAATTGATTGGAGTAGGGTAAGCGGGGAGTGTAGTGTGTGTTGGGGAGTAGGTTGGGTGGAGTGGGGGGCAGGGGATAGAGGGTTGAGAGAGAGAGAGGAGGTAGATAGACCAGTGATGAGAGAAGAGTGAGGGCAAGACAATAGAAGATACTGTTATGCATTGTAGAGTAGATAGAAAGAGAGAATAATTGCGCCGAGGTAAGAAGCAAGCTGGGTAAAAAAATAAAGACTGGTGGGGCTGGTTTGCACAGTGAGGTGTCATACCACCCGCAGCCACTGTGCGAATGTGGGATAACAGAAGTAGTGGAAGGGTAGTCCCTAGCAGGCTGTGTGGCCTAGTTGTTAGAACGGCTGACTATAGAGCTCGAGAGACATAGGTTTGAGGCCACCACCAGGAGTGGTGGGAGAAAGTAACGATAGAAACGGTGGGTGGAGAGTAGGTGAGATGGGGAATTTAACCTAGTTTAGGCTGCATATAATTAGGTGAGGGAGAGGAAAAAAAGTGCGACAGGCCAAGGCATATAGCCAACCAATAGGAGTCTAGGGAGATTGTGCGTGGCTGCAGAGTCACGTGATGGGGGCCAGTTACAAGGCAAGTGACGACCCAGGGTGAGAGGGGCGGGCTACACCGACACATAATCAAGTCTTCTGTGATGTTGATGCCCGTGCCTGATTGCAGGTGAGTTGTGGAACAAATCAGTCGGGGGCATCCGAATACGGTCATCTCAACCTGTGGAATGCCTAAGGGACAAAGGAGATTACAGAAGTAAGCCAGAGACAGGAATCGGAGGTCTGGTTCAGAACAGTAGGACGGGAGAGGGGAGAGAGAAATGGCTAAAAGACAAGGAAGCCAAATTGAGCTGCTAAATCAATTCCACAGCACAGGCACCATCATATCTTACAGACGTGTGTAACATCACACAGTATGGGAACAGTGATTGTAACAGCCTGAAACAGAGCTTGCTAAGCCCACTTAATGCCTTAAAGTAACCAGAGTACAACAGTAAAAGACATACATTGGGATTAAACTGTAGATGCCATAAACAATCACCACAGCTATGCAAACACAAAATCAAGTCTTCTGTGATGTTAATGCCCATACCTGCTTGCAGACTGCAGGTGAGTTGCAGAGCGAGTCAGTCCCATAGCTTGGTGAGCCTCCGAATAGAGCCCTGTTGACCTGCAGAATGCCTAAGGAACAAAAGACATTACAGAGGTAAGCCAGAGATGGGAATTGGAGGTCAGGTTCAGAACAATAGGACAGAGGTCGAGGCGGGAAGAGGAGGGGGGTTGGGGAGAAATGGTTGAGAGGCAAAGAAGCCGAATTGCACAGCTAAATCAATTCCACAGCACAGGCACCGTAATATCTTACATCACATCTATAACATCACACAGTATGGGAAAGTGATTGTAACAGCCTGAAACAGAGCACTCTTAAGCCCACTTAATGCCTTAAAGTAATGAGCACAACAGTAAAAGACAAATTTGATTAAACTGTAAATGCCATAAACAAACACCGTGGGCTGGATATTCAAAAGGGTTGCGCCATGCGCAATAGGGTTGTGCCTGCGCAAGTCTGAAATTGCGCCATTCTGCCATATTCAGCAGGAGGCAGTTGCGCCCCCCCAAGTCATGCTGAGCAACAGCGCAATGCTAATGAAGGCATGCTCAACCGGAAGGGGAGGAACCATGCATAAACTGCACAGCCCGATATTCAGCCGGGCTGTGCAGAGTTGTGCAGGCGCAACCCCCAATCTGCACCTGCACAACTTTGAGCAAAAAAAAAAAAAGGAGTAAGTCGAGGGCCACCCACAGGTGAGCTGCCACACTGCAGGGCGCAACACAGCAGCTGCCACCTGTGGGTGGCCCTCCACTTCTTGCCTGTGCCCCCCCCGCAGCCCGATCGTGGGCATAATAGTAACCCCCGACTGGCCCGTCGCAGGCAAAACTGTAGTAATCCCCTCCGACTGGCCCGATCGCGGGCAAAACAGCGTCCCCGACTGGCGATTGCAGACAACACAGTAAGTAGCAATCCCCACTAGCCTGATCGAGGCAAAACAGTAGTAATTCCCACCCCCCACTAGCCCGGTCGCGGGCAAAACAGTAGTAATTCCACCCCACTAGCCCGATCGCGGGCAAAACAGTAGTATCCCCACCCCCACTACGCGATCGCGGGCAGAACAAGTTCAACCCACCCCAAGAACAATATTCTGGTGGTCCGTGGACTGCCAAGCCCGATTGCGGGCATTAGTCACCCCCCCAGGTCCAAGTACCCTGGTGATCTAGTGGCCCTCCACTCCACTCCACGGAGCCCCACCCCCGCCTCCCCCGCCGCCGGCGGGCAGCAGCACCCCACCCGCCTGCCGCCTCGGGTCTCATCGACCGATTGCCGGTCGTCGGGGTTGCATGTCGTTAGCCGCATATGAGGCTACCGGGCAGTCTACCATACAAGGCAGTCCAGATATGGAATTCATTCACATAGTATCTGACTGCCTTTGTATGAAGTGATGTACGCCCATTGGCTCTTGCTCTGAACCAATGGGCGGCAGCCCTACCAAGCAGTCATCGCGGGCGGCGGCAGGTGGGTGCTGCCGGCCTGAGGGGAGCGGGGTGGGGCTCCATGGGTGGGTGGGTGGGGGGCTACCAGATCACCAGGATACTTGGACCTGGGGGAGGGGGATGACTCAATGCTCATGATCAGGCTTCGCGGTTCACTGGAAAACCAGGGATATTGTTCTGGGGGTTGAATCTCGTTCCTGCCCGCGATCGGGCTAGTGGGGTGGGATTACTATTTGTTTTGCCCGCGATCGGGCTATTGGGGTGGAATTATTACTGTTTTGCCCGCGATCGGCTAGTGGGGTGGGAATTACTACTGTTTTGCCCGCACCGGCCCAGTCGGGATTTACTTCATGCCCGACCGGCTGCAGGGGCGCCGGTCTCGATGGCTGTTGCTCGGGCAGGCGCCAGGCAGTCATCGATCGGCACACCTGCATAATTGTATGCACCACAAGTAGATGCAATGGCCCCACGCCTGTATGAATTATGGCCCCATTTGCATGTCACCTTTTGAATATCGGAAATTTGCACATGGCTAATGGAACTTGCACCACCGCATCTTGAATGCTCCACTCTGACCACTTGTGGTGGCGCAAGTTCCACTGCACCTATGCACAGTGGCTGTGGCCAGGGGGTGATATTCAAAGGAGTTGTTCAATGGCGCAACTCCGTTGAATATCGCCCCGGCCACACCCCAGCGCAACTTTTTTGAGCAACGCAAGGGCTTGCACCACAGAATGATGCAGTTTGAATATCCAGCCCCACAGCTACGCAAACATAAAATCAAGTCTTCTGTGAAGTTGATGCCCGTACCTGTTTGCAGAATGCAGGCGAGTTGTGGAGCGTGCCAGTCTGGTAGCTGGGGGGGGGGCCCTGAATATGGCCCTCTCAATCTGTGGAATGCCTCCTTGCAAATTGCAGGTGAGTTGCTGAGTGAGTCAGGTAGCTGGGGGGACGGTGGGGAGAGCCTCCGAATACAACCCTCTCAACCTGCGAAATGCTTTCTTGCAGATAGCAGGCAAGTTGCTGAGTGAGTCAGTCAAGCCGCTGGGGGGCCCTCTGAATATGGCCCTCTCGACCTGCAGAATATCTTCTTGCAGATTGCAGGCAAGTTGAGGAGTGAGTCAGTCCAGTAGCTGAAGGGGGGAGGGGGAGCCTCCGAATACTGCCCTCTCAACCTGTGTAATTATTATGGTTTCATGGCAGAACCCTGGCAGCAAGGCTCATACCTTTTTGCATTGTGCTGTGATTTTTTTTTGTTTACACTCAAATTTACCTCTGCTCTACATTGGTTTACTGTTGTTCCTCATAATGTAAGAATTATTTCTGAACCCATTTCTCCAATGCAGAATTCGAACCTTTGGCCCTGTAGCTTTGCCATACCACTCAGCATTAAAAATGCATAGCACTGGCCTTCAAAATTCAGAGCAAATAACCAGAATGTGTAGCACTTTCTCATTGTAAATAATATGTCTAAAACTACTGTATATGGCCCATATGTTTTGTGTTAATGAATGTTTCTATCAAGTTAGTTTGTGTGTTCAGAAATAGTTTTAACATGATAGAAACATTCCTTAACGGGAGACGGTGAAAAGGCAGAGATACTGAATGAATATTTTTGCTCAGTATTCACAAAAGAAGAAGAGGTGTTACCTAAACCAAACAATAGATGCACTCTGGATAGGGGGGTTGACACCAGTCTGTTTACAGAAGAAAGAGTCTGAAAGAACTCCTAAAACTCAAGGTGGACAAAGCAATGGGGCCTGACGGGATTCACCCCAGAATCCTAAAAGAACTAGGGGGGATCTAGTGACACCACTGACCACACTTTTTAACAAATCATGGGAGGATGGGGTGGTACCTGAGGACTGGAGGAGGGCAGATGTGATTCCCCTTCACGAAAGTGGGAGCAAAGTAGAAGCAGAAAACTACAGACCTGTTAGTTTAACCTCAGTGGTAGGGAAAAATGATGGAATCACTTCTGAAAGAAAGAATTGTTGAGTACCTAGAGGCCAGCGGGGCACAGGACCCAAAGCAGCATGGATTCACAGCAGGACGGTCATGTCAGACGAATCTAATTGATTTCTTTGACTGGGTGACCAAAGTAATAGACCAGTAAGGGCTGTGGATATGGCCTACCTAGACTTTAGCAAGGCATTTGACACAGTCCCACACAAAAGATGAATAATCAAGTTAGCCAGCCTGGGAAGCAAACTGGCTGCACAACAGGACACAGAAGGTAATAGTGAATGGAACTCATTCTGAAGAAAGGTGAGTTACTAGTGGAGTACCTCAGGGCTCAGTACTGGGTCCAGTCCTCTTTAACGTCTTTATAGGTGACATTGCAGAGGGTCTGGAAGGAAAGGTATGCCTCTTTGCAGATGACACAAAGATCTGTAACAGAGTTGATACACAAGGGGGGTAGAAAGGATGAGAAGGGACTTGGCAAAGTTGGAGGAATGGTCAGATTGTATGGCAACTTAGATTAGATGCAAAGAAATGCAAAGTAATGCACCTGGGAAATAAACACCCAGGAGAAGAGTGCACAATGGCAGGGGAGGTACTAACAACAACAGTAATGGAAAAGACCTGGGGTAGTCATATCAGATGACCTAAAGGTGGGTAAGCAGTGTGAAAAGTCAGTAAGGAGAGCCGAGGGAATACTGCATGGGGGGCATCACAAGTAGAAAAAGGGAAGTGGTTATCCCTCTGTACAGACAGTTGGTGAGACCCCATCTGGAGTACTGCATGCAGTTTTGGAGACCCCATCTACGCAAGGACATAGGATGGAAGCAGTCCAGAGGAGGGCAACTAAAATGGTGCAGGGTCTGCATCAGAAACCATATGAAAAGAGACTGAGAGAGCTTAATATGTATACCCTTGATGAAAGGAGGGATGGGGGGACATGATAGAAACTTTCAAGTACCTCATGGGACTCAACAAAGTCCAGGAGGGTAGCATCTTTCAAAAAAAAAGAGGTGCAAGAAAGGGGGACACAATTTAAAGATAGAGGGGGGACGACTCGGGTAATGTGAGGAAATTATTTTTCATGGATAGAGTGGTGGACACATGGAACCGCCTTCCTGGGGAGGTTGTGGGGTCTAAAACAGTGGGGGAATTCAAACATGCATTGGACAAACATAAGGCGATTATAGTGGGGGGTTGCAGGAAGTAGGCTGTTGGTTAACTAGAATCTGCAGCTTATCCAATAGGTAGGGAAATGGACAGGCTGGGTGGGCCAAGTGATCCTTATCTGCCGACAAAGTCTATGTTTCTATGTAACATATGGGCAGAGGTGTTCAAATCAAAACTTTTAGGACTTGCCCAGCCATGACTGTAGCTGAATTTTCACTTTCCCTATTCATTACAATTAAATTAGCTCTCTTTTTGTATTTGCCCTTCAAGGAAGTTTACTTGCCCCGGACAGGGGGCAATGGGATTTGCACACCCCTGCATATGGGCACTCTAGTTTTAGATATATTATTTAAAATGAGGAAGTGCTGCACATTCTGGTTATTGCTATGAATTTTAAAGGCCAATGTTATGCATTTTTAATGCTGAGAGGTATGGCAAGGCTTACAGGGTCAAAGGTTCATCGAATTCTGCATTGGAGAACTGTGAATATGCCCATTCAAGAGCCAAAGTGCTGTCCTTCAAATGGGCCAGTTATTTAAAACATTTGTTACCTTAGCAAACTGGTTGATCTCTGCGCAGACTAGATGGGCGTTTGTGTATTTTTTCTGCCGTCATTGTCTGTGTTTCTAAATTTCGGTTCACCCATGTCGATACGACAATAATATTGCTAACGGCAGCTACAGCACCAGCATTCTGCCGATGGCAATAGCCACGACAGGGAACCTATGTACCCAACAATATGGGCAAAGCACACCCAGTTGAAAAATAGAAGAAAAGTGCCCAACCGATAAACCAGACACTCCAGCACATCCTACAATATGCCAGACACTTAGACACAAAAGACTTGTGTATACCCCCACACACACACACCCCAACTTAATGCAAGCAACTCTGCGTTGCAACAAAGTTGACGGAGTAGTAATTGTCATTGGTTGCAGAGAGTTAGAAGCAGGAAAAAAGACAGGAGGCTCAGGTGCTGCAAACTAACCCTTTACTACAGTACACCAATAGGTAACAGAAACTGCATTCATGTATACCAGGCTGAAAACACCTGTGGCACCATGATTACCGCCGCACCAACAGGACAGCGAGACACACACCTGATACCACTCAGGAGCGCCCTAGTAACTTTGAGCCAAAACATACCACCTCCTGCCAAATGCCCAAAACAGTCCTCTAAAGCCTAGGTTGTAACAGTGCCATGCTGCAGCTTGCTGTTGCTGTAATGACTGCGGCAATATTAAGTCGTCCTAACGGTATACCCTAAATTTCAATTTATCAGCAGCTCCGCTGGGCTGACAGACTGCCCCAGAGGCTAATCATCCCTGTTGAATTCGATACGTTAAAATATATATAAGGAGAGAGATATTGATTGATATATATGTATATATATAAATATATATATAAAACTGTGTCTGTTGTGGACAGATAGCATTCCAGAACCCCACAAATATCACAAGAATTTATAAAAAGAATCATGCATAGGTGACTGTGTGTTATGAAGTTTTTTTGCAGTCAAGGTTTATGTGGACATCACACACACAGTGGCCCAGATATTCAAACTGCGCCACAAACTAGCACAATAGCAGGAGCAGGCGCAAGTGCAGTGTGCCTATGCGCAACACGCACGATATTCAAACACAGCGCAGGCCAAGATGTGCTTGCGAAATACAACTGAATATCATGCCAGCTGCGTCATGGTGCAACCAGGGATGCGCAGTGGCGCAGGTCTGATGCGCAGTAGCACAACCAGGGATGCGCAGTGGAGCAGGGTAGCAGCGCATCAGCACAACCAGGGATCCGCAGGGACAGGATGCAGGGGTCCACTACCTATGGAAGACATGGGCATAGGAGCACGCAGCAGAACAGACAGTGCCCCCCACACCCCATGAACCACACAACCTGAGGAGAACTGGAAGAACCACCAGCCCAAGGACACCAGCAACAATCCCACAGCCGGGGCATGATGCCCCAGCACACCCACTGGCAAGCTGTGACCGGAACACAAGGAGGTCCGGCCACCCCATGCTACACCATCCCACCAATGCAGAGCACACCCTGCACAGCGATCCCCAGACACCCTGCCCAGGAGCAGCGCCCACAGTGCATGTCACCCTATGCATGCCACCACCCCCATTATGACAGTGGAACCCTATGCACCATGGAGCCATGCAAGGCAGCCCCACCATGAGCACCCTGCAGCGGGCGGCAGCAGCCAGCGATTCAACAACTGCAGACACAGTGCCGCCCTGCATGCCCCCCCCCAAGGTACAGCTGAGAGATCGACCCTGCGTCGGCACACGAGGTACCCCGCATGCGACAGAGCCTTCCCCTGACCCCACCACCAGTGGTACAGCACCCCGCACACCCACTCAAGAACATACCCTGTCCCAGCACTGGCCCCCAACAGCCAGCACAGATGCCCACAGTGGTGCACGGAAGCATGCGCCACACAGGATGCAACACAGGGCACAGACAAACACCCACCCATACACAAGGGCACACCAACACAGGGACACAATAGCGGGGCAACAAACCTGCTGGCGTGCGGCCACAGCAGCAGTGTACCTATGGCCAGCACCCCTCCATGGCACGGGTGTACCAGCCACCCTTCGCATGCACCATGAATCTGTATGCCACTAGCATGCGGCCAGAGCACAAGTGACATACATTGGAGCACATTCCCTGCAACAGACACAAGTGACAGCATGGAGGGGAGACAACAACAGCGGAGGCCACAATGCCACCCAAGGCAGATGTGCACCATACCAGTGACAGGAGGCAATCCGGCATTGCGCCGGGTACAGGGGGTGGCCAGCATGGACAGCCACCACTAACATGCCAGCAGACCGTGCATAGCACAGACATGCAAGGGTGTCAGCTGCACAGGCCATGGATAGTCTGACAGGGGTGCCATGGACACAGTGCATGCACAGTGGACCACTGCACACAGGCGTCCACTGCACAGAGAACAACTCACATACCACAGACAGTGACCGAGTCCCCCGCACACACATTAGGCGGGTCCCTGCCGGACACACACACACACCCATGCCTGCACCACCCCTGACACCATGCACACCACTGCAGCCAAGCACCTCTAGTCCACTGCAAATCAGAGACCACCACAGTTGTCATTACAAAATGCATGTATTGAACATTAGAAACAATAAAACATATATACAAGGGTAGGGGGAAAGGGCCACAAACCAGGTGGGGGTGGGCATGGGGCAGGGGTGAACAAATAGGAGAGAGGGAAGAAGGGGTGTGAGGGTGGGTCCAGGGGGTTAGGTCATTCAGGGGGCATGGAGGGCCTATTGCCTGACCCGCTTTCCACTCCTGTGGCGCCTCAAAGTACTGCATCTCCGGACCCCGTCCCGCTCCATCCTCTCAAGAATTGCCAGGGACGCTTGTGCCAGCTGCAACAGCTCCTGCATGCGACGTTCAATCGCCATCCAGCGATGTCCACCTAGGACAAGGGAGCAGAGTCAATACGTGTGACTGTCCATCCCCCTGCAGCCCACCCATTGTACATGGCATACAGCCATGGGCCACGCCTCTGTGATGGTGTGCGGACCACCCACAGTGACCACGTCCACAAGACCTGCCTACCTAGGCACCCACAGCCATGCAGACCGCTACACACACCCACCGCCCATGTCCCACACAGCACCACCATGGCCGTACAGCAACATGGCTATGCGGTGCGAAGGCAGTGGCAGAGCCATGTACCCGGTGCATGCACGGACCACCAGCGACGCCCACCCACACATGCAGTGCCACATGACAGTGCTGAGTGTATCATGTGGCATGCACGGCGGTGGTGCCAAGGGCTGGTGGCCATGCCCCACCGCCAACCCTTCAACACAGCATGCACAGATGTTATTAGAAGAAAGGCACTCATCTGCATCCACAACAGCCGGGCACTGCTAGGCCAAGGCCCCTACGCCATGTCCCTGTTGCTGTGCAGCATCCCTCTTACGCTGAGCTCTTGCCTCGCTAGCATGACGTCGCTCCTCGGGGCCTAGGGTGCAAATACGGAGAGGGAAACATCAGTTCAAACCAGTAGCAAAGCCCCCCCTCCACCAGTGTGTGCGATCCCACACAGCCCAGCCATGCTGCACCACCACCGCCCACACTGGATGGCCCCCACCCCCCCGGCGTGGTGGACACATGCACACCGCGATACCCGGATGGACGGACACTACCAGTGTATGGATGGAGCACCTACTTGGCCGTGGCACGGCACCTCGCCTGGTGCATGCCTGTAGTCACCCCAGCCTATCTGGGTCCCTCCACTGGAGATCCCCATAGCGGTGGCGACACTGCTCTGCGCTACGGGCAATCCCTGTGGCCTCCTCTAAGGCCTCTGCCACCTCCTCCCACACAGCTGTTCTTGGCCTGTCCAATGGGTCTTCCCCAAATGGGGCTGGCCAGGGCTCAACAATAACCACAAGGTTGGCCGGCTCTATGCACGCTCCACTGTGGTGCTGTCCTGCGTGCCGTCATCCATGCAGGCCAGATCACAAAATAGCACTCTGTAGCGCACATCCCCCACGTGCAGATGCTGCCCGGTACAGCGCTGCCATTCCCCATCGTGCTGTCACCAAACAGCCGCAGAGAGTGCACCCATGCAGGCGCATGACGCGTGGGGGCAAGGTCGGCTGCAGGGTCAAGGGTCTGTGGCATGGACCGCCACAGCTTATTGGGACTCCCTGCATGTAGCGCGCAGTAGGGTGCCTGTGTGTGCGCCTGCAGTGGCCTACGCGCTGTGGCACCATGGTGCCTACGGCACTCCAGGGCACGAGTGCCACACGCGAGAACAGCGCAATACCTCCACTGGCAAAGTGGTGGCCGTGCCCTGCACTGCCTCCCGTGCTCAGCGCGGCAGGCGTCAGCGTCAGCACCACGGGCATGCATCATGTGGTGCCTACTGCGCACGTCACAGAACTGCACCATTGCCTGAGCACACTCAACACAATTGTGCAAGGTGCAACAGCACGATATTCAGCCAGCATATGCAAATCAGCTCATCAGCAATTCTATGGTACAGCCACTGCATTAGCATCCACTTAAAGTTGCGCCTCGTCTCATTTGCATGCCTTGCGCTATATAAATGCGACATGGGGCTGCAGAGGACATAGTTTGGTATTGCAGTCTATTGTGGTGGGTTGCAAGCTGTTAGAAAGTGTGGACTGTGGTGTGTGAGAGATGCATGGGACTGCACATTCAAAGGTAACACCTGTCATTCCCACAGGCTGTATAATGACTGAACGTGAGGAAGAGGAGGAACAGAGATGTGGGAGAAGGAGGAGGCCCAGCTTCACCCGGGCAGAATCAGATGCCCTGTTCGAGGCCTACCTCGACAGGGAACCACTGCTCAGTGGACAGCGTGGAACACCACAGGCCCGTGCTGTGGCATGGGGTGAGGTTGCACATGCCATGAACCAGCATGGCAGCCACCAGCGGTCCGTGAAGGAGTGTAAAAAGAAGGTCGGCACGGACAAGAGGATTAAGGACAAGGTGGCTGCCATTAGGGCAGCACGTGCTGCAACTGGTGGTGGATAGCCGGATGTGCCACGGCTGATGCCACAGGAGGAGCGGGTGGCCAACAGCATGCGGCGTTGTGCCATAGAGGGCATTCCAGGTAGTGGCTTCCAGATGGGTGGCAGACCGTCACTGCATGGTAGGTCCTGTGCTGTCACTGTGTGGGAGGTGGGGGGAATGCCACAGGGTAGGGCAGAGACATTAACACTACTGTGTTCCCTTACAGCTCCTGAGCATCTACATGGGTCAGCGGTGTTGGGTGTGTCCCCCGAGGGTGATGCCCTGGATACGGAGGAGCGCCCATCCACCTCCACAGGTGTCTGAGGGTCAGGACCACTGCATACCTGCCTGTCTGTCCGGACTGAAGATGGTGGTGCTGGTGCGGACGAGGCCCTGCCTGTGTCCCAGCATGACAGCGGCCACAGACTCCAGCATGTTGGGACACGGACTGGTGCTGGATCCGACACCGATGATGATGGATCACACATTCCAGACAGTGATACATGTGGGACGCAGGATGGTCCCACAGCAGTAAACGGCACGTGCATAGCCATGGGTGGTGCCGCTGTGGAGGCCTGCATGACATCACAGTCCCAGCCTGTGCCTGTATGCCCCAGTGGGGCAGCACTGGTGTGCGTCCAGGCCGGTGTGGCTGTTGTGGCTGCTGCAGCGGCACCGGTGAGCCCTGGTGATTGGCGGCCAGAGGGGCAGTGCCAGTAGTTGGCCAGTGGCGACGGGGGGACAATGTTGGGGGCGGTGTCAGTGCACCACATGTGGACATGGCCCGGCATGGCTCTGGTGTTCAGCACCCATCGTCAAGGGGTGCTGCCCAGCACGGCCAGGAACACCACGAGGGACAGCATGCCGAACCGGCGAATGACCTCTTTGATGAGCACAGCTGTCTACTCCAGGCTTCAGTGGATCAGCAGTTGTGGCTTGTGACGGCGGTGGGTGCACTCAGTGCAGTTCTGTGCCAGGCAGAGGAGCGGTGCAGCAGAGACCACAGTCTTCTCCTGGCAGAGATGGCTCGGCAGTGGGAGGATGTGACCGCTGCCATTGACAGGCAGACACGTGCATTCACAGCTGTCATGGCCACATTGGGCACCCAGTTCATTGCCCATGCGCCGCAGACACCATGCAGTGTCATGTCCACCCCCTGGTGTCGACATGGAAGGTGTCGCATGACACCGAGTTTGGCTGTGGGCATACCAAACATGTCTGTTCGGTGAGCTGTAGACCCCTGCGCAAACACGGTCGCTTTCCCGCAGTGTCACCTCTGAGGGACCGTCGGTGCCACCCCATGAGGCCAATGGTCAGCCTGGCACTGCTGGCAGGTCTCATGCCGCATGACTGACCTGTCTCCCACCATGGCCACTGTCTGCCGCTGCCCTGTGTGCAGTGTGTTGTGCATCATGCGACGCATGGGTGGGGTACTCAGCCCTGCACACACACAGTCTCTGTGCACATGTTGGCCACTATGGCATGTGCATGATGATGCCTGCGTTGTGCTGTCCGCCAATGTGCAGTGATGCCCAGCATCTGAGACATGCACAGTGACGGCCACTGGGCGTGGTCTTGTGTAGACTTGTGTGTGGGTAGGGGTTGCATTCAGGGTTGGCGTGCCTTGTACCCCTTGTGCATGTCTTGTGGTGTGTGTGTGTGTGAGCATGTGTCGTGTTTGGCCCTGCCCATCCCTGACGGCGTGTGTGGTTCCACGCTCAGACCCATTCCCTTGCCACCATCTGCCCCTGGGGTTCGTCCGTGCCTGTCTGTGGGTTGTGCCCTTGCCATTGGTGGTTGCACATGGCCCTGTGACCTACCTGTGTTGGCCGAGGTGCTCCTCTGTGATGGTGTCCCAGTGCAGCTGTGACATCCAGATCAGGTGGGTGTCCCTTCGCCCTGGGGGTGGCTGACCATCACCGTCTGGACTGGCGTCCTCATCATCCCCACCGCTGTCCCATTCTTTGACCTCTACGGCTATCCCACAGTCATTGGCCATGTTGTACAGGATGCAGCTGGCCAGGAATAGCCCGCAGGCCTTCAAGGGGCTGTACTGTAGGGCACTGCCAGATGTGTTCAGGCACTGGAAACGTGTCTTCAGCATCCCGAACACCCGCTCGATGACATTCCATGTTGTGGCATATGCCTCATTGTATCATAGCTGCGATGGGGTCGCGGGGCGCTGGTATGGTGTGAGCAGCCAGGGATGGAGTGGGTAGCCACTCTCACCTGTGTGTGGAGGGTGGACATTAGTATGGTGGTCTGTGATGCTCTGCCATGGGCCGTCAAGGCTGGTAACCCATGGCACCTCTGACTATGCACCCCCACATCTGCTCATGTCGTCCTGCGTGATGTGCATACACACCCACTAGGTGGCCAGTGGGGATGTCCCCACTCTCGAACCTGTGGCACAGTGCAGACTGGTGCCAGATGAAGGCATCATGTGCTCCCCCAGGGTGCGTGGCACAGACACTGGTTATACACCCCCTGGCATCGCACACCACCTGGCAGTTGATGCTGGCATACCCCTTCCGGTTAATGTAGGACACACCGTCCGGGCCAGGTGGCGTGCAGATGGCCACGTGGGTGCAGTCAATGGCCCCAAGCATGCCAGGCATACGTGCTACCCTGTGGAACTCTTGTATGTGTGCTGTGCATTCCGCCTGTGTGCTGGGGAAATGGATGTATTCCGCAGCATGTGGTAGCAGTGCGCTAAGGAATTGTGTGAGTAGGTGTGACGTGGCCGACTGGGTTATGCCTGTTGTGTCCCTGTTGGTCTCATGAAGGTGTCCATGGCGAGCAGGCACATGACAGCTGTTACCTTTGTCTCCACTGACAGAGCATGGCTCCGTTGTGTGGGTGCCTGCATCTCATCACTGCACAGCTCACAGAGCCACCTCAGGATCGCCTGGTTCAGGCAGTACCGGCCCACAATCTCTGTGTCAGAGTAGTGTTCGAAGGTGGTGTGGGCTCGGTACTGCCTGTTGGGGGCGTAACGCCGACGGGCCCTTCCATGGCTGGGCCCCCCCTTGCTGCCTGCCTTCTCACACCCCTTATTACCGCCTCCATCTGGAAGGTGGCACTGGCCATGTCCCTGGCTGGTGTTCCCTCCCCCGGCAGCTGTTATCCCGTTTCCCCCGCTGTCGTTTGTGCACTGGGTACACCTCCGGCCTTTGGCTGTCCTGCCTACTGCCACTGCCCTCAGTCCACTGTGGCACTTCCCTATCACTCCTGCACAGTAGCACAGGCTCCCCACTCCTTTCCTGTTCCTAGTTGTTTCCAGGTGTGCTCTGTCCTGCTCCTGCCCAGTCCTGCTCACTGCTACCCTCTGCCTTGTTTCTGTCACCTTGCTCCCACCTCTGGCTTCCCTGTAGCGTTCTTGCGCCTCTCTCTTGTTCCTTTTTATTTTGGATCATTTCTGCTATCGTGCAACTTCTGCTAGCTCCCCTATTGCACATGGCGCATGCTGTTGAATATCGCACTGCGCCATTTATTCATGGTTCTTCCCCCTACGGTTGTGCAAGCATTCATTACTATTGCACTCTTGCACATTGCAACTTCCGCGATGCAGCTGCCTCCCGCTGAATATCGCACAATGGCGCATTTTCGTACTTGAGCTGACACATCTCTGTTACACATGGCACATCCCTTTTGAATATCTGGGCCAGTGTGTGTATACACATATATATGTGTATATATATAAAAACACTTCATAAACACAGTCTTTTTTTTGTTTGTTTTTTTATATATGTAATAACTTGTGCAGGGGCATAAGCACACAAAAACAAACAAAAAAAAAAAACAAGAAGATAACCAGGAAGATCGTTTGGGCTGGCAGTATAGCCTAGAGGTTAGAGTAACAAGGTGTGAACAAGCTTGGGTACATCCAGCAGACCAGACCTGGGTTTGAGTCTCACAACCTCCACTTGCATACTATGTGACTCTGAGCAAGTCATTTAACCGCCCAGTGCTCCCAGGTCATGCCTGAAAACAGGCACTTGTGCCTAGTGGGCCTTACCCGGTTACCGAAGACTAAAATAAAAAATAAAAATCCACATGAGTCAGGTTTCCTGCTGTTGAACTGTAGAAATGTGAAGTGCTCATGTTCCAAATGCCATAATAACTGGATATGACATACCCAGTCATCACGGCATTTGATCACACTGATAAATAACTAAGTGTGATAAAGGGGCCACCAGTTATTACAATAATTTGTAATTTGAATGCTGTCCCAATAAATCTGATCATACATTTTGGTGCTGAAAAAAGTGTTTAAAACATTAGTAATGCAACAGTAAAAGTAACTCCAGCCCTACATCAGGAATAGGGCGTATTTAAAAAGAAATATGCAAATGTTTCACTCTGTGGGGGAAGGTTTTCCTTTGAATCCCATGAAAAACCTCTCACAGGAAACATGCCTCAGTGCTTGATATGAAATGTGTAATTCTTATCCTTGGGCAAAGATAACACCATAATCCCCGGTCAATGTGTTTTTTATTTGTTTAGAATTAGTAAAGCACTGTGCTGTAGCTAATTTTTAGGTGTATTGCGGTGTTAAAGTGTGCTATCTGGTAGTTCCTATACTTCACTTTGCCATTTTTGGTTCCTACCTCGATTTCTAGCCAGTATCGGGGCTCTTCATTCACCATGAATTTACCTGTTCTTTGTAAGGTGCAGATTATACACATTGAGGGCCAGATATTCAAAACCTTGCCCCGAGGCTAAATTAGCACTGCCCAGTGGGCAAACTTAGCCCAGAGCACAAAGCAAGCTATATTCAAAAAGAATAGCCCGGTGCTAATCCTGTTGAATATAGCATGCTAAGGAAGCCGGGCAAACCGGTCTGGGAGTGCAGGGCAAAAATAGCCTGGGAATAAGACAGCACTGAATATAGCAACAGGGAAGTGCAAACTGCAGCTGCAGCTCATTAGACTCTGTAGCAAGCCAGTGTTGCAGGTAGAGAACAGTGAGTGTGATTGCACAGAGATGTCTCACATCTACTACAAACAACAATGTAAGCCACACACTGCAGAACTGTGCTATGCCGAAGTGAGGTTTGCCCAGGGCTAACCTGATTGCACAGTGCTAACACATTAGCCCGGGGCAAATGGGACCTATATTATATACATACAAACAAGCTAGCAGAAGAAGGCCATTTAGTCTATCAAGTCTGCTCATATTGCAGGGTCCACAGCTTGAGCTAATGTCCCTGCCCTCCCTCCCCACTCCTCCCATCCTCCCTACCCATGATTCTTATCTTTCCCTATGCTCTATCCAGCCTCTCTTAAAGCCGCTCACCGCCTTTAACGAGATGACCTCTTCCGGCAGTGCATTCCAAGTGTCCACCACCCTTTCTGTGAAGAAGTGCTTCCTGACATCCCTCCTAAACCTCCCACCCTCCAGCTTAAGACTGTGCCCCCTTGTGATATGGTTGCCACTCAGCTTAAAGAGACTTTCCTTATCAACCTTATGTATCCCTTTCAAGTACTTGAATGTCCCAGTCATGTCCCCTGTCTTTCTTCTGTCTTCCATTCAAAGCTTCCATGCAAATGAGCCTACTTAGTAATCCCTGGGCAAACAGGCACATTTGCATCTCATTATGTGCTGCTTAGCATACATTACCATGCAGTTTGCCTGGTGCTACTACTACATCTTTTGGTCAGAATGAAAGTACAGGCTGGACGCTGCAGCCCAAGGCATGCCCACAGCATCCCCTGTTGATCAGAATGGAAGTACAGGCTGGAAGCAGCAGGAACATAGAAACATAGACTTTGACGGCAGATAAGGACCGCTTGGCCCACCTAGTCTGCACATTTCCCTACCTACAGGATAAGCTGCAGATCCTAGTTAATCAACAGCCTATTTCTTCCTACCCCCCACAAAAATTGCCTTATGTCTGTCCCATGCATTCTTGAATTCTTCCACAGTTTTAGACCCCACAACCTCCTGGAAGGCTGTTCATGCATCCACCACCTTCTCTGTGAAAAAAAATACTTTCTCACATTGCCCGAGCCGTTCCCCCATCTTCAAATTGTGTCCCCTTGTTCTTGCACATCTCTTTTTCTGAAAGATGCTACCCTCTTGGACTTTGTTGATTCCACTAAGGTACTTAAAAGTTTCTATCATGTCCCCCCGCTCCCTCCTTTCCTCAAGGGTATACATATTAAGCTCCTTTAGTCTGTCCTCGTATGGCTTCTCTTGCAGACCCTACACCATTTTAGTTGCCCTCCTCTGGACTGCCTCTATCCTATGTCCTTGCAGAGATGGGGTCTCCAGAACCAACTGTCTGTACAGAGGATAACTTCCTGTTATCTGCTGGTGATGCCTCTCCTATACATCCCAGTATCCCCAGCCCTCCTTACTGCCTTCGCACATTGCTTGCTAACCTTAAGGTCACCTGATATGATTACCCCCAGGTCCCCTTCCATTTTTGTTGTTGTTACTAACCCCCCCCCAATTTTGTAATCTTCCCCTGGGTTTTTGTTTCCCAGGTGCATTATTTTGCACTTCTTTGCATTGAATCCAAGCTGCCATAATTCTGACCATTCCTCCAACCTTGCCAAGTCCCTTCTCATCCTTTCTACGCCTCCTTGTGTATCAACCCTGTTGCAGATCTTTGTGTCATCTGCAAAGAGGCATACTTTTCCATCCAGTCCCTCTGCAATGTCACTTATAAAGACATTAAAAAGGACTGGACCCAGTACTGAACTCTGCAGTAGGCAAGGCAAGGCACATTTTGTTTAAAAAGACGCCCATCCCTGAGGCTCCGGGCGCCGTACATTAATCAAGAAATACAACACATCACAATAATAATCAATTAAATACAATAATCTAAACAAGTTAAAACAAAATTTTCTATATAATTAACTACCCTTAACTTCAGCAGCATTTAAAGTCTCTAAGACTAAATTAACATCAGATTAATCTTTATTAAAAAGACAGGTAAGGGGCCGGCCCACTGGCGCAGTGGTGGGATTTCCACTTGCGACACCAGCGACCCAGGTTCAGGAACGGACCCAGATCGTCGGAGAGCCAGCTGGGGGCAGAAGGATGGAGCGTCCTATGGACTGCTCTCCTTCTCCGGGGGGAGGGCGGGGGAAGTGATCGGCGCACTGAGGACTCCTGGTGGAGGCCGGGAGATCTCAGGCGTCCGATGAGTACAGTTCTGGGAGACGGGGCAGACGCTGGCATCATTGCACGTCCCTGCCTCCATAATAAAAAATGGTGGAAAAATGGAGGGGGGCAGGACCACCGTGCACATGAAGCCCTCCTCGCAGGACCTCACTACATCACCATCGCTCCGGGTCCCCGACCAGACATTGGTTCCGTGATCACTGTAGAGGGTGGCTGCGGCCCTGCCCTCTGGGGGGGTAAGTAGGGGGCGACTGAGGGTCCTTGGCAGCCATAGACGGTGGTGGAGGTCTCCGGGGGCCGTGACCAGGGCTGATGGAATGACGGGGTCCTGCCAGGGGGAAAAAGATAAAATAAAAAAAAAAAAGACAGGTAAGGAACTATAAAACATAGTCCGGGAAGGCCTGATTGTACAAAAAGGCCTTGAGGTGGGCCTTAAAAACCTTAACAGATGGGGCTTCCCTAACAGCTAGAGAAAGCGAACTCCACAGGACGGGGGCAGCAACACTAAATGCTCTGTCACCAGTAGTTCTTAACCTTGTCCTGGGAATCGCTAGGAGGCCCCTAGAGGAGAAGAGGAGGGAGCGGACAGAGACAGCAGGTGTAAGAAGGTCCTTTAGGTAGCCAGGGCCCAGGCCGTGTAGGGCCTTAAAGGTGAGCAAACCCACCTTAAAGAGGACCCTCCACTTAACCGGCAGCCAGTGCAGTTGACGCAGCACCGGGTAATATGACAATATTTAGACTGTCCTGTCAACAGCCTTGCTACTGCATTCTGCACCAGCTGCAGTCAGTGCAGGGTACCCCCAGAGACCCCGAGATAGAATGCATTACAGTAGTCAAGCCTGGACATCACGAAGGCATGCACCAGAGTGGGGAGGTGCAGTGGCGGAACTAGGGGCTTTATCCTGATGATATTCCTCAGATGATAAAAGCTGATATGGTCAATGGATGCCACCAGAAACTCAAGTGTCAAACCGATGTCAAGAATAACACCAAGATCACGCACCCTAGAGGAGACCTTCAGTGGTACAGAGCCAAGACAAAATCCTGTCTCTGCACCAGAGGCCAACCTATCACGCATTCTGTTCGACTCCACCACCAGTATCTCTGTCTTACTGGGGTTTAGTCGCAACCAGCTGGAAGCCATCCAGTCACTGATTTCAGCTAGGCAGCTGTTAAGCACTTCTACTGCGAAAGTTGTGCCAGGGGCCAAGTAGAGGTACAGTTGGGTGTCATCAGCATAGCAATGAAAACCCAGACTGTACTTCCTAATGATCTCTCCCAGGGGTAGCATGTCATGGCAAACAACATCGGTGACAAGACCGAACCCTGGGGAACTCCGCACGACAGGTTGACAGAGGAGGAGGTGAAATTCCCCATCACTACCCTCTGCTTCCTGTTAGATAAAAGACTCAAACCAGCAGATAACGGTGCCGGCAAGTCCACAGAATTCTCTTAGGCGGTCAAGTAACACTCGATGGTCCACCGTGTCAAATGCTGAAGAGAGATCTTGAAGAATAAGAATTGTCCCCTCCCCTCGATCTCTATCCCTAAGGAGGTCATTATGTACCTGAACTAGCACAGTTTTAGTGCTGTGCCTCGCACGAAACCCAGACTGGAGTGGCTCATATAAATCATGGGCCACAAGGTGCTCTTCAAGCTGAAGCGTCACCACCTTCTCAACAATCTTACCCAAAAATGGGAGATTGGAGATAGGATGGTAATTTGCCTTGGAGTCGGGGTCCAACGATGTTTGTTTCAGAAGGGATCTCACCAATGCCTCCTTCAAGACATCAGGAAAAAAACCCTTCTGACAGGGAACACCGGACAATCAAGGCAAACACTGGGCCAGCGGAGTCAACACATCTCATTAAGAAATGAGTAGGCAACGGGTCCAGTTCTCAAAAGGTGTGCCGCGGCTTGGAAGCAGTACCCCACTAGTAACCCATCTTTCTTCAGAGTGGACTTCATTTACAATTACCTTCTGTGTCCTGTTGTCCAGCCAATGTTTTACCCAGGCTATCACCCTGGGACCCACTCCCAGGCTGGTTAATTTGACTATTAATCTTTTGTGTGGGGCTGTGTCAAATGCCTTGCTAAAGTCTAGGTAGGCCATGTCCACAGCCTCTCCATAGTCTACGACTTTGGTCACCCAGTCAAACAAATCAATTAGATTCATCTGACATGACCTTCCTGCTGTGAACCCATGCTGCCTTGGGTCCTCTGCCCAACTGGCCTCTAGGTACTCAACAATTCTTTCCTCAGAAGTGATTCCATCACTTTCCCTACCACAGAGGTCAAACTGACAGGTCTGTAGTTTCAGGCCTCTGTCTTGCTCCCACTTTTGTGAAGGGGAATCACATCCGCCTTCCTCCAGTCCTCAGGTACCACACCATCTTCCCATGATTTGTTAAAAAGAGTAGTCAGTGGTTTCACTAGTTTTCCCCTTAATTCTTTTAGAATTCTGGGGTGAATTCTGTCAGGCCCCATTGCTTTGTCCACCTTCAGTTTTAGGAGTTCTTTTGGAACACTTTCTTCTGTGAAAGGACTGGGATCGACCCCCCCCTATCCAGAGTGCTTCTGTTAATTGGCTTAGGCACTTCCCCCTTCCCCTCTTTTGTGAATACTGAGCAGAAATATTCATTCAGTATCCCTGCTTTTTCACTGTCCCTCTTTGCCCACCCACCATCCATTCTATTCAGCATCACTATCCCTCCCTTTGTCTTTCTACACTCCCTGATGTACCAATAAAAGGTTTTATCCCCTTTCTTTACCGAGTTGGCTATCTTTTCCTCAGTTTGGGCCTTTGCTATTCTGACTTCCCTCCCTGCTT
Organism: Neoceratodus forsteri; assembly: GCA_016271365.2. Classification (NCBI taxonomy): domain Eukaryota; kingdom Metazoa; phylum Chordata; order Ceratodontiformes; family Ceratodontidae; genus Neoceratodus; species Neoceratodus forsteri. The sequence goes on along the minus strand of CM057454.1, from coordinate 674,841,813 downwards.
CCTTCTGCCTTAACTGGTATAGTGCTCTGTCCTGCTCCTTCTGTGTTTCCTTATCCTTCCTGAGTGCTGCCTTTTTCTCCCTGACCTTCCCCGCCTCCTCTTTTGAGAACCATAGTGGCTTTTTCTTTCGTTTTGATTTATTTGCTTCACACAAAGGCTTGTTGCCTCTGTGATGGCAGTTTTGATGTTTCCCCATTGTTGCTCCACCCCTCCTTCTAGTCTGTTTGCTAGTGCTTTTCTAAGGCACTCTCCCATCTTGCCAAAGTCAGCCCTCCTGAAGTCCAGTGCCCTCACTTTTGGCTTGACTCTGTAGCAGAGTTTATCATGAACCACACTGTTTGATGGTCATTTGTTCCCAGATGGCTACCCACCTCTAGATCTGAGATCCTCTCACTGTCCCCATTTGAGAGTACGCAGTCTAAGATTGCTCCCTCACGAGTGGGTTCCAAAACTAGCAGTCTGAGGCATGCCACCATGGCCCTGCTCTTGTATGTGGCTGCAGCAAATGTGCTCCATTTAACATCTGGCATATTCAGGTCTCCCATCAACAGTGTCTCCCCTTTCACCACCATCCCAAGAATGCCTTCTATCATATCCTTGTCCATTCCCTCCCCCTGACATGGGGTCTGTATACAACTCCTGTGAGAATTGTGGTGCCATTTCCAGTCTCTAAGGTGACCCACAGTGACTCCTCTCCTCCCTGTTTACTCTTCTGTTCAGTTGCTTTTATCCCTTCCCTTATATAGGGAGCTACTCTTCCCCCTCTTCTCCCCTCCCTGTCTCTCCTGTAGGTTGTGTACCATGGTATGTTAACATCCCAGTCATGGTTCTCTGTGTACCATATTTCTGTGACTGCTATGATATCCAGGCATCCCTCTTCCATCAAGGCCACCAGTTCAGGGAGCTTGTTGCCCAGACTATGGGCATTGGTACTCATTACCATCCATTTCCTGATGGCCTTATCCCTTTTTACCCCATCCCTGTTCTTATTGCCTTTTGTCACTTTCTCCACTTACCCCTGACCTTCTCCGTATCGACATCTGTATCTTGGTGTTTACCTCACTTACTACCCTGATTTTTTGTGGGGGACTAGGATTTCCTGCTCTTTCCCAGTGCCTCCCTCCTTGGCTAGTTTAAATGCTTGCCAATGAAGCATTTAAACCTCTCATCTAGGATCCTGGTTCCCCTCCTGGAGAGATGCAGACCATTACGCCAGTGTAGGCCTACATCACGCCAGGTGGACCCTTAGTCCCTAATGAAGCCAAATCCCTGAGCTCAGCACCAGTTTTTCAACCACTGATTGAATCCCATGGTGTGGAGCACTCTAGCCTCACCTATGCCATAGACAGCCAGCAGCTCCGAGAATGTTACCGTGCGTGCTACTTGTCTAAGGCCCCTCCCCAATTCCACAAACTCTTCCTGCACCGCTGTGATCCCTTTCTTAGCCAGGTCATTTGTCCCTAGGTGGACAGTGACATCCAGCTCCCTCCCCTGTGCAGCTGCTTCGGCGATCCTGAGGATTCACTCCCTGTTCCTCCAAGCCATGGCACCAGGCAGGCACCTTACCTCCCTCTCCCCTTCCTCCCCTAGTTCAACCTTTCTAACGATGGAGTCCCCACCAGGAGTTGTTTCCTTCCCCTGTGGGTCCCATGCCACCCTTCTGTGGGTCTCCTTTGTGGAGGTTCCCAACATTCTTCTTGATCTCCACTGTGGGTGCCACCATACTGGAACCATACTTTGCCAGAACGGCATATGAATTGTGGAGAGGTACAGCTGGAGGCATGCGCTTCTGTTCCACCACCCTCACCCTCCCTGAGCCCACGGTGGTCCAACTGCTCCTCTTTCTTGGCAACGTCTGAGGCAACGGTAGTTGCCCTGGTAGCCCCTGGATGGGAGAGGAGGTCCCAGAAATTGTGGCCAACTCAGCCCGGAGATGAGCGACCTCCTCCCTCAGCCCAGATAGGTGCCTGCAGATGAGACAACACTGCATCCTCCAGAAGTCTCTCGGAAGACTGCTGCTCCACAGCCACTGCACTGCACCACTCCTATCATGTCTTATTTCTGGCCCTGTCACTGTTTTTTGAAATACTTACACTTTCCTCTGTTTATTTATTTTTTTCTTCCTACTTACTTACTGCCTCTATGCCCTTTAAGCTCTTGATCTTCCTGTTCTGAGACAAGAAGATCCTATATTTCTCAGTAGTCTCCTTACTTGTTCGGAGGCAGACCTCCAGCAGCTAGTGGGGGACGGAGAGCTACTCTTGTCCTTCTAGGATAGTGAGTCTTTGGTGGCTCTGTGATCACTCACTTCCTGCTCCCAAACAGGAAGTTCCTGTTGTCAGTCAAATCCTGTGCCTATAAAAGTAGAACTGGCTTTGGGTGGAGGGAAGGAGGGCAATATAGTCCCAGTAGAGAAGTCCAGTCACAACAGCAGCTCCTTTGTCCTGGTGTTCTCTGCCAGTTCTCTGGCAGAAGCTATCTAGGGCAGTGTTTAAATCTGGCTTTTACCTGTCACAGCTGGTGCATACAGACCTCTCAGCCCCATGTCTCCTGACTCAGGGACAGGGCTTACAAAAACAGGGACGAAGACCCCAAATCAGGGACACATCTCACAAATTAGTACTGTTCATCCAGAAAGATGACAGAATAAGGGGATTAGTGTAAGATGTATTGTCTGAAGAATATACAGTCTGTAACTTTAATGTCTGACATTATGTTTTGCTGACAATCTCCACTGTTCAGTCATAACAACAAACATTTCACGAGGGACAGAGGACAGTTGTGAGGCAAAATCAGGGACGTCCCTGAACTTCAGAGACAGTTGGAGGTATGGTCCCCCCCCGAATGAATCCCAACCCCATTCCACATAATTAAACATAATTTTCCCTGGTAGTCCAGTGGTACTCCACCCCCAGCATGGATCTGTCCCCGTTCCATGTTAAAAACATAATTTTCCCTGGTAGTCTAGTAGTCCCCCACCCCCAACATGAATCCCGACCCTGTAAAACATTACGAAAATAAGTTTTCCCTAGTAGTCTAGTGGTCCCCCAGCATGAATCCCAACCCCGTAAACATTACAAATAAGTTTCCCTGATAGTCTAGTGGTCCCCCACCCTCCCAGCATGAATACTGACCCACAAAACATTAAGAAAGTAATATTTCCCTGGTAGTCTAGGTCCTTCCGATTTCACGGGGCTACCAGGATTGAGGCTAATGCTGGGGTGTGAAAGTTACCTGAACCTGTAGATCCTTCTTTGATTTAGGAGGCTGCGAGGGGTCGGGGAATTGTGCGGGGCATTAGCGTACGCATCAGCTTTTCTCGGTATATAGTGCCGCCACAGGTCGTAAGAATGCCTGTAGCTCGGCGCTATCCTCTTGAATATGCCGCGCTGCTGGCATTCCTGGGTGCTCCGCTATCCCCACCCGTGCATATTATTATTTATTAGTGTCAGCGCTACCACACAGTGCCAGCGCTAACAGGGCTTTTGAATCTTGCAGCCTCGCACAAATCCATCATTACGGATTTGCGCTAGGTGCAATGCTTTGAGTATCTGGCCCTGTATGTCTAGTCTTCTTGGATTTCTCCCTCTGTTCTATGGTGAGCATCCAAGAGGTGTGCCACATTTAATTAAGACCAGTACCGGGGCCATTGGGGAAAGAGGAATTGATTCACTGTGATCCGAGTCGTATGTGTAGTGGAACTCCTGGTGTTCTTGAGGTTCACTTCTCCCCACCCTCTGATGGGGCCAGGCCTGGGTTCTAAAGTAGTCATACACTGGGTGCATGGGCCTAACATGGTGTAGTGCCTCCACCTTGGGTAGCAATATGGAGTACTTGGATGTTGACGCACGGCTCTTACCCCCAAGAAACTATGCATAATCTGTGCACGCAGTCTCACCCCCAAAACAAGTGACACAGTACAGCAATAACAACTCCCAAACCAAGAAATGCAATTCAGCAAATAATTTATTTAAAAGGGAGGGTAAGGAAAGAACAGTAGGGCAGAAGGGTAAAATGGGAGCAATGGGGTAGCAATAAACTCTATGTACTGTATACAGTAAAACACTTGTACTCTACGAAGGCAACAAAACTGTTTCAACACTTGCCCCAAAGAATCTGCCCTTCCCAGCAGTAACCACCCAATGCAGGTGCACCCATCTTACTTTCCCCCAAAGGCCATAGGCAAGAGCTCTCTATTTTTTGGGTTGCAGTGGGTGCCACACTGGGGATACAGATGCCACTAGCAAGGTGGAGCTCTGTGGTGTGCTTTAACTTGTTGCAGGTAAAAGACACTTGGGTTTAAACACAACTGTTGCATTACAATAAAGAACTGTCTGAAAAGGGGCCTCTATTTGTAATCCACAGAGGCTGGGTGACCTCCACTGGTGTTCCGCCTGGGCCTCTCACACTAGCAAAGTACCGCCCAGGACTTCTCCCTCACTCCTTGGCACAGTACAGTTTCTCCCCATTTGCAGGGCTGAAACCCCGATGTTTAGTCACGGTTTAATACCTCAAATGAAACCACTGGTGTCGGTTGCTGGGACACGAAGGACGAATGCAGTTGCTGTCGTCTGGAATGCAGACTTCCCCAAACTCACTGGTGGTCTGTCACCATAAACAATACAATTCAAAAAGAGCTGGGCTCAACAGTTCAGGCAGTGCAAAATAACTCCAAAACTTTGGAATGAGAATAAAACATTTATTGAATAAAATCACAGCAGAGGAGCCCTCCTGCCGCCACCATTTCACACAAGTTTGTGCTTGTGTGAAACATTGATAGCAACAAGAGGGCGCCTTTGCTGTGATTTTATTCAATAAATGTTTTAATCTTATTCCAAAGTTTTAGAGTTATTTTGCACTGCCTGAGCTGTTGAGCCCAGCTCTTTTTGAATGTTACATGTGATAAGATGCACTGTTGGCTCTAGGATTTGAACCTGTACTCCCATTTAGAAGAAGAATTGACCTGTCACCATGTTCACCTCTCTTTCTTTCCGAGGCTCTGATTCTGTGGGTGTGAAGGTCCAGGGACCAGCAGCAAGTCAGTGGCCTTGTCGGACTGTAGACGCTACAGGAGCTTGTACTCCAGAGGTCAAAGTCTGTGATGGGAACAGGAAAACCTCAGCTTCAAACTTGCCTTTGCTTTGTAGTTTTCTTTAAAACTGCTACTTTTCTTCACACAAACACTTTCATACTGGGATGTCAGACTCTTCAGCTCTGCTAGGCCTGCAGAGCCTGGACAGTGACACACCAGCCCATACTTCAGTACAGTCACTCACTCTGGCAGTCTGGCTGAACTGGCCTTGATCCTTGGGAACAGCCTCTTTTATCTGATATGAAACTTGACACCTGATTGGTTAGGCTTCTTCCTGGGCAAACAGTCTTTAGAATGTTAAACCAGCCATGCTGGGCTTGCATACAAGCTTTCTGGCATAGCAGGTTCCTGACTGGCCAACATTCATGGGCATATTTTGTGCCAACCTCCGACCCCCTTCCAGAAGTCTTTGCCATGCTTTGTAGACATGAGGCTGCCATCTTTGTTTTCATATCTTTGCAGTGACTGATCTGTTTTCAGCAGCTTGCTGCAGCTTTATTTTAAGTCCCCCAGTGCTGCTGTTACAGTTTCCAGGCCCTGTCTGTCCCAGGGCCAGGGATGTACTTTGTTTACATGTCACTTTCCCTGTTTTCAAGTCAGGGTTGCAGTAGTGAGAGGCGGCCATTGAAGCCACTCTCCTAGCTGGTGCGCAAGCACGCATTTACTCTCCCTACCTGGCCTGTTGCCTGCTCTGGGCTGGGAAACTCTGTTTCTTCACTTGATGGCATGCTTTACTATGTTCCTAGCTCTGCTGCCTTCCAGGGGTTGAGATTCAGGAAGGAGGCAGATACACAACCCTTTTTGTGAAACAAAGCTACAGCTCAGATATGTGTCACTGCACATTCCTCACTGTTATGTTCCCCAACCCACTGCTTCTCCTGGGCTTGGGGAGCACACAGTTTTCTGCCCCCGCCTCGTCCCCAAGAGCAGTCCTCAGGGCCTAAGAGGAGAGGGAGCTGTGTGGTGATGGTCATGATGATCCTGAGTGGAGCCCTGGTTTGCATCTCACCAGGGCTTCTGGCTGCAGATACAAGTGCCCTGCTGGTCTTCACCTCGGCAGTTGTGGGGTACCAGTGCGTTAAAGCAGGACCCTGCTGACTGGAGGAGGCAGTACAGATAAGCACCAGATTTGGGAGGAACTTACATATGTAAAAGAGCTCCTGCAGTAAGGCTGTTATGTTTACGTTTTTTGGAATGACCTCTGCCAATACCTTGACCTCCAGCATCACTTTAGATTGGGGTTCCCTTTTTAGAGGTAGTTTTTAAGGTTATTTTTACTCCCCTCCATCCTCTCTTTTGGGTCACCTTGGCATAAAGTGTCAGCAAGGTGTGTTGCCTTTCCACAGCTACTCCAAGACACATACTGCCTTGCTGAAGTCCATATAGACTAAGTCAATGGCCCTGCCCCTGTCCACCCTCTTTGGTCATCCAAAAAGTGATCAGCTTGGTTTGGGATGATCTGTCCCTTATAAAGCAGTGCTGAGAAGGGGCAAGAAACTTGGCCTTAGCCAAGTGCTCCATTATTCTGTCCTTGATTATGGCCTTCAGGACCTTGCCTAGCACGGATGTCACATAATAACATACATATCAGCAGATCAAGCTATGTACTCGTGGTGTGCATAACACATGCTAAGTAGTTTATTTGTTTTGGTTAGTTTTATTTTTGTCGAGTTTTTGTTTGTTTGTTTTTGAATGCACTCACCAGCAGTTAGTAATTAATTAGTACCACACATGAGTTCAGACCACAAGTTTCTTTTTTTTTTTTGTTATTGTTTTTTTCATTTAGTGTATTTTATTCTCACCAGCTACCGGCTGGCCCCCATTGGTCTGCTGCCTCCGCCCAGCCCCACCACCCATCTTCCCCGGATCTTACTTTGTTCCCCCCCCCCCCGGGAGTGCACCCTGGTTGCCCCACAGGGTGAGGCCATTCGGGGAGAGGGCCTCGGTCAGTGGTTTGGGGCGGATGTCCTCCTATGCAGCCTGTGTTTTTCCCCAGTCCGCTGGGACGCCAAGGAAGCTACATGACACGTGTGAATGCTGTGGCATTCATTCACATCGAAGCATGGCGACATTGCTGCCAACATGTCGGCTCCTGTGCACCGCCACCTGTGGTCACCAGGTGGCAGAGGAGCAGTGGAGGTCAAACACTCACCCTCCCCCAAGGTGGAGAACATCCAGTAGGATGCTCATCACACCTCCTTCAGACAGCTTTCCAAAACCCCGTAGTTCCTGCAATAGTCACCCGAGTAGGCTGTTTAACAAGCACGTCAGTCTGCTTATGCAGCTCCTCTGGATCTATCAGTTTGGATCCTCTCCCAATATTTACTTAGGATAATGGTAATATTCACTATGAATTGATGCTCTTACTCCCCAAGCAGCAAAAGGAAAAAAACATTAGGATTTTGGGTCTCTGGAGTCTCAGTGAGTCAGTGGTGGGGTCTTTTTTGGGGTTGTCAATCCTAATGCCCAACCCCTTCGTTGAGCAAACAGTTTCACATATGATCTCCTTTCTTCACGCAGGGCCCTGTGTGAAGAAAGCTACAGCAAATTGTGTTGGCAACGTGTGGCGAGACATACTTCTCTACCTTTGAAGAATGTATCACTATGAGGCACTGGCTTGGAGCTGTACCTTGTGCTTCAGACTAGAGGCTACGGGCTGGGGGGGAACATCGATGGGTGGCATTGGGGTCATCAACCCTAATGCTTACCCCATTCTCCTATACTGTACCCTTCCAACTTATTTTATAATGGAATGGGGTGAGCGTTAGGGTTGATGACCCAATTTTGCACTTTAATAACTTTGAAACCATTCCAACGGATTTGCTCCAAATATGGTATGCGCTGTTCTGTGGGGATGATATCTTGACGTACCAAGTTTCGTGTTGGTTGGATTGGTGGATTTCGTGCTGCGCATTGTAAAAAAATGCTAACATTCGTCTTTTGGGGCTGTTTTTTCCTCATTGTGCTGCGGCCCAACTGTTTGGAATTTTGGTTTGAAATTTTTAGAGTAGAAAGAGTTTGCCCAAAAGAACAAGCCAGCATTTATTTAGTAAAAAATATTAATCTGTTCCAAAGTTATTAAATTTTGAAATTTTGAGTTCTGAGCATGCTCAGTTTAGTCTTTTGGATAGCTGCATGGAACAAAAAAGGATTCTGGTCTGACGAAAATGGATTTTGACAGCTCACAAAAAATAATCCTTAGAATCCCTTTTCGTGAGGAAAAAATTCCTTTTCTGTCAGCCACCATCTTTTTTTTTTTTTTTTTTTTTAGCCCAAACAAACTGTCATAACTCTACCCAGGGAGTCTTCTGCAGACATCCACGTATGTATCTTGTTTATCAGGACGTCCTTTATTGTTGTGTGCCATTACTTTAATTTTATGTGGCCTCAACATGCTTATTTTTATGTTTTAAAATCATTTTTCGTGACTCGCTTCCATTCCTTTTTCTTGAAGTGTCAGAATCCTTTTTCGCATCACGAAAAAGGGTTAGGACATCTCACAAAAAAGGATGACTTTCTTAAATCCTTTTTCGTGAGAAAACCAAATCCTTTTTCTTCAGCAAATTCCTTTTTCGTCAGACTTCGACCAGATGGCCCTGCCAGTAATCCTTTTTGTGAGATGTCATAATCCTTTTTGTGATGTGAAAAAGGATTTGACCTCACAAAAAGGAATTCATCTGGCTAAAAGGGAATACTGGCAGTAATATTCGAATGGAGAAGTCCTAACTCTTTTTCACATCATGAAAAGTTAGACATCTCACTTAAAAAGGAATTTGTCTGGCAAAAAGGATAACTTTGGTCCATAACTTTGCCGTCTTTTGAGATTTTTACCCCAGATTTTCAACATGGCCTTTTGGGGACCCCACCTTATGAACAAAACAACTTTCGTTGCACAATTCTCACCAGAAAGGTAATTTCACGGTCAGTTGGTGAATTCATCTTTCGGGCGGGATTTGCATAATGACAGTCATATTGTTCATGAGGTGGGGTCCTCAAAAGGCCATGTTAAAGATTTGGGGTAAAAATCTGAAAAACTGGCTGAGTTATAATGGTTCGTTTGAATTGCGCAATGCAATCTCGTAACTTTGTCAATTTAAAATATTTTGACCCAAAATTTGGCACATGGAATTCTTATTACCCCACCAAATGTATGCCACAACTGTCATTTTTCAAATCCTGGCTGAAATGAGTTTTCACACCTGTGGTGCAGAAATGGCATTGCAGTTGCTTAGAATTACGTTTCAGTGGAGTTTTGAATTTTGTTTCACCACTGGGTACATCAGATGGGGTAATAACATGGCTATGATAACAGTTGTATCACTCTTGACCTATAAATGGGGCCCTGTGCTTCCACAGATAAGTACATATACGCATCTGTGAAGGAATGGGCTGCCATAGCTACGTACATATACTGTATGCTTTTATGGAGGAAATCAAAACGCTTACTCCTGCTAGCTGGATCTGACACACAGAAAACAAAAATATTGAATTAGAGCTATTTAGTAGCTGTTTTCTTACAGAAAACCCACTCAGTTAGCTCTCAAGTATCTGCTAATCTGTAAATGTAGCCATTTGTGCTCACTGAATAAGAAAAGTTACACAGCTCTGCTGTTATGAACTGATTCTAAAGCAGTTATGGCTGCTAAATCTATGGTCTCCACTACATCACTGTCACATGAGACAGGATGCATTGTAGGAGCAAGAAAAGTAATAAATCTGGCTGAGATGTAGATCCCCAGGGGTCATAAAACTACCATAAAGCTAGCAGGCTAATTTAGGAAAACTTCCTAATAGCAGACAGCGGAAAAGACACACTAGGACTTCACATACAAATCAAAACACTGCACAACATATGTTTTTGTTTGCAAATTCTGGGTGTACTACTCCTTTATATGTCTCAGTCATACCCCCCTCCCTCCTCCAGGGAGTACATATTTAAGTCCTTCAGTCTATCCTCATAGGGTTTGTGATGTAATCCCTGCACTATCTTGGTTGCCCTCCTCTGAACTGCCTCCACCCTATGTCCTTACATAAGTAAGGCCTTCAGAACTGGACACTGTACTCGAGGTGTGGCCTCACTAATGTCCTATATAGTAGAATTATGACAACCTTTTTCCTGCTCGTGATACCCCTGCCTATGCATCCCAGCATCTTGTTTGCTTTTCCTACTGCCTTGTAGCACTGACTTCCTACCTTGAGGTTAGCAGAGATGCTAACCCCTAGGTCCCTTTCCTGCTTGGAGCATTTTATATCCCCCCTCCCAACTGATATGTTGTTCCTGAGTTTTTGTACCACATGTGCATTATCTTACATTTTTTTTGCATTAAATCTCAACTGCCAATCCCTTAACCAGTCCTCAAGCTTCCGCAAATCTCTCCGCATTCTATCCACATCCTGTTACAGAGATAATAATTAGGCATTTGCCCCTGTTGAGCATCAGGGAATATAGAAATTATGTTGCCATGAGCCCTTTGGCCTAGGTGTTCCGTTGATAGATTAGAACTCAAAGCTAGGGTCTTTTTTTCTTTTTATTCTCTTTGTAATGAAAAATGCTTACATCTTTACCTTTTTTTTTTTGCATGCGTGATATAAAGTGGGTACTCACTTGTCTAATGTTAGTTATGCCTTGACTTTATGAACTGCTTTTATTCCAGTCCAGACACTGCTTATTTAAATTAGGCAGTACTGTATAAAATTACCACTGTAATAACATGGCCACACCCGTGGAGGAAGAGGTGTAGAGCATTGAAGCACTGGTGTTTTGCTTGTTTTTGTACTGCCACTAGTAAACACTGTTTTTATTACTTAATAAAGCACCACTGGATATTTTCCAACAGGATTGAGATTTTTTTTTTCCCAGCACTGTTATCAGACTGACTGGCCTGCAGTTGTCCAGGTCTGACCTTGCCTAGCACTGATGTTAGACTGACTGGCCTGTAGTTGCCCTGGTCTGAACCTGCCCCCCTTCTTGCAGATGGGGCCCACACTGGCCACTTTCCAGTCCTGCAGCACCCCACCTATCCAGACAAACTCCTGAAAGATTATTGCAAATGGCACTGTCAATTATTCATTTAAAGAGCTGGGGCCCAATATACAAAAATGCACAAAACTTTGTGCTACACTTAGCGATAGTGTGCATGTGCAAAAATGCTATATTCAGAGGAATAGTACACATCATTTTTATCTGATTATAGTCCAGTTTTGCCCAGCCCTAAGCTATTTAGCACAACCCAATAGTGCCCCAGAAATAGGGCCATGCAATGGCTTGTGCCTGGGCAGAATAGGCTATATTCAAAAGTCCCCATGCAAATGAGCCTGTTGGGCATGCACGGCACTAAGGGGCTATTTGCATGCCCATTATAGGCTTATTTGCATTGGGAGCAAGGCTGGCTTGCCCAGCGCAGCCCCCAACTGCCCCTACCCGGTGAGCTGCCATGGTTCTAGTGACTTCCCCCTCCTTCCAATCCCATTCCCGTTAAAAAGAAAAAGTCCCTGGCATTCAGTAGTGTCTGCATCCCTCCAGTCCCAGTCCCGTTAAATAAAGATATATCCCTAGCATTCAGTGGTGCCCCCTCCCTCAGATCCCAGTCCCATTACAAAGAAACAGTCCCTGGCATCTAATGGTGCCCCGCTTCCTCTGGTCCTAGTCATCCCTATCCCTATCCTGGTAATAACACTATTTTCCCTGGTGTCCAGTGGTCCCTCCTCCCACCCGATCCTCGTCCCCGTAATAACACTGTTTTCCCTGGCATCAAGTGACGTCCCCCCACCCGATCCCCATCCCGGGAACACTCCCCCCCCGGGTTTGCCAGTGCCCCCCCAACAGCCACAGTGCCCTTGGCGTGGCAGTAGCAAATAAGTTCAGCCCCCCTCAACAAAGCCCCATCCCAAACCATAAGCAGCGCCCTCCCCAGCCCATACCCAGTTGGTGGTTAGTGGCCCCCTCCCACCTGCAGCTCTAACACCCACCCCTGGTCCCCCTATCTGTTTATCGGTACTGCGGTTCAACGACGATGAGCAGCACAGCCCACCTCACACTGCCTCGGCTGCCCGCCGTCCATCTATAGCAGAGAGCATCGCTTCATTATAGGGTACGTGTGACATGCCTTGCCCCATAAATAGGCCACATTCCCTGCTACAGATAGACGCCAGGTGGTCAAGGTGTATGAGGTGGGCTGTGCCACTCATCGTCGTTGAACTGCGGCACTGACAGACAGGTAGGAGGACCAAGGAGTGGGTGTTGGTGCCGCGAGTGGGAGAGGGGCTCACTAGCCACCAACTGGGTATGGGCTGGAGTGGACTGTTACTCACAGTTTGGGATGTAGATTTGGGGGGGGGGTTGGTTCTTTGCTACTGCCATACCAAGAGTAGTGCAGCTGAAGGGGCATTGGAAAACCAGGAGAGCATTCGTTCCCAGAATGGGGATCGGGTTGGAGGAGGGGCCACTGTACACCAGGGAAAATAGTGTTATTACCAGGATGGGGATTGGGTAGGGGGAGGGACCACTGGGCACCATGGAAATAGTATTATTACCGGGACGGGGATCTGGTGGGGAGAAGCACCACTGGACACCAGGGAAAAATAGTGTTTTTACCAGGATGGGGATCTAGTGTGGGGGGGAGGGACCACTGGACACCAGGGAAATTGTATATTTATACCGTGACTGGGATCAGAGGGAGGGGACACCACTGGACCCCAGGGATATATCTTTATTCAATGGGACTGGGATTGAAAGGAGGTGGAGGGCACCTTTGCCACCAGGGAGTGCTGTGTTGAGGGGCGCCGACGCACTACCTCTGGCAGTTGTGCCAGATTAAGGGTTAGGTTGGCGGCATTTTCCCCATGCAATGGGACCGCGCAAAGCACCCTTGCAAGAAGCAAATACTCTGAATATTGGACTGCACTGATATTCAGGTCCCTGCATGCGCCCCCCCCAATTTGCATAATTTTACCTTGTGCACCCCTTTACTGTTTATTCGGGTACAGACCCTGTTTGCCTCTGTAAACCAGGCTTTTGAATAAGGGGGCTCTGTGTAAAACCCGGTTTGCACGTGCAAACTGGGATTTGCCCTGGGGCAAACGTTTGAGTATAGGGCTCCTGGTGACCATTTTTGTTGATGAATGTTGTAAATAAAGTGCTCCCAAAAGCAAGTGAGTGGTTATTTTCAATTAAGTTAATAAAAGTATTTTTGTACCTTATTTGTTGGAGCTCCATGAACTGTGACTCCCGCTGACTCCAAGCTTGCCCGTGCACACACTGTCATCTTGCACTGTGTGACGACATTAAGTGTGGAACAGTAGTTTCTATTCTGCTCAACATTGTCAATGGATAATCATAACAACTGGGTCGCACCTGGAAACGAGCCTTGTCTCAGTGTGCCTTTCCTGGTTACCAAATTTTAAATAAATACATTTAAATAAACAACTGGGTATTGTGCACCCTTACCAGGGGAAATGGTACACACAGCCCAAGCTTTAGAATGTTGGGCACTTGAGGATTCCAAGCAGCAGCAACTTCCCAGTCACTCCCAGTTCAGCTGTGCCATTTGAAGGGGACAGAGCTACTTTTATGTCCTCTCAAAATGTTCAAGTTTCAAGACTTCTTTGGGGCTGCAATTCTTCATAGCAGGTTGGGGCTGCCTGTTTTCAGGGAGCACACCTAAATTAAAATCATGCCTGTAAAGCTGCGGCTTTCAAATTGAATAACCTGCTTTTTTCCCTATTTCCTTGTGTGGATTGGGAGCCACTTCTGCCTTGTTAGGGTGTTTATTAATGGTCTCCATTTAAAGAAAAAAAGGTGCCACAGGTAGGTACAATTTCATTTATTTCTGGGAGTGTACGGTCTCTGTGGAGGTCCTTCGGCTTTAGCATTGCCCCTCCCCCCTCCCGCTTAAGATTTTGCATTTATTTTTTGTTTCTTCAGTTAATTTGAATTTTTGGGGTATCTCAGAGGGTTTTGTGTTTTTTCCTCCACAGCCCTCGGGTTTCCATTTTGTGTTGCTGCCATTTAGCCGTGGTAATGGCTTGGCACACGCTTCTCCTTCAGGCTGTTTTCCCACCTTTGTTTTTCATGCACACCTGTGGTGCACACACTTGCGCGGCAGTTAATGCAGCACAGTCTCCTATCAGTTGTATTGTGCTTGCGTGCCTACTGGTGTGCGCATGCAAATGCCATGTGATGTGTTATGACATCCTGCATGCACCCACTAGTGACTGCGCACACCTAGTGAGCATTTTTTGGACACACTACTTATGTTTTTTGCCTCAGAAAAGGCCATTAGCACTGGTCCTGATATAAGCGTTAATTTTTATTGTTTCTCCTCAAAGTTATTTGGTACCCGATTATATATCTCTCTGGCACCATGGCTTATCGGAAACCATTAATCGTGAAATGATGTAAAACCTGCAAAAGGGTGATGAGGCCCTCTCCCATGGGTTCCTTTTGCCCTGATTGTGTTGCTCAGCACCTCCCAGCCAGTGTTCCGGCCTGGGGAGGGGGAGCACCTGGTTCTTCAGTTGGCAGTGGCAAGCAGAATTGTGAAAAAAAATTACTTTATGGCTCCTCAGTGAGCTTGGGCCTCGATGTCATGCAGGACACACCAGCAGACACATCCAACTCCAATCGGCCCCTCAGGTCAGGATGGCCCATACAGGCATGTCCATGTGCAGCCCAGCGAGCTTAGGCTGTGTTAACAGATGTGCAGGCAGATCCCAACCTTGCCTTCTTAGAAGGCCAGGATGAGGATTGTGGGATCTTGGGGATGTTCCTCACCTTGGGAGCATGATAATTTGCTCCTGTCAGTTCTCTCCCTGGCATTTGGCTCCCGACAATTCACTCCCGAGTCAACTCACTCCTCCTCATTTTCGCTCCCATCAATTCACTCCCAGTAGTGAGGTTTAATATGAGAAATCTATGCCTATGTACTTATTTAAAGATCAGTTGCATGGCATTGATTTAGCTGGCAAATGGCTGTTTTTCTTAAGTGGAGAGGTCGCCACCCAGCCGGATCGTGGGGAACCCAACAAACTGTTTTGGCTGTGTCCTGTTTCTGTATTTTGATGTTGTGCCTCCTAGCCACCTGTTCCGTGATTGCGAAGAACGATCACTCTCACCCGCATGCACACTGGCCAGGTTTGCAGGGAGGTGGGTGGGATTCGTGCAATATGGCAGAAACACTTAGCAGAGGCGGATGACCGCAGATAGTGCTGTGGTCTTTCCCGGAGTGCAGCGCAAGACAGATGCTTTTTTACCACTGGTAGGGACACAGATCATATAGGATAGTGTATGGTTACCCATACACTACAAGGCAGTTCTTCCACCGAGTGGATACAATGCCGACTGATGACCTCGAGAGCGTCTCCAAGTTGGCATTGTATCTATGAGGTGAAAGAATAGCCTTGTAGTGTATGGGTAACTCTATACTGTTCTTTATAGTGTATGGTGCCCAAAAAAAAGACAAAAAGAGACTCACTTTTCCATATTTTCACACGGTTCTGCCGAGGCCGTCGATTCACAACTGCTGCTGCCCAGCACACTCGCGCGCCCCTCTCACACAGCAAAGGACGAATCAGGACGTCTGCTGTAGCCCCTTGTATTATGACGTCCTCACTAACGCAGAATGAAAAGTCATTCTGTGTTAGTGAGGATGTCACTACTGCAGCAGAACAACTTTTTGCGGTGTATGGATTTTCTTACACAACCGCATTCCGCCATACACTATAGTGTGGTATACTGTGCATCTAGGTCAGCTGCATATGCCCGGTATTACTGAAAGATACAGTATCCAAAATATTTATCTTTTACCTTGCTATTGTTCTTATAGTACTTAGCAGGAGTTCCCTGGGCAGCCACCTTACAAACGCATCAGTTGCTATGTACTGTTCAGAGCTCAATGTCCCTTATACAGCTCCCTCCCGTCTTATTGTCAGGACTCCCATACCGTGTGGTAAACCATTTCCTCTCCTGTGAACCCCAAGCAGCCAGTAAGCTGTGACAAAAAGCACTCCGGTGTTGAGAAACACAGCTCCCCCTGCATACGGCTGTCTCTCTTCAGTTTGATGCGACTTCCTGGTCAGCGCGTTAGCTGTGCTGTTGCCGACAGACTCCCTCAGTACAGAACATCTTGCGAACAAGTTTCAGAAAAACTAGGAATTTATCTTACAAGCCATGCCCTCAACTGCAGTGCTGCTTAGGCATTATTTAACTACACTTGACACCATTTTTAGACAGGCAGTAAATCATACACTGCAGCTCCACTAGAAATTGTACCGGAAGTGAATTGATGGGAGCGAAAATGAGAAGGAGCGAGTTGACTTGGGAGTGAATTGTCAGGAGCCAAATGTCGGGGAGAAAATTGTCATGGACCCCCTGACCTTAAATTAATTTAAATAAAAAAATGGCTCTCAGATGAGGAGGATGTTCCCTTCCCTCTGTGGAGGAGGAACAGGAAAGGGAGTGGATGGAGTCCAAGTTAGAGATCCCATTTCCTCCCCTGTTTGGTAATAAGTCCTTGTCTTTTTTGGATAGCTGAAGCATGTAGATCCTTACAGCTCAGGAGGTACAGTGGATGTCAACCCGACTCTGTCTGCATCCTTTTCGGCTACTGTGTGACCAAATTATTGAGCAACAGTGGGCAGGTGTGGATCAGAGAAAATATATTCCCAACCAAAGTCACTGATCTTCTGTTTTTTAAGGAAAATATCTCACAGGTGGTAAGCTCCTCCACTAAAAGACAAGGCCGTTTGTATTTCTGTCAAAAACACCACCCTGCCTATTGAAGGCTCTTTGGCCCTAGCGGAGTCTCATGCTAAGCAGGTGGATATCACGTACAGGAGGGGTTTTGCCTCTATCAGCACAAATATTTGTATGTCTTATGCTTCATTTATTGTTACTAGAACCTTAAACATATGGGTCACTACTCAGGTCAGTTTCGTTCCACCTGACTCTGAAGGTGCGAGCATTTTGAAATTGATGGCCACGGACTCCACTTTTCTAGGTGGTTATACAGTAGAGAATTGAGCGTATCAGCCCAGTTGGCCTACTCCATTGTTTTCGGCCATGAGGGCTGTGTGGCTTAGTCATTGGGTCACTGATCAAGCTTCATAAGCTAAGCTGTTTAACCTCCCCTTGACAGAAGATTATGGTTAGATTCTGACCTGGATTCTATTTTAAAGGATATGCAGTAAGAAGGGCTATCTCCAGAGTCAAAACAACGGTGCAAGACTACCATAACCCAAAGGGGTCAAGGTAATGGCCAGCACAGATAGTTCCGAGGGGGGTTCCGTTCCTTCGGAATTTTGGCTCCAGAGAATAGTGGAACCTATTCAGGTAACAAAGGTTACAGTATCAGAGGAGCCCTGGCCAGGCACCGTGCAGGAGGCCCAGCACCAAAAGCCTGATGATTCACAAGAAGGCACGCAGTCCCATCCCTGACTCCTTTTCTTTAGTGGAAGACTACAGGAGTTTTTCTCAAGATGGGCCAAAAATAATGTCAGATGCCTTATTAAGGGACACATTCTTCTGCCCCAGTTTCCAAGGATGACACAAAGGCCAGGCGTTGTCAGAGACCCTGACCCCCTCATTCATTTGGGGCCATCATAAAGGTCCCACTAATCGAACAAGGTCAGGGGTCCTATTGGATCTATTTCATAGTTCCCAAGAAGTTGGGGGGGGTTCAGACTCACTCTGTATTCGAAGCACCTGGACAAGTTTGTGCATCACAAACCTTTCAAGACAGAGTCCCTGAGGTTAGTCACCTGGGCTGCTCAGCCAGGGGGGGTCTTCTTAAGCCTCAATACATCTGACAGGTGCCTATTTCCACATTCCCATCTGTCAGTCCTACCTAGAGTATCTCAGGTTCCCAATACTGGGCCAACTTTTCAAGTACAGGGCACTTCTGTTCGCCTGTGTATCATCTCCCCTGAATTCATTGAAGGTGTTGATAGTCCTAGTGACTCAATTCAACAGGAAGGGCATCACGTCTATCCTTATTGAATAACCTGTTTATTCATGCAGTGACATTGTCCTTGGCAAGAGGTCAGTACTTCGGACTCTGGAAATGCTAGTGTCACACGGCTAGGTGATGATCCAGGAGAAGAGCTCTCTCAAGCCATCTCAGACCTTGGAATACCTGGTGACAAATCTTCAACACAAAACCAGGGAAGGTTTTCTCTTGCCTTCCTGGAAGGAGACCTTATTGACAGAAGTCCAGTGGCTCAGGATGCAGTCATTGGCACCTGCACTCAGACTGCTGCAGTTTCTTGGCCTCATGGCAGGCAGTGAGAGATTTAATCCCATGGGCTTGCTTCCATATGTGGCCTATTCAAATGGGTTTGCTGAGGGCCTGCAATCCCTTATCAGAGGATTATCAAGCCAGGTTTCCCTCCACTCGTCAGCTTCATCACTCCCTGAGTTGTTGAGTGGATGTGCAGGATCTGAGCAAGGGTTCCACTGGAACTTCCCCAAAGTTACTTCTCACAACAGATGTCAGTTTGCATGGATGGGGGACAGGTCAGAATCAACTTCCCACTCAGGGAACTTGGTCAGTCTAGGAACAGCATCTCCACATCAGTGTTTGGGAGATTGAGGCAGTCCGCCTAGCTCCCCTTCAGTTCCAAACCATGCTGCTAAGCATGGTGTACATAAACATTAAGACAGCACAAGCAGGGAAATGTTTTGAGAGGCCACCAACCTGTTGGCAATACACCTGGCAGGGAAGTTGAACCTTCAGGCGGACTCACTGAGTCACAAAAATGTTCGCTCCGTGGAGTCAAGATTAAACCCAGAGGTTTTTGAACTCCTGTGCAACGAGTTCAGTCAACCTCAGATCAATCTGTTCGCATCTAGTCACGATGCTCAGATCCAGAAAGGTTCTTCAGTAATTTTAGTGTCCACAGATGGAGGCAGTGGTTCCTCTGCCTCAAGAGTGGACTTTCAGCAGAGTGTATGCTTCCTCCACTAACTGTTCTTCCTCTAGAATAATAAATAAATCTAAAAGATACAGGAAGCGGCCTCTAATTAGCTGCAGAGTGGCTGAGAAGACCGTAGTTCTCAGACTTAATGGATCTAGCTCAGCAAAGCACCCTTCTGCCTTCTGGTGCAAAGAGACCTGTGGTTAGGGTCCCATTCTCCACCAAAATCGAAGAATGATGCAGCTCATGTTCTGGCTCCTGAGAGGAGGAGGCCCCCCATAAAAAAAGTAGACTTCTCCAAGAAATTAGTTGACACCTTAATGTCTGACAGAAAACCTCTATGTCCACAGCCTATGCTTCAGTAGGGGCCACCTCTTTTTATCTGGGGCCAGAAGGGAAGGATTTTAAGCCTTCAACAGCCTCTATTCCACAGATTTTTAATTTCTACAGGAAGGTGTGGCAAAGGGATTAGCACTGAGTATGCTGAGAGGCCAGGTTTCTGCTCTTGGAGCACCCTGTTGTTGTTTTTTATCTAGGAACTAATAGGCACATTTTAGTAGGAGTTGTCCAGTGTCCTCATCTCTGGTTCTTCCATGGGATCTGAATTGGGTTCTGAATGCTCTCTACAAATAGTTTTTCGAACCGCTATCATAAATATCGCTGGATGTGTTGTTTTACAGATCTTTCCTCAAAGGAGTCAGACCTTTGTGACAGGATAAAATAGAATCCTGTCCCATTTGTTTTGGAGAAAGTGTTCAAATGCAAGGATCTGTATTCTTTCCTTTTCTGTCTCTTCTGTCTGGTTGTGCAACCAGATTTTCCTGTGAGACCTTGGACTTGATCAACCCAACCAGTTTCGCGATTCTTTGTCTCTCACTTTCTCTTGGTTTTCTCTTGCTGTCTTTCTTCCTTGCATATCTGTATCTGCTAATGTGAAATATATGATAATCAATGTATGGAAATGTAGCTGATATTGGGATCACTTTTGTTTAGAAAATTGTGCTACTGTTGAAATGTATATATTTATAATTTGAGATAACTGTAAAAAGCTAGAAGTTACTTGGGTGAAATGCCTGAGCCTTTTGCAGTTGCTATGGGGACCTCAGGAAGTTCTCAATGTTCTAGCAGCTTCTGAAATTTACAAAGGACAGGATGCTTGCAAATGATGGGGGTTGAAAAGAGTTATAAAAACAGCTAAGCTGAGCTGCAAGGGAGATTTTTTACAAGAGATTTTATTTTGCTTTTGTATATAGTTATTCGGAACAGGTTTATTTTATTTTATGTTATTGCAACTACAAATAAACAGTTTTGTGGAATTTTATAACTGCTCCTGGGTTTTCTCTATGCTTCCTGTCCTGTGCCTCGATGACAGATGGGTTTAGAAGTAGGATTTAAGATGTGCATACCCTAAAACAGGAGATTTGTGCATGGGTACTGGACCTAGTACCAGGGAAGCACAGAGGAAGGTATGGATTCTGCAGTTGAAGTCCAGTCTGAGATTGTACAGCCAGCACAAGTCATGGAAAAAGAATAGGCAGTGACAGAACCTAAAAGCCTGATGGACTTTTTGAAATGGTGGGCTGTGCAACAAAGAGAGACTGAGATGCAAAGAGCAAAAGAAATTCAACGATTAGAAGCGTTGAGGAGAGAAGAGATGCAGCAACATAAGCAACAGATGAGAGAAGAGATGCAGTGACAGGAGCAGCGATGGCAGGTGTCTTACAAGCTGTCGAAGGCAGAGAATCTGGCACAGATCCAGATGAGCAACAAAATGCAAGCAACCTAAATACATTAAACTTACAAAGTTGTGTCCCTCAGATGATATTGAGGCATACGTAACAACCTTTGAAAGAGTTACCACAGCCTGCCAGTGGCCAAAGCAGCACTGGACAATCAGACTGGTACTGTACCTGACAGGGAAAGCCCAACTTGCCTACAGCAGTATGGACACTGCACAGTCAGAAACTACGATCTGATGAAAAGTGAAATCCTGAAAAGGTATGACATCACCAGAGAGACCTACAGGCAGATATTTCTGTCTCTGAGGTACAACTCAGTTAACAATCCTCGAGAAGCCTTCACCTGACTCCGAGAACTCCTGATGAAGTGGATCCAACCAGAGAGCAAAACAGTCCCACAGATCATAGACACATTTGCCATGGAGCAATTCATCAACATCTTGCCTACAGATGTGCAGCTGTGGGTAAAGGAACACCGACAAGAGAATGGGGAGAAAGCTGTTTCTTTGGCTGAGGACTACCAGATGGCCAGACAGATGCCACAGCAGCGAGGTAACAGCCAAGCACTGGTAAGAAACTCTTTTTCCCATTTAAATTCTAAGCCTGCTAAGAACTCTGGTGGGGGTAACAAATCTGTGCCAAAAGGCGTTATCTGCTGTAACTGTAATAAGCCAGGACATTTTGCAAGAAACTGCCATAATAAAAGAGTGGCACTGGAGCAGATTTGTCCTTGGCAAACTGGGGCAAGTACCTAACAGATGTGAAGATGGGGAATAAGACTGTAATGGGACTCATTGATTCGGGAAGCAGGCAGACCCTAGTGCATGTTAAAGTGCTGGGAAAACACTGTACGAAGGGACCAGGTACTGGTGTCGTCTGCATCCATGGGGTCACTCGATACTGTCCCACCACCCAAGTGACTCTGACTGTTAAGAGTGTGTTGCACCAAATGAAAGTGGGGGTAGTACCAAAGTTACCTGCACCTGTGATTATTAGAAATGAATTTCCAGGATTTACTGAATTGATCAAAGAGGGAATAAATCCTGATGTTTCAGCAGTTGTTGTGACAAGAGCTCAGGCAAAGAAAATTTCAGACATTGGGGCACTTTTCCTTTCAGTGATTTTGATTCAACTTGTTTGAGCACAGCTCCAAGATCTGGAAATCCAGGAAAGAAAGACAAAGCCTGAAGAAACTGTGGCAACAAATGACTGATGGACATGAAGGGTTAAAATATGAAAATGCTGAAACTAAATTAATAACCGATTGTGATTTTCTTTCAGAACAAGCTAACAATGTTTCTCTCCAGGGTTATTTCAAGCAGCTAGGGGTAAAACCAAAATAGGGTGAGCCAATGTTTAAAAAATGTAATGGATTACTGTACAGAGTTTGGGTTCAACCTCAGACGCAGGAACAGACAGAACAATTGGTTATACCACAGAAGTATAGAACAGAATTGTTACAGATAGCACATAATAATCCTATGGCTGGTAGCTCAGGGAGGGATCGCACCCTTGCCAGATTGCTGTATAGATTTTACTGGCCTGGAATTCATGAAGATGTTGCTACCTATTGTAATTACTGTACTGAGTGTCAGAAAGTAGCCCCAGTCACTAGAAAAGACAAGGTGCCCCTGGTACCCCTACCCTTAACAGATGTGCCTTTTGAAAGAATTGCAATGGATGTGGTTGGTCCTTTAGACAAAAGTAAAAGAGTAATAGATTTATCCTGGTAGTATGCGACTATGCTACTTGATACCCAGAAACAGTTCCAATGCGTACTGTTACAGCCCCAAAAGTTGCAGCAGAGCTAGCCAAAATTTTCAGCAGAGTGGGCATACCTAAAGAAATTATTACTGATCAGGGTAGTAATTTTGGTGCTGCACTGCTTAAGGAACTGTACAGACTACTGGGTATCACTGCCATAAGAACCTCCCCCTATCACTCTCAGACAGACGGTCTTGTTGAGCATTTTAACCAAACCCTAAAACACATGTTAAAAAGGTTTGTAAAAGGGGAAGGGAAAGATTAGGACCATTACTTGGCTTACCTACTTTTTGCTTACAGAGAAGTGCCACAGGCATCAACAGGGTTTTCGTCATTTGAAATGCTGTATGATAGGCAGCCAAGAGGGCCACTGGATGTGATGAAAGAAATGTGGGAAGATAACCCCACTCAGAAACAATCTATATCTTCTTATATGTGTGCCCTAAGAAAGAAACTGGCAAAATATGTTGACATTTCCCCTGGTAATCAGGAAGAGGCTCAAAACCAGCAGAAGGTATATTATGACCATGGGGTCAGAAGTATGGCAGCTAGGATTCAATGCAAAGAAGTGCAAAATAATGCACCTGGGAAACAAGAACCCAGGGGAAGAATACACAATGGGTGGGGAGGTAGTAACAACAACAAAAAAGGAAAGGGACCTGGGGTAATCATATCAGATGACCTTAAGGTTAGCAAGCAATGTGAGAAGGCAGTAGGGAGGGCTGGGTATACTGGGATGTATAGGGAGAGGCATCAGCAGCAGAAAACAGGAAGTTGTTATCCTCTGTACAGACAGTTGGTGAGACCCCATCTTAGTACTGTGTCCAGTTCTGGAGACCCCATCTCGCAAGGACATAGACAGAATAGAGGTACTCTGGAGGGCAACTAAAATGGTGCAAGGTCTGCAAGAGAAGCCGTATGAGGAGAGACTAAAGAGCTTAATATGTATACCCTTGAGGAAAGAAGGGAGAGGGGGACATGATAGAAACTTTTAAGTACCTCAGTGGAATCAACAAAGTCCAAGAGGTAGCATCTTTCAGAAAAAGAGACTTGCAAGAACAAGGGACACAATTTAAAGATAGAGGAGAGCGGTTCAGGGCAATGTGAGAAGTATTATTTCACAGAGAGGGTAGTGGATGCATGGAACAGCCTTCCTGAGGAGGTTATGAGGTCTAAAACTGTGGGAGGAATTCAAGAATGCATGGGACAGACATAAAGCCCAATTCTTGTGGGGGTAGGAAGAAATAGGCTGTTGGTTAACTAGGATCTACAGCCTATCCTGTAGGTAGGGAAATGGGCAGACTAGATGGGCCAAGCGGTCCTTATCTGCCGTCAAAGTCTATGTTTCTATGTTTCTATGTAAAAGAAAAAAGTTTTCGAGCCAGGTGAAAAGGTTTTGCTACTGTTACCCACAACAGAAAATAAGCTGTTAATGAAGTGGCAAGGGCCTTATAAATTTCTTAGATGTACTGGCATTGTTAACTATGAGATTTATTTGAGACCCCTAACAGAAATAATCCTTCTAAGATATACCATGCTAACCTCCTCAAGAAATGGGTTGAAAAAATGCCAAAAGCTACCTTGTTAGTTTTACCAGAAACTGATAGGAAGATATTGATGTAGCTTATGATAGACTAGAACAAACTGTAAATGTTGATGCTGTAAAGGTGAATGTTTCCTTAACGTCAGAACAAACTGCAGACAATCGTAATGTACTAGACATTTAACAGTACTTTTACGATGGTACCAAGCAAAGCAAAAGGGGTTGAGCACATAATAGTGACAAAGAATGCTTGTTCTATTAGACAAAAGTCATAGAGGTTGCCAGACAGGTTAAAAGCTGATGTGGTTAAGGAAATACAAAAAAATGAAAGAATTAGGTATCATTAAGGAGTCGCGGAGTGCTTGGTCATCTCCCATGGTAACTGCAAACAAAAAAGAAGGGGGTGTTAGAATCTGCCTTGATTTCAGGAAACTTAATCAAGTGTCAGAATTTGACAGTTATCCTGTGCCCAGAATAGATGATTTGGTGGACAGGCTGGGGAGTGCAAAGTACATCAGTACCCTTGATTTCACCAAGGGTTACTGGCAAACACCTTTAGCTAAAGAATCCAGAGATAAAACTGCATTTGCCACCCCTATAGGATTCTATCAGTTCACCACCATGCCCTTTGGTTTACATGGTATGCCAGCTATATTCCAGCAGTATATGGATGTAATTTTATCCCCTCACACTGGTTATTGTGCTGCATACCTGGATGATGTTGTGGTGTACAGTCCAGACTGGAAAAGTCACGTGGAACACCTATGAGCAGTTATCCAAACTATCAGAAATGCAGGTCTGACAATCCTACTAAATGTACATTGGGCATGCAGGAAGCTAGATATTTGGGCTATGTGCTGGAAAAGGAAGAAGTTAAACCAGAGATTTCTAAAATAGAAGCGGTAGCTAACAGCCCTGTACCGAAAACAAAGAAACATGTCAGGTAATTTTTAGGGCTGGCTGGTTATTATCAGAGATTTGTTACCAATTGTGCTGAGTTAGCTACTCCCCTCACTGAACTCACAAAGAAACAGTACCCAAATAAAGTGAAATGGACTCCAGAGTGTGATGAAGCTTTTCAAGCCATAAAGGCTGCATTATGTTCAGCACCTGTTTTAACAAGCCCAGAGTTTGAAAAACCATTTCTGCTACAAACAGATGCATCCGAGGTAGGCCTAGGTGCAGTCCTAAGCCAAAATATAGTTGGGAAAGAACATCCTATTCTATATATAAGTAGGAAATAGCATGACAGAGAAAAAAGGTACTCCACTATCGAACAGGAGTGTTTAGCAGCAAAGTGGTCCATGGAGTCCCTCAAATTTTATTTGCTAGGAACTGATTCTGTTCTGGTAACTGATCACAATCCTCTCTGTTGGCTTAACCAGATGAAAGATAAAAATTCCAGAATCACAATGGTACCTGGCACTGCAGCCATTTAAATTCTCTGTGATTCACAAATCTGGTAAAGAGAATAGCAATGCTGATTTTCTGTCATGATATGGATCAGGAATTGAGGGTTCTGATGGTTGAAAAAAAAATCTAATGTATGGGTTTGAACTGTACTTATTGCTGTACAGTTAAAGAATGGATGCAAATGTGCTTAATGTCTGAATGCAACAAGTGTTAGAAAATAAAGAGTTTTGTGAAACCTGTTTAATAAAACAGGTTCCCTCTTAAAGGGGGGGGGGTATATGTGATAGGGTAGAATAGGACCCTGTCTCATTTGTTTAGGAGAAAGTGTATAAATGCAAGGATCTGTATTCTTTTCTTTTCTGTCTCTTCTGTCTGGTTGCGCAACCAAATTTTCCTGTGAGACCTCAGACTTGATCAACCTGACCAGTATCGCAATTCTTTGCCTCTCACTGTCTCTTGGTTTTCTCTTGCTGTCTTTCATCCTTGCATATCTAGATCTACAAATATAAAATATATGAGAATCAATGTATCGAAATGTAGCTGATATTGGGATCACTTTTATTTAGAAAATTGTGTTGCTGTTGAAATGTATATATTTATCATTTGAGATAACTGTAAAAAGTTCGAGGTTACTTGGGTGCAAATGCCTGAGTCTTTCGCCGTTGCGGTGGGGACCTCAGGAAATTCTCAATGTTTGAAATTTACAAAGGACAGGATGCTTGCAAAGGATGTGGGTTGAAAAAGAATTATACAACAGCTAAGCTGAGCTGCAAGGGAGATTTTTTACAAGAGATTTTATTTTGCTTCTGTATATAAATATTCTGAATAGTTTTTGTTTTTTTATGTTACTGCAACTAAAAATAGTTTTGTGGAATTTTACAACTGCTCCTGGGTTTTCTATATGCTTCCTGACTTGTGCCTTGGCGACAACGTTATTAGGCATAAGGACAGGTGGTACTCAGAACAGTTCCCCTTTTTCATCTCTGAAGTGCTCACGGCCTTCCAGGTGTTTCATGAAATAGGCTTCATCCTCCTGTCCACAATCTTCTCACTACAAAGAGAAGGAATTGCACAAGTTGGATTTATCACGTGCCATTAGAATCTATTTTAAATGGACATCTGCATTCTGAAAGTCAGATAGTCTTTTTGTTCTCTTGGAACAGACACATGGGGTAAACAGGCCATTGAGGCCACCCTAGCTAAGAGGGTGCAGGCCTGCATCGCACAGGCCAATGTTATGGGAAAGAAGAGGCCTCTGGCTCTCATCAAGGCTCACTCCTCCAGGGCTAGGGCAACGCCCTGCACAAAGACAGGTGAAGCATTGTTTTTTAGGGTGATGCAAGGCAACTACATGGTCTTCCATTCACAAGTTCAAAATATCCAGATTGGATGTTCAGAGTTCTGCTGATGCAGTTTTGGTTGCAGAATGCTACAGACAGCAGTTCGCAAGTGATTTTCAATGCTTGCATCTGGCATATAGAATAATATTGTCCCCCATCTTGTTATTTCTGGGTACTGCTTCTTAGAACCCAGTTGTTATGATCACCCATTGACAATGTGGAGCACTACAGAAAGAAGACATTTCTTCATACTTACTGTAATTTCCTTTTCTGTTAGCTCCAACATTGTCATGTGACCCACCCAGGAGCCTTGCTCCTGAGGGAGAATCTTATCTGGTATGCCAGGAGGGATGTCCCGGATTAGAATCCTCTGTTTTTGGACATCCCTCTTTTTATTTTGCCGAGCTGTATTTATAAATAAACTATATTAAAAAATGTATTTTTCAAATCAGTCTGTGACCACAGGTTAACAGCATTAGTGACAACTTTTAAGGTTTCTTTCTTGTTGCAGATAGTCTCACTGCATTCAGTTGTTGCCTGAAAGTTATGCCTTATTGTGTGGTCAGCCTGTTTTCCAGATGAGCAGCTGGTGTGGAGCCTTCCTTGTTGCCTGATTGTTTTTTCCTGCAGGGAGGATCGAATCGTCCAAACCTTCAGTCCAGTGGAGAGCATTTTCCTCTTCAGATGTCTATCAGGAAGGTAAGACAGCATTTATTTACAGTATTAGGGAATGTTGCATACAGATTATTGATTATAATATATGAAAATGTGTAGCTGTTATGGCACTGCAAGGTCGTGACTGGGGAGTTGCTGCTGCTTGGAATCCTCATGTGACCAACATTCTAAAGCTTGGGCTGTGCCATTTCACTTGGTTTGGGTGCACAATGCCCAGTTATTATGATTATCTATTGACAATGTCGGAACTAACAGAAAAGGAAATTATGGTAAGTATGAAGAAATTTCTATTTCCCACTACTGCACAAAGTGCATTTTAGCAATCGCGAGGTCTGACAGTCCAGATACAGCCCGCAATTGTTGCCATATGTCATACACTTTGCAGGCAATATATGAATTTTGAAGTTTATTTTACAGGTAAATATTTTAATTTGTGTGCAGTTGTCTGAAAGATCTACTTTAGTGCCATCGAGACTGATCTAAAAGTGGCAGTTGACTTGCTGCAGAGTACAAGATACGATCTAGTGTATAGTTTTTTTTTTTCATACATTCATAGATTCTGTCGGCAGATAAGGGCTTCTTGGCCCACCTAGTCTGCCCATAAAATCCCCCCAGTAGTGCTACCCAAGCCACTACTGGGAGGCCTTTGTCCACCCCCTCCATTATCCAAGATACCAATGTGTTTATTCCATGCACACATGACGCTTGTGACTGTATTTGCCCAAACCACCTCTGCTGGGAGGCTGTTCCAGTCGTCCACCACCCTTTCCGTGAAAAAAATAATTTTCTCACATTACCCCTGAACCTACCCCCCTCCAGCTTCATATTATGACCCCCTAGTCCTAGAACATCTTTTTTTCTGGAAAATACTCTTCTCCTTCACCTTGTTTACTCCCCTGAGATATTTGAATGTCTCGATCATATCCCCCCGCCTCCTCCTGTCCTCCAGGAAGTACAGGTTTAATTTCTTAAACCTCTCTTCATAGGTTTTTCCAATGCAGGTTTTTGGTTGCCCTCCTCTGCACTGTCTCCACCCTGTCCCTTTGAGGATGGGGCCTCCAGAGCTGCACACAGTACTCGAGGTGCGGCCTTACCAGTGAAGTATACAGGGGTAGTATTACTCCCCTCCTTCTGCTGGTGATACCCCTCCCTATGCATCCCAGTATTTGGTTTGCCTTTCCCACTGCCTTCCCACACTGCTTTGTCACCCTGCCAAGATATTAATTAGTCATCAGTTGTTTTGCTATGCCTGTGCAGTTATTTTAAAAGCTCACTATTACCTTACGTGGGACAGTGTATGCTTCATGTGTTATCGCTAGCCATGTGCTCTACCTGCTGTCACTGTGCACATTGAATAGCAGTGTAACTTATCAGTATAGCTGTACACTGTTGTAAATATTATCTGCATTACAATAATTAACAGGCAGTGCACTATATATTTGTCACTGAATTCTTTGTCATACTGCCAAAAAAAAAAGTTTTGTTAATTATCTTGGTCATAAGTAATCAGAGCCATAAAGTTTATTGAGTATTTACTGCCACCAATATACTGTATTTATAAATTCTTTTCTGCATCATATCCTAGTTTACACATTGATATAGATTTTCTATAACTAATACAAAATGGATAACAGATGTGTGGCATATGGATGCAGTAACACTCATAAAGAAGGGGTCAAGTCTGTATAAATACCCAACAGACCCTGCGCTGAGAAACTTGTGGGATCAGGCTGTGCGATGCATGCATTTGGATTGGTGGAGTGCCTCTAATACAATTCATTTATGTAGTGCTCACTTCACAGAAGAAATGTATGAGACAGTACATTCTTCAAAAACAATGTGTCCTAAATACTGGATGTGTTTGCCCACGTTTGAAGTTTAATTCGCAGTTGCTGTGGGGACCTCAGAAAGTATCGACCATTTTTAAGAAGCCAGCAACACCAAGTAACCTTTGTGCAAATCCAAAAAGACCAAGAACTTCTGCAGCTATTGAAAAGCATAAATGGAAAGAGGTATGTACAAAAAAATAAAATGTTTGCCATACAATATGTTTGATTACATGCACGTTTGTCACTTTTCCCTTACGTGACACAACACAACTAATACAGTGTGTACAAAAGTGTTGTCTGTAGAAACATAGATATTGTCAGCAGATAAGGACCACTAGGCCCATCCAGTCTTCCTGCAAGCCCTACACCTGTTTGCAGCCCCTGACCCTAACTGGTCAGCGACTTTCCATCCCCCTTTCCAGCTCCAATGTTCCCTTGTGCCTGTCCCATGCATGTTTAAATCCCTCCACTATGCACGATCCCACCACTTACTGGGGCAGACTATTCCATGTGTCCACCACCCTCTCTGTGAAGAAAAACTTCCTCACATTTCCCCTTAACCTGCCACCTTCCGATTTCATGCCCTCTTGTTCTTTCACTCCTAAATTGGAAGATGTCTCCCCCCTGCACCTTGTTGATACCCTTAAGGTACTTGAAAGTTTCTATCATATCCCCCTCCTTTCCTCCAGTGAGTAGATATTGGGGTCCCTTCATCTCTCCTCGTATGATTTCTGGTGCAAGCCCTGTACCATCTTTGTCACCCTTCTCTGGACCGCCTCCACTCTGTCAAAACCCTTACAAAGGTGTAGCCTCCAGAACTGCACACAGTACTCTAGATGCGGCCTTACTAGTGTTTTATACAATGGCATCACTACCTCCCACCTCCTGCTAGTGATACCTCTGCCTATGCACCCCAGCATGCTCCTGGCCCTCCCTGCAGCCTTTGCACTCTGCTTACACACCTTTAGGTCGTCTGAAATGATAGCCCCCAGGTCCTTTTCTTCCTTGGTGATTGTCAGCAACTCCCCCCTCCATGCTGTAGCTCTCCCCTGAGTTCCTTCTTCCCAGATTCATTATTTTGCACTTCTTTGAGTTAAACCTCAGCTGCCACACTTCAGACCATTTTTCAAGCTTCCCCCAGGTCCCTTCTCATTTTCTCCACCCCATCTGGAGTATCCACCTTGTTGCAGATCTTGGTGTCATCTGTAAACAGACAGACCTTTCCTTCTAGCCCTTCTGCAGTGTCACTAATGAAGACATTGAACAGGACTGGCCGAAGATCTGATCCCTGAGGTACTCCACTGGTCACCCCCCTCTCTCCCCGAATTGGATCCCATTTACCACCACCCTCTGTCTTCTGTTAACCAGTTCCTAACCCAGTCTACCACCTTGTGCTCCATGCCCAGACTACCCATCTTGTTTACCAGCCTTTTATGAGGGATGGTGTCAAAGGCCTTGCTGAAGTCGAGGTAGGTGACGTACACGACCCCTCCTTGATTTACTTCCTTCATCTCCCAGTCAAAAAAAAACTATCAGATTCATCTAGCATAACCTTTCTGCTGTGAATCAGTGTTGCCTCGGATCCTGGGGACTGTTGGATTCCAAATGTGCCACTATTCTTTCCTTAAACAGTGCCTCCATGATCTTCCCCACTACTGAGGTGAGGCTGACCAGCCTATAGTTCCCTACCTCCTCCCTACTACCACTTTTGTGTAGAGGGACTACATGTGCCTCTTCCAGTCTTCTGGGACCACAACTGTGTTGAGTGACTCGGTGAATAAGGCTGACATATGAACATACAAAATCTGCCAGCAGATAAAGGCCTAGAGGTCTATCAAGTCTGCTCGAATGTGCAGCTAGCACCCCTTATCCTGCAGCTGCCCCCCCTTCCACCCTTCCCCTCCATTGACCCTCCCCCTTGTCCTGTCCCATCCCCTTTTGAAGCAGCCCACTGTTCTACTGGATACCACTTCTGCAGGTAATGCATTCCACCCAGCTACCACCCTCTCCGTAAAAAAGTGTCTCCTCATCTCCCTCCTGAATCTTCCTCCCTCCAGTCTCATATCATGGCCCCTGGTGTCCCTCCCCTCCCTTACTTTGAACAGCTCCTCTGTACCTGTCTTGTATATTCCTTTCATGTACTTAAAGGTTTCAGTCATATCCCCCTTGTCCCTCCTGTCCTCCAGCAAGTACATGTTCAACTCCCTCAGCCTCCTCTTGTAAGATAAGTCCCCCAGCCCCTTGCTCATCTTTGTTGCCCTGCGCTGTATCCCCTCCAGTAACTTAATGTCCCTCTTCAGATACGGGCACCAGTACTGCACGCAATACTCCAGGTGTGGTCTAACTAATGACCTATACAGTGGCAGAATCACCTCCTCCCTCCTCAAGGATATACCCCTTGCAATGCAACCCAGCATTTTGTTGGCCTTTGCAGCTGCCTTCCTACATTGTGCTGAGTTGTTCATTGACCCTGTAATGAGTACCCCCAGATCCTTCTCCTCCTCCTCTGTCTGGGCTAGCTGCCCTCCCCCAGCTGGTAACTCCTCCTTGGGTTCTTCATCCCAAAATGCAGCACCTTGCACTTTTTGGCATTAAACCCCAGTTGCCAGGTGTTTGACCAGGTTTCAAGCTTTGCCAGATCATCCTGCAACCCCTGCCATCCTCCTAGGTCATCCACCACCACTCCTATTTTGGTATCATCAGCAAACAGACTGATCTTGCTCTTGATGTCCAATGCTGTTTTCCCAGCTCCCTTAAAATCCTTGGGTGTATGCCATCCAGCCCCATAGTATTGTCCACCTTCAGTTTAGTGAGCACCTGCAGGACTCTCTCCACTGTGAATGGACTGGTGTCCACCCCTTCTCCACCCCACATATCTGCTGCCCGACTGTGGTCCCTGAACCCCCCCAATAAGTACTGAACAGAAGTATTCGTTCAATATTTCCAACTTTTCTAGGTCTCCCTCCTTACATTCTCCTTTATCCACTTTAAGCCTTACAACTCCCCCTTTCTTCTTTTGCTGATGTACCTAAAAATGTCTTGTCCCCTTTCTTCATCTTCTGCACCACTCCTTCCTCAGTCTGTGTCTTTGCTCTCCTAACAGCCTTTCCCGCTTCCCTTAGATCTAGGTACACACCTCCCTATCCTCCGCCCTTATATTTCCTGCAGCTAACCCTTTTAGCCCTTACTTTGTCTGCTACATCTTTCGAGAACCGTAGTGGTTTCCTTCTCTTCTTTCCTTTGGAAACCAATTTGATGCATTGGTTCGTCACTTCCACAATGGCTCCTTTTAGGTGCCTCCACTGCTCTTCAACCCCCCTCCTGCCTCCCCCTTCCCCAGGGCTACTTTGATACATCTTGCCATTTCAGTGAAGTCTGCCCTTCTGAAATTGAACACCTTAGCTTTTGTGTGACTTAACCAAGTCTCTGTCTCCATGCTAAACCACACTATGTAGTGGTCGCTGGATCCC
This sequence comes from Neoceratodus forsteri, assembly GCA_016271365.2. Classification (NCBI taxonomy): domain Eukaryota; kingdom Metazoa; phylum Chordata; order Ceratodontiformes; family Ceratodontidae; genus Neoceratodus; species Neoceratodus forsteri. Next base: position 674,809,037 of record CM057454.1, on the reverse strand, counting down.
AGTTGTCCTTCTACCCGGACTTCTGCGATTCTGTCCCCACTGGTCAATACAAGGTCCAGAATCCCTCTGTCCTTGGTAGGATCAAGCACCAGCTGCCTGAGACCTGCCTCCTATAGGGAATCTAGGATGTCTCTGCTTCTGGTTGAAGCAGCTGTTTGGGTGGTCCAGTCCACGTCTGGAATATTGAAATCCCCCAGCAGCAGAACCTCACCTTTAGTTGTCATTTCATGTTTATCATTCACTAGTTCCCTGTCTTCTTCCTATCCCTGTGCTGGAGGCCTGTAGATTACCCCTGAGTGTATTGCTGTGCCTTTGCCTGGTTCAAGGATGACCCACAATGCCTCGGCCTCTCCCCATCTACCCTGCACTTCTGTTGCCTTTATTCCCTCCTTGACATACAGGGCTACTCCTGCCCCTTTTTACCCCCCTCTTCCCTCATGAATAGTGCATAGCCTGGTACATTTATGTCCCATCCATGATTTGTAGTGTATCTTGCCTTGGTTATTGCTGATATGTCCAGATCTGCTGTACCACAAAGGCGTCTAGGTCTGGGATTTTATTTCCCAGGCTGCGGGTGTTAGTTACCATGGCTATCCATGTTCTGCAGCTTATCCACTCTTTGCTCCTGTTTTTATTCTCCTGCTTTTTCCATCCTCCCCAGTGATCCTTCCTATGTGGCCTTGATTCCTCTGCTTCTCCCTTGCTGCATGCTTCAGTTGTCCCCGTCATTGGCTCAGTTTCCTGTACCTCAGTTCTGGTTTCCTTACCTTGGGGTAGGCAATTTGAGTTTCCCTGCTCCTGTTGCGGCCCCCCCCCCCCAGCTAGTTTAAATGCTTGTCAGCGAAGAACTTGAACCTTCCATTAAGGACTGATTTCCCCCTCCTGGACAGATGCAGTCCATCACCATTATACAGGGCTCCATCGTTCCAGGTGTGTCCCCAGTCCCCAAAGAAGTCATATCCCTTCTCACTGCACCAGCCCTTCAACCATGCAGTGAAGCTTCTGACGCAGAGATTTCTATCCCCAGCTCTGCCATAGACTGACAGCACCTCTGGAAGAGTGACAGAGCTTGCTACCTTCCCCAGGTGCCCTCCCAAGACTATGAAGTCCTCCTGTACCTGCTGTGGGCTTGCTCTGTCCTTGGACAGGTCATTTGTTCCCAGGTGAACAATGACCTTCAGCCCTCCCCTTCTTGCCACTGCTTCAGTGATCCTCTGGATCTGCTTCCCCTCCCTCTGGGCTGTGCCTCCTGGAAGGTACTTGACCCTCCTCTCCTATCTGTTTTCCTTACCCAGATCCAGTCCCCGGACAGTTGATTCCCCCACTAAGAGTAACTTCTTCTTCTTCCCATGGGGTACCCTTCCTCCCTCCATTGGGTCTCCATCCTAGAGGACCCTCACCTCCTCCCTGGTCACAGCCTTGGGTTCCCTTGAGGGACTCTTCTGCTCCTCCAGAACAGTATAGGAGTTCCTGAGCTTGACCAGATGGGGGATGTACCTCTGACCCCCCCCCGAACCTCCCTGAGCCCACCGTAGACCATCCCGCCATCTGCCTGGGCAGCCACTGTGGCAATGGCTGGGGACAGGATGGCCTCTGGGTAAGGGTGCAGGTCCCCAGTACTCCTGCCAGCTTGGCCTGGAGACTGGCCACCTCTGCCCTCAGCCCAGAGATGTGCCTGCAAAATGGGGCAACACCCAGAATGTTCTCCTGAAGACCACTGCACCACATCCAGAGCACTGCACCTCTCTCTGCATCCTCCTATTCTGGTTTGTTACCCTTTTTGCTTTGTGCCCTGAGATAGCTCTATACATTTAGTTTCCTTTTTTTATTATTTCCCCCTTCCTTTCCTCTGTCTTTCTCTCCCCCTGTTTCCTCCTGATTGACTACACCTGTGGTGAAACACCTGTTGTGAAGCCCTATAAAGGTACATCCAGCCCTGGGGTGGGTGGGCAAGGGTTGGGTGGGTGGGATTAAGCACAGGTAGACCCTCACAGGGAAAAAATGATAGCTCACCTCTGGTGCCTTCTGCTTCAGAAATAAAATCAAGAAAACAGCCCAGCAATCCAGCAGGTAAGCTTGTGCTGCTTACTTTCTCCACCCTGCTCCACCTAGAACAAAAACAGCCTTCTCCATTCCCCGCAATCCACCACTTGTGGCACAGAACCTCTAGATCAGCTACCTGTAAAAAAGGAGCTGAAAACAAACAGAAAAAGTTGAGTAGGAGGTCCACCTCTGCTAGGGACCCTCCGATTGCCCATTAGGGTATTCCCATTCTCTCCCCATGTGGTCACATAGTGGGCATAACCGCAGGATGTCTTTCCATCCACAGCTGTGATCTCTTCAGCCCCATACTGAGTAACAGACACTGTGCAATTATGCATGCAGTGCTGTTGCCATGCCCATCCCCATCTTGTCAGTCACTGTGTATTATTACATTCAGTATATACATTTTCTCTGCCCCCCTCCACTGTGAGTAATGTTGTCTTTCCATTGTATGTTGCCCCCCCACAGCGAGTAAGGCTGTGTTCCTATTGACTGCTGGCCTCCCACACAGAGTAAAACCCCAAGTGCCAGTGGGTGGGTGCTTTGGTACTGCAGTGCATATGCCCATGGTCTCACTCAGCGGCTGTTACAGCACAACTGTCTTTACACTGCCCCTTGCCCCCCCACCCCAGTGAGTAAAACCATGTGGCAGTGGTGTGTGGTTTGATGTTGCCATGCACATGCTCGTGGTGTCACTCAGCACCTATTACAGCACTCCATTTTTACATTGCTCATTGACACCCCCCATACCAAGTAAAGCTGTGCCTCCTCACACAGAGTAATACCCCGAGTGCCAATGGTGCATGCTTTGGTGTTGCCACGCACGTGCCCATGGTCTCACTTCAGTAGCTGTTACAGCACTCTGTCATTATACTGCACCTTGGCCTCACACCCAAGTGAATAAAACCCCATGTGGCAGTGATGTGTGGTTTGGTGTTGCAATGCCCATGGTCTTAATCAGCAGCTGTTACTGTACTCTATTTTTAAATTTCCCCTTGCCCCATCCCCACAGTGATTAAAGCTGTCTGTCTCCTCCAACACTGCCACCCCATATAGAGTAATACCCCAAGTGCCAGTGGTGCATGCTTTGAATATGCCATGCACATCAGTGGCTATTACAGCACTCTGTTTTTAAATTGCCCATTGGCCCCACCCCCACAGCGAGTAAGCAATCTTTCCCTTGACCAGTGCCACCCCACACACACTAATACTCCGAGTGCCAGTGGTGTGTGCTTTAGTGTTACCATGCACACGCCCGTGGTCTCACTCAGCAGCTGTTACAGCATTGTGCTTTTTACATTGCCTGTTGCACCCCCACGCCAATGACTAAAACCCTGTTTGACAATGGCACATGGTTTGGTATTGCCATGCACATGCTCATGGTGCCACTCAGTGGCTATATTACAGCACTCTGTTTTTACATTGCCTATTGCCCCCTCCCACAGCAAGTAAAGCTGTCTGTCCATTGACCAGTGCCACCCCACACAAAGTGATATCCTGTGTGCCAGTTGTGCATGCTTTGGTGTGGCCATACAATTACCCATGGTCTTACTCAGTGGCTATTACAGCACTCTGTCTTTATAATGCCTCTTGGCCCCACACTGCAGCAATTAGAACCCCATGTGGCAGTGATGTGTGGTTTGGTGTTGCCATGCACATGCCCATGGTCTAACTCCACAGCTATTACTGCATTCTTTTTTTTATTTGCCCCTTGCCCCCACCCCCACAGCAAGTAAAGAAGTAAAACTGTCTGTCCCTTGACCACTGCCACCCCACACAGAGTGATACTCTGAGTGCCAGTGTTGCATGCTTTGGTGTTGCCATGTGCATACCCATGGTCTCACTCAGTGGCTATTACAGAACTCTCTCTTTACACTGCCCCTTGCCGCCCCACCCCCCCACAAGTAAAACACTGTGTGACAGTGATGCATGCATTGGTGGTGCCATGCACATGCCTGTGGTGCCACTCAGTGGCTGTTACTGCACTCTTTTTATCTTTATCTTTCTTAATATTTCAGAGATACACCTTGGAGCTGGGGTTCAATTACAAAGGTTCCATGTCATGCATTACAGAGCAGTATTTGGATGGGTCACAAGCAGTACAATGATTTGGACAAGCATTTCAACAACATGACCTCCATTCAGTCCAGAAATGAGTAAACAGCCACTACAAGATAGCATTATCAGGGTAGGCAGGAACATGGGGGAGGAGGGATAAGGGGTAGGTGTAGGGGGATGAGGAAGGAGAGAGGGGTGAGTTAGATGACGTACCCCCACAAGGGGGTTATTTTAGGTATTTAAGTGCAGTTGCTGGCTGTTTTCTATGCAAGGTACTTTCTTAAGGCAGATCTGCAGGGTTTTAAATAATTCATTAGCAGTGTTTTTTCCTGGGACAATACTAACTGTACAGAAAGTATTTATATAGGTTTTCTAGAAATGTTATGTTTGTTAAACACAATGAGGCAAGTGCTATGCATTTTTACAATGTTTTAGCACTTTTACGAGCAAAACACTAATCAATTTTTAGAGTTAAATAAAACCCTGATCTGTTTTTACATTGCACGTTGTACCCACATGCCGTGTTAGGATTGCCATAACCACGCTGTCAGAAAAATGGCATAAGTGCATCAGTCACAATCACAGGAATTGCCTTGCTGTGGCATTGTGATTCAGTAAAAACTGTCCTTTATTGCAATCGTATCTATGATTGGCATATGTAAATCATGTATGTAGGTTTCAGTTATTTGATTCAAGTTGTATGTGATCATATATATTATATATATATATATATGTATAACTATTTCTAATAACTTTTTAAATTTTACATGACAATTATTCAGACATTATTGTATTTTACATTTCAGAATAATTAAAACTAAAGACTCCTGCCCCAATGTGTTTAATCATTTTTAGTAAGACTGCTTTGCTCATTAACATTTTTTAATTATGAATGTTTCTCAACAGTTAGTTGCTAACATTTTGGCAACTATGAAGTCCAATACCGACCCGGGTCTTGATATTGTTGATGAGACACCAACATCATTAGATGAGTTTAGTGGAATTTTTGCAGAGACACAAACTGTTAAGCCAGAAATTAAGGTTTAAAGAGACAGGAAATGGCACCACAATTTGCATGGGTGTTGTATACAGACCCCCGTCTTGGGGAGGAAATGGACAAGGTAATGATAGAAGGCATCCGTAAGATGGCAAAAAAAGGGGAGATATTGTTGATGGGGGACCTGAATATGCCAGATGTTAACTGGAGCACCTTTGCTGCAGCCACATCCAAGAGCAGGATCATTCTTGATGCCCTACAGGGGGAATGCTTCAGTCAGCTAGTGTTGGAACCCACTTGGGAGGCAGCAACCGTGGACTTGGTACTCTCAAATGGGGACAGAGAGAGGATCTCAAATTTAGAAGTGGGTAGCCATCTGGGAACAAGTGACCACCAAACTGTGTGGTTCACGATAAACGCAGCCGTAAAGTCAAGCCATACAAAAGTGAGGGTACTGGTCTTTAGGAGGACTGACTGTCAAAACCGGAGAGTGTCTCAATAAAGCACTAGCAAACGGGCAAGAAGGAGTGGTGGAGGAAAAATTGGGAAACATCAAAACTGCCATCACAGAGGTAACAATCCTCTGTGTGAAGCAAATAAATCAAAATGAAGGGAAAAAACACTATAGTTCTCAGAAGAGGTGGTAGAGAAGGTTTGGGAGAAAAAGATAGCATTCAGGAAGTATAAGGAAACACAGAAGGAGCAGGACAGAGAACTGTACCAGTTAAAGCAGAAGGAAGCGGGGAATGCAGTCAGAATAGCAAAGGCCCAAACTGAGGAAAAGATAGCCAACTCGGTTAAGAAGGGGGATAAAACCTTTTTTAGGTACATTAGGGAGTGAAGAAAGGCCAAGGGAGGGATAGTGAGGCTTATTAAATGGGAGGGTGGATTGGCAGAGGGTGACAGTGAAAAAGCAGGAATACTGAATGAATACTTCTGCTTAGTATTCGCAAAAGAAGAGGAGGAGGAGGTACCTAATCCAATCAATAGAAGCACTCTGGATAGGGGGATTGATACCAGTCCATTCACAGAAGAAAGAACTCCTAAAACTGAAGGTGGACAAAGCAATGGGCTCTGATGGGATTCACCCCAGAATTCTATAAGAACTAAGGGGAGAACAAGTGACACCACTGACTACCCTTTTTAACAAATCATGGGAGGATGGTATGGTACCTAAGGACAGAAGTATGGTACAGACCTCTTAGTTTGACCTCAGTGGTAGGGAAAATAATGGAATCACTTCTGAAAGAAAGAATTGTTGAGTACCTAGAGGCCAGCGGGACACAGGACCCAAGGCAGCATGGATTCACAGCAGGAAGGTCATGTCAGATGAATCTAATATATTTCTTTGACTGGGTCACCAAAGTAGTAGATCAGATGGGGCTGTGGACGTAGCCTACCTAGACATTAGCAAGGCATTTGACACAGTCTCACACAAAAGATTAATAAATTAGCCAGCCTGGGAGTGGGTCCCAGGGTGGTAGCCTGGGTAAAAAATTGGCTGGACAACAGGACACAGAGGGTAACAGTAAATGGACTCCACTCTGAAGAAAGGAATGTTACTATCGGGGTACTTTAGGGTTCAGCACCGGGTCCAGTCCTTTTTAATGTCTTTATAAGTGACATTGCGGAGGGACTGGAAGGAGAAGTATACCTCTTTGCTGATGACACAAAGATCTGCAACAGGGTTGATAGGGGGTTGGAAAAGAGAAGAGACTTGGCAAGGTTGGAGGAATGGTCAAAAGTATGGCAGCCTAGAGTCAATACAAAGAAGTGCAAGGTAATGCACCTGGGAAACAAAAAGCCAAGGGAAGAGTATGGGTGGGGAGTATTAACAACAACAAAAATGGAAAGGGACCTGGGGATAAACATATCAGATGACCTAAAGGTAAGCAAGCAATGTGAGATGGCAGTAAGTAGGGCTGGGGGATACTAGGATGTATAGGAAGAGGCATCACCAGTAGAAAACAAGAACTTGTTATCCCTCTGTACAGACAGTTGGTGAGACACCATCTGGAGTACTGCATGCAGTTCTGGAGACCCCATCTCCGCAAGGACATAGGATGGAGGCAGTCCAGAGGAGGGCAACTAAAATGGTGCAGGGTCTGCGCCAGAAGCCATATGAAGAAGGACTAAAGGAGCTTAATATGTATACCCTCAAGGAAAGGACGGAGAGGGAGGACATGATAGAAACTTTCAAGTACCTCAAGGGAATCAACAAAGTCCAGGAGGGTAGCATTTTTCAGAAAAAGAGATGTGCAAGAACAAGGGGGCACAATTTGAAGATCAAGAGGGGACAGCTAAGGGCAACATAAGGAAGTATTTTTTCATGGAGAGGTTGGTGGGCGCATGGAACGGCCTTCCTGAGGAGGTCATGGGGTCAAAAACAGTGGGGGAATTCAAGAATGCGTGGGACAGACATAAGGTAATTTTGGTGGGGGGTAGGAAGAAATAGGCTGTTGGTTAACTGGGATCTGTAGCTTCTCCAATTGGTAGGGAAACGGGCAGACTGGGTTGGCCATGCGGTCCTTATCTGCTGTCAAAGTCTATATTTCTATGTAAGAATGTTCTGTACAAGTGTCCTCTACTCAGCTGAAGAGTATGTCTTCCAAGACCACACAGACCTTTGCACACTTGTAGAGTACAGGTACGATTGCAGTAACATTGATGTAAAACGCCACTTCAGAATATCAATAGCATGTATGCAGTTCTGCATATATGTGACACATGACCAATGCTGAACTCCATTGTTATTACAAAGCACAACCATTAATTTAATTAATAGTACTCTGCGTGCCCATTTTGTATCCGGTCAAGCAATGCATGGTTCCAACTTCAAACAGTGCTATTGGGTACATTGACATTACTTTACATGAAGTGCACATCTTACAGTATGAATTACATTGTTTTTGGTCTCCCACAAACTAATGTTATGGATGTTAATCAGAACATGAAGTTGTGTAATGTTGCAGTGCCATGTGTTGGAGAACATGACTATAACAACAAACACTTTCAGTAATCACAATGCGCAGAAAGTAAAGGTTGTAGAATGAACTAATGCCACTGATTTACATCAGCATCTGTTGTGACTAACCACACTTCACCAGTAAGCGCCAACAGGGTGAGCTACATGCTGATTTAAAAAAAATGAATGTTAGTTCCCTTATCTTTGGGTAGGTGATGCAACATTTCTACTACATGCATATTCAGACATTCTTGCACCCCTGGCAAGTCATGAGTAACGCTGCTTGGGACTGAAACACTGAGCTGTGCAGTACCCTGACTCCCACCTGTGCAACACTGCCTTGATTCAACAGTTGCTTTCCACCTATGGACTGTTACATGTTTAGCCACTTTTGCATTTCTTACACGATGTACATGTTACGGCCCCCCAGCTGAGGTAACAGCATGTGTTGATCCATGGACGGTGGTTTTCGCAGTACTACGTATAGCGTGATGGTGAAACACACATCTTAGCTGGCTAGTCATGCCACTGTTTTTCAGTTTACCCCCTTTCTAATATTGCCCCTTCATTTAGTAGAGGCATAGTGACGCAAACCTCTGAATGTACAGTTGCTCTAATTTCACCTAGTGAGCCCTGTCCATTGCGCCAACAACAGTAGTCCTCCAAGTTGCAACATAACTGTGGAATTTCAAGTGCACCCTCTCAAAAGGAGGAGACTGTTGTATGGGATACATTACCAGCCATCCCTCTGTCTGGACCTCTTAAGGCCATTGCTTGTTCCATAAGCTATGTGTTCACTGCTTCTGTACAGTGGCATAATTAACTTTAAAAAAAAAAAATCAAACATTTGCTTCATAACTTACTGTGTCATATCATTCCAATTCACAGGAACATAGACAAAGAAGGTTATGAGAGACATGCATGTGTGCAGTGTCATCTGAGTCACATCTGGAGCATTTTATGCCCTCTCCAATAAAGCATGAATCACTGCTGTCTGATGACAGTGACAACAAAGAATGGGAAGATGAAAATGAAGACAATTATGGCCCGGACTATGAGCCATCCTCATCACTGAACAATGAATAGAAACATAGAAACAGAAACATAGAATGTGACGGCAGATAAGGACCGCCTGGCCCACCTAGTCTGCCCACTTTCCTACCTAACAGATAAGCTGCAGATCCTAGTTAACCAACAGCTTACTTCCTCCTACCCCCCACTAGGACTGCCTTATGTCTGTCCCATGCATTCTTGAATTCCTCCACTGTTCTTGACTCCATGACCTGCTCAGGGAGGCTGTTCCATGCATCCACAACCCTCTCTGTGAAAAAATACTTCCTCTCATTACCTCCTGAGCCGTCCCCCTTCTATCTTCAAATTGTGCCCCCTTGTTCTTGCACATCTCTTTTTTCTGAAATATGCTACCCTCTTGGACTTTGTTGGTTCCCTTGAGGTACTTGAAAGTTTCTATCATGTCCCGTCTCTCCCTTCTTTCCTCAAGGGTATACATATTAAGCTCCTTTTGTCTTTCTTTGTATGTCCTCTGGTGCAGACCCTGCACCATTTTGGTTGCCCTCCTCTGGACAGCCTCCACTCTATGTCTTTGCAGAGATGGGGTCTCCAGAACTGCACACAGTACTCCAGTTGGGGTCTCACCAACTGTCTGTACAGAGGGATAACAACTTCCTGTTTTCTACTATTGATGCCTCTCCCTATGCATCCCAGTATCCCCCAGCCTTCCTTACTACCTTCTCACATTGGTGCCCACCTTTAGGTCATCTGATATAATTACCCCAGGTCCCTTTCCATTTTACTGTTGTCAGTATCTCACCCCCATTGTGTACTCTTCTCCTGGGTTTTGTTTCCCAGGTTCATTACCTCAGCACTTCTTTGCATTGAATCTGAGCGCCATACATCTGACCATTCCTCCAACCTTGCCAAGTCCCTTCTCATCCTTTCCACTCCATCTTGTGTATCAACCCTGTTGCAGATCTTTGTGTTGTCTGCAAAGAGACATACTTTTCCTTCCAGTTCCTCTGCAATGTCACTTATAAAGACATTAAAAAGGGCCGGTCCTAGTACTGAACCCTGCAGTATCCTGCTCTTTTCTTCACTGTGGACTCCATTTACTACTACCCTTTGCGTCCTGTTGTCTAGCCAATTTTTTATCCAGGCTACCACCTTGGGACCCACTCCAAGGCTGGCTAACCCGAATCGGATGATGAAATTATTGTTGATGAGTGTTCTGAACACCCCCATGTGATTTAATCAAAAGTCATAAATATGTAGTGTTTCAAAACAATTAATAGTGTCATTGCCTATGTTGTGGTGAGCCAGTTACCAAACATACACATAAATTGTGTGGCACCATGCTGACATTACATATTGACTGTGCAACATGGGGTAAGATGTGAGTGTGGAACAGTCAGCCACACTGTGCTCAGATTTGGCAGTCTACTGTTATCAGCCTCCATCCTGCTTTCTGGTGCGTCAGTGTCTCAGATTGCAAGAGTATTTGTTACTATAGTGTGCACACTTTTTTCAGACATCAATCAAATATTCTACTTCCAACCATTATCAGCCTGTGGAAACAATGCCAGGAATGGCTGGTTGCGTGCCTACAGGCAGAGGAATATGGTTTGGTATGCAGTGGTGATGGACGGCCAGATAGTCTGCATCATTCAGCCAAATAGAGCACCTGTTCTTTGATGGAGCTGTCCCAGGGAGTGATACTTGATGTTCAGTTGGTACAGGTAATCCTTTTTAAGCATTACAACAATGGTATATCATCCTGACAAAAATAACTACTGTTCATCATTCTTACATCTTATCAATGTTAGTACTTGGAATGGTAATTCAGAGAGTGAAGTTCATGTCATTGTTTTCTATATTCCAATAGTATTGCCCATGTCCAAAGCAGACTCAAAAGTAGTGATGATTTTTTTATTTATTTTATATATACTTTTTTTGCCTCCTAATCGCCCCTGACACGTCCCCATCTGTCTGGTCCCCCCTCCCCAGCCCCGTCACCCAGCTTCTCTGGGGCTTACCTTACTCACCAGCATCCTAGCTACTGGACTGCAGCGGTGTGCCCCATCATTGGTGTGGGACCTGGACTTCATCCTGTGACCAGAGGGCCTTTTTCTCCTTGGTTAGGTTTTCCTCATGAACACTGGGTTGCACAGCCTAATGCTGTTATGGGTAAGGTTCACCAAGTAGGCAGTTGCCAAGTGTAATGAGCTGGCAGTGGAGGTGGTAGCCATGAAAATAGTGCACAGTATGAATGCCAAATGGGACAGGGTGAAGGGATACATTTATGTGACATGGTGGTGGTGGGGTCCGGATGGAGGTCTGTAGAGATCTTCAGAATCAAGCGAACTAGATAGACTACTAAGCCTTTATCTGATGGCACATTCCTATGTAATTGTCAATGTTTGTCCCATTCCTTCTAAGTATTTCTAAAACTTTATAAAGGGCTAAAGAAGAAATTGATGGCAACATCAAATGTGAAGGACTGCCAGGATCCAAGACCCTGGATAGACAGCGTTGTAAACCACCTGTACTGGGCAGTTGGTTCCACTCCACAGGGTGAATCGAAACTGGTATTGGCCAAATGGATCTGTGGCAACACACATGCAAAACATACATACACATGAAAATGCATTGTTCCCACACTGTGTTCACAGTGAGATCAATGAAGAGGAGTGGCACAAGCAATGGCTTTCACCATGTTAGTAGTCTTTTTCAATGTAAAACGTTGCCACTGTAGAACAATTGTTGTACAGAATGAATTACTGTAACTATAAATAATGTTTGATTGTAGCTTCAAAAGTGACTTACATGCAGAACTCATCATCACAGACAACCGGCTAAAAAGGATGTACTGAAACCGTTATCAAACCTCAGAACTTGAGGCCTTCCATAGTTTATTAAATCAATTTACACCCAGATCTATTGTTTTCTCCTACCATGGAATGTTGTGCAGGTACAGTTTGAATGTATTGCTGCACATAGTGAATTACAGTTGTACTCCTTCATAACTGTTTATTTACCACAATTGCTGTAGTTAGGTGATGTTAATGAAATTCACATACATGTTGATTGATCAACAATGGCAGTGCCAGCACTAGGATTTACAGGGCCCTGGCACAAGACTGTGAAGTAGCCCCCACCAAATCGAAACATAACTTCTTCACTCTCACACCATTTCCCTCTCATTTTATAGGAAAGGGCTGGCTGTGCTGAAGTATTTTGGAATGTATTAAAAACTCTTCTCGATAGGTGCATGCTTGTATTTCTCTAGCTCCTCCATCTTTGTCTCCAAGATGGAGGGGCTAGAGAAATACATGCTTGCACCTATCAAGAAGAATTTTTTTTTAATACATTTAACCTAATTACACTAGGCACAACTTCTGTTATTAGCAGCCCAGCGTGGAAAGCAGCATTCATTGATGGAGCAAGGTCAGGCCTTGCCTGTAATTAAGGATGCAGAACTCCTGCTAAGAACAGTTTCATGTTGGGCCTGGCAGCTGGCAACTTTGCTGTGTGAGTGAAGTCCTCCAAACAGTGAAAAGAAATGTACATCCAGCGGCACTGCCGCCATGGCGAGGAGAAAGGCTTAACCTTGACCTCAGTCAGTACCATCCCCCCGTTCAGGTGTGCCAACCTGCATGGATATACCCCCTTAGCTAGAAGGTGCCACCAGCCCATCTCTTTCTGCCAGCATCGCTCTCTCCCACACACCCCATGTTGTCACCTCACCCTGCAGTGCTGTCCCCCTCCTCTCTCCTGGCTCAAACTCTGCACTGTTCTCTTCAAGCATCTTTTGCTCACCTGCTGCTGCAGCTCGTCTGCTCTTTGCACTATCTCTGACCATTGGTCTCGGTCCTTTTTCGGTTTCTCGCTCCCCAGCTGTGGGTCGTACCTTGCCACTGGCCCTGCACTTGCTCACAGCCTGCTCTAGAATCCTGATTCCCAACCACGAGATGTCAATGATGGTAAAAGCACCATAGGTGCTGCTTCCCTGAAGTCAAGTGGTACACTGCGCATACTTAATGCAAGCAAAGGGAGGTGACACAGGAAGGGCATGGGGAAGTGGCAGTTTTTTGTAGGTGGGCAGCATGTGGCTATGAGATGTGCCAATTCATGAATGAACCACTGGTGGGTGTGAGTGGTGCATAGTGGTGTGTAGCCAGCCCGACCGTCCCACCCCCCCCAAGAATCCTCATTTCAATTCAATTCAATTCAATTCAACTTTATTTTTAAAAGGCGCTTTTCTTAAATCAAAGCGCCTGTACAAATAAATATAACAATAAATATAATAAATCAGATTAACAAGAATCCTTAAAAGCTATATTAAAAAGGTGGGTTTTCAGCGCTCCTTTAAAACTAAGGACGGTCAGGCAATCTCGCACCTGACGAGGTAGAGAGTTCCACAGGGTAGGTGCCATAAAACTAAACGATCTAGCACCAGATGTTTTCAAACATACCCTGGGAATCTCTAGCAATCCCTCGTCAGTGGATCGGAGGGGGCGAGAGGGATTATAGGGGCACAGGAGCTCTTTCAGGTAGGCAGGTCCCAGATCATGTAGGGCTTTATAGGTCAGCAAGCCGACCTTGAAGGTAGTCGCCAAAACACTGGCAGCCAGTGCAGTCTGCGGAGCACAGGCATTATGTGACTGGATCTGAGACTCCAGTCAACAGCCTGGCTGCCGCATTCTGCACCAGCTGCAGACGGCGAAGTTCAACCCCCGATAGCCCTAGGTATAGGGAGTTACAGTAGTCAAGCCGGGAGGTAACAAAGGCGTGGATCAATGTTGGAAGGTCCTCTGGAAGAACCAAGTGCTTCACCCTGGCAATATTCCTCAGATGAAAAAAGGAAGTCTTTATAACCGCTGACACCTGGGATTTAAGTGTCAAACGGTCATCAAGTACTACGCCAAGATTTCGCACCTGGTCTGAGGTCGTCAGCGGACACCTCCAAGCCATAGGCCTGAGGGTGATCCCTCTGGCAGACCCGCCTCACAGCGACCTATATCCACAACCAACACCTCAGTTTTCTGGTTTAACCTCAGCCAACTCCCATTCATCCATTCTTGGATTTCTTCAAGGCAGTTATTAAATAACGACAAGGCAGCGTCCTGACCGGGCACAAAGACATATACAGCTGGGTATCATCTACATAGCAGTGAAAACCCAAACCGTACTGTCTAATAATCGCCTCAATGGTTGCATATACAAGAAAACAACATGGTGCTAAAATGGAGCCTCATGGTACCCCACAGGGCAGGGAGAATGATGCTGAGGAAAAATTCCTGACACCACTCTCTGAGTCCTACCCTCAAGGTAAGATTGAAACCATCTGAGGACCGTACCAGACAGTCCACAGACCTAACATAGGCGCTCAATAACACACCATGGTCAACGGTGTCAAAGCGCTGCAGAGAGATCAAGTAGTACCAGATGGATCGGGTCCTACGATCTTTGCCATTAGGAGGTCATTTAGTACTCATCAGGCTGTCTCGGTACTATGCCTTTTCCTAAATCCAGACTGGAGCAGATAAGTAGATATTGTTGTTGGTCAGATGATCCTCCAACTGCACTGCAACCACTTTCTCAATAACTTTACCCACAAAGGGTAAGTTAGAGACTGAGCCTGTAATTTGCTAGACAGTATGGGTCTAAGGAGGGTTTCTTTAAAAGGGGCTTAATTATAGCCTCTTTGAGGGGATCTGGAAAAATCCCCCTCTCCAAAGACTTCCATATGATCAAAGCTAGGACTAGGCCAATCTTATCCACGCAACTCACTAAGAGGCGCGTGGGACCAGGGTCCAAATCACAGCAGGTCGGTCGCAGTGCTCGAATGATCATCACAACATCCTCGATTATGGGAAGGCTGAAGTCAGACCATTCCAACTGGGTGTTTGACATCTCCTGACGACCACCGCTGCTCCCATTAGGAGGGGAAGAGCGAATGTCCGATCTGATTTTGGCAACCTTATCTGCAAAGAAGAGAGCAAGCTCCTCACACCATTCTTGAGATAAGGCTCTTCTGGGCTGAAGACAAACTGGATTGCACAGTCTGTCCACAGTCCGAAAGAGCTGAGCCGGTCTATTCTGTGCAGCCGCTATCTCTCTGGACAGGAATTCTGCCTTCTTACGAGAGATTGCGGATTGATAGACCAAATAATGGTCCATCAAACTAAGCTTGTCATCATCACAACCGGACTTTCGCCAACGCCTCTCCAGCCTTCGCCCAACTCTCCTCAATTCCCTCATGGTCTCATCAAACCAAGGAGACCTGGGGCGAGGAGTAAGAGGACGAACACGAACTGGTGCAATAGAATCCAGGGCCCCTGTTACTGCCTCATTATAGGCATGTAGCAGATCACCTGGATCCATGCAATCTATCGGTAGGCTTGATAGGTCCAACACCGCCATCAGGTCCTCTGGGGATACACCCCTCAAAGGGCGGTATCGAACCATCTTCGTGGGGGCAGACCTAACAGGGGTGGCCTCAAAACTGAATCTAATGGAGTGATGGTCTGACCATCCAACCGGTTCCACCACCAAGTCGGATATCCCCATCCCCAGAAGGAACACCAGGTCCAATGAGTGTCCACCCACATGGGTCGAGGAGGAAACCACCTGTGTGAAGCCCAGTGATATCATCAACTGGAGGAAATCTTGACCAAACCGAGAGAATTCATCGTCGACCCAGGCATTGAAGTCCCCAGAACCAACCATCTGGGGACCCCAATGGAGTCGACAATGAAGTCTATGACTTCCTGCAGAAAAACATTCTCGTCACCTGGTGGGACAGTAGAGAAAGTATCCCACCCCACACCTAGCCCACAATGTACTCAAAGGATCTGGTGACTCCGCTGCACCTCCACCAGACCCAGTTCTGACTTATAACACATGGCAACACCCCGCCCCTACGATCCTGCCTCGGGCGGTGTATCACCAGTACCAGCCGGAATTGCTGCGGTAATACAGGCCCAAGCATTTTCATCCAGCCAGGTCTTGGTGATGCATGCCAGGTCAGATGACTCAACAAGATCAGCTATAATAGCCGTCTTGTTTTTAATAGACCTGGCATTGCATAACACCCTTCGAGTAGGACAAACCTCGATAGTGACCGGCCTACCTGCTGGTCAATCCAGAACCCTGGGTATGGGCACAAGACAGGAAGGACCTCTCCCGTGCTCCATTTCACCCAGGGCGCCTCCTTGACCCTACAATCCCAATCCACCCTCCTTTTCCATTCCCCTCCAGCATGGGCCCTCCGTCTCCTTCTCACAATCCCCAAAGCCCTACACTTCTATAAACTTCAGCTGACAACGGGGACAGGAGAAAGGACGGAGGTCCCTAAGCATAGAGGGGAATAACACCGCCGCCTTACAATTACTCCAGCACATTTTTTGCAGTACACTAAAATAAAACAATAATCACAATAAAACACAAGATCTAGCAATTCTAGTGCTGTAAAATTTTCAACATCTATTATAATTCTAATTCTACCCCCCCCCCCCACAGTACTCTCACCACTGCAGGGAGAGGAGCACACCACCTAAAACTACTAAAAGATTTACCCTATATCTCTAAAATTTATATAACCATACATTTATTTAGTACAGAAATAGTGCAGACTGACGACGGAAAATTAACCAAAAATGTTCAAAGTCCTTTTGATCTTAAAGTCACACTTTGTGCTCTCACCACACCATATGTCCTCAATGTACATCAGACTCCTCTCACGAAACTGATGTACCCAAAATAATACTCAGAACAATTAGCTTCACAGTCATCTTCTGCAGTCTCCCAGTACCAAACACAACAGTTCACTAAAAATAAATAAAATACTTCACCAAATCCTGCTCTCGCTTCCCAAACTCGATCTCAAGTTCCAAGTTCCTGGTAGCCGAGGACGTAGAGGGACAAATCAGCTTAATAGATTTGTAAAATGACCTCACCTCCACAAATATTAACCACTCCAGCTGCAGCTCCCCTGATTCTCGCTGAAATGAGGAAGGCAGGACCACCTCCGATGGCCCCCGCCCCACCCAGGAGCAAAGCAAGCCCCACCACCTCCGGAGGCAGAACAAACCAGCCCCCCATCTGGACCAGGAGCTAAGTCTCAGGTTATGTGGAGGTAATAATGACAGCCTCTCTCCTGGTCAAAAGAAAAACATCCCTGGACGAAACCACAGCTTTACCCGCCAATATCCTGTAAGTGCTCTTCCACGACTCCAAGTCCTGCAGACACCAACATCCAGGAGAAAAGGAAGCCCTCCACTGAACATCCAGGAGAAAAGGAAGCCTCTGAACACCAGGTTCCCAATCACAATCCAGCCACAGTCCTCCGAGCCACAGACCTCCGAGTTGTCGGAATTTGTCAAAAGATTTCAGCCCCCGGTCTAACACCCAGACAACTGAGCCGACCCCCTGCAACCTGCAATCAGGTCAGTGCATAACAGGTGGTCGCGTAGTTCCCCGCCCGCACACAGAACAAACAAGCCAAGCCAAACGGAAGAACGGATCGCTAATCCAAAACAATCGGTTGTAAAATATGCCTACTACAAATTTACAGAAGCGGCAGATGCGATAAAATAAAGAAAGCAGAGCAGCGCGAGAACAATTACAACGTGGCTAGCCCAGCGTGGCCACCATCTTTCGGGCAAACGTCACACAAACGTCCAACAAATTATGACTTGTTTGACTGGCTGGCTCTCCGAGTATGGCAAAAAAAAAAATAAAGACATACATTTGACGTACTCATATAGATATCCAAATTAGTTCAGCTGACTGGGCCCCCCAGAACTCTGTGCCTGGGTGCAGTTGCTTCCCTTGCCCCCCCCCGATGCTGGCCCTGAAGCTGTAATTAACAATCCTGTCCCTAAAACAAAGAAACATGTCAGGTTATTTTTAGGTCTTGCTGGTTATTACTGGAGATTTGTTCCCGACCTTGCCCAATTAGCTTTTACCCTCACTGAACTCATGAAAAAATTGTACCTGAATAATGTGAAATGGTCCCGAGAGTGTGATGAGGCTTTTTGGACCATCAAGGCTGCATTATGTTATCCCCTGTTTTAAGAAATCCAGACTTTGAGAAACAATTTCTGTTAGCAACATATGCATCAGAGGTAGGCCTAAGTGCAGTCCTGAGTCAGACTGTAGATGGAAAGAAACATCCCATTCTGTATATCACTAGGGAACTGCACAGAGAGAAAAAGTACTGCACTTTTGAAAAAGAATGCCTTGCTGCAAAATGGCCAATGGAGTCTCTTAAGTTTTGTCTGCTAGGAGCTGACTTTATACTTATAACAGATCACAATCTTCTCTGTTGGCTTAGTCAAATGAAGGATAAGCCCCAGAATCACAGGTGGTACCTGGCACTACAGCCATTTACTGTAAATTCAAAGTGATGCATGAATCCAGAAGAGACAATGTCAGTGCTGATTTTCTGTCAAGATACTGTATGGTTCAGGACTTGAGAATTCAGACAGTTGCAAACAAATTGTGTTTAACTGAAATGTTTGTTGTAAAAGGTGTTATGAAAAAGGGATACTGCACATGCAGAGAACTGTAAATTTTATAAGGTAATGTTAAAAGAAAAAGGTTTTAGAATTTTTTTTTTAAAACAGGTTCTCTCTTAAAGAGGGGTGTGTGTGACAGGGTTGGGTAAGACCCACTCCCATTAGTTATGCAGAGAGAGTTAAAACCAAGGATCTGTTTTGTCCAATACTATTCTACCACTTGTCTCTCTCTTGCCTGCCTGATTGCACAATCAGATTTTTCTTGTGGCACCTAGGAATTGCCCAGTCTGATGGTCCCACAACTTCTCCCTCCTTTACTTGCTGTTTCTGTTCTTTCTTTCTCCCCTTGCTTCTCTGTGGTTAAAAAATATATGTGAATTGTTATGTGAAACTGCAATCCCTTGGTTTGAAAATGTATATATTTATATTGTTAAAATGATTGCAGAAAGCTATTTGGGTTTCTTAAAAAGATCATCTGTAATACATGGGGTTGACCTTGAGATATATTTGACCTCCATAAGCTTGTTTACAGAACTGTCAACAGGAGACCAGATGTGGAACAGAATGCTCTATTTTGCTGCAACTTTTAAGACTAGATGTGCTCTTCCGGCTGCTCTCAGGATAGAAACTGATGAAGTTTTGAGACATTTTGTGAAAAGCAGGAGATGTAATTTACAACAACAGGATGCAGAGTTTAAACTGCCAGGGAAAGACATCTTACATAAAGAGAGCAATGTTTTGTTGAGAGAGACAGAGATTGAGGTGGAGAGAGAGAGAGAGACTCAGATGTAGGATTTTTATACTGCATCTTTGAGAGCTAACCTGTACAATTTTATTTTTTCTAGTTTACTATTATTGATAATAATAAAATGCTACTGGCAACTTTTATAACTTCTCCTGGTCTGCCTATGTTTCCCGACTCATGCTTCTGTGACATATACACTTATGTGGATTACCTCAACATGAATATTACCAGAGGGGTTTTACAAAGGTGGTTCTGTGTACTTTGCAGTTAGGTACTGAAATGTTTTCTACAACTAGAATTTTTAAATCTTGTATTGCTGTACTGCTGGGAACTGCTTTCTGTTTTTGTATGTGACATTAAATTGTAAGTAGGTTGGAGATCTACTGTACATGTGCAGTTCATTTTTGTACACTTCTAGTACAGAACACTGGATGGGGTGGGGGGTTAGGTTGGCCATGACTTCTGAGGAAAATGACTTGAGAGTCATCATGATTGACTCCCTCAAACAATTCAGTCAGTGCAAGAGAGTAACAAGGATGCTGATATGCATTGGAAGAGGATTTGATAGTAGGAGGAAGGAAGTGATGTTGCACCTGGACAGGTCCCTGGTGAGGCCTCACCTGGAGTACTGTTTGCAGTTCTGGAGTCCCTACCTCAGAAAGGCAGGGCTAACCTAGAGAATATACAGCACATGGTCACCAAAATGATCCAGGCCCAGCAGGACAGACCCTATGAGGAACGGCTGAAGGACTTTAATATGCTCACAGGAAACCAGATGGGAGAGGCGAAATGTGATAGAGATGTACAAGTTTCTGAGGGGAATTAATAGAGTGAGTAGTGAAGACCTGTTCATCAGGAAATGCAGTGCAGTCTTGAGAGGACATGAATGGAGGCTAGTCAGTGGAAACTTCAGGAGGGACATAAGGAAGTTTTGATTCACAGAGATGTTGGTTGGTCCATGGAACAGATTAACTGCAGAAGTGGTGGGGGAAGAGGCTATAAACAGGTTAAAAAGCAGCTGTGACAGGTATAGAGGGATAATAATTCCAAAAGAAGGAGCTAGGGCGGTAGGTGTTGGGGTAGATATCATGGCTATGAACACCTTTAAGATGATAGGTCGGCGGGATAGGTAGGAAAGTCTTTATGGGCAGACTGGAAGCATCCTTGGTCTTTATCTGCTAGCATTTCAAGCATTTTGAAGTATGGAGAATCATGGCATGATTCCAGGCATTAGTGTTACAGTCTTGGTCTTCAGGAAGTATTTTTCACAGAAAGCCACATATTGTCAGTTACTGTATTTTAGCTTTTTATCCTTTTTATGTTTGCTTGCATGCATTGTCAATCCAAACATATTGTTGGAGCTCAGTGTATGGGATTGTGGAGGTATGTGTCAGACCTATACACATAGAATTTGTCAGCAGTTAAGGATCTCCTGGCCCACCCATTCTGCCCATTTCCCTACCTACTGTATAAACTCCAGATCCTATTGCTCTGCAGCCTACCTCCTCCTTCCTACCGCTAGTGTTGCCTTATGCTTGTCCCTTGCATTCTTGAATTCACCAACCATTTTTGCCCGACAGCCTCTTCCGGGAGGCTGTTCCATGCATCCACCACCCTTTCTGTGAAAAATGTTTCCTCACATTACCCCGAGTCTTCCCCCCTCCAGCCTCATAATTGTGACCCCTGTTCTTGCCCATCTCCTTTTCAGAAACATACTGCCCTCTTGAACTCTGTTATTCTCATTGAGGTATTTGAATGTCTCTATCATATCCCCCATCTCCCTCTAGAGTATATATATTGAGTTCTCTCAATCTCTCTTCGTATGGTTTCTGGTGTAGCCCCTGCACCATTTTTGTTGCCCTTCTCTGGACTGCCTCCACCCTGCCAATGTCCTTTCAGAGAGCAGTACTCTAGATGAAGCCTCACCAACTGCCTGTACAGTAGCATCATTACTTCCTATTTTCTACTGGTGATACCTCTCCTTATGCACCCCAGCATCCCACTGGCTTTCCTTACCACCTTCTCACATAGTTTGGCTACTTTCAGTTCATCTGTTATGACTACTCCCAGGTCTCTTTCCACCTTAGTTGTTGTTAGTAACCCCCCCCCCATTGTGTATTCCTCCCCAGGGTTTTTGCTCCCTAAGTGCATGATTTTGCACTTCTTGGCATTGAATCTGAGCTGCCACACTTTTGACCACTCCTTCAACTTGCCTAAGTCTCTCCTCATTTGTCCCTCCCCAGAGTGTCAACCCTATTATAGATCTTGCCCCAGCTCTGAACCCTGTGGCACCCTACTGGTTAACCCCCTTTCTTCAGATTGAACTCCATTTACCACTACCTCCTGGGTCCTGTTGCTAAGCCAATTACTGGCCCAGTTTACCACCTTGGGACCCCACTACCAGGTTACCCAACTTGTTAACTAACCTCTTATGTGGCACTGTGTCAAATATCTTGCTAAAATCTAGGTAGGTCATGTCCACTGCCCCTCCCTGATCTACTACCCTGGTCACCCAGTCAAAGAAATCTATCAGATTCATTTGACAAGCCTATAGGTAATCAAAATGCCAGAGTCAAATCAGGAAAGTGCAGGGTCCTCTGTTTTTTTATTTTATTTTGGAAATCCCCAGAATCAGGCAGGGCACCATGCCAGAGCAACCATTATCAGATTCCATCAGCCGGAGGGAGGAGGGGGGGACAGACAATGAGAAGACATGGAAGAACTGAGGAACAAACAGGGACAAAGACCAAGACCTGTCCATGATGGCAACTGGAGAGACAACAGAACCGGACACCAAGGAGGAGATAATAACTAACGTGGTGAATATCTCTTCCTATATTTTCTTGGACAGTACACTTTCCATTTTGCTAAGAGGCCTATCTTTTACTCTGACAGTCAATTCCTCAATGTGTACATATATGTGAATTGACCAGAAGCACAGCCATTGTCCCAGGTGCAACAGTATCTTTCAAAATTTGCAATAAGACATTTGACTGTATGGTCGACCTCTATAAATTTATTAGAAAATTGAACCAGTAATATCATTTTGATAGAAATACTAGTACTAATAGAACTGTACAATATGTTAGTCCAAGTATACCCCAGTTTAAAATCAAGTCGACATTTTGCCCCCAACATCACCAGCAGTTATTGCTTTTGAGCAATGTGTGAGTGAGATTTAAAACATATGTGCATGGGAGGGAATGACAGGCAGAGAATGGAAGTGGCATGTATCAAGTTTTTTGGGGCAGGTAAACACCCATGGGCAAGCCTGGCTAGGCTTAAGAGGGATACCTAACAGGGAGGAATAAAGTTTCCTGACATTCAGCATTACTACTGGGCAGCCCAAACTCTCTATATCCAGGATTGGATGGCACAGACAACTACAGCCCATTGGTATGACCTGGAGTGGGAGGGGGCACCGTTTCCTTCACATGCGTACTTAGTAGTTGGGGACAGCAAGAAGCATAACAGAGTACCTGAAAGGAACCCCATGGTTAAGAAGACACTGTATGTATGGGTGGCTGTGTGTGAAGCTAGTCAGGGCACTGAGGAAAATATTTTGTCCCTCCCGCATACAATCCAAAGTTTATACCAGGGCTGCAAGGGGGCAGCAAGGAGGAGTGGCAGCAGTGAGACAACCAATATCTGGAGAACCTGGTTACAAAAATGGAATCTGCATCACTGAAGAGATCCAGAGATTGTAATACCTAACACCCACCGCTCCCTGTACATGCAGCTGAGACATTGTATAAGTGGCCCAGACAGAAAAGAACCCCTAGCAGCCCATATAGGCCCCTGGAACAGGTCACCTTAAATGTGAGGCAACAATCCAAGCAACTGATTTCTGTGGTGGAGTCCCAGAGCTGCTTGTTGGGAACTCGCCCACTGCTGAAATCTAAAATGTAGTGGGAAGCAGACGTGGGGTGCAATATACTTGAAAAGTGGTGGCAATCTCTGTGCACATCTCATATGGCCCTATTTGTTTGCAACAAGTACAAAGAGGCACAACATACATTTATTAATCATCTTTATCAGCCACCACAGGTAGAGGGCAAATTTATTCCAGGGGTGTCCCCATGTGTGATAGGTGCTCCACAGAGTTGGAACATATCTTCAGTACTTTTGGTCCTACAACAAACTACAACTGTTTTGGCAAGAGGTAGCATGAGTGGTGGGTGGCATCCCCAAGTGCAGAATCTCAGTAACACCTCAGGCCCTGCTGTTTGACATTGATTAGCAGAAGGAGGAGGAGTGGCTACCATATCAAAGAAATGTACGGTTCCTACTAGTAATGGCTCAGCACTACATTCAAAACACGTTGTCAGGTGTAACTCCAACAGCTACATTGTGGGAGGAACTCATCCTGAAGGTGCTTCCTTTGGAAAGGCTAACCTACTCCCCCAAAAGAGAGACGCAATCACTTTGAGAGAATATGGGGGTCCCTATTTGGACTTCATTTCACCTGCCTGTGCAGCACTGATAAGGTCAGTCTATAGTGCAATATCATAGACAGGGAGGCCCCTGGCAGTGTTGGAAAAGTGAGGCTGGTAGCACTGAAAAGTGCTAACTAGATATATTACTGATTTTATTACCTTATGCTGCATGGAATTTGGTATAACCTAGTTTTATATTTTTTAAACAGTTGAGGGTTTCTGTAATGGTTCAGGGATGACTACCCTGGCAAGATTTGACTGGGGAGCCAATCATGTTCATGTTTTTGTATGTGATTGAGCCTTATATGGTAACAAGACTTATTGAACACAGGTTTTGTTCTATCTCAGGATCCTATGTAAAACAATGACAAGTCTTATGGATGCTATAAATTGTATGCCAAAATACTTTGTATGTCTGTAGTGTTGATAAAATCGCAAACTCCATAAACACACTTTTCAAAAAAAAATTGTGCCTGGGAGGGGATACAGCTCACTAACAATACTAGTTCCACAGAAAGAAATGGAACCCCAATATAACTATAAAAAGTACAGATAAAGGGGTACTATTGTTGTTTAGATACAGGTCTGCATGAACAGGAGCCAATTGTGGGACATTACACCTACTGCAACTTATCAGGGGATCCTACAAAACCGTTTTAAGGAAATGATACACACATTTTCAAGGATATCTTGTTTAAATGGTATTATTAGCAAGGAACATAAGAGATTTTCTAGTGTTCGAGTATCTGGTCCTAGCCACCATATATATACTTTCTAAAATTCATAATTCATTAGTGAACCCATTGGGATGACCTATTATATCTTGCACTGGGTGTTTCACAGACCCCCTTTCAAGGTACCTCAGTAGTTTCCTTGGACTACTGGTCACAACTTTATTTGGTGAATACCAGCCAGTGCATGCCTGTCTGCGAGTGCGAGTGCGAAGCTGCATGGGCCAGGGATGTGCCTTTTGCACATACCTGTACCCAGGTCTTGCACAGGGTACATTATGAACAAGATTTGCATTGCATGCCAACTGTAGAAATTTGATTAGTGTGAATGCAACTGTTAATCTTCATGCTAAGTAAGACCACAGTACAACTACTCAAAATACAATGGCTGTTTGAGATGGCTGATATACGTACTAACTATCAACTGTGCAGCATGCCTGAGATGACACTTATATGTTCATAAAATGTTATGTTTAATGTTCATCATCAGTCTTGAAAATAATATAACTGTTTTAATTTTTATGAATTTATAACTTGAATTTCACATAAAACCAGTGTTATTTACATACATAGAGTAAATATGTATTTTACTGTATTTTTTAGTGTAACCCTTTGCACAGGAAGGAATGATTGACACTGGAATCAAGGTTCTGTTCATGGTACTGGCACTCAGGATGCGGGAGTACCACTGGACAGCACTGAGTATGTACACTGCAGGTGTCGATGCAGGCAGGGAGTGTAGCTTAGGGATTGGAGTTTGAATTTTACATGTACAGCTGTCCAAACAATTCATGCTCACAACCGTCAGTTAAAGCATTCCAAGCCAGGAAATGTACTGTATAGATAGGATCTGTCAAATGATAGTTTGGTGGTTTGAGTTGAAAGAGGGGATGGGGTAACATAAATGGGTCTTGCCAGAAACATGATTTAGGACTGCAGTCAAATGTGAATGTCATAAATGAAATAAAAAAAAAATGTATTCTAAGAGAATACAGTTGTATATGTCAAATGTTAACATTTATATTTTAGTGCCGCTTTAGTCACATAGTAGAAGAGATTGAAAACAATTCATAAAAGCTTTCAGTACCATACAAGCATTAGATTATTAGAGATTTGTATATGTTCAAACATTCAAACTGTATGAGATGTGTGATGTATGTCACATTTACCTTTCTTTTTGTATTAACTTTCTTGAATTAGAAATGTAGCAACTTAGGAAACACCAATTCAACAAATAAAACAGTGGAACTATGATGCAAGGTGCCTGGGCCACACAGATATGATGCAAGTGGCACCTTGCATCATAAGTTGTGGCTATCCTGATTTTCATATGCTGGCTGTGGCAAAATCAGGGTGCCATGTGGCAAAGCCTCCCTGCACCACCCTTGTGGCAAAAGTACCCATGCACCAGGTTGCAAAGGTGGTTGCATCATGGTGGAGTTGCACCATCCCCTTGTTTGCCATTCTGGACACCCCACCATGTTTGCAACAGGAGGATGACTTTAGACCAGTCAGAAGGTGGCCTAAGGGCCCTGCACTGCAGACAGGCTTGGTGGCAATTGGTGGGGGGGACCTGGAAGGTGGGGACCGGGGGCCGATGAAGCCCTCGTGGTGCCATTGGGGCAAGTGGTAATGGAAGGGAAGTGTGGGGGCACTCAGGAGAGATGCCATGCAAGTTGCCACACAGCCAATTGGGGTGGGGGGCACAGCTGGACCAGTATGTTACATACAGCAGTGGTCACCAGCCCTGGCACCTGCCTCACAGGACCCACCATCCCCTAAATGCAGCGAGTGGCAATGGGTGCAGGTTGTGGGGTGCATGTGGTGGCTGGGGATTTGCCACAGGTGCCGCAACATGACCCATGTACAGATCCACCTGTGTGGTGGCTGGCAGATGCCCAAAGACAATGCCAGGGACTGTGGGGCAGGTGCCTCAACACTTCTCTCCGTGGGTTGGCTAGGGTTATGCTGGGGGGGGGTGACAGATCCCGCTGTCAAACCCTGCAGGTGCACCACATATTTGATGCAGCACTGCAACTGCAGCAACTCCTGGGTCATTGGAGCAAGAACCACCTTTTTTACAAAATTGGGTGCAGGGCCCCTGATGCACTCAGAGTTCACCGCAGCTCTAGATTGCTGCAAATTGCAGCAATCTAACAGCTCTATGAAAACTGAGCCTGATAATCCAGTCAATATTTAGGCATTTTGAGCACGAGTACTGTATAATACTGCTGTTATATACTGTAATATTAGTAGTTGTAATTTTTTCATAAATTTGTCAGTTCTCTATCTTACAATACAATAAATACTACAGTACATCGGCATGGATCCTTAATTTTATTATAATGTGTATTCATAGCTTAGAACTATGTCCCAATCTGGGTACTTGAATCCACAGTATGTTTCCAATGGGAATGCTTCACAAATAGCTGTCACAACACATGCTGGAATCACATCAGATCTTTTTGCCAAGTCATTTAAACACCCATCTCAGAAATGTTCTACATACAAGATACAATATGTCCTATGTTGAATAATATACATTAAAAATGGTTACTTATTAATACAATACAGGCTTTCATTAGGAAAAAACTCAATAAAGAAATGTATAAGGAATATCCCATCTATGGCATAGGAGAGGCTAGGGTGTTCCGTACCATGGGATTCAATCAGTGGTTGAAAAACTGGTGTGGAGCTCAGGGATTTGGCTTCATTGGGGACTGCGGGTCCACCTGGAGTGATGCAAGCCTATACTGGCATGATGGGCTGCATCTGTCTGGGAGGGGAACCAGGATCCTAGGTGATAGGTTTAAATGCTTCATTGGCAAGCTTTTAAACTAGCCAAGGGAGGCAGTGGAAAGGAGCAGGAAAATCCTAGCCCCCAAAACAATCACGGTAGTAAGTGTGGCAAACACCAACATGGAGGTGTCGATAGGAGAAGGGCAGGGGTAAATGGAGAAAGTGACAAAGGCAAGAAGGACAGGGATGGGCAAAGGGAGTAAGGCCATCAGGAAATGGAGGTAATGAGTACCAATGTCCGTAGTCTGGGCAACAAGCCCCTGAGCTGGTGGCCTTAATGGAAGAGGGATGCCTGGATATCGACAGTCACAGAAACATGGTACACAGAGAACCATGACTGGGATGTTAACATAGGGTACATAACCTACAGGAGAGACAGGCAGGGAGAAGAGGGGAGGAGTAGCTCTCATGTAAAGGAAGGGATAAAAGCAACTGAACAAAAGAGTAAACAGGGAGGAGGGAGGCACTGTGGGTCACCTTGGAGACTGAAAAGGGCACCACAATCCGCACAGGGTTGTACAGACCCCCATGTCAGGGGAAGGAATGGACAAGGATATGATGGAAGGCATTCTTAGAATGGCAGAGAAAGGGGAGATACTGTTGATGGGAGACCTGAATATGCCAGATGTTAACTGGAGCACATTTGCTGCAGCGACATCCAAGAGCAGGCCATTCTTGACGCCCTACAGGTGGCAGGCATTAGACAGCTAGTTTGGAACCCACTGTGAGGGAGCAATCTTAGACCTCTAGACTCAAATGTAGGCAGTGAGAGGATCTCAGATCTAGAAGTGGGTTGCCATCTGGGGACAAGTGACCATCAAACAGTGTGGTTCACGTTAAACTCAGCTACAGAGTCAAGCCATACAAAAGTGAGGGTACTGGACTTTAGGAGGGCTGACTTTGGCAAGATGGGAGAGTGCCTCAGAAAAGCACTAGCAAACAGGCTAGAAGGAGGTGTGGAGCAACAATGGGGAATTATCAAAACTGCCATCACAGAGGCAACAAGCCTTTGTGAGAGCAAATAAACAAATCAAAATGAAAGAAAAGCCACTATGGTTCTCAAGAGAGGTGGCTGTGAAAGTCAGGGAGAAAAGATAGCATTCCAGAAGTATAAGGAAACACAGAAGGAGCAGGACAGGAGCTGTACCAGTTAAGGCAGAAAGAAGCAGGGAGGAAGTCAGAATAGCAAAGGCCCAAACTGAGGAAAGATAGCCAATTCAGTTAAGAAGGGGATAAAACCTTTATAGGTACATCAGCGAGCATAGAAAGACAAAGGAGGGATAGTGAGGCTGAATAGAATAAACGGTGGGTGGGCAGAGGGGACAGTGAAAAGCAGGAATACTGAACGAATATTTCTGCTCAGTATTCCAAAGAGGAGGGGAAGTGCCTAATCCAATTAACAGAAGCACTCTTGATAGGGGTCAATCCCAGTCCTTTCATAGAAGAAAGGGTTCTGCAAGAACCCTAAAACTGAAGGTGGACAAAGCAATGGGTCCTGATGGAATTCACCCAGAATTCTAAAAAAATTAAGGAAGGAACTAGTGAAACCACTGGCTACTCTTTTAATAAATCATGGGAGGATGGTGTGGTACCCGAGGACTGGAGGAAGGCGGATGTGATTCCTTTCACAAAAGTGGGACCAAGACAGAGGCAGAACTACAGACCTTTCAGTCTGACCTCTGTGGTAGGGAAAGTGATGAGTCACTCTGAAGGAAAGAATTGTTGAGTACCTAGAGGTCAGTGGAGCACAGGATCCAAGGCAGCATGGGTTCACAGCGGAAGGTCATGTCAGACGAATCTAATAGATTTCTTTGACTGGGTGACCAAAGTAGTAGACCAGGGAGGGGCTGTGGACATGGCCTACCTAGACTTTAGCAAGGCATTTGACACAGTCCCACACAAAGATTATTAGTCAAATTAACCAGCCTGGGAGTGGTCCCAGGGTGGTAGCCTGATAACATTGGCTGGACAACAGGACACAGAAGGTAATTGTAAATGGAGTCCGCTCTGAAGAAAGAGGTGTTACTAGTGGGCACCTGAGGGTTCAGTATTGGGTCCAGTCCTTTTAATGTCTTCATCAGTGGCATTGCAGAGGCACTGAAGGAAAGTATGCCTTTTGCAGATGACACAAAGATCTGCAAAAGGGTTGATACACAAGGAGGCGTGAAAGGATGAAAATGGACTTGCAAGGTTGGAGGAATGGTCAGACGTATGGCAGCTAGGATTCAATGCAAAAAGTGAAATAATGCACCTGGGAAACAAGAACCCAGGGGAAGAATACACAATGGGTGGGGAGGTAGTAACAACAACAAAACAGGAAAGGGACCTGGGGGTAATCATATCAGATGACCTTAAGGTTAGCAAGCAATGTGAGAAGGCAGTAGGGAGGGCCGGGGGTATACTGGGATGTATAGGGAGAGGCATCAGCAGCAGAAAACAGGAAGTTGTTATCCCTCTGTACAGACAGTTGGTGAGACCCCATCTGGAATACTGTGTCCAGTTCTGAGACCCCAGCTCCAAGGACATAGACAGGATAGAGGCAGTCCAGAGGAGGGCAACTAAAATGGTGCAGGGTCTGCAAGAAGCCGTATGAGGAGAGACTAAAGGAGCTTAATATGTATACCCTTGAGGAAAGAAGGAGAGGGGGACATGATAGAAACTTTCAAGTACCTCAAGGGAATCAACAAAGTCCAAGAGGGTAGCATCTTTCAGAAAAGAGACTTGCAAGAACAAGGGGACACAATTTAAAGATAGAAGGAGGCGGTTCAGGGCAATGTGAGGAAGTATTATTTCACAGAGAGGGTAGTGGATGCATGGAACAGCCTTCCTGAGGAAGTTGTGGAGTCTAAAACTGTGGGAGAATTCAAGAATGCATGGGACAGACATAAGGCAATTCTTGTGGGGGGCAGGAAGATATAGGCTGTTGGTTAAATAGGATCTGCGGCCTATCCTGTAGGTAGGGAAATGGGCAGACTAGATGGGCCTAGCAGTCCTTATCTGCCGTCAAAGTCTATGTTTCTATGTTTCCCGACTCATAACTAAGCAATGATACCTGGTGGGGCATGCTGGGATAACCACATACCTGGGGTGGATGGGCACAAAGCCAGAAAGAAAATGCATCCAAAACCCCAGAAGTCAGAGTGTCCCAGCACAACCCAGTGTCTGGCGTGCATTACTGCTGTTATACAATGGCTCTTATTATTAATATTGTGGGGACACAAAAAAGCACATGTAGATGGTTATTAGGCAGAGAACAAGTGTTGGAACATCCCTTTTATGTGTACGGACATCTATTTTATAGTATCAGTTGGACAGTTTTATTTTTTAATTATTTTTTTTTTTTTTTTAGGAACACTCCCCATGCGAAAGCACTGCATCATGGATATACAAATAATCAATTGTCTGGTATCACTGCAGTGTGTTATGCAATACCAGGCAATTAGGTATTTGCATACCCATGATTCAGTGCATTCATATGTGGTGTGTTTCCTCTTAAAAAATAAAACTGTAAAACTGATACTATAAAAGAGATGTTCCCACACTATAAAGGAGATGTTCTGACACTTGTTCTCTGCCTTCTGCCTAACAATGAAATGTTTTAGCCATGACAAAAAGTTTTGCCCCCCCACAAAATAAGTAAATAAGATTTTTATATGAAACTAAGCTTGTGCTTCTGTACTTCAATTGCAAGCTATCAAACTCTCTTTGTAAGACAGGTTGTGGTTGGTTATTTAGTTAGGCATGCAATCATCTCTATGTTTAGACTTGATGCTGTCAGGTTGTGCTCAGATAATCTTACTACAATGAGCACACACTAACCAGCCATAGTCCAGGAAATTTTGTTGCTACTGTATAATAGATAATTTATCTTCGACAGTTATAAGTCAGTAATTCCAACTTTTAACAATTAGGTATGCCCCATGAAAGAGGTGAATTTGACTGGCAGAATAATTCACTCATGTTCATAGCAGAATCTTTTTTTTTTTTTTTTTTAGTTGTTGGTTTTCCCAACTGTCACAATTACCAAGAATACTCAAGTATTGAGTAGTTCAAATACTTGAAATTCTTTCCAGACATGTGTTTATTGGCCAATTACCAAATAGGTTTTCTGAAGCAGTGTTGTTCTAAGATTTGCAAGACACTATGCAGACCAGTGCGATTACTGGTCAATTACCACACAAGCGTACATAGCTACTGACCAATCAGATCACTGGAATTTTCTTGTCCAATTTTATAATACTGGTGCCCACATCTTAAAAAGGACATTAAACTGTTGGAGAAAATATGGATGAGGCAACAAAGATGATTTCAGGTCACAAAGGTAAAACATACAAGGAGAGGTTGTGAGTCTCGAACATGTACTTCCTGAAGGGAAGGAGAGAGACGTCATGATTGGGACCTTCAAGCACCTAAATAGGATAAATAGGGTGAGTAAAGAATGTCTCTTTAGCCTAAATGACAACCAAAACATGAGGAGGGTACAGTCTTAAGTTGGAGGGGAGGAAGGTTTAGAAAGGAATTTAGGAAGCATTCTTTCAAAGAGATGGGGCTGGCCAGTTAGTATTGCACTGTCAGAAGAAGTGGTCTCATTGACAACACTGAGCAGCTTCAAAAGAGGCTGTGACACACATATGGGTAAAGCAAGGGTCATAAGAGGGACAGATGGAAAGGATGGGAGGATTTGGGATGAGGAAGGGCAGGGGTGGTAGCTCAAACTGAGGACACTGCAATACGAGCAGACTAGATAAACAATATGGCCTTATTCTATTGGCTTCTTCATATAGTCCAATGTTCGTAGAGTTCATAAATATCTAATTTCATAGAATGACAATTCATCATAAACAGAAGAATGATACATTACTATGCATAATATATAAGTTGGACATATTCACGTACTGTATAGGTTCCTCTGAACCTCTTGGTCTTTCATCCTGAATGTATTCATAATATGCAGTCTCAAGAGTGAATATATTCAGACAGTTAACATCAAACCCTGGGTGTAGAGTTATGCATGATTTACTGTACTCATCCATCTTTTCTGTCAAATATGACCTGCAGCATTTGTTCTCCAAGATTATTGGCATAAAAACACATTTCTTCTACAGTATGTACAGCTGAGATGATCATATAATATGCAGGTTATTAATTGAAACATATGGTAACTATATATAGTACTGAAAAGAGGGAATGACACTTATACATGAGCAGCAAATCAACAAGCATATGTCCTGAGTAACTAAAATGTACAATAGTTTTGTTTTTTTCTAAACAGTGTGGCCCATATGTTCAAAAGAGATGTGCGGCGCATCTCTAGATGCACCGACGCATCTATGGACTTGAGAGGGCTGTTGGTGTGGCAATATTCAGAAGCCCCCGATGCACCCTGTAAACCCAACTGCACCACCGCACAGAATATTGTGAGGCAGGCATGCAAATGAGGGGTCCCTCATGCATATTCCCTGCATCTCAATATTCAAAGGTCCCCTGGGGAAGACACAGCTGGCTACAGCGGTGCAAAGTTAAGTTCCCAGAACCCTACTCTAACTATGTGTAACCCCCCTACAAATGGGGGTTCCCGAAAAGTCTTCCTTGAGCTTGCCTAAATGCTCACTGCCAGGCTGGTGTCCTGTGTTTTAGCAGTTTAAATGTTACTACCAGAGAGTGCCTGTGTATTGTCTCTTTAAGAGCTGCCTTCTCGCAGTTATAATTAATCTGGGAGGAGGGCTGAGTGTTTCCATGCTCGAGTCCCGCCCGGGCTGCCAGATAATCACTCCGTTTCTGCCATCACTATTTGCGCAGAGGGAGCTCTCTCAGAGGATGTAACTGTTTGCTGAATATCTATTAGAGTGACAAAGATATTGTAGTTTGTCTAACCTGCCTTCTTTGCAGCACGGACAGTTTCTGTTTGTCACCACCATCTTGGTCCTGGACTGCCGAAATGGGCCAATCAGTACCGTTGAGGACTCTAAATGGAGCCTGTCCCCAGGTGCTTTGTGGGAGCAAAATTCTGTAGGAATTGTAGCCTGGGGTTTTTGGTGTCTAAACGGACCTGGAGGGGGAGCTCTAGTTGTGACTGACAGAAGAATCAGCCAACTGAACCTTTTGGATTCTGGGGAAAGTCCCAGGAGGCTTGCAGTTTCAGTCAGATCTGAGTTAGGAAGTGAAGAAGTAACAGCTCAAGATAATCGAGCAGCAGACCTGCGTAGTTTCGCATGGAAGAATTGTGGAAAGGCTTGAGTTTTGGCCTGCCTGTTGCTTGCAGCCCCTGAGAGGGAGAAGAGAGTTTATTTCAGACTGAATCCGAGTTATGAGAATGAATTAAGCCACTGAATTGTGACCAGGCTCCAACCTGAAGAAGACCGATGATTTGCTGAATGCGATCGGCCTGTCAGGGTTTCTAGCTGCCTCTGAACTCCCGGATTGTGCACAGACTCTGTAATTGCGACCGGGGAGCAATCTGCCTGGTATAGTGGAATTTCTTACATGTAAATGTGCTGTGTGCTAATAGTGGGTCATGATTTGCTTCCCCACTGTGTCTGAACTGCGTTTTGCTTGCTGGAGGCTGCATCCAGCTCCATGGACTGAAATCCGTATTCATCTCCATTTGGCCTGGGCTTTGCCACAGAGCCCAGCCAGAATACCCGCTACACAGAGAAAGGCATCGACGAGAGACCTGCCTGGGGATCAGCCCCCAGCTCAACGCCTTGAACAGAAACGACACCTCGATGATTCGTGTGGGCCCCGCTTCTCCTGACACTCCAGCTCAACAACCTGCAGTCTCGATTTCGTTCTGCCTGTGTCCAGTATTGGGTATCATGAGTAAACATCAGGATAGCTCCCTGCAACAACAGCTAAATCTAAATTGTTGTCATCTGATTGCTTTGTTGTCTTTTCTGTCACAAACTGAGCCCTCCAGCTCCAGATTACAAATAGTGTGTGTTGTGCACGTTGCTTTCTTCCATCACAGGGCCCCTACCAGCTGTGACGCCGGACTACCCTGGGCAACGTTCCTGGCTAGCCTGCCATCTTCCTACCTGGGTACCCAGAGTGTGTGACTGTGTAGGGACTCTGAAGTGCATGCATAACTGTCTGATTGATTTAGCCTTTAAGCCAATCAACCTGATTACGCTCCTCCCTTGTTCAAGTCCCCTGAATAAATCATATCTAACTCTTTTTGCATTTAACGTGACTGTGGGTCCAGTTTGTGCTAAGAGTACTGTACTGTTGCTATTTGCTGTGCATAACCTTGTTTTACAGGGGGTCAAGCTACTAAAGGAACCAGCCCTGGTGATAAGTGCAAACAATGTGGGTAATTGCATGGTGAAAAGGGGTTATTGTGAAAGTGATTA
The DNA here is from genome assembly GCA_016271365.2 of Neoceratodus forsteri. Lineage (NCBI taxonomy): Eukaryota > Metazoa > Chordata > Ceratodontiformes > Ceratodontidae > Neoceratodus > Neoceratodus forsteri. The sequence goes on along the minus strand of CM057454.1, from coordinate 674,774,376 downwards.
TTGTGTATTGTTCAGGCCAATAGAAGGGAAAGAGGGGAGTTACAATGTCCCAGAAGGCTGTGCCTGGGCTAACTTGACCACTAACAACCCTGACCTCCAGGTGGAGGCACCCGTCTCAGTACCCAGGCCCCTTAACCTGCCACTAGCCAAGCAGGCATCTCTCTCTGCAGCTCCCTGCAGAAGGTCGTGAGGGTCCCTGAAGCTGCCCTCCCCCGAATTCTGCTGCACCCAACCCGAAGCCCCAAAGCAACAAGGTACAGCATTCTCAGCTGCGGACACCCTCAGGCTGAGGAGTGCCACGCTGATGCTACGGGTCAGCTCCCCACCGTCCCCACCACCACCTTTGGTGAGCAATTTTATTTATACAGGTCTCCAGGTCATGTGACTGGTAAACACCAATCACCCAGGTTTCCCATTAGCAGCTTATCGGTGCTCTCCATTAGGTGTCCCCCTAGCATTTCTCCCACCTACTTCTCTCAAGCTAAATTTCTGAACCTACCTACCCTATCCCTTAAGCTATTCCCTTCTTGCCCAGTCAATCCTACAGCTCTCAGCATTTAAATCTCACTACATTCTGCCCTTTTACATCTAATTTCTGCTCCAGCTCACAATGCTTGCAACTCCTCTTTTACCCAGATACCTGCTCTTCCTTGCTACCCTATTATTCTGCCTCCCACCTCACCTGTCCAACTTGCTCCACACTTCCACCCACTATCCTTCCTGAGCTGACTAGGCTTCCCTACTCATCCAACCCGGCAACCAGCTCTCTAGTCTTCCAAAAATGGACTCACTTCTCTTCGTGTCCCTGCCCCCTTCCTTTTCAATCCCTCGCACTCCTGGGTAATTCACCTAATTACCTTCCGTCCAACCACCCACAGTCGCTCTCGACCACAACTGAGATGGCGCCTGCTCACTGCATGGTGTGTTCAACTGGTAGCGCACCACCTAACAATCCTCCTCCTGCTCCTTGCTGCAGGGGACATACACCCAAACCATAGCCCCCTATCTACCTCCACCTCTCTAAACATAGCAGGCCCCTCCACCTATACTTCAACTACTACAAATCCAGCTAGAGGCCCCCTTCCTTGTAGCCTGCGACTCCTGCACCTAAACATAAGAAGTCTACCCCTCAAACTTGACTCATTCCAAGTACTCGCAGCACATTATGACCCAGATGTCATCGCCCTCTCTGAAACGTGGCTAAATAAAAATATAGCTGATCCCTCAATTGCAAAACCAGGCGATGTCCTGGCTTGTCAGGACAGATCAGCCAGAGGCAGCGGAGTGCCCATCTATGTAAACTCAGACTTACACTTCTCTGTAGTCCAAGCCAAGGCAGAGCCCAATGTCTACGAGCTTCTACTGGTGCAGCTGATGCTACCCTTCTCAATCCCTATTTACATTGCAGGAATATACTGCCGGCCAGGTACACTGACATCAGTTACCGATCTCCTCTCGCATATGTCCTCCCTAACCCCCAAAGGTGAATTATATATTTTAGGTGACTTCAACCACAACTGGCTAGCTCCATCCTTGAAGAAAACCCGTACTGAAATTGTCTCACTAAACTTGTCACAAACCATCACTGAACCCACCCGCCTAAACCACAAAACTGGCAACCACTCACTTTTACACTGGGCTCTTACCACCCACCCACACCGAGTCATCAATGCAGACTTACTCCCTGACTCACCACTGTGCCATATTCATAGTCCGGAAAATTCACCGCCCCATAACCCCCCTTAAATTTCTCGTACAATGCTCCTACAAATCCCTTAATCTTGCCCTTTTGCTTGATGACTTAGCCTTGACTAACTGGGACCGCCCTGCTATAACCACCTCCTTAGACGAGGCTCTCCTGCATTTCCAAAACACGTTCTTCAACGTCTGGAACACACATGCCCCCCTGCGTCGCACAAGGGTATGTGGCAACCACCTGCCATGGATCACCCAGGAACTCATAGCCTGCCAAAATGCACGCAACAAAGCATGGCATGCATATAAATCCTCACACCTCCCAAAGACCTCTCCACCTACCGTATGTTACACAACAAATGCACCAAAGCTACTCGTCTAGCTAAAGCGGAATACTTCAGCTCCTCCCTCCAGACTAACTTAAACAGCCCATCTAAATTCTGGAAGATCATTCACTCCCTCTTCTCTCCACCAGCTGCAAATCCCACTCCGCTCCTGTCTGTAAACAACACCACTATTTTGGATCCACGAGCTGTTGCCGACGAGTTCAACACATATTTCTCCTCTTGTGCCTCAACTCTTCTCTCCTCCCTGCCCAATCCTGCTCCACGTGGATCTACTTCAGACACTATGAAAGCACACAGGCCATGCTCCTTCACCTTCAAAGATATCTCACCAACTGAAGCCCTTGATGCCCTATTGTCACTCAACCACTCGAAAGTAAATCCCCAGACGGGCTGGACACTAAGGTCCTATACCTTTCCGCCACCAGCAGTAGCAACCCCACTCGCCAACCTTCTTAACCTCTCTTTTGCCACTGCAACTGTCCCCCTGTCATGGAAGCACGCCATTGTCAGCCCCCTTTCCAAAGGGGGGACTCCCACCTCCACTTCAAACTACTGCCCTATCTCCCTCCTCCCAACTCTTGCAAAACTACAAGAACGCCTAGTGCTCGCCCAACTTACTTCCTATCTCTCAGCCTCCAATTTTTTCACGCCATTCCAATCTGGATTCAGGAAGGGTCACTCTACTGCCTCCTCCCTGCTAAGGCTCATGGACACTATCCTCTCTGGAATGGTTAATGGGCTGACCACCTTGGCCATCTTCGTAGACCTTGCTAAAGCTTTTGATACGGTCTTCCACCCCTTGCTGTTATCGCGCCTTTCGGAAACTGGCCTCTCTGATTCCACCACCAACTGGTTCTGTGCCTACCTCTCAGGCCGAACTCAATCAGTAAGAATTGCTGATGTCACCTCCTCCCCTCTCCCAGTGACAACCGGCATCCTCCAAGGGTCAGTACTCGGCCCCATTCTATTCTCCATTTTTCTTAATGACCTGCCACAAATCTGCTCATCTACTTCCATCCATATGTATGCTGACGACATGGTCTTATTCACCACAGGCTCCTCCTCGGAAGAGTTAGCTTCCAACCTCCAGGCCGACTTCGACAAAGTTCAGCTCTGGTTCAGCTCCCACCAGCTCTTCCTCAATGCTCAAAAAATGGTCACCATGACCTTCAGGACCAGACAACATCTGTCTAGGTCCCCCTCCCTCCCCCTCCTTCCACACCCTGGATGGGACAACTCTGGAGGATAGCACTACCTTCCGGAACCTAGGGGTATGGCTAGACCGCCACCTTTCCTTCTCCGAACACATCGACGCAGTCTTAAAAAAACTGCACCCCAAACTTGGTGCCCTCTATAGGCACCGCAATAGCCTCTCTCTTGTCGTGCGACGTGATCTAGTGCAGAAGATGATCCTGCCTTTGTTTGATTACTGTGATATAGTCTATAGTGTCGCGTCCAAGGCCACCTTATCTTGGCTGGACCTCCTCTTCAATGCTTTCTGTCATTTTGCTCTTGATGCCACCCCCCCACACCCACCACTGTGATCTCTACCATTCCCTTGCACTCCCTTCCCTCGACAGTCGCCGCCTTATGCACTGCACCAAATTTGTTTCATAATTCTGGCTGGGCACCCTCCCGTCCTACCTGTCAACCTTGCTACTGCCAACCCTCACCCCTGCTCATGCCCTCAGGTCCTTGACTCCCATCAACTACTAATCCCTAGGCGCAGGACCAATGTAGGCCAGGCTGCCTTTTCACTCTGCTTCCCCAAACTCTGGAATGATCTTCCCCCTCAAATTGGCCTCTCCTCCAGCACCCCCTCTCTATCCACCACCCTGGCTAACTACCTCACAGTGAACTGCTCCTGTACTTGACTCTCACAAGTGCCATTTCAACCCCCCCCCCCCGACTGCCTGACCAGCGGCACCTAGCTTGGGCTACAGAAGCTGGCTTATTTATGTTTGTCCAACTCTGCACTTCCTGTTTCATGCCTGTCTCATCCTGCACCAGTTTGCACTTAGTATTCTATGTTGTTTACTGCCTCAATGTTTTTCTATATGTGCTATGTGCCTCACAGACGTTTTCTATGTACTATGTTCCTCAGTGTGCCAAGTGTTATTCTACTGTAACTTGTACAATGTGACATGATAACCTGACTTGATAACCTGCGAGTTATCCTCCCTCTGTACCCCCACCGCCCAGGTCGTGCCAGGAGACGAGCTCTTGTTGCTCAGTGTGCTTTTCTTGGTGAAACATTTCAATAAATAAATAAATAAAGGCAGGGGTAGTAGCCCTTGGGATAGCACCACCTAGGGGTTACATATGCACGGGGCAGGGTGGTGCCCCATGCAAGTCTAGGGCTGGTCCCATGATCCCCCCTTCCCAGCCCTGATCACCGAGAAGTACAAGTGTAAAATCCCCTGTCCACAGGGTCATGCCCCCACTCACTCCCCAATCATTGTCAATAGTAAAATCATGCAAAAGCCACATTTTCATAGTGTAGTGCCCCTCCCACTCCCCAATCACTGCTAATAGTACAATAATGCAACAGCCCCGTTACCATAGTGTAGATCCCTCCCTCCCAAGCCCCAATCTCAGTATAATAAGCAATATCCCCACATTTCCATAGTGTAGATCCCCCTCCCAAGCCCTGATCTCAGTAGAATAAGCAATATCCTCACACATTTCTGTAGTGGTAGGTCCCTCCTCCCAAGCCCCAATCTCAATAGAATAAGCAATATCCCACATTTCCGTAATGTAGTCCTCACTCCCAAGCCCGATCCCAATAGAATAAGCAATATCACTACATTTCCATGGTGTAGGACCCCCACCAAGCCCCCCAATCTCAGCAGCATAAAGAATATCCCTCACCTGTTTTTGTAGTGTAGGGACCCCTCCTCCCATGTGCCCATCCCCCAAAATGTAGCCATATTACAAGACCTCTTTACCGTAGTGTGTAGGGTTCCTGAGCCCTGAAACTGTCCCAATATTGACACAGCCCCACCCCAGCCTCAAACCATAGTACAATTTGATGGTGACACCAGCATTAGCCGAGTGGCCCCCCACTCCAGTAGGCATCATCCCCCCACCCCTGCCGGACCTCCTCATACCACCATTGCCCGCTGCCGACTGAACGATTCTGGAGAGCTGACGGAGAGATAGGACGTGATCATTAGTTGTGGCAAAAAATTATCACGTCCTATCAAAGGACAGCTCTCCAATACCATTCAGTCAGTGACTGACTGTAGTGGGGTGAGGAGGGCTGTGCCAGCTACCAGCTCTGGTGGGTGGGGGTGGGGAAACGATGCCTACTGGGGGGGGGGCTATTCGGCTAATGATGGTAGTTACCATTGTATTGCACTATGGTTCAGGGCTGGGGGGGCCTGTGTCAATATTGGGACAGTGTCGGGGCTCGGGGAGGAGGGACCCTACACAGTACAGTAAAGGGGACATGTAATACGGCTACATTTTGGGGGATGGGCACATGTGAGGGGGTTCCTACACTATGAAAACAGGTGGGAGCATATTCTTTGTGCTGCCAAGATCGGGGCTTTGGAGATGGGACCTACACTATGGAAACATGTGGAGATATTGCTTATTCTATTGAGATTGGGGCTTGGGAAGGGGGACCTACACTATGGAAACTTGTGGGGATATTGCTTATTCTACTTAGATTGGGGCTTGGGAGGGGGGACCTACACTGTGGCAATGGGGCTGTTGCATTATTGTACTATTAGCAGCAATCGGGGAGTGGGAGGGGCACTACACTATGGAAACGGGGCTTTTGCATGATTTTACTATTGACCATGATAGAGGAGTGGGTTGGGGTACAACACTGTGGACAGAGGATTTTACACTTGTATTTCTCCATGATCGGGACTGAGAGGGTGGCCCGGTGCAAGACACGGTGCATATGCATGCAAATGAGCCCATAATGGGCATGCATGAGGCCCCTTTGTGCCTTGTATGCCCAATGAGCTCATTTGCATATTCTGGTTGAATATCACTCATGGGGGACACAGTGCATCCAGGTATGTGCCGCACATTCACCCACTGGTGGTCTTCAGCCCCGCACCCTGGATGAGCCACGCCATACATGGTGGCCATCTGCTGTGCACTGAGCAAACAGAGTTCGATTTTCAAACAGAATGTGCAATCTGTTCAGATCACGTATTCTGTTTGAATATCGCATCAGAGCCAGCTGGCCCAATTTTTTTGTGCGGTGCTTCCAGCTGGCTCTGAATATGGGGCCTTGTATGTAATAAGCCATGACAGGGTGTGCCTTATAGGATTTCAGTGCTCGCCCAGGGATGTAATAAGACTGCCAAGTTTAAATATTAACTGCACCTGTACCTAACTCGTCATTCGATCAGCTGCTCACCAAAATGCAAGTAACATTTTTGTATAGAAAAAAGTTTATGCCTAAACATTTTTCACACTAGATCCATCAGAAAAAACAACACAAAGAAAGCAAAATGAAGTCTCAGCAACTCAGGGAATTGGTCTGGGCAGCATGGGCAAGGGTGTCAGGTTTACAGTTTAATTACTTTCCATTTAACCCTTTGATCATCTTATGCAACTACTCTTCATCCAGACAGTAATGATTTTGTGTAGAAAAAACTATGTGCTAAAACTGTTGTTACACGGCATGTGCTACTGTTGCTACTGTCACACCTGAGGGCTGGGGTCTACAGTGCTGCTGCTGTCACACCTGATGGATAAGGGTCATAGTATTGATGCTGCCATCACACATGAGGAATGGGACCATAGTGCTGCTGCTGCTGTCACACATGAGGGATGGGACCATAGTGCTGCTGCTGCTGCTGTCACACATGAGGGATGGAGGCCATAGTGCTGCTGTCACACTTTTTTGTCCGGCTCCCTCACTCCTAGGCTGAGCTCAGTCCACCCACCTGCCCCCCTGCCCAGGCTTATCCCCTGGGTGGGGCCACCGGTGGGCATCCCTCCCCACAGTCAGTGGTAACATGCCTTGGCTTACCCTCCAGGGTGGGGCCACAGGAGTGGGACCCTACCTGGTGGACACTGTTGGCAGCGGGGACAGCAGTGCAACGGAGCTTCATGCTCGGGGCCGGGATTTTGTGTGAGGCTGTTCCTGGGGGTGGGGACGTACAATGATGGCCCGCATCCGCCCTGCCTCCACAGATAACAGCACCAGCACAATGGATCCCCCAGCCTCCACCAGGGGTCCCTGACGTTCTGCACACACTATCCTCCTCCTCCCCCAGAGAAGGAGAGCAGTCCCAAGGACACTCAATCCCCGTCGGCCCTCCGATGTTCAGAGTCCATTTCTGAACCCGGGTCATCAGCATTGCAAATGGATGCACTGGCTCTGTGTCAGCAGCCAGCCTGCTACTGTCACACTTGAGGAATGCGGCCCACAGTGGTGCTGCTGCTGTCACGCATGAGGGATGGGGCCATAGTGCTGCTGCTGTCACACTTGAGATATGTGGCCCATAGCACTGCTGCCATTGTGATTCACTGATAGGAGACATAGTGCTGCTATCACCACTGAAGGATGAGGGATATAGTGCTGCTGTCACACCTGAAAGCTAGGGGCCGTAGTGCAGCTGCTGCAGTCACACATGAAGGGCAGGGGCCACATTGCTGCTGCCACGTCAGATAGTTCGGGTGTAAGTGCTGCCGCTGCTGCCATCACACCTGAGGGATGGGAGACCATAGTGCTGCTGCTACCACCACACCTGAGAGTTAAGGGCCATAGTGTTGCTGCTCCCATCACATCTTAGAGATGGGAGCCATAGTGCTGCTGCTGCTGCTACAAGCATCACCCCTGAGGGATGGGGCCACAGTGCTGCTGCTGCTGCTACAAGCATCACCCCTGAGGGATGGGGCCACAGTGCTGCTGCTGCTGCTGTCACCTCTGAGGGACTGTCAGGTACAGTGCTGCTGCCATAGCACATGTGGGAAGTGGGACATCGTGCTGCTGTCGTCACCCCTGAAAGGTGAGAGTCATATTGCTGTTGCCATTTCCCTTCAGGAATTGGAGCCACAATGCTGCTGCCATTACCCGTGAGGGATAAGGGCTATATTGCTGCACGTGCTGTCAATGCAACCCTCAGAGATTGGGGCCATAGTGCTTCTGCTGTCACCCCTGAGGGACAGGGGCTATAATGCTACTGCTGTCACACCTGAAAGATAGGAGCCATAGTGCTGTTGCCATCACATTTGAGTTGTGAAAGCCTAATGCTGCTGTCATTATCCCTGAGTGATGGGAGCCGTAGTGTTGCTCCGGATGCTGTCTCTGTCACCTCTGAGGGAAGAGGACCACACTGCTGCTGCTGCCATCAGCCCTGAGGGATGGGGGTCACAGGGCTGGGCCTGCTGTCATAACTAAGGGATGGGGCCATAGTGCTACTGCTGTCACATATAAGAGCAAGTTGACAAGTTGTCATACGTGAAGTTTGCTACACAAGTCAATTAAAACCCCCTGTGCTCCCATGTCACACCTGAAATCAGGTACTTGTGCTTATAGTGTGCTAAGCAAGTTAATAGATAATAATAAAAAATATATATAATGAGATCCACCCATAACCAAACACAAAATAAACCATTCCATGTTGTAGGATCACAAACAAAAAGGCCAAGAACATGGGATCACCGTGTCATCTACAGAGCACCATAAGTGCAGAGTAGCACTTACGAACATACGAAAAGAGCCAGCAGAAGAAGACCACCTGGTCTATCGTGTCTGCTCGATATGCAGGGTTTGGCCTTAAAACTTACACCAATGACCCTGCCCCTCCAACTGTCCCTCCCCCCCCTTCTCCCCTTCCTAGGTCCCAAGGGTTCCCTTTGTGCTTGTCCCAGGCTCTCTTGAATACTCCCACCATCCTTGATGATACCACCTCCTCTGGCAGCTCATTCCAGGTGGACACTACCCTCTCCATATAGAAATGCTTCCTTACATCCCTTCTGAATCCCCCATCAAGTTTAGGCTGTGCCTCCTAGTGGTGCTGTTGTCACTCATTTTAAAGATACCCTCCTTTTTCTGTCTGTTAATTTCCTTCATGCACTTGAAGGTCTCTATCAAATCACCTCTCTGCCTCCTCTCTTCCAGGGAGTACTTCCCCAGGGCTCCCAGCCTCTCCATTAGGACCTATCCTGTAGTCCCTCGATCATCTTGGTTGCTCTCCTCTGGAACCCCTGCTGCATGCTGTTGTCCTTCTTAAGATAAGGATGCCAGTACCCCACCCCCATATTCTAAATGTAGTCTCACCAATGACTTGACAGTGGTAAAATAACCTTGCTCTGCCTACTACTGAATCCCCTTGCAATACACCCCAGCATTCTGTTAGCCTTCACCACTTCCTTTTTATACTGAGATGTGTGTTTCAGGCCGCTCGTAATCACTACCCCTAAATCCTTTTCCTTTTTGGAAGCAATTACCTTAATCCCTCCTATGTAATACTCTGTTCTAGGGTTCTTGGTCCCTATGTGCATCACTTTGCACTTTTTATGTTGCCACGCTTGCGAAGCCAACATCTTGCGGTAGTGCAGATTTGGAGGCGCAGTCACTGTTGGGCGAATGCAGGGCACGCATCAGTAGGTGCGTCCCTCATTCCCCAATCAGCCTGCATGCCAGTGCCACACCACCCTGGCGAGCACATCTAGGGAAAGGTCCGCTGCAATGCGAGCAAAGCTCATCACACGCAGCGGACCTCCCGACGTGCTTACCCGGAAACTCAAACATGGCAGCACACTGCCCGCCAAACTTCTGACTTCAGGGGTTTACTCTGCCCCCAATGTATGTGCCGATGGGGCAGCCCACTCCCGTCGCGCGCAAAGAACCCCCATTATTGAGTCAGGGGTGCCCAATCCCCCTCGGCTCTTGCCCCGGCTTTCCTTGTGTGCAAACAGTAGTGCCCAATCCCCTGTCGGCGCAAAAAGTTACCCCTCCTTTTGTTGTGTGCCGACAGGGTGCCCAATCCCCGTGGTACACTCCCCAAAAACAAGGCTCCGTTGGCACACTGGGAGCCCACCCAGCGCATCGTTATGTCTCTGTAAACACAAAAACGTCCCGCTGATGCGTTTTTTTTTTGTACCTGTGGGAAAAGGAACGTCCCCTCGTGTCTCCCTATCCCTCCCACAATCCATGCCCACCACTGCGCACAACTGCTCCCCCACACACCTCCATCCCATACTTTACCTGTGGAGTCCGGCGTGACGATCTTCAGTGGACCGGGAACACGTCTGCACTCTTCAAAGCCGACCGCGAACTGAGGAAATGCTGGTAAGCTGTATAATGGAATGAATAGGTTTTTTCAACTTTGATGCATATCTCAGGCATTTTTTGGAATTTTGGCACCAAATTTTCAGCATGGGGATTTTGGGACCCCTCCTCTTGATTTCTGGCACTGTCATGGCTTTACTCGGTCCCGTAGGGTGATTTCACGGTCACTGCATGGAATCACCTTTCGCGACTGAGTAACAAAATGACAGTGCCACTGTTCATGAGGGGGGGCTCTCAAAAAGCCTATGTTGCAAATTTGGTGACAAACTCTCCAAAATGGCTGTTTTACTTGTGCCGCGTTGTGCTGTTTCTATGCACATACTGTACATCATGAATTTGTAATATTTTCACTCCAGATTTTCAAACTTGGCATTTTCCACACCTCCTGATGAACAATACAGCTGTCATTTTACGTATCCTGCCCAAAATGTGTTTTTGCACGTCCGGCGCAGAATAGCGCGGTCGCTGTGCAAAATCACTTTTCAGGATAGTTTGAGGAAATGACGATGACACTGTTCATGAGCAGAGGTCCTAAAATGGCTAAGTTGAAAATTTGGTGCCGAAAGTCCATAAAATGACTGTGTTGCAAGCGTGCGTTGCGCAGTTTCCACACACCCTTGTAACTTCACAAAGTTGCAATATTTCCATGCCAGATTTTCAACACTGGCATTTTTTCACACCTCCTTATGAACAGTACAGCTGTCATTTTTCACATCCTGGCCAAAATGTGTTTCCGCTCCTGTGGCGCACAATGGCGTGGTGGCTGTGGGAAATCAACTTTTGGGACAGATTAACAAAATCGCACTGCCACTGTTCATAAGGGGAGGTCCCAAAATGCCTATGTTACAGATGTGACTACCAAACTCCCAAAAATAATTGGGCTATGGACGTGTGTTGTAAATTTGTATGCATGCTCATTGCTTCACCACTATTTCATATTGTCAGTCCAGATTTTCAACGTTGCCATTTTTTTATGCCTTCTCATGAACAATACAGTTGTCATTCTTCACATCCTGCCCAAAAATGTGTTTTCATCCTTCTGTCGCCAAATGGCACAGCCGCTGTGCAAAACCACCTTTCAGCTAACAAAGTGATTGTGCCGCTTTTCATGAGGTGGACTGACAAGCAGCCCATGTTGAAATGTGGAGTGAAACTACCACCGCATGCCTACGATGTTAGGGTTTCCAACTGTAGCACCCCACCCAGTACAGACTGACAGGCATCAGGGGTGTGACTTGGGATCATCAGATGTAATGCTCATGCTATTCCACCCCCCATCCCCACCCTGCAGCCACTGACAGGCATAATGGTGTGCCTTGCACTGTTCGGCCACAAAGTTCATCCCACGCTCCTAAACTGCACCCACGTCAGCGTATTTCCTTATGGAATGGGGTAAGTATAATTCCCAAAGACCCCAAAGCACACCCTGACACTTGTCAGCGTCTACAGGGTAGGGTGAGGTACAATGGCATGAGCGTTATAGCTGATGACCAAAAGGCACACCCCAATGCCTGTCACTCTCTACAGGGTGGAGGTGGGGGTGGTGTCACTTCAATACTTCACTGTGATTCCTATTATGCGTCTCTAGCTCCGGCACTGCCAATGCCAATGCTACTGCGACAACATTCGGCACTGACAAATGCTTGTTGACATTGAAACTAAATTGCCAGACTCCTGACCATCTCTCTAGTTCCAACACTTAGTTCCAAATTGTTTTCTTTGAGATCTGAAATAATATAAATTGGAAAAATATAATTAGAAATAGAATACATAATTTACATTTATTAAGAGAAGTAAGTCATTTGGGGTAACATGATTAATGGTTTAAAACCACTCATATAATTATAAAAAGGAACCTCAAATATATAATGAACAGATACTGTTACATCAAATTATTTCCATACTGTTTTTTTTTTAAGTTTAAGTTTTTTAAGTTTAAATTTAAGGCAGTATAGCGCAGTGGTCTAAGGCTCTGAGCTGCTAATCTGGTGACATCCAGCAGACCATACCTGGGTTTGAATTCCACAGCTTCCACTTGCATACTGTGTGACCCTGAGCAAGTCACTTAACCTCTTTGCACTCCCAGGTCGCTCCTGTAAAAAAGCTTTCGGCTTAGAGTGCTATACCCGGTTAAACAACTAAATTTAAAAAAAAAAAAAAGTTTACATATAAATCGTGTGATGATACTCTTGTTTCTTTTTTTAATTAAATAATTAAGATTCATCACTGTAAAGTGCCAATTAAGTGATAACAGATACAAGCATGAATGGTGACGTGTCCAGGTACTAAAGGTATATATAGAGAGGACATTTTGCAACTTCAGACATTTATTTATTTATTTAAAAATAACCACAAATGATTATATAATTTCTAATAGATAACCGTCATTGTAAGTTTCACTGAACTATCACTTTTCTGAGTTTTCTGAGTCATGGTTACTGTGTGCCTGTTGAGGAAATGGGAGATTAAGGTTTATTTTGTTTCTCGTTGTGGTGCAACAGGAAGGAAGTGTTCATTGCATCTTCATGAAGGTGATACACTATCACTATTTATACCCATTTAGTAATGAAACATGCCACCATGCACGCTCATTACTGTTAGCACATAATTAACGAACAGTAAACTGATGCATCTTATTTAAAATTAAAAATAGCAAAATGGTGAGAACTTGTACTCTGTATCTTGGTAAAAGGAAAAACTAATCAAGTGAATCGCAAATGTAGTAAGCATACAAATGGGACACGATACAAGTGCTGCACAGTAATGCAGTGCGTTGGACTGTCAATCTGACCATAAATTTCAGGGCTGAGTTATAATTTAGTAAATGTCATGCCCCATTAGTGAATTTTTTTATGCTATAACAAAGTGATATTGTAGTCTAGACATTAAAATATCTGCAAGAAACACTGCAGGTATAAATGGGCTGGCAGTATAGCCTAGAGATTTGAGTAATGAGCTTTGAATGAGCTTGGTACATCCAGCAGGCAGACCTGGGTTTGATTCCCACAACCTCCACTTGCATACTGTGTGACTCTGAGCACGTCACTTAACCTCCATGTGCTTCCAGGTCACCCCTGAAAATAGGCACCTGGTGCCTAGCGGGCCTTACCTGATTAACAAAGAAATGCTGTAAGCTAGAGTATCTCATTTTATCTAATATAGAATTAATGTTAACAGAAAAGAAGAAGAAATTATAAACTGCCGCAAGATAAATTATGTATGGTTTGCTTTGTTTCAGACTCTGGCTTTTGACACTTGCTTCAGCGGGGAAAGCAGTGGACCCCAGAAGAGGAGGAAGCGAATCCTGGTGGGGGACTCCATCATAAGAGGGATCCAGCTAGGAACACAGGAGGGGGAGGACAGGGAGGTGAGGTGCCTACCAGGTGCCACGGCATGGAGGGATGGAAGGAAGATCCTGGGAATCACTGGGAAGGCAAGATGGGAGGGTGAGCTGGATGTCATTATCCACCTAGGTACTAATGACCTGGCAAATGGGGAGCCAAAGGAAGTTCAGGAAGAGTTTAGGAAATTGGGGAGGGGTCTCAAGCAAGTAGCTACTTCTGTCACTTTCTCAGAAGTACTTCCTGCGAGAGGCAAGGGAAAGCATAGGAGTGCATGCACCAGGAACTTTAACTCATGGTTGAAGAACTGGTGCTGTGAGGAAGGGTTTGGATTCATTGGTGACTGGCGACCCACCTGGAGGGATGGAAGTTTGTTCAAGCCTGACGGCCTGCATCCATCCTGGAGGGGAATCCAAGCACTCAATGATAAGTTTAAATGCTACATTAACAAGCATTTAAACCAGCAAAGGGGGCAGGCCAGCAAGGAGGGTACCTACTTGCTCACCCCCACAGCTAGCAGTGGAACCAGTGAACCAGAGGAGTGGCTATCTCTGCAAAACAGTGTGCAAAAGATAGAGATTAGTGCCCAAGAGGTGGATAGGCAGAAAAGGGGCAAAATTCAGCAGAAGGGCAGACAGCAAGGAGAACCAGGGATAAAGGACAACCAAGGAAGGGGCTGGAGTAGAACAGCAAAACAGTCTAGGGAGGTTAAATAATGGAAAGCCATGTGTGCAAATGCCAGGAGCCTTAGCAACAAGATGGAAGATCTGGAGGCTGTCATGGTGCAGTCAGACCTGGACATTGTGGCTATCACTGAAACCTGGTGTAATGATAACCACGACTGGGAGATGGCCATACCTGGCTACAACATATTCAGAAGAGACAGAGCAGGCAGGAAGGGAGGAGGAGTGGCACTGTATGTGAAAAATGACATAAGGGCCACAGAGATCCAGGAGGAACAAAATGGGGAGAGATACTGTGGGTTAAGCTGGAAAGGAAAATGGGGCCAGCTATCACACAGGTGTGGTCTATAGACCACCAGCCCAGGAGGAAGAAACAGATAGAGTTGATGCTAGCCATCCAAAGGATGGCAGACAAGGGTGAGGTAGTACTGGTTGGAGACTTCAATATTCCAGACATGGACTGGAACATCCCAGCAGCAGCATCAACTAAGAGCAGATTTATCCTGGACTCCTTTCAGGGTGCCTTCCTCAAGCAACTGGTCATGGAACCAACTCGGCAGAAGGCAATACTGGACCTTGTGCTGACAAACAGGACAGTGTGATGGGGGTAACAGTGGGGAGCACCTGGGGAACAGTGACCACCAGTCATTGTGGTTTGAAATCACAGAAAGAGCAGAACCAAACCACACAAAAACACGTATCCTGGATTTTAGGGGGGCAGACTTTGGGAAAATGGGGAGATACTTGAAAGAGGCATTAAGGGGAATGGGACAGGAATCAGGGGTTGAGGAACAGTAGGCAGTATTTAAAATGGGGATTACAAGAACAACAGAATTATGCATTAAGCAGGTTAGCAAGAGGAAAAGGAAGAGGAGACCATTATGGTTTTCCAAAGAGGTAGCAAAGAAAGTGAAAGCCAAAAAGATTGCATTCAGGCAATACAAAAAGATGCAGGCAGAGGGGGATAGGGAGAAGTACCAGGAGAAGCAAAGGGATGCAGGGAGGTCAGGAAGGGAAGCCAAAGCTCAGACAGAAGAACACATTGCAAAATCAGTGGGTAGAGGACAAAACCTTTACAGGTACATAAGTGAAAAAAGAAAGACAAAGGCAGGGATAGTGAGACTGAAGGGGGAGGATGGGGGCCGAGTGGAGGATGACAACAGTAAAGCTGACATATTGAACAGGTATTTCTGCTCAGTCTCTACTGAGGAAGAGGAGGGTAATGGGTCTGAAGGGAATACAAGGGGTGAGAATGGTGCAGAAATGGACACAAGTCCCTTTAGATGAGAAAGGGTCCTGAAGGAACTGGAAGTAATAAGAGTTGATAAAGCAATGGGACCAGATGGGGTGCACCCCAGAGTCCTTAAAGAACTAAAAGAGGTGTGGCTGAACCTCTGGCTATCCTGTTTAGCCAATCACTGGAAACAGGGGAGGTACCCAAAGACTGGAGGACAGCAGATGTAGTCCCCTTATACAAAAGTGGGAACAAAGAGGAAGCAGGGAACTACAGACCAGTCAGCCTCAGCTCGGTAGTGGGGAAGATCATGGAAGCACTACTGAAGGAGAGATTGGTGGAACATCTGGTTGTCAATGGACTACAGGACCCAAGGCAGCATGGTTTCACCAGGGGGAGGTCATGTCAGACCAACCTCATTGAATTTTTTGACTGGGTGACTAGGGAGGTGGATCAGGGAGGAAGTGGACATGGCCTATCTGGACTTCAGCAAGGCCTTTGACACTGTGCCACATAGAAGACTATTACACAAACTGGGGAATATGGGTGTGGGCAGGACAGTAGTGTGGTGAGTAGGTAACTGGCTGGGTGGCAAGACACAGAGGGTGGTGGTAAATAGCTGTCACTCCACAGAGGGAAGAGTGACCAGTGGGGTACCACAGGGATCAGTGCTGGGACCAGTCCTATTCAACATCTTCATCAGTGACATTGCACAGGACCTAGAAGGCAGAATTTCACTATTCGCTGATGACACAAAGCTCTGTAACAGAGTAGACACACCAGAGGGTGTAGACAGAATGAGAAGGTACCTGCAGAAACTTGAAGAATGGTCAGGGGTTTGGCAGTTGAAATTCAATGCAAAGAAGTGCAAGATAATGCATATGGGGCACAAAAACCCTGGCACAATATATCAGTTGGGGGGTGAGGATATAGCATGCACCAAGCAGGAAAGGGATCTTGGGGTTATCATCTCTGATGACCTCAAGGTAGGGAAACAGTGTGACAAGGCAGCAGGTAAAGCAAATAGGATGCTGGGATGTATAGGCAGGGGCATCACCAGCAGGAAAAGGAGGTCATAATTCCACTATACAAGACACTAGTGAGGCCCCACCTGGAGTACAGTGTACAGTTCTGGAGACCATACCCAAGTAAGGACATAGACAGGGTAGAGAAGGTTCAGAGGAGGGCAACAAAGATGGTGCATGGATTGCATCACAAGTCCTATGAAGACAAGTTGAAGGAACTGAACATGTACTCCCTGGAGGAGAGCAGGGAGAGAGGGATATGATAGAGACATACAAGTATCTTATAGGGAGGAACAGGGTGCAGGAATACACTATTTTTAAGCGAAAAAGATGTTCCAGGACTAGAGGGCATGGGATGAAGTTGGAGGGAGGACGATTCAGAGGAAACGTGAGGAAGAATTTCTTCACAGAACGGTGGTGGACAAGTGGAACACCCTGCCAGAGGAAGTGGTGGGGCTGAAACAATCACGGATTTAAGAATGCATGGGATAGACATAAAGGAATTCTGGAGGTCAGGGGTAAGGGGCAACAGACTTCTAGGAAAACATAAACTGAACTTACAAGCTCAAATGGGCAGACTGGGTGGGCCGTAGGCCCTTATCTGCCGACACTGTCTATGTATCTATGGTTAGCGACTTATCGCTACATCATTCATAGGATGAGCACATATAGTGTGGCACAGAGTTAGGTATGTGTTTGAGATGTGTCAAAACAGGCAGAAGAGTCTTTGTGGCATACACATTATTCCTGAAAACATGAGAAAGAGAAAATATAATTATTTTAAATAGGTGTGATTAAGGATGGAGAACCCCATAGCTGGCAGATTCCGTGTTTTGTTCTGCAGTTTGGTAATATACCTAGTGCCAGATTCATTGATGACTAATTTTTTTTTAATTTCACAGCTTCAGTACCAGAAGTCATGTATAACATTCAGCTTCACTACCATTTCTGGCAGTTGTTATTGTACAATTGTTATTCCATGATAACAAGAACACCTACAAACCCCCCCCCCACATGCACCAAACCAGAGGGAGAAGAGAGGCAGTTCATGAAACAGTGACATTTTAAATGAAATGTCTATGTTTTTTTTTCTTTTGGGGGCAGGGGGATACACATTTATAAAACGGATCTGCACTACCATTTCTGTATGCTTAGTAAACAGACATAAGCAGGTTAAAGTACTTCTTTTTCACAATATAAACCCTAACATACAATTCCTATTGCAACATAACCAGATGTACATGCACGTCTGCTCCCCCCAACACACGCACACACACTCCTACACTCATCAAACTCAACTGAGAAAAATGATAGTTTATGGAACAGTGAAGACTGAAAGGGCTTATGATTTTTTTCTGTCAGAAATGCTGCTTCATTACAATTTCTGTACAATATCTGTCTTCCAGTACAATTCACCTATTTTGCAATTAACTGTACAGGTAAGTGTATAAAATGACACAATTCTACAGTGTCACCCCCTGCTGTACCATTTCAATAATACCATAACTAGAACCACATATAAGTTTATCCAACCCCAACCCCAACCCAAATGATTTGAACCAAACCTGGCAGAGAAAAATGAAAGTACATGAACACAACTTAGAACGACGCATGTTTATTCGAAATCCTGGGGTCATCACTCTGTCTGTATGCAAAATAGAAAACAAATGCATGAAGTTGCCAAACGTTACTGTCTCTCTAAATAAACAGTTAGTAAATGGAAACACTGCCATTCATGCTTGTATCCTTTGATGCTTACTCAGGAAAGTAAAATGATGCCTCATAATTGTGAAATGTTTTTATAATCACATTTCTACTGTATATAACCCGCTGTTTATAACAAGTAAGAGACATTTTGGTATTATCTCATACAGGGATGCAAGGGACTGTCAAACTGTCAAGAAATTTTGGTGCAGTATTACAGTTCATGGACTACCGTGACATACTATCAAATTTTTTAAATGCTGTAAAAAAAGTGAAAATGCGGTTTAAACATTAAAATATGTAGACAAGCATTCCTGACTACCAAGAAAGATCAAAAAGAGTAGTTTCTTGCACTGGCTGCTGTTCTTCCGATGAACTACGGTCAGACAACGAGTCATCTGTGTCGTCCTCAGCAGTAACGGGAGGTGGGCTTATAACTGCTAGGAGTTTAAACGTATAAGGCTGTAAAACATGATTTGTGGCTCAGAACACAAAAAGCCCGCCGCTCACATCACTTCCTGACCCTTATTCACTGTTGTCTTCATTCATGAAGTAATGTCTGTCTAATAAGGCTTTGGCCCATTTCAATAACTGGTGCCAATTCACTGGCAGGATTCAGAGTTGTACACGTTATTGGTAAAGTAACTGCATGCACTAACTGTCACTTAAACTGCCAGCCTGGCGATCGTAAGTGAGCAACAAATGGAGTAAAAAAAACAAAGAACACATGCTTTTTACATACCAAACTGTTTATTAGACATAATTAGAAAGTTTTCTCTAAGCATTACAATTAAACAGAAATACAGTGGTTTTTTTTTTTCTTCCTTTAACACTAAACAGCTGCTCTATGACTGAAAGAGTTCATTGTGTGTAGTGAGGGAGATTTTATAACTTAACATTTTTAGTGTTTTGTAATCTATGCATTTATTTTTTAACTTTCTCTCTTTGAGTTTCCCTCAGTCTCTTTCTCTGTGACTTAATGGTGATGTTATTAATATTGGCCTATATAAGGCAAACTGATATCACTACGTGTTACCCTTGAGAAGGTGCCTGCTTTGGCACAAAATGGCATCAGGTAATGTTTTTCCAAGCTGCAACGGTCACTATGCTATAATGATATGCACAGCACCTTGTACCCATGAACTGTAAGTAATAAAGCCTTTTGATACTACAGTTCTGTCTCTCAGACCTCCTTATCTGGGTATCGGAGGGAATATGATTTTTCTTTGCTTGGATAGTTACTTGCCTTAACTTTCCACACCCCTGTGTTTCCTTTCGCTGACCCCATTTGTTTGTTGATGTTTTAAAAAAAAATAATAAGGTACATGCACTTTAAAAACATTTAGCATTTCTGTTACTTACAACTAGGAAAAATCATAGCACAATTCCAGACTTTAGCATTACAGTTTTGGCCTCCTTCGAGAAATAATTTTCACAGAAATCCACATATTGTCATAGCTATTTTAGCTGATTTTTACAATTTTTATATGTTTGTTTGTGTGCATGAGCAAAGCGAACATATTGGTGGTGTTCAGGCAGTGCAGGGACTGTGGAGGCGTGTCTTGTATTAGCCAAGAAGGAGGGATTGCTAATCAAAAGCCAGTGCTGAGAAGGATGACGACAACAGTGTTGAGCTGGCTGATGGGCATAAATTTTGTGTAGTTCAAAGGATGCAGCTGCATCAGTCACATTGATTTTCCGCCCATCAATCAGCTAACAGACATCATCATCAGGTTTTAAAGATGAACACCACACCACACAGTCTCTCCCAGTGTGTTTTTCCACTTTTAGTGGTTTCTCTTAGTTAAAGACAATAGTCTGGAGAATGTCTTTTTGAAAGCACTAAACAAAGTGGGGAAAAAAACACTCAGCATGCAGAATGCAAATATAATAACATGAAAGATGTTGTCCACAGTCCTCAGTAGATGGTTAAATGTTACTTTGATGAATTTTTAAACTAGCGGGGGGGGGGGGGAGAAAAAAGGGAGCATTAACTGCCCCCGATGGGCTGAAGCAGAGACAGAAAGGAAGACCCAAGGGGAGGAGAATTCCCCAGGGTGCAAAATAAATAAAAAAAAGCAGTGTGGAAGAAAACAAAGTGTAACCCTCCTTTCCTGCTTTGTAACTGGTGATACTTTCTTATAAATAATGCAGTTTGATTTCTGGCACTCACTCCTGCTCAAACAGACTGGGGCTTACATTTGAGCAGGCAGCAGCTTTCAGTCCTAGCTGTGATCAAAACTCCAGAAAGCTACCCCGATCTAGGAGTTTTGATGGCATACTGTCTCTGGGAAAGGGGAAGGGTACAATCTTGACTGGCAGCACAGAGATTTAAACACAGTACCTTATAGTCTTGAAGTGTGGGATTCCTCAGTTGATGTCTGGATTTCTGTCGAAGTGCAGGCTAGCTGGAAATTT
The DNA here is from genome assembly GCA_016271365.2 of Neoceratodus forsteri. Classification (NCBI taxonomy): domain Eukaryota; kingdom Metazoa; phylum Chordata; order Ceratodontiformes; family Ceratodontidae; genus Neoceratodus; species Neoceratodus forsteri. The sequence continues at coordinate 674,753,660 of CM057454.1, read as the reverse complement.
CTCCTTTCACGACTGGTGGCCACAGGATCGGCTGGTTCTCTAGAAAATAGTTTGTTAGGCAGACAGCACAGCATAACAGACAGAACTCCAAATGATTTGGTTCAGAACAGGAGTGAAATGCAATCAGGCAGTTTTTATTTTGTTTCAAAAGCTCAAGCTGTATACACAAAACTCCATAGAGGACCCTCATTTGATTTTGTTACAGTTCCCACATTTCTATGGCTTAAAACCATGGCACAGTCTCTTGGGGGAACAGGATTTGAACCTGGGCCTTACTCTCTCATTCCTCTCCCTTTTGTCAGCCAACTGGGCTCCAGTTTACTTTGGGACATGTTCCCTGTCCCTTAACTAGTTGTAGCTCTTCATTTCCTTGCCAGTGGGAGTGGGTGCACACTTTTCGTAAACCTTTAGCAACTCTCCTCAGAATGAAGGGAGGGGGTGTCAGTTGTTATTTTGCAGGCATAGACACAGTCCTTTCCACTTTTCTCCTGACGATCCACAGGCAGGGCCAACTCTCCCACAGGCATAAGCGGTCCCCAAACTATCCAGCAGCAGATACCCCAAGAGGACAAGGAGGCACACAGGGGTAAAACTGCCACCTTACCCCACCAGAGACTTCACTGCCACTTCTGTCTTGCAGGCCTTCCATGGCAGCCTCCCACCTCTGACAGGAGTCGGAGCCTGGTAGGCTCCTTTCGACCTTCCTCACAGTTGCTGCTTCCCTCTCAATCTGCTGCCCCACTGCTGGTAATATGGGTGCCCCTTCCTCAAATTTTGGGACCGGGGCAATCTCCCCACCCCAGGCCTCGCCAGCCCCAACTGACGGCCTCCCCACAGGCCTGCAAACAGGCACACCCACCACTCTTGACAACTCTAACTCAACTCCCAATGGTTTGCCATTGCGCCAGTTAGTGCTTCAAAACACTCGCGCATGCCACCTGGGCCACGCCCATGCCCAGCAGAGAGTGCACCTCCCGATGCCAACAGGGCATCTTTTTAGTAACCCCCTGAATTGGTGCAGGGGTTACACTTTTCTCCCCACAGACATGCTTCACCTCGTGGGGAAGCAGTTTCCACCCTGGCTAACCATGGCTGCTGTGCACCGTGGGATAATGTGCACTCTCCCACAGACCATCACATCCAGGCTCCACCAGGCTGACAGCTTGGCATTAGCCTATGTTGAACTAGGTGGGCCTACCCACCTTCCTGCAGTTCTCTGTCTCCACTAAGGGCATGGCCACTTGACCTGGCTTCCCATACCATGGCTGTTCCATCAGGCTGACATCCCACTCCCCTAGGGATACCCTTCTCTGATCTATCCCAGCTCCAAAACTTTCCCCATTGGGCTCTTCAGCAGTACCCAACTGGGCCTATTTGGTACCCCAAACATTTTTTTGAAAACACAAACATTTCTATATTTCTATCTGCTAGCAATCTTAAGGCTATACACCACCAGGGGTGGTGGGCTAACCTCAACACTGTCACTCTAACTGCAGCATACAGGAGGCTAGGCTTAATTCTAACTACACATTCTACACAATACTTCACTTGTTGCCACCACAGAAATCACTAGCTACTACTCTAACTAAACCTACCTTACTACTACACTTCTATTATTCTGACCTACTTAACAATGGGAAACGGGGCACACCTTTACCCTCTAAATGTCCTTTTCAGATGGCATTGGTGCACGTAAAAGTCCTAGAAAACTGTCTCTTAACAATTAAAGTCCATGAAATCCCATGTGCAGCACCAGTGGGCAAGTGTGCTTGAGCTCTAGGGGGTCCCCAATTAACAGTTCCTATCTTATTCCTAAGCTAGCTAGCTAATTAAGCAATAATTCCAAATGTGTATCATTAAGATGGTACATAAGAGTAAAAAAAATTTACAATTTGGTAAAACTGGGAAAAAAAAATTCAAAACACTATATATATATTTTTTTTAACCCTGAGCGTAAGCTGATCAGGCTACTGTCCATGCTATTGGTAATTGTCCAGTTTGCAATTTTTAATATAAAAGTAAAACAGCCTCCTTGAGTAGTAGCAGCCCCTTAAGGTACAGTCTTGCAACACTGTGAGGCATTAGTGTTCTAAGGGGTTTTCTGTTTCTGGGGGTGGGGGGGTTCAGTACTTGGCAGCTGGGTCCTCTGGTGTAAAATAGAAACAAGGGTCTGGTTTGGTGCACTCTTCCCCTTGACAGTCATGACCAACCACAAAGTATTTTAAACGGTGTCCAACTCTGTCTTGCACCAAAGCAAAAGCCTTAAACAGGGTAAATCCTTCCCAGGCTAAAGAAGTGCACATGGATCTTGCCAGAGAAGTTACCTTATTTGTATCGTAGGCCATGTCTCGAATGTCCACTTTATGTCTGAGGTGCACCTTTTCCACAGCCCCCTGGAACACCCAGTCAGATCTCCTACACTCAATTAAGTCCCACAGTCTCTCACTTATGTATGGGTAGTTTGCTCCAGGATACTCCATTTTAATGTAATGCCTCACCCATTGTTCTGCCTGGCTCCAATAGGGCAAGGACCTGATGCTGGGCCACGGGGCCACTCCTCTAGGTAACCAAATTCCTTCTCTGTAATTGAGCATCGTGAGGTCCAACTGATGCCTAGCATCCATATCAATCAAATGTCTCTTGCATGCTTCTGGGAGCAGTGGGGTGATCGCTAATATTCCCAGGATTAGCATAGCATAGGGCTTAGGAATGTCTCTTTCTATAACCAGGTCCTCAAACATCCTGGTGATGCCCTCCATGGGCTGGTCGTAAATGGAAATGGCTTCAGCAAATCTAACAGCACTCTTTTCTTCCACTCTATTATCTCCTTCGACTGCTTCTATGATGACCTCTGGATCATCAGTGAAAGTGACTCTTTTCTGCACCGTGGGGAGCAGGGGTCATAACTTTAAAGGCTTAGCCTCTTCTAGTTTTTTAGGTAAGGTCTTTGCCCTCACCATGGGTTCCTGGGTGGGTGTAACTTTTGGTGATGTCTTGCTGGTATTATGTGCACCTCGAACCACAACCTCATGTGGACCTGACTGCTCAGTCACGTCCCTCACGTAGCCTGCAGCAGTACTCCTAATTCATGAGATCCACCCTTGGCCCCCCCTCTGCCACTGGGAAGTTATGGGGCACTCGGCGGTGGTACAGGGCTGGGCAGACGGCTAGGCCCTGGTACCACCTCTGGCTCTGCTTCCGATTCAACAACCATGACCTCCTCCCACTGCTCAGATGGCTCCACAGTTGTGGCTATACTAGTTGCAGGGGAGACTCTCCCGGCCAATTGCGGCCATTGCCAAGGTGCATGGGTTGGTGGTGCAGAAGCCACATATCTTCCTTCCTGCTGCTGCATAGCATAAGGTCCCACCACCCTAGGAACATTCTCACAAGCACACGAGAGACACGCTGGCTGCCTTATCACCCCACTCCCACATTGTCCACAGAAACTGCAGGAGTCACTCAAACTGCTCCTTTCAACCATGCTCCACAGCAAATGTACTAGTTCCTCTGGAACGATGATGGTCCGACCTCCGAATCCAGGGGACATACACCATTTTTGCTTTTCCAATGTCCAAAGTAGTAGAATAGTCTAAATAAAAGCATTTAGCAATTAGCCCCCACCAGTTCTTGCAACAGCAGAAAGTAAATAAACTTTCCTCTCTCTCAGATAGCAGTAGTTTTCACAGCAACTCCACCATGGGGTGGTGAACACAAAGTTCTTTCAGCACAAACAGTAATGCTCCTTGTTCCTCGAAGGTTTCCAGCAATCTGAAGCCCATACCACCTTACCTCCCTTTTCTAGTGCTGCATCTCATTAGTCCATCCACCAGTCAAATCGCTCCCTTTCCTCATTCTCAGTCACCACGTTTTTTCCTTCTTGTGAGGCAGATGCTATTTTGTCCCCTCACGATGCAATTAACTTGTAGCTCAAACTTCCAAACAGGTTGTGGCCACCAACATTCCATCGCTACGAACGCCATCCTTTGTGCCAGGTAGGTGATTGCACCTCATCTCTAGGATCCCGGACGACAGCCCCAATTTTGTAACCCTCCTTTCCTGCCTTGTAACTGGTGGTACTTCCTTTTAAATAATGCAGTTTTATTTCTGGCACTCGCTCCTGCTGGAAAAGACTGGGGCTTACATTCAAATAGGCAGCAGCTTTCAGTCCTAGCTGTGATCAAAAACTCTAGAAAGCTACCCTCCTCCCCTCCCTGTCTGGGAAAAGGAAAGGGTGCTATCTCGACTGGCAGCAGAGATTTAAACATAGTACCTTATAGATTTGAAGTGTGGAATTCCTCAGTTGACGTCTGGATTTCTGTTGAAGTGCAAGCTAGCTGGAAATTCCTCCTTTCACGACTGGTGGCCACAGGATCAGCTGGTTCTCTAGAAAACAGTTTGTTAGGCAGACAGCACAGCATAACAGATAGGATTTCAAATTATTTAGTCCAGAACAGGAGTGAAATGCAATCAGGCAGTTTTTGTTTTGTATCAAAAGCTCAAGCTATACACACAAAACTCCATAGAGGATCTTCATTTGATTTTGTTACAGTTCCCACATTTCCACAGCTTAAAACTATGGCACAGTCTCTTGGGGGGATCAGGATTTGAACCTGGGTCTTACTTGTTCATTCCTCTCCCTTTTGTGAGCCAACTGGGCTCCGATTTACTTTGGGACATGTTCCCTGTCCCCAGTCTAGTTGCAGCTCTTTACTTCCCTGCCAGTGGGAGCGGGTGCACACTTTTCTTAAACTTTTGGCAACTCTCCTCAGAATGGAGGGAGGGGGTGTCAGTTGTTATTTTACAGGCGGAGACACAGTTCTTTCCATTATGGCTCATGCTGATCCACGGGCAGGGTTCGCACAGGGCAGGGCCAACTCTCCCACAGGCACAAGCAGTCCCCAAACTATCCAGCAGCACATACCTCAAGAGGACATGGCGGAGTACGGGGTAAAACTGCCACCTTACTCCACCGGAGACTTCACTGCCACTTCTGTCTCCCAGGCCCTCCATGGCAGCCTCCTACCTCCGACAGGGAATCGGAGCCTGGCAAGCTCCTTGTGACTTTCCTCACAGCTGCTGCTCCCTTCTCAATCTGCTGCCCCACTGAGGGCAGTGTGGGTGCCCCTTCCTCAACATTTGGGACTGGGGGACAATCTCCCCAACCCGTCCCACACCGGCCCTAACTGGAGGCCTCCCCACAGGCCTGCGAGGAGACACACCCACCCCTCTCGACAACTCTAACTCGACTCCTCCAATGGTTCACCCTCACACCAATTGGCACTTCAAAACACTTGCATGTGACGCCTGAGCCACGCCCATGCCCAGCAGCACGCACACCTTCTGATGCCAACAGGGCATCTTTTTAGTAACCCCCCGAATTGGCACAGGGGTTACAAAAGGGAATGGGAACAAGCACTGTAAAAAGAGAGGGGAAGAAGAAGCAGGGAAAAAGGGAAAAGAGATGGGTATCAGGCAGAGTGGGAACAAAGTGTGGAAGACCAAGTGTGCAAATGCAAGAAGTCTTGGAAACAAAACTCCAGACCTAGACACCATCATGGTGGAGGCAGACCTGGATATTGTGGCCATTACTGAGTCATGGAGCACAGGAGACCACGACTGGGACATGGCCATATCAGACTATACTCAGTTTAGGAAGACAGGGCAGTGAGGAAGGGAAGGGGCACAGTGCTGTATGTAAGGGAGGGTATCAAGGCAACAGAAACAAAGGGAATCTGGGGGAAATAGAGGGGTTGCAGGTACTGTGGGTCACCCTGGAGACAGCAACTGGAGCCACTGCTCATACTGACATAATCTACAGACCTCCAACACAGAGAGAGAAACTGGATACGGCACTGGTGGAAGCCATTAGCACAATATCAGAAGAAGAGGAGTTACTGCTATTGGGGACTTCAGTCTTCCATATATAGATCACAGCCTCCCAGCCACAACTTCAGCTAGAAGTAGGGAAACCCTAGGCTCCCTTCAGGGGACATTTTTCAGGTAGTTAGTCAGGAAGTCCACTCATGATGGGGACAAGTACTGGACATGGTGCTCACAAACAGGGACAGTATTGAAGACGTCAAGGTGGGAGGCCACATGGGACCAACAATCACTGTACAGTGTGATTCGATATAAGGACAGCAGCGGAAGCAAACCACACACACAAGGACGACGGTCCTGGACTTAAGGAGAGCAGATTTAAAAAAAATAGGTGAATACCTCAAGGATGACCTAGCAGTGGGGATGACCTAGGTGGGGTTGGGGGAAAGAGTGGGTTGAGGGAAGGCACAGTAAAGGCAACAAACCTCTTCACAAAGGCAGGAGAAAAAGAGAGTGCTGTGGTTCTTAAAGGATGCAGTAGAACAGGTAAAAGCTAAAAAAGTAGCATGCAGGAGGCAGAAAGAGATGCAAAGGGAAGAGGATAGGGAGGTGTATCAGGAGAAGCAGAGGGAAGCAGGGAAAGTGGTGAGGAGCGCAAAGGTGCAGACTGAGGAAAGAACAGCTTGAAGGGTAACTAAAGGGAACAAGTACTTTTTTAGACACAAGTGAAAAGTGGAAGATGAGGAAAGGGATTGTGAGGTTAATAAGCACGGGGGCTGTGCAAAGGAGGATCAGGAAAAAGCAGATATCATTAACAAATACTTTTATTCTGTCATCACAGAGGAAGGGGATGGGCCACAAAGAAGCAGCAGGAGCACTGAGGGGAGGGAGTTAGACACAAGTCCATATACAGAGGAGAGAGCCCTGAAAGGTCTGGCAAAGCTGTGGTGCCAGATGGGGTACACCCAAGGCTACTGAGTGAGCTCAGAGAGGTACTGGCTGCACCTCTGACAGCCCTAATTAACAACTGACTGGAAACAGGAGTGGTTCCAGAGGACTGGAGGAGGGCAGAGGCTGTTCCCCTTCATTAAAGCGGTAGCAAGGTGGAGGCTGGCAACTATGGGCCAGTCAGTCTGACATCAGTGGTGGGGAAGTGAATGGAGTCACTGGTAAAGGTTATGGAGTATCTAGAAAACAGTGGGTTCCAGGACCCGAGGCAGTATGGATTCACGGGGAGGAGATCAGTCTGATAGAGTTCTTTGACTGGATGACCAGGGAAACAGATCAGTGTTGGGCAGTGAACGTGGCCTGTTTAGATCTTAGTAAGGCATTCAACACTGTACCATGTAGGAGACTCATAAGGAAACTGGGCAGCTTACGGGTGAGTCCTAAGGTAGTAAACTGGATAATAAATTGGTTATTGGATAGACAACAGAGGACGGTGGTAAATGGAGTTCACACTGGGGAAGGAAGAGTGACCAGTTGGGGGCCTCAGGGCTCAGTACTGGGACCAGTCCTGTTTAATGTCTTTATAAGTGATATTGCAGATGAACTGGATGGAAGCATATGCCTCTTCGCAGACACTAAAATCTGCAATATGATAGACACTCCAGAGGAGACGGAAAGAATGTGCAAAGACCTGAGAAAACTAAAGGAGTGGTTGAGGGCATGGTGGCTGGGTTTCAATGTGAAAAAATGCAAAATCGTGCACCTAAGGCACAGAAATCCAGAGGCTGAGTACAAAATGAGAGAAGAGGTCACTGAAAAGGCAAAGACAGTCACTGAAAAGGAAAAGTACCTGGGAGTAATATCTGGTGACCTGTAGATGGTGAGACAGTGCAACATGACAGTGGGTAGGGCCAGTGGAATTCTAGAGTGCGTAGGGAGGGGTATCACCAGCAAAAAGAGGGAGGTGATGTTGCCACTGTATAGATCACTGGTGAGACCCCACCTGCAGTGATGAGTCCACTTCTGGGACAATATCTCACAAAGGACATAGACAGGGTGGAGGCTGTCCAGAGGAGTACAACTAAAATGGTGGCAGGGGCTGCATCAGAAGCCCTACAGGGAGAGACTAAAGGAACTGAATATGTACATGTAGGAAGACAGAAGGGAGAGAAGGGACATGCTAGAGACCTGTGAATACTTCATGGGGTTAAATAAGGTACAGGAGGGGAGTATTTTTCAGAGGAAAAAATGCATAAAAACAAGGGAACATGCAATGAAGCCGGAAAGAGAAAAATTTAGGAGAGATGTGAGGAAGTACTTCTTCACTGAAAGAGCGGTGGACATCTAGAACAGCCTTCCAGTAGAGGTGGATGGGGCAAAAACAGTGGCGGGCTTCAACCATGCATAGGATAGGCACAAGGGAATCTTAATTGGGAGGCACGTGGTGGGGAGCTGAAGATCAGGTAGGGTCTGTGGTAACAGGATAGGATAGGCAGGGAAAAATGGGCAGGCTGGGTGGGCCAAGTGGTCCTTATCTCTGTAAAATTCTATTTTTCAATGTTAACAACATGTCAGTAATGAACAGAAAACACCAGAAACAGTTTATTTAAACTACATATTGTTGTTTTTTGTTAAAGCTCTATTGCACTGCAAGCAAACATTTGGTATTGACAAATGCTTGTTCAAGACGTGTCCCTGATTTTGGTCATTTGTCCCTGACATGACTGGCAGGAGGTTGAGAGTTATGCAACACAGCTGCATTATCAGAGAGGGTGTGTGCAACAGCTGAGACACTGATTTGCAGAGTCCTTTCCTAGGGGGCAAGCCATGGAGGCAAGGCAGCAGTGGGCTTGTGCGAGTGTCATCTTCAGTTTACAAGCTGGTGAGTAGGAGGGGAGGTTTAGGTTAGGATCACAGGTGGAGAAATATCATGAAAATAAAAGTTAATTCTTCAGTTAGTTTTTTTATTTAAATAAAGATATTCCATCGCTGGCCCGGTGGCGCTGAGGGCTGATGTGTTTGACGCCTTACCTCGCACCACGCCGGCGAACCGTGTTCGGGAATGAGCATGGACACGGGGTTGGCAGAGGATGAGAAGGATTGACTGTCCGCTGGACTGCACTCCTTCTCCGGAGGACTCACAGTGATGCATGCTTGGACCTAGCGGAGGCTGGGTTTGGGCGCACCGGCGCAACAAGAGGGCAGGGCTAAGGCAGATGCCTGGAGGAACGCGCATGGATGTGTGCACACTCCCTCCTTGTGGTGTCATTGCACGCCTTAGCTCGGGGAAAAACAGGAGAAAAAAGTGTGGTCTGGGCATGCCTACATGACTGCCGAGCCTCGCAGGCACTGTCTCTGCGATGGGCAGTAACCCCTCTCCAGCTCCGGATTCATGTGTGAGGTGGGTTGAGGTATCCCTGCTGCCCCACCGGGGCAAACCATGGGCCGCTGGAGAGAGGGTAAGCTGCGCAGCTAGATGGATGAGCAGTTCGGCAAGAGGAACTGTCACCGAGGCCAAGGAGAGAAAATAGAGTATAAAAAAAAAGATATTCCATCAAGTTGTGCGTCATTTTTATTTAAAAAAGAAATTCCATTAAGCTGTGTGTCAGAAAAACTGTTTCACAATAACCACAATTTTCACTGATGATATTGCATGTATTTTCCTATATAGCAATACTATAACCATTACACACACACACACACACACACACACACACACACACATGATGTAGAGTGTCCCTTCCTCAAAACCCAAACTAGATACCATAATATTGCGATATATCACAACAGTGATTCCATATCGTGACAACCATACATTCAGTAGCAACTGATAAGATTACATTGTCTGCACAAGGGAGGCTACTGTTCACTGACCAGCTAGCACAAGCAGTAGAGCTACCACTTGTGACGCGAACAACCCGGGGTTTAGGAACGAGCCTGAAGTATCAGGAGATCAACTGGGCAGAGCAGGACTGAGCATCCCAGGGACTGCTCTCTTCCTCTGGGGCAGGCGGGCTGTGCGCTTTGTGAAAGTCTGACCCATGACAATGGCTGAGTGTCAGTGAGCCTGATACTGCAAGATGCAAGGGGATTGGTGAGGAGGTGGACATTGGTGCATCAGGCATGGGAGCACATCTGACGTCACCAGGACATCATTGCACATCCTCTCATTCAGGGAACTAGAAAAGCAGGCAACTCCGCTGGCTGGGCAGATGATGCTGCTCCCTGTCACCATGGCCACAAACCAGATCCTGCCCTCCTAAGCCCCATCATCCCTCTGGTCTTCACCCCTGCCTGCGGTGCATTAGATAATTGTACAGAAGTGCCATGGAGCTGATGGTGGCCCCACCTGGGGGTGGGGGTACAAGCCTTGGGGGTACCCAAGCAGGTGAGTCATGGGGAGACTGGGGTTGCAGGCCAAGGAGGATCTCAGTGGAATGGGAGCAGGTGCTGGAGTCAGCCAAAGGAGGTTCTGGCCAGGGGAATCAGGAGATAAACAGAGTTAAAAAAAAAGTTTGAGACTGTTCTTATCAAATATGTTTCTAGTCAACGATGCATGTTAGTTGCGACTATGAAGTAAAGCTTTAGAGCATGAGCCATTGAAGCATCGTAATCAGTTATTCACAGATTTTCAGTTAACACACACGGGACCCGAGCTGCTCTGCATTTTGCAGTGTAAAGTTTTGAAATATTGCATGTTTCTGATGCGGTATCATGCCTTAGAGAGAGTGAGGACTCTGCTGTGACCAAAACAGAGACCCACAATGTAAGGAGAGTGAGAAAGAGCTGTTGAATGCTAACTTGATAAGTCTGAGCAGGTGTTACATTACTAAAAGGACCAGCCAGAGGCTTATTAAGGACAGAAACACAGATTATGACTTACCATAGCCAATAAATCTGAACTATTTAGCAAGTCAGCCAAGCCTAAGATTCTTTAGAAATATTTAAGGAAAAAGGATAAAAATTTCTAATGAAAACAGGGGCCTTAATAAGAAAACATGTGGCTGATAAAACAACAGGTGCACGAGATTAGGAAACAGAAGTGGAGAACTGTGGTCAAAAGTGTAAGCCTGATTTCAGACATAGCAGTCTGGAGTCAGTGCACAGCTTATTGAAATAACAGGCCATTTTACTACCTATATACTGGTATTAGGGCTTCAATCATATCGGACTGGAGATGCCAAAACAGGCTTCAGTGATGCACCAGAAGCAGATGAGGACATTACACTTTGAACACTAATGCCTCCCTTTTTTGTTTTGCAAATTAAATTTCATGAACAGATCTGCCTGAGAGGTCATTCTCAAATTGTACTCTTGTTTTCACAGGTGTGAGAAAGACTGTATTTATACTGAACTCTGGCCTTTCCCCAGAATACACTTATCGTTGATAATGACTGCAATCTCACATGTTTGACAGTATCCTCTTTTCAAAATACCTATCAGTCTTATTTTGCCCCTTCTTATTATTTCTGAATGAGGCTGAGCTTTTCTGAGTATCTCACTTCCTATTATTCCAGTATTCATTCCACTTGTAGAGTGACCTGTGGGCAGTAACTTCATTCTAAAGCATTCTACAAAATAACACCAAACCAGAAGTCTTTTCCTGCAGAAAGTCACAAGTGAATATTTAATTTGGCGTTTTAGTTCAAGTATTGAATATTTTCCATTTGGGATGCATGAAGCTACAGTTGTTGGATGGCAGTGTAGAGAAGTGGTTAGAGCACTGAATGGTGAAACTAAACCCAGACCCCTGACCTTCCAGAGCTAATAGTATTTTATTTAGTTTTTGTTGACCCGGTAAGTGCACTAGACAAATCCTGCCTATTTTCAGGCATGACCCGGTGGAGGGGGATACAGATGAATGTCAACTGACCTTGAACCAGATTAAGCTGTTGGTGGTATTTTTAGTGAATGAGGGAAATGTGGCCAGGACACCGAGGAAATTCCCCCCTACTCTTTTCGATAAGTGCCATAGGATCTTTAACAACCACCTGAACTACCACCAATCCAGGCAGATGGGACCTTGGTTTAACGTCTCATCCGAAAGGTGGCACCTCAGAAGTGCAGCACCCCTCTCATGCTGCACTACAGTGTTAGTACTGGGATATTAACCTAAGTGCCAGATGTGGGAACTGAACCCACAGCCCTCTGATCTCCTGGCCTCAGAGGTGAGTGTGCTACCTACTGAGCCACTGACACTGATTTGACACTGAGTATGACTGCTGTGTGGAAGTTTATAGCATGTGTACTCTGTCTTATCTCCACAGTTTCTGGTGAAGCACCTGCCATGCTGCAAAGTGGGACAGGGGTGCATGAGAGACTGGGAGCTTTCGATTTAAAAAACAAATTAGCTGTGGTAATTACTGATGGGACTGGAGATGTGGGAGGGGAGAGAAGGGAGCTGAGCATTGTGGGAGACAAAGAGATGGGAGTATATGGTTACCAAGCAAGAGAGGGATCTTGGGGTAATCATATCTGTTGATCTCAAGGTGGCAGGGCAGTGTGACAGGGAAGCAGACAAGTGGAACTGGGGTTATTGACCAGGAGCTTTTGATTAACAAAAAAAAAAAATTGATGTGGTAATTGCTGGTGGGACTGGGGCTGTGGAAGGGAAGAAGCAGCAGCAGTGGTGGCATGAGAGTGGACTCAGTGCCATTTACAACAGTGGCAGGTCACATGATTGAAGTCACCCAAGCCTCACAACACGGCTATAGTCTGGAATTTAAAAACATTTCTGCTGTGTTTTTTCTACAGTTTCTGATGAAGCAGCTGCCAGGAGCTATTGATTAAAACAAACAAACAAAAAGAACTTACTTTGGTTATTACTGGTGGGACTAGAGCTGTTTGGGGGGGAACTGAGCATTGTGGGAGGCAGTGGGGTGGGAGAGTAAGTTGCTAAACTCTGTAATTTGTGAAAGAAGGTGTGTGATGTGATTGCAGTGGCCCAGTCACACGGCTGTAGTCGAAGATATAAAAGTGTGTATGCTGTGCTTTTTCTCCACAGTTTCTGGTGAAGCACGTGCCACACTACAAGTGGGATGGGGTGCATGAGGGACTGGGAGCTTCTGATTTAAAGAACAAACTAGCTGTGGTAATTACTGGTGGGACTGGAGCTGTGGGATGGGGAAAAGGGAGGTGAGCATTGTGGAAGGCAGTGGGGTAGGAGTAGAGGTTGACCAAGCAAGAGAGGGACCTTGGATAATTACATCTGATGATCGCAAGGTGGCAAGGCAGTGCGACAAGGCAGTAGGCAAGGTGAGCTGGATGCTGGGGTGTATAGAGAGGTGGATTCTAGCAGGAGAAGGAAGGTGGTATCACTCACTGATGAGGCCCCACCTGGAGTACAATGTCCAGTTCTGAAGGCCGCACCTCTGCAAGAACACTGACAGGGTGGAAGAGGTTCAGAGGAGGGCTACAAAAATGGTGAGTGGGTTGCACAAGAAACCATATGAGAAGAGGCTGAGGGAGCACAACGTGTACATAGATACACAGAAATTACACACAACAGCAGGGTTGAGCCTGTCATGCTTGCCTGCTGTATTTAACGGGTTTGACCATTTAGACTACCTGCTAATAAGTATTTGTCCGGATTTAATTGAAAACAAAACTGTTCACAGAACAGCTGTCAACTACCTTGCTTGGTAAACTATTCCAAGCCCCAACTGCTCTCTCAGTGTACCATCCCCATCTCCTTTCTGTCTTTAAGTGATTATCCCTTAGTTGTTTATTGTGTCCTGTTGATTAGCTCTGGTTCGTATGTTCAAGATGCAAGTACTGCATAATGTCCATGTTGGAAAAGTCTGTATAAACTAATAAATCACCTCTCTATCTTCTCATGTCCAGGCTGTATAACCCCAGTTCTTTTAACCCATCTTCATATGACATATTCTCCAGCCCTTTAATCATTTTGATTGTTCTCCTCTGAATCCCTTCAACTCTATGTATGTCGTACCTGGTTTGCGGCGAGCAAAACTGCATGCAATATTCAAAGTGGGATCTCATCAGTGCTTAATAGATGGGGACAATCACCTACCTGTCCTTACTTATATTTTTCCTAATACAGGACGTAATTTTGTTACATTTGGCAACTACCTCATCACACTGAGTCAAGTGTTCTATATTGTTTGTTACTCTAACCCTGAGATTGCTCTCACTGCTGGATTCCCTTAGCTTAACCCCTCACATACTCAAATTAAAACCCAAGTTATTTGTCTTGAAATGCATAACCACACATTTATCTTGAGTAAACTTCATCTTGTTCTTGATAAACCATTTGTTAAGGTAATCCAGTTTTGCCTGGAGCTCTGCTACTTTTCCTCTGTTGTCTACAATATATCTGATTTTCTCATCATCTTCGAACTTGGACATTCATGTCCCAGCTTTCATCTGTAGCTCTTTAATATGTGCTGAAACAAGCACCAATTCCTGGGGCACACCATTAGTAATCCTAACCTCTTCAGAGTCAAAAACATGAATGTATACTATTTGTGTTGATTACTGAGCCAGGACTTGATCAATCTGTTAATTTTAGTATTATTTTAAATTGTATTAGTGTCTGTATCAGTTCTGCATGTGGAACCACTTTGAATGCTTTACTGAAATCAAAGTAAACCACATCATATGGTTTTCCATCATCCAGGGAGGACGAAAGAGCAAGAGGGGGCATGCCTAAGACCTATAAGTACCTCACGTGGGTGAACAAGGTGCAGGAGAGGAGTCTCTCACAGGAGGAAGACCACCAGAACACAGAGGCATGGTATGAAACCTTGGGGGGGGGGGTGGTCTATCAATCCGCAATCTCTCGTAAGAAGGCAGAATTCCTGTCCAGAGAGATCGCTGCTGCATAGAATAGACCAGCTCAGCTCTTCCGGACTGTGGACAGATTATGCAATCCAATCTGTCTTCAGACCAGAAGAGCTTTTTCTCAAGAATGGTGTGAGAAGTGCTCTATTCTTTTCAGATAAGGTTGCCACAATCAGATCTGATATCCATTTGACCCTCTCCAACGGGAGTTGTGATGGTTGGCAGGAGATGTCGGACACCCAGTTTATGTGGTCTGACATCAGCCTCCCCACAATCAGTGACATTGTGATGATCATCCAATCACTGCGTCTGACCAACTGTGGTTTGGATCCAGGCCCCACACGTCTCTTAGTGGGTTGTGTGGATAAAATTGGTCCCATCCTTGCTGAGATAGTCTGGAGGTCCTTGGAGAGGGGATTTTTTCAAATCCTCTAAAGGAGGCTGTGGTTCAGCCCCTTCTTAAGAAGTCCTCTTTGGACCCGGACTGTCTGGCAAACAACAGGCCAGTCTGTAACTTACCCTTTATGGGTAAAGTTATTGAGAAGGTGGTTGCATCGCAGTTGGATGATCATTTGACCAGCCACAATGTCTATGATTCTCTCCAGTCCGGATTTAGGAAAAGGCTCAGTACCGAGACAGCTCTAGTCCGGGTACTAAATGACCTCCTAATAGCGAGAGATCGAAGGACTCGTACCATCTTGGTCCTTCTTGATCTCTCTGCAGCATTTGACACTGTGGACCATGGTGTGCTATTGGAACGCTTGAAGTCTCTCTGTGGGCTGTCTGGTACAGTCTTCAGTTGGTTTCGATCCTACCTTGAGGGTAGGACTCAGAGGGTGGTGTCCGGGATTTTTTCCTCGGCATCATTCTCCCTATCCTGTGGGGTACCGCAGGGTTCCATTTTGGCGCCCATGTTGTTTGCAGTGTACATGCTGCCTTTAGGAGCGATTATTAGGCGGTACAGTCTGGGCTTTCACTGCTATGCAGATGATACACAGCTGTACATGTCCTTTGTGCCCAGCCAAGATGCTGCCTTTTTGGTCTTTAACAACTGTCTTGCCGAAATCCAGGACTGGATGAATGTGAGTTGACTGCGGTTGAAACCAGACAAAACTGAGGTGCTGGTTGTGGTTGTAGAGTTCGTTGGTTGGATCACCCTCGGGTCTATGGCTTGGGGGTGTCCAGCTGACTACCTCAGACCGGGTGCGGAACCTGGGCGTTGTGTTTGATGACTGACATTTAAATCTCAGGTGTCAGCAGTTGTCAAAACCTCTTTTTACCATCTGAGGAACATCACCCGGGTGAAGCACCTGGTTCATCCAGGCGATCTCCCTACTTTGGTCCATGCTTTCGTTACCTCCCGCCTTGACTACTGCAATGCCCTTTACCTTGGGCTACTGGTGGTTGAGATTCGCCACCTACAGCTAGTGCAGAATGCGGCAGCCAGGCTGTTGACTGGTTCTTCTAGGTCCAGTCATATAACGCCTGTGCTCTGCGGACTGCACTGGCTGCCAGTTTGCTGACGAACCACCTTCAAGGTCGGTCTGCTGACCTATAAGGCCCTACACGATCAGGGACCTGCTTACCTGAAAGATCTCCTTTGTCCCTACTGTCCCCCCTGCTCTCTCCGATCCACTGACGAGGGACTGCTAGAGATTTCCAGGGATCGTTTAAAAACTTCAGGGGCCAGATCTTTTAGTTTCATGACCCCAACCCTGTGGAATTCTCTACCTCGTCAGGTGCGAGACTGCCTGACTGTCCAAAGTTTTAAAGGAGCTTTAAAAACCTATCTTTTTAGTAAAGCATATAATGATTTTTGAATATTGTTGTTTAGTTTAATTTTAATGTTGTTTTAACTATTTATTGTTTTATCTTGTATTGTACAGGTGCCTTGGTTCCAGAAAGGCGCCTTATATAAATAAAGATTAAATTGAATTGAAAGACGTGTAAGCCCCCCCTTCCCCATCGTCTAGGGGTGTGATGGTGGAAGTCTGTGGGGGGGCACCTATGACAGAAGAGAACACATACCTGGTTGGCCTAATTTCCCAGGCCTTGCTGGAACTGGGATGCCCTCTGACCTCTGGGTGTTGAGCTGTGGAAGCAAGATGCTTGTTAGCTGCAAAACCATTCATCCAAACAAATGTAGCAACACTCCAAACAGCAGAAACAAGGGGATCCCATTTAATGAACAGTTAATTAGAACAGGAAACAGTCACTCCATGGAGCAGAAAAACACACACAATTTTGCTCTGGACAGTGGAGGTCACATCCGAGCATTTAATCCAGGAAGCTACCCAACTGACTAGACAGCCACAGTCCAAAACGCATGCAGCATAACTCATGGCCAACTCAGACCATCAAATTATAGGCAGGAACAGCTCTCCTTTTTCCTCACTCTCTCTATCTCAGGTCAGGGCACAGGCCTCTCAAGGAATGGCCGAACCAGCCCACGGCCACCCTCGTCATCAGACTCCTTGTGACACTAGGCTCAGGCAGGCGAATTCACCCATGGCAGCAAAGGTGAACGTCCCCACCAGGTCCCGACTCAGCACTGGACAGTCTCCAACTCTGATCCATATGTCCAGGGGCTGTCCCTGGACCCCTGGATCCCCCTGAGAACCCATACCTCACAGTCTCTCCATTTATTCCTCCTCTGTCCTTTTTAGTCCCCTCTGGGATTTGATGCTGTTCTTCTGTTCTCGTCCTCCATCTCTCCCAAGCAGCAATTCCTCCTAGGGGGTCCCGCTCAAAAGCGGTCCTCTGGGTTGGCAGAAACTCAGCCCATCCCAGTGCTGCAGGTTGCACTGCAGGACTTACTCTTTCTATGGCCTGGCACTGACCCTCTTATCTTCCTTATTTCTTTCCTCTGTGCTGACCTCAAATCCTGCCCCAACACAGGTGCTCCCCACTGTGCGGCTGCCACCACATCCTCTCTGCCACAGTAAACTACTCTACTACCCCCAAAAAATTAAAAGAATGGCAGCCTCATGGACTGAGTGGGCAGTTGCCCCCACTCAATCCTCTCCACAATCTCTCTCTCTCTCTCTCTCTTCTCCTTTTTATCTCTTCCCACTGCTCTTCCCAAAGTCCAGTGATGGACAGACACCTTGGATGCCAAAACCACTCACCAACCCAACAGCTTTAACAGACATGTAGTCCCAAAAATAACTATTTACAGCGTGCTCCGACAGGCACCATCCAGTGCTGAACTACCTCCAAGAAAAAACAGAGCAGCTGCTCCTTTAAGTTTTCCCCATGGTGGCCGCGCATGTGCTGTAGTGCAGACCACCAAAAAATCTATTTGCAAATTTTGTTTTTCCATCTCTCCAGGTGGTCCTGAGCCTGGCGGACCCAGAAAAATCCGACCAAGGACCACAATGCACCCTAAGGCAGGGGAGCAAAGACCTGGTGCTCAACCTAACCAACAAAAGGCTAAAGCAACTGGGAAGTCAATGTAGCCGAACCCAAGGAGCAAAATGGAGTGCCGCCAGGTCTGGATCCCACCAGGGACCATGGGCAGCGATGTAGAGGAATTGGGAGCCCAAGCTCCAAAAGGTAAGCCCATTTGGGGGGCTTGCATACTTCCCCTGTCAAATGCCATCCTGGTGAGCCAAAAGACTCCATAAAAGCCACCCCACTGGGCCCAGTAGTTAAGGGATGAGTTCCTTCCTCCAACTGCCCAACCACAGAGGGGCTTAAGGCTGACACCACAGAGGTGGTGATAAATTCAAAATGAACACTCAAACTACTATTTACACAATTTTTACACTAGACCCAAACTGACACTACGTCAACTAATACTAACCCGGCTCTCTAAACTGGCCTGAGATTACTTCTTCCCCCCCCTAGGCCACCCACCACCAGGACCTACGGACTCCTGCTTTTGGCTGGCCAGTGGTGTCCCCAGGTTCCTATCTCTAAAACCAAAGTCACTTCTAAACCCCTTTTAGTGCTGCCAGCTACCTGAATGGACTGCTTGGAAATTCAATAGAAACAAGACATAGCAGATGCAGAAATGTAAACACTGGTTACCAAATTGCATGAGAGAGCATCATTTTAAACATTTTCTCATGCTCTGATATCCAATAAGAAGTCACTACAGCTAAGGAAAACAGCTTAGCTGACCTCAAACATTATCACACAGCAGATATTCTTTTTTCTGTTTCTCCAGTTTAACACCCCCCTTGCAAAAGTAAAATACTTTTAAATAGGGTGCAAACTCATTCATAGAAAATGCAACATTACAGACAGTTTATATACGAACTGTATCAGTATACCACAAACAGTTATGACAAGTGTAACCCCTAGGTGGTGCTATCCCAAGGGCTACTACCCCTGCCTGCTTGGCTAGTAGCAGGTTAAGGGGCTTGAGTTCTGAAATGGGTGCCTCCACCCAGAGGTCAGGGTTGGTAGTGGTCAAGCTAACCTGGGCACAGCCCTCCGGGACACTGTAACCCCTCTCTTTCCTTACTAGTGGCTGGAACAACACACAATAATCACTTTCACAATACCCCTGATACACCACACAAGTACCCACACTGTTTGCACTTACCACCAAGTTTATACAGAGCAAATAACAGCAGTACCAGTACTCTTGCACAAACTGGAACCACAGTCAGGGTAAATGCAAAAAAGAGTTAGATCTGATTTTTTTAAGGGACTTAAACAAGGAAGGGGTGTAATCAGGTTAATTTGCTTAAAGGCTGTATCAATAAAACAGTTATGCATGCACTTCAGGGTCCATAAACAGTCACACACTCTGGGTACCCAGATGGAGAACGGTGGGCTAGCCAGGAATGTTGCAGCTGGTTGGGGCCATGCAATGGAAGAAAACAACATACACCACACACACTAATTGTAATCCGGAGATGGAGGGCTCAGTTCGTGAAAAGAAAATAATAAGACAATCAGATGACACACTTTTAGATTAGGTTGTTGTTACAGGGAGCTACCCTGATAAATACTCACGATACCCAAGACTGGACACAGGCTGGATGAAAATTGAGACTGCAGGTGGTTGATCTGGAGTGCCAGGAGAAGCAGGGACCACACGATTCGCTGAGGCGTTGTTCCTGTTCAAGCATGGAGCAGGGGCTGATCCCCAGGCAGATCTCTCATTGATGGCTTTCTCTGTGCAGCAGGTAGTCTGGCTGGGCCAGTGTGGCAAGGCCCAGGCCAAATGGAGACAAATTCGGGTATAGTCTGTTTTGGGCTGGATACAGCTTCCAGCAAGCAGAGTACAGCTCACACAGTGGGGAACCAAATCACGACCCACAAACAACTCACAGCACATTTATATGTAAGGAAATTCTATTGTACCAGGCAAACTGCTCTCCAGTCATGATTGCAAAGTCTCTGCACAAACCGGGGATTCAAAAGCAGTTGGAAATCCTGACAGGCCGATCGCATTCAGCAAAATCTTCGATCTTCTTCAGGTATGAACTGGTAAAAAATCAGTGGCTTACTTCATTCTCACAAACTTGGATTTAGTCCGAAATTATTCTCTTCTCTCCCTCTCAGGGGCGGCAGGCAGACATGCAGGCCACAACTCAAGCCTTTAAAAAGTTCTACAGGGCAAAACTACTCAGACGGCTGCTTGACTGTCTCAACCTGTTGCTTTTTCAGCTCCCAATTTAGATCTGACTCAACTGCTAGCAAGCCTGGGACTTTTCCCAGAATCCAAAAGGTTTGGTTAGCTGATCTGTCTGTCAGTCACAACAAAGGCTCCTCCTTCAGGTGCAAAAAGGCGCCAAAAGCGCCAAACTACAATTCCTATAGATTTTGACTCCAGACAGCTCCTGTAGTCTGGCTTCATTTTAGGTCCCACCAGTACTGATTGGTCCAGTTCAGCAGTCCAGGACCAAGAATGTGAAGATAAACAAAACAGTCCTTGTTGCAAAGAAGGCAGGTTAGACAAACTACATTATCATTATCACTCTAAATGATTTTCAGCAAATAGATACATATTTCAACAGAGCTCCCTCTCAGATTACTTATGACTGCAATCCAGGCAGCTCTTAAAGAGACAGTACACAGAGGCTATACAGGCATTCTCTGGCAAACACATTTACACTGCTAAAACGCAGGACACCAGCCTGGCAGTGAGCATTTAGGCAAGCTCAAGAATGACTTTTCAGGAACCCCAATTTGTAGGTGGGGTTACACCCCTCCCTGCCTGGAGAAAACTTGGCGTACGCGTCAAGTCTGTACCATCACAATATTGCAAATGCAAACTATACGAGGCATTTATACCATTAGCATGTTATGCAAGTGACATCTGATGCATCAGTCAACATAAACTTGTACCTTTACCATACATATTCTTTACACTTCACAATACTTTATACATGCTGACAATACATCATGCATATTTCACACAGGTAATTTACACATTACTATGCAGAATCATGTAATAACTTCTTATACACTGAACAATGTAAGAGGGGTCCCTTCCCTATCAGCTAACTTGGGGCTAGATGGGGTAGGGGCACCCTACCTAGAAGGCAGAACAATCAACCTGGAATTGGCAGTTAGGTTCAGTTTAAGCAGTGAGCTCTGAGAAACATAAACCCCTTTGTGGACCACATTGAGAGGCAAATTCACTGGCCTCCCCGGAGAATCATAGCTGAAACATAATACTGGCTTGACAGCTCGGCCAGTCTTCTTGGGGGGGAAAAACCACAGTCTCTGTACTTTCAGCAACAGTCTTGGGGCTTTCATCACTTGTGAGCAGTGCCTCTGCCTGGATGGGAACGTCAAAACTTGGGGCACTGTCAGCTCCTTGCTCTGCAGGCTCTGTTTCTATAACACTTGACTCATTTTGCGAAGGCTCAGGCACAATCAAACTCTGAGACACTGAAGGGGGGTTGTCAGCACTCTTATAGTGTTCTTCAAGTTCTGGTATGTCACCAGAAAGACTCAAACCATCAGCCCCTCCTTCAGGCAAATCATACAGTTCCACAATACGCAGGGAATCAGCATCTTCAGATGTGATACGTTGCACTTCACTTTCAGGGAGCATTGGCTCCAAGGATGAAGCTGGGGGGGTTAGACAGTCCAGAAGGCCCAGCTTCATCCCCGCAATTAGTCATAGGATTTCCTTGAAACAACTGACTCAATTCATAGGAGGGGTAATAGGCATTGTCACACTCGCTATCATCAGAATCTGACTAACTATCACTATCAATCTGGACCTGCTGGAGGGGAACCCTTAAATCTGTATCCACTGGGGTAGGTTGACTCTGTCTCTTCCTTGCAGCAGCACAAGTCACTGGCCATGGGGAATCAATCTCTGATTGTTCAGCCTCAATTATGACTTGGCCAATAGGTAGCAAGTGGTTACGGTGCATGGTCTTGACGGCTTTGGAGTTGTTCTCTGGGCGCACCTTGTACAAAGGTAAATCATCCAACTTTCCAACTACTACATGGGGAAGATGGTGCCACCGATAAACAATATTGTGTTTACCATGCAGACCCAAATTGCGTAACAACACACAGTCTCCAGGTCGAAGCTCTTGAGCCTTTACTTTTTTATCATGCCTCTCTTTGTTAGCTAGATTTCTCTTGGTGGCCATTTTCTGGGCCTGTTGATAGGCATGGTTCAATTGAGCTTTCAGTTTTTGTACATATTGCAAGTAGTTTTCGGCTTGGACCCCATTTGGAGAGACCCCAAAACAGACATCAACAGGCAGTTGGGCCTCTCTCCCGAACATGAGGCAGTAGGGAGAGAACCCGGTAGCATAATTTTTTGTGTAATTCTATGCATGTACCAAGGTGCTAATCTGATGGCTCCATTTATGCTTGTCTTTTGGGTGGAGGGTGCCTAGCATGTCTAACAGGGTGTGGTTAAAGCGTTCTGGTTGAGGGTCCCCTTGTGGGTGATAAGGGGTGGTTCTTGACTTTCTCACCCCCATAGAGAGAGCATTTCTTTGATTAGCTGACTCTCAAATTCTCTGCCTTGATCAGAATGAATTTGCTGGGGTGCACCATAGTGGACGAAGAAATTTTCCACTAGCACCTTGGCCACGGTAGATGCCTTTTGATCTTTGGTGGGGAAAGCTTGTACATACCGTGTAAAATGATCCGTAACCACTAACACATTGCCAATGTTCCACTGATAAGGTTCTAAACACAAGAAGTCTATGCAGACTAGTTACATGGGGGTGCTGGTAGTAATATTAACAAGGGGGCAGCCCTCTGAGGCAGGATTTTTCTTTGTAGGCAGCGACTACAAGTCTTTACATGGTGCTCAACATTGGCCCCCACTTTGGGCCAGTAGAAGCAAGATAGTACCAGGTCAAGGGTTCTGTCAATACCGAGGTGCCCCATGTGATTGTGGTGGGAACTCAGTACCAAATCTCAAAGGCCATGGGTAGGACCAATTGTTGCTTGTCTACTTTGCCACTACGATCTACTGTCTCTCTATACAACAACTGATTGAGCAACTTCAATTTGGGGCCTTCTTTAAACAATAAAGCAGTTCGCAAGTCAGTGGAACGTAACTTAGAGAGATCTTTCCCCACACGCAGGGCATCAAGTGCTGGCTGAATCATAGGGTCTTGGGACTGAGCCCACTGAATGCTGTCATTGTCAAATTGAGGTAGTGCACTAATATGTAGAGCAGATAAGTGGCAATAAGCAGCTGGTATGCAGGTGTCAGAAGGGCCCAAGCAATCTACTAAACAGTCCACTGTGTCCACAGACATCTGTTCATCTCTATCAAACTTTTGGCATAATGCTCGAATGTCAGGTTCAGACAGCCTGACCCAATCACTCTTGGAAGTGGGCCTTCGTGATAGGGCATCAGCATCAATATGGTTCAGGCCCGGTCTGTATTCGACAGCATAATCATAGGTTGATAATGCAGAAAGCCACCAGTGCCCAGTGGCATCTAACTTAGCTGAAGTCTGTACATAGGTCAATGGGTTATTGTCAGTCTTCACCAATATCTTTGCCCCATAGAGGTATTCATGAAACTGGTCAATGATGGCCCATTTTTTTTTTAATTTTATTTATTGAATACAATTGGAATTACAGTCCTTTGAGTCACAGACTCTTTTGCAAAGGCTCCACGTCGGTTACAGGGGGTGGAGGGTAGACAAATACAGTAAAAGACAAACATAGACAGGCAGTATTTACAGTTTCAGTACTGACAGAGCAGTCCAGGCTAGAACTTATTCAGCAGGTGAGGTAATTAGGTGGCATTCTTGGAATCCCTAAACAGAGATTTGTAGGATGCCATTTCTTAGGGTCTAGAGAGTCCCTGTGTCAGGAAATGTGGAGGATTTAGGAGCAGGGGGGGCAGCATTAGCCACAGTCACATTTAGCACTCTCCAGTAGTTGAGTTTTAAGGCCTGATTTGAAAAGGGAGATGCTATGGGTCTGGGAGAGTGGGGGTGGTAATGTGTTGAGCCAGAGGGGGCACAGTAGCGGAAGGATCTTTGCCCTAGGGATGTTCTACAGAGGGGGACCAGAAAAGATGGGTTTGCTGCGAGTCTTGTATTACACCTGATGGGGGCTGCACTGATAATGGGGAGTAGGCCAATTGGGGCTAGCTGAAGGTGTATCTTTTTTGCGAGAATGCAGGTGTGGTACTTTAGTCTTTGTTGGAAGTTTAGCCAACCAGCCATAGTATAAAGATCGCAGGTGTGGGTTAGTCTGTCACTGCCTGTGACTAGGCGGCAGGCTTAATTCAGGGCAGTGTTTATACTGCTTAGTGTGGTGGGTTCAGCTGTGCCGTAGATAACTATCCCATAATCCACTAGGGAGAGGATGGAGGAGGTGACTGCAAGTTGCATGGCCTGTGCGGGTAGGTTGTGCTTGAGTCTGTAGAGGATGCCCACTCTAGCATTGACAGCGGAAGAGAGAAGTTGGACGTGACTATAGTAGGAGAGGGAGGTGTCTAATGTGATACCCAGGTATTTAAAGTTTGTAACGTGTTCCAGTGGAGCGCCTAGTGAGTTCTTAATTAGGAGTGCCGACTGACTATGTGGGCTTTGGTGGTTCGCAAAGATCATGGACTTAGTTTTGTTATAGTTGATGATCAGGCGGTGATCAGAGAACCAGTTCTCTAGCTCCCAGAAAAAACCCTGAAGGGCCAGTTGGAGGGCGCTCAGTTGAGGGTGTTTCCAATACAGAACTGCATCATCAGCATAGAGTAGTAGATGACCGCTGCACGTCTTAGGGAGAGAGTTTAAAAAGAGGGTGAAGAGCAATGGGCCAAGTATAGACCCCTGCGGGACCCCAGAACGAACTGTTTTGGAGGTGGAGATGGTGGTGTTTATCCTGACATGCTGTGACCGGCCTGAGAGGTAATCCTTGAACCAGGCAGTGGCCTCAGGGACCACATTTAGTTGTGGAAGGACACAAAGCAGTAGTTTGTGACTGACTGTGTCGAATGCCTTTTTTAGAGCAAGGATCTCCAACTAATGCACAGGGTAGTTTCGTTCTGACGGGGTCAAGCTCCTACTGGCAAAAGCTACTGGTCTCAGGCCATCCTCATGGTCTTTTTATTTTTTTAATTTCTTTTATTTCAATTTTTCTTCACACATTTCAGATAAAGTTGCGTTACAGTGAATTAATTGATGCATTGGATGACATTATTAAGTTGACAGCAGAATCCTAGATATCAAAGGGTATAAACGTTCTCTTGTCAGCTCAGTACTCCAGATTGTTATACATTATGAATAGTCCACCTCCATGCCATTCCCCAATTTCTGGAGCTAAAAAAAGGGAGTCGTCCCATAATATTAAAGTATATTGAATTGACCATCTAGAAGCGAGGGGTTTTATTAATGTTTTTTCTTACTCTTGATAGAGAGCAAAATTTAGGCCAGTTTAACCTTCCTCAGTCCCCATCCCCCCCATCCACATATAAGAAGTTAGACTTTGGTCTGGTAACCCCACAAAAAGGATTATGGGCAGAAAGTGGGATCTACCAATGACTGATGCAGAATCCACCTCTGCCATTTCAGCATATGAGATGGACTTTTGTTTTGTATTTTAGCATTGAAACATTCTGAACAGTATATATCAGACATAATAGTTCTCCAGTCTTGGATAGCAGGTATCTGGGTCAATATCCACCTATGGGTTATAGCTTTTTTAACAGCTAGAAGACAGACTGGAAAAAGTGTCCTGTGCCATGGGGGAGTGTGGTCCGGAAAGAACCCCAGTAGAATCTGCTCAGCCATTAGCTCTACCAGCTCATTGAATAACGCAGAAGTTCCATCTGATAGGTGAGCCAGAAAGGCATCAGGCTAGGGCAGAGCCAAAACACGTGACCCAGAAAGGCCTAAGGGCACCCACACTCCCTCCAACACCTCCCATATTTATCCGGTAGGAATTTGAGAAGAACCGCTGGTACCCTAAAACAGCAGGAGCTGCACTTCCATGCAAACTCCGTCCATAGAGGAGATGACGTAGACTTTATAGCCTGCAAAGAAGATCCCAACCAAGCCTCAAAAGAGACTTCCAAGGACACAACCTTGTTCCATTCTTGTAAAATTGAGGCGGTAGACTCTGACTGTTCACTCCTCAACCCCCTTATAAAGAAGTCCTATAATTGAGTTCCTAGATTACCTCGGTTAGCTTCAATAAATAATTTCAATAGGTCAGGAAGAAGGGAGGGCATTCTAACCTGAAGGTTTCTATTTCACAATATATGATTGCGTACCTGAAAACAATGAAATAGGTCAGAGTTACGAAGGTTATATTGAGACTGTAATTTTTCAAAGGGAAGAATCCCTTGAGGGGAAAGAAATTGGAAGACATGGGACAGTTCCATTTTTCTCCAAATGGAGAAGGTCTTATCTATATGAATGGGGAACAAAAGTCTCATCCTCAGAGATTAATTTACAGTACTCAAAAATAGTATGGATTAGCTGGGACCTTCTCACGCGTCTCCATAATTTAAAAATTTGAGACGTAACATTTGTGAGGTCAGAAGCTGACACTGATCTCTCGTCAGAGGAAAACAATATTCTATTAATATCAAAAAGGTAATTTAAATGAAATTCAATAGTTTTCCAAGGCGAGACATAGGTTTCTGTCAGCCACAGTATCAAGATCCTCAGAAACGCTGCTTTAGCGTAGAGGTTAAAATCTGGAAGGTTAAAACCTCCCTGGGCCAAAGATAATTTGAGTATTCATAACCTTATTCTTGGGTGACCCCTAACCCAGATAAAGCCAGATATCATTCTGTTCCATGATTTGAAGTAAAAAGTCAAGAGAAAAAAAGGGACATTTTGAATCAAGGACAGAAGGCGGGGTAGAATATTAATATGAATAATTTCAATTCACTGGTGAAAAGAGAAGAATCCTGTAGTCCACCTATACAGGTCCGACTGGATTTGTGATGAAATGGGTTTATAATTTATTGTTTCCATGACCACCGGGTCTATAGGAACATGGAGGCCCAAATATTTTATTTTAGTGGACTACCATTTAAAGGGGAAGATCTTTTTAAGGTGATGGGGGAAGGGGTTAAAATTAAATACTAGAATTTCAATTTTGGCCAGGTTTAGTTTAAATCCTGCTATTCTTTCAAACCAAGTCAAGATTTTCCATGCTGAGGGAATAGATGCATTAGGAGACAAAAATGTTAATAGTATATCATTGGCAAACATGCTAATTTTATATTCCTGTTGGCCAATTGGTATACCCTCTATCAAGGGTGTAGTCCTCAAGATAGAGGCCAAGGGTTCAAGATATAATGCAAAAAGGTAGGGAGACAGGGGGCATCCCTGTCGCATTCCTCTGCTCAGTTGGAACGGGGGGACAGGGCTCCATTGGCCTGTATATAAGCCCTCGGGGACCT
Source organism: Neoceratodus forsteri (assembly GCA_016271365.2). Taxonomy (NCBI): domain Eukaryota; kingdom Metazoa; phylum Chordata; order Ceratodontiformes; family Ceratodontidae; genus Neoceratodus; species Neoceratodus forsteri. The sequence continues at coordinate 674,726,269 of CM057454.1, read as the reverse complement.
ATAAAGGTTAGTTAAGCATGTAATGAATGAAGGGGGAAAGTAGAAGGCCCCGAAGCTGTCCCAAAGAAAAGACCACGAGACACGATCAAAAACCTTCTCGGCATCAAGGCTAATAAATGCTGATGGAATTTTTCTGGTACGGAAATATTCCTGCAGGACTAATGTTCTGCAGATGTTGTCCATAGTGTTCCTGTTTTTAATAAATCCAGATTGATCGGGGTGTATCATTTGTGGGATATTGAGTTCCAGTCTGGAGGCCAGGATGGCCGTGTAGATTTTATAGTCTACATTTAAGATAGAAATAGGTCGATAAGATCTATGGTCTAAATGGTCCATGTGGGGTTTAGGTATCGGAGCAATAGTTACAAAGTCCTAAGATGGAGGGGGGACGCCGCTCTGGGAAATTTCAATGAATAGGGAATGAATCTTGGGGGTTAATTCCTTAATAAACATCTTATACCATTCAGATGTATATCCATCGGGACCCGGACAGCGGTCCAAATTGAGATTTTTTATTGTCTCGATTATCTCTGACTGGGAGATGGGGAATTTTAAATCATTAATTTGAGGAGGAGTCAATATTGGAAGATTGGCTTGTTTTAGGAATTGTGAGGAGTCAGACAAACTGAAAGATTCCTCCTCTAGGTATAATTTAGCATAATAGTCCAAAAAGGTCTGAAGAATGTGGTTATCGGAATAATGAATTTTTCCTGTGGTTAAGTTTTTGAGTTTCAAAATAGTGGCGGAGCGTCTATGTGATCTGAGCTTCTGTGCAAGTTTCCTTGTCCCTCTGGGTCCACCCTCATGTACTGTTTGTCGAAGATAAGATAGGGACTGCTGTATTTCATTAACTATAATTTTCTACAATGCAGCCTTAGTATCCCTGATTTGCTTTTGCAGATCAGTATCTCCCTCTCTGCATAATATTTGGTAGTTCAAAAGTTGCTCAGAGAGCCTACGATACTCAGCCTCTCTCTCTTTATATTTTTTAGTGGAGTAGGCAATTATTTCCCCCCTAATTGTTGCCTTCATTACATCCCACTGAATCGCCTCAGAAATATCAGGAGACGCATTATCAGAGAAAAAAAGGGTGAGTCTGGATTTAATTTCCCCCTGAAATCCTTTATCAGCTAAAGTTAATGATTTCAGTCTCCAGAGGATTTATTTCTTTTTTCTGCCCATATCTAACTTCAGGGTTAAGGGATGATGATCTGACAGGACCTTCGGGCCTATTGATATATCTTGGACCAATGACAAATGTTCACAAGTTATTATAAAATAGTCCAATCTAGAATAGGACTTAAATCTAGGTGAATAATAAGTGTAACCGGGGGTGGAGGGGAATACACACCACCACACATCAACAACCCCCAAATGATCCATAATATTTTTAAACTGTTTAGTGATGGATGAATTCCGATGTCTCTGCTGGTTGGAGCAGTCCATGTGGGGCGACAGAGTTAAAATTAAGGACTCCTCCAAGGATCAACTGGCCATGGAAGAGGTCCAGCAGGGTTGAGATAAATCCCCGAAGGGTGGGAAATTTTGTCTGGGGGGGAAATAAACACTAGCCAAAGTAACCCTCTGGCTATATAAAAGACCCTTGACAATCACATACCTTCCTTAGGCATCAACGTGTGTTTGTAAAATTTCTATGGGTGTTTTACATGGGATCAAAATAGCTGCCCCTCTCTTTCTACCCCTCGGATGTGAAGAGGCAACAACCCTGTATCTGTTTCCCCAGGTTAGTTAAAATTTTTTTTATACTTAGTTTATTATCTTTCATTTGTCAGCATTTGTTACATCATTTTCATGATTCACATGTTGTTCTTTGGGGTAAAAACCCCTAGCACTGACAACATCACAGAACTATTACAGTACATCTGGTTCATAGTAGTCAACTTTATTACAATCTAGCTAGAACAGTAACAGTAGGTGCTACTGTCTGGGATGTGTTCCTTCCTTTCACTATCTATAACTAGTTGTCTCATATCCAGAAAATACCTATAACAGGAGTTAATCGGGGGACATTCTCTAACTCCGGTGTAAAAGGTAAATATCTCTTTTAGTGCAGTTCAGGCATCTCTCTCTTAACCACTGTCATGAAGTAACCATCTGGTCCATTTCTGTTGATATATCTGTGGCTTTTGCTTAAGATTGATCTTTAACCTTTCCATCAAATGTATGGATTCAATCATATCCTTCCATTCCCCTACCCCCGGGGTTCTCAGCTGCTACCAATTCTTTGTGATAATTTTTAAAGCTGCCACAACCAGGATCTTAAATAGGTATCTGGCATCCTTATCTTTAACCTCCCCTTGGATTAGTCCTAAAACCAAATATTCAGGTCCTAACTGCGTCTTAATTGCAAATATCTGTTCTAGAGGTTTCCTAACCTCCCTCCAATATACGGTGATACCTGGACATGACCAAAACACATGTGCCTGTGAGGCATATTGTTCTCCACAAGCCATCCAGCACCCAGCCGTGGTCCCTCCCTTCACATGAACCATTTGTGTTGATACTAAGAAATATCTGGTTCTCAATTTCCAACAGAGGTCCCTCCACACTAAAGAACTAGAAGTTGACCACGTACTGCTCCACATCAGAGACCAATGTTTATCTGTTATAAGAATTACTAAGTCCTGGTCCCATTTTTTCTTTATCTGCTGGGACATGGTGGCCATATCTGCCACATAGTTATTATACAGCAACGAAATGGCATGGTCTGCCCCCCTTGCCCCCCACACTCTTTGAAATAGCCCTCTCTCTTCCAACACCGGCTCCTCCAGCATTATTTTGTTAATTTGTATATTCAAGTAGTCTCTCAGTTGGTAATACCTGATTTTATCTGTCTGCTTCAGGCCATATTTTTCCTGAATTGCTTCAAAGGAGAGTAGGGTATTCCCCGTCATTTGATAAAGCGTAGACAGACCCTTCTAGCTTGTTTCTGATACCATTTATCAAGCGTTGCTGGTATAAACTGATGGTCATATGCCCACCATCTATACCTCCATAGATTCCCAAATGTGGCCCCCCTGCTTACTTCCCTCCTCCATCCTTCCAACACCGCCCTTGTGCCTGAGAAACCAAATGTTTCCCCTGTATCCAGAGTCCCAAACATCACCGCCCACAAAGGGGGATCCCTTTGTTTCCAAAGATCTATTCGCTTCCAATGGGTGTCGTATCCTGGACTTCCAAAGTAGTGCAACCCTCATCTGGGTTGCCACCCAGTATTCTGCAGGCATGGGAACGCAAGGCCCCTCTTCCTTAGAAAGATAACGCAAGGATCTTCTTAATCTGGTTTTTTACCCTTCCATAAATAAGAAAAAAACATACTCTGCCAGGTCTCCAGATCCGCCGGAGTTAACAGACATGGGACACATTGAAATAAGTAGAGGAGGCGTGGTAATGCATTCATCTGGAGGGCTTGAGCCCTAGCACTAAGTGAGATGGGTAGAAGGGACCATCTTTGAAAGTCACTTTTAAGCTGCGCTATTATAGGAGGATAGTTCAGCTCTTTCAATTGTGTGTGGTTCCTACCCAACTTTACCCCTAAATATATTATCTCTGTCTGGTTCCATAACATGGGGTACTTACTTGTAAGCTCCTCAGTTGGGGTAAAATTAAAACAGAGAATTTCTGTTTTATTATTATTCAATTTATAGCTGGATAACCCAGAAAACGTATCTAGCCATCTGAATACCGCTGGTAAAGACTCCACGGGGTCTGCCACATATAAAAGAACATCATCAGCATACAGAGCCAGTTTGTGGGTTTGTCCCCCCATATTGATCCCTTTTATCTCTGGGCACTAATGGATGCTCTGAGCAAGAGGTTCAATGAACAGGGAAAACAATAATGGGGAGAGAGGACACCCTTGTCGCGTCCCTCTTTCTAAATTAAAAGTCCCAGAGATATGTCCATTCGCTCTAACCTGTGCTCTTGGAGACTCGTATAACTTAAATATAGCTGTTATCAGCTGCCTCGGGAACCCAAACCGGGAAAGGACCTCCTTCAGAAACAACCACGATACTCTATCAAATGGTTTTTCAGCTTCAAGACTTACTATCAGCGATGGTAATTTTTGCATGGAAATTTGATTAACTATATGTGTTGTTCTACGGAGATTATCCTATGCTTGTCTGCCCGGTATGAAACCGGATTGGTCTATCTCTATTAAAGAGGGGAGATACTCCTGAATACGTCTAGCCAAAAGAGATGTAAGTATTTTATAATCAGTGTTCAATAAGGAAATTGGTCTATATGAAGGGCATTTTGTTGGGTCCTTTCCCGGCTTGGGTATCACCGAAATCACCACCTGGGCCCAAGAAGGAGGGGCCACAGCCTCATCTCTCATGACCTCATCAAAAACCTTCCCCAGAAGTGTCTGTATCTGGTTCCCAAAGCATTTATAGAACTCCGCAGGGAGTCCGTCCGAACCCGGACATTTACCCACCTTAAGCCTTTTAATCTCCTCCTTTATTTCCTCTGGTCTCACAGGTCTCATTAACCTTTCCCCTTGCTCCCTAGTTAGGCATGGTAGTTTAAGTGAACTCAGGAATCTCTTTATGTCTTCCCTTCCCTCTTTTGTGTCTTCTGCGTATAGCTTAGTATAATATGTTCTGAAGGCATCTGCTATCTCATGAACCCCTTGGACCATTTTGCCTATCCCTGGATGCCACACCTTCGTTATTGTTGCTCTTGCCCATTTTGCCCTCAGCCTGCAAGCCAGGTAGCACAACGATCGAAGTCCCCCCTCATAATGTTGTTGTCTCAGAAAGAGCAACCTCTGTTCCACCTGATAATCCAAAATTCCCGTCAACTCCCTCTTATAGTCCAACTGTCTCCTCCGCTCCTTGTCATACTTTTGTTTTTGCTGCCCCTTCAAATCTGCTATCAGCCCCATTAGCTTGAGTCTTCTGGCCTCCCGCTCCCTCTTTTTCCTCGAGGCCAGTTGGATAAATTTACCTCGCAGGACAGCTTTTGCGGCGTCCCAACAGATGGCCTGTGTTGTATCCAGCTCTGTATTATCTAGAAGGTAAGCCCTATAAGTTTCTACTATTTGGTCCTTAATTTCTTTATCTTTCAAAAGAGAGGTGTTCAGCCGCCATAAGGTATTCCGGTGAGTCTCCCCAGGTCTATTTTTATATATATGGGCACATGATCAGACAAAAGTAAGTCCCCTATCCAAGTATCCTCAATTATCTGTACCTCAGTCTTTGTGACTAGAATGTAGTCTAGCTTTGAATATGTGTTGTGGGCTGCAGAAAAAAAGGTATAGTCCCTCTGTCTAGTGTGTTGGTGTCTCCAAGTGTCTAATAATCCCATTTCTCGTATCAATTTCTGGATTTTCCTAGCCGTTCTGTGTAGTTTCCCTCTTACCCTTGAGGAAGAGTCCATATCCGGGTTCAAAGGTAGATTAAGGTCCCCCCCACAAATTATGACCCCCTCCCCCCACTCTAACAGAGTGGCTAGAAAGGAACGGTACTCAGGTAGTGTTGAGCCAGGGGAAAAGTACACGGATGCCAGTGTGACAACATTGCCCCTAAATTTACCTTTCAGCATCGTGTACCATCCCTCCTTATCTGTCTTAGCCTCCATTTTTTCAAATGGGGAATTAGATGGCACCAACACCATCACACCCATCCTTCTACCATTCTTATAGGAAGACGCTGCCATTTCCCCAAAAACCCAATTTTAGGAACTTATTATGCTCCTTCATCGACAAATGGGTCTCCTGGAGAAATAAAAAATCTGCCTCGGCTTTCCTTACCTGGCTCAATATTTTAGATCTTTTGGTCTTTAGATCTTCTGAAAGAACTCTTAAAACTGAAGGTGGACAAAGCAATGGGGCCTGATGGGATTCATCCCAGAATTCTAAGGGTAGAATTAGTGACACCACTGACTACCCTGTTTAACAAATCATGGGAGGATGGGGTGGTACCCGAGGACTGGAGGAGGGCAGATGTGATTCCCCTTCACAAAAGTGGGAGCAAGGCAGAAGCAGGAAACTACAGACCTGTTAGTTTAACCTCAGTGGTAGGGAAAATGGTGGAATCATTTCTGAAGGAAAGAATTGTCAAGTATCTAGAGGCCAGAGGGGCATAGGACCCAAGGCAGCATGGATTCACAGCAGGAAGGTCAGTGCCAGACAAATTGATAGATTTTGACTGGGTGACCAGTAGTAGATCAGGAGGGGCTGTGACATGGCCTACCTAGACTTTAGTAAGGCATTTGACACAGTCCCACAAAAGATTAATATACAAGTTAGCTAGCCTGGGAGTGGGTCCCAAGATGACAGCCTGGGTAAAAATTGGCTGGAAAATAGGACAGAGAGTAATAGTAAATGGAGTCCACTCTGATGAAAGGGGTTACTAGTGGGGGTACGCGGAGGTTCAGTATTAGGACCAGTCCTCTTCAATGTCTTTATAAGCAACATTGCAGAGGGACTGGAAGGAAAATATGTCTCTTTGCAGATGACACAAGATCTGCAACAGAGTTGATGCACAAGGTGGGTGGAAAGGATGAAAGGGACTTGGCAAGGTTAGAGGAATGGTCAAATGTATGCAGCTTAGATTCAATGCTAAGAAGTGCAAGGTAATACACCTGGGAAACAAAACCCAGGGAAGAGTACACAATGGGGGTGAGATACTAACAACAAAAAATGGAAGGGACCTGGGGTAGTCATATCAGATGACCTAAAGGTGGGCAAGCAATGTGAGAGGGCAGCAATGAGGGCTGGGGATATTGGGATGCATGGGAGGCATCACCAGTAGAAAACAGGAAGTTATTATCCTCTGTACAGACAGCTGGTCAGACCCCATCTGGAGTACTGCGTGCAGTTCTGGAGACCAGTCTTCGCAAAGACATAGACAGGATGGAAGCTGTCCAGAGGAGGGCACTAAAATGGTGCAGGGTCTGCACCGGGAGACATATGAAGAGACTAAAGAAGCTTAATATGTATAGCCTCGAGGAAAGGAGGGAGAGGGGGACATGATAGAAACTTTCAAGTACCTCAAGGGAATCAACAAAGTCCAAGAGGGTAGCATCTTTCAAAAAAAAGAGATGTGCAAGAACAAGGGGCACAATTTGAAGATAGAGGGGCGGCTCAGAGGTAATTTAAGGAAGTATTTTTTCACAGAGAGGTTGTGGATGCATGGGAACGGCCTTCCGAGGAGGTCGTGGAGTCAAAAACAGTGGTAGAATTCAAGCATGCATGGGACAGTCATAAGGCAATTCTAGGGGATGGGGGTAGGAAAAAGTAGGCTGCTGGTTAACTAGGATCTGCAGCTTATCCAGTAGGCAGGGAAATGGGCAGACTGGGTGGGCCAAGCAGTCCTTATCTGCCGTCAAATTCTATGTTTCTATGTTTAACATGGTTTGTAAGGCCATTAACATTATAGGAAAAAATAATCATACCCTTACCTGCCATTGAAAGGGTCTGTATTTAGAAACATATTCTCAGGGTCCCCCCGGGCTCCTCCTCGAGAGCCCTCCCACACATCTCCCTTCTTTATTTCATTTAACTCTCTCTTGCGATGGAACACATCACAGATATGAAACAACATAAAAACCATTACTTGATAACAGTAGCTCAACTTTACAGCCAACTGGGCTAGTAACCAATGCATGATCTTTGACCTCCAAGGTAGAAGGCCCACTTTTTGGGGCTCTAGTCCTACCTCCACCTTATACAGGCGGAGGCAAGTTCAGAGGGGTTACCAGTGTCTCTACAATGGGAGACCCCCTCTAGAGAGCTCTTGTTCGTAACTTGAAGCTCTTCGCTTTCCTGTGTGACCAATTACTCTATTGATCAGAAAAGCTTTTTATTGTAGCACTGCGTGCCCAAACACCTTCCAAAAGAAAATGATGTTCTGCGCTGATCTAACCGTCTTTCATATAAACATTTAACTCCTGACCTAATCCCAATTTCATGTCTTCTATAGGGCCAGAGAAATCTTCCTCCACCACTTCCCCAACTGGGGTACCCCTCCCCGGGGGGAGACAATAGCCCCCCCTCACGTGGGAGGGAAGCAGACCCCACAGCAACCAAACAAGAATCATTACCCCCTTCCCCAATCCCCCTTCCCTTCCCCATAATTCACTAACCCGACTAATTTTGTTTATTTTGTTCATTAATTCCTCTGTGGTATTCCCCTTTTCCCATACCTCAAGAGCTTATTATCTTTTCATCCCCATGTTTTGTGTTATTAATGCTCATTCTTGTACTCCCGATATCTTAAACCCATAGCATCGTATGGTTTCTGGTATAATGGTCCGCACTTTATATATTCCTTCTCGTGCCAGGCCTCTTCCTCTGTTTCAGCTCCGTAACTGGAGCCCTTGTTTTACTTTTACCACAAATCCAATACAGTGGCCCCTTTCCAATGTCAAACCAAAGATTAGCCCCTTTATATTCCCCCCACTTCCACCCTCGCCCCCCCCACAGTCACGTAAAAAATAACCCAGTTCCTGATGGTGATATGATTCTTGCACTTCTGTTTCGTTTCCCTTCGCCCTCCTTCCACTACATCCACATTTATATCTGCTCATAGACCCTTCCACGTCGAATCCCACTTCCCTGAGACATCCTATATCTATATAGCATTATAACTGCTGCAGGAAGTCAGGAGACATTAAACTGCCCCCCCTGCAATCCCATAAGATCGTTTAGTTATTATTCATGTGCCATGTACTCTGAATATGCAGGCATAGTCTCCAGTTATTAAAGTCATTTTCATTTCTCTTCAAGCGCTCTGAGCACACTGTACTCCCTTTAGTCCCCATCATAGTCTCTTTTAAGTAAGTACTTGCAGTGTATTCCCATTTCACATCTTCATCCTTCAGCCGTTGAGTTGTTGTTCAGCATGACGTCCTGTTCTCTCGGAGGGTTGCCTTGTTCCTGCTCTCCTCACTCTAGTTCTGTGTCTAGGGGTTTTCTTTTGGCTAGGACCTTGTCCCACACCCCAAACATGTCCCTACTTGAACCGCCATTCTCTCTTTTTGGGCCTCTTTTGAACCAGTTCCGCTCCCCCAGCTGCTGTTGAATCCGCCGACCCTGCTCCTCAGGTATGTGCAACCCCATTCTCTCCACGTACTCCTTAGCTTCTGCCAGCTCTTGAAATCTCAAAAGACCCTTTTCTGTTTGAACTTTCAGCCTAGCAGGGTATTCAACAAAGGCCTTTACCCATTTTTACTGTAATAATTTAACGACCTGTAGCACCTTCCTCCTCCTAGCAAGCAGCTGTGGGGTAAAGTCATGGTCAAAAAACAGTCTGACATCTCTGAAATATATAGTTTTTCTCGACCAGGCTAGGGTTAACACCTCCTCTTTGGTCCTGTAATCAAGGAACGCAAGCACTATCGATCTGGGTCTGGCCTTCTGATCTCGAGGCCGCGGTACCAGTGATCTGTGAGCCCTAATAATGTCCAGCCACTTATCAGTAGGTAAATTAAGGATCTCTCTTAAAAATGAGTCGATAAAGTCTATCATGTTTCCCGATTCCATTCCTTCTGGTACTCCATGGATCCGAATATTGTTTCGCCGGTTCCAATTCTCTAGTTCCTCAAGCTTCTGTTCCAGCAGCGTGGTGCGATGATGCAGCTCCAGCAAGGCTGAGTTGTGCACGTCTGTGGTCTGGGTGTATTCTGTCATTACCATCTCAACTTCTTGTGTTTTCTGGTGTAATTTTGCAATGTCTTGGCATTGATCTAGTGCTTTAGCCTCCAATCTCTGCAGAGTATCATTTATTTGTTGTAGGGTTTGACAGAGCTGCCAAGAAGTAATTGTGCATTCTGTTTCTTGAGCCATGCTCGCGGCCTTCTCCGCACTTTGTGCCATGGATTCGCGCTCTGCATAGGCCTCCGCTCGGCCGTTCTGTACCTGCTCAGCTATCTTTTGTTTTACAGCTCCATTCAACTGAATCTCCTTCAAACAGTGTTTGGGTCCCATTAGATAATCTTTTATTGATCTTTTGGTCAACAGGATTGACGTTTTCTTTGTGGATTAACGTGGTTTGTTTCTGGTCAGTCATTCAGCGCTTTGTTTAGGCAGCCATTAGGTCCGTGCCCCAACCGCTCCCCAGGTTAGTTTAAGATGTTCCGCTTCAGAGAGATGAGTTTCTTGGAGGAAAATAAGGTCCGAGACTTGTTTCTTAAGATATTGCATGAGGCGGGCCCTTTTAAGGGGGTCATGTAGACCATTAATGTTATGATATATGATTTTTACTGGATTAACTGACATCATATAAGGTTTTTAAGGTTTTAACTAAAATTTGTTTTTTCCCTAGGATAAAAGAGACTGCAGTCCAGACCACACTCCCCCAAAGACCACAGACCAGCTGTATAAAAGAAATTATCTGCTGACTACAATTTGACACTGTAAACAATAAAGCATACTTGATTAACAATAATTCTTGGTATATGTGATATTTCCTTCCAACCCGCTCCCTAATATTCTCTATTTCCACCAGACTTTCCAAATAGTAGTGTTTAAATGTCCTAGAAAAGTTCTAGAAGTTGAAGTAATAGTTATAGTAAATTGTAGTATGTATAAACTTAAAGGCAAGTAAAAATAGAAACAGTAAGCCCATAAGGCAGCTTGTCGAGAATCTAGATACCAATAGGGAGTTTTTAGACCTTCCCCTCCCCCCCATGCAAATAAGCCTTAAGTATTATAAGAAAACAAACATTAAAACAGTTACAACAGGTAACCCTATAAACTGTAACGATAACTATATACATTGAGTGTCCCAAGTGGGAGGTGCTCATTCTGAGCTCCCCCTGTAACCTCCTGTCCTGATTTCTAAAGGAAGTAGGAGAGGAGTATTGGGCGCTGCAACCAAACCCTGAAAATATAATTCCCAGAGTTAGCAGTACAGCCCCAAGTGGAGTGGGGTATCCCTACTCTCCGGTGGTTCCAGTATAAGTCACATCAGTATCCATATGGTCTCTATGAGAGACTACCCGCTTTATGGTGCTATTATGTATTTGGCAATAGTTCCATTAGTATTCACTATAGAAGGGGTAAGTAAACCTAGAGGGTAAGAAAATCAGAATAAACATAATTACAAAAACATTGAGGTCAAAGGACCTTAGTGACTTAGAGGGGTTGTTTTGATTAAGTGTCCAGTATAAACCGATGATTAACTGTTCCCCCTAGCCTTCTTGTTCCCCCACCTCCTCCTCAATTAGAGTATATTTGAACCAGCCCTTCGAGCCTGCAATTATGACAGATTAAAAGACAAAGTCCAGGTAGCGGGCTACCAATAAGACTAAGAAAGGCTGGAGTCACAAGAAAAAATCGTCATTTTTGCGGTGACTAGTCAGACAACTTTCACAGAGAAAGGGCAGCCTTGAAGGCATTAGGTGGAAAGCGATCTATATTTTGGGACTTTCCACTTGTATCATTCCAGTAAGGCTCTGTCCGTTGTTGTGTCTTCGTTGCCCTTACATGTAGAAAATCTTCCGGAGAGGACACCCTCCCCCAGCAAGAGGCCAGTCCAGCCCTTGACAAGGCAGACTAAAAGAGGAGTGGATGGGCTACAGGGATGCTGAAACACCGCAATGAGTGAAAAAAAGTAGGGGACAATTGTCTCTGTGGAAAGAGTCTCTGGCCTGGGGCATACCCCGCCATCAGAGAACAGTTAAGAGCCCAAATGGCAACCTAGGGTCTAACTGCAAAGGAGAAATTTTTAAAATCTAAATATTATCAGTTGCCTGGACCATCAAGAGATGTTCCCCCCCCCACTCCCGCTGGAATCCACCCCCTCCATCACTCCCCCCAACCTCCACTGGGGAAGGCCCCGCACCAACCATTTTTGGGAGCTCCTCAAGTAGGCAGGGTTGGATTTCTGTATTACTGAAGGCACTTCAAGATGACATCCGGTGGCATTGGTGGTGTTTGGAACTGCTAAGATCGTTCTGATTGATTTCTTTGCCCCTGTCTTGATTTCATAGTCTCCACTGTCTTCAGCGTAATTATTCCCCTGGTTAATAGGTCTGCTGTTGCCTCCGCTGCTGATCCATAAGTATGTTGACCAGAAGGAAGAAAGACCATTAATTTGGCAGGATAAGGGTTACGAAAGCGAATTTTCTGTGATCAAAGTATTGGAAAGAGTAGGCTATACTCCCGGCGTTGTTGCTGAGTGCAGGGAACATAATCGTTGTCAAACAGCAAATGCTGTTGACCCCACATTACCCTGCCCTTTTGCCATGTTTTTCTTAAAAGGACCTCTTTAGTCTGATAGCTCAGCAAATGGAGCACAAAGGAGCGGGGCCTTGCCTCAGGGCGAGAGAGTTTAGGGCCGAGAGCTCTATGTGCCCTCTAGAAGTCTAGCTGAAAGTCTGGATCTAGCTCTAGAACCAATCACAGGAGGTATTCTGCAAAGGCCCTGGGGTCGTTCCCCTCTTCATTTTCGGGGAGACCAAAGATACGGATGTTTCTCCTCCTCGATTTTCGGCATCCTCCTGCCTTATAGAAATGGACAGTTGCTCAGCAGCCAGGACTCTTATGGTCTCTTTGAGTTCATCCAACTGGGAGGAGTTAAGAGAGATCTGATGATCGGCCTCAGCCACGTGGTTCTGAAGAGTTCCCAAGTCAGTACGAATAACCTTTAGCGATTCGCGGACCTCACCCCTGAAGTCCACGATCGCTTGTAATATAGTTTCTGAGCCTGGCTCTGCTGTTTCTTTGAGCCCTTAACTTTAGTAGAGGAGGCAGTTTTTTTTAAATCTGGCTCCCAGAGTGTGCCTAGTTGGATGGTCGGCCTCGTCTGACAAAATATCCTCCGTGTCGGCTAGTTCAGCGAAAGGCTGGAACTGGTTGTGGTTTTGTTTTGCCATCGTGGTTGACTGGGCACTTCTTCAAGTTAACAAGCAGTAGGTATTGCTTTACTTATTGGTTAAAATTATATTTAGTGCCCTTTTTATTGAGATTTAGGTGGAAGCACCTCGTACAGCATTGTTACTCAGGCATACCAGAACCGGAAGTCCATCCCATCCTCATGGTCTTGATACAGCACTGCTCCTAGACCCTGCAGACTAGCGTCCATATGCGGCACATAGGGTTTGGTGGGGTCAGCATAGGCGAGGATGGGGTCAGGGGTGAGCTGGTATATGATCTCATGGAAGGCTGCTTCACAGTCGGGCATCCAGTGGGGCCCGAAGAGTTCACCTGGGCGGAAGTATACTTTTTCTGGTTCTTTAATGGACCCTTTTTTGTATTTATGATTGGTAGGAGGGTAACCCTGGGTAAGGTTCAAGAGTGGGTGATTCACCTTGGAATAGTCTTTTCTGAACCTGCGGTAATAGCCACAGAACCCCAGGAAACATTGTAGTTCTTTTAGATTATGGGGCTGGGGCCAAGAAGTCAGTGCTTCAACCTTACTGGGACCAGTCTGTATCCCTTTTGTAGATACTATGAGCCCCACATACTTCACGGAGGTTTGGAAAAACTGGTACTTGTCAATGGACAGCTTGAGGCCGAAGTCTTTCAGTTGGTCTAGGACTTTAAACAGTCAGTTTTCATGCTCCTCTAAGGTGCTCCCAAACAGAATGACGTCGTCCAAGTACACCAGGCATTCCAGCAAATTCATATCTCCCACTGCACGTTCCATCAGTCGCTGAAAGGTGGCCAGGGCACCCGATATCCCCTGTGACATCCTCAGAAACTTGTAGAACCCCAATGGACAGATGAAGGCTGTTTTCTCATGGTCTTCCAGGGCTATCGGGATCTGGTAGTATCCGCTGTGAAGATCCAACACCGAGAACCATTTTCTCCCATTCAAGCAGTCCAGGGCATCTTGTATATGAGGCATAGTATATTGGTCTGGGATGGTCCACCGGTTCAGGGTTCGATAATCAACACACATCCTCACAGACCCATTCTTCTTACGCACAACCACAATGGAAGAGGCATATGGGCTCCTGGATTCTTGTATCACACCAGCAGCAAGTATTTCCTGCAGGTGCCTTCTCACATCATCTATGTCTGCTGGGGCTAGGCATCGGGACCTCTCTTGAAATGGCCATTCATCATGCAGGCGTATGTGATGCTCCGCACCCTGGCAACATCCCACATCCCAGTCCTTCAATGAAAACACTTGGTCTCTCTGGGCAAGTTTCTTGCTAATTCTAGCCTTCCATCTAACTGGCAATGGGGAGTCACCAAAGTCAAACAAGTCTGGGGTCACTCTCTCCTTCTCACCAGGGTGCTTGTTGCTGGGCAATACTGCAGTGTCTGTGCAGTGTACCATAGCTAGGGTGCACCCTCTGTTCACCCGGATCTCCCGATCTGACACATTGTGAATCTGGACCATCACTCATCATGCATAGGCATGGGCACGAGCAGGCAAGATGCTGGGCTTGACCAATAATCCTTCTGGCAATTTTCCATCACCTGGCACATTCAACTTCAGTATTTTGTTCTTGACATCTTTCCGGAGGCGGACCTCCCCTTGAATGGTACATTGGGTGTTAGGGGCCAGTACCACTGAATCGGGATCCTTCTTCCACACAATCCCCACTGGTTCATCCTGGTCTACTTCCTCATTTTTCTGTTGCAAATCATAGGCCCTCTTGATCAGAGCCAGAATTCTCAGGGCCCTCCCAGTCTGTCACCCTTGTTTCTCATGAAAGAGTTGCACCAGTCTCCCAAACATATGGGCGTTTGTCCCAATTAACAGGGGGATCCCATCATACAGTCTGGTGGAGGGACACACTAGGGCCCGTGTCTCTACTTGCTCCTCTACGCCAGTGACAGTTGCAGGAAAAGACAACCAGAGGCGGGCATATCCTTGATATGGATAAGACTTGTCGCTCAGTCCCTACACATGTAGGCCTTCCAGGGATTGTAAGGGCACATCAGATAAGTGTTTGTCATACCAGTCCTGAAACACAATGGTCACTTGCGACCCACTGTCAAGCACAGCCCAAGTAGGAATACCATTCACAGCCACATTAGTCTCCATTGAAGAGCCCACTATCTTGGACCAGTATGGAGGGACAACAGCAGGGGCCTGGACAGACGATTTAGCCACAGAGGAGTTTGAGTTAGGATGGCCGAAGCTTTTACTGTGGTCACTTCGAGCACCCCTTGACCACTGACTCATTTTCCGTAGCTCTCCTTGAAGCTGGTTCACCACTTTCTCTAAGTCCTTCTGAGACTGGCATTCCCTCTTCATATGGCCATCCTTGATGCAATTGTGACAAATGACACGCTCTCGGGGCATCCTTGGGGAAAACATAGCAGGGGATGCTGGAGCATCGATGGGAGATTGTGATCTGACTTCTGCTGGTAGTATACCATGTCTCAAAAGTTCCTTTAGGGTGGCAGTCAGTTCCTTGAGCTCAGCCGAGAAGCCACCCCCAGTAGAGGATGCCTGAGGGTGCACCCCGACCCCTGTAACAGTCATGTTCTGACAGGGACCAGGGTCTCTGTCAGCAGGGGATACCTCAGCAAACGCACCTGGTTGTGCTTTTCTGACTTTCTTCAGCAACTCCTCCCTGCACCATTTAGCCCACGAAGGGACACTCTTAGTGGTTTCCATTTTGGAAGGGCCTTCCGGTGCCATGATCACTTGGGCTGCACTCACCCCATAATTACAATCTTCCTATTCACCTTCTACCTCCCAGAGTTCTTTTATCAAGTCACAGTAGTCAGGTGGGTTACCTCTCCTATCGTGGAGCCTTAACCGGATGATCTGCAGTTTAGAATACTTGGCATGTTGCAGTATGTGCCCCAGTCTCACACGGTTCAAATCACTGGCGGCTACCCCACCTTTCCAGTAAGCTTTCTGCAGAGCTCTTTCTAGGTGAGTAACATACGCAGACAAACTTTCCCCCTTCAATTGCTTGGTACCTTGGAATTTCCACATCAAAGTCTCCCCTGACTCAATGCTCCCAAAATTGCCTTCAAGTAAAGATAGGTACTTCTGAGCAGATGCATCAGGGTTTGTGGACCTCAAAAATTTAATGGCTTCAAGGGCAGGACCCCTCAAACTTTCTATGATTCTTTTCCGCTTCTCAGCCTCCACACACTGCCACTCAGGTACCAAGGCAGCAACATAGTCTATCCAGGTCTCCCTGTCATCCTCCCCCTGGGGGGGGTGGGGAGGGTGCCCGAGAAAATTCTCAGCCTTCGGTAAGAGTCGTGACTAATGGCAGGTGCAGATATAGGGGCCAGCATGGGCACGGGCACAGAAAGCAGGGCAGTAACAGGTGCTGGAGTGGGAGGGGGTGTTGGGGAAGGAACAATCCCTGGTAGCAGGAATAGTTTCTATAAAAGGAGTCCACTCTGAAGAAAGGGGGGGTTACTAGTGGGGTACCGCAGGGTTCAGTATTAGGACCAGTCCTCCTCAATGTCTTTATAAGCGACATTGCAGAGGGACTGGAAGGAAAAGTATGTCTCTTTGCAGATGACACAAAGATCTGCAACAGAGTTGATGCACAAGGTGGGGTGGAAAGAATGAGAAGGGACTTGACAAGGTTAGAGGAATGGTCAAATGTATGGCAGCTTAGATTCAATGCTAAGAAGTGCAAGGTAATGCACCTGGGAAACAAAAACCCAGGGAAGAGTACACAATGGGGGTGAGATACTGACAACAACAAAAATGGAAAGGGACCTGGGAGTAGTCATATCAGATGACTTAAAGGTGGGCAAGCAATGTAAGAGGGCAGTAAGGAGGGCTGGGGGGATACTGGGATGCATAGGGAGAGGCATCACGGGTAGAAAACTGGAAGTTGTTATCCCTCTGTACAGACAGCTGGTGAGACCCCATCTGGAGTACTGCGTGCAGTTCTGGAGACCCAATCTCTGCAAGGACATAGACAGGATGGAAGCTGTCCAGAGGAGGGCAACTAAAATGGTGCAGGGTCTGCACCGGAAGACATATGAAGAGAGACTAAAAGAGCTTAATATGTATAGCCTCGAGGAAAGGAGGGAGAGGGGGGACATGACAGAAACTTTCAAGTACCTCAAGGGAATCAACAAAGTCCAAGAGGGTAGCATCTTTCAAAAAAAGAGATGTGCAAGAACAAGGGGCACAATTTGAAGATGGGGGGCACTAGAGGTAATGTAAGGAAGTATTTTTCACAGAGAGGGTTGTGGATGCATGGAATGGCCTTCGAGGAGGTGTGAGTCAAAACAGTGGTTGAATTCAAGCATGCATGGGACAGTCATAAGGCAATTCTAGGGATGGGGGTAGAAGAAGTAGGCTGCTGGTTAACTAGGATCTGCAGCTTATTCATTAGGTAGGGAAATGGGCAGACTGGGTGGGCCAAGCGGTCCTTATCTGCCGTCAAATTCTATGTTTCTATGTTTCTATGTTACAGTCTTCTAAGGTTTTCCCTCTCTCCAGCAACAACTTAGCAAATTTCTTCTCAAAAGTCTCAGATAATGGTGGGAGCTCATCCTTCCTGGGGTCTTTACTGTCTTTTGTTATCACTCTCCAGGTCGCTGGAACCCCGTCTGGCGCAATAGTCTGTGGCACTTTAGAGCTGTCCACAAGGTCACTACATTCTACTAAGGCTATGAAAGTTTGGGCAATCAAATCAGCCTGTCGACCCACCACTACAGGGTTTTTTAAACATTGAACTTTAGAGAGCACTCTCTCTACAGTGTTCTTACTGGTACCCAAAGGGATATCCAGTATAAGCAGAGCATTTTGGGGGTCGACCTCCTGTCCCGTACAGCACAGCCACTTCTGTTGGGTAGCCATTTATGTTTGACAACAATTCATAATTTTGGCCACTAGAAGGCACAGAATCCCAGCGGTGAGCCTCCAAGATGTAACCCCTAGGTGGCACTATCCCAAGGGCTACTACCCCTGCCTGCTTGGCTAGTAGCAGGTTAAGGGGCCTGAGTTCTGAAATGGCTGCCTCCACCCGGAGGTCAAGGTTGGTAGTGGTCAAGCTAACCTCGGCACAGCCCTCCCGGACACAGTAACCCCCCTCTTTCCTTACTAGTGGCTGGAACAATACACTGTAATCACTTTCACAATACCCCTGATACACGACACAAGTACCCACACTGTTTGCACTTACTATCAGGGCTTTCCTCTGGCCCGGCCCTGGGGACCCCCCTGTAAAACAAGGTTATACATAGCAAATAACAGCAGTACAGTACTCTTGCACAAACTGGAACCACAGTCAGGGTAAATGCAAAAAAGTGTTAGAGCTGATTTATTTAAGGGACTTTAACAAGGGAGGGGTGTAATCAGGTTAATTTGCTTAAAGGCTGTATCAATCAAACAGTTATACATGCACTTCAGGGTCTATAAAAAGTCACACACTCTGGGTACCCTGATGGAGAACAGTGGGCTAGTCAGGAACTTTGCAGCTGGTTGGGGCCATGTGATGGAAGAAAACAACATGCACCACACACAAATTGTAATCTGCAGCCGGAGGGCTCAGATTGTGAAAAGAAAACAACAAGACAATCAGATGATACACTTTTAGATTAGGCTGCTGTTGCAGAGAGCTACCCTGATAATTACTCATGATACCCAAGACTGGACACAGGCTGGACGAAAATTGAGACTGCAGGTGGTTGATCTGGAGTGCCAGGAGAAGCAGGGCCCACACGATTCACTGAGGTGTCATTCCTGTTCAAGCATGGAGCAGGGGGCTGATTCCCAGGCAGATCTTTCGTTGATGGCTTTCTCTGTGCAGCGGGTAGTCTGGCTGGGGCAATGTGGCAAGGCCCAGGCCAAATGGAGACAAATTTGGATACAGTCCGTTTTGGGCTGGATACAGTTTCCAGCAAGCAGAACACAGTTCACACAGTGGGGAACCAAATCACGACCCACTAACAACTCACAGCACATTTACATGTAAGGAAATTCTACTGTGCCAGGCAAACAGCTCTCCGGTCACGATTGTAAAGTCTCAGCACAAACCGGGAACTCAAAAACAGCTGGAAATCCTGACGGGCCAATCGCATTCAGCACAATCTTCGGTCATCTTCAGGTATGAACCTGGTAAAAAATCAGTGGCTTACTTCGTTCTCACAAACTTGGATTTAGTCCGAAATAATTCTCTTCTCTCCCTCTCAGGGGCAGCAGGCAGACATGCAGGCCACAACTCGGGCCTTTCCACAGTTCTCCTGCGCAAAACTACTTAGATGGCAGCTTGACTGTCTCAATCTGTTGCTTCTTCAGCTCCCAACTTAGATCTGACTCAACTGCCAGCAAGCCTGGGACTTTCCCCAGAATCCAAAAGGTTCGGTTGACTGATCTGTCTGTCAGTCACAACAAAGGCTCCCCCTTCAGGTGTAAAGAGGAGCCAAAAGCCCCAAACTACAATTCCTACAGATTTTGACTCCAGACAGCTCCAGTAGTCCGGCTTCAATTTAGGTCCCACCAGTACTGATTGGTCCAATTCGGCAGTCCAGGACCAAGATAGTGGAGATAAACAAAACAGTCCTTGCTGCAAAGAAGGCAGGTTAGACAAACTACATTATCATTATCACTCTAAATGATATTCAGCAAATAGTTACATCTTTCAACAGAGCTCCCTCTCAGATTACTTATGACTGCAATACAGGCAGCTCTTAAAGAGGCAGTACACAGAGGCTATACAGGCACTATCTGGCAATCACATTTAAACTGCTAAAATGAAGGACACCATCCTGGCAGTGAGCATTTAGGAAAGCTCAAGGAAGACTTTTCGGGAACCCCCATTTGTAGGGAGGGTTACACATGTCTCTTCCTTTTTCCCCCCAAAGAGGTACCATTTCCCCCAAAAGTCCACTGTCCTGTATAGGACCAGTTCATGAGTCTCTGCTAGGCGCTGCTTTCCAGTCCAAGTCCATGGAGCACTAGAAACAGCCGGGCAGACCACCCACCATACCTGGGCCCTACGTAAAACTGTGGGTGTCTCCCATGGTACAGTCTCTGCTTCCACCAAGTCCACTCTTATTCCAATCCTGGCTGCAGACAGAAGCAAATGCAGCTGCAGCTTCAAGGAGAAAAGCATGAACTCTCCCAGTCCCGCACGCCATCTTTTTTTTTTTTTTGGTCCCGGCCCCTCTTCCCCTTAGGGGATCAGCCCCTGCCCTGCACGCTGCTCCCCCATGCCCAGGTATACCCTCCTGGGTGGGGCCAGCTGGCATGCACCCCCTCCCCATGGAGAATGGTCTCAAGACCAGGCTTACTCGAGGGTGGGGACATGGGTCACAGCAGAAGTAGCGGCAGGCATGGCATGATGGGGGATGGATTTTTTTTTGTAGCTACTGTGGAAATCCCTGGAGGTGGGGATGTGCAATGATGGCCAGTATCTGCCCCGCTCCCCAGGAGGCAGCGGTGGTACTCCAAGCTTCTGGCAGAGGTCCGCAAAGCGGCGGACACTCTTTCCCCCTCCCCCCGGAGAAGGAAAGCAGTCCCTGGGATGTTCAATCCTTCTCCCCCTGGCTGGCCCTCTGACTCCTGAGTCCATCTCCGAACCCGGATATCAGCACCGCAAGTGGATGCCATGCTGCTGCACCAGTGGGCCGGCTCTGTCCGCACGCCATCTCAATTGCACAATAACTAGTCCAGCTGAAAGGAGACTTCCACAGTCTTCCCAGCACCCCAATTCTGAGTCCACCAAGGGTCAAGGCACCCCAAAATCATATCCCGGATGAGCCACCACATTATAAGCCCCCCTCTGCTTAGGGGTATGATGGTGGAAGTCCATGGGGAAGGGGCACCTATGACAGAAGAGAACACATACCTGGTCAGCCTAGTTTCCCAGGCCTTGTTGGAACCGGGGTGCCCTCTGACCTCTGGGTGCAGAGCTGTGGAAGTAAGATGCTTGTTAGCTGCAAAGCTGATAGGGCCTTATGCACAAATAGCTCTTTATCCTCGACTGTTCCTAAGGTGATTACTAACATGGGTAGGTCTGCTTTTTTCATATTCTGCCCTCATACTTTGGAATAGTCTACCAATGAATTTGCACTCTCAGCATTGTAAAGATACTTTTAAGCAGTCATTAAGACAGTTTTATGTTGGAAGACTTCCGGTGATGTCTCCTGCTCAATGGCAGCATAGTCTCTGAGCTCCGTACTTTTCAGACACCAACCTGTCATCAAACAGAAAAATTACAGAATTGATTATGTCCTCAAGGCATCGGGGCAGAGATTACCTGCCAGGCGGCTCAGCAAAATCTCAAAAACACAAACTGGATGACTTGGCTCGGACCATGCTGCAGGCCGCAACCACAACCCCGGCCTCCACTCCACCAGCTAGCAACACAGAAGAATCGGAGTGTACGATCACCTCCAACAAGCTGTGTACAACTCTACAGCAAGTAAATGAAACCTTGAATAACTGGAGACCAAAGTGATGGAGGACCACAAAGACATCAACCTGCTAGTACAAAGGATGGGAGACACTGAGAAATCCCTGACAGACTACACTACCACCATAGATGCCCATAGTTCAGCCCTTTTAGATTTACACCACCTAGAGCACCTCCTTGAGCAACAACTAGAGGATTTAGAGAATCGGTATCGAAGGAATAACCTCCGAATCCCTGGAGTTCCCAAAGACACAGAATCTGGAAATATGCTCAAATTAATGGACAGCTTCCTTAAAGAAATTTTAAACTTACCACTTGGTAAGGACTTGGGCATTATCCGAGCTCACAGATCATAAGTCTCACGCCCGAGGGACCCAAAAGCCCATCCAAGATCGATTGTGTCAGCTCTGCTGGACTTTCAGGTAAAAGAAGAAATGCTGCATCTAGCTAGGGACAAAAAGGAAATTCACTTCAGAGACGTGTGACTCTATTTTGACCAAGACTATGCTCTGCAGACCTTACGATGCCACCAGCAGGTCTTCCGAGTGGTAACAGCTCTCAAACAGGCTGGTCACCAAGCCTTCATAGAATATTGGGTGTGGCTAAAAATTCAAACTTTGAATGGGCCCTAAACACTTCCCGGACCTGATGGCAGCCACAACTTTCATGAAGAAACTAGGGATCACAATCCCCGAGGAGTCGGGTAAAAAACATTGCACAGTTTTGCAGCCTAGGGCCTGGCAGCAGACTGGAACCAGGGTGTCGCAGGAGCAAGATGAGATGGCGAGTTCCTCCTGCTGGTCAGTAGTCACGTCCAAATCTCTCCCCGAGGAGTTTGAGAAGGGGGAAATGACGACAGCCAAGCCATGATCAAATGAGAGGATTATGGTCACAACTGCCTCTCCAGCCTGAAAAGTGATAAATGTACTGGACTGGGGAAAAAACCTCAAAATAGTGACATCAGTCTTTATTATTGATACATTGGGGAGGAGGGGATGGGAGCAGGGGTTGAGGGCGATATCGGTTCGCCTCCCTCGGGCCCATAACCTTAAACATCTTAATATGGTGGATGCATACGAAGGTAAGGTGGGGTAGAGATGGGGAGGACAGTTAATAAAATACATTTTTTGGCTAGATTTGTGGGGGGGACCATTCGGTTGGCACCCGGGGGAGGGGATGTTGGGGCTACTGTCTGCCCTTTGGGTGCGATGTGGAGGGGAGGCATCTTTCATTTGGTGCTACTGGCTGAGCTCTGCTGTATAAAAATTTGTAACATTTATCAAATTGAAAAATCCAGTCCTATTTTCATGCTGAGAACTTTTACTATTGAAGTGACCCAGAATCAGGAAGCTTGCAAGTCAGTACCAGGAACGCGTTGTAGAAATGTGGTCACGGCAGTACCGAGTCTACACAGGCACAGAAGGCTACTTTCTGAAATGGGCAATGCAGATAACATAATGTGGCAGGCCTAGGGGGCAGGAGGAGACTCCACCTCAATGGATGGCTGATCACAATCTGAAAGTTCTGCCCCTGTGCGGAATTTCAACCACACCTTTAATCTAGACAATGTGACCCAGGGAAAGACGACCTGCAAGCCCTGACTTTAATATCAGCAGGCACTTAACACTAAAAAATGTTGTTTCAGTAAGCTCAGCTATATGGGCACTGATGGGCTGTGGCCTAGACCCTCGGGTTGCACCTGGGGTGGGCGGGGACTCAGCCTCTCCCCATGGAGCTGGTCATGGGGGTCCTCCTCCCATCTCTACTACTATATCAATTAAGGGGAAACCCTTAAACTAAAATACGATGGGGTGTCCCTTTCTTCTTCTTATCTGTGGTGTGTCCTCCCCTTGTCTTTGGTCTCACCCTGCAGATTACACAAAATTGGGCTCATTCGTCAAAAGGACAGCGTCGAAACCCTTACTCTTTGGGAAGGAGTGAGTGGTGCTTATGCTGCCATTCAGAGGTTATTCTAGCAATAGTTGACACTTTGCCCTTCTGGTTTCCCAACTTTGGAAGTTAGTGAATACCAGTTTGAGACATACTTGAAGATGCCTCTCTACCTCGTCCCACAGGTCAGTCAATTAGGGTCGTGGGAAGGGCTTACTTACCCTTGAAGTTCAAACTATTAAAAACTGTATTTTTCTGGTTACAAGCTGAAGTTTACAAGCTGAAAATGTTGTTTGGTTTTGTTTTTCTGTTAGTTAGCTATAGTATTAACTGGTGCGTACCCCTTCCCTCAAGCAGATTATTCTCCCTCCCTTTCTCATAATGGCGGACCTCAAGATTTCCTCTTTTAATGTAAGAGGCATTAACAGCCCCATCAAGAAAGCCCATATTATACAAGAGTTACAAAGACAAAAGCCCACTATTGCTTTCTTACAGGAGACACATCTGACATATCAGGAATACCTGAAGTTGCGGTGGGGGTTCGTAGGGGAGGTATATTCCTCCCACTATGTAGACAACCCTCATCATAGGGGGTGGCTATTCTGGTCTGCCATAATACTCCCCTTAAAGTGATAAAGGTGGACCCAGACCCAGAACGGAGGTATGTATGCCTACAAGGGGAATACAAGGGGCCAAAGTGCATATTCCTTAATTTATATGCGCCCAGTGATGACTCTGAATGCACAAATTTTGTTTCCAAAGTGTTGGGGGATATGGTGAGAGATGCGTAAAGCCTTATAATAGTTGGTGGAGATTTTAATGCTGTTTTAGACCCATCACTAGACATGGTTGGTTCAAGCTCAAAAGGGTCCCACAAATCAGGAAAGGTGTTATCTAGACTATGTACAGAACTAGCCCTGGCAGATGGGTGGCGTTTTCAAAACCCAAAGGGGAAAGATTATACATATTACTCTTCTCAGTATAACATGTACTCTCATATTGATTGCTTCTTGGTTTCAGCAGTATTTCTTAACTATATGACTGATATGCTTTGACAAAGTCTAAATTACCAGACTGCTTTGTTGCCTTTGACAATAACTAGTCCCCATGTTTACAGGGACCTGCTTAGCTACCAGCATGTATAGGCCACATCTCTATAAGACTCTATTGCATTGTATCTATGTAACTGTGCTTTCCATTCTCTGTACCCTGCATAAATGTTGTACCCAGTGTTCTGTTATTGTTGCTTGAAGTGGAGCCTTTGGAAATGAGTCTTTGACTCAAAGGTTTGTAATTCCGATACCTTCAATCAGGGCTCTAGATAAGATTTTTTTGGGATGAGTACCTGTGCTCCTCATTTTGAAAGTGAGGTCAGTAAAACAAAATTCAGATGTGTACAAATGTCTTGCTAGAGGAGACTGAGGAGTACATTTATTAAAAAAACGTAATTTTTTTTTCTAGATAAGAATTTCAGGTGCCAACAATGCTCCAAATAATGTTGGCAGGTAGGAATTTACTCACCAGTTTTAAAACATAGTGAGTAAAACAAAAGTGGGATGCAAACAAGTGCTGTAAATCTGGCAAAAAACTGTTCTTTTGAATCACCAGTTATGTTATGAAGCACTATTCTTTGGCGTGTGGAGTATTTACAAATGTTGGGTGAGTACTTGTACTCATTAAAAAAATTTCTGAAGAGCAGTTCCTAAAATGAGTTGAGTACAACAGGCTGGTACACACCTTATCTGGAGCCCTGCCTTCAATAAATAAATAAATAAATAAAAAACTGGGTGCCTACACAAAGTGGAGCCAGCATGGGCAATATCACTCTGTCAGAGCATGCCCCTATCCAGATCTCCCTAGATACTTCACCAGTGCCTACAGAGACTTATGGCATTTACATGTGAGCCTACTTTCTCATACTGAATTTAAAACCCTAGTAACTGATGCCATTAAAATGTTTCTGGATTCGAATCCACCTGGGGACACAGGGGCTGGGATCTGCTGAGATACCTTCCAATTTTTTTTACAGGGGGGAAATAATTAAATACTCATCCCATATTAAAAAAGAACGTACCCAGCAATAGTTAGAATTGGAGCAAAAGATAGAGGATCTAGAATTTCAACACCAAATATCATTGGATGATATGGTGAAAACACAGCTAAACCAGGAAAAAGATAGGCTTAATAAGCTGCTAGACATTCAAATAAAAGGTCAGTTGCGTTACTCTAAACAAAAATACTTTAAGCATGGCAATAGGGCAGGGCGTCTTTTAGCATGGCAGCTCAGGAAAGAGGTGGCAAGCCGGGCAGTTCTTCGTATTTGGAGAAAAGCTGGGACTTCCTCAACCACTTCTCCAGGAGAAATTTCTAATATTTTTGCAGCCTATTATAAATCCTTTTACTCCTCTGAAAGAGGCCCAACACATAGTGAACAAGTGAGAGATTATCTTGAACAGCTGCAAATCTCTTCCCTTTCCGAGGAACAACATATAAGACTTAATGCACCTATCTCCCTTCCCAAAATTGAGGCAAAAATTTAAAAATGGTAAATCCCCAGATATAGATGGGTTTACCTCTGAATTTTATAAACAATTTAGGACCCTGGTAGCTTCTCCTCTGCAGGAGACATTTAATGAGGTGTTGGGAGGGAAGGGGCTACAGCCTTCCTGGAACTCAGCCCAAATCTCTGTCTTACTAAAACCAAACAAAGATCTGGAGAATTGTGGGTCCTAGCACCCTATCTCGCTACTACCAGTAGACCTAAAAATCTTTACAGGAATATTGGCAGAGCATCTACAGTCCTGTATTGGCCACATAATACACACTGACCAGACAGGATTCATTTTAGGTAGACTCCTCCAAGATAACAAACACCACTTTTTAAACATCATCTCTGCACAACGAACTAAGAAAATCTTTCATTTAGCAATAAGTATGGATGCTGAAAAGGCATTTGATTGGGTGGAGTGGGAGTTTATGTCTGCCACACAACGGGCATTCGGAATGGGAAATAATTTATTTACTGTGATTACATCACTGTATAGTAAACCAACAGCAACAGTAAAGGTAAATGGCTTTCTTTCAGAGAGTTTCTCTCTGGGTAGGGGAACCAGGCAGGGGTGCCTGCTTTCTCCCTTACTCTTTGCACTCATCCTAAAACCACTGGCCATATCCATAAAATCTAACCACCAAATAAGGGGAATTATGGTTGGTGGAAGAGATCAGAAGCTATCCTTGTATGGTGATGACTCCTTTTTTATGACTGTGGGCAGAGCCTACAGGAGTATTGCATGTACAAAAGGAGTGATGTCATGTTTTCTGTCTGTGGAAGTGACTGAAGGTGTAAATAGTCTCCTCCACCTTACCCTCCTCCAAGAAATGTTTTCCATCCTCAAATAAATACGCTTTCATGTTAGTCAATGGTTGCAGGGTACTATTTTCTTTCTTAAATGGGTGGTACAAGAACTGGAACCTGAGCAGTGGGAGGCAGCATTGTTTTTTGGGGGGAAGTAAGGTCCACCCCACCTCCACCCAAGAAGCTCCAAAAGGTCCATCCCACCTTTTTTTTATACATGTGGGAGGGGCATGAGATGGATCTATCATCCTGAAAGAAGACTCACATGTTTGGGATGTGGACCAAGGAACAGAAGTCTGTGGAGTCCCTGCATTTTGTTAAGGACTAGAACAGAAGATACTTAAAATGTCTTCAAACTGACTTAAAAACCCTTGGAACAAATGATTATCAGAGTCACCTGGTGTCTCAAAAGGAAAGCCTAAGAAGTGTCTAAAAACTAAGGAAAATAGATAGCTTTCAGGTATTTCTTAAACATTTATATAATAAAAACAAAGTTCAGCTTTTGGGATTAACAATATTTGTTTACCATATTCTATCTATCTATATACATAGTTTGTCTATTTAGTAGTTTAAAAATCTTGAAAGCATTGGTGTTACTAATGCATTTAGAAATACATTTTTTTAATTGTCTTTACAGATAACCTTGAAAGCATTGGTGTTACTAATGCGTTTAGAAATACATTTTTTTGTCTTTACAGATAAATCATGCATGTTCATGTGAGGGAGCATTTTTGGGGGGTGGAGTTCAAATTATTTTAATCATGGGCACAGTGCTTGGTAAACACAGTCTGTGATGAAGTGTATTTTTCTTTTTAAGTTTGAGAAGTGGAGTTGACTTGCACGAATGGATAGCAGAGACACCTATTAGAAGTAGAATAGGTTAAACACTTCCTGGAACTTTTTGCATAACAAGTTCCCCATGGCACCTCACAGCATTTGACACTACCATCCTAAGAGCAGTCAGTGAGTTACTTTACAGGACATTGCATAGCAAGAGACCTAACCTTCCCTTTTTCCAAATAATATACCAACTTCATTCTCAGGCAGGCAGTTCTGGGGTACTATTTATATTCTACTGAATCTTCTAAAAGGAAAACTGCATGTTAACATCAGGAATATATGTATTACTACCAGTTTTGAGTTCTCACTTCAATCCAGTGTTTTGTTTCTGCCTAGGCTGTTAAAGGAGTTTTTCTAATTTCCCCTTGGTGTTGTAAGATGTCTGGGGGCTGTCATTCAAGTTTATTTTATTGCATCTTCTCCAAGTTAGTTTTCACAGCATACCCTTTGGTTCGATGTCTAATAGCCCCTACAGCAGGCCAGTGTCTTGTTACAGTGTCTTGCTTAGCCACAGCAGAGCAAAAACACTGCACCCAGGATTCACAGTGCTATACAATATACTATAGAAAGTTACATGTTTAAACACATATACACACATACACACACATAGACATACACACACACACACACACACACACACACCAAGCAGAACACAGCTGGATAAGGTACCAGTATTTAGGAAACTTGTCATACATACCCAGAATCTAGCAATGTGAATCCTGGCTGTTACTATAGGTGTTTACAACTGAATGACAGAGAGGGTTGTGGATGTATGGAACAGCCTTCCAGAGGAGGTTGTGGAGTCAAAAACAGTGGTGGAATTCAAGCATGCATGGGACAGTCATAAGGCAATTCTAGGGGGTGGGGGTAGGAAGAAGTAGGCTGCTGGTTAACTAGGATCTGTAGCTTATCCATCAGGTAGGGAAATGGGCAGACTGGATGGGCCAAGCGGTCCTTATCTGCCATCAAATTCTATGTTTCTATGTTTCTAATGATAATAACCACATTTGCTTCACTTGCAAATAGGTAGGCATTTGTGTCGAATTTCTGTTTGACTTACTGTAGGTTACCCATAGAATCTGAAAAATTCATAATATGCTGTATTGTGATTCAATGAACTGACAAATGGGGATTTTGTTTTCTTTTACAAATTAATTTTTCTTGACTATGGATATACTAAAACAAAAATTCCTCAACAAAATGTTTTTAAATAAAGAGTTTAACTCACAGCAGCAGCAGAAGCATGTTGGCATTAAAAGCTTAGTGGTGTGGCTGTAGAGGCACCAGTATTTAAGCATGACTTTGGTAGAGGATTAATTGTGACTGGGAGGTGAGGGAGTGAGTCTTGATATTTGTAGCATAATGGTTTTTTGAAACTTCAACCTTCGATGGGTTAGACTCTGCAGCCATCTGTACAGTATATCACTAAGCCATATGCAGTGTGGTATGGGTAAAACCCAGATCACCAGACCAGGAC
The DNA here is from genome assembly GCA_016271365.2 of Neoceratodus forsteri. Lineage (NCBI taxonomy): Eukaryota > Metazoa > Chordata > Ceratodontiformes > Ceratodontidae > Neoceratodus > Neoceratodus forsteri. Next base: position 674,697,428 of record CM057454.1, on the reverse strand, counting down.
CAGTGCTGTAAAATCTGCACTGGGCACAGCTTGTGCAAATATTGCTGATCCAGTGGATCAAATAAATACATACAAATAAATAAATACTCAGCTTTGCCTTGTGCTTCAACCCACCCCAGGAGTGACGTTATTACATGATAACACACACCCTGTCATGCCTTATTGCTTAAATATGCCCTTTCTCAAATTACTATACTTTGATTCAGTTAATTTATGCAACAGCCTTCATGTGAACACTCTGGGCTTCTCTTTGATTCCTGATGTCTATTTGCTTTAGCTATTGTATATTGTTTGAACTGCTTTGATCTTCTTGATGTGGTGCCTGTGTGCCTAAACTATGTAATCTGTTTATCTACTGCTACCCATGTATCTCCAGTGAATGATTGTTATAACTGTCTGCTCTCCGAGCCATTGTTTTTGGACTTGTTAACTGTGCTGTCTTTGTATTAGTTTCGATGAGGTGCCTTTGTAAATGAGTCTCTGGCTCAAATGTTTATAAATCTGATATTTTTTAAATAAATAAATAAATGTTTATGTTTAAGCCCATGAAACACCCTTATCTAGTTAATGCATTCACAGTCATAGTGGCTCTGTCAGAGCTTGTTTTTCTAGCAGACCCCCTCTACATCTTTGCCACACTTACTGCAGGTCATAAAATAAATGTTCAAAAGTCAGAGGCAATGGTTCTAAGTGGATCCCCTCCCACGGTCTTCCGACATACTTTACCATTTTCTAGGGCCAAGCAAAACACTTTCAGATACCTGGGAATCCTCGTATCTGCAGATATTTCTACATTATTTAACAATAACTATATGAAACCTTACCAATCCCTACAAGCAGATCTGACCAGGTGGACTTTATTACCCCTAACTCAAAAGGTAGGGTACAAACAATTAAGATAAATGTTGTACCGCGACTTCGTTTTTTGTTTCAAACACTGCCAGTCACAATCCCCAATTCATTTTGGAATAACCTACACAAACAAATTAAACACTTTATTTGGTCAGGAAAAAGATCCTGGATAGGAGAGGGAATACTCCAGACACCAAGGGTGGCCGACGGTTTGGCCTGTCGAAATTTAAAGTTCTATTATATGGCGGTTCAGGGAGTGTATCTCTGTACATGGGCCAAAAGGAGAATCAGCTCTGGCTGGTACCAACTTGAGGAAGATGCATTGACAAATTGGTCCCTGTGGACATTACAGACTAGTATCATCCCACCTCATATCTGGAAACATACCACTAACCCCTGGGTCAAACACACATTGTGCATCCTTTTGCTCCTCCACAGAATTACACATACTTCCAGTACTATTGGCCCCCTCTCCCTCATACGTCATACATCTTTTCTCCCACCCAAGTTGGACCTGGGATACGAATTTTGGGAAAGGCACAGATTAACAACATTCTTAGAATGCACAGATGATCGTGGATGTCTATCATTTAGCCAGCTGCAAGATACTTTCTCCCTGAGAAGGAAGGACAATTATAGATACTTGCAAATTCAGCATTTTATATTGTTATGTGATAATCACCTCAAAATTTGAAGAGAGAGAACAGCTCTCGAATCCTTTTCTTTATTTTGTCATTAGTCTTAGAAGTCAAATTAGATACATATCTGAACTATACTCAGTACTGACATATTTGGATAACTCACCCCTGGAGAACATAAGACTTAACTGGGAATTATAGGTAGGTACCCAGATTGATCAGAGACAATGGGTCAGAAGATTGAGCTTAGGTTGGCAAGTCACGGCCTTTTCTTCATGGTGTGAATTTAACTGGAAAGTTTTGGTCTGTTTTTTCCGCATGCCTACCATAACTAAACACTTTAACACAACATATACAGATCTTTGCTGGAGAGGATGTGGTATTAGTGGCTCCCATTATCATATATTTTGGGCTTGACCAAGGTTGTCAGGCTTCTGGCAGGGAGTTCATGCAGAGATCCAAACTTTAACTGGTCTCACGATACCCTTTCATTTTATAGAAATGGTCTTGGGATTTCCGGCTCCACTGTCTTGCTCTCCTAATACACGATGTCTGGGCCAAATCCTTAGAGTGGCAGCACTAAAGTGTTCCACTTCCAGATGGCTCTCTCCCATTCCCCAACCCTAGAGAGTTGGAAATCTAAAGTATCAGAGCTAGACTGGCTAGAAAGGGTAACAAGCCAAATAAGGTTAAAACATGAGAACTTCCTAGAAATATGGCACCCATAGCATCAGACACAGGTTTCTTAAGGGGCTTGATTTTCTTTTTTTTTTTTTTTAAGTTTCTTAATTTATTTAGTGAAAACATAGATTTTAATATCAGTGGTAGGGTCAAGAGAAAGAGGAGAATAATGGGAGAAACGCACTGAAGTTTATTGTGTTTTACTCAGTGTTAATTAATTTCTTCTGAGTTGTTTAGATCAATGAAATATTTGTTTAAGATATGTTATAATATTTGTCCTTATGTGAACATATGGCATAAATCTGCACACTCTGATAAGATTAGTTCTTTTAGTATTATTACAGCGAACTGCTATGCTGAATCAGTTGGACACTTGGTATCTAACCACTGGAGGACCTTTTTTTTTTTAACCCTGTCTTTATCCTCCTACAATCCGCAGTGATCGCACTCTTTGGGGACCCAATGCGTCCCTGCATCCAAACTCCCCCAAGGTACTTCAGCCCATATGGGTGCCCTGCTCCTGGACCTGAGCAGACTGGATAACCCCCCCTGGCTAGGGTGGAGGAGTCACCCACTTAACTTCTGCTAACCTGTAGCTGAGCATGCACCTTGCGCTTACTCCCCTGGGTTCCTCGGATTGCTGGCGCTGAGACCCATCTACTGGTGCCACTGCAGGTTGTTTCCTGGTTTTCTCCCATCCCCTATAGACGTCAGCACACTGGGAGGGCCAATGAGACAAAAACACAGTGAGACGTGCCTTTGCTCTGGCCCTCGGCTGATGTCTGCCCCTCCCAACTAGTCTGGCTACCTCCTACCGCACCTTCCACCAGAGTTCCCCCAGGTGGCGGTATTGCAGCGAGGTCTGCCGTCTTCCCCACACAGAGAAGGAGAGCAGCCGTCGGGTGCACGATCATTCTCCTCCCCTGCTGACCCCCGGCTGCCCGTGCTCGTTCCTGAACACAGGTCACCACTGCAGCCTAGCGCAAGGTAAGGCATCCAGCACCTCAGACCTCAGCACCACTGCGCCAGCATAACCATGGAGGATTTTAAAGACTTTGGTGAACACCTTTTTTCTTTTACCTTCTTTTATATATATATATATATATATATATATATATATTTTTTGGTCAACTATTTTTCTGCTCCATCCACGGGGTACTCTCTCCAGCTACCTCACATCATCCCCAGCTCTAACTCCCACCAGAAACACCCCTACCTCTTATTGCTTCAGCCTGGTGGGCCCCTTGGCTCTGAGCCCCCCAAGGTAGGGCCACTCTATCCGCCCAGGGCACTCTATCTATAATTGAGTATGCCTCACCGAGCGATCAGTGGGGAGAGAGGAGAGTGCCCAGTGCTGGGAGTTTGGCCAGGCAGAGATGAAGGATCTTTTGTCTATCTCTGAGGATGGGAATTTTTCTCAAGTTTTCCCCCCCAGGACCACAGCCGTGCAGTGACGTCAGCAGGGCAACCCATAGACGTCCACTGCGCTCCTCCCTCTTAGCAGCTCCTGTGCCAGTGATACCTCCGGTCTCCACCGGAGGTCTCTACTGCACTGGAGACACCCCTAGATCCCTCCCTGGGAGAGGACAGCAGTCCATCGGACGCTCGATCCTCTCCCTCCGCTGCTGACCCCCGGCGCCCAAGCTCATTCCCAAACCTGGGTCACTGGAGTGGCACGAGGTGTGACATCCAGCGCCTCAACCCTCAGCACCACTTGGCCGGCTTTCTCATTTATAGTGAGTACATTACTAATGTCCTTCACTATGATTTACGTAACAATTCAACTTACCGAGATACTACTGGTAAAGTTATAGCAAAAAAATATGGATTACTGTGCAACTGTTGGTAAAGTGTACTTATATTTTCATTCTCAATAAAAGAAATTCAAGTTTTTTTTTGAATACTCTCTTTATTAAGTTTCTTCATAACAAAGACAAATAGATCACAGATAAAACAACAAACAACAGACAGATGCAATCAGATGTGTGATGATATCTCATTCACCATCATTCACAGAAGTTAATAAGAAGAATCACATATTCTCATTCCATTATATTCTTTTCCTGTACATATTCCATTCTTGTGCAGATCAGTTGAATCTAGATAACATGCTAAAACCCTGAAATAGCTACCCCCCACCTTTCCTGTTTCATGTACTCAAACCGGATCTTAGCACCATATTCTCAGCCAAGCTTAGTGAGGAAAGAAAAGGGGACCATTCCCTCAGGAAGGCCTCCTCTCGTTCTCTCATCATGTATGTCAGTCGTTCCAATGCCAGTGCTTGTATGGTTGCCTGGCGCCACATGGGTAGTGTGGGCTTGACATGTGACACCCATGTATTCTGTATACAATGTCGGGCTAAAACAAACAGGGCCCTCATCCACCTGGGGAGTGGATTCCAGTCCCCCCCCCCACTACTTCCACTCCAAATAAACAAGTCAAGGGATCCATTCTCAATGGCAGGCCAGTCATGTGCATCACTTCTGTAACCACATCTTCCCAAAACTTTATTAAAGTTGGGCAGGTCCAGAAATGGTGGATATAAGTGCCTGCTTCTCTACCACATCTAGGGGAAATCACCGGGTGGGCTTTATGGACAGTTGCCGAGGGGTAGTATAGTCTATGCAGGAATTTGTAAAAGGCCTCTTTGTATTTGTTACAGACCATTATTCCTCCCGGCATCCCCATGACTACCCTCCAGTTTTCTTCTGAGATGCGCTGTTCCAGGTCCCTTTCCCATAACTCCCTTGTATTTTTAGTTAGGTCTGGCAGGCCTTGCTTGCCTTGTTTAGCAGCTTTTCCCAACATTCCTTTAGAATCCTTCCCAGCATAATACACCAGCTGCTCTACTGGATCTGGTTTCAGTCCCTCCGGAGCCACCCTACCTAGTTTCCCTGCATAAATACGGATCTGCAGGTATCTAAACAAATGTGGAACCTCTAGATGCAGCGTTGTTTGACCACCTCAAAGGTATACAACTCTCCTTAGGTGACCCATAGTTTCCACTCCACATGTCTCCCATTCATTAAAACCTTTGTCCTCCATACCCGGTAGAAAGAACAGGTTCCTAGCCACCGGCAGCAGTAAGGTTTCTCCTTGCCCATGCGTTCCTTGCCTCCCCAGCCTTGCCCAGGCCTCAACTGTTGCCTGCACCAGTGGGTTGCCATTCCCCAATGCTCTATGCACCCACGGCCCTTTACTATGCAGATACGTGGTAAGCCTTCCTGGTACCCCCCACTGTTCTGGCTCCACCCAACTAGCGACTGGTGGCCTATGCACCCAGTCCCCAATCCCTCTCAGCTGTATAGCTGAATAATAATTACCTAAGTCTGGGAAATTGAGGCCTCCCCTGCTGGATTCCACTTTAAGCCTCTTAAGACTGATTCGTGGCTTTCTTCCTCACCATATAAACTCCGAAAATCCCGCTTCCAAGTGTTTAACATCCTCTTTGTTAGTTCCAAGTGTAGCATTTGCATGGGGTATACAATCCTAGGAAGGACGTTCATTTTAATCACATTGATACTTCCCAGCCAAGAGATCGGGAGTTGCGCCCACTGCCTAAGGTCCCCGAGCACAGTTCTAATCAAATTAGGAATATTTAGGTGGTACAAGTCCCCCAATCTCTTCCCTACCCTCACCCCCAGGTAGCAGAAACCATTCTACACAACCTTAAGCCCTAACCCCCTAAACGCTTTTTCCCCATCTGAGAAATACATAATTTCTGACTTCTCCAGGTTCACTTTGTATCCAGAGAAACTGACGAATTCTTCAATAAGGGACAGCAATGGCACCATGGACCTTTGCAGATCCCTAACAAATAATAGCATATCGTCTGCATATAGGGCAATCTTATGCTCGGGTCCTCGAGCTCCAGCAATCCCTCTTATTTGTTCTTGCTGCTGCACTGCCAGTGCCAGAGGTTCCAACACCAGCACAAACAAGAGGGGTGAGAGAGGGCACCCCTGTCTGGTTCCCCTCTCTAAAGAAAACCACTCAGAGAGACTCCCATTAACCAGAATTCGGGCCCTTGATTTTGAATACATAGCCCTCGCCAACCCACAAAAGATTCACCCAGGCCAAACCGGGCCAGCACCTCAAAGAGGTATTCCCATTCTACCCTATCGAAAGCCTTTTCTGCGTCCATTTATATAACACCCACATTTTCATGTTCTACATTTGCCCGCCATATTACATTAAGTAGCCTTCGCATATTATGATATGATTGGCAACCTTTAATGAACCCGGTCTGGTCTGGGTGAATCAAATCCGGCAGTATATTCTCTAACCTAATAGCCAACACCTTGGCCAGAATCTTTATGTCTGAGTTAAGCAGGGAGATAGGTCTATACACTGCACAGTCCATACCATCCCAGCCGGGTTTGGGTATCAAACAAATGTTTGCATCATATCAAGTATCTGGCAATTCTGGTGTCTCCCATCCTTCCTTTATTTGAAAAATTCCAGATAATGCTTCTGCCACTTGATTCTCCAAGATCTTATAGTACTCTCTCGGGAGTCCATCTGGCCCACTAACCCTACCCTGTTGTAATTTTTGTATGGCCCCAAGAATTTTGGCTCTCATTACAGGTTGGCCTAATTACTCCTTCTGCAACCTAGAAGTTATAGGTAACTGGAGACCTGCCAGAAATCCCCACATCCGATTCCCCACTCCTTTACGTTCCGCTTTATACAAACCTTCATAAAATTTCCTAAAATGTTCCCTGATATCTCCCGGGTCCGTGCAGACTCTCCCTGTTCTGTCCCTAATTCCCAGCACCTGTGTTTGGCACCTACCCCCTTTCATTAACTGTACTAACAATGACCCTGGTCTAATCCCCCATTCAAAAACTTGCCTTTGACAGTAGAACCAGGTTCTGCCAGCCTCCTCTTGCAGCAACATATTTAGAGCCTCCCTTGCTGTCATCAGCAGTTTAGATGCCTCTCCTTGTTCTCCCTTTGCCACTCTTTTCTCCAGCTCCTTTAACTGGCTTTCTAACTCTAATCTTTTTTCCCTTTTCTGCCACTTCAGCCTTGCCATATCGGCAATGATAGCTCCCCTCATATATGCCTTCCCTGCTTCCCAAAAGGTGGTCTGAGAGATGTCCGGAGAGGAGTTAGTCTCCTCATAATATTGCCATTGTTCCACTAGGTGATCCCTAAAAGCCTGATTTTTAATCATATGTGTGGGGAACCTCCACTGCGGAGGCATCCCCCTTACCCCTCCTCCAGTCATTTTCAATATTACCATGGCATGATTGGATATATGTATAGGGCTGTGGGATATATCTTGCATCTGTCCTATCCAACTCCTGGGTATATAGACATAATCTATGCGGGACCAGGTTTTATGTGGGTTGGAATAGAACGTATACTCCCTTGTGCCTGGGATTTTTGTGTGCCACCCATCTACCAAGTCTAGAAATTCAAGTTTAAAAAAAAGACAATTTTATGTCAAGTCTTTGAAATGTGATTGTTAATATTTGTTGTAATCTTGTTTGGTGTATTTATTGTTGTATGTATATTTATTTCATCTATGTAACATCTTGACTGTTTTAATGGTTCCGGGTCACTTTTGAAAAAGGGTCTTGGCTCATAATGCTTACCCGGTAAAAAAATCTTTATACAAAAAAAAAACATTCATCCAAACAAATGTAGCAACACTCCAAACAGCAGGAACAAGGGGGTCACATTAAATGAACAATTAATTAGAACAGGAAACAGTCACTCCATGGAGCAGTAAAACACACACAATTTTGCTTGGGACTGAGGTCACATCAGAAGTTAGTTGGGTTACTCTGGACTGTGGAGGTCACATCTGAGCATTTAATCCAGGAAGTTACCCAATTGATTAGGCAGCCACAGTCCAAAACGCAGGTAGCATAACTCGAGGCTGAATCGGGCCATCAAATTATAGGCAGCAACAGCTCTCCTTTTTCCTCACTCTCTCTATCTCAGCTCAGGGCACAGGCCTCTTGAGGGATGTCCAAACCAGCCCATGGCCATCCTCGTCACTAGGCTCAGCAAGCGACTTCACCCCAGGCAGCAAAGGTGAATGTCCCCAACAGGCCCTGACTCAACATTGGGCAATCTACAACTCTGAGCCATATTGGACCAGGGACTGTCCTCGGACCCTGGATCCTACTGAGACCACATACCTCATAATCTCGCCATTCTTCCTTCTCTGTCCTTTTCAGTCCCCTCAGGGACTTGATGCTGTTCTTCTGTTTTCCTCCTCCATCTCTCTCAAAGAGCAATTCTTTCTGGGGCTCCCATTCAAAAGTGGTCCTCTGGGCTAGCAGAAACTCAACCCACCTCCATGCTGCAGGTTGCACTGCAGCCACTTACTCTCTCTCTATGGCCAGGCACTGGCCCTCTCATTTTCCTTATTTCTTTCCTCTGGGCTGACCTCAAATCCCACCCCAACAACAGTGCTTCCCACTGAGTGGCCACAGCCACATCCTGTCTGCCACAGTATACTATGCTACTGCCCAAAAATAAAAGATAAAAACAATTGCAGGCCCGCTGACTGAGTGGGCAATTGCCCCCACTCAGTTCTTTCCACACTCTCTGTCTCTTCTTTTTTCCCACGCTGCTCCCTTTTTTATCTCTACCCACTGCTCCTCCCAAAGTCCAATGATGGACAGATCCTCTGGGCACCAAAACCACCTGCCAACCCAACAATCTTAACTTATTCAGGCCTAGATACATCTGAAAGCATAGCCACTCAGGCCAATAATGACTGTAGAAGTACTCAGCTGACTTTCACTCAGGTCTGGAAATGTCTGCGAAAGTCAGCAGTTAGTACCTAAATATTAAACAAACCGAATTGCTTATAATTGATTGCATAGCATCGTTAGAAAGGTAATTATGTGCTGAACAACTTTGCCACTGATAATTTGTGTCTATCATGTATACTTTAGGAATTATTCACATTTGTTTATGGTATGGTGTGCATGGCTGACATTTGTCTCTCAAGCCTCACTTAAGTACTTTGAAAAAAATCTAAAAAAGTCCTACAGTTTTTTGGTATTTCAGATAGTATAAAATAAAAACAAATTTTTTTTTTTTTTTTACTTTATTTCTTTATCTCTCCTGTCTGCTCTCGGAGCCCACTCCTTCCGTCCACTCATTCCCCCATTCCACCTCCGTGGGATCTGCCCCTAGAGTGCCTCCTTTCTCCTCCTGCACAGTGGGGTCTGTCCCTCTTGGTGGTCCGGATGGAACCAGAGTGGCTTTCATCCAGGACTGCTGAGAGGTGTTTTCCGTTTTCTCCCTGGTTTCTCCTACCCTCTGGGATGTCGAGCGCTAGGACGTACGTCCTGAGTGGTGGCGTGCTGGCCTGCGCCAGACCTCTCATCGCCATTGATGTCCCCTCTCCCAGGCTCTGATGAGCGGGCCACTTCCATCCCTTCAAATGCCAGTTGCTTCCATTGCTTTCTGAAGGGGATGTAGAATCAGAATGTGTTCTTGTCTCCCACCCTGAGGAAGGAGAGCATCCATTGGGTCGCTCGATCCTCCCTCTCCCCTGCCGACCCCCGGCCACCCGAGTCCTTTCCCGAACCCGAAAAACAAAATTAATTACAATTTATTGCATAGCACTCTTAGAAAGGTAATTTTGTGCTGAACAATTTTGCTGCTGATACATTGTGTCTATCACGTATACTTTAGGAGTTATTCACATTTGTTTATGGTATGGGGTGCATGGCTGACATTTGTCTCTCAAGCCTCACCTAAGTACCTTAAAAAAATTTGAAAAAAACCCCACAGTTGTCTGGTATTTCAGCTAGCATAAAATAAAAACCAAATTGATTACAATTGATTGCATAGCACCACTGGAAAGGTAATTTTTTGCTGAACAACTTTGCCACTCGTACTTTGTGTGTAGTACTTATGGTTCAAGAGGTATTCGCATTTGTTTGTGGCATGCTGATTATGGCTTGATTTTGCTTAGAAAGGCTCAGAATGCAGTGCTAAGAGTATTCAGGACATAAGTGGTGGAAGTCTCAAAGAGCTCTTGTGGTGTGAATGAGTTAAGGGACATGTAGTCCAAAAATAACTATTTACAGCATGCTCCCATTGGCACCATTCAGTGCTGAACTACCCCCCACAGAAAAAACGGAGCAGCCATTCCTTTAAAGTTTCCCCCTGGAGGCCATGCATGTGCTGTAATATGGACCGCAATAAAACTATTTACAAATGTCATTTCCCCCTCTCTCTCCAGGCAATCCCAAGACCAGCTGACCCAGAAAAAATGGACACAGAATCACAATGTGCCCAAAGGTGTGGGAGCAAAGACCGGTGCTCGGCGCACCCACCAAAGGCCAAGGCAACAGGGAATACAATGTAGCCAAAACTGTGGAGCAAAACAAAGTGCTGCCGGCCCGGATTCCACCAGGGACCATGGCCAGTGATGCGGAGGAGCTGGGTGCTAAAGCTCCAAAAGGTAAGCCCGTTTGGGGGGCTTACAGATGGGTGTGAGTGTAACCCCCTCTCCAGTGCCATCCAGGAGGGAGCCACTGCCCCTGGCTTGCCAGCCATTACAAGGTCCAGGGACCTGGATTCCCATTGCTGACCTAGGGGGATCCTTTCCCAAAAAGCTAAAATTAAAATGGCGGTGCCTCCACTCACAGTACATTTTAAGTGGGTCTGATAGCTAGCAGTATAACCCCCTGGGATGGTGTACCAACCCACCTCCCCAACAGTTACCCCAGACATGGACGTACCATGATTCGAACCTCCGAACATTCAGTTACCACATTTACAACTTCATCTCATCAATACACAGGCTCACTAAAATCAGGCTCTGGATTCTTTTTCTGCTGTAAAACAATAACTCCAGGGATTATTTACAGGGGGAGAGTTTAGGAGTGGGGTAGTGGAATAGAGGTTGAGACATTTTCATTTTGATTCTGTATTTCCCCAAATCACATTTCCCTTTGATTCATCCCATGTTTTCATCCATACAGCCATCAGTATCTATCTATCTAGCTATCCGCTGCAGTTGCCCAAAACCCAGACCCGCAGATCCCAGTCCAGTTTCCCCAAAGTCCTGTCCTGGGTACCCAGTTTTACTTGCAGGCCTGAAGTGCAGCTGGTAGCCAGCGTTGGTGCGCTTATAAATTTAGCTTTAACTTTATACATCTCCCTTGGCTTTTCCTGCAGCCCTAGTATGCTTACTCAATTATTTACAGTCCCCAGGTGCAGGGCAATCCCTGCATTTTACTCATGGTTCTACAGATTTCAGTCCTTAGCTGGCACAGTTACTGAAGTCCTGGGGGTTTATGGCACAGGAAGAACTCGGCACAAAGCTTGACCAGGGGCTCAGAGACTGCAGCTTGCTCTCTCTTTCTCTTCCTTCATCTTGCTTACCGATCTTGCAGCTTGTCCCCTTTGGCCCATTACAGGCCCCGTTGCAGAGCATGTGTGCAAGGCCTACCACCACAAAGGACCCAGACCAGGGAGTGGCCCCATGGCCTGGCTTCCTGATCAGAGCGTCTTAGCACTCAGGTACAAGACCCATGGCCCCCTGCAGCGACAGACCCCACTCGATGGGGGTTAGCAAGTTCCCCACCTGGCCCTCGGTGCCAGCAGAAACATTCAGCACATTCTCTTCTGCTGTTCTCTTTCTTCCTCTTTACCCGCTATGGTGTGTAGCCAGAGCCATCCATTTCTCTTGGCTGTACCTCAAGAGCAGACCACAGGTACTTAGACCAGAAAGCACCTGTTCATCCTTCTGCTTTCACAGTCTCTCAAGTTTAACATGCCCACACTATTCGCTGTGGCTCACACATCATCCCCTGCACACACGCTCCCTTTTCTCACTGTGCAGGTACTGGTAATTCTCTGAATTGAAGAAGTTCACTCTCCCTCTTCTTCTTCTCTCAGCACATTTATATGTCCTTGTTCCTCATTCCCTGTACTCCATCTTTTCCACAGGTTCAGATGCAACCTTCATTATTTTCTCAGGTTCAGAACGCAACCTTGGTCTTTTCCCCAGGTTTAGACCCAACCTTTGTCCTTCTATTTCAGGCTCAGGACATGACCTTTCCTGCTTTGTTTCTTTGGACTCACAACTGTGGTGCAACTTCAGAACAACGCAGGTGATTCATAACCTGCAGCTTTCCCTTTTACTTTTCCTAGCTGATTTTTCCTTTTCAGCCTGCAGCTTTCCCTTTTCTCTTCCAAGCTGCTTCTTTCCTTTCCCAATGGGGCAGGTCCTCCTTGCTCTGGGGACTAATTGCTGGCAGGCCCATCTCTCAGCCCCAATCTCTCTAGGGGCAAGAGCCCCCCCCAAGAGAAGCTCTCCCCGAACTGCCTCGGGTCCAACTGTCCTTTCTTTATTTGGGCGCCCTTTCCTCACTCCCCATTGGCTGGAGCCACTGTCCTTAGGTAAAAATGAATATGCATGAGGCTCCCTCAATGCCTCATAGGCTGTTCAAAAAGGCACCTAGATTTTCCCCTGCATTTTCCCCCAAGAGTCTGTTCATAAGCCCCAGAATCCTCCTGGCTAGTCCTGGCTTGGTGTTTGGCTGGCTGGTGTCATATGGCTGCAAACATGGTGGCTGGATGCAAACAGTGTCCCCAGTTCATACAGGTTGCTGGATTCTAAATGTCCCTGCAACCAAACACTTTGCTTTTATTATCCTTTTTCTCCACCATTTTATAGCCACCCTGTGCCCTGCATAGCGACTGCACTTTTTAACACATTTCTTTATTCCTTTTCCAGTCACTGCTGCCATTACCTTAAGCCCCTAGGCAGCATACACATTGCCCCAGTGTACTGGCTGCAGTCCGTGGACACTTTCTATTTATTTATCCCACCATGGACTGGCAGTCTTCCTATTCCTTTTGCACATCTTCTTTATTTATTTCATTTACCCCTTCTGCCCTTTTCCAGCCTATTGCTAGCACTACACTCTATTTCCCCTAGCACTAGACAGGCTCTCCGCTCTTCAAAGGGACACTGCCTCATGAATATTAATGAGGCGGCTCCTGATTTCTACAGCTCGAGTCGCATTTACAACAAAAATACATTTTCTGCTTCTCGGTTGCCTCTCCCTTTCAGCCCAGGTCTCTAATCCCTCTTTCTTTGCTCTGGAACTGGGACCACCCAAGAGGCAACCCAAAGCGCCACACACGGCCACTCGAAAATGTGCTTCTGCCATAGCAGAGCTCACTTCAAAATCGATGCCACAGAAATGGCAGCGGCCCACAAACCAGCTCATCCGGTGCTGCTACTTCTAAAACCACACGGGGGCCAGCAGGAGAGGACCAGGACACAGGGGAAAACCAGGATTCAATACAAAAAAAGAGTGGTGGTAGGACCAAAACCCCCAAGGAAACTAGTCTTTTTCAGGGGCTCACAGGTAAGCCCCCAACAGGTGGGTTACATGAGGAAATGCTTCTTCACAGAAAGAGTGGTGGATGCCTGGAATGGCCTGCCAGAGGTGGTGGTGGGAGCGAAGACAGTGGGAGTTTCAAACGTGTGTGGGATAGGCAAATGGGTATAAGTAGAGGAAAGGGAGGAGGGAGGGACACCTGTGACCAAATATGGTCCAGGGTGCAGTAATAGGCAAGGAAAATAGGCAGACTACATTGGCCTGCCAGTCCTTTTCTGCTGACTCGTTCTATTTTTCTATGACTACAAGGTGCTGTTTTACAAGAAAAAGAACCCTGTCCTCAAGAGGAAAAGGCTTCCAATGGTCTTTATCATCCTGAAAGGAATGCAGAGCCTCACCCTGTCTCTAATACAGTGCTTAGTATCTCATTCAGATATCTATATTTTATAGTATAATGCTGGGTTGGTAAGGGATTTAATTAAAGTGATTTTCTCAGTTTTTGTTTTAATAAAGATATTGTAGCTACATACCCTTTACTGGAAATGTCTGTGTGTTTTTTTTTTATTCAATGGAGTTGAAGTATGTTGTGTCACAGTGTTTGTTACCTGACTAGTACTATTTCCAAGCCTCCTGCAATTCTTTGTGGTGCTGAACTGTGACACTGTGATGTCATACAAGGGAAACAAACATGGCCGTCAGCATGTGTGATAGCAGAGATTATACCAGTGATTCTGACAAATCATCACCACTGTTTTTTACTTTGCTTTAAAGGTACTTATGATTGCAATCTGCATGTACAAATACTCATACAGTTATTTTTACTGGCATGTGTGTCAGTGTTCCTCAACCCCCAACCCAACAGAAAGTCGTCACATATCTTTATTTTCAGTTTTGCAGACACTCAGAGGATTTTTTAGTTACACTGTTCCGGTGTTTAATGTCTCATTTTTTATTGTGCTTCTTACTAAGTATTTCTGTCTTTGTATGCCTTGTTAATTTGCCATTATTTTTAACCCTCTTTGAGCAGGTTGGAGCCCATTGGAATTCAGCCACCTCTGTGGATGGTCCGATCTGCGGCTCCTCACTGGAATACCGATCCTCGAGACCTCGGGACAGCTCACACATCACAGCCTCTCTGTCCAGCCAAGCTGTTTGAAATATTTAGCTGTCAGATGGGAGGTCACTGTGGCAGGAAACATGGTCGCGAGTATCCCTACACACCAGAGTTGATGAAATGTAAATTGTGATGGCGTAGTTTGTCTAATGTCTCAAGTAACTGTGAAAAACAGTGCCAAAGCAAGGTTTTCTTATTCCCTTGATGTTACTTGACAGTGTTGCCGTTTTCCAGCTCGTCTGTGCTCGCAGTGGTCATCAGGGACTGCAGTCGGTATTGAAACTCAGTTCTATGTGAGCTGCTGTTTTTGTCAGTGATAATGTTGTAGGCTGGCAGCTCGTGGTAGTTTTCTCATAGATTAGATTTATTTCTTAGGTACATAAGGTTAACGTACACGAGTACCTTAACAAGGCTGCAATTGTAATTGTATCCCTCTATGTGTGTGTGGTGCTTCTCAGTCATTGGTTGTGTCTCAATTATTTTTTTCCCCTGCTGGTGTAAAAGTCAGTGGTCTCGTAGGACCGTAGTGTCTATGCAGGCTTCATGTGTGGTGCTGCATAACGGTGATTTCCATAGTCAAACTGAATTGTTTTCTGCAGTAACACCATTTATGTTAGTAATACACTGTCAGTGTGTGCCCCTGTTCAGCATTATCTGACTGAAATGTGCCATCGCAGTTTTGTCATACAAACATATGAAATTGCCAGCGGAAACTGGCCGTGATGGTCTATCGAGTTAGCTGAAGTGTGCAGCTTGGTTACATACCATGAAACTGCCCTGCCCCCCCGGAGTTGTACTTCCCCCATCTCGTTCCCATCCCATAACTCCTCCCCTCCACGACCCCTGCTATCTTAACCTTCTTCTTTACCCTGTCCCACCCCCTCTTGAATCTGGTCACTGTTCTTGCCACCACCACCTCTTCCAGCAACTCGTTCCACCTCTTTACCACTTTTTCCATGAAAAAGTGCCTCCTCATTTCCCTCTTGAATCTGCCCCCCACCAACTACAGGCTATGATCCCTAGTTGTTCCTTCTATCCTTAAGTTAAAGATGCTCTCTGTGTTTACCCTGTTTATGGCCTTTAGGTACTTGAA
This sequence comes from Neoceratodus forsteri, assembly GCA_016271365.2. Classification (NCBI taxonomy): domain Eukaryota; kingdom Metazoa; phylum Chordata; order Ceratodontiformes; family Ceratodontidae; genus Neoceratodus; species Neoceratodus forsteri. Next base: position 674,681,711 of record CM057454.1, on the reverse strand, counting down.
GACCTCAATCATATCCCCACTCTCCCTCCTGTCTTCCATTGAGTACATGTTCAGTGCACTCAGTCTCTCCTCAAATGTTCCGTCCCCCATGCCAGAGATCATTTTGGTAGCCCTCCGTTCGACCCGCTCCAGCAGTTTGATATCCTTCTTCAGATAAGGGCACCAAAACTGGAACACAATACTCCAGGTGTGGCCTCACCAGTGACCTGTACAGTAGGAGAATAACTTCCTTCCTTCTAGAGGTGATTCCTCCAGTGATGCAGCCTAGCATTTTATTTGCTTTAGCTGCTGCCTTTCAGCACCGTGCCATGTGCTTCATGTCCCCCTTGACCATTACCCCCAGGTCATTTCCCTCCTCTGATACTGCCACCTTAATGCCCCCCAGCCAGTAACTGGTCTTTGGGTTTCTGGTTCCCATGTGCATCACCTTGCAATTCTTGGCATTAAAACCCAACTGCCATATGCCATACCATTTTTCAAGCTTAGCTAGGTCCTCCCTTAAATCCTATATCCCTTTCCTCTGTGTTCACTCTCCCACAGAGCTTAGTATCATCTGCGAACAGACAGATTTTACTCCTGACTCTCTCTGCTATGTCTCCAATAAACACATTGAACAGCACTGGTCCCAGTATTGAGCCCTGTGGGACACCACTAGTTACAGGCCTTGGTTTGGATAGCTCCCCTCCCACCACTACTCTCTGGTTCCTGTCCTGTAGCCAGCTCTTGACCCATCCCAGCAGTTTCTCCCCTAATCCCAGGTCCCCCAGCTTGCTGATCAGCCTACCATATGGCACTGAATCAAATGCCTTGCTGAAGTCCAGCTATAGTACATCCACTGCCTACCACTTGTCCAAGGTCTTCATAACCCAGTTGAAGAAGTCTATTATGTTGGTTTGACATGACCTCCCCATAATGAACCCATGCTGTCTTTCATCATGGAGACCATTTTCCTCAAAGAAGGACATCAGCCTTTCCTTCAGAATGGTCTCCATTAACTTACCTACTATGGAGGTTAAGTTAACTGGCCTGTAATTACCCAGCTCGTCCTTGGGACCACTCCTATGGAGTGGTGCCACATGAGCTGTCCTCCAGTCCTGAGGTACACACCCTGTCTCCAGCAAGGTGTTAAATAAATCTGTCAGTGGTGCCGCCAACACCCCTGCCAGTTCCCTCAGGACCCTCAGGTGTATCCCATCTGGGCCAGGGGTCTTGTCCATTCGCAGTTCCCGTAGTCCTCTTAATACTCTATCCATGTCAATCTCCCCCTCACATTCCTTCCCCCTTAGGGGGCACCCCATTCCTCTCCTGTGGCATAGGCTCGCTAGTCTCCCTGGTGAAGATGGAGCAGAAGTACTCATTTAGTGCTTCTGCTTGCTCCTCAATCTTTTCAACCCACTCACCCTCCTTTTTCAACCTAACTGTCCCATCCCTTCTCCTTCTTCTATCCTTAATGCATCAGAAGAAGTCCTTTTCTCCTTCCTTAATCCCCTGTGCCAGCCTAAATTTTTTCTCTGCCTTGGCTGCCCAGACCTCTTTCCCTACCTCCCTAGATTTCAGATAGAAAGCCTCTCTGTCCTCCTCCTTCGAGGTGCGCTTGTACTTTCGGAAGGCTGCCCTCTTCTCCTTTACCTTTTCAGTCACTTTTCTTGCAAACCTGCTAGACCTCTTGGTTCTGGAGTGCTTTTTTGATTCCTTGTGAAAGTGTTGGTAGCCTCTATTATCACCATCTTAATGGTGAACCATTTCTGGTTCGCATCCATCTCAAGAAGAAGATCTGCCAGGTGCTCCTAAACTATTCTCCCCATCTTGCTATGAAGACAGCTTTCTTAAAGTCCACCACCCGTGTGTTAGTCATGGCAGCTTCCTTCCCTATGCTGATTGAAAGCCAAACAGTGTGGTGGTCACTTTCCACAAGGGGTTTCCTCACTTCATAGAAACATAGACTCTGACGGCAGATAAGGAACGCTTGGCCCACCCAGTCTGCCCATTTCCCTATATATTGGATAAGCTGCAGATCCTAGTTAACCAACAGCCTACTTCCTCCTAACCCCCACTAGAATTGCCTTATGTCTGTCCCATGCATTCTTGAATTCTCCCACTGTTTTTGACCCCATTATCTCAAGGAAGGCCATACATCCACCTCCTGGACATGCTCCCCATAAGATAGAACTAGGTCGAGAATGGACCCCTCCCTCAATAGCTCTGTGACTCCCTGTATCAGGAAACAGTCCTGGAAAGCATCCAGGAGGACCTGTTCCCTGCTGCATGTGGTAGCTAGGGTGTTCCAGTCTATTCCAGGTAGATTGAAATCACTTAGAATTACTGTGCTTCCTTTCTCTTCTACCCTCCTGATCTATTCCCCTAGCTCCCTATCCAACTCTATTCCCTGTGAAGGTGGCGTATACATAACCCCTACATGAATCTTGTTCCCAGTGGAGTTCTGGAGTACCACCCACAGTGCTTCAACTGTGCCTTCTTCTCCTTCTTCCCTGCTGCGCTTTATCCCTTCCCTAACATACAATGCCACTCCACCCCCCATTGCCCTGTCCTTCCTATAAAGTCAGTTTCCTGGGATCTTGAGATGGTATCCTGGGATCTCGAGGTCCCATTCACGAAACTGCGTTGCCCATGTTTCTGTGATGGCAGCAATGTCCACATCCCCTTCTGCCATCAGTGTCTGAAGGTCTGCTGTCTTATTAGCCAGGTTCCTAGCATTCAAAGACACCACCTTCCAGTGTGCCATATGTCCCACCTTGTCCCTGATCTTATTGTAACCCTTCTCCCCCCTTGCCCCTAACATTTTCTTCCCTTTCTGTCTTCCCTTCTTTATTGTTCCTAGGGGGAGGCCCGGGGCCCCCATGCCTGAGACTGAGTGCTTTTCCCTCTGATGCCCGCTTTCCTCAATTTAAATGTAATTTGTCCTGTAAGCAGCTCTCCAGTTTGCCTTTCAAGACCCTTTTGCCTTCCTTGCTTAGGTGGAGCCTGTCCAGCGAATATCGTTCCTTATCCTCCCACATCCTACCCCAGTTGCCCACCAGTCCATATGCATTATTGTTACATCATCTCCATAGCCATTGGTTGAACTCCTCAGTCTTCAACGTCCTAACTGCACTTGCACAGGGGGCTCAGGGACATGACATGTCAAGAGGCAGGCATGTATAATTCAAACAGGCACTTCAAAACAAGAAAGGAGACCTCCTGATTCAGAGTGCTGTATTTATGGGGAAAAAAGCTTATTGTCAGTTTCAAGCCAAGCCTTGCACTCACACCACCACTAGGTTGAGCTGAAAATTTTACAGGACAGCCGTTACATTAAGAGAGCTGCATCTCTATTCTCAACAGTGAGATAACAACAACAAAATCTCTAAAGACTGTGGAACATGTAATTGTCACGTAAGCTTTCTTTTGGTGGATCAACTCTTTGAAACAAAATGCGAAAAGCAAAGTTTGGGCTATAAGATTAGACAGCATCCCGCTGATCTGGTAGTAGAACTGGGTACTAAATCATGTACTGTAAGCACTGATAGAGAACACTGCACTGTACCCACCAGCACTGACCTAGTCAGCACTGTTCACATCTTTCATTTATGCCAACCATTCACTCTTCTTTATATCTTACCAGAATCAGTGCAGAACCATGTGATGGGTACCATCTTGACTCCCCCCCCCCCCCAACTACACTAATATTCTGAATAAATGCACATCGTTATCAGGCACAGTTTTGCAACTTCCCAGTCCTGGTGATTAGGAATAAATAATACCACATGAAATATTTGAAATGAAACTGGTTGCTATACTGACAGCATACACCTGATCACAACATACTGACAGCTCTAGCTGTCAAATCAGGTACTGTGATCTTTTATGGAGAACAGCTGATTACCAGTATTCTCTGTCTACAAAATGTGATTACCATGATTGACTGCTCTATTCATCAAATCGGGTTCTGTAGTAGCTAACACTGACCTAGCAGCCACCTGACTGCCTAACAGTGCTGACTGATGGGACTAATACTGCCCCATACAATATACTGTGTGTGTATATATTTACTGTTCTTGTTTTTCCTTTGCTTCACTAAACATATACTGGCCTAATACCTAGCAGTTGCATTAATGGCATATCTCAATCAGGTAATCCTGAACAGAGGCACACACTGACAGCGTATTACTGTAACAGAAATAGTGTTACTGCAGAAAATAGTTCAGTTTGACCATGAAAATCAATGTTATGCAATGCCACACATGAAGCCTGCGTAGACACTACGGCAGTCCTGTGAGACTGTTAACATTTACACTGGAAGGGGAAAAAAATCACTGTGATGCACCAAAGACTGAGAAACCCCACACACATAGAGGGACACAATTGTGATTGCAGCCTTATTATCACTAACAAATAAATCCAGTCACAATAGGAAAACTACCATGAGCTGCCAGCCTACAATATCATCACTGACAAATAAATCCAATCACAATAGGAAAACTACCACGAGCTGCCAGCCTACAATATCATCACTGACAAATGAATCCAATCACAATGGGAAAACTACCACGAGCTGCCAGCCTACAATATCATCACTGACAAATAAATCCAATCACAATGGGAAAACCACCACGAGCTGCCAGCCTACAATATCATCACTGACAAATAAATCCAGTCACAATGGGAAAACTATCACGAGCTGCCAGCCTACAATTTCATCACTGACGAATAAATCCAATCACAATGGGAAAACTACCACGAGTTGCCAGCCTACAATATCATCACTGACAAATCCAATCACAATGGGAAAACTACCACGAGCTACCAGCCTACAATATCATCACTGACAAATAAATCCAGTCACAATGGGAAAACTACCATGAGCTGCCAGCCTACAATGTCATCACTGACAAATACAGCAGCTCGCATAGGACTGAGTTTCAATACCCACTGCAGTCCCAGACAACCACCACAAGCACAGATGAGGCAGAAAACAGCAACACTTTCAAGTAACAGCAAGGGAATAAGACAACCTTGCTTCAGTACTGTGTTTCACAGTTACTTGAGGCATTAGACAAACTATGTCAGCAGAGAGGTGGCTATTTCCCTGCCATGACACGCTTTGGGAGGCATGGCCAAAATGACAGCTAGTGAAAAAAAACTGACGATACAGTTGACAGGCAGCATGTACTGTAGGAAACAGCTGTTGGGGGCAGATGTCATAATTTATAATTAAAACAACTATGCGATTTCAAAGTACATAGTACAAATGACTAAATGAACAGTGCAATTACTCAGGGTAAAAAATCTAAGAAAATCACTCTAATTGGTTGTTTGACTGTTTAACTAGTATTACTTTTTAAATTAATTTCTGAGGGATTTTTTTTGTCTCATACACATATGGGTGGGCATACAAGACAATCTTTAAAATTTGCAATGTCTTCAACCATTTCTATTGATTTGTTCTCTTTTATAAAAGTAAACTGAATTACTTTGCATGGTTCTTTCTTTTCACTGATTTTGTACTGATCTGCTCTACCTTAGAAATATATATGCACCTGTACAATCGTTTAAAGTACAACGGTTTGTGGTAGGTTTCAAGGCTTTAAATTGAAATAAAAATACCTATTTAAAAACTGTATGTTTTTGATTTTTCTTGGTACTGCATGCAAAGTTCATTTATAAATTATTTTGACCATTTTAAACAATAGACTGTGAAGGAAAAACTTGATCCATTTTTCTCCAAGAAGCATACTTTGATTTTAAATCATAACCACAAGCAATGATAGGGTTGAAATGCCAGTTCTTTGTTCTGACATGGGGGGGTATACTATCCTATACATGACATGGGAGCTACCTGAAAAAATAATACAAAGAGCAAGGATCCATATGCAAATGACACATATGCATGCCAAACCTCATTCCATTTAACCAGCAGTCCCCACACGTGCACATAACACACTAAAAAAAGAGTCAACCTGCAAAGAACAACGCAATTCCAGCAAAACAATGGAAATCTTACCTTATGATCCAAATGAACCGAAACCTTCAAAAACAAAGCTAGAAAATCATAAAATGTACCCCACCCCCACCCCAAATAGCAAAATCAGTCCCAAAATCCAACCTTGGAAAAAACACACACTACACAGACTCTGGTCAGAGCCCCGATGGCTTCTAATGCAACAGTAATGATAATATGAGACTGTCGTTTACTGTATTTAAAAGTAAATGAACTGAAAAGACAGGTCTAGCATGTGACCTCTTGTCAGAGCACCAGTGTCTCCATCAGCTGAAGAAGTTTGGAAGTACAGTTAATAAGGAGTTGTCTACCTATGTCAGAACATAGCTCAGACAGGTGAGTGTGGGCTGTGACACATGGTCCTAGTCTACATGCACGTCACACTAACCACTATATTTATATATTCTGATATATTGGCTGGCCCTGTGGTGATGAGGGCTGAGGCGCTGGTCACCACACCTCACACTGCGCCAGTGACCCATGTTTGGGAGCAAGCACGAGTCATCGGTGGTTAGAGGGGAGAAGATGGATCGAGCATCCATAGGACTGCTCTCCATCTCCAGAGAGGGTGGTGTTCTTGTTATAGGTGCATGCCTGACCCCTAGCAGAGGCTGGGGGTTGATGACATGGAGCCACAACCTCTAGGGGAGGAACACAGCAGACGCCAGATGTGGTGCATGCGGGAGCGTACGCGACCACATCGCCAGTGTCATTGCACGCCTTGCCCCTCAGTGGGTGAAAATGGAAAAACAGGCATCCATGGTCACAGTGACTTGATGGACATTCTATGGGTGCCCCAGCCTCGGGGGCATCACTGGAACTGGATCTGGACCTGGCGGGAGAGAAGGTGGCTCCCTGCCACCCCGCCATGGGGGAAGAAGGCAAGGGCACTATGGAGGCTGGAGTCGACCACACAATGGCTGGAATAAGGGAAGCATAGACAGAAATGCCGACCAGGGGACACTGGAAACAGTAAGCAAAAAAAAATATGTATATATATATATTTTATGGTATATCAATGTAGTGTTTTGCTGTATTTGAAGTTTTTTTTTTTTTTTTAGTTGTTTAACCAGAAGTAGCACACTAAGCTGAAAGCATTTTTACAGGAGCGACCTGGGAGCACAGGGAAGTTAAGTGACTTGCTCAGAGTCACACAGTATGCAAGTGGAAGCTGTGGGATTCAAACCCAGGTCTGGTCTGCTGGATGTCACTAGCACAAGTTGGCTGTGGAGATGAGCATTGGGCTGTACTGGTTGCTGTTCTGGAGTGGGTGGAGAGTTTGGGTGCAGGAAGGGGGTTGTGACTAAACACCAAGGCTTGATGATAGAGGTACAGTATAATTCAGGACACCAAATGTAGCACACAACAGTTTCTCATCCACATTTCCTACTAATGGACTTGGGTAGAAAGCTACTGGATGACTATATTAGGCCATCAGGCCTTTCAGATTACATCAGCAATTTGTCAAGAAGTATTCCATATAATACTTAAACTCACACTCCTGCCCCTCAGAAGCTCTCAGACACACACTCTCACCCCACATCCATGCTCCAGCACTTCACCTTAACTAACAATCACTCTCCTATTCCTCCCAATGCTCCAGTGCAACCACTCCTTCTCTTCTCCCACACTCAGGGAAAGGGGGAAAGGTGAAATTGTTTAACCAGGAAAGGCACACTAAGTCAAAGCTTGTTTCCAGGTGCGACCTGGGAGTACAAGGAAGTTCAGTCAGTTGCTCAGTGTCACACAGTTTGCAGGTGGGGCTTCGGGATTCAAACCCAGGTCTTGAGGTTTGCAGCTCAGTGTCCTAAACCACTTATACTGCCTCCTTAGTCACTTTGATATTACCCACACTAACACTCATTGCTGTCCATGTTCACAAACTGATATATACCTATAACAAATTACACGTATGTGCCCATGAAGAATTCGGTGGTAATGTTATCTCATGAAGCTGGTGGCAGGGGAAGTCACTCACATACTTACTCACGCAATGAAATTACCAGTTTGTGTTTCAAAGTCACCTATAAATACTTCTTCATTTATTTTCATGATACTGACATGGAGAATAAAAATGCATTGAGTGGAAACCTCTGGAAATACAAAGCTTAGTGTATCCACCAGTCCCTCCCAGGCAAACTACATGTGTGTCTATTGTTTTGATAAGAATTATATATTCTCTCATGACTTGTAAGGTTATGGTCATATCCAAACTAACTTTAAAAAGTTTTGACTGGCTGACTCCATAATAATGTGAGGTCACGAAAGTGAGCTGAATTTGTGTTCCAAGCCCAGGATGGCATGAGTGGAGGCCAGCAAGGGAGGATCAAGCACTCTCCTTGCTACATGCCTTCCTCTTTGTATTTGGCAGGAGGTACGCACCAGACATGTGGAGCATGGGTTGGCAGTGCAGACCTCACAGGATCCAAGAGGGTAGCTAGCCCAACACACAGGAATTAGCAGACCCAAATCAGTGTTCCTGAGGAAGACAGGCAGGAGTAAAGCAGTCTCCATATTACTTGATCACACAGCAGGATTCTGTCCCATGTGGACTACATTCACAGTAGAGAGGGATACTCGGAGATACTGAGAGAGATCAGCATCATCCACAACAGTAACAGAAAAACAGTCGATGGCCTTGTGGCAAATTCCTTTCCTGAACTGTATTTATAATAATTATTTTGTCTTATAAATTCTTAATTGTTTTTCTTGTTCGAGGGGGCAAACTGTAACCAGTTTTTCTAAGTAGAAAGGGCATCCTTTTCATAAGCCGCTGTAAACAATCCTAAGACATGGGACAGTTTGGAATGGGAGGATCATTAACTTCTGCTTTGGGTCATTTACAGACAAGCCATTGGCTCTGATGCTAGCTTTAGAATTAAACAGCTCAGTCAGAAAAGCCATGGCTAACTATGCATTTCTGTTGTGCCTCATGTTATCTCTTACAATAGCAGTCTTGTTTCAGCCAGGAAGCCAGTAACCATTATAAATGCGAATGAGACAGCCAGAATTAGGGAGATGGGTTTTCTCCAGAACATATGTGGAGAGAAGTCTCCAGAAGCTTCTTAGATAACACAGGGGGAATTGAACAGACAGGAGTGGGATGAGACAATGCATTTTCAATCATGGTAACTCTCAGGACTGAAAAAACAAAGACCATGCTCTTTTCTAGCCTCCCACAGAAGAGGAAGATTCCACTCTTTGTTATCAGAAATGGTCAGGGGCATAACCTTGAACAAGTGGAGACCTACAAATACCTTGGAGTAACTCTGGGTAACACCTTATCTTCTACACCCCATGTTGACAGTCTAGTGGCCATAGTTAACAGAAGACTGGACTCCCTGTACTGGAACAGAAACAATATCACAGGGGATTCTAAACATCAGATTGTAGCCAGCTACATTCTGTTGCTTACAGATTATGGGCTCCCCATCTATGCAGCTGCCTGAGACTCTGTGCTAAACAGAGTAAAGCCTGCGCGAGTTGAACTGGGGGACGTGCAGTGGAGTGTGGAGTCTCTTGCCCTGTTGGTTCAACTGCTTGGGTCAGAATTCTTCTGGATCCCGCTGGGATTTTGCTGGGACAAGGAGAGAGGAGAGGGTGCCCCTGTGGCTGGTGCTCCATTGTTAAAGCTGGCATGGAGGTGGATGCAGAGCGGACTGAGGGCTTGTGGTCTCGAGGAATTCTGCAAGATGCTGTTTTTCCCCCGGACTGATGTACTCTGTTTTTGTGTTGGATTTGAGCCAGGGAACGATTAGACTGTTTGCTGGTTCCTATGGGCTGTGATTTCTATGAAGACAAATTCAAAGAAGTTTGTGCCTTGTGACTTTGGGAAAGAGTGAGAGTGCCTTGTGACTTTGGGAAAGTTAGGATTCCGAGGTGAACGTGACTTTTCTTTAAGATTGGTTTGCGATGCGACCTCCTGCTGGGCCTCACTTGATGGGTGGTCCAAAGGGGGTATTTGGGAGCCTTTGGTCAAGGAGTTGACTGGGGGTCTCTGCCCCCTAAACTACCAAGTTGGGCCACTGTTGTGGCCTGATTTTGGGTGTTGTATTGGTCCACTTTATTTCTTGTGTGGTTGCCCAGCTGGAGGTAAGGGGCCTTATTCAAATTGTGGATGGACCTGCCTGATTTGCTGGATTTGGATTTTGGATGCCCTCTGAAATGATTTATATGTGTTTTTGTTGACTTCAAACCTGTGGATAAATCCGTTTTTGGGCCTGGCAATCTGAAGACTTTTATTTATCTGGACAATCGAGGTGGTGAGAGGACCTTGTGTCCATTAATTTAATTTCAAACTTTACCCTTTCCCTGGGTCATGAGAGGACTGGGGGGAAGGGACACGTTATTTATTTGTTTGTAGTTTAAATTGTTTTATGATTTGTTATAATATTTATACCTTGCAGTGAGAGTGCTAAAGTATTTTTTTTTCTCTCTCTCCTTGGCTGTGAGAGAACTAAGGGGGCATAAATAATTTTCTTTTATTTTATTTTGGTTAAGTAGGGGTGGTGCGAGAACCCTTACATTTACATTTATATTTATATATTCTTTTGTATTTATATTTATTTTATTTTATTTGTGAGTCTTCATGTCCAGTTCAGACTCGGTTTTCTGTGAGGCGAGGTTTTTTGTTTTATTTGATTTTGTTTATTTATGTTGGTTAAGCTTGAGATTATTTGGATAATTTTATGTCGTTAAGATTGATTACTTTAGTGTTTGGGGTTTATTGTTTTGTTTTTGTCTAGCAGCGACATGTGTCGGCCTTCAGTCCCCAAGGTGGTACGCTATACATCCTCCTCTCTTCATGCCCTCCACCCTTTTTACACTCCTCCCCTACAATTTGATACATACCAGTGCTGTAGAGCATTGGGAATTGTTCGTAGGAGAGTGAGGAGGGCAGAGGTGTGCGAACAGGGTAGGATGAATGAGGGGGGCCACCGTATTGGGGTTATTAAGTCCAGAAGGTGCCCCGAGGTGAAATGGAACCCAGATCATGGTTTACCATGTCTGGTGCCTATACCCAAGGGCACTACTGAATTTAGTAGGCAGATAGGCCTGACAGCCTCCAAAGTTCGTCCAACTCGGGCGGCGTTATGCAATGCCAGGTCCCTCAGGAATAAGACCGCATTATTGCCGTTCTTGTTGGCTCGACTGACTTGGCTTGCATCACCGAGACCTGGCTGGATGAAAATTAAGCCTCATACTGGAGGCCATGACTACGGCCGGGTACTCGGTGATACACCGCCAGAGATTGGACCGGGGGGTTGCAGTCTGTTTTAAGACTGAATTGGGCCTCACGAGTGTGGTAGTGGGTGAGGCTGATTCCTTTGACTGCACAGTAGTAGCGAGTGTAGGTGTTCAAATCGTATTCATCTACCATCCACCCGGAGATGGGAAATGCTTCTTACAGGAAGTAGCAGACTTCATCGTCGACATGTCGTTTGAGTCACTCAGATTGATGGTTCTGGGTGACTTCAACGCCTGGGTCGACGATGAACTCTCACAATTTGGTAATCGCTTCCTCCAATTAATGTCTTCCTTGGGCCTCACACAGGTAGTTTCCACTGCTACTCATAAATCTGGGCACTCTCTGGACTTAGTCTTTCTCTTAGGGATTGATGCATCCGACATGGGGGTGGAACCAGTCGCCTGATCTGACCACTACACCATGAGGTTCAATTTTTGCACCCCCCTGAGAAGGTCTTCCCTGTGGAGATGGTCAGGTACCATCCATTACAGAATATTACTTCCCAAGGCCTTGCGGCAGTCCTAGACCCATCGTCCCTTGTGTTGGCGAGCAGTAATCCAGAGACGCTGGTGTTGGCCTATAATGTGCCTGTTGTGGCAGCCCTGGATCTTATTGCTCCTGTTCGTGAGTGCCCCTTATCCCTTCACCCCAGGTACCCTTGGTTTGATGGGACAATGAGGGAGATGCAGAGACAGGGGCGAAGGTTAGAGTGATGCTGGTGCAAGTCCGCCCTTGAAGCCGACCACCTTAGATTGATGGAACATTATTCTGTCTATCAATCTGCAATCACCCGTAAGAAGGCATAATCCCTGTCCAGGGAGGTTGCAGTTGCTCGGAATCAAGCAGCTCAGCTGTTTCGGACTGTAGACAGACTGTGCAACCCAGCCTGTCTGCAAGTTTGAAAAGCCTTTTCGCAATTAGAGTGCAAGGAGCTCGCTCTTTACTTTGCAACGAAAGTGGCTAACATCAGGGCCGACTTGTGTCCAGCAATCTCTAAGGGTGATGCTGTAGAACAGTGTGAGCTCACAGTACCTCAATTCTCTTGGAGTTCCTTTAGTCGACCTGATTTTGTAGAAGTTATGAGGATCATCCATAATGTGCGTCCTACAACTGTAGTTTGGATCCTGGCCCGACTGCCCTAATCTTGAGTTGAGATATCATCAGTCCAGTCCTGGTGCAAATAATCTGGTGCTCCTTGGAGTCAGGTGAGTTCCCTAGTTCCCTGAAAGAGAAGCTACCTTGGACCCAGACTGTTTCACAAACTACAGGGAAGGTTATTGAGAAGGTAGTGGCAGCCCAATTGGAAGATCATTTAACCATCCATAACATCTACGAATCCTTTCAATACAGTTTTTGTAAAAGATGTAGCACCAAGACTGCACTGGTTCGGGTGCTTAATGATCTTCTGAAGGGCGAGAGATCAGAAGAGACATTCCATTCTGGTTATCCTTGATCTCTTGTCAGCTTTTGACACTGTGGATCACCTGGTGTTGATGGCATGCCTGAGGCAAATTTGTGGAATGTCGGCAATTGTTCTACAATGGTTCACCTCATTTCTCACTGGGAGATCACAAAGAGTTGTGTCTGGCGTTTTTTTGTCTGGCCCAACTCCTTTGTTGTGTGGGGTGCCTCAGGGTTCCGTGCTATCACCCATGTTATTCGCGATGTACATGCTGCCCCTCGGAGACATTATAAGATGGTATGGGCTGAGGTTTCACGGCTATGCAGATGATACCCAGCTATACCTGTCTTTTGCACCCGACCAGGATGGAGCTCTCACTGTGTGTAACAACTGTCTGGAAGAAATCCAGGACTGGATGGATTCTAGTTGGTTAAAGTTGAACTCAGAGAAGACAGAAGTCCTGGTTGTGGACCCGGGCTGTCAGATAGAGAGGTCGCATGCTGGCACGCCCTCTGGAATTTTTCTTGGTAGTGTGTCACTCCCGACCTCTGAACGGGTGCGTAGCCTTGGGGTTGTCTTAGACGACAGGCTGACTCTACAGTCTCAAGTGTTGGCTGTTGTCAGGACTTCCTTTTACCATCTTAGGAATATTGCCAGGGTTAGGCACCTTGTTCTGTCTGACTCTTTGCCAACATTGGTTCACGCCTTTGTGTCCTCGTGTTTGGACTACTGCAACACCCTATACTTTGGGCTTTCTGGGGTTGAAATCCGTCGCCTACAGCTGGTGTAGAATGCAGCAGCCCGGGTTTTGACTGGGACAAGTAGGTCCTGTCATATTACCCTGGTGCTGCATGAACTGCATTGGCCCCCTATATGGTGGCAAATCACCTTTAAAGTCATTTTACTGACTTTTAAAGCCCTTCATGGTCAGGGTCCAGCCTATCTGAAAGAACTCCTGGTGCCTTATTACCCCGGCTGATCGCTCCGCTCAGCCAACGAGGGGTTGCTAGAGATTCCAAGAATGAGTTTAAAATCTTCTGGCAGCTGAGCATTTTCTTATGCTGCACCCACTCTTTGGAACTCTCTACCACGCCGGTTACGGGAGTGCACCTCCGTGGAGGAGTTCAACAGTAACTTGAAAACATATCTTTGGAGAATGGCCTTTTTGAATGGCTAGACATAGCATGGAAACTGCGCTTGTTCGGGTGCAGAATGATCTCCTCAGGGCTAGAGACAGAGGGGACAGGACAATTCTTGTTCTCCTTGATCTCTCTCTTCAGCATTTGACACTGTGGACCATTGTGTGTTGCTTCTCCGCCTGAGGGAGCTGTGCGGACTCACTGGTACTGTCATCAACTGGTTTGAGTCCTTTCTTACCAACAGGAGGCAGCGGGTTGTGATGGGAAATTTCTCATCTACACCCTGCCTCCTTCTGTGTGGAGTCCCTCAGGGTTCGGTATTGGCCCCAATGTTGTTCGCAGTGTATATGCTGCCCCTGGGTGGGGATCATTAGGAAGTATGGTCTGAGTTTTCATTGCTATGCTGATGATACTCAGCTATACTTGTCCTTTGCTCCAGGAACATCCAACACAGTGGATGCATTAAATATCTGTCTGGCTGAGATTAACGACTGGATGGCCTCCAGTTGGCTGCAACTGAACCCTGACAAGACTGAGGTATTGGTAGTGGAGTCGAACAGAGTTTGTGATGGGATGGCCTCTGACTCTGCAACTGGACTTGTGCTGGGAGCTGCGCCATTGATGGCCTCCTCTTGGGTGCGAAATCTTGGTGTGATTCTGGACAGAAACTTGTCCATGGAAGCTCAAATATCTTCCTTGGTCCGTACCTGTTTTTTCCGTCTCAGAAACATTGCCAGGATTAAGTCCCTTGGACCTCCCTACCTTGATACATGCCTTAGTCACATCTAGGCTTGACTACTGTAATGCTCTCTATCTCGGGGTCTCTGGGGGTTCTCTTCGCAGACTACAGCTGGTGCAAAATGCTGCTGCCCGGCCTTTGACTGGGCAAAACAAATTTTGTCATATTACACCTGTATTGCGCGAATTGCACTGGCTGCCTGTCAGGTGGAGAATACTCTTTAAGTGGGTCTTCTCACCTATAAGGCCCTACATGGGCAGGGCCCTGGTTACCTGTCAGTGCTCCTGGTACCTACTTCCTCTACCCGTCATCTCCGCTCTTCCAGTGGTGGCATCCTGACTGTTCCTAGAGTGAGGTTAAAATCTGCAGGCGACCGAGCTTTTAGGGTTGCCGCTCCCGCTCTTTGGAACTCATTACCAACTGTAGTCAGGGAAGCCCCCACCGTAGCCGTTTTTAAAGTCCGCCTGAAGACCCTCCTATTTCTGCAAGCGTTTGGTGTTTAATGTTGATTATTTTTAGGATGTTTTATTTTAATTTAAATGTTTATGCTGAATGAAATGTTATAAAAAATTTTGTACGGTGCCCAGAGCCTCCGGGATTGGGCGTTTTTTAAATAAATTTGCCTTTGCCTTTATTCATAGTGCAATCTGTTATTGTGTTGAGATTTTATTTTATTAATTGATTTTAATGCGTGATGTTATTGTGGTATGATATTTATATGTATTATTGGATTTGTATCTGATGCTATTGTTTTAATGTGTTCAGCGCCTTGGTCAGTGTAAAGGCGCTTTATAAATAAATTTATTATTATTATTATTAAAGCCGATATGTAATAAGGTGTGGCGCTTTGTACTTGTTGCAAATAACCACACTCAGAACGGTGAACCAAGAAGGAGCAGTAGACGTAGTATATCTGTACTTCAGTAAGGCACTCAACTCCATTCCATATAGGAGGTTGATAAATAAGTTGGAACACACAGAAGTGGGACATAAAATAGTAGGCTGGATTAGAAACTGGCTCCAAGGGAGAACCCAGAGAGTGTTAGTAAACAGCACTCTGTCGGAGGAAGGAGTGGTGACCAGCGGAGTCCCCCAGGGTTCGGTGCTGGGACTAATTCTATTTAACATATTCATCAGTGACATCGCAGAGGGTTTGCAAGAAATGGTATGCCTTTTTGCAGATGATACAAAGCTCTGCAACAGAGTGGACACGCAAGAGGGGGGTCACAGAAATTATTGCTGAGCTAAAAAAAACTGGAGGAATGGTCAAAACAGTGGCAGCTGAAATTCAACACCAAGAAATGCAAAGTTATACACCTGGAGAGAAAGAACCTAGGCTGGAAATATATCCTGGGTGGGGAGGACAGCTGACTAAAGCTAAGGTAGAGAGGGAACTGGGGTACTTGTATCTGACGATTTAAGGACAACCAGGCAGTGTGAAAAGGCAGTGCAAAAAGCTAGCACCATTCTCGGATGCATAGAAAGGGGTATCACAAGTAGGAAAAGCGAAGCGATAGTCCCACTGTGAGGCCTCACCTGGAGTACTGCATCCAGTTCTGGAGACTGCACCTCAAGAAAGGCAAGGATCACCTGGAAACTGTGCAGATGAGAGCTATGAAGATGATACATGGACTACATGAAGAACCGTATGAATCGAGATTAAACCATCTTAGGACGTACTCACTGGAGAGGAGAAAGGACAGGGGAGATAGGATAGAGACATTTAATACCTCAAAAGGTATTGGCTCAGTACAAACACAGGATCTCTTCGGGAAAACACAAATACATGGACAAGAGGGCACAACATGCGCTTGAAGGGAGGTAGCTTCAAAACAAATGGCAGGATATTTTTCTTCACGGAAAGGGTGGTGGAGCCCTTGAACAATCAGCCCCCAGAGGTTGTGGCAGCAAAGACAGTGGGGGAGTTCAAGTTAGCATGGGATAGGCACTGTGGAAACCTATTTATTTATTTATTTAATTTTGGTGATGGGTAGGTCCACTGAGACCATGACAATCCCTTTTCCAGGGGTGACTCAGAGTTAATTTTACATACAGTGACTGTTTAAGAATAAGCAGAAGTATAGTAGACAGTGACCCTTACAGTGAGATTCCCTCACAAGCTATAACATTCACAAACAGTAAACTGTTTACAGACCAGTTAATATTATCATATATTTGACTTCAGTTATTCCATAAAAGACAACTATGCAAACAATATGTACATAAGTTAGATCAAGTGCTTCATCATAGAGGATCTCAACGATAGCAGCTACATTGATTGAGCTCTGTGAGGTGTACCTTGAGTCCTTTTTTTGAAACCCCCAAGGGATGAGCAGTTCTGCAGATTCTCAGGGAGTGCATTCCATATAGGTGGGATGCTTACCAGAAAGGACCTTTGTCCTACGGTTGTTCTGACTTTGGGCACATTGAGGAGTATGCGGCTCGAGGATTGGTGGGATCTTCTAATTGGTTTGTCAGAGTGCAGTCTAGTCACACTTGGGGGGCCATTTACCTGCCTAAATCTGAATGCCAGGCACAGAGATGGGTATTGTAACCGCCCCTTCTAGTGATGGCCATGATAGGACATGCAGAACCTGGCAGTGATGCTCACAGGGCAGAGCTCCCAATGCATAGCGGCTAACCCAGTGGTAAAGGGTGCTAAGCTTTTGCATTTCTGCTCCTCTGACAGTTAGTAGAACCGGTGCACCATAGAACAGGATGGGTAGTAGGGTTCCTGTTACCACCATTAGCCAGGATTCTCGAGTAAGGAAGGGGCTTAGGCGATAGAGCAGGCCAAGCTTCTGATTCACAGTCTTGGACAGCTGGTTGATGTGAGTCAAACGTGCATTTATGATCTAGGGTTATTCCTAAATATTTAATGGATTCGACCACCTCAACCGTTGAACCATCGGTGAGAGTAGGCGACAGCACTGATGTTCTGTCTGATCCAAGGTTTGTTGGACCGAATAGTACTGCCTTCATTTTTTTCCCATTCAGGACTAGGTTGTTTCTTACCAAGCTTCCTCAAGGAGTTGTAGGTCACTCGTCAGCTCCACGGTTAGTGTAGCTATGTCCTTAGGACCTATATAGCACTGTATCATCAGCATACAGGATAATGCTAGACTTACCGCAGTTGTTAGGCATCTTATTGATAAATATAGAAAATAATAGGGGCCCTAAGATGGATCCCTGGGGGACTCCGTGGAGTACTGGGCGTGTACTAGAAAGGGCACCCTGCCATGTAATAAATTGTGTTCTTCCCTGAAGGTAGTCGGTGAGCCGTTTTGCTGATAGACTATCTAAGCCTATGTCTTTCAGGTTTTTAATGAGTATTTTGTGATCGACCAGATAAAAGACCTTAGTGAGGTCGAGGAAGACAGCGCCGGTAAGTTGGCCTTTGTCAAGAGCTGCAAGTATGTCAGAATTGAGGCTGACTAAGGCAGTATCTGTTCCATGATTTTTTCTGAAGCCGTGTTGCCTTTTTAAATTGGTTTAAAAACATATTTATTTAGTTTAGCTTTTATTTAAATATAGTTGATATATTTTAAATGTTGTTTTAATCTGTTTATGTATATGTTCTTACGTACAGCGCCTTGACTCTGAAAGGCGCTATATAAATAAAGTTGATTTGATTTGATTTGTGAATATTTTAGTACCCTCAATATAGTCTAATAATTGGTTGTAGACCACTCTCTCAAGCACCTTGCTCAATATGGAGAGAAGTGAGATGGGCCTGTAGTTTTCAATTTTATCTCGAGGGCCCCCTTTATGTATTGGCACAACCAGGGCAACTTTCCAGAGTGTTGGGATCTGCCCTTCCTGGATGGATCTATTAAAGAACCATGCGACTGGGGCCGCTATGGCTGGTGCCACGATTCTGAGCAATCTCGGTTCAAGCTTGTCGTACCCAGCAGATCCATGGTTTTTGATTTTCATGAGTAGTTTAACGACCTCTTTTTTTTGATGTTAGCTTGAAATGGAAGTTTGGGACGGGGGGCAATATCAGGCTCATCCAGTGAGTATGAGGGTGTTCCTTCGCACTGGGACTTAAATTTATCTAAATCGGTGAAGAAAAGGTTGAATGCATTGGCGACTTCGGTTGGGTTTTTTAGGCTAGCACCATTAGTCGCCATGTCACAGTAGTCCTGGGCTGGGTGACCTTTAATGAGGGTAGTGATTTGTGACCAGAATTTTTTGGGGTCAGAGAGATTTCCCGCTTGGAGGTTCCTGAGATAAAGTTTCTTTGCCATTCAAATCTCATTTTTACATTTCTTTCGAAGTATCCTGAAGGTCTGTCAATCATTAGGGAGAGTAGTGGATTTGAATTTCCCCCATGCCTTGTCTCTTTCTTTCATTCGTTTCTTCTGGTCTCTGGATAGCCATTTTGCATCTTGACCCTTTACCCTGAGCTTTCTCATAGGGGCATGTTTATTAGCAGCTGAAAGAAAGTTATTAATGAAGAAGTCTAAGGCAGAGTCCAAATTTGGGACATGTTCGATGAATGACCAATTTACCTCAGCTAGGGTTTTAAGAAAGGATTCCTCATTAAGTTTGGCATAGTTCCGTCCCAGCGGATTCCTGGTGGCAGGAAGCAGAAGCAATTTTTCCATATTCCAAAAGCTGGTGAATGATCGCTTAGGGAATCTGTGAAGGTTCCCACTAGTTTAAAGTTGTTGGGTTTAGAGGCAAGGATCCAGTCCAATGTGGTGTGGTTCCCTGACCTCATGTTTAGCCTTGTGTGTTCCCAGATTACTTGCATTAGGTTAGCCTCTAGGAGGATGTTTTTATATCCTTATTAATTTGTGACCCCCAGTGCATGTTGAAGTCACCCAATATTATTTTCTCCCCCTTTGGAAGGTCTGGGATAGAGGATATGAGGAAATTTAGGGTGACTGTAGCCGCGTTTGGAGGGTTGTACACACATCCAATAGTCAGGGGTTTTGCCCCACCCAGGAGTAGGGTTATGAATACAGCTTTGCAGCTAGTATTGTCTAAGGAGGCTGTAGCCAGCTGGGAGGCATTTAGAGAGGACCTAACATAAATGAGGACTCCTCCACCCTTTTTTCTTACCCTGTCCTGTCTGAATGTTTTGAAGACATTTATCTCTACCTCATGGTCGAGTATGTGAGGTTTGAGCCAGGTTTCTGAGATGGCTAATATAGCTGGTGAATACTGGCTTACCCAGGCTTCTACTTCATGTATTTTTGGCCTCAGGCTATTTATATTCATATGGGTGATCCTTAATCCCTTTGTATTCATCCATCCAACATTTGTGGAGGAGGTAATGGGTGCATTGGGGCAGGGGGGCCAGGATTCGTCTCAATATCACCTGTATGTAGTAGCTTTAGTTTTGCTAAGATTATGATTAAAATCCTTGACATAGGGAGTGGGATCTTTAGTTTGTTGTCTGCTATGTAGCACAATATTTTGTAAAAATGTCCTCTATGTCGTAGGCCCTGTACATTGATAGCTGAGATGGAGGGCTTGTTTAGGATGCAGTTATAATGATAATTGTGTTGAGGGGGGCCATTTGGCTGTTCTGGTATATGTTTTCTGTAGTGCATAATCTGGTCCGAGCCCAGTACTAGTAGGGCATATAAGGTTGCAAGGATTATTCCTCTGATGATGTTCGAGTTTGTATTTGCTATCTCTAGTGGAGGATAGAGGAGAATTTATGTGCACCAATTTGAAGAACGCATGGAAGTTTCCTAATTCTGATGGCTCTGCTACCTCTGCCACCTGGACACACTTTAATGTTGGGAGTAGCTGCGAGATCCCACCAAAGATATTAGTTTGATTTCTGTGTTCTGGCCTGTCCGACAGTAGTCTCAACCTTCCTGCCTCTTTATATTTGGGCTACAAGTTTGCCTTGGGGAAAGACTTGGTTCTGGCCCTTTAAGAATGGCTAGGAGCCTGAAATTGCTTATCCTATTGGCTGGATAGGGGTGCCTAAGGCAGTAAAGAAACTGGGAAGGGGTAGCATTCACAGGCAAGCTAGATGGATCACAAGGTCCCCTTTTGCTGGCACTTTACGTTCTTATATTCTCATAGTTGTACCCTTTAAGCACTCACTAACTAGCTACCTTTACCCATCAGAATAAAGCTCCAGTATGCCGGCCCTTGTTTCAGCAGTTAGTTTCCGCTTGCGATACTTAGCGTTCTGGAGTTCGAGAATGAGCCCAGATCACTGGAGAGGCCGGCCGGGGAGAAGGGATCGAGCGTCCTACAACAGCTCTCTTCTCTGGGGGAGGGTAGGGGATGAGTCCGCGCCTGCTGGCTCCTAGTGGAGGCTGGGAGTATCACAGGACGCACGTCCCAAGTGGGCTAGGGGAGGAGCAGACGTCGGCATTAGCCATAACGTCACCACGCTGCTGCCCACAGAAAACAGAAAAATCTGCTCGCTGCCCGCCAAGATGACGGCTCTCCATTCCCGGAGCACCCCCAGTACCTGGCCAGGGCCTGCTGTTCCTCAGCAGCATCCCCTGGCCCTAATAAAGTGTGTGCTGGGGTCTTTCCCCTCTCCCTGGTGCCCTTCCCCCTCGGAGGAGGGGGACCTGCCTGGTGATAGGGATACACCGGGATATCCCGGGGATCAGCTGCGATTTGAGGACCTGAGGAGGGCTGGCTAAGGTCAGTGGGGATGAAGGGAACTTGTGGAGCCTGAAGGAGTGGGGGACAGTGAAGCACGGGGGGAGGTAAAAACACATAATGCAAAAAAAAGAATAAATCTCCAGTGTTGGCCTGGTGGCTCTGAGGGCTGAGGCGCTAAATGTCTTACTTCATGCTACACTGGCGACCCATGTTCAGGAACGAGCACTGGCCACTGGGGGTTGGCAGGGTTGGAGAAGGATCGAGCATCCAGAAGACTGCTCTCCTTCTCCAGGAGGGGGGGACATCAGCAGTCAGGGCACGGCTGGCCCCTAGTGGCGACTTGGGGGGTAGCACCAAAGATGCTGCAAAAAGAGGGGTGGGAGGGAGCAGATGCCAGGAAGAGCAAATGCAGAAGCGTGCACGTTCCTTCCATTGGAATCATTGCATGCTTCTTCCCTCAAGGGGAACCAACACGGAAAATTCTCAGCAGCATGAGGGCTGCCCACCTGCACCACCACAGTCATGCACTAGTCAGCACTCTCTCCTGGGTCCACCTTCCTGGTTTCCGTGGTGGTGGGGTAAGTACCCGCTGTGATGCGACCAGAGGGGGTAGTGACAGGGAGGTCAGAGCTCTATCCTTGACTGGGACAGCAGCTAGTCTGGTTGGCTGGATGCGGGGGGGAGACGAATCAAAGACACAACCTCCCCCCAGTTGAGGAAAAATAAATGAACTGAAAAAATAAGAATAAAGCTCCAGTATTGTTTGCTAGCTGAAAAGGTGCACTTGGGCCTAACACCCCTTGCTTTAACAAATTGCTTACACACTGTCTCCAACCAATACAGCACCTGGAATATGGCCAGGAATGCCTTTAGGCTTCCTTTCTGGCATACTCAGCTGGGCAAGTGGTCATTTGCTGTCAGGGCTGTTAAGTGACTAAACGGCTTGCTTGATGCACTTCTGTGTCTCCCCAAGTTTAATTTGTTTAAGAGATCTTTGCGGTCTGCCTTTGCAGGCCAGTGTAATTGTAACCATTAAACAGTTTTATTTGGTTTCTCTCTGTACATAACTTGTGACTTTTTATACAACAATCTGAATGGATTTCTTTTCTAAACTGTTAGTAATTGTTCTGCCTTAAGTGCTTTGAGCCTCACTCAATTTCCTCTGGAACTGCTTCTTGTACTTGTAATTTTTTTTTTTTGTAAAATTTTATTTACCATTTTGCAGAGTACATATCCATTATTCAAAAGAAGTTTGATACTCTAGTCCATTTATCAAATTAATCACATCAATCTAACCTTACAGAAGTTAGGTTATAATTCTTCTACATTCAGATGTCCCCAGCCTTCTAAGAGTAAGAGGTAACAGGTTTATGTAACTTATATGATATCATATACATAACTACATACACTATACATATTTCAAGAGACTAGAATGTACATGTAAATAAGAATCCCCAGAAAGGTTAAGAATGCATTTAAGGCCCCAGTGAAGTCTTATCTATCCAAGCAACCAAATTCCATTTCACAGCTTTTGTCTTAGTCTTGTCTATTCCCTTCCTGGTACTTAAAACATAGGGAATCAGTTCTGGGTCATGGCTTGTTCTAACCGACCCCACATTTTTTGGTACTTATCTATCTGATTTCTTACATTATATAGGATTCTTTCCATTTTCATACATCCTAAGAGGGAATTCAACAAAAAAGCTAAAGTGGGGACCTCATTAGACATCCAGTACAGTAGGATACATTTAATTGCTACTACCATTCCTAGTCTGCGGAGATCCTCAAATGGCCTAGTCCGACCTCCATGTCCCACATAAAGTCCCAGGAGAATCTCCACCGGATCCAACTCCACTGGATACCCCAGCACATTTGCCAAGATTTCCACAACCCCATCCCAGAAAGTCTGAATCCTTTGACAACTCCATATCATACGAAAAAAAGATCCTGAGTGGACACAACATCTGGGACAAAGGTCCGTTGTCTGGGGGTCTATTCTATTTGCCATTTCTAGGGTAAAATATGCTCTAGCAAAGATGTTATATTGGATCGTCTGGAGTTTATTATTGACTGAACACTTTAATAAATTTTTAATAATCTGCAACCAGTCCCCCCTTCCCCGTCAGTCCATTTGGTAAAAAACTTGCTCCCATTTTGCCTTTATTGGTCCCATGGGATCCTGACAGGCCCCCATAAGTATTCTATAACAGCTTCATATAGGTTTAAAGTTCTCATCCTCTTTTCGCCCTATAAATAATTCCTCTATAGGGGACCGCATCAGCTTCCGACCCCCTAGCCCTCTAGAGCACATTATCCCCCAAAGCCTAACCCACACTAAGTAGTGGGAAGCATTCAGGTTAAAGTTTCTAACCAGAAAGTTAAAATGGACTACTTATTCATCTTGTCACAATTGACCCACTTTATATAAACCCTTTGTTTTCCATGTTTTAAGAGTGTTAAGATCCCGTCTATTCTTAACAGGGTCATCTAGCAGTAAGGCAGAGAGTTCTGGGTCTGACAAAAGAGATCTAGGATGTTGGAGCATAGTATGGGCTTCTTTCCAGGCCGTAAGAGTCGAGTTTGAACAGGGGTTTGGTAATTTGGCATGTTCACCAGTGTACAGAAATTTAATCATATTATAATAGTAAAGAGAGCCTCTCCCTCCATCTTCAAACTCCACCCAACCCGGGCGTGTTGGTTTCTCACTTATCAGGTTTAGGGTATGGACCAATTGCGTAGCGACATAATAGTGCTTGACACTCGGCAAGCCTAACCCTTTATCAATTGGAAGCCATAATATTTCTTTTTTAATTCTGGCCTGTTTTCCTTGCCAAAGAAGTTGTGTAATGATGCCCTCTATTGATTTAATGTATTTCTTAGGAATACATACTGGAAGTGTCTGAAATATATATAGGAATTGTGGCATAACACTCATTTTAACAAGATTCACTCACCCCAGTAGGGTAAGAGGTAGAGCCCTCCAGACAATGCACTGTTCTTTTATTTTTTGAATCACCGGCAGGAGATTAGCTTTGGCCATATGGGACATTTTTGTCATCAGTTTATACCTAGGTACTTAGGTGAGGTAGAAGGAGGGATCCTCACATCTCCCAGGGAGAGGGTGGTTCCAGATTTCCCCATGGGCATCCACTCACATTTGGACCAATTTATCTTATGCCCTGATAATGGACCATAGGATTGAAAAATTTTATACAGAATGGGCATTGCCTTGTCCAGATTTTTAAGAAAAAGCAGAATATCATCCGCAAATAACGAAATCACATTTTTGTTTCCTTTCCATATTAGACCCTCGATTTGTTCTTCACTTCTAATTGTCTCAGCCAATGCTTCAATTGTAAGAACATAAATCAGGGGAGAAAGAGGGCACCCATGTCTAGTACCTCGGGACAGGGCAAATGGAGTCGAAGTTATGTTATTTAAGATTTGAGCTTTAAGGCTGCTGTATAGTGCCTGAATCCATTCCATAATCCCCTCCCCAAACCCAAACTTGCGCAGAACTGCCATCATAAAAGGCCATTCTACACGATCAAAGGCCTTCTGTCCATCAAGTGCCAAAAGGCCTTCTCCTTTCCCTCCCCTCCAACTATGCATAATGTTTAAAGTTCTTCTTAAGTTACGTCTGGCTTGCCTACCCTTTACAAATCCCTCCTGGTCCATATGAACCAATTTGGGTAAGTATTTTTCCAATCTGGAAGCAATAAGCTTGGCTATCACCTTGTAGTCTGAATTAAGTAAAGATATTGGGCAATAAGAGCCACATTTATTGGGATCTTTCCCAGGTTTAAGCAGCACAGCGATTGTAACTACTGTTAGGGAGGGGGGAAGCTCCCCCATCTCCAATGCGTTCCCTATCATCTGAAACATCAGAGTGCCAATTAGGTCGCACATCACTTTATAAAATTCTATTGGGATTCCATCAGGCTCAGGTGCCCTACCTCCATTTGCCTTCCAAACTGCTCGTTTTACCTCCTCCAGAGAGATTGGAGAGTCTATGGTTGCCGATTCCTGAGACTCCAGAAATGGCATCTGAATACCATCTAGAAAAGAAGAAACATCACCCCCTGCAGGAAATTCCAAGGTATAGAGGGAAGAATAAGATTTAACTGTAGTATTTATTTCTTGTTGAGCATAGGTAATATTTCCAGACATATTTTCAATAGAGAGAATTGTTCTATCTGCTCTTTTCCCCTTAATTAGACTGGCAAGCCACTTTCCTCCCTTATCACCTTCAAAGTAGTTCTGTGATTTTGTTATTATTAAGTTCCATTCTATTTTTAAAGAGATCCATTGTGACCGCCGCCCCTTAAGGCATCTCAACTCTCTTGAGGTGCCTAATGAATGATTTTTCATATTTTCCCTCTCCAAACTCCCTATCTCACTCCCCATTTCCTTCTCCTCCTTGACTGACTTCTTACTCTTGAATGTTGCATATGAAATAGTCTCCCCTCTTATAAAGGCCTTAATACAGTCTCATACATTATTCATACTTGTATCTTCTGGGAGGTTAAACTCCAAAAATTCCTCTAGTTTACTCCTAATCTGCTTAACATATGAGGGATCCTTCAGCAATGTCAGGTCCATACGCCACTGAGTTTCTGCTTTTTGGCCTTCTGTTATTAAAATAGTTATTTTCAATAGGGCATGATTCGAGACCACAAGGGGGCCATATGATGCCTCACTAATACCTCCCAATAAGTCTGGAGTAAGGAACATGTAGTCCAGTCTGGTGTATAACCCATGGGCATGGGAGTAGAACAAATATTCCTTCTCCCCTGGATGCATATATCTCCAAGCCTCCTGTAGTGCTCTACCCTGTGTTAGGGCTCTAAGAGCTGCTGAGCTCTTAGGAGGGGTGTCCTGTCCTTCCCCTAGAATGGTCCCTTTCCTGGTCCAAGTAAGTATTAAAGTCCCTGGCTAAAATTATCTTATCAGGGAAGGGTCCTAAAGTAACCCCTAATCTAGTAAAAAAAATCTGGGGAGTCACAATTTGGCTCGTAAATGGAACCTAGAGTAAGCCTCATAGACCCCAATTCCACCTCAGCCAGCACATATCTGCCCTGGGTATCAGAGAGAGTAGAGAGCACTTTATGGGGGATCCCTGGTCAGATCCATATGGCCACCACCTAGCTATAGACGTAAAAGGGGACACCAGCAGAGAACCCCCCCAAGAGGCTGCCAATTTTGAAGCCTCCACTTTTTCCATATGAATTTCCTGCAAAAAAATAATATCCGCCTTCATCTTTTTGACAGTTGTCCATATTTTTTTCCGCTTAACCACAGTTTTAAGGACATTAACATTCCATGATAAAAAATTTAACCGATCCATAAAGTATCCTTGATGTTCTTATACATATCCTTCTGTTTAACAAGCATAATGGTATATTTGACTTTGAATAAAAAAGAACAGAAAAACTGAACAATCCCCAAAATATCACCCCTTAACCTCCCAACTGTAACATCGTAACCATACAGATGTCTCTCCGACGAGAGAAAACATAACCTTAGAACAGTTACCAATCTTACCCACTAACCCTCCCCCACCCACATTCCTCTACTGTACAACCTCTAACTTTCATGGATAGAGCTTTCAATCCATCAAAAGCATTATTTACCTGGTATTTGATATTTCTAAGGGCTCACTAATCCGGAGCCCTCTATACCTGTTTCCCTTCCATCCCATAGGCTCTCCCCCTGACTGGCGGAAGAAGATATCCCCATTCTTGGAGATGTGAGGAAGCAAAAAGCAGTGGAAACACTTAGAGATTACCTTCAACCTCCCAAAGTTGAAAGGCCACCCCATGGCCAGGACGAACAGGGCCCTCACCCCCCCTCCGTATCCACTACCACCCTTCTAGTCCCTCTCCGAGCCAGTCCCCCCCATCTGAGTTTCCCAGGAGGGTGAAACAACCCATTTACAATGCTTCACACAGTTTAAAACCTACAGTGCTCAAATGACCACATTTATATTTTAAAGAGAGGTGTCATTATTGTCCAACATATCCCCCCCCAAGATCCCTCATACAACCCCCTTTGCCTGCCCTCCAGAGACAGGTCCCATCAACAGTAACATCCTATTGTCCACTCATACCCCTTCCCCGTCTCCCAGTATATTAGAAATTTAAACACCAACTCTCTCCCCCCACCAGCCCGGTGGGGGGGGGGAATGAGCAAATATTGCTCCTACTTCCATCCTGAACCTGATCTGGTTAAGGGGTCCACAATATCCCACACATCTAGTCCAGTAGTACTGTATTTATCTTTCATCCCCTCATTCACATGCATATTAGGGGCTATTTCCAGGAAAATTACCCCATAATTAGCAATGTACAGGTGTTTCCCAAAGTTCACACAGTAACTTGGGTCCAGTATGAATCACGGTCCATATATATTCCACAAGATTTTCACCCCTAATCAAATGGGCCTAATAGAAAAAAACTTAAACAAACTTCCCCAGGTCCAAAAGGCCACACAAACTGTCTGATTTGCCGCTTGATCTCCCCAGTGTTACACCGATCTAAATAGGCTCCGCTATGCAGTACAGTTCAACTCTTCATCTCTGTCTTTATAGGCCCCTTCTTGGAGTTACGGGACAAAAGGAGAAAAGAGAGCCTTGAACAGTCGGTCGCTAGGAATCACCCAGCTCTGCATAAATCCCAGCTGCAAGTACCATTTTACTCACTTTCTTGTCCTTGTATCAGCAGTAGATTTCTTTAGGGCTCTCTGCACCTTCTCTCTTCCTCCAAATCCCCCACGAACTGCAGGGCCACCTCTACCGAAGTGAACGAACGTGGTGGTTTTCCTTGAGGCCTTACAACAAGGCGGGCAGAGTAAATCAGTGAAAACTGACAATTGCCTGCAATCTTCTCTTCGCCTCTGCAAACACCTGTCTCTGTTGCTGCAATTGGAAGGAGTAATCGGGAAAAATACTCACACAGCACTGCTGTACCATCAAGGGACCATGAACTCTGGCTTTCTCTAGCACTCTCTGATGGTCCAAGTACCTGAGAAATTTTACAATCAGGTGGCATGGTCTCTGGTCCGGAGCGGGTTTGGCCCCAGGCGATTGATGAGCTCGTTGGATCTCCAGTTTTGTCTCAGGTGGGAGATTCAGCTTTTGTTTCAGCCACTTTTGGATATAACTTGCACAATCTCGACCTTCCACAGATTCAGGTAAACCCTCTATTCTTATATTACAGCGCCTTTCCCTGTTTTCATGATCGTCAATGCTTTGTTTCAACCTTTCAATATCTTTCATTGTTTTTTGTAGATCAATATGCATTACACTACTAGCGTCTTGCTGAGAGCTCACACGGGCCTCCATTTCCTCAATCTGCAGCTTGTGAGCATCCACTGTCTCAGATAAAATGTTGACATTTTGTTGAAGATGCTATAATTGGGATGTTACATTCTCAAATCCTGTTTCCATGTGAGTCCCAAAATCATGTTTTAAGTCTTGTATCAATCTCTCGATTGATCTGTAGTGCTCTGCCATCATTTGTTCTGAGTGCAGTTCCGGCTGATTATGCGTGTTTCCAGCAGAGGTTCCAGGCGAATCCTGTGGATCAGTTAGTCCTATAGAACAAGATAGGCCCTTGTTGGTTGGCTGAGATTTAAATCTATTGAATGAAATTTTTTTTTTTTTTTTTGAAATTTTGACATTATTAGGTATTTGTCTTTCCTTTAGCTACAATTATTTAGTCAAAGAACCAGTAATTACTGCAGGATGGAAAAGATATTCGATGGATTGAACCAGAGCTCAAGATTAAGCCTCCATACTGCTCTGTAGCTTGGCCACGCCCCCTGTAATTTTTTTTGACTATATATTTGATGTTGAACCTTTGTAAATGAGAACTTGTGGTCAAAGGTAATCTCCATGGTTTTCAATAAATAAACTTGAAAGTAATTATAACGGGGAAAAGGGGGCAACCAGATGCAGTAGCCAAGCTCCAGAAGCAGAAATAGTTCAATGAAATAAATCGTGTTAAGGCTAGCCACCAAGAATGAACAAAACCATATGTTTGGTTGTCCGATTCGAATAATAAATTCTCATTTATTTAAACAAAGTTACTCGATGTAGCACACCCCACTAAACGCCAAACATTTTCGATCACCCTTGTGCTTTTTCTCAAGGCCTTGAGAAACAGCATGAGGGTTCTTGAAAATGTTTGGCATTTAGTGGGGTATGATGCACCAAATAAATGAGAATTCATTATTCAAATCAGACAACCAGATGTATGGTCCTGTTTATTCCTGGTGGCTAGCTTTAACACCTTCTTTCATTATACAGTACTTGAAAGTAAACCAGATTCTGATACAAAGTATGGGTAAGGTGCACCTGGAGTGACCAAGAAAGGCTTGTTTGGCCAAGTAGCCTTGTACTTTGTGCATAGGAGTCTACTGTATGGTGGGACAAGATGGGAGCATCCACAGGTGAGTCATGAACAGGTCAGTGGCAGAGTTCATAACGCAAGCATAACAGTCAGTCGGCCACCCAAGTGGGTCTTGGATGGTTTTGTGACAAAGTAGTGGCAGTAGGTTGGATTATGTGTGTTCTGTCCTGAACTAGTGCCAAGCAATGTGCACTGGGAAGTGTAGCATATGTGTTGAATTAGTAATGGGTTACACGTAGCACACACAGAACCTGACTGGAAGTAAGAAGTACTTGTTTAGCCATAGGGTAAGATGTAGAAAGAGGGACACTTTACACACTGTTGTTTTTTTTTTATCTTAGGGTAGTACAGTAAGAAGGCTCTAGGCCTAAAACATGGCACAAGTGCAATATTTGTGCCAAAGGAGAGGGCTCGCCTATGATGAGATGCAAAGTCAGACCTCATAGAGACCCTCAAGAAAAGTGACCAAGAGAATGGTGAGACTGGTTACAGAGGAGGCTGGCCACAGTCATGAGACTGATGTCAGTGAGAGTAAGCCAGAGACCAGGACCATGGCAGCTGAGCAACCAGACTGGGCGAAGATGATAGAACATGGGGGCATGGGAGCAGACACCCCTTAGACCAGTTCCTTAAAGAAATCAGCAATTTTACATTTAAAACCAATTTTAATCTTGTTACTTCAACAGATTGTGTGCTTACTCTTGATCTGATAACAGCAGCCACATGGAAAATATGGGCAAACTGAAGAATGCACCTGCTAGCAATGATTTTTCAAATTGAAAGCTGCACAACAGAAAAGCACTGGGCCTCAGCAATGTGGCTCAGCTGCAGGGAATGGTGAATCAGGGCCAGAAGAAGTTACTTTGCTGATACTTAACCCTAACCTGTCCCATTTAACCACATGGTTCAGGACACTGGCAAAAAACTGGATGGATTAACACCCTGGGTCTCAACTTTGGAAACTCATTTAGACATGAAGAAAGGAGGGTTACTAGTGGGGTGCTGCAGGGTTCAGTACTGGGACTGGTCCTTTTTAATGTCTTTATAAGTGACATTCCAGAGGGACTGGAAGGAAAAGTATGTCTCATTGCAGATGATACAAAGATCTGCAACAGGGTTAATACACAAGATGGAGTGGAAAGGATGAGAAGAGACTTGGCAAGGTTGGAGGAATGGTCAAATGTATGGCAGCTCAGATTCAATGCAAAGAAGTGCAAGGTAATGCACCTAGGAAACAAAAACCCAGGGGAAGAATACACAATGGGGGGTGAGATACTAACAACAGTAAAAATAGAAAGGGACCTGGCGGTAATTATATCAGATGACCTAAAGGTGGGCAAGCAATGTGAGAAGGCAGTAAGGAAGGCTGGGGGGATACTGGGATGCATAGGGAGAGGCATCAATAGTAGAAAACAGGAAGTTGTTATCCCTCTGTACAGACAGTTGGTGAGACCCCACCTGGAGCACTGTGTGCAGTTCTGGAGACCCCATCTCCGCAAAGACATAGACATAGTGGAGGCTGTCCAGAGGAGGACAACCAAAATGGTGCAGAGTCTGTACCAGAAGACATATAAAGAAAGACTAAATGAGCTTAATATGTATACCCTTTAGGAAAGAAGGGAGAGAGGGGACATGATAGAAACTTTCAAGTACCTCAAAGGAATCAACAAAGTCCAAGAGGGTAGCATCTTTCAGAAAAAGAGATGTGCAAGAACAAGGGGGAACAATTTGAAGATAGAGGGGGGATGGCCCAGAGGTAATGTGAGAAAGTATTTTTTCATGGAGAGGGTTGTGGATGCATGGAACAGCCTCCCTGAGGAGATTGTGGAGTCAAGAACAGTGGGGGAATTCAAGAATGTATGGGACAGACATAAGGCAGTCCTAGTGGGGGGTAGGAGGAAGTAAGCTGTTGGTTAACTAGGATCTGCAGCTTATCTGTTAGGTAGGAAAATGGGCAGACTAGGTGGGCCAAGTGGTCCTTATCTGCCGTCAAATTCTATGTTTCTATGTAGACTCTGCAGAGCAAACGATTCGGTAGGTGGATGGTTCCGCTCAGAAGGCAGCAGATGCTACAGGTAAACTTATAAAGAGACTCTGCATAGAAAACAATTCAGCAGAGCTGGCCCGGTGGCACTGAGGGTTGTGCCGCTGGACACCACACCTCGCTCCATGCTGGCGACTTGGGTTCAGGAATGAGCCCAGGTCGGCAGGGGAGGGGAAGGATTGAGCGTCCGAGGGACAGCTCTCCTTCCTGGGAGGGAGGAGGGGGACATACACTCAGCACCTGTCTGGCCTCTGGTGGAAGCCGGAGGCATAGCAAGTGCATGAGCATATAGAGGGATTGGGAGGTCGACATCGGCAGCGACGCCTTGACATTGGGGCATGCACTACGCCCACAGAAAATGGGAAAATACCCCACAGCGCTCCCAGTAGATGGAGCACCAGGCCCTGATCTCCAGTGCCCCTACCTGACCCGGTACCAGGATCCCGACGACACCAAGAAGAACTTCGGGGGTGGCCCGGCCCCATGCCCTCCTGGGGGATATAGACATGGCTACATGGGGGATGGACTGCACCAGGGCTCCAGGTAAGAGGGCGGAGACTAGAAGGCCATAGGTATCTCCCGAAGAGTGGGAGCACTGCGGGTAGGGGGAGAATAAAGAACAAGTAAAAAAAAAAAAATTTCAGCAGGTGGAGAGTTCCGCTCAGAAGGCAGCAGATGCTACAGGTGAACTTATAAAGAAGAATGCCCTCTGAAACAAAGGATGGAAAATCTCAAGAATCAAGCTACAGAGAGAAACTTAAAGGGAACTGAAACAGGCCCTGTATTTCCTTATTAAGAAAAACAATCCTTTATACCCTGTACATGTTTTTACAGTGCCGTGAACTTGAAAATGTACAAAACAAGCGTTTTTACCCCAAATAACAAGCATTTGTCAATGCCGAATGTTGATTGGGTTGGTCCATTGAGCTCGCTCACTGCCCCTGTGTCACTCGCTCGTTCTGTTTCTCCTGGTGCTGCAGGCTGCTCTTTTGTACTGGGTTCCTGCCTGCGTTGGCACATTTTTCTGCCCACAAAGAAATCTGCAGCTGTCCCAACAGAGCTATGTTGAGGTGGGTCACTCTCCCTCTCTCACTTGCTCTTTCTGTTTCTGCTGGCGTTGCAGGCTGCCCTTTTGTACTGGGCTGCCGCCTCTGTTGGCAGCTTTTTCTGTCCACAAAGAAATCTGCAGCAGTCCTGACACAGGTCCATTGAGCTAGCTCACTCCCCCTCTCCCGCTCATTCCGTTTCTGCCAGTGCTGCAGGCTGGCCTTTTGTACTGGGCTCCTGCCTGTGTTGCCGACTTTTTCTTACCGCAAAGCAATCTGCAGCAGTCACAATAGAGGTCTGTTGAGCTCTCTCACTCCCCCTCTCTAGCTCACTCGTTGTGTTTCTCCCGGTGCTTCAGGCTAACCTTTTGTACTGGGCTTCTGCCTGCATTGGCACCCTTTATTGCCCACAAAGAAATCCGCAGCTGTCCCGACAGAGCTCTGTTGAGGTTGCTCACTCGGCCTGTCTCATTCGCTCAGTCTGTTTCTCCTGGTGCTGCAGGCTGCCATTTTGTAGTGGTCTCCTGCCTCTGTTGGCACCTTTTTCTGCCCACAAAGAAATCCGCAGCAGTTCAACCAGAATCCGTTGGCCTCCTCCTCCCTCCCCATCTCCTCCCTTGTTCTGTTTCTTCGGCACCCCTTTTACTGGGCTCCTGCCCTGCGTTGCCGCCCTTTTCTGCCCACAAAGAAATCTGCAGCAGTCATAATAAGGCTCCATTGATCTCGCTCACTCACTCCCCCTCTCTCACTCATTCATTCGGTTTCTCCCACCGCTGTAGGCTGCACTTTTGTACTGGGCCCCTGCGTGCATTGCTGCCTTTTTCTGCCCACAAAGAAATCCGCAGCAGTCCCAACAGAGCTCCATTGAGCTCACTCACTCCCCCTCCCTCACTCGCTTATTCTGTGTCTCCCGCTGCTGCAGGCTGCCCTTTTGTACTGAGTTCCTGCCTGCATTGGCTGCTTTTTCTGCCCACAAAGACATCTGCAGCAGTCCCAACACAGCTCCATTGAGCTCGCTCACTCCCCCTCTCTCACTCACTCATTCAGTTTCTGCTGGTGCTGCAGGCTGGCCTTTTGTACTGGGCTCCCGCCTGCATTGCTGCCTTTTACTGCTCACAAGGAAATCCACAGCAGTCACGATACACCTCCGTTGAACTCGCTCATCCACCCCCACTCGCTCATTCTGTTTCTCCCAGTGCTGCAGGCTGCCCTTTTGTACTGGGCTCCTGCCAGCATTGGCACCTTTTCCTGCCCACAAAGAAATCCACAGCTGTTCCAACAGAGCTCTGTTGAGGTCGCTCACTCCCCTTGTCTCACTCGCTCATTCTGTTTCTCCTGGCGCTGCAGGCTGCCCTTTTGTACTGGGCTCCTGCCTCTGTCAGCATCTTTTTCTGCCCACAAAGAAATCTGCAGCAGTCCCGACAGAGCTCCGTTGGCCTCACTCACTCCCCCTGTCTCACTCGCTAGTTCTGTTTCTGCCAGCGCTGCAGGCTGCCCTTCTGTACTGGGCACCTGCCTGCATTGCCACCCTTTTCTGCCCACAAAGAAATCCGCAGCAGTCATGATACAGCTCCATTTAGCTCACTCACTCCCCCTCTCTCACTTGCTCGTTCTGTTTCTCCCACCGAGGCAGGCTGCCCTTTTGTACTCAGCCCCTGCATGCACTGCTGCCTTTTCCTGCCCACAAAGAAATCTGCAGCAGTCCCGACAGATCTCAGCTGAGCTCGGTCACTCCCCCAACCCCTCAAAGTCGCTCAATCCTAATCTGTCCCAAACACTGATTTCCGACAGCGACTGCGGTATTCTGTGCCAGAAGCGCAGAAACACACTTCAGCCAGGATGTGTAAAATGACAGCTGTACTGTTCATAAGGAGGCATGTGAACAAATGCCAGTGTTGAAAATATGGCGTGAAAATATTACTAATTTGCAAACTTACAAGGGTGCATGGAACCTGCACAACACACGCTCTTAACACAGTCATTTTATGGAGTTTCATCACAAAATTTTCAACATAGGCATTTTAGGACCTCTGCTCATGAACAGCATCAGTGTGATTTTCTTAATATGTCCCGAACACTGATTTCCCACAGCGACCTCGGTACTGTGTGCCGGAAGAGCGAAAACACATTTTGGCCAGGATGTGAAAAATGACAGCTGCACTGTTCATAAGGAGGTGTGGCAAAATGGCAATGCTGAAAATCTGGAGTGAAAATATTGCAAGATTCTTGGAAGATGCGGCGTGCGTGAAACTGCTCAATGCACATTCGTAACACACTCATTTTATGGACTTTTGTCACCAAATTTTCAACATAGGCATTTTAGGACCTCTGCTAATGAACAGTGTCACTGTCATTTTTATAATGTGTCCTGAACATGGATTTCCCACAGTGACCATGCTATTCTGTGCCGGAACTGCAAAAACACATTTCAGCCAGGATGAGAAAAATGACAACTATACTGTTCATAAGGAGGTGCAGAAGAATGGCAGTGTTGAAAATCTGGAGTGAAAATATTATTAATTCATGAAGTTACGAGTGTGCCTGCAAACTGCACAATGCACGCTCGTAACACAGTCATTTTATGGAGTATCGTCACCAGATTTTCAACATAGGCATTTTAGGACCTCTGCTCATGAACAGTGCCACTGTCATTTTCTTAATCTGTCCTGAACACTGATTTCCCACACCAACCACGCTATTCAGTGCCGAAAGTGCGAAAACACTTTTCAGCCAGGATGTGGAAAATGACAGCTTTACTGTTCACAAGGAGGTCTGAAAAAATGCCAGTGTTGAAAATATGGCATGAAAATATTGCAGATTCGCAAAGTTATGAGCGTACGTAGCAACTGCAAAACGCACGCTCATAAAACAGTCATTTTTGGGATTTTTCCCA
Source organism: Neoceratodus forsteri (assembly GCA_016271365.2). Classification (NCBI taxonomy): domain Eukaryota; kingdom Metazoa; phylum Chordata; order Ceratodontiformes; family Ceratodontidae; genus Neoceratodus; species Neoceratodus forsteri. The sequence continues at coordinate 674,646,200 of CM057454.1, read as the reverse complement.
GCAAATTTGCAGAATAGGCTTTTTGAGAGCCCACCTCACGAACACTGGCACTTTCGTTTAGTTAATCGGTCCTGAAAGGGGATTCCACGCAGTGACTGTGAAATCACCTTTCGTGGCCGAATAATGCCATGACCGTGCCAGAATTCATGGGGAAGGTCCCAAAAACCCCATGTTGAAAATTTGGTGCCTAAATTCCAAAAAATGCCTGAGATATGCATCAAAGTTGAAAAAACCCTATTTATTCCATTATACAGCTTACTGGCATTTCCTCAGTTTGTGGTCGGCTTTGAAGAGTGCAGACGTGTTCCTGGTCCACCGAAGATCATCGCGCCAGACTCCAGAGGTAAGTATGTGATGAGGGGGGTGTGGGGAGGCAGGATGCACAGTGGGTGGGTGCGAGTTGTGGGAGGGGGGCAGAGAGACCGCCGAGGGACCGTTTCATTTTTTACAGGTTAAAAAAAACAAAGACATTGCGGGACTGTTTTTGATTTTACAGGGGCATGTGGTACGCTGGGGTGGTCTCCCAGCATGCCAACAGAGCCTTTTTGTGGGGGCTGCTGTAGCCAACGGGGGACTGGGCACCCCTGTCAGCACACAACAAAAGGGGGATTACATCATGCCGACAGGGAGTGGGCTCCCCTGTCAGCAACATACACCTTGGGCCACTGAATCCGACGGGGATTGGGGCCCCCGTTGGCAAACAAACAAGGTGGGGGGGCACATGCTGCCGAGGGGGATTGGGCACCCCTCAGCAGGGGGGGTTTAATATTGTTTGTGAACGTGGCAGCAAGATGCTGCCGTGTTCACAAATAATATCAGTGTTTCAAAGTTCCGCCCTTCAATGACAGATCGCTCCCTCATTGCAGCAAATGGCTGACGCTGCAATGAAGAGGCAGCCCCTGATTGCAGCGGCTAAATTTTTACAAGGTTGTGGCATGCTGGCTGAACTAGTGTCAGCAGCAGCGTGCCACGGCATTGGAGGAAGTGGGCCAAGCCTTTAAAGGCTGTGGGGGCATTGGCCACAACAGTGCCAAGCCTCCACAACCTGTTTCTGGAGAAAGATGTCACAATATGTTTCTTGCACATGCGCACAATCAACATAAAAATGACTTTTTTCCCTTGGCAGCACTGCAGTTCACAGTCAGTTTACCAGTAAAGAGCTGAGCCGATCACATGATCAGATGATATCATATTAGCAACAAGAGAATGAGAGTGCTCTGCATTCGACCAGTGAGTCAGTGAAAACTGAGGGGCATGTATGGCAGATGAAAAAAAAAAGCTTTAATACATTTTATGAGCGTCATTCTTTAGAGCAGTGAAAACACTGAATAGTTTTCCAGCTGAGGTTCTGGAAGCACAGACTTTTGGATAAGTTGTAACACAAGTTAGGTAAATACATGGATTCAAATCACAAAGGTAGAACCTGCTGAAAGGCAGGGAGACATTCCTAATAGACCTCGCTGTCTTCTTATATCTCTCAAACCAAAGTATTAACCCACAATTACAGGATTATGACTTTATGGCAATGTTAAAAGATGAAATCCAAGGAAAAATATCCTGTTTTTGTTTAAATATATTTTATTCAGTTAAAAATATATGCAAGACATTTGGAAACCCCTAAGCATAGGATGACTACATAAAGATATTTCACAACACAGCTTAATCTGGTTTAGTATGACTTGGCATGCATCTGTGTGGGGGTAATTGTGAGGGGGAAGGGCAGCTGCAAAGTGGGGTGCTAGCTGCACACTCGAGCAGACTTGATAGACCACGTGGCCTGTACCTGCTGGCAAGTAGTTAGTAAGTAGGAGAATGAACTCTAAATTTTTTTGGTACCGCATGACCTAAAATATCTAACAGTTTAACACTGTAAACCAAAAATTAGTCATAAAGTATTAGCCATTTGCAGCAATGTCATGGACTATTTTCTAATAAAAAATTCTGGAAATTTTCCAGGTAATGAACCCAGTACCAATACACCACCTTGTCTGTAGCAATGCAAAGTCCAAGCTGTAAAATTGGTAAGAAACAGATTGGAAGATCTATCTCTGATAAACAGTAAGTAACGATCATCTGAGGCCCCAAAATACACCCTTTTCTAAAGTAACATCATCACATGCTGCTATAAAATGCATCCCAATTAAGCAAATAGGCTATCTTTAGCATGTTTAAACCCTTTGATCATAAACAATTTGAGATCCCAACACCAATATTTACATCATTAACACCTTTCTAAAGTGTTTATACCTTGTGTAAAATTGTGTAATTAAGCAATATACCATGAGAGGGTGTTGGTGATGCCAGGATTTACCCATGCCCTGGGGTGTTGTTTGGTCCGCAGTAGCCGGTGCTCTTCTTACCAGAGTGTGCAATCCTGGCATCTCTTACTCAATGAATATTGAATATACAATGTGTCCATTTTATTGATGATAAAATAAAGAAAAATATTTGTGTTTTAAATTATTTTGTTTTATTAATTTATTAGTACGGGAGATAAAGTAGTCCTGTGTTGCTAGGGAGAGGCTGACAGTTTGTTTTTCCAGTCATGGGAGTGTGTGATAGCGAGTGTCCATTTCTCTTTTCCCTGCCTAGCCATGATTAAGACATTTTTTTTTATAAGTAAAAAAAAAAGGTGCAGTAGCTTCTGTTTGTAGAAAGAGAGTGCGATGGAGTGGGAACTAGCAGGCTGGATCATCGTGGTTTCTGGGGTTGGTTTCCATGATAAGGAAGGGGGTAGGAAAGTGGAAGACTGAGCTGATACAAACAAAAGGCTGCTTTGATTGTTATAACAAGAGAGAGATAGAGTTTCCAGCGTCAGGTTCCAGGAGTTAAGTGTGGGTCTGTGTTCTCCGATGATGGGGCTCAATGTTTCGTGTGTAGTAAAACGTGGTAAAAACATTTTTGGTACCAACTTTTATAGAAGTTTGGAAATCAGTCGGCATTCTGGGTTGGCATTCACGTGGGACTACTTCAGTAAAGACAGAGAGAGGGTCAGGTAGACTTTAATTTATGTCAGGGAATATCGGGAATGGAGAAAGCGAGTAGCGTATTTTTTCCGATTTTATATGTGGTTTGTTTTGAGTCTCGGACTGCTTGAACAGGTAAGGTCAAAGGCTAACGTGGAATTTCAACTGTGGAGACGACATCTTCATTATTAGGTCTGTGGGGCAGTGCTGTAATGGAGGGTGAAGACGTTAGGAGACAGATGTGAGAGGACAGCCGTTTTAGCCCAGAAAGGTTTCTGAAAAAGGGGTTGTAACAGGGGCATGCCTCGGACAAAAGATTGTTTAAAAAAAAAAGAAAAAGTGTTGTGGTTTGAAGGGCAGTTTGCATATGGGAATGGAAGCAGAGCAGCAGTCATGAGAGATAGCCGTTTAGTGGTGATTCACGAGTTTAGCAGTTGTGGATTTCTGTTGCTCGGAGTGATTTCGGGTGGGGTTACTGATTCGGCCGACTGGCAGCTGGCATGTCTTCCCGTGGGGTGATGCTAGGATTTGCAGTGGGAGAGGGGTGCCAGTGAGCCAATCAGGATGGAGGATTTGACTTGTGTTTAAGTGCCCATTGTATAATAGTTAATAACTGTAACCCTTCCTAAATTACCTGAATGTGGGTTGAACTGTCAGTTTTAACTACACAAACTATTAAATACAGCATCCTTTGTCATTTACAATTTCTCATATGGAATTAATCTGAATTAATATTGTGATACTCCTTGCCCCTCACATGGATTGAAGGCTTTGTATGTGTGGACTCATTGCCTAGCGCATATAGCATCACGCAGACTGGAGAGTGAGTGCCATCATTACTGTCTTCTCTTCCCCTTGATGGCAAGGGATGTTCTCACCACTGTCGAGATATAAGAGGCTTAATTATTTTAAACTTGGTCAGCATCTGTGGAGAGCCACACATACTGTACACATGGCACCATATTGTAAAATAGGCTTATCAGAACCTAGCTGGGAGCCCATCACTTACTTGTGGTAAAATGAACTGCAGTTCAAAACACATATACATAAGGGATATGCAATTCCGCCTTTGAAAATATCTCTGATATTTTCCCCGAGTGCAGTTCGACCTTTGACATCACGAGTGGCGAAGACCTGGTGATGCCATAGGTCAAACCACTCGAGGGGAAAATATCAGAGATATTTTCAGTGGGGGCATTGTATGTTCCATTTATGCAATGGGACAAGTTTTTATCGGTATCATTTTAATTTTTTTAAAAATAGGTCTGTCTTTATTTATTTATTTTTGTTTCCGGATGACTGAGTGTTGTGTTCCGTAAAATGAAACTTTTGCATCAGGACACTGTGCCATTGTGCTGCTGGGGAGAGTGGTAAGAGTAAAAAAGAGAGAGTTGGTTGCTTTTTTATGTGCTGGGGTTTGAAGGAAGTTAATGTTTTGTGTGAGGCTAAAAGTCTTTTTTTAAATATTTGAAGTGAAAGAACATGGGGTGGGGGAGACAATGAAAATAATTCACTGTGTTTTGTCTGGTATTTTGGACCTTTAGGAGAAATGGTAATTAACATTGTGTGAAGCTGAAAGTTTATTTGTTTTAAATAAGTTACAGTGAAAGAACGGGAGAAAATGAAACTGTTGTGTGTGCTGCTGGAGAGAAATGAAACTGCCAGTGAGAGCTGGAATGCAAGTGAGCAGGTGCATTCTGATTGTGCTGCTCATGCTGCCAGCTTCCACCAATCAAAGCCTGTGTGAGCAGTTGTGCTGAAGTGCAGATAGTGCCTGGTTATTACCTACAGTGAGGATAAATGACCTACAGTGAGGATAAATGCGATATTCTCACTGTAGGTCTGACCAGCCAAAAATACTGCTATTTGCCACTTTTTATCCTCACCCGCATTGCATAAATTTATATTGCATACATATAACAACGGTTCACTGTTTAAGTGACTACAGCTCACAGGGCTGGCAGTATAGCCTAGAGAGGTTAGAGGAACGAGGTGTGAACAAGCTTGATACATCCAGCAGACCAGACCTGAGTCTGATTCTTATAACCTCCACTTGCACACTGTGTGACTCTAAGCAATTTACTTGACTGCCCAGTGCTCCCAGGTCACTCCTGAACAGGCACTTGTGCCTAGAGGACCTTAACCAGTTACCAAAGACTAAAATAAAAAAATAAATAAAATAATGCCTATCAGTGCAAAGTCTGTAATACACTATCAGTTCCTTGTAGCCAAACCTGTTTATCTAGCATCTTGTGAAGTAAAGTCCACTTTAATGCTTTCAAGGTTTTTTGCCAGCATCCACCAGATTGTTAAAAAAAGACACGTTGCCAAAGTAGGTCACTCTTCGTTTAGCTGGTAACTGCTGGGTATGGGCTATTCCAAGGGAGTGCAATGTAACCAGAACCCCGTCAAATGCATTACGGCATTGCCATGTAGAATAACTGAGGTTTGGAAAGACATATAGCATGGAACCATCGTCCCATGTTAAATGTCTTCTTTAGTATGCTACTAGCAGGACTGCATCTGTGATGTGCTGTCCGTGCATTACAATCAGCAGGGTCCTGGGCTGGCTTATGTCGGGTACTCTGCATTTGGGGGTGATTCAATATACTTTGTAGTTATAAAGGGTTTGTTCTTCTAAACTACTGTTTACCTGTGTAAGTAGTATGTCTGTTTTGCTACTGTGGCAACACAGTTTAGATCAGATAATTAATGTAATACTGTTAAAAATACAAAAACAACATGGTGCTTCTGCATCACCATAGTAAATCTAATAACAACAGTAGTCTTGTAAACTTCATTTGAAAGCCGCTATGCCGATCGTTTAGTGTGCACTTAGTTAGGGAGATATGATGACATGCATAAAATTAAAGATGGAATATATGTAGGGATTGTTTGATCTCATGCGTTCTTTAGCATACAGTTTATCTGGTTCGATTCCTGGTACTGATGTTTTTGTCTTACCTGTCAGTGACATCTTAAAAAAATCCAACAAATAGAGGCATCATTAAGATATTTGAAAGAAAAAAAATAACTAGAAACACAGTAACCTGTGTAATATATATATAGTGTGTGTGTGTGTGTGTGAGGTTTTCTTTTTTCCCATGTCAGTCTAATGCATTTCTAAAACCTTGAACTTGTATAAGCATGCGGAGGTTGCAGAACTGCATAATCTTGTAGCCAGTCATTTAATGATATCTACGTTTATTTTCTCTGTACATAAAAATGGAACTTATCTCTGGAATGAGAGCAGCACCTCTAGCCTACCCTGTGTGCTGCACTGAAGGTCTTGACAGGCAGGTTCAAGATATGCTCATTCGTATGTTGCATATCTGGAGAAAAGGCTATTTTCAATCAAGACATCAGCTAAAAAAAGTTGACAATGCATTAGAAAAGCCTTTTAAGTACAGAGAAACTAAACTTAGATATCATTAAATTATTGGTTACAAGATTATACAGTTCTGCACATAGGCGCAGTAGCTGGGGGGCAGGTGGGGCAATGGCCCCCCTACATTTAAAACTGAGGGGGCAATGCCCACGCACTTTTTGTTTGCAGATATTTAAAAAAAACTTTTACATTCCATTTCCTGGCATGCTGGTGGAGTGGACCGTGAACTGAGTATGCGGTGCAGTGCAGTGGATGGCCCGGCAGGTGTCAGCAGAGAGATATACACATTATAAAGTAAACATTAACACTGAAAGCACCACGCCACCATGCACACTGGCACTGCAGGCACTGCACCGCCCTGCTGCCCTGCTGAGTGCTGAGTCGTTGTCTGACCTGACCTGTCTGTAGTCCACTCAGAGTCCATACTCCGTCCTGCTGCAACCCGACGACCTGCTGCTGAGTGTGACTGCAAGTGCAAATCAAAGAAGCACTGCGTCCCTGACTCCCTCCTGGTCCTGTCCCTCCCGGCTCTCATTCTGAGACTTTACTTATGCCAACCAATTAAACTCCTTCTGACTGAGAGATTAATTTCTTCCCTAGTCTCTGTCTACAAGTTCTTTGTTCCCTGATCGGTGATCAGCTCGGCTTAGTAGTTGGCTGGCTGCTGGCAATGGCAAGGCTGCTGCTCCTGGCGAGCGGCGACTGGCAACTCACTCACTGCACTGACTCGAGGTGGACCGACTGTGAATGTAGACTGGGAGGCAGGTGAAGAAGGTCAAGAGGTAAGGCAGGCTGGGCAGCCACTCTGACTGAGTCATGGATGGGTGCTGGACTAGAAAGACTTGGGACGGGATGGGAGGAGGGAGGGAGGGAGAGGGGAAGGAGTAGAAGGAGAAAGAAGTAGAAATGAGAAAGTAGAGAAACACTGGTGTGTGGAACTTAAGGAATCAGTGGGTTGGATGGACTAAACTTGTGTACAGTGAGTGTTCTGTTCTGTGATTGTGACTGTCAGTGTCACTGTGGAATTGGAGGAGTCACCAGCCAGTCCAGACTCGGACCCAACCCACTAGAGAGTACTGCAGACAGTCACAGTTATCTTGTCTGTGTTGTTGTTGTGACTCACAGTCACACAGATATAGTTGAGTCAGGCATCCGGCAGCCAGCTGTCCAGGCGGGGGTCCTTCAGAAGCTGCAGGCTGCTGATTAGTGATCATCATGTGATGACTGTGTCTGTTCAGACAGACTGGTCAGGTGGCACACTGCTTGCTTGCTTCTCTTGTGTGCATATATCATGTCGTACGTTGTGCGCAGTGCCAGACAGACCAGGGAGAGAGAAGTAGCAGCATGCAGCAGCTCGGTTGCTAATCATTTCTATTTTGTCTAGTCTTTTGACTTGAATGAATCGGAACTGATCTCTATCATAATCCATTCCGATGTTTTGTGCTTAAACATCGTGCTTTCTAAACAAATAACTATTTTCTAACACAGTCAGTCTAAAAAGGCAAAAAAAAAGTCACAAGGAAGGCAGTCTGTTCAGATTGAGAGAGTCAGACAGTAAAATCCTAGTTTTCGCATGCAGCCATCCGTGTGGGCCGTTGGGCCTTGGGCCTCACTTTGATTTCTTCTTTTATTTATTTTGTACAGTAATAGTACTACTACAGTAGTTCTCTGAGGAGGTGTGCCACAGGCCAGCCAAGTGGATGCAAATTGCAATTTGGAGTTGAGACTGGTGTTTGATGTTTGAGACTGAGTGAATTTGAAAAGAACAATCCAAAAAGAAAATGTTCCTTTTTACAGTAGTTGCTGTTGCCTAAACCTACTTATTATTTCATTTTTCTTGACTTTGAAAAAGACAGAAAGAAGTTACTGACTGAGGTGAACGATTAGTAATTAAAAAAACCCAAAAACTTTAAGTTCCTTTCTGCCGAATTCAATTTACTTAACTTTGTTGATGTAACCCCTAGGGGGCACTATCCTAAGGGCTACTACCCCTGCCTGCCCTAGCTGCGACAGGTTGAGGGGCTCAGATCCGTTGGTGGGTGCCTCCACCCAGAGGTCGGGGTCAGAACAGTCAAGATTGACTCAGTCACAGCCCTCTGGGTTGCTGCAACCCCCCCCTTCTTCCCGCTAGTGACCCACCCAGTTCACTTTCAGTGTCCTTACCATATACACTCACCCCGGCTCGAACCAATCAGCTCACTCTGGGGATCCCCTGAAAAGCAAGGTACAGTTATATCACATTTACTGTGCAATATTTCCCCATTAATACACAGACTAGCCAATGTACTTTTGCAGAATAAGCAATCTGATTTATTCAAGGGGAGACAACAAGGATCGGGGAAAATCAGGGTGATTGGCTTACCACTATAATATATGTTTGACTACCTAGGGCTCTGTGCACAGGCCTAACCTATTAATTACTGTCTATGGGTACCCAAGCCCTAATGGCTAGTTCCTCGATGCAGCTGGTTGGGGCCCTGACACATACGAGCATTTAATTCCTGAGCAGAGCAGATGGAGCCACAAAGCTCAACTGATACAGTCAGCAATACAACCAAACAATTTTGCCTTTAATTGTAACCTTTCACAGGGAGCTACCCTGATTCAGTACTCACAACTCCAGTAGAGAACCACTCCTTCACCACTCTCAGGGCTGAACCTGAGCTTCAAAGGCCTCCTCACACATTTATATGGAAAACCATAGAGGGGTACCATACCAGGCAGCTGCTCCTATAACCCAACTGAACTCAGAGCCATCAGGAGTCTCACTGCAGCTTCCAATTTCTTGACAGACCGAGCGCGAGTCAGCAGATTCTCCAGTCCTCTTCAGGTGGAGCCTGGTAGGTAGCTGTGCTTGTACACAGCCTCCTCTGACCGCTAGCCTGCGGGTTTAGTCTGTGGAGCGCCAGCGATTAAAACGGCCACCTCAGGCCTTTCACGCACTTCCGCGTGAACACTTAACGCCGCAGGAGCTCAGAGCTCCCTTCTCCTTCACAGTCACAATGCCTCTGCCCCTTTGCAGTGTGGTGCAGCTCTCTAGCTCGGGCACCACCCAATCCCATTGGCTGACCTCAGATACCAGTCACTTACTTTTGCTCTCAGTGGTGCAAAAAAGCACCATAGCCCATAATGCCGCTTCTCAGCATTACAAGCTGTGTCTCCATTGGTCAGTCGACTCCCTGAAGGGTCCTGCTTTCGGTTGGTTGCCAGTTACTCCCTCTGAAGTACCCCCTACTCCTATTGGACCCTTTAGAATGTCCGAGTCCAATATGGAGGGGCACAGCTCACAGTCCCAGCTGCAATGAAAAGAGTTAAACAAACCACAATTTTACCAATACTATACAGGTTCTCAAAGGAACAACTACATCTTTTAGATGGGCTCCTTTAGCGCTCCTAGCGACTGCAAAATGTAATGATCAGACAGCAGGCCAGGGCGGGATTCGAACAGGGAAACACTAGTCCCCCTATTTGTACCACTAAAACCTGCAAGCAGGCAGTTCTTTAAGGAGGCAGTACTGGAGGCTTTAAAAGCACTTACAACGCCCACATTTAACGGCCTTACGTCAAGCACCAGTCAGGCATGGAGCATTTAGGCAAGCTCCAGGAAAGCTTTTAGGAACCCCCATTTGTAGGGGGGTTACGTTGATCTAAGGCAATAACCAAGAAACAAGTTCCCACACCCACCACCCAAGTTAAAATGTAATCTTCATTTTAACTTGTGATCAGTACTTCTATATATACTTCTCTGTGTTAAAAGTTAGTTAGCCTGCAGCCTCAGCCAGGCAGGGTCTGGGTGGGTCTTTCTTAGTCTTTTACAGGGGAGTGTTATATTGATTTTCAGGGGTCAGCCCAGAGCCAGTGGGCAAAATAAAAAACATTAGTTTGAGTTTAACTGTTTTTTTCTGATCACAATGTGTGACAGTGTAGACTGTAGTGTACATTTATCCTGCTGCTGCACTTAAAGGAAAACTGCACCCTCATATCTTCTAAATGTCATTTTGCTTCCATGTCAACAGACAACTCTGTATGTCAATGAAAATATCAAAGCTACAGAAATTCAGAATACACACAAGGAGCCAGAAGAACTGTGGGTCACCCTGGAAATGGAAAATGGGACAGCCATACGAACTGGAGTTGTCTACAGGCCCCCAGACCAGGGGGAGGACATAGACACATTACTGTTAGAAGATATACAAAACATGACAACTAAAGGGGAGGTTCTGATAATGGGAGACTTCAACATGCCATATACAGATTGGTCAATACCATCAGGAATATCTGTCAGAACTAGACACATGGTGGATTCCCTGCAGGGGGAGGCCTCAAACAACTGGTACAACAACCCACAAGAGACAGGGCTATCCTAGGTCTAGTACTGACTAACAGGGAAAGAATCACATATCTCCAGGTAGAAGGTCACCTGGGGGCCAGTGACCATCACATGGTATGGTTCAATTTGGCCACTAGAACAAAATCATCCCATTCCAAGGCAAAAATATGGGACTTCGGAAGAGCTGACTTTGATAAGATGGCCAACAGAGTTAAGCTAGCCCTGGCAAAAAAAAAATACAGGTGAGGGGGTACAGGCAAAGTGGGCAAGCATTAAGGATACAATACTTGAAGCAACATCCCACTTTATTATAGAGAAAAGGAAGTGCAAAAGAAAAAGGAAACCACTTTGGTTCTCAAAAACAGTAGCAGAAAAGGTCAGAGCCAAAAGGCTGGCCTTCAGGAAACATAAGGAAACACAGCGGGATGAAGATAGGGAGGCATACCAAACTTCCCTAAGGGAAGCAGGGAAGGCAGTAAGGCAGGCAATGGTTCAAACTGAGGAAACACTAGCACAAACAGTAAAAGAAGGTGACAAGACTTTCTATAGATACATTAGTGAAAGGAGAAAGTACAGATAGGGTATTGCTAAGATCAAAGGAGATAAGGGGGCATGTGAGGAGGAGGACCACGTAAAGCATCTATCCTAAATAGATACTTCTTCTCAGCATTTACTGAACAGAAGGTAGGGCAGGGCCCACAGCTCAGCACCATGGACACAGAGGGTAGGGAGGTGTGCACTAGTCCCTTTACAAAAGAAAGGGTCCTATAAGAGCTCGATAAGCTCAGGGTGGACAAGGCAATGGGATCTGATGGCATACATCCCAGGGTACTAAAGGAGCTAAGGGTGGAACTAGCAGAGCCATTATCAGAACTGTTTAGTGAGTCTCTGAGCACAGGAGAGGTCCCAGAAGACTGGAGAAGGGCTCATGTGATCCTGCTCCAAAAGAGTGATAGCAGGGAGGAGGCAGGGAACTGCAGACCAGTCAGTCTTACCTCAGTAGTGCGCAAGATTATGGAGGCACTCCTTAAGGAAAGGATAGTGCAACACCTGGAATCCATAGGAACACAGGCTCCAAGACAGCATGGGTTTACAAAAGGAAGGTCCTATCAAACTAATCTCATAGATTTCTTTGACTGGGTAACCAGAGTGGTGGACCAAGGTGGGCAGAATGAGAAGAGATCTGTATAAACTAGCAAAATGGTCAGAAGAGTGGCAATTGGGGTTTAATGCAAAGAAGTGCAAGATCATGTACATAGGGACGAGAAACCCTGAAGCCACCTATAGGCTGGGAGGAGAGTTGGTGGCAGTCACAAGGGAAGAAAGAGACTTGGGCATCATCATCACCGATGACCTGAAATCATCCAAACAGACCACTAAAGCAGTAAGTAAGGCTAGGGGGATGTTATGGTGTATTAGTAGAGGTATCACAAGTCGGTAGAGGGAGGTAATAATCCCTCTTTACAAGACACCGGTAAGGCATCATCTGGAGTACTGTGTGCAGTAATGGAGGCCACACCTTCACAAGGACATTAGCCAAATTGAGGCAGTCCAGAGAAGGGCAACCAAAATGGTGCAGGGACTGCATCAGAAAATATATAAGGACAGATTAACGGAGCTCAATATGTATACCATAGAGCAAAGGAGGCAGAGAGGTGATATGATCGAAACTTTCAAACACCTTAAGGGCATTAATAAGGTGAAAGAGTCTAATATGTTTCAGTATAAGAAAAATAGCAGGACAAGAGAACACAGCATAAGATTAGAGAGAGGCCAATTAAGGGGTAATGTGAGGAAGTTCTTTTTCACAGAAAGGATGGTGGATGCATGGAACGGCCTACTTCAGGAAGTGGTGGATATGAATACAGTGCAGGGCTTCAAACAGGTACGGGATTGGCATAAGGGAGCAATACACATGAGTATGAATAGGTAGGTCATTGACAGAACAAAGGCTGATGGTACATTTATAAGGTAGAAAAAGAAATGGGCAGACTGGATGGGCCTCGCGGTCCTTATCTGCCATCAACTTCTATGTAGCTGTTAAACATATATGCAACTGCTTCTGTTAGTTTTCACACTTCATACTAGGCACTGTCACTTTCCTGGGAGGGTCCATTTCATGGTTGTTGAAATCTCATTGTCCCTGAGAGCTGCATTAGCATGAGAGAACATGATGTCAGATCAACCATTTATATCATGTATCTCTATGCTAAAATAACAAATACCATGCAAAAATTCTTTGGAAACTTATAAACCGAATTGAGTTTAAAGGGGAAAAAAACTGCATTACAACTCAAATAGCTTGTAAAACTCATTGAATGTAAATGTGGTATTTCGCACCTTCTTGCAGCTTGGTTCTTTTAAAGCTACTTAAGCAGACAGGCATACTGGGGAGTTTAAAGGTTGATTATGCATCACATTCTCATATGCTAAGGTAGCTCTCAGGGACAACGAGATTTCAACAGCCACGAAATGGACCCTCCCAGGAGAGTGACAGTGCCTAGTATGAAGTGTGAAAACTAATAGAAGCAGTTGCATACATCATTAACAGCTACATGAAAAGAGTTGTCTGATGTCATGGAAGCAAATGACATTTAGAAGACACGAGGGTGCAGTTTTCCTTTAAGGCAGGGTCAGGGCTTTTACAGTGGGCAGGCATGTAGACTGATTGGGCGGGATGGGGTGCTGACTGTTGCAGTAAAATAAATACCCTTAAGTTCCTTTTGTGCTGAATTTAGTTTGTTGTTGTGCAACAAGTTCCCCCACCCACCACCACACAAGTTAAATTTAATCTTGAAACCTGTCATCAGTACTTCTACTTGCTTCTGTGACTGTGTTAAAAGTTACTTAGCCTGCTGCAGCCTCAGGCAGGGTCAGGACTGACCAGAGCCAGTGGGCAAAATAAAACATTAGTTTGAGCAACTTTTTTTTTTCTGACAGTCAGTGTGACAGTGTAGAAAAATCAGGGAAGGGACACACCAACTGATTAGACTGTGTATGCAGACTAGTGCTTAGCCAGGCAGGGACATAAGCAGTTCATTAAGGTCAGGGTGAACTTTTGGGGTCCGGTCCAGGGAATTTCAGGGGCACAAAAGAAAACAGCTTTATAATTGATTTGTAGAACAAAAGAAAACCTCTTCTTGGCTCTTTGCCTTATCACAATGTTCCAGCCACAACAGCCAAACCAAGTACTGTAGCGTAAGTTCTTCAAGAGACCTAGTGAACAACATACAGTTCCCACTTCCCATCTCGGCTTGCCAAGATATCACATCATAGCCCAATGAAAAACACAGGGATATTTACAGGGCAAGGCAAGGGGCATAAAAAGTAAAATTATTTGGAGATTTTTGGGGGACTGAGTGATAAGTGAGCCTGTTTGAAGACTCTGCATTTACTGTAAGTCTGTGCTATAATAACAACACAGACAGTAACTTGATTCTTTCTTCTTGGGGTCGTGAGGGAGTAAAAAAAACAAACTCAGACACTGAACTGACTGCTCAGGCAGCCAGGGTTGTGTGTGGTTGTCACAGTGTCAGGCAGGGGGCAATTAAAAATTATTTGGACTGGCCTCATCCTGGGTCTGGAGGTAGCACTGTGGTGCTGAACTGCAGCAAATAAAAAAAAGGTAATATAAAAACACTTTGCACACTGAATGTGTGTGTATGTGCAAGTGGGCATTGTAATTGTTTGGTGTAGAGAAGGGGAGAAGATCAGGTGATAAAAAATTGACTACAGTTTCTTCTGGTCTGGGTGAAGTGTTAGTACTTTAGCAGCAATGAGTGACCAAGAAAAAGCAGGCAGTGGACCAGCACCACGTAAGTGAAAGCTGATGCAGGCAAAGTTGAATTTCGGTTCACTTACAGTGCCATTGCCAAGAAATGCAACTAGAGCAACTGATCCATCCACAAGTTCTACTTCCACAACAAGGCCTACATCTCCTGACCCAGCACCAATGGCAGATTCTCAGAATAGGAGTGAGCCGGGAGAACAACTAGTGGTTAACACAGGCAGCGGCGGAATGGAAATAGAATGTGATGGGCCATGCTGTGCCAGCAATGACTCGGGTACAGCGGTTCAACTGACAGTCCATACGAAAGATACTGCTAGAGTATATGGAAAAGGTGAAAAGGCACGAGAAAGATATTTCAATCATGACTGGTACAAAACCAGAGACTGGCTTGTTCTGTGCAAAAGTCGAATGAGAGCTTTTTGAGCAGTTGTCATTTTGCAGTAGCCAAAAATCTTCTGACTTTCTCAAAATGCAGAGATGATGCATTCGTGAAAGTTGGAATGAATGACTGGAAAAATTGTCCAGCAAATTTCAATTTGCATGAAAATTCACATTTTCATAGGGCGTGTTTGCTTGAAACAAGTACCTGTGGATTAGTAACTTGCTAGTCAAAAGAGGGCTGAGCAGGAAAAGAACCAGCAGTTCCTTTCAGAACAGTTACACTGTTTGCAATTTCTGGTCAGGCAGGGTCTCGCTATTAGAGGTTATACTGATGAAGACAGTAACTTCCGGAAGCTAGTTGACCTAGTGTCGCAGAATAACCCTGAGTTACAAACCTTTAATGCAAAGTATACATCACATGATATTCTGAATGAGCTGATCAAAGAAATGCATAGAGAGTGCCTCAATCAACTTCTTTCACAGATTAAGGAGGTAGAAATGTACTCCATTATCACTGATGAAACAATAGATGTATGTGGACATGAACAGTTATCTTTGTCAATACAAAAGGGTGTCACAGGACTATGTCATAGGTGAAGACTTTATTGGAATGTATGACTGTCCAAAAACAGATGCGGAATCCATTTTCCTTGCGATCATGGATATTTTACGATGTTGTGGTTCAGATATCGATTGCATGAGAGGACAGACTTACGATGGTGCATCGGTCTTTCAAGGTCAGATGACAGGTGTAACTAAACAAATCAAAGATGTTAATCCGAAGGCTGTTTCAGTTCAATGTATGAACCACAGTTTGAATCTTATTCTTCAGGAAGCTGGTACTAATTGTTCCATGATCCGAAGTGCTTTGAGCTTACCACAAGAATTTCATGTAATTATTCTGGCATCACCCAAAAGACTGGTAATGTTTGAGAGTATTCGGGATTCCTACTCCTCATCCTCCCTATCAGGTTTACAATATTCCCTGAAGCCTATCTGTCCCACTCGCTGGACGGCAAGAACTCTGGCAATTGAGTCAGTACTATTCAATTTATGAAGCCATTTACGACACTTTAGAGGAAATAATCGCTGCTGGTGGTAACACAGAATCAGCGAAGGAAGCACCTGGACTTCGAGCTCTGATGACACGCTTCAATGTTTTTTTTTGTCTGAAAGTATCATTGAAAGTTTTCTTGGCAGCTGAAGAAGTGGCCAGGGTACTGCAGTTAAAAGATATTACTTCAGACGCTGTAACTTCTACCATTGAAATGCTGCAGACTCATCTGATGAAAATGAGAGACTCCGATGATTTCCACACAGTCTTTGAAGATGTACAGTGAATTGTTGATGATGGACTAATACAGGCTCCCACCATGCCACAGAGGCGAAGAGCACCACGTCACTATGATGACGGTACAGAGCCTCATCAGTGGGCAACTCCTGAAAGTATTTTAGGAGCCAGTTTCTTGAGTGGATTGACTTGATCACAGCTGAACTGAACTGAAGGTTTGACCAACCCACTTTGTCACTTCTCATGAGTATTGAAAAAGTACTCCTCAATGCTATCAATGGTCAGTGTTGTGTTCCAGGTAACAAATACCTCAACAGATGTGCAATACATACTCTGGTGACATTGTATTTGACAGACTTTTAATATAGCTAAACATGCTGCCAGATCTCTTGAAAACTCACAATACATCATGTCCTACAGCACACATCAAAAAGGTAACAAAAATTGGAACCATCATAGAAATGTTAGCAGAACGACCGGAGATGCACTGCCATTTTTCACAAGCTGACAAACTTTTATGAATCTACCTTACTGTCTCAGTGTCTAATGCTATAGCTGAGCGCATCTTCTCGTGCCTTCAACGGCTGAAATCATACCTAAGATCGACCATGACTGAGAAGCGTCTAACCCACCTCCTCTTCCTCCATATTTACAAACATTTTACGTAACTTTTGTTTTGCCAGTGACACACGACGTGACTTTTTTGGGAATATTTAATAATGTTAACTTATAACCTAACTTTTCCATAAGGATTTATGCTTCTTTGTCAACCAGTTGTGTTTGTCTGCGTCTGAACGGCATTTTATTTATTATTTTTCCTCCTAACTCTTGCTACACCCTTGTGGGGATAGCTATGGGGGGACCCACCCCCCACTACCCTCACACTCTTGGCCCCCCACTTTTAGAATGGTTCTGGCTCCACTGGTTCTGCAACCGGGGCATACAGTACTTATACAAGTTCTTAGTTTTAGACATGTATTAAATTAATATGGGGGAAAACAAACATACACAGTCTATATATTACACAGGTTATTGTGGTTTTAATTGTTTTTTTTTTTACTTCCAAATATTGTAATAAAGCCTCTATTTGTTGGATTTTTTTAAGATGTCACTGATGGGCATGTCCGTACCAAGAATCGAAGAACCACATAAACTGCATGCAAAAGAGGATATGAGATCAAACAGTCCCTAGATACATTATATTTTGTTTTTTGCTACTAGAAATGCATGTTATCATACCTCCCTGTTTATTGCAACTAAGTGCACACTGACGATCAGCATAGTGGTTTTAATATGAAGCTTATAAGGCTACTGTCATTCAATCAGGTTTACTACGGGAATGCAGAAGCACCATTTTTATGTTATCTTGCATGCGCAATGCAAGCAACATTTTGTGACAGCTTGCTGGAGTAGCAGGTTGTGGAGGTGCAGCTGTGTTGTGGCCAGTGGTGCCACTGCCTTCTTGAGCTGGTCTGTGTGGCACCAATGAATGTGCACGCTGTCTATGACAGCACTTCAGAAGCATGCCACCAACTTGCAATAAATATGCCGCTACAATGAGAGACAGGCTCGTCATTTCAGCGGCAGGTCTCACACACCTCCATTACGTGCCCCTGGTGAAACATTTCAATAAAATGGCTGCGACTCCCGCTGTCTGCCTCTCACAGTCCCTATAAAGCTGATGTCGGGGGTGCCCAATCTCCCTGTTGGCATGCCCCCACCACAGTTCATTTGCCGAAGGGGAAGCCCAATCCCCGTCAGCATAATGTCCCCCTTGCTTTGTCTCCTGAGGGGGGTGCTCAATCCTCCTCAGCATCATGCCCCCCCAAACATACACATGATTTCTTTGCCAACAGGGGGCCCAATCCCCATCAGCTTCAGTCCCCCCTCCAAAAAAAAACCACAGGTGGCGCACTGGGAGCCCACACCAGTGTGCTGAAAGCAAACCTGTAAATAAAAAACCTTCCCATGATGTCCTTTTTTTTTTGTTCCCTGTAAAACAGAAAACGGTTCCTCGTGGTCACGACACCCCCTCTCCCAACCCGCACCCACTCTCTGTGCACCCCACCTCCCTGCATCCCCCCTCACCCCATACTTACCTCCGGAGCCCAGCAAGAAGATCTTCAGTGGAGCAGGAGATGTCTGAACTCTTCAAATGCTGACTGCGAACTGAAGAACATCACGGTAAGCTGTATAATGGCATCAATTGTGGGGGGGGGGTCAACTTAGGTAGATATCTCAGCCATTCTTGTGACTTTTGGCTCCAAATTTTCAACATGGGGATCTTGGGACCCCACCTCATGAACTCAGTCACTGTTATTTTGTTATTCAGTCCTGAAAGGTGATTTACACAGTTACTGCGTGGAATAACATTTTTGGGACCAGGTAACAAAATGACAGTGTCACTGTTCATGAGGTGGGCTCTCAAAAAGCCAATGTTGCAAATTTGGTGGAAAAATTCCAAAAAAATGACTGTGTTACGAGCATGCATTGAGCAGTTTCCACACATGCTCGTAACTTTGAGAATTTTTAATATTTTCACTCCAGATTTTCAATATTGCCATTTTTACATACCTCCTTATGAACAGTACAGCTGTCATTTTTCACATACTGCCAAAAATGTGTTTTCACACATCTGGCACACAAAATGGTGCGGTCGCTGTCGGAAATCAACGTTTGGAACAGATTAAGAAAATCACAATGACACTGTTCATGAGCGGCGGTCCCAAAATGCCTATGTTGAAAATTTGGTGAAAAAAATCCACAAAATGACTGTGTTATGAGCGTGTGTTGCGTAGTTTCCACGCACGCCCATAACTGCGAAAATGTTTAATATTTTCACTCCAGATTTTCAACATTGCCATTTCTTCACACCTCATTATGAACGGTACAGCTGTCATTTTTTCACATCCTGCCCAAAATGTGTTTTCACATATCTGGCACAGAATGGCACGGTCGCTGTGGGAAATCAACGTTTGGGGCAGATTAACAAAAATCACAGTTCCACTGTTCATGAGCAGAGGTCCCAAATGCTTTCATGAGGTGGGGTCACAAAAAGCCCATGTTAAAAATTTGGTGTGCAAATACCAACAAACGCCCTGGGTGTTAGGGTTTCTAATCAAACCGTCCTACTCTGTAGAGACTGACAGGCATCACGGGTGTGACTTTGGACTGTCGGCTGTAATGCTCATGCCATTCCACCCCCACCCCCACCCTGTAGCCAGTGACAGGCATCAAGGTGTGTCTTGGACTCTTCGGCTCCAAAGTTCACCCCATTCTCCTATACTGCACCCATTTCAATGTATTTCCCTATGGAATGGGGTGTGCTTAAGGCCCGATGACCCCAAGGCACAACGTGACACTTGTTGGTGTCTGCAGGGTAGGGTGAGGTGAAATGGCATGAGCGTTATGGCTGACGACACAAAGGCACACCTCAATGCCTGTCAGTCTCTACAGGGTTGGGTGGGGCTGTCATTAGTTCCATACTTCACTGCCATTCCTATTATGCATCTTTCTAACTCCTGCACTACCAATGCCAGCAAAACAACATTCAGCATTGACAAATGCTTGTTTTTATAGTATTAGATAAAATAACTGATTTAAAATGAGTTGTCACAGTAGCAAGACCTATGACTTACATATGTATACAGTAGTTTAGAAGGACAAACAATCCCTTCCCAAACAAAAACCAAAATACTTTGAATGCTCAACAAATGATTGGATGACAGCTTTATGTATGGACAGTTGTTCTTGACAGTAGGCATTCTGACATGATATTAATTTAAACAGTTTTGTTTACAAAAAAAAGGCCATTCAAGCACTCCATACTGACCGTCTCAATGAGGTCCATTTGCTATCAGACAGAACAAAGAAAACCAAGACAAGACACATTGCTTATTAGTAAAATAATCCATTTATTACACTGCTGTAGAAAACTACTAGGAAAATTAAGATTTACAATATGATATTTGCCATTGCTCGTTAAGGCATGCCAAGTCTCTCACTTTACAGAAGAGGCTCCCTCATTTCTAATTCCACAAGCATAAGTAAGGCCAACCTATCTGCAATTTGTCTTGACTCTTATTCTATGGCAAAATAATTTGAGTGCCTATCCCTCAAAATAGCTCTTTCCAACAATACCTCGCTGCAGCTGATCGGCTGTTACAGACCTCCCTCAGCTGGCCTCAAGATACTATCCCACTTGGGTGACTTGATCAAACAGGGGAATGAAGAAACCATAATTATAGGCAATTTAAACCTAAAATGGCTTTCTAAGGCAGCTACACCATTAATATCATTCTGTGACATGCATGGGCCTACACAGCTCATAAATGAACCTACTAGAATAAACAAAGAACCCAAAAATAGCACACTTTTGGATGTACTATTAGTGAGTAAACCTCACCTCTTCTCACACACTGGAGTACTGTTCAACGACATTAGTGATCATTGTTCTATTGCGGCAATTAGGTCAGCATGTAAGATTTCATCCCCCACAAAATTCTTGTTGAGGAGATCGAAAAAGAACTTCAACATTGATGCATACCTGGACGATATTAAACACTCCACAAGATGGCAAGAATTCTATCTAGCAAACACAATGGAGATTGCATATGGTGTTTTAAATGACATTATCACAGATGCTCTAAACATTCATGCACCAGTCTCTAAACTACGTATTAAAAATAAAACCTGTCGATGGTTCAATTCTGACCTTAAATCCACCCTTCTCGAAAGGGACAAGCTTTGGAAAAAGGCCCGAAAAACTAAATTAGCCACTGACTGGGAGCAATTCAGAAAAGCCAGGAATCTCTGTACCAAGAAGTGTGGAGACAAAGCTGCATATTACATGGCTGAATTGAGACTCCTCATACTGCAACCCTGCCAAGTTTTGGAACACTATAAAAGATATAATTGGCCATGTCCCAAGTAACTCACTCCCAGCAAAACTACAATGTGGAAACAGAACCATCAGTGATAGAATAGAAGTATTGGAAGCCTTCAATAATCATTTTACAACTGCTGGGCTAGCATTCGACTCCTCTCCAGCCAACCAATTGAGAGTACATCTAGGGATTAAGAACACTGATGCAAGGGTGACTGACTTCACTTTCTCCTTCACTCCAGCCACACTGAAGCAAGTCAAAGAACTAATCTTACAGTTGGACATAAAAAAGAGTGCAGGTGCAGACTCCCTTGACCCATACTTCTTAAAAATTGCCATACACGTATTAGCAGTACCAGTAACACATCTGTTTAACCTTTCTCTACAGTCAGGACTCATCCCATCAATCTGGAAAACTGCTCAAGTGATTCCACTACTGAAAGCCAGGGATCCCACAGACCTTAATAACTACAGACCAATTTCCATTCTTACTGTGCTGTCCAAACTACTCAAAAAAATTGTGAGCACCCAGCTAAGAGAATACCTAGAAGCCAACAATCTTCTAAACCCAGCACAATCTGGTTTCAGAGCAAACCACAGTACCATAACAGCTCTTGCAAAAGTCACCAATGACTGGCAACTTGAATTGGATAAAAAAATTGTGTATGTGCTGTCTTCTTAGACCTAAGTAAGGCCTTTGATACGGTTGACCACGACCTGCTCCTCTCCTCACTGAGGTCAATTGGACTTGACACCATTTCCATTAGATGGTTTAACAACTATCTTACAGGAAGAACCCAGCAGGTAAAGGCCGAAGGAGATATATCCCCACTCAGACCACTACAAAGAGGAGTACCACAAGGATCTATTCTTGGCCCTATCCTCTTTGCCATATATATCAATAGCATTGACACAAATCTTACCAAAGCTACTGTACACCTGTTTGCTGATGATACAGTACTGTATGTCAGTCACCCTTCTTCTATAACAGCCTGCAAAGAACTACAGGCAGAATTCGACCTACTGCAACTCCAGCTGCTGGAAAAAAAACTACTATTGAATGCAAAAAAAACTAAGGCAATGTTTTTTTCCCCACAGGTGCAGGCAGGATACTCAATCCCAATCGATCTCCCTAAATTATCCACTGCACTTGGTGAAAATCTTGAATATGTCACAAAATTCAAATACCTGGGGGTATGGCTAGTTAGTAGACTAGACTATCTAGAACATCTGGAAGAACTTCTAAAAAAGCTTAGACAAAGACTTGGACTTTACTATAGAATAAGGCACTTCCTTACAAGTGATTCAAAAAAAGAAGATGGTCCAGGCCACATTCCTCTCAGTACTAGACTACGCTGACTTCCTATATATTCGCTGCCCTACGGTATGCTTGAACAAATTAGATACACTATACCACAGAGCTTTGAGGTTTATCACAGACTTACCATACAGTACTCACCACTGCTTGCTATACTCTGCAGTTGGTTGGACCTCGCTTCAATATAGAAGGGATAGGAATGCATTACTATGGACTTACAGAGCAATATCACAGCAGCTTCCAAAATATATCTCAGACTGTTTTCTACAAGCCACATCAAGTAATTATGCATTAAGAAGCCTGAACTTCATTACTCTTAAAGTGCCTAAGTTCCACTCTCGACATGGCAGACATGCTGTTAGTTATGTGTTATCTACTCTATGGAACACGATGCAGAAGACACTGAAAGTGAACAAGCTCATATCTATCACAGCCTTCAAATATCTATACAACAAGATATTCAAAGAAAAATGTAACTGCTTCCACCAACATTAGACTAACCCTCCATCTTTCTCACCAGCTGGACCACCATTTAAGGTAGCTCCCCAGCACCCTACCAGCAGTTACTTCACATTTCATAAACCTTTACTACACTCCATCCTTCTTATTCTTTATATACTTAGTCTCCTTACACTCTCAGCTTTTTACTTCCCCAGTCCGACCCCCTCCCTCCCCTCTTGACCCACTATTGATCCCTCTCTGGCACAGCTTTTTCCACTCCCTCCCCTCCATCCTTTTCCCTACCCCTGGCCACAACATCCTGTATACACTCCATTCATCCCCCTTGTCACTGCTTCAGCCAGTACTTGCCACTTACAAATCACTCCCTGTAGATATATCTTCCAGCTGTCCATACAGCTCATCACCCGAGTTTAAAAATTATCTAGTAAATCCCTGACACATTTAACCTTTCACCAAAAAGTGCTAGTTTTTAAAGTGTCTTCCATTACAAGCTGGCTATTTCATGAATCATGTATATATGTAATATATTTCTTGTTATTAGCTTTTCAATGTACTGTGTCATGGAGTTGATGTTTTTGTATTCATTTGCTATCCTCTCAAAGTTGTGTATTCTCTGCATGTTATATTTCATATAAATTGTATCTTGACCTTACCAGGTCCATCTTGCAAATGAGCATTGCTCAACGATGTTCGCCTGGATAAATAAAGATTTGATTGATTGATTGAAGTAATATAGTAACATAGAGCTCCTCTGTTATTAACTTTGAATAGACATTCACTGAATTTTTGCCTGTTGCAGACCAGAAAGACAAAAGTAGACACCAAGTTTTCTTTTACAACACATTTCATTAACAAGTTATTTACAGGAATGCAATGGAATGCAACATAATGCTCCAAGATGATACAGAGACAGCTTGCTAAAGTGACATCATCAGCTTTTGTTCCCTTGTGTGAACACAGACACTGGGATTCAAACATGCATACAGCTCACTTCCTGGAATTGTAGCTTTTAAAACAAAAATAACTATGTCATTTTAACACTTTGTTTTTCACCCTTGTTGTGAAATGGTACATCGGAGACCAGGGCAACTGCAGTAAGTAATTTATTGCAAAAAATGCTTGTTTATATTCCCTTTAAGAGTGACTAGGCTTCCTGAATAGGTTGAGGGAGAGGAGCCGCTTGACTTGTTCTTAACCCAGTTACTTAATCTCTTAGAGACTGACATGGCTTTCCCTCTTGAGAAGGCCTTTTGAATTACCCCATGGAAGGAAAGCCCAAGAAGACACATCGGCTACATGTACCTTCCTCATAGTCTGTATGGGGATCAAAATGGAGACCAGGCTTTTCTGCTGGAACACAAAAGATCAGATGGCTAGGTTATGGTGTTGAAGAATTTTCTGTTTTTCCAGACTTATAGCACGCGCCTCCACAGGAAAGCTTTTTACCATGTCGGAAGCACCCTGAAAACTTTGAAAATTCAGCATCAACTGTTAATCCCTGCCAAACTGAGGGTGCTTTGGAATGACCACATATGTCTTTTCAATGATCCAGCTGACACAGCCAAGCTGGCAACTAACACTGACAGGGGATAAGACAGCTGGGTCAGAGAGCTCTGGGGAACAATAAATGAACTCAGGATTTGAAATATTCCATGATGGTGGTGGTTGTAAGTAAACATAGACTTTAAAAAGACTCATTAAAATACATCCTTTTCATTTATTTGTTTGTTTATTTAAATCTAGGATTACAATTACCTTTGAGCCAAGGCTCTTTTACAAAGGTTCCACGTCAGGGTGTACAGTCTTGGACTTACAATAGTAGTACAAAGCAGTCATTAACAAAGTAGGTTTTGACATGAATAATACAAGGTTTACAAGTGATCAAATGCAAAAATGGTACATAGAGGTCAGGAGAGGCATGGGAAGGATAACATTGAGAGCTGGAGGGACACAATGGGGGGGTGGGAGTGGAAGTGGGGGAGGTGAGAGGGGGATATAAGTGGCAGCCAGGGCAGCTTTGTCAAGAGGAGGATAGGAAAAGAGCATAAGTTGGGCAGAGGAGGCATAAGTGCTAGGAGATAGAGTAAATGGGGAGTCAGTTCGAGGAGGGATTGGTTAATAGCAGTCACAGGAGTTAAAGGCCAGAAGAGCTCGGCGGATTTTGGTCATGAAAGCACCCATAGTTGCCAGGGTCGTGATGTCACTATTGAGATTATTTATCCAGCTAGGTGCCCGATAAGAAAAGGACCTTTGGCCTTGGGATGTCTGACAGTGTGGGATTTGCAGCGGGTGTGGTTTGGATTTCCTGGTGTTGCAGTTGTTGGTCTTGAGATTGATGAGAGAGCAGACTCCTGGAGGGGCATTGCCCATCATTATTCTTTTCACTGTGATGCAGATTTGATATTTAATGCAATTATTTAGCGGTAGCCACCCCGCTAGAGAGTAGAGGTCGCAGGTGTGGGTGAGACGATGAGGTCCGGTGGTGAGACGGCAGGCCTTATTGAGGGTGGTAGAAATCCGCTAAAGGTAGGAGGCAGTGGCTGAGCCATAGATAACTAATCCATAATCGATGATGCTAATGATGGAGCTCTGGATGACAACTGTTAAAGCTTCAGAGGTTAGGTGTTTCCTGTGTTGGAACAGCAGACCCATCCTGATGTTAGCTCCTTTAGCCAAGGTATTTATGTGGGCATTGTAGGAGAGGTGGGAGTCAAGGGTGATGCCAAGATATTTAAAGGATTGTACTTGTTCGAGTGTGACTCCTTGCTTAGTTTTGATGGTGAGGTAGAACTGTTTGAATTTGTGATGTGAGCTGCTGAAGATCATGGATTTTGTTTTTTTTGGTTTAGGATAAGTTTGTGTTTTAGGAACCATCTTTCGACTGAAGTGAAGCCATGTTGAAGGTTATTTTGCAGTTGTTGGGGATCCTGGTGGGAGGCCAGGATGACTGCATCATCCACATAGAGAATGAGCTGCTGGGGACAGAACTCTGGAAGCAAGTTTAGGAACAGACTGAAAAGGAGGGGGCCAAGGATGGAGCCCTGTGGGACACCTGAGCGGACTGGTCTGGGATTGGAGAGGGTGTTGGAGATTTTAACTCTTTGGGACCAGTTGTCTAGGTAGCTTTTGAACCAAGTTACCGAGTTAGGAGAGAGACCCAAATTCCGGAGCTGGGCAAGCAGGAGGCTGTGGTGAACAGTATTGAAGGCCTTTGTTAGGTCGATGAAAGTTGCGCCAGTTAGATGCCCTTTGTCCAGGGAGTGGTGGATGGTGCCAGTAAATTCGAGCAGTGCTGTGGAGGTGCTATGATTCTTTCTGAAACCGTGCTGCTGCCTGCTCAGCAGGTTGTGTTTGTCAAGGTAATCAGTCAGCTGGTCAGTGACAATACGCTCCAGGGTCTTAGAGAGAGAAGGGAGGATGGAGATGGGTCGGAAGTTCTCAGGAGCAGTTTTGGCACCACTTTTATGGATGGGGGTTACGGTGGCTAGTTTCCATTTTTCAGGGAATTGGCTAAGGCTGAGGGAGAGATTGAAAATCTTCATCAGTGGATGAAGCAATTCATCAAGAGTGAGGGATATAAGTTTGAGGTCCAGGGAATCACTGCTGGTTCTGGACTTACTGATTGCTTTGGTTATGTAGTCACACACCTGGTGCATCTTAACTGCTTTAAAGTAGAAAGGGGGGTGACTAGTCGGGGTAGTAGGAGAAGGAGGGAAGGACCTCCCATTTCATTGAAAAAGTCAGGAGGGAGTATTGAGCTAAGGTCAGCGAAGGTGTTATTGAAGGTGTCTGCTATAAGTTTGGGGTCAAACGTTATATCTCCATTAACACTGAGAACCAAAGGGGTGTATCTTATCTGCTGCCCAGTGATTTCTTTTATGTTTTTCCAGAAATCTCTTCCCTTTCCCCAGGAGCTGGTGAGGGCGTTCTTGAAATAGGCTGATTTCTTATCTAAATTGTTTTGGTGCAGTCATTTCTTGCACGTTTGTAGTTGGTGATGTCAGTGTTTCCCAGAGGCTCTGGCAGAGTGACCAGAGGTGGTCTCTTTCCTGTAGTTGCCTAAGAAGGTCTCTGGTGATCCAGGGGTTACAGAGTGCTTTAACCTTCCGCCTTTTGATAGGAGCAAAAATGTTGCATGCTTCATTAAAGATATTGATAAAGTGATCCAGAGCCGTGTTCACATTTGTAGCTGAGTGGACTGGTGTCCAGTCTTGTTGGAAGAGGTGCGCCTTGAGATAAATTAATTTGCCACGTCGTAGAAGCCTACTAGTGACAGTTTTTGGAGGTGGTTTGATGAATTTATTAGACCAGAGACACATGACTGGGGAGTGGTCACTGAGTGTGTCCGGGAGGACAGTGGTTTTAGAGATCCGTGCAGGGTGGCTGGTTAGAATCCAGTCCCGGAGGGTGCTGGAGTCTGTTTTATAGTTCTTTCTAGTCGGTGACTTTACCATCTAAGAGAGGTTTGCAGCCACATCAGAGTCCCTAAATGCTCCTGCTTCAGCAGCAGGCCAGTTTATGTTAAAGTTTCCTAGCAGTATAGTTTCAGCATCAGGTGGGAGTGAGTGGGTGAAATCCAGGACGGCCGAGAGACCATTACATTGCTCTTTCGGTGGTATGTACACTGTAACGACAGTGAGGGCTTTGTTGTGGGCACCAAGGAGGACTCTGATGGGGAGAATCTGCGCCGTAGTCAACAGTAGGGCAGTGTTGATTTGGTGCCCCAGGATTTATGTCCCTTGTTATGGTGCTGTTGACTGTAGGTTTACGAGTCCTACCTACTGATGGCCATCATTATTTTAAAGGAATTCTGCATGTGTTACCAAAGTGTAAAATGTTGAATGTCATGATGCAACTATGAACATTTCCCTATCTATTTTGATAAGTGACTTCAGTTTCAACTTTGGTTTATATTAGGAAGTTCAATGTACTTCAAAGTTTCTTATTTCACTCTTGCCATACTGTTTGTATGATGAGAGCTGCTGTTCAGCCACATTTTACAATTGCTAAATGGGATTAACAGCATAGTGATCAATGGATTTCTCTTAGGAACTAAGTTTTAATGCTGACTAATACTATCTCTCGGGGATGATGGAGGCAATAAGCCTATATGGGAAACATGAAACAAATGCAAAATTTGTGTAATGACTCATCCCTAGTATTGTTCTGAGTTGTATGCCTATGGTATATTTAATGGTTCCCCATTATTTTACTGGTAATTTCCCCTATGGAGTGACACTAGGGAAGGGGTCCTTAAACGTCCTTGGTAAGAGAATGTCTGTATAAGTATAATGTTTCAATATGTTAATCTTCTGTGGTACTTGCGTGTAAGCAGTTCTTAACAAACTCAATAAATCTAACTAAAAACAAAAGTTGTTGAAACTGGGGCTTTCCCTGATAAAGGTAAGAGCTGATGCTGAGATGTAAAAGACAAAGCTGGAGGTACAGGCATAAAAGGCGTAGCCAGGGACAAAGCAGAGAAAGGCAAAGCTCAAGGCACAGGAGCATACCTCTCAACCTTTCATCACCAAAAATGCGACAAGCTACGCGACAAATGAGAAGAACATGTGACATATCATCAAAACATGACATTGCAAGCTCAGAATATTGTAAGTATCAGTGCACTCATTTTTAAACAAAGTTTACTGATATACTTTCACATAACACGTTGCACGGTTTACATAGCAGTTTCTTAATATGCAACTATCTCCATTACATGTCTTACAGATATCAGGAAACATATCCAGGCACAGGGTGCACTTCTTTTTGTATAAACAATGCAGATATAAACAACCAGGACAAACAGCCTCCCTACAAGAAACCAAACCTGTAACTTATGGACAGTCTTTAGATCTTGAAGTCAAAGTTCATGAAACTGTGGAAGAGATGCTCCAGTTTTGTAGCCTGTGAAGAGACTATGATTAAACTGATTGCTGTGCAGTTGCTTAATAAAACATCTATAATAAACATGCCAGATTCTGTGGAGTTTATTGTAAAGTGCAGTTCTGATGTGGTGGTTTCCTTAACTAATTGCTTACTCAGGGGACCAGATCAGGATTCCCCCTCCTCTACCCCTCCCAACTGTCCCACTTGTGTATGCTGCCAGGGCAGCCACAATTCAAGGAACTTTGGTAGTCAGACCTGTAAAGTTGCAATGATGTGCTCCATTGATTCCAGCTCCGAGAGCTTTGCTTTCCAAAGATTTAGTTGGTGGGAAGGGGGTTCAACCAGTGCAGGGTAAAACATTTAAGGGCTGCTATACCATTAGTATGTGTATGAGCCTTTATTTGCTTCTTGGGCCCCTCAGGAAGGTGGGTAACCCCAGGATAAAATCTGAGAAGGAGTAGGGGATATGGGTAGTGGTTAACGCCTGCAGTTCTGTGTGTACTGCTTCCCAGAAAGGTTGGATAATGGGGCAGACACAAAATATGTGGTGGTGGGTTTCCATTGCTCCACAGTGCCTCCAGCAGGCATCTGTGTATGTCGTGTTAAAATGTTTCATAACCTAAAATTCCTTGTAAGGATTCTCCCATTGAACTCCCACTGCTATGCTTGGTCCCCACACTCTGATTGGATACCCTCTGTGCACCATAGACAATACTTATGTTATGTTACATGATATGCAATACCTAATGACTTCTAACACTTAGGGCATTGGCACTTACCATACAAGTGTACATAACCAGGGACACTTCATGATTCTATGTAAACATTGCTAAGAAACATATTGCAAGTACTGTGCTGAGATACATTTATGTGTTCTCTGTTTATCCTTCTGAGAAGTTATTGTATAGCCTGCACTGCCACTATGTAGATTTATGTAATACTGCACTACATCCTGTATTTTGTATGAGTTCTTTTTTCTTAGTTTTAGCTGACTTTATGAATATTGTATATCTTTAGATAACACTGTGGAGCCACATAATTTTTAGCCAATAGGGCCTATTTTATGTATCTAGTCTTCTAGTAACCATAGCTACTATCTTACTATATAAGATGTTGTATTACGTATTCCCACTGAGACTATCTTCACTCCTAGGGGTATTGGGAAACTACAGCTCCCAGTGTCTAATGGTAAGACCTGTTTCAGGGCATCTGTTTACCTTTTGTATAATAAACAAGTTTATTACCAAATATGCCACTTGTCTATGTCTCTTTTGCTGATTTATGATTACCAAGAATCTGATCAGGGCTGAGCACCCTAACATATTGGTGACCGTGTGCAGGATGGTGCCCAGCCACTCCCTCAATGTGGTCCAGTGTCCTCCCACCACCCACAAGATGGCAGATCCCCATGCTGTAACAGCATGACCCTACGTCATCAGCGGAATGATGACTATCACATGCAACACCAAAATGGCAACCTCCATGATGGGGGGAGGCCGAGGCACAGCCCCTCTGATTGTCATTTTAAATAAAGACAACAAGCAAGAGATGGATCAAATGATTGAGGCCACCCTTGCTCAGACAGAGATGACTCAAAAACAAAGGCAGGTCTTCAGGAAACATCTAGATGCTACATTAAAGGAAGCTGCTGCCCAGCCATCTCTTGTCTGCACTGTGGCCAATGCCACAGCGGAGGCCTTTTGCGGTGCACACAACTAGCACCCCTTTCCTGATACGCATCCAACAACTCAGAACAATCCCCTTCAGATGGCCCACTCTGTGCAGCAGATTGCTGACAGCATAGGCCACATAAACCCCAGCGACAATCTCAGCTGTCATTTGGAAAAGGTTAGTTCCAAATGTAAAATGCTCAGTCTAAGAATGGCCTACCAGGTACAGATCCTTCAGCAGACTGTTGACCCCGGCCTGTGGTCGTCAGTCCATTGATATGACCTTTGACAAGGTCGCGGCACTCATTGCCACGCACTCCCCAAATGTGGTTGGCGTTATGTTGGCCTATCCTGTAAAGCAAACCACCAAGGACAGTCCAGTATCATACCACCAAAGTCTATGGATGGCCTACTGTACTGGCAGAGCACTTTTGGAAGAGAGTGCAGATCTGACCAAATCGAGTACAAGACCTTGTTTATTTGGAACATGATTTCAGCTGTCCGTGACAAGGTCGAGCCTGCGGTTTTCCCCAGGATGGACAAATCTGCAGATATTCCCCAAAAGACCAAGCGTGTTTATAAGCTGTACCTCCGAGATCTGAATTTTGGCTCAAAAGCCAAGGTGGCCGTGGTACAATCTACCAGTGAGCCCACGACCCACTACACAGTGGAGGGCAAGGCCCAAGACAAAAAAGGCCACACCCTCAAATGACAAACAGAACTACCAGTCTGTGGGGGGCCAAAATCAAAATAGAAACAGGTGGAATTGGAACAACCCTAATTCCGAGCAGAATGACAATCGAGGCAATCGAAATTATTGATCAGGCCCTTTTTATCGTGAGATAGTGGATGAAAACAACAACCTCCCCAATCTTTTTGGCACATCCAATCAGTAGCAGACTCAATCCTGAAGCAAACTGTTGCAGCATTAGCTCCAGTACCCCAGGCCTCACTACGCCAAGGAGACATTGGAGCCTCCCTGGATCAGGCTGCAAAAGGCCTAAATTCTGAGGCCTCACCCTTCATGGTGGCTACCAGTGCCTAGACCTCCTTGTATCCTGCACAGGACCTGGAAGAGGTCAGGCAAGAGCAGGCCATCCTACTTGTTAAGGAACTACCCAGCAGTAGTTCAGATTGACAACTACAGTCCCAGTCAATATTGTAAACAAGATCACCATTAACACAAACAGAAGGCCTTGCACCAAGGCCATGGCTGGGGGCTGCCAACTAGTTATCTTGCTAGATACAGGTGCAACTGTGTCTGTACTGTATGATGAGGATCCAGCAAACTACTCTTGTCCACCAGATGGAGGACCAGTGCACAAGGTGTGGATGGCACTAAGCTATTCGTCTACCATTCCATCGTACTTCCCATAGTGATAGGCAGCCTCAAAACAAATCACACTTTTTGACCTAATGGTATTACGTAATCGTCCCAGCATCCTGGAAATTGAGTTTCTCATGCTACATGGCTGTGTGGTGGATTTAGCCAACATGCTCTTAATCCAAATAAAATACAATACCTTATGGTCATGATCTCTGATTCACACGTGGTTGCAGCTATTGCTACCAATGATAAGGAATATGACAGCATAACTCGATTCCAGACACACGTTATCCCCAAAAAACTACCCATTCTGCAGAAGCACATAGCTGTTTTTGCCACACACAAGCATAACTGTGGGAGGATGCAGACTGTAATTAAAATTTCAGGCTCAGCACATGACAGGCAAAGGCAATACCCCCTTTCCTGCTGAGGCCTTACTATCACTCAGAGAAACCATTCAGTCATCACTTAGACAAGGTGTTATCAGGCCTTTTGTCTCGACCACAAATTCACCCATTTGGCCAGTGAAAAATCCCACTGGATCTTGGATGCTCACTACTGATTACAGGAGACTTAATCAAGTCACTCCTAGCTGCTCCCCTACGGTAGTATCAGCACCAGATGTGCTCAAACTGCTAACACCAGATTGTAGGTGGTTCAGCACCCTTGACATCTCCAATGGTTTTTGGTCACTGCCCCTAGCTCAGGAAAGTCAATGCAAGTTTGCCTTTACCTTTGAGGGTCGACAGTACACTTGGACCTGCTTACCCCAGGGTTTTCACAACAGCCCTTCTCTTTACCATCCACACATGATAAATGCCCTGCAGGATTTCTCTGCCCCACAATGTCTTCTGCAGTATGTGAATGATTTACTGTTGCCAACTGCCACCAAGGAGCAACATTTTGAACTCCTTTATGAACTACTGACTCTCTTATAGAGGGCAGGCCTCAAGTGCAATCCTTCAAAAGCATAACTGTGCCAGAAGGAAGTCATCTTTCTTGGCCTGCACATCATAGAACAAGGCAGGATCCCAGCCTGGAAGAAGATCCAAGGCCTACAAGATTTGCCACTACCCACCAGTGTGGCAACGCTCAGACATTTCCTGGAAATGGTCAACTATTCCAGAGATTTATTTGTGATTTTGCACAAAAGGCTGCTCTTCAGTATGATGTTCACTGGACTTGGGGTCCCATTAACACTAAGGCTGTGACTCTTCTAAAACAGGCCTTGGCCTCTGCTCCAGCTTTAGTCAACCCCATTCCAGCTCTACCTTTTCATCTGGAACCAGCTACTTCAGACATAGCCATGTCTGCAGTACTTGCTTCAAAAAGTAAATGGTACTTTGAGACCCATTGCTTATGCATCTCAGATGCGGTCTCCAGTGGAACAGAAGTACAGTCTTTGTGAAAAAAAAACCTTTGTCTACCTACTGGGCTGTCAAGCATTTCCTGTATATCATTGGGTACTCACCTATCATTCTGAACACAAACCACACTCCCACAACCTTTCTGCTATCAGACAGAGTAAAGGATGGATCAGTATTCAATACCAGACTGACTCACTGGTCTCTTCTTCTCCAGAACCATGACATACAGGTCCACCCTGCCAAAATGCCCTCAATTTTAGCTCATGGTCTTTTGTACCAAGGAGCCCCACATGACTGCACACTCCAACCCCCTAATTTGCCTGATCCAGGCCCCTTTCTTCCTGCTACTCCGAAGTTCCTTGCTGACACCTCCCTGTGACATATCTTTGCTAATGGCTCTGCCTCGTACTTTCAAGGAGAACAAATAGCTGGATTTGGAGTGCTCATCATGTACTCCAATGGTAACACTGTTCATGCTTCCAAATGCTGCAGTGTTGCATCATCTAAGTATGCAAAATTGGCAGTTGTGGCCTATGCCCTCAAACTGATACAAGATGGTACCAAGGACACCATCATCTTTACAGACTCTAATTGGGTCTGTTGTTCTCTGACTAAATATTTACCTTTCTGGGAGAAGAACTCATTTGCATCTTCTGATGGCACCCCTGTGAAGTACAAAGCACTCTTGGTATACATTCAAAACCTAACTCAACAATTTAAACACAAACTGTTTATCCACAAGGTAAAGGCCCATTCAAAATCTGACCCATACCATTCTTTCAACAATCAAGCAGACACTCTTGCCAAAGAGGGTGATCAGGGGTGGGAGACATGGGAAATGGTTCACCATATGGCTCTAGCAGCTGTACAAATAGCTGCCACAAAGAAGAAAAATGAACCTTTTATGCCACTGGACTTGTCCACAGCACAGAAGTCTGACCCTCAGTTAAGAGATGTGTTCAGATGCCTGGACAAAGGAACTGAACAAGAATTACCTACCCACAGCCCCTACAAAAGACATGCAAATCAACTGCATCTGGACAATAAACTGATCTGGTATCAGTCAGATGACTTGAACTACAAGCTGTGAGTAGTTCCCAAAGCCTTGAGATCTGAGTTCATTCATCAAGTCCATGGAACCCCAACTGGTGGACAACAGGGGGTAGAAAATTCATTCAAGAGACTAAAATCTGTTGGTTGGTGGCCTGGCATCACAAAGGATGGCAAACACTACACAGAAAACTGCTTGATTTATACTCAGAACAATTTGGACCCAACCAAGCAAAATGCCAAACTACTTCCCCAGAGACAATCTGGCCCTTGGCATGTGATCCAAATTGATTTCATTAGGCCTCTGAACAATACCAGCAGGAACAAGTATTCACTTGTAGTTACTGACCTTTTTTGTATGTGGGCTGAGGCTTTCCCCACTCAGAAATGCACAGCAAAGGCAACTGCAAAAGTCCTGGTAG
Source organism: Neoceratodus forsteri (assembly GCA_016271365.2). NCBI lineage: Eukaryota > Metazoa > Chordata > Ceratodontiformes > Ceratodontidae > Neoceratodus > Neoceratodus forsteri. Next base: position 674,611,667 of record CM057454.1, on the reverse strand, counting down.
AAAAATTGTTCTCCAGGTGGGACCTACCTCTTAAGGTAGACTCTGATCAAGGAACCAGCTTTACAGGTGAGTTGATGCAAGAAACACTCCAACTTCTTGGTGTACACCAGAAGCTCCACATATCCTACCACCCACAATCATCAGGTCAGGTAGAAAGAGCCAACAGATGAATTAAGCAAATGCTTTCCAAATTTACAGAGGACAATCCCAAAGACTGGGACTCCCTTTTGCTTTTACTCCTTCTGGCAATTATGGGTACTCCTTCAGCCACCACCCAGTGCACACCCTTAAAGTTGATGACTGGTAGAATCATAAAATTACTTGAAAACCTGTTGATTGATTAATTAAAAAACACCCACTGTAGACAGAGTGTCTGTAAACAAATATGTTGCAAAACTCAGAGATGATATTATCAAAACCCACTTGTACGCTGCACACCATATGGGCAAGACCCAACAACAGTCCAAAATTCACTTTGACAAACACAAACAAGAGGTGGACTGGCAAGTTGGAGATCAGGTAATGGTCCCCAGATTTGCTCACCCTACACATCCCTTCTCCAATCAATGGGAAGGATCCTACCCCATTGTTAACAAACTCAGTCCCGCAGTCTACCAAGTTAGACTCCTTCACAAAAAGAAGCTTACTGAGAAATGGTTGCATACTAACTAACTGAAATTGTATAAAGGAGAATAATTACTTTTCGTAACCCCATTGGGCAGAATTGTACCTACTGACCTCTTCTTTTTCCTTACAGGTATTCCTGCATGATGGCTATCTTGCATCTAACTCTCCTGCTACTAGAAGCACTACCCTTCATCCATGGCAAGGATATGAAAACTATATCCAAAAGCAATCAACATCTAAGGAAACTCCTTCCACTTCTTGATCATCCTCAGGGGCAGACTGGTTGGGTCTTGCGGTCCTTATCTGCTGTCAACTTTTATATTTCTCTGTTTCTAAGATACACGACCCCAGCAAACAAACCTAGCACCATCCTCGAAGAAGTTAGCATAGATGTTACTAATAAATTGATTACTGTTCAGGAAGGCAAGGACAGCTACCTGACTGCTACAGTTGTGGCTACTGACAAATCATTCCTCCAAATCAAAAGGCAAACTGACAACAATGGACAGGCACTCCCCATTGCCTGCCTTGCCACAGGCACTTTCCAAGGTTGGCCCAATACTAAAATTGACCCAAATGATACACTGTCCATTCGCCAAGCAAATCACAGACATTCTGGCTTATAAAATCTTACTGGTTTGATTAACCCTGCCTTTTGTGAAAAATGCCCAGAAGACAATGCACAAGACTTTTGTGTCCACAACTACATGGCTACAGCAGCTATGTTTCTGACTGTAGTACCCCCTACTGAAGCAAAACTTACTGACTGCTCCCCCACAGGAACCTGGCCCAACTAGTGGTCTTATGGCCACCTCCCTTCCAGGTACACTTGTGAACAATGTGCAACTCTTGCACACCCCAGTTATTTTTAATCTTACTTATTGGAATATGACTAAATCTGGTATGTGTCATAATACTAATACCTCTAAGTTTTTCAGTACTAAGTTATTAAATAGTCTTGCTGCATACCAAACACACACACAAGACTCAGTGGCTGGTACCCACACTATTGAACACCTAGGTTTATTTAGGCCTAGGCCTAACCCTAATACCAGGGAAAATGCCAAAATTTGCTCCTCATGCAGGAGGTGTGACACTGCTAATGTCACTGGTGCCACTGGCACTGTCTCCGAACTCTTCAGAACTGACATGCCAATCTGGAACAGGGTAGATATTGCCTCTATCTTAAGTCAAATGGCCAAATTCCAGGATGGCATGAAAAATAACATACTACTACCCTTATTGCATGGTGTAGATGGGCTTAGTCAGGAAGAGTGCTTTACCGTGTATAAAATGCACAATATTGCCAAGAGTTTTACTGATACTAAAAATAAAATTAATGAACTTGTTGCTTAAAATAACAAGAAGGCAGACAAGCAATATATTGCCAGGGAACTTTTGTGCTCTGCTTATGGCTCTTATGCCATACATAACCACTGTGAATATTCTCTTCCATGATCTGGAATCTGGTCGTGTTCCAGATATTATTCATGACAGAAGACTTGCTAAATGGCACTGTCCACGTTGTAAGTTGACTACTTGCATCACAATGTGTACATCTAGATCAATGTCTATACCTATGTCCACTGCTCATAACTTAGGTTATGTTACACATCATCCCAATAGGGGATCATGTTATACTGCTAATCGTTGCACCATCAGAGATACATTATTTGTCACCATTACTGTGTCTTTACAACGCTTTGATCCAGAGAATGCAATTTTCGACAGTTAACCTCCATTCACTTCATTGGGCATTTCAACAGGGAAATCTATGAAAAATGCATCAATCTTTCACCCCACCCTAAAAGCATGGGTGGTGCCTCTTACAGACTTGTGCCAAAAGGGATATCACTACTTACGTCGCTGTGACGTTTTCAATGTCATCAAGCTGCTGTGTGACTATTCACCAGACAGCATTGATTTGTCTTTTACTCTGGACTTGGACATTAATTCCAATAAAACTAGTAACCCCAGGGCACCATCAACAGCATCACCACCAGTGGGCAACACTGGACGTCTTCACAAGAACTATGCAGAAGAGGTTCATCGGCTGACTACAAGACTCATGAATCAATCTCTCAACTGCCCAGTTCAATTACAAAAATGGAGGGTTCCTACTGTTAAAATGTCATATAACTCTGATGGGCAGTATTGCGTGGTGACTAATCACAAAACATTCACTTATGGCCTCAAGACCTGTGATGTTAAATATCCTAACTTTTGTTTTATTCCTCATCAAACTACCATAATTGGTCATACAGTGATTACTCCTGTTCCAATCATGGAACCAGATGTTATTGACAATGGCACTAAATATATGCTTGCTCTATCTCAGTATTTACCCATTTATAATGTACATATAGACCATTTGACACTATCTTTAAAATCACTTTTAGATATAAAGGACACCCATCTCATCTACATCAGCAATAATATCTCCAAGGCTGGAGTTGACCTTAACACCCTTATCCACGATGGTGATTTAAGTGATGCACTTTCAAATGCTTGGTTAAAATGAACTTTTAAAGGTTTTGTTATTATATAATCATTTGTAATTATATTTTTAATACTAAAATTTTGCTGTCTAAGGCGCATGCTCAAACAACACCGTCAACAACTCAAGTTCCTTTACAAGGATAATGCTTCAGATCTGTAAATGATGGAGATTGCTCCCACTATTTTCCTATAGTGTTGTTGCCTTTTATATAAGGCAACAAGGGGGGGATGTTATGCTTGGTCCCCACACTCTGACTGGATACCCACTGTGCACCATAGACAATACTTATGTTATGTTACATGATTTGCAATACCTAATGACTACTAACATTCATGGCATTGGTACTTACTGTACAAGTGTAAGTAACCAGGGACACTTTGTGATTCTATGCAAACATTGCTAAGAAACATATTGCAAGTGCTGTGCTGACATACACTTATGTGCTCTCTGTTTATCCTTCTGAGAAGTCAGTGTATAGCCTGCACTGCCACTATGCAGATTTATATAATACTGCACTATATCCTGTATTTTGTATGAGTTCTTTGTTCTCAGTTTTAGCTGACTATATGAATATTGTATATCTTTAGATAACACTGTGGAGCCACATAACTTTTAGCCAATAGGGTCTATTTTATGTGTCTCATCTTGTTGTAACCATAGCTACTATCTTACTATATAAGATGTTGTATTACGCATTTCCAGTGAGACTATCTTCACTTCTAGGGGTATTGGGAAACTACGGCTCCCAGTGTCTAATGTTAAGACCTGTTTTAGGGCATCTGTTTACCTTTTGTGTAATAAACAAATTTATTACCAAATATGCCACTTGTCTGTATCTCTTTTGCTGATTTATGACTACCAAGAATCTGATCAGGGCTGAGCACCCTAACAACCACCATGTAGGAGAAGCGGTTATGACCCATCCAGTAAGGAGGTGTTTCTTCCACTGGTGGGCTGGGACAGGAGTACCACTTTCAGTCTCCGACCTTGCTCTGATTTGTTCTAGTGGGGGTTCCTCCTGTTTAAAAAGTAATTTGTATAGTTCAGAGACCAGTCTGGTTTTAGCTTTAAGTATGACCAACCAATAACAAAATTGTTCCAAGTCTGACTGGTCATCTGGCCTGGGTTACATGATCCTGCCATTGCAAGAAGTGACTCATTTGGAGAAAACTAAAATGATCATCATGTCTGAGGTATGTGTCTCTAAGGACCTGAAATGTGCAGCATCTCCCCCCAAGGCAAGCATTGTTCAAATCTGGTGAGCCACTTACTTTCCCAGTAAGCCTACCCTGGATCTAGTTCTGGAGAAGGAAGAAGGGCATTGTGATATCTGATTAGGGTAAGGGGTCTCAGAGAGTTAGGAGAGGCAATTAATCATTTGACAGAATGCTCATGGTATTCTTGGTTCAGGAGTTGCATAGGTTATGGATTACATTTGCAGGCAACACTTTTGTGGGGGTAGTCCAAACAGGAAGTCTTGGCAAGTGCATTAATGTTTATATTGTTTGATGATAACTAAGCATCACAAATTATTACAAATTTCTGCTTTGAAGTGCCAATGAACAATGTGGAATATTGCCTTCTTCATGCAGGACAGAGGGTTTCCTTTTTTTTTTTTTTAATTTGTTGTTCTTTATGCTCCCCCAAGGACCAGCCTTCATTGGCTCTACCCTGCACCCAGCCCGTTATCCACTGTCCCCAGTACTTACCCTACTGAGTGTTCCTCCCTGGCTTCCCCCCAGTGCAGGGCCTTTAGGAGGGGCCCTTCCTCATGAAGGATGACTGAACTACATTTCTGGTGGTGCCATGGGTCAGCAGTTTGGGGCCTGTGGTGCAAGGTGGGTGGTATCCTGCTTGAGCAGAGTTTTCTACTTTTTCTGCCCTGGGACGCGGGACATGCAATGACGTCAGGGGTGCACACACGACAATGTCTGCCCCACCTCTGGTAAATGCTAGCACCTGCTATCAGACCCCTGGTTTCCACCAGTGATCAGGTGTGCACCAGGAGATTCCTCCCCCTCCCCCCCAGAGGAGGAGAGCAATCCGTGGGATGCTCAATCGTCCTCCCCACTGGTCCGGCCCACCAATGCCTAGGCTAGCTTCTGAACCCGGGTTGTCGGCGTTGCAAGTGGTAGTGTTATTGCTGCACTGGTGGGCCAGCAGGGGATAGAGAGTTTCTGTGAGGTAAAATGACTGACGTACCTTGTAATATGTGACCGTACAGAGGTATGCAGAAGAGTGAAATGCGAAGCTGAAGGCAGAGTAGCAGTAGGGAAAGCTGGAAGCAGAGGAATGAGAAAGAGTACCAACATAGGTTCCAGATGAGAAACAATCAAGACAAACAACAAAGTCTGGAGCAAGTGACGAAACTTGAACATGAGAGAGAGAGATAGAACAAGATGCAGATTTGGTGACAAAGTACTACAACAAAATGTAAGCACTGGTGTGGAAGGTCCCCATCCAAGAAGTCAGAATTCCTTCTTTTTAAAGAAGCCTTTTCTAACTAGCTGCAGCACTGCTTTTATTGTTACTTATTTATCATGGAGACTATTGTTGTTTGTGTGTTGACCTTGTGTATATTTTGTGTTTCAATGATGTTTATGTTTTTGCACCTCTTGTAAAGGGCTCAGAGCCTCTGGGATTGGGCTCTGAATAAATAAAAACTCACTTACTTCTAAAATGTTTCTACATTACTAGGAGGGAGATGACCTTAAGCTTTTCCTTCAGTCTTTTGAAAGATTGTTTGGTGTTTTTGATGGAACAGTTTCTCTGGACAGTGCCCGAGGAACTGCGAGTGTGGCTGTTGGATTCAACTCCCAGCACTACAAAAGAAGCAGCTAAAAGAGCTGATCAGTATGCATACAGCAGGCTACACATTCAGCACAAACACACTGGGGGAGAGACAACAGGTGATTTTAAGAGAACCCAGTGACAAGGTAGAGACAGCCTAAGGTAAACAAGCCTCAGCTTCAACCTGAACCCTGGGTTACAAAAATGCCCCCATAACTATGGTGTCAGTGGCTGGGAAGCAGAGGGAACATGATTAAAGAGGATCCGCAAGGTGGTATAGGTTGTGGCACAGCTCTGTATGTGTTCTTTTTCAGCGGCTCTGTTTGTTGTTTTGGATCATGATTGCCTAAAGAATAAAATGAGGGGCAGAGCAGAGTTAACAACCCAGCAAGCACTGCAGCAATTAGTGACCTGTGTAAGCCCTACTAATTCCACTGCTCATATATGCCATGCCTTTATTAATGGTAAAATGACGTAGGGGTTAAGAGACACAGCTGCAGCAGAAGCTATGGTTAACCAGAATTTATTAAATGAGAAACAGATTCTGCTAGGTCGATTCTTCAGAATTTGGGGTGTGACTGGCCCTGTGGTCACAGTGAAAATAGCAAAGGTCTTTCAGAGCTGAAAAGGTTTGACAGAACTCCCTGTTGATGGGGTCATGAGCAATGATTCTGATTGCACAGCAAATACTGTCTACATTCCTATAGTCAAGCAAAGAGACAGGCTATGGAGGAAAGAGGGTGCAGTGCAGCCAGAGGCTACCCTGCTACAACAGCAGATGAAGTGGGCAGCATGGCTGATAGACTAGCTAGGCACAGCGGTTCATGCCAGTTACAGACAATGGATACCCCAGCTATTGGCAGGTCTCACAATGAGGAAGAGAGCACTTTAGGTAGAGTCAAGCATGAGGAGCTTAGTAGGACTCAGAAGGCTGAACCATCCTCATGGAATTTGCATCCAAAGCTGACAGTGACTCTTGGGAGAAGATAAAAGGAGGTATACTGGGAGAATGGGTTGTTGTACATTGAGTTTATGTCTAGGGAGGGCCAGAGGAAAGCTGCTATGGCAGCTGGTGGCTCCTAGAGAACACAAGAAGCAGCTGTGGACCCTAGCCCATAACACGCCTTTCTCCAGACACTTGGGATTTAGCTGAACAAAATAAATTGGCTTAATATAATTTCTTTTGGCCCAGAATGTTTCTTTGTTAGACAGATATAGTAGACTACTTCTGGACTTATCTGTAGGGGCCGTGCCAGAGGGTGGGAAAGGTCAGTAACAAAGTTCAAGCAGCTTTAATGCTCCTGCCCATGACCAAGGAACCATTTCAGACTCAAGCCATGGATTGTGGGGGCACTGAGCATCCTGAGTTCCACAAGCAAGAGGATCATGACAAAGTCTTCTTATAAGTAAGATACCTGCCCAAGCAGCAGAGATAAGTGGGGTGTTACACAGCAACACAGATGATAGGAAGCAGACATTGCTTTACCTTACATGTTTGTGGACTGCCAGTGTACTGAATGGCTATATAGCGTATGGTGAAATGTTGTTGTGGATGGAAATCCATCTCTTTAACAACATTGTTATGCTGCACTAGCTACGTCATTGTAGCCATTGTGCTGCACTTGTTACGTAGCTAGTGCAGCATAACACTTAGAAGGTGGGTGCGCATGCGCGGTCCGGTGACCGGCAATTCTCTGAGAATGGCCACAGCAGAGAAACAGTCCCAGGAGGTGAAAATGACCACATAAACCAGCAAGAAAGTAAGGACACTCTTTGTATGAGTGACCATACACTACAAAAGACTATGTATGATGCTCATACATAGCAAGGGTATTTTTCACTTCTCGAGTTCCATGATAATAAGACCTCTTGAGCAGTGCCTTTGAGGTCTCCAGTTACCATGGAAACCACTCAAGTGAAAAATACCCTTGTTGTGTATGAGCGATCACCAATCTATGTATTATATGAAACATTGAGTTGTCCAGCACTACATGTATGTAATGTTTTGTTTTTCACATTTCACTTAAATAAAGCTCAGTTTCAAACACACACACACACACACACACACATGACAGTCATTTAGGTAAAGAACTGTGACACACTTATCATAGCAGTAGATCTTCAAAGGAATCTCCTCCATTAGGCCACACCTTTTGAACCATAGATGTCAGGCACTAGGACCACACAGAAGATTTTTCTAGCTAAGAGCTGCCCATGATGATGTCCACATCTGCATCTGTGTATCTATATATCTATATATATATAGATATATATATATCTATATATACTGTATATATATATATATATATATATGGACCACCCATCACTCCTCAGTTCCCCACCAGAAATAAGACTCAGAAGACCTCCAACCGTGGTGAACAAGGAGATAAGACAGGTTCATGCATACAAGGCAAGACATAGGGCAGGATATATGTTGCATGGATTAGGTTCAGGCACAATATTTGAAAGTAACCATCACTAAAGCAGAGGGAGATGGCATGGCATGTACTAATTGAAGAGATTCTCTTGAAGATCTGCTAATATGGTAAGTACATATCGGTCTATCTTCGAGGACATCTCCTCCATTAAGCCACATATTTGGAACAATTCCCAAGCAGTCCCAAATTAAAACTTGGAGGAAGGTACAGTCTGATAGATGTGCATGACAGCAAGCATTGCAGCACAGCAAGTCTGCATCCATCACATCTACGAGAGATTGTCCAGACTGTAATATTTCACGAAAGTGTAAACAGTGCTTCATGTGGCTGCACCACAAATGTCAGCAGCAGAAACATTTTCTGAAACAAACAACAGAGGTGACCATTCTCCTAGTGGTGTGACCACTCACTGCACCAGGAAGTTCCTTACCGTACTTCCTATAACAGAATGTAATACAATTTGCCAGCCATTTGGACAGGCACTGTTTAGACATATGAGCACCCTCTTTCTCAGAGGTGGATGAAACAAAAAAGCTGACAGAATTTTCTGCAGTCCTTGGTGCAGATAACATATGTAACCCCCCCCCCTTAAATATGGGGGTTCCTAAAAACCTTCCTTGGGTGTGCATAAATGCCCTCTGCCAGGCTGGTGTCCTGTGTGTTAGTCGTTTAAAAAGAAATTGCATGAGAGTGCCTAATCGCCTCTGCGCCTGTCTCTTTAAGAGCTGCCTATTTTGCAGTGTATAATTATTCTGGGTGGTGGCCGAGTGTTCTAGGCTCAAGTTCCGCCTAGGCTGCAGTGCCTTTGCTCCATTCTGCCATCGCTAATTGTGCAGAGGGAGCCCTATTGAGAGCTATGACTGCTTGTGGAGTATTTTCTGTAGTAGTGATAATATTGTAGTTTGTTTAAACTGCTTTCCTTTGCAGCATGGACTTTCTGTATTGCACCACCATTTTGGTTTTGGACTGCTAATCAGCATCAGTAGGTACCTTTGGAGACTCTAAAATGGAGCCTGTCCCCAGGGGTCTTGTGGGAGCAAATTTCTGTAGGAATTGTAGTTTTTGCATTTTGGTGCCAAAACAGACCTGGAGGAGGAGCCCTTGTTTTGACAGACAGATGAATCAATGAATCAAACCTTTTGGACTGAAGTGAAATTCCCAAGCTGCCTGCAGCAGGGAGGCAGAAGTGAGTTGGAGCTGGAGGAGTGAACAGCTCATGCTGCTTGAGCCGCTGCCCCACGGGTAGCGTGGGGACTCATGAAGTGAAATGAGACTGACCTGCCTGCCTCAGCTCTTCTGCATGGAGATAAGAGAAGCCATTTCCATTGTACCCCGATTTATGGGCACGTGTGAGCAGAGAATCAGTCTGGAGTTAGAATTTGGAGTAAACAGCTCGAGTGATTCGACCAGCAGCTCCTACGTTGTTCACCTGGGAGATTGGTGGAAAGGCTGAGTTTGGCCTGTCTGTCTGCTGTCCCTTGACACATTCTGTTATCCACCTGAAACACTTTGCATCTTTCATATCCTGCCTAGATGACAATGTATTATAATGTCTATATGATAACAAATGTATGTAAATAAGCAAGTATTGTAATCACAAAAATATTTTTGGTGGAGAGAGCAACAAGCTGCTCAATATTAGCCTGTTACATAGCCTAAAATGTAAATGAATGTTTGCAGCAATATGCAGGTCTATGGAGATGTGCGAGAGAGTGCCTGCTTGGAAAAACCGTATCTCCCCTCCTGAGAGAATGTATTGTAGCTTAGCAACACTCTTGCATTGTGAGAGGTACATGTGGTGATCGTCACCATGGCAGGAATTCAAAGCAGGCTCAAGGATGCCACACCTCACAGACCACAGGCAGCATTTGAAAGCCATTACAGAACTGAGCAGAAATAAAACTCACACAAACAAAGCAGGAAAAATAGCATGACCTGCAGTTCCAGCAAAGGTAAAGATTTAATAAATCTAAATGAAACAAGGACATACAAAGAAATTTTCAAAGTGACATACTTAAAAAGACCTATTATGCATTGTAGGGGCTGAATCAGATCAAAATTAAAAAACAAACAAAACGCACCTTTGGCTTTGAACAACATTAATGTCAAGACTGGTGCAGTACATGCACATTCCTTTGCTCATGAGGTGTGTGTGCAGTTATGGGGAAACAGGTTTTAAGATAGAAGGAATAATTTGCTGCATTTTTCCATGGCTTGCGTTGAGGCTGCAAAATGGCACAAATTGTTGTTTGCGTGTGTATTTACAGAAATTACTATATAACAAGTGATACTTCAGAATGTTTTAAAATGGCAAGCAACTAAGTTCAGATGGTAAATAACCAGCAGTTCCATGAAATATCATTATAAAAAGTTATAAAGTACTAAAGTTAAAATGGTGTTACTAAAATATGTTAAATTTTGTGTTAAAACAGATAATAAAGTCCCCGTGCACAAGCTCTAAGGAGGAGAGAGTGAATCAAATAAAAGACAAATTAATTTTGCAAACTGTGAAGTGAATTTCTTCAGGAATACCTTTTAGAGGTCCCTACAAATCATTTGTGGAACATAGCAAGTCACCTTCAAGGGGGCCACATCGAATACATTGTATACCATTGCCCAGTTGTTTTCTGAAATATGTTTTATTGAATGTACCTTGAGGTTGGGTTACATTTCTTCTGGAAGTTGGTATATAATAAGATATTATAAAATAAGTGTTAGATGAAAGAGAATTGTCTCTGTAAAAGTTTGAAAGAAAATATTGGAATCGCTTTAGAAATTTACCAAACAGAATATACAATGAATGAGGGTATAGCAGCATTACAAGATATAGGGAATAGTGTTCAGAACACTTTACACTTCACTGCATTTTCTAAGGGTGGGAGGAGGCAATTGTTTCAAGCAATGAGAGGCAGCAGAGATCTGTCCACTCAAATGGGGGAAACACCAAAATATTTGGCATGAAAGATATAAAACTTGAAATTTAAGGATACCAGACTGGAATGGCACGGGTTAACATTAACACAATATTTAGAACGTAACAGACTTCCCCGGGGTCTAAGAATTGCTGTTGAATGTAATATAGGTATCAAGACGCTTAAATTATTCCCTAAATGGGATGGAATAATAAAGGGCAAGCTGTGATTTGATGTATGTTCTAATTGGCCTATAATAGATGAAAGGCAAAGCGTTATTAGAAGATACTCAAAAACACAGGATGCATTAAAATTACAACTAGGACAGAGAATATACCAGTAACTTAGAAGAAATTAAGAAACAATTAGCAGAGTATGAGGAGATTTAAACAAAAATAAAACAATTATTAGGGATACTAATGATTATAAAAAAAATCAAGTGTACATATAATAGAAGAAGACAACTCAATTATAATACAGAAAGTGGGACAGATAGCAATAACAGCTACACTAGGGAGTCCCACATACCAAATGAGGAAGAATATCAGCATACAGGGGAATCACAACAACCCGGCACTTCATCAGCTGATTCAGGGGAACCCAGATACGAGCTTAGAAATCAAAATTTGAATAGAAACTTTCCAAGACCACAATCAGGTTTTTGGGGAGGCAGGATGGGAGGGGGGTGAGGTGGAACAGGTGGAAGAACAACAAGAATGCCATATATGGACAGAGGAAAACCAAACAACCCCAGAAATGATACCTATATGCAATTTAAGCAAAAGAATGCTATCCACTACTGAACAACAGGTACTGGGGCTAGGTCTATAATTTGCACCTACACAGCCAGTGAATTCAAAAATCCATAAGAATGCAATTGATCCTCCAGGTAGACTTACAGTATCGGGCATAGATTCCCTGTTCGTCCTATATCCAAGCACATCAGTTTTCATCTTCAGCCATTAATTGAGCAAAGCAGTACATATATTCAAGATTTGACAGATATAATGCGACAACTGGAAGCAATATCAGTAACTAGAAATCTCAATAGGGCTATTTTGGTTACATGGGAGGTACTGGATTTATGTACATCAATTCCATATAGAGAAGGAGTGATGAATAAGGGTAAAATACTCAATAAAAGGGAAACAAATGGGGAACCAAAAACAGAAATGCTGCAGGAGTTAGCATTATTTATTTTACAAAATAATTACTTTGAATATGATGGATATTTTTACCAACAGGACAGGGGAATGGCCCTGGGTAGCACTATGGCCCTGGCATATGCAAATGCCTACATGATTCATTTTGAAACAGAGAGTGTGTTTAATGGAGAAATAAAAATGTTTTTAGATAAAATAATACTCTGGAAACAATTCATTGACAATGTGCTATGTATATGGGGGAACAGAGCAGGAATTACAAGAATTCCACATAATGCTGAATAGCTGGGATAGAAATGTGAATTCACTATTAACAGCAGTTATGACAGTATTCCGTTTCTGGATCTACTTGTGAGGAATGAAACAGGCCAAATCGTATAACTATTTACAGAAAAGAAACAGATTGAAATGCTTTGTTGCATAGCACCAGCTACCATGAGCCAAAATTAAAAAAATAGCATACCTTAGAAACACAGAAACATAGAAGTTGACAGCAGATAAGGACATAAGGCCCATCCAGTCTGCCCATTTCTTTTCTACCTTATAAATGTGCCATTGGCCTTTGCTCTGTCAGTGACCTATCTATTCATAGTCATTTGTATTGCTCCTTATGCCTATCCATGCCTGTTTGAAGCCCTGCACTGTATTCATAGCCACCACTTCTTGTGGTAAGCCATTCCATGCATCTACCACCCTTTCTGTGAAAAGAATTTCCTCACATTCCCCTTAATCGGCCTCCCTCTAATCTCATGCTGTGTCCTCTTGTCCTGCTATTTTCTTATATTTAAACATGTTAGACTCTTTCACCTTGTTTATGCCCTTAAGGTGTTTGAATGCCTCGATCATATCACCTCTCTCCTCCTTTGCTCAAGGGTATACATATTGAGCTCCGTTAATCTGTCCTCATATGTCTTCTGATGCAGTCCCTGCACCATTTTGGTTGCCCTTCTCTGGACTGCCTCAATTTGGTTAATGTCCTTTTGAAGGTGTGGCCTCCAATACTGTATGCAGTACTCCAGATGGGGCCTAACCAATGTCTTGTACAGAGGGATTATTACCTCCCTCTTACGACTTGTGATACCCCTACTAATACACCCCAACACCCCCCTAGCCTTACCTACTGCTTTAGAGGTCTGCTTGGATGATTTCAGGTCATCAGTGATGATGATGCCCAAGTCTCTTTCTTCCTTTGTGACTGCTAGCAACTCCTCCCAGCCTATAAGTGGCTTCAGGGTTTCTCTTCCTATGTGCATGATTTTGCACTTCTTTGCATTAAATCCCAGTTGCCACTCTTCTGACCATTTTGCTAGTTTATCCATATCTCTTCTCATTCTGCCCACCCCATCTGGATCATCTACTCTGTTGCAGATCTTGGTGTCATCTGCAAACAGACAAGCCTTACCCTCTAGTCCATCTGCAGGGTCACTAATGAAGATGTTGAATAGGACTGGTCCCAGGACTGATCCTGAGTACCCACTTGTGACTTGCATCTCTTCTGACTGTATACCATTTACCACCACTCTCTGTTTTCTGCCAGTCAACCAATTTGCCACCCAGTTGACCAACTTCTGACCCACCCAGGCCTACCTAACTTATTTATCAATCTTCTATGTGGAACAGTGTCAAAAGCTTTGCTGAAGTCAAGGTGAGCGACATCAACTGCTCCCCCTTGGTCCACCACTCTGGTTACCCAGTCAAAGAAATCTATGAGATTAGTTTGACAGGACCTTCCTTTGTAAACCCATGCTGTCTTGGATCCTGTGCCCTATGGATTCCAGGTGTTGCACTATCCTTTCCTTAGGAGTGCCTCCATAATCTTGCCCACTACTGAGGTAAGACTGACGGTTTGTAGTTCCCTGCCTCCTCCCTGCTACCACTCTTGTGGGCGGGATCACATGAGCCCTTCTCCAGTCTTCTGGGACCTCTCCTGTGCTCAGAGACTCACTAAACAATTCTGCTAATGGCTCTGCTAGTTTCTCCTTTAGCTCCTTAAGTACCCTGGGATGTATGCCATCAGGTCCATTGCCTTATCCACCCTGAGCTTAGCAAGCTCTTGTGGGACCCTTTCTTTTGTGAAGGGAGTAGTGCTCACCTCCCTCCCCCTGTGTCCATGATGCTGAGCTGTGGGCCCTGCCCTACCTTCTCTTCAGTAAATACTGAGCAAAAGTATCTATTTAGGATAGATGCCTTTACAGGGTCCTCCTCCTCACTTGCTCCTTTTCTCTCAAAGCCAAATAATACCCCTCTGGACTTTCTCCTTTCACTAATGTATCTATAGAAAGTCTTGTCACCTTCTTTACTGTTCGTGCTAGTGTTTCCTCAGTTTGGGACTTTGCCTGCCTTACTGCCTTACCTGCTTCCCTTAGGGCAGTTTGGTATGCCTCCCTATCTTCATCCCGCTGTGTTCCTTATATTTCCTGAAGGCCAGCCTTTTGGCTCTGACCTTTTCTGCTACTGTATTTGAGAACCAAAGTGGTTTCCTTCTTCTTTGCACTTCCTTTTCTGTCTAACACAATGGGATGTTGCTTCAAGTATTGTATCCTTAATGCTTGCACTTTGCCTGCACCTCCTCACCTGTGTTTCTTTTGCCAGAGCTAGCTTAACTCTGTTGGCCATCTTATCAAAGTCAGCTCCTCTGAAGTCCCATATTTTGCCTTGGAATGGGATGATTTAGATGTAGTAGCAAATTGAACCATACCATGTGATGGTCACTGGCCCCCAGGTGACCTTCTACCTGGAGATCTGTGATCCCTTCTTTGTTACTCAGTACTAGATCTAGGATAGCCCTGTCTCTTGTGGGTTGCTGTACCAGTTGTTTGAGGCCCTCCCCCTGCAGGGAATCCACTATGAGTCTAGTTCTGGCAGATGTTCCTGCTGGTATTGACCAATCTGTATCTGGCATGTTGAAGTCTCCCATTATCAGAACCTCCCTTTAGCTGTCATGTTTTGTATATCTTCTAACAGTAATGTGTCTATGTCCTCCCCTGGTCTGGGGGCCTGTAGACAACCCCAGTTCTTATGGCTGTCCCATTTCCTGTTTCAGGGTGACCCACAGTTCTTCTGGCTCCTTATGTATTCTGAATTTCTGTAGCTTTGATATTTTCATTAACATACAGGGCCACTCCTCCCCTTTTGCACCTCGGTCTCTTCTGAACAATACATAGCCAGGTACTGAAGTCTCCCAAGTGTGGTTACTGGTAAACCATGTCTCACTAATTGCTACTATGTCCAGTTTAGCCTCTGACATTATTGCCTGCAGGTCTGGGATCTTATTTCCCAGGCTGTGAGCATTGTGTGCATGATTTTCCATTGGCCAGATTTTGGTGTGTTAGTTGTTGGGAAGTTTGGCATTACCCTGTGCATCATATGGGGAGACAAACCTTTTTCTTACCTGGTGATGCAAATGAGCGGCAAACACGCTGAATTCCTGTTTGACCACTAGCTGAGGGGAGGGTGTTCTTCCCATTTGACGTGATGGGGTGCTGCACCCCTCCCCATTTGCTAGTTTAAATATTCTGCAAAGACGTCAAACTTCTGCCCCAATGCACTGACTCCTCTTTAGTCAGATGCAGTCCATCAAATTTAAAGAACTTTCGCTCCCAGAACTGTTGCCAGTCCCTACAAATCTGTGTCCTTTTCCTGGCACCAGTCCTTGAGCCACGTGTTTAGCTCCCTATCTCCCTTCTCTGACCTTCCGTCCATCTGCTCCTTCTCCCAGACTGGCAGGATCTCAGAGAAGGAGATGTCAGATGAAATAGATGATGGTTTGTCACCCAGCCTAGTCAGGTGTTCCTTGGTCTCCACAACTGACCCGGCTGGCAATCGATAGTCCCTATGTGTACTAGGACATCAATGTTTTCTCCTGCTTTGTAGACAATTTTAGCAATGCGGTCAGTGTCTCTCCATGCTGATGTATCTGGAGACATCTGACCATCACCCTGGCTGGAGATGGGTATCAACTCCCGAATCATGGAGTCTCCTATGATCAGAAGTTTTTTGGATTTCCTTTGTGCTTGTTTAGTTTTGGTTCCTGATTTGGGTGAGTATTGTTGTGCTAGCTCCTGAGCCACAGTGTCCTGCTCTGCAGTGTCTTCTGCCTCTTTATATGATTTCAGAGATAGAGGCAGATACCTGTTTGTAGTGTTTATATGGTTTATGGAGGTAATGTGTTGGAGAGCAGAGAGTGATGGGGCACCTGATTTGCTCCTCCTAACCACCTGCCAACCTTCTGGACCAACTACCCTCTCGGTCGAGGTTTTCTGTTGGATGCTGGGGAAATGGCGGTGGTTCTTATAATGTATTTCCTCTTCAATATGAAATTTGAGCGTGCAATCTCTGCCCATGCTGCCGGAGCTGAGACCTAAGATCTCAAAGGCCCAGCATGTAGGACAGTGTCCTAAATCCTGTAAGACTGTCCTTCTGAAAATTGTTCCACAGCACCCTGCAGTTAATGAAATCCATTCCAAATAAGTTGCTGGGTTTGTAACCTAGTCAGAGTAATTAGAAGGAAAAAAAGAAGGAAAAAAATGCAAGCAATTGTTTAATTGTGCTTTGTTTAACTTGTTATGACAAGTTAAATTACTAGTGCCCTGTAAATGAGATCACCTTGTGGAGGCCCCACTGATCCACCCTTCCTGCTCTGCCACAGGAAATGTCACAACTGTGGTACCCTATAAAAGGAGTGTAGCGTGGGGTGGTTGGGGATGGGAGTGGGTGGCTGGGCCCTTCCCCTGCCTAAAAAGAAGAACCACGGACGAAAGAACAAGGAGGTAAGAGCAGAAACAATCAGTCAACAATAAATGCAGTAACCCTGAAAGCTTATCCTAATGTTAGATAAAACTGTAAAACCTGTAAAGCACCACCTGTAATAATTTCAGAGAAGATATACCCTGTAAGAAACACTTTGCTCCAGAGAAAAATAAAGCAGTAACAGAAGATATACCTTGCAAAAGACAATTTGAATCAGAAGATTACAGCAGTAATCTGTTAGCACTCACCTGTAGGCACACCTTGTAATAATGCAGAAGAAGGTATACCAGCAACAACAATTTGAATCAGAGAAAAATAAAGCAATGAAATGTTAGCAACAAACAGTAGCAATCCCTGTGAGTAAAAATATAAAAACACCACCACACAGTAAATCTGCTTAGCCAAACTAAGTCTTAATCCTTCTCCTTGCTCTGGCAAGTTTCTCTACTCTGCCTTTCAAGCAGTCTTAGAAGGAAAGAGCTCAGGTGAAGCTAGGTGCCTTGGCCAGCAAACCAAGTCTTCTCGCAGATGGTGAGGGTTAAGAGAAATTGTCAAAAAAACAGAGGCTTATCATAAGAATAAACAGGAGATGATAAATAGATTCAGAGACAGTAGAAAACAGGAAGTCATTGGCCCTCTGTACTGACAGTTGGTAACACCACATCTGGAGTACTGTGTACAATTTTGGAGACACCCCATCTCCGCAAAGACATAGACAGGGTAGAGGCTGTCCAGTGGAGGGGAACCAAAATGATGCAGGGTCTGCATCAGAAGACCTATGAAGAAAGACTAAAGGAACTAAAGATGTATGGCCTCGAGGAAAGGAGGGAGAAGGGAAACATGATAGAAATGTTCAAATACCTCAAGGGAATCAACAAAGTCCAAGAGAGTAGCATCTTTCAGAAAAGGAAATGTGCAAAAACAAGGGGGCACAATTTGAAGATAGAGGGGGAACGGCTCAGAGGTTAATGTGAGGAAGTATTTCTTCACAGAGAAGGTTGTGGATACATGGAACAGCCTTCCTAAGGAGGTCGTAGAGTCAGAAACAGTAGGGGAATTCAATAATGCACGGGACAGACATAAGGCAGTTCTAGTGGGGGGGTAGGAGGAAGTAGGCTGTTGGTTAGCTAGGATCTGCAACTTATCCATTAGGTAGGGAAATGGGCAGACTAGGTGGGCCAAGCGGTCCTTATCTGCCATCAAATTCTATGTTTCTATGTTTCTATAGGGGATATAAACCTACAGTTTTGAAACAAGCTAGCTATAGAATAGATACAACCAGAGAGGAACTTCTACAGCCCAAAGAAGAGGGGTCAGAGACTAATGGGGTAGTTTTGGCAAGGAAATATAATCATAAAATGCCAGACATATGTAGAATAATTAACAAGCATTGGCACATGGTAGAGGTAGATGACCCACACAATTCATCATTACAGCAGAAACTAATCGTAGTAGTTAAAAAAGTCCAAAACCTCAAGGATAAACTGGTACATTCACAGTTTACAAAACCAAATAAGACAGGACCTCAGTTACCACTGGGTCTTCTTCAGCCAGGTATGACTAAATGCGGGAGATGTACAGTTTGCAATAACACAAGTAAAAAGAATGGGCCGGATATTCAAAAGGGATGCGCCATGCGCAATAGGGTTGCACATGCGCAAGTCCGGAAGTGCGCCATTCTGCGATATTCAGCAGGAGGCAGTTGCGCCACCGAAAACAGGCTGAGCAACAGCGCAATGCAAATGAAGGCATGCGCAACTGAGGGTGGATCCTGCATAAAAAGGCGCGTACGATATTCAAAGGGTTGCGCCAATGCGCAATAAGCGGAACAGCCGGAAGTTGCGCCACAGCGAAATGAGCCAAAATAAAAAGGCTCAAGGAAGAGGCGCAAAAACGCTACAGGATGCCAAGCAAGACAGACAGAGACAGACAGCGACAGTCCAGAACAGGGCAGGCAAGGGAAGTTGTGTGGGCCATAGGCTGCAGAGGCCAGCGGGTATCCGGTGCAGTGGAGGTAGCAGTCAGGACAGCGGGGTAACAGAGCAACATCAGCCAGGGGGTCACAAGCCAGAGATGGACAGTGCCAGCTTCCACATGGAAGCTGTAATGAGGGTGAAATGCATGCTGCAGGGGGCGTGGCCATGGAAGGAGCCCGTCGGCGGTACGCCCAGGGCAATACCGGTACCGCATCAGCTTTGGAGCTGTACACAGATGTAGAGATCGTGGGCCGGTACCGCCTGAACTGGGCAATACTGAGGTGGCTCTGTGAGCTGTGCAGTGATGTGATGCAGGCACCCTCACGACGGAGTCACGCTCTGTCAGTGGAGACCAAGGTGACAGCCTGCATGTGCCTGCTCACCACGGGCACCTTCCAGAGGCCGACAGGGGACACCACAGGCATCACACAGTCGGCCACATCACGCATCCTCAACCAATTCCTCAGCGCACTGCTGCCACATGCTGCAGAGCACATCCATTTCCCCAGCACCGTGGCAGAGTGCACAGCAAACATGCAGGAGTTCCACAGGGTAGCACATATGCCTGGCATGCTAGGGGCCATAGACTGCACCCATGTGGCCATTCGCATGCCACCTGGCCCCGATGGGGCCACATATAGGAACAGGAAGGGTTATTCCAGTGTCAACTGCCAGATGGTGTGTGATGCCACTGGGCGCATAATCAATGTCTGTGCCACATACCCTGGCAGAGCACATGATGCCTTCATATGGTATCAGTCGCACTGTGCCATCGATTCAAGAGTGGGGACATCCCCACAGGCCATCTAGTGGGTGAGTACGCATGTAGGAATTGCAAACGTGGGGCAAGGGTGGGAATGCCACAGGTGCTATGGTAGTGGCACACAGGGATATTGGTAATATGGACCTGAACATGATACTCATCTCCACCATCTCCACACAGGTGACAGCGGATACCCACTCCGTCCCTGGCTGCTCACACCATACCGGCACCCCATGACCCTATCGCAGCAATGCTATAATGAGGCTCATGCCACCACATGCAACATCATTGAGCGGGTGTTTGGGATGCTCAAGGCACACTTCCGATGCCTAGACACCTCTGGCGGTGCCCTACAGTACAGCCCCTCAAAGGCCTGTGGGATATTCCTGGCCTGTTGTATCCTGCACAACATGGCCAAACACTGTGGGATAGCCATTTAGGTCGAGGAGGGGGACAGCGATGGGGACGCCAGCGGTGCCGGTGATGATGGTGATGAGCAGCCCCCCCTTGGACGGCGGGACCCCCGACTGATCCAGCAGGCCCAGCTGCACCGGGACACCATCACAGAGGAGCATTATGCACGACACAGGTAAGTCAAGGGGCCATGTGCAACCAACACTGTCCAGGCACAACCCACAGGCACACAGAGTAACACACCAGGGGTGCATGACGCAAGGGGAGTGGAGGGACCAGGCACACAAACACACCATCAGGGAGGGGTGAACAGTCATATGGACACACACACACACACACACACACACACACAGGCACAAAGCGTACATGGGCAGGTGCACAGCAGAGCAGGAACAGACATGGCAAACACACAGATCCACAGACCACACCCACCTCCCATACTGTCCAGGAACGTGTGTCAGATGCTGGGCACCCTTGCACCTTGGTGTACAGTACAATGCAGGCATCATCATGCACACGCACCTGTGGACAGCAGTCGGGATGGTGTGCAGGTGGTCCGTGTGTCGGCGTGATGGGCAGGGCACCCACCAGTGCACTGCCCACCATGATGCACATTGCACACAGGGCAGCACCAGACAGGGCCCGCACTGGGAGACAGGTCAGTCATGTTGCACTGTTCCATGGCCACCGCGGATGCATGGGTGGCCCGCCGTGACCCAACAGCACTGGCAGGCTGAGCAGGGGCCACATGGGGTGGCACCGATGGACCACCAGGGGTCCCACTGCACGATCGCGACCTTGTCCGCACAGGGGTCTGTAGTATGCCAAACATACCTGCACCAGGGGTGCCGGGATGCCCACAGCAGAACCCGGCATCGACAGGCTGGGTGTCGTATGACACCGGGAATGGGGAGTGGAGAGCGTACTGTGTGGGGTGCGTGGTACAGGGGCACCTGCATGTGTGCTCAATGCAGCCACGACAGCGACCAATGCCTGGGTCTGCCTGTCAATGGCGGCGGTCACATCCATCCGCATATGGACCATCTCTGCAAGGATCAGAGCACAGTCCCTGCTGTGCTGCTCCACAGCCACGCACAGTGCCTCCAGCGGACGTTGCAACCGCCTTTGCTGCTGTACTGATTCCGCGGCAGGCGGGTGTGCTCTTCAAATGGGTACTGTGCCACAACGGCATCCTGTCCCCAGGGTATGGAAGGTCCTGATGCTCAACACCCCTTGAGGGTGGGCGCTGTTCACCAGGACCAGGAATGGGCATATCAAAGGGCGGTGGGCATCTGCCACCGCTGGACACTGTACCCCCAGACCTGGTGGGTGACTGCTGCTGCTGCCCCTACAACCGCTGTGCCCCAGGGACCATTCGTTCCACTGCTGTGGCCACAACAGTGCCAGACACCTGCACAGCCACTGGTGCTGACAGGCACAGCCTGGGACTGTGCCGACATGCTGGCACACACGTTGGAACCAGCTAGGTCCAGGGCGCGTGCTGGCCTGCTGTGTGTGTCCGTCATGGGACACACACATGTCACTGCCCATTGCAGTCCTTGCATCATCAATGGTGCAGGTACGTGCTACAGCCACAGTCTCGCGTGCTGGCATGCTATGCATGCCAGACTGCTGAGACACAGACATGCACCCCACACCTGACTCACCGACAACAGAGTTGGCAGCCAGGCATGCATGCTGGTGCAGTGCATGCTGGCTGGCGACAGAGGTGGATGGACCCTCCTCCAACTCCAGCAGGTCTTCCTCACTGCCTGGACCCACCACCACTGTCCCCTGAAGACGAACAGGATCTGTAACAGAAAGTGAGGACATGTGAGTGCATGTGAACAACCTTCCCCCCCAACACCACCACCATGTCATACCGTGCAGTGATGGGCTTCCACCTGTCTGGAATCCACCTCCTGGTACACCCTCAATAGCACTCCACTGCATTGATGCAGCCAGTTGGTCCTCAGCCGGGGTCAGCTCCGCCACCGCTGGCTGTCCCCTGCCTGTGTCAGCACATGCCACCTGAGGGCTGCCACCTTCTCCTTCACCCTCCTGCGGTCTGTCCCCATCTTCTTTTTGCATTTCTGCATGGAGCGCTGGTGGCTTCCATGCAGGCTCACTGCCCCAGCTATCCCCTCCCATGCAGCCGCACGGGCCTGAGGGGTGCCCCGCCGTCCACTCAGTAGTGGCTCCTCCTCCAGGTAGGCCTGGAAGAGAGGGCCTCTGTCTCCGCCGTGGTGAATTTGGGCCTCCTCCTCCGCCCACCATCCTCACCCTCACCTTGGCTCTGCTCGGTCATGTCGGCCTGTATGGGTGGAAGTGGACACCTGTCATTGTGCAGTCTACAGCGTTATCCCATGACCATTGGCCAGAACATCACACAGCATGCAACTCACCTCTCACCTGCAGTAACCGAATCTGGCCAGTGCAGCCCAATGTCGCACATTTATAGCGCAATGCATGCAAATTAGGAGTGGAGCAACTGTAATGAGATGCAAATTGCGCCACTGCACCTTTGAATGGCTGATCAGATGATTTGCATGTGACGCTGAATATCGGCGCCATTGCGCTTTCATGTCTGGTTCAACCGGCCAGAGCCAATAGGCGCATTTCTGTGACTGTGTGGTACACTGCATTGCGCATACCGAGGTAGCTTACGCAGGTGTCTGCTGTGCTGATGACATGCTGTGCGCGATCAGCAATTCAGGCCACAGCTACCATTGTGCCAATGGCGCTACAGCGCTGGTCACCATATGGCGCTGTGGCAGTACTGCGCAATAGTCCACTGTGGCACTGGCACACAGGTGTCTGATCACCCAGGGCATGTGGACGTCTGATGGCGCTGTGCGTGGCCTTGCGCCACTGACCCATGACCTTGTGCCCAACCTTTGCCTCCTGGCGCTGTACGTCTGGCATGTGTACGGCTCTATCACGCTGTTCGGTGACAGCGCGATGTGGACTAATGACGCTGTCCGAACATGCGATAGGCAGTGATGAAGTCGTATTAACATTTCCATGTGGGTTGCCATGCATGGAGCGCCATATTGCCACTGTACTTTTGAAAATGGCACGCAGGAGAGCACCACAATGAGGGGCTTTGGAAATAGCTAACCTGGTGGCTGTGGTGGAGCCTCACTATGGCTCACTGTTTGAGGGAGTGCCCCTGCAGGTGCCACGCACCCATGTGTGGCAGCAGGTCACCGCTGCCCTGGAGCAGGCCACTGGGTGGAGGAGGACCCTGGAGCAGTGCAGGCACCGCTACGGCGACCTGCAGAGGAGGGAGCGTGCTCTGCTTGCGCGCCTCAGGTCACGTGCCAGGAGGGGCATTGTGCCCAGGCCAGGTGGGTGTGCTGTGTATGCACCGGTATTGTCTGCATGGGTGACTGTGTAATGTAATCTGCGCATGGGGGTGGGTTGGGCTGTGGTTTGCTGTGAGGGTGTTTGCAGGTGTGTGCTGTTTGGGTCTGGTTGTGTGGGCAGGCACACTCAATGAGACAAGGGCTGTCTGCTTTGGGATCTCACTGATGTGTTTCTCTTCCTTTGTCTCCACAGGCGTGGCGGAGCAGAGGCAGGCACAGGCTGAGGCCTGGGATGGTGGTGCAAGGTGGCTGGTGGAGGAGGTGTGCAACAGCCACAGCCACAGCAAGCAGCAGCAGCTGCAGCTGCAGCAGCACCTGCTGCAGCGGCTTGATGAGGGTGAGTGTCATTACATCATGGATGCTATTGCATGCTGGGGGGGGACACAGACACCTTCCAGGGACAACACTACCATGCATGCAACATGTGACAGTCATCACTGTCCAGTGGCACTGCATATGTATGTGTGTGTGTGTGCATCACTGGAGGTCCATGCATGCACCGGGCACATGGCTGTGGCACTAGCATCCCACCACGTAGCCACGTCACTGGGCAGCCTTGGTTGTGCTGTGCTGGACATGGGCGGTGTGTGTGTGCAGTGGTACACATGGCCATTGCTGGCTGGTTGGGCTTTTTCGTGCATGGTCACTGTGGGTGGGTGCAGTCCATCACAGGAGCAGGGCACTGGCTGACTGCCATGCATGATGGGTGGGATTCAGGGATGTGGACAGTCACAGCCATTGACTCTGATCCCTTGTCCCTAGGTATCCGGATCCCTGCGCCTGATGGAGGCGGGGCCTGGAGAGCTCACTCAGGTGGCCATCGACACACCCATTCTCCTGGACTTGCAGCAGCATGGGATGCGGCGCCAGAGGAGGCCACGGGCACAGCGCCAGGCAGGAGGAGGGCAGGCTGCCAGGCGGTAGCTGAACATCAGCGAACCCCACCTTCCCTCTCCCGGTTGGTCACCCCTGCCCTTACCCACCCCTACCTCATACCCATACCCCCACCCCTGCTTTGTAAATATGTTGTTTGTTGTTCTTGTTATGCATCTTATTATTACATTTATATTTTGATATGAATACTGTGGTGGTCTCTGATTTGCAGCTGGCTATAGGTGCTCAGTTGCAGTGGTGTGCATGGCATCTGGTGTGGTATGGTCATGGGTATGTGTGTGCATGTGTGTGGGGTGGTGTCTCTGGTGTGGGTGAGGCTTCCAGTCAGTATTGCATGTGCTGCCACCCACTGCTGGGTGCTCATGGTGGGTGTGGCTTGTATGGTTCTGTGGTTCAGGAGGTTGCAGTGTGCCGTGGAGGCCTGGGGATTCCTGCAGTGCTGGTCACTGTGCATGGGTGGTGTCTTGGGGTCACAGTGCTGGGAGTGCTGTGCACACGGGGGGGGGCCCACTGGACACTGGGGTGCTCTGCCCCCTTTGTGTGCCAGTCTCAGGTTGACAGTGGGTGTGCTGCAGTAACACGGCCGGGATGTGCTTTGTCTGCTTGTCCCCATGGTCCGGTGGCTGTTCCATCCCTCCCCCAGTTCTGCTGTGCTTGGGGTGTGGGGGTACATTGTTGGTTTGGCAGTGTCCCCTGTGCCCATCTGTGGCATGATTGGTGGGCCCTGCCTACCTTCCTGGTTGTGCAGTTCCATTGCTATGCTGCTGGGGCCTCTTTGCATGCGCTATGGTGCCTCTGGACTGCTCAGCTGGGCTACCTTTGTTGCGCTGTGGCGCATCAGCTCTGCTCAGCTTCCACTTCCTGGTTAGCTATGTGGCGCAGGTTGTGCGATATTCAGGCGTTGGCTGCTTGCGCAGTTGTCTTGCTCCATGTTTGAATATCACGTGTAGTTGTGAGGAATCGAGAATTGACTGCGCTGCTCCTGCTGTTGAGCACTTTTTGGGCGCAGTTTGAATATCTCGCCCAATGTGTTCAAGCACTCACATTTGAAAGTGGAGTTCAACATAAGACAACACATAATCTGTAATACAGAGAGAGTAGTTTATGTCATACAGTGTCCATGTGACCAACTGTATGTCGGACAAACAAAAAGAGCCTTGAAAAAGAGGATTTTGGAGCATGCGGGTGACATTAGAAACAGGGATGAGCAGTTACCTGTGGCCCTGCATTTTAACAAAGAGGGACATACAGGAGCATCCTCGAGATTATGGGGATTAGAGGTAGTACAACCACCCCTTAGGGGAGGCAACTTCAAACAGTTATTAGAACAAATAGAGATGAAATGGATTTTTCTTTTTTTTATACTTAGTTTATTGAATGTTGCAAGTAATAACCTTTTACAGTCTGGTTAAAGACAGATTTGACTTTTTAAGATCAATTACATCAGGTTCAGTACAGATTGTATAAAATGACAATAATCACATAACTATTGAAGTGCATTCTACTGATATTAACAGAGAAAGAAGAACACAATATATAAACTTAACAAATTAAGCTAAGGCAGTATAGCTATGAGCATACAGTTATTTACTACATAAATACTTGTTGTGTGTTGACTGGGTCTGACTGGGGGATAAGGGGACTTAGTGTGGGGGGTAGGTAGAGTCCACGAGGGGTAGGTCCCCATGGGGTCTCCCAAAAATAGAAGGGCTCCAAGCCCCCACGAGCACCCATGCCCTAAGTATTGAGAAGCTCCCACCTTGACCATCTCCTGACCGAGAGCTCAAGTCTGTCATTTATGGAAAAGGTCATTTGTTCAAATTGTTGTATATGTCGGATCGTTGCTGTCCATTCCTTGACTGTAGGTGATATTTTCTGGAGCCACCTTCGTGTTACTACCTTATAGGCTGTAACCAGACATTTGAACCATTTGTAAGTTGAGTCCCTGCCTCGAAGATCATCAGGTGGGAGCCCTGTTATAAACTGGGCCGGGGTTGGGGGTCAAGGGAGGGAAAAGAGCTGTGTTAACCGGATTATGAGTTCAGACCAGAAGTTCAGGAAGACAGGACATTCTAGAAAAACATGTAACTGGTTTACGGCCTGGTTACCACACTCCTGCCAGCAGGCCGAGGATGCCCCCGGTGTTCGCTTGGTCACTAGGACCGGTACCAAGAAGAATCGAGCCAGAGTCTTCCAGGTAAACTCCCTCCACATAGGGGAGGAAGTGGAGGACCAGGTCAACTGCCATATCCTTGTCCAAGACATTTCTGAAAATGTTATTGACAGTTCCCTTTCCCACCTCCCTCTCAGCATGGTGAGAGAGGAGGCATATCAGGGATGTATGCAAGATACAGATAGCTCGCTCCCCCAGTTCTGAGGACCAGATCTGAACATAGGGGAAATCATCTGGGAATTGCCAGGTTCTTGAATTAGCAATCTGTAATTGCTTATTGATATAATTTCTCAGTTGATAAGAATGTATCCTGTCCCTCTCGACCCATACATAGATCTTCTGGGCTTCCTCGAAGGACAAGACAGCATTGTCTCTCATCAACTACCAAGGGGCTTCAAGGCCCCTGGCCGCCTGTCTTCCAAACCACATAGCTTGTTGTGCTGGCTCAAACTGGGGGTTAAACTGGAACCACTCATATTTACATTTATGTGGTTAGAACATCTTGGTTCTAGTACCCCCTTCCCCAACCCTCCAATATTGCAGCACAGCTATTTGGCACTACAGTCAATGCTCAAGAAAGGAGTTTGGGGCCAAACAAACAAGCTGGGAGAGGGGCCGGGAGCCCCCTGGCTAAGTCTATGGATTTCCAGTGTGCCTGGTAGCCTCTGTGGCACCACAGGAGTGCCAATCGCATTTGAGCAGCTATCCATTAGTGTGACAGGGAGGGTAGAGCTATCCCACCTTATTCTTGAGAAGGTGGAGGAGCTGCAATCTGATTCTCTGTTTTTTATTATTCCAGAGAAATTGCCAGCTCAGTAGTTCCTTTATAGTAATTTGACATGGAACACACTGGAACAGGTAGAGCAGGCGTGGGAGGGCATTCATTTTCAGGGACAAATTGCAGGAATAAAATGAAATAGGCATAACGGTCCACCTTCTCATGTCCTGTTTCAAATTACTAATCAGAGGGGGGTAATTGAAGGCGTGGAGTTGCCTCAAGTCCCGTGGGATTTTGATCCCTAGATATTTAAGGGACTGTTGGTCCCACTTCATTTTATAGCATAGTTGGGTGTCTGTGGAGGGCTCATTCTTTACTGTTAGGGTCTCTGTTTTATTTGTGTTGATAGTATAACCAGAAAGCTGAGGAAAAAGTGAAAGGCTCCCAAATAAGTGTGGGTGAGATTTCTCCGGCTTGGTAAAGTATATCAAGACATCATCAGCAAATAAAGTTACCTTATGTTCTATCTCAGCTAAGGTAATACCTGAGATCTCAGGGGTAAATCTGATATACTGGGCCAGTGGTTCAATATAAAAAGTGAATAGGAGAGGTGAAAGAGGGCATCCCTGCCATGTACCTCTCCTGAGAGGGAAGCTGGGGGACATATGGCCATTTGTTCGAATATAGCCAGTGGGGGTCTCATACAATCCGAATATAAATTCAATGAACTGTCTTGGGAACCCAAAGGAGGACAGGACCCCTTCCCTTAGTAAAAGGCCAGGACACTTTATCAAAAGCCTTTTTTGCATCTAAACTTAGTAGGAGTGCAGATGTTTTGTGTTGTTGTATATGTTCTAAAAGGTATATAGACCTATGTATATTATCCTGAGCCTGTCGGCCTGTAGTAAAACCACATTGATCCATGTGTATAAGCTGAGGGGCCAAATTTTTAAGTTGTCGGGCCAGCATAGAAAACAGAAGCTTGTAGTCTATATTAAGAACTGATATGGGTCTATAAGATGAACAGAGAGAAGGGTCCTTGCCCACCTTCAGGACCACCAAGACTATTGCACCGTCCCACGAGGGGGGTATCTTTCCCCTGGGAGAAATAACAAATGTAAAAACTCAGTGCAAAATAGGGGAAATTTCTTTTTTAAATGCTTTACAAAACTCCCTGGGGAGCCCATCCGATCCAGGGCACTTTCCACTCTTTAAAAATCCTATTTCCGACTCTATCTCACATAATGAAATGGGGGCAGTCAGAGAAATTCCTTGGGCAGCCGAGACTAAGGGCAGTTTAAGATTTTGTAGGTAGGTGGTAACCTGATCCTCTGGGACCTCCTGAGGGGTGGAGTACATCTGGGTATAAAGATCTAAAAAGGCATTGGAAATGCACGTCATCGTATGCTGCCAGGAGTTATTGAAGGGGTGTCTGATTCCTGTTATGGTTGCTCTAGTTCTCTGAGCCCTCAGTCAGTCCGCCAATAACTTCATAAACCTAGGGCCCCATCATAATATTTCTGCCTTAGAAAGATTAACTTTTATTAAATATAGTAGTCCAGTAAAGAGTTAAATTCTTTCTTTAACTGGACAATTTTTACTTCTCTGGCTGCATACCTTAAGTTGCTGTAATTCCTCCAGCTCCCTAATTTGTCCCAAGGACTCTCTGTGAGATTCCCTTTTCCTATGGACAGAGATCTCAATTAGTTTGCCCTGGGTCACCGCCTTAAGGGTGTCCCACAGTACCGAGTGAGACACCTCATGGGTGTCATTAGCCCCCAGCGCCCGTTGTAATGTCTGTTTTATGGTCTCCACATCTTCTTTGTTTTTTAATAGTGAAAGGTTAAGCCTCCAAAATGTGTTTCTCTTCTGGGGTCCAAATTTTAATTTTAGGAAGACTGGGGCATGGTCTGAGACAACCCAGTCTCCCAGCCACATAAGCAACAGCCAGCCCTAAGTGGTCCTTTGACACTAACAGGTAGTTCAGACGTGAGTAGAACGAGTGAACCTGGGGGGAAAAAAGTACAGTGAGGAACACTGCCATTTAACAATCTCCAGGAGTCCTCATATCCTAGCTCCTTTAAAAGTCCGGACACCTCTCTGGCCACTTTAGTGCTGTTTGTAGAGGGCTGTCCTCTGTGCACCTCCTCACCTAGCACAGTCAGGTTTAGATTTCCCCCACTTAGGATCTGCCCTTTGCCCCATTGGGCTAACTGCAAGAAGAAGCCCTTATAAAATTCCAAAGATGTTTTGGGTGGAAAGTAAACTGAGGCCAAGGTGAATATTTGTCCATTAAGGTAACCCTTAACCATGGCAAATTGACCCTCTTTATCTGTTCTGGTGTCCTTCACCTCAAATGGGACCCTATGGGGTATGAGTACCGCCATCCCCTTCCTTCTCCACCCCCCATAAGATGAGGCTATGACATGAGAGTAACCAAGTCTTTCAAACTTTTTATGTTCAGACAGACAAGTGTGTCTCTTGCAGCATCATTATATCCCCTCCTGAGCTTTTAAAGTTGTTAAAATCTTGCTTCTCTTTACCCGGGTTCATGACCCCATGTACATTATATGTACAAATAGTATAGGTTAAAGCCATTCTTTCTTATTGGATTGCATCCACTCAAAATTGGCCCATTCATTTATCATTTTTGTTTCCATTTCAACCCCCCCATCCCCTCC
This sequence comes from Neoceratodus forsteri, assembly GCA_016271365.2. NCBI lineage: Eukaryota > Metazoa > Chordata > Ceratodontiformes > Ceratodontidae > Neoceratodus > Neoceratodus forsteri. The sequence goes on along the minus strand of CM057454.1, from coordinate 674,581,501 downwards.
ACATGACCCACACAGAGTTGAAGCCCAACAAGTAACACTTAACTTTTGCCAGCTTGGCTAACAAGGCTAACAATAGCCAACTGGGTTTAAACTTTTGTTGTTTCCAAGGTAGACGACCTGTACATAGGACAGGCCTCTGGATCTGCCCCAAAAAGAGCAGACTGAGAAGGTATATGCAAACTCCCACTGCTGGGAGACCTTCCCATGAGCCTGAAATCTCGATGGCTCCAAAGTGGCTAAAAGTGGCTGTCGTCACGAGTAGTCTAATTATAGCTCCAACCCAACAGCATCCCCCCACTGCCTCATCTTTAACATAACATGGATTAGTTACATGGCTTATTTCTGAAAAGCAACTTCCTTAAGCGTAAAAATTCAGCCATCCACCCCTCCTCTCCGTGCTTGATTACAATTGCCTCTCATTACCCAATGATGGTGCTGGAAAGGCGGGTCGTTTTCTGCTATTGAAAAAATTTACATACAGTACTATAGAGACCATCTTAATGAAAGGAAACAGAAAGTCAGTACTAACATCACAATGTCCCCTCACAGTCTCTCTTATTTCGTCCATTCCTACAAAAACAAAGCTAAAAGATTCAAACCCTGCAGAACCTCACCTATGCATGGCTGGCCAGGTTTGGGTTGGGGAGTGCCATTCAGTCTTCTACGATGGAGTCCAAGTCCTCTCACAGTTCACCACTGCGTACCTTGTGGGCAGTAAGAGGAAAAAACAGCTCACCATTCCTGCCCATTATAAGGGGTTGGGAGTAGGGAATTAAGTAAACAGTACTCACTGCCCTCAGGAGCCGATCAGGTATTTTTGGCCATGCGAGCCGCTTTCTTGTTCAGGAGCTGCGTGAGCTGCTGCATTGAGTCCGATGGTGTTAGGGAGGCAGGGCCATCTCTCTTTCTGTGCGATACTCTTTGCCACTCCGAGGACCAGTTTTCATGCTCCTGATCTCTGGTATAGGGAGGGCCTTATCTTTGAATGCTGCAATCACCTCTTCCACACTGGGATAGGTTTTCACCCCGTCATCCCAGAAGATATGAAGTTTCTCTGGAAACGGTGTTTGGAATTTAATCGCTTTATCCTTCAGCACCTTCAGAAGAAGGGTGGAGCGCTGTCATTGAGCTTGCATTTCTTGGGGATAATCATGGTCCATGTAGATATGATTTGAACGGTATGATAAGTCTTTTTTTGCCCATGCTCTGTGCAGGATGTCCTCCTTAGTACGGAAAGAACTCAACTTGAATATGATGGAGATGGGGTGGGCAGTGGGGTCCTGTGGCATCGGTTGTAGTGAACGGTGAGCTCGCTACACATGGAGTTCATAGGTAGGCGGGAGGTCCAATATGTCCTTCAGGAGATTCTCAATGTAAGTTGACATAGGAGAGATCTCTTGCCCCTCCGGGAGGCCATCAAGATGCAAGTTCTCCCATCTGGAGCGTCCCTCAAGATCAGTGCACTTAGCTTGCAAAGCCGCTGCATGGGCCCATAGAGACTGTATGACTTGGGCCAGTTGCATGGTGTTGTCTTCGGTCTCAGTTATACGCTCCTTCATTTGCCCAAAGCGCATTTCCATCTATGTGAGTTGTAGCTGGACCATTTTAAAATCAGATTTATTTTCTTGTCAGAGCTGTCTGATTTCTTTAAGAAGCACTTCAAAACAGCTTCTGGAGAGCTTTTCAGACTCCCCATCTGTGTCGTACTCTGAGGCTGTAGGATTTACTGGGGAGGACGATCTGCTCAAATCAGTCTCTGCTAATCCTTTGCCATCTTGATGTTCTGAGCGTCCTACAGATTTTGGTTTATTCTTACTTGCTTCATGGGTTCCCACTCCAGATTTTTTGGACATTTTGTCAGATTTTACTCGATTAATAACCTTTGATTTTTAGTTTTTTTGACAGTCAAGTGGGGGAGCTCGATCTCTAGGCTGCTGCTAGGTCTATGACATCACTGGACGTCCTGAAATGGATTTTTCAATGAAAAATACTTAACCCAGCCATAGGCATGAATACTGAAAATAATTGGCAGGCATGTATGTAGAACTACAAAAGGTTTATTGCATTTCTTTAATGATATATTGGAGTGAAATAATTCAGATATAAAATGTTTGCAAAAAAGAAAGACATTAATATTCAAATGTAATTTTGATCATAGAAATATGGTTTGAAACCATCTTGAACATTCTGTTATCCACCTGAAACACTTTGCATCTTTCATATCCTGCCTAGATGACAATGTATTATAATGTCTATATGATAAACGTATGTAAATAAGCAAGTATTGTAATCACGAAAAATATGTTTGGTGGATAGAGCAACAAGCTGCTCAATATTAGCCTGTTACATAGCCTTAAAATCTAAATGAATGTTTGCAGCAATATGCAGGCCTATGGAGATGTGCAGAGAGTGCCTGCTTGGAAAAACCGTATCTCCCCTCCTGGGGAGAATGTACTGTTGCTTAGCAACACTCTTGCATCGCGAGAGGTACATGTGGTGATGCGTCACCATGGCAGGAATTCCAAGCAGGCTCAAGAGGATGCCGCTCCTCACAGAGCACAGGCAGCATTTGAAATGCCATTACAGAACTGAGCAGAAGTAAAACTCACACAAACAAAGCAGGGAAAATAGCGTGACCTGCAGTTCCAGCAAAAGGTAAAAGATTTAATAAATCTAAATGAAACAAGGACATACAAAGACATTTTCAAAGTGACATATTTAAAAAGACCTATTATGCATTGTAGGGGCTGAACCAGATCAAAAGGAAAAACAAACAAAACGTACCTCTGTCTTTGAACAACATTAATGTCTAGATTGGTGCAGTACATGCACATTCCTTTGCTCATGAGGTATGTGTGCAGTTATGGAGAAACAGGTTTTAAGACAGAAGAAATATTTTACTGCATTTTTCTGTGGCTTGTTAAATAACAAAAATGTTTGCTTGTGTATTTACAGAGATTACTATATAACAAGTGATACTTAAGAATGTTTTAAAATGGCAAGCAACTAAGTTCAGACAGTAAATAACCAGCAGTTTCATGAAATATCATTATAAAAAGTTATAAAGTACTAAAGTTAAAATGGTGTTACCAAAATATGTTAAATTTTGTGTTAAAACAGATAATATAGTCCCCGTGAACAAGCTCTGAGGAGGGAAACATAGGGGAGAGTGAATCAAATAAAAGACAATGACTTTTGCAAACTGTGAAGTGAATTTCTTCAGGAATACCTTTTAGAGCTCCCTGCAAATCATTTTTGGACATGGATCTTAATTTTCTCTGCATTAAAGTGCTAATGATACCTGGGGAAAATTTTCGAAACCATAATATTAAGACACAATTCAGTAATGCCATAGTGTTATGAATGAATTTGTTTCTTGTGAAAGGTACCAAACTGACTGCAATGGAGTGTGCAGCCTTATGTTAATAAAAACATTTTATGATTGATAACATTTTAAGATGGTGCTGATAGTTTACTTATTTACATATATTCAAAAAACAAAACAAAATCTATGTCTTGTGCGACACCGTCTCCTATGTGGTGTACTGGCCATCATGTATCTGTGTGCCCTTTGACAGCTGCACTGTACCATGTTTGTGTGACTCCCACATGGCATACTGGCCATCATCCTGCTGTGTGCCCTACCGCTGCGCTGTACCCAATACATCAAAGTCACACATGATCATTTCTCTCTCCCCTTATATTGAACAGATTTCTTTTTTTCCTCATTTTCATATGTATGTCGCTGTCATCTTCATTATTGGCAGCTTGTGCTCAATTTCTTTTTCTTCCATTATTTGTTTAGCTGTTTTTCCCCATTTATGCCCACCCTCATGCCCTTGGTGTGAGCGCATGTGTGTGGAGGCACATGCACACCATGCACTGTGGGATGCCCCACCCTACCGGTCACCCTTACACACCTGCGCCACCAGTGGTCTACACGTGGAGGTGGTGGGACTGAAAAAGTGTGACCCTCCCTCCGGGAGAGGAGGCCCGCTGTTAGGCAGCTCAAACTTGCTCCCAACCTTCCCACCCTTCATGGCGGCTCCCCGACGAACCGAGTCCATTCCTGAGCCCGGGTCTCCAGCGTAGTGAGAGGTATGGCGTCTAGTGCCTCAACCCTCAGCACCACTGGGCTGGTGCATGTGCTCAATTTCACATGTATTTCTGTATTATCTTCATTATTGGCAGTACAATTTGAAAAATAGGGTTCGAGTTCTAAAAAGTGATAAAAAAAGATTAGAACCCTAGAACTTTTTAAAAAGTTCTAGACTAGAACTAGAACCCAGAACTTCAGAGGGTTCTGACAACCCTAGTTTAGTGTAAATTCAGATACCACATTTAGGAGAAACAGGATTTGTATGCAAAGAGACACTGTCTTTATGGAAAATCAAGTTAGGAGACTCACGCATTGGAGTATGAAGCTCTGAAATCCTTTGAGAAGTGATTGCAACTAAAAGAAACATTTTCCACGACAGGAAATGTAGGTCACAACTCAGTTGGCTCAAATGGAGCCAACGACAGTTTCTCAAGCACAAAATTCAGTCCCAAGGAAGGACTGGATTGCAGAGAGGAGATTTCAAATGAAGAACACTTCACAGAAAAGTACTGGACACCTCTAATAGGGCAACCATACTTCCATCAAGAGGGGCACGGTAAGTTTTATAGCTGCCAAATGCACCTTAAGTGAGGAATACTGTAAACTAAAGTCTGACAGGGACAGCAAGTATTCCAGCACAGCATTGACAGAACACAAAAATGGGTTCAAATTCCTGGAAGCAGCCCACAAATTGAATTGGTTCAATTTCAAGGAATAGGTATGTCTGGTAGAAGGCTTTCTAGCTGCAATCAGCACATCAGCAATTTTCGAGGATACCGTAAAACGTGCCATGGCTATGTCTTCATGCATGCAGATGTAGGGATGTGACAACAAGCCCAGACACAATGTAAGAGGACAATGGGCTAAACAGCTATCTGCTACAGAAGTGGAAACCATATCTGGTGAGGTCATGATGAAGCAATGACGATGACAGTGGCACTCCCCAGTTAGAACCCTCAGTATTAGAGGAATTAGGGGAAATGCATACAGGAATTTCCCTTTCCAAGAGAGGAACAACACGTCTCGCCACAAAACTCCAGGCCCTGGATCAAACAAGTAGAAATGTGACAGTTTTGTGTTGTGTGGGGACACAAAAAGGTCCAACTCTGGATGATCCCATTTTTGCAAAGAGGCTGTCTACCGCTGAGATCAGCAGTTCCCATTCATGAATCTTGGACTGTGACCTGCTTAACCTGTCTGCCAAGGCATTTTGGAGATCTGGGAGATGCACAGCTGACAGCTTCTGACTGTGGAACAGAGCCTGATACCATCCTCTCACTACTTCCCTTCATAGGTGATAAGAAAGAGTGACTCATTGTTTGTTGATGTAATGCATCACACTGGCATTGTCTGTCTGTATTAACAGAGGACCCAGGCACAGATGCTATTGAAATGGCTGGAGGTTGTACAGGACAGCTCTCATCTCCAAGACACTTAAGTGTAACCTGGCCTCCACTTTCGTCCATGACCCCTACATCTGATACAGTTCAAGATAAGTGTTCCAGCAGGAGCCCAAGGCTTCTGTGGTGAGGATATGTACAAGAGCCAGTGCAAGGAATGGAATGGTCTTTAATAGGTTTTCATGATCCAGCCACCACACCGATGCTCTGTAAAGTGGGAATGTGATGAGAACTATTTGATCCAACTTGTCCATCAGCTGATTGTACTGGATGCTGTGTGTACACTCAGGGATTCTCATATGTAAGTGGACCAGTGGCACAGTCACAATGGTCACAGCCATTAGACCCAGGAGGCATAAAATTGTTCTTGTGGAGACATATTGACCCCTGTATTCCAACACCCTTGGCCAATCAGGTTTTCTGCTTTGTCCCATGGCAGGAAAGCATAACTCTCCTCTGTGTTCAAGGCTGCCCCTATATACTGCAGTCACTGGCAAGGAGTCATCACAGACATTGGCACATTTACTGTGACGCCCAAGTGTTTGAACAATTGCCTTGTCTGAGACAAGGTATACAGGAGAGCTTCTCTGGAGCTGGCTTTCAGCAGCCAGTCATCCAGGTAGGGAAAGAAATACAGGCCTTCCTTATGAAAGGCTGCTGCCACTACTGACAAGCATTTGGTTAAGATATGTGGCACAGAAGACAAGCTAAAGGACAAGACTCTGAACTGGTTGTGTTCCCCCTCCAGGACAAAGCAGAGGTATTTCCTGTGAGCTTTTCTGGTCTTGACATGAAAGTATGCATCCTTCAAGTCCAGGGAACAAAGTCTGCAGCAGGGGACTGAAAGCTTGCAGGGAAACCATTTGAAATGTCTTGTATTTGATGCAGAAGTTTAGGTCCCTTAGATCCAACACAGGATGCAGATTCTCTGTCCATTTTGGGATCAGGAAGAATCTGGAATAGAACCCTCTGCTTCTCTGTCAAGGAAGAACTGGTTCTAGGGCACATGCTTGGAATAATGACTGTACCTCTTCCTCCAGAAGGGACAAATGGTCAGGAGGATAAGAAGAAGGAGGCATAGAATCATCTAGAGGGTTTACTATAAGCTCCAGAGCATGCCCCCTTACAATTATCTCCAGGTCCCAATCATCCATTGTAATCTCCCTCCATTGTTTCAGATGCAGGGAGAGTCTGCCCCCCCCCCCCACAACCACTCCAGGAGGTATTAGTGGAGGTGGGGGTGTATCCTGCAGAGACTCATTCAGAACCGGTGGGGCCAGTGCCTCTGGTACAGACTGCTTTGGGTGCTTTTGTATGTTCATCTGGCAGAAGATGATCAGGCAGTAGGCCACCTCCCCTACCTTGGCCTTGAGGGCAATAGGCATGCCAACCTCTGGCAGCTGACTGGTGAAAGAAACCTCTTCCACGACTTGTAACTGGAGTGGGAAACAGGACTTGATAAAACTTAAGTCATTTTTGAGGTCTGAAGGCCTCTTAGGGCCTCTTTAACATCATAACCAAACAATTTTGTCCCTCCAAAAGGGGCATTCAAAACTGTTGCTGAAGATCATTTGCAAAACCAGCAACCCTAAGCCAAGAATATCTCCTCATACAAATGCCAAACAGAGCAGCACTGGCAGAAGCATTAGAGATGTCATAGGCTTAGTGGAGCAAATGTTTACCAACCTCAGCACCAGATGTTAAAGTTTTAAGTTACTCACTCTTGGCAAAGCCTGGGCTGCAGCTTTTGTAGCTTTCCACAGGTTATTTTGATATTTGCACATCTGGACCTGGTAGTTTGCAATCCTAAGGCCTTCCAAGGTAAAGGCATACATATGCTTGCCCAACACATCCAGCTTCCTAGATTCTTTATCTGGAGGCAAAGTACTCATATGTTTAAATGCCCTAGACCTATCATGAGCAGCCATGATGACTACAGAGTCGGTTTCTGGCTGGTTGGCATAATAATGCTTAGCAGATGGATCAGCATACAGCTTGGCAGCCTTTCTGGGAACTGCAAGCAGTGAGTTTAGTCTGTACCATGCAGCAAGGGGAGCATCCTCTAATGCAGGATATATAGGTGGAATTATGATGGAGGGTGTATAAGGCACCTCCAAAATAGCCTTCATTTTTTTTTTCATGGAGTCTTCCTCCTCCACAGCAAAGCCTGTGGCAGTTTGCATTTTGCTTAACCATGGCTTTAAAAGTAGGATCCTCAGGAGGAGACCTTGGAGTATATACCACCAAGTCCTCACTGCAGGATGAGACAGTAGAACTACAAGTGACATAATACTGTTCTCCCACATACTCCTCCTCTAAATCCTCCTAACACCATGAGGTCATGATTATATTCTACCTCAACCATATCTCTATTGACAACAGGTGCCGTAGAATGTACTGATGACACTGGTGGCTGCTGAAAAGGAGAATTCTGTGATGTGCTGGTAGCAGGCATCAGTGAGAGAGTTAAATACCTGGGGCCCCATCGACGAATAACTGCCTGCATATGTAAGCCAGACAGAATGCATCATATATCATCTCTAAAAATTATGTCAGCACAACGTAAGAGTCGACAACACTTTGGACACAGTCAGGGACTACTTGTGTCAGCAATGGGCCTTGGCTAACAATGATGGCATCTTACCATCCATAGTAGGTACAGCAGCACCTAAGCCAGAGCCTGATGTTGGTGTCTCATCGATGGCTGAGGGGGGGGTGGTAGTTATTGCCACTGGAGCAGTCAAAGACACACTAGGGTCACCTTATTTCACCAGCAACCTGGACCTTGCCAGCAAAGCAGATTTCTCTATGCTTGCGCTTGTGGCCAGATGATGATGAGGGCTGCGTTGACCATGCCCTGTCCCAATCCATCGACTTCGGTGACTGGTTTTTGGCCAATGATGAATTTTGGGCCCTGGTTCTTTTTCATAGTTGGTAATTTTTTAAGGAGAAGGAAATTTTCCAGAGCTTTCTAGTGGCGTCGCCTTGTACCATGGTTAAAACTCTGGCAAATCTCAAGTCCTCATGTTGTGAGACAGGCCCAGGCAGCACACACAAACTTTGTGTGTGTCTTCTTTGTAAATCTTTTCTCTGCACTCACAATACCAAAATAAAATCGACTTCAGCACATGCAGATATGACAAAAACTACAAATAAATTAAAATGTAAACAGCAACAGCTAGTTGATGATGTTTCCTTCAGCAGTCCGACGAGGATGCTCAACAGCGGAAAAAGAATTGAGGAGTAGTGTTGCTCAGATAGTATCCTAGAAACTAGGATACCAACAGATACCTCCCATTTGGCCAGATAGTTGCTGTGGAAGGATAACAGTGCTATCTGATCATGGATCCTACACTCTAGGATCCAGTGCATGGATCCTATAAACCCTGTGGATCCTGTGGATCCTAGTGAGAAATGTTATGGATCCTGTGGAGCCTAGCAACAGATCCAGCTCGGATCCTAACTATCTGACCTATGATCCATTGCTATCTGACCCAGGATCCTAACTATCTGACCTAGGATCCCTGGATCTGACCTAGGATTCCTGGATCCTAACTAGGACCCATCGCTATCTGACCTCAGATCCTAACTACCTGACCTAGGATCCATCACTATCTGGCCCTGGATCCTACATCTGTCTTTGGTAGGATTTTTGGTAGGATCCTAGGTAGGATACCAGCACTATCTGACAGGCAGTGGTAGGATCCACAAAAGCACTATCTCAGCAACACTTCTGAGGAGTGATGGGGCCACCCATGTTTATGTAAACGCAGAGGTAGTACATCATTGTGGGCAGCCTCCAGCTAGCAAAAGTTTCTGTGTGGTTCTGGTGCCTGACTGGTATAGTTCCAAAGGTATGGCCTAATGGAGGAGGTATTCTTGAAGAAGATCTGTTCAGAGAAACCATGGTGTACAGTAGTGCCCAGTGTAAGGTTCTATCATGGCTAAAGATATCTGGATACTGCTGCCATGATGTTACAGTAAATTAGTTGTAATACTTGGTATCACTGTTTTTAAATGACAAAAATATATATTATCTTCTGCAGCATTCTTTAAGAGTCAGCAGGTGTCACTGTGCCAAAACACTGTCATCCGTGTGTGTGCCTCCACAAACCTTTTAGCATGCGGGCTCTAGTTCTTATCTAGCAAACTGCAAGTGGATAGACAAGTGTAAAGTGATGGCCCTGACTATTCTCTTTTTTTTATATAAACATATTTTATTGCAGTTTTTTGCTTTAATACAAACATTACATGTAAAGAAACTTAACATTCTTACATACAGTACATATATGTACAAACCTTAACACTGGTGGAATATTTTCTTTTACTTGAAGGATCATACCTGGGAGATTTTATCTTACCTTCTTCTGTGGTTCTGTGAAGCTTGATGCTTACAGAGGGAGGAGGGGGGAGGAAGCTTGCCTGCCGACCTTCTGTGAGATTGGATGTCTCCTACCTTACCAGGGAAGGGAAGGGTCTCATGGTACAGATGCTGGATCCTTCGTCATGGTGTACAGAAGCCAGCAATTCCATTTGTTCCTGCCCTTCTCTACCTGGTTTCTTAGACTTATATTGAAAAAATGATTACGTTGTACTGCTAATAAACTAAGATTTATTATCTTATTTTATTAACAGTTCCCCAGAAGAAGCCACTTGTTGGTGAAACGTTGGGACACATATAAAGAGATTGAATAAATACTGAAAATTTTAAAGAAACCTGTGTGTTTTGCTGAATGGCTAGAGCAGTTGCCTCTTATTGGACTTGGATTGTTTAGCACACATGCCTGTGACCAAGCTCCACGAAAGTACATTTGACTTAAAATGAAGAGATTGCCCTTGGACTATATAATTTTTCTCTTAGTCTGTAGGTCAGACGTTCAAACTTGTAAATTGTGTTTATTATTAACATCCAGTCTTTGGTATTTTGTCAGTGAGCCATGTTTTGTGTAATGCTTTTTCTAAAGGCTGCTATACCTATGCCTAATAGGTATCTGATAGCTGGGTCCTTAATCTCCGGGGGTGAAAATAAATAACAATATGATTTTTTTAGTGAGGTGTAGCTGTGTAGAGAAGATTTCCCAGAATGCTGTCTATATATCTGTTTGAAAGGGTGCTAGTTTGGGACATTCGCAGATTATACGTGAATGGTCAGCATGCAAGTTTCCACAATGCCTCCAGCAGTGGGCATTAGGTGCCGTGCGAAGAGCAGTGACCGGAGGGGTGCAAGAGCTGCGGTTGCAGTAGGACCCGCACTGTTAGGGAGCCCACTGCCTTAGAGGTCAGCATTAAAGGTGGTAGAAAACAGTTTTTACACCTCTAGATACCCTCCAGTTGTTCTTTTATTAGTTACCCAGTATTCTTTTTGTTAAATTAATAATCTCATTTTGTTGCCTTTGTAATTCCCCTGAATACCTCTCTCCTCAGCAGTTGCTGCTGTGTCTTTTTATACTGCCTGGATATCCTATGACATCACAAACCTCCATTCCAGGCCATTCAGATGAATAACATGGAATGGGAGTTTGTGATGTCATAGAATGTCTTAGAAATATGAAAATCAAGAGCAGTAGCTGGTGAGGAGTGTGGAACTCAGTATAGTTCTGAAGGCACCTCAAAGCTAGGTTATTTATTTATCAAAAAATCATCGAAGCATATCAGAATGCATAACTGGCATGGAAAGGAAGATGGAAAGGCAGTTAACTATGTAAAAATCATTTTCTATCTCCTTTAAGAAAACCTTTACTCACAGACAAACTTGCAAGTTTCTCTTTGGAAATTGCTTATCCATTTGAAATTGGGTTTGTCAGCAATGGTGTCAGAAGATTCCAACTCCAGTTTCACATGGTTTGTGGGGGGAGTACAGAGCAAAGAAGCAATAGAGCCCATTAATCAAAACATCTAATCTTGGTGCTGGTGTACCCAACTGGAGCAGGAACAAATTATAATGTTCTTGGTGCCAGCAAGGGGGACCGGCAATGGGACAGCATGGACAAACTATATATGTTCAGCAGGACTGATAGAAAAAAACTTACACTATAAAATTTCATATACGCTAATGGTTATTTTACATTTATTGGTGGGGAGGTGGGCCCCACAAAATATTTTGCGAAGGGGCCCTTACAGTTGTTGGCACAGCCCTGGCTGTGCGTCTGTTAAACTGCTTGACTGGGGTTATAAAAAAATATAATCAGGCATTTCCAGCCAAATTTAACAACTCCTGGTAGCATAGTTATACTCAAGTTTTGTAGGGTCGTATAAAGTCTAGAGATCAGGTGTGGCAATTCCTGCCCCTGCATTGCCCCCGAGGGTGTGTGATGTTCGGGTTGTTCTTACTCTTAAGCAGGTTTGAGACATATGCTCTTGCTTGGAAATAGCGAAACTGTTCTGTATTGGTTAGGCCAAATTCTTGGGCCAGCTGTTGAAATGATTTAACTCCCCCCTTACTCTATTAATTGCAGTGGGGTCTTTATTCCCTTGCGGTACCAAATCTATAACCTGTATCTAAAGTGGCAGGAACAAAATCTGGGTACAGATGGAGTGGGAGCAATCAGCAACCACAACATGTCTCTTTCTAGTTTACATTTTTGTACCCATTTTCTCCAGACTTGCAGTGGTATAAAGGCAAAGGTGGATGTACAGTTGTGAATGCCTTGTAAGCCTCTACCATTCAATACCCCCATCTCTGGGGGGTACTGTGGAGCAACTCTCTCTCTCTCTCTCTCTCTATGTGTGCCCATAGCTGTTCCGAGTCCTGCCTCAGCCAGCACATAAATAGCTGCAGTTGGATTACTTCATACTGTAGTTTCAAATCTGGTAACACCAAGCCTCCCAATCTTTTGGGCCTAGTCAGTTTTGCTAGTGTTATTCATTCTGGGTTTTTGCCCTTGCTAGAGGAAGCCTGTCAGCCACCTATTCCACATCCTCCAGGCATCCGGTGGGATCGGGATGGCCCAGCTTTGGAAAAAATATAAGAACTTTGGTAGAAATGCCATTTTGATCACTGCCACCCTTCTCTCCATCAAGGGCAACAATGTCCACGCCTCCAGATCTCTTTGCAATTGGCTCTGGATGGGTCCATGATTCCCCACACAACAGTGCTACCAATGGGGTGAGTTTGATTCCCAGATATTTCATCTGCTAGGCTCCACGAAGGAAACTGGGCTTTACTGCTTCCTCCAGGACATACTGAATAGTCAGTGTCTCTGTTTTATTTTCGTTCAATTTCAACCCTGCTAACCTACCAAACTAGTGTATGATTGACCACACTGTTGGGAGGTCATCTAGTGGTCTCGTTAGGTGTAACATAACATCGTCTGCATATAAAGTTATACGGTATTCCTCCCCTTCTGGTCCCCTATACCATGTTATGTTTGGGTGTGTGTGGATTGCCTGGGCCAAGGGCTCCATGTATATTGCAAATAGTAATGGGGAAAGGGGGCAGCCTTGTCTGGTGCCCCTCTGTAGTTTAAATGTGGAGGAGAGGTGGCCCATAACCTGGGCTTCCGCGGCATGATACAGATGGGCACAATCTTCAAGAATTTTCTGGGGAAGCCAAGGTATGAAAGGACCACCTGCAGAAAGGGCCAGGATACCCTATCAAATGCCTTCTCAGCATCTAGGCTGAGGGCGAGTATGGGGGTATTATATCTGGTGGCCTGTTGTATGACATTTAGGGATCTCTTAATACTGTACATGGTTTATAATAATAATAATAACTTTATTTATCTGCGCCTTTCTCAAAATCAAGGCGCACTACAATAAAATGCAGAATAAAACATATTAAAAACTAAATTGGCAACACACCAATTAATCAACATGCAAGTTATCAGAAAAACCTTGCTCCATAAGAAGGACTTTAAACCCCTTTTAAAACCCTCCACCATCATGCACTCTCTAATCCAACGTGGTAGAGAATTCCAGAGGGTCGGCGCCACAAACATAAAAGCTTAGGCGCTGGAAGATTTTAAAGTAACCCTCGGGATCTCTAGCAACCCCTCGTTGGCAGAGCGGAGTGGTCGCATCAGTAGGTAAGGCACCAGAAGCTCTTTTTGGTAGTCAGGGCCCAACCCGTGTAGGGCTTTACAAGTCAGCAATCCGACTTTAAAGGTGATCCGCCACTGAATCGGCAGCCAGTGCAGATCTCGGAGCACCGGTGTAATATGGGAGGAATGAGGAGTCCCCGTTAACAACCGGGCTGCCAAGTTCTGCACTAGCTGCAAGTGGCGGATATCAACCCCAGGCAGACCAAAGTAAAGGGAGTTGCAGTAGTCCAGGCGCCCAGGTCACAAAGGCGTGGATCAGAGTGGGAAGGTCACCGGATGGAACAAGGTGCTTGATCCTGGCAATGTTCCTAAGATGGTAAAAGGACACCTTGACAACCGCCGACACTTGTGCACACAGTGTCAGCTGATCGTCAATGATCACCCCCAGGTCTCGCACCCGTTCAGAGATCGGGAGCTCCGCATCCCCCAGGAATAAACCCGAGGTTTGAAGTGCCCTCAACCCCTTAATCCGGCGGCCATGATCCACAACCAACACTTCCGTCTTCCCCGAGATCAACTTCAACCAACTGGACCTCATCCAATCCTGGATCTCACTGAGACAGCTGTTAAACACTGAGAGTGCTCTATTCTGGTCAGGCGAAGAAGACAGATAGAGCTGGGTATCATCGGCATAGCAATGAAACTCCAGCTCATATCGTCTAACAATGTCTCAGAGGGGCATGTACACATAAACAACATGGGGACAGCACAGAGCCCTGAGGCACCCCACAGGTCAGGCGGTGGGATCAGAGGAAAAATCCCGATACCACCCTCTGAGTTCTACCTGTGAGGAAGAAGTAAACCATCTGTGCACTAAGCCCGAAAGACCACAGATGCATCTCAAGCGCTCAAGCAACACCCCTGGTCTACTGTTGTCAAATGCTGCTGACAAAGCCAAAGGACCAAAATGAACCGATTTTTCTGGTCTCTTGCCATCAAGAGATCATTGAGGACCCGAACCAGTGCAGTCTCAGTGCTGTGCCTCTTTCGAAAACCTGATTGAAGAGGATCGTAGATGTTATGGATGGTAAGATGGTTGTCCAACTGGGCTGCCACCACTTTCTCGATTACCTTCCCAACAAAGGGAAGGTTTGAGATAGGTCTGTAGTTAGCCAGGGAGTCGTGGTCCAAAGATGCCTTTTTCAACACTGGTGTCACCACCGCTTCCTTCAGGGAGTGGGGATATTCACCAGTGTCTAGGCCTGGCACTTACAAATTCCAATTGGTCCAGATGGATTATCTGAGGGAGAATCTTATCCAGTCTTTTGGCTATAATTGAGGTAAGTAGTTTGTAGTCTATATTTAGGACTGAGGTGGATCTGTAGGACTCGCATCTGTCAGTTGGCTTCCCTAATTTTGGTATTACTGAGATAGTGGCTTGATTCCAAGATATGGGAGTTTATAACCCTACAACCCAGTTAGATGCTTTCAGTAGCAGTGGCTGTATCTCCGGGAAGAATTTTTTAAACAATTCTGCAGAATATCCATCCCTGGCCTGAGCATTTATTGGTCTTTTAGTGTCCTATTGACTTCCACAATTTCTGAGCCTGTAATTCAGCTTTGCAACATATCCTGCATTTGGGCTCCTATCTTGGGGAGTTTCACTGGATGGAGAAATTCCTCTAGGGCTGCGGCTTGTGGAGGTAGGTCTGCTTTATATAATGTCTGATAGTAGGATGCAAAGCCTTCTGCTATCATATGTGTCTTATCTTGATGTACTCTAGTATTTGGATGTTTTATTTTAGTCACTGTGGCCCATTTCCTGTATCCCCTTACTCTACACCTTAGTCTTTGGGCCAGCAGCCGCGCTGCTCTAGGCCCCCCATCATAATATTTTTGTCTCAAATATTGAAGTGCTCTCTCCGTTTGTTCCATGGCTGTTATCTAGTTGCTTTTTATATTTCATTAATTTGTGTGGGGTCTGCTAGTGCGCCCTACTGATGCTGATGTTGGAGAAATCTCAGGGTAGCATTCAAGTCATTCCTGTGAGCCCTACTCTCTTTGTTCCTATGTGCCGCATAGCTAATCAGGTGCCCTCTCAGCACCACTTTAGCTGTGTCCCACAACATGGTGGGCTCAATATCGGGGATGTCATTTATACTAACAATCTCCTTAATCTGTTCCTGGACCATACCTACAAATTCTTCATCTCTCTGGTAGAAGGAGTCTAGTCTCCACAATGTCTTCCTATGCTGCATTCCCAAATCCATTTCTACTTTTATTGGTGCATGGTCCAAATAGGAGATAGATCCAATCTCACATGATGACACCCTAGAGATATCCTCTATTTTAACAAAGACATAGTCTATTCTACTGTATGTATGGTGTGATGCGGAGTAGTGGGTATAGTCTAGCTGGTTAGGGTGTAGTTCCCTCCATACATTTTGCCACCCCACTGAGGCTATGTACCTATGGAAAAATATATGTGATGCCAGGGGTCAGGTGCAGCCCGTGACTGTGGAGTCCCATGAGGGATTCATAAGTAAGCTGCAATCTCCTGGCATAACTAACATTCCTCTGGTATTATCAGCTATCAGGTCCTGCACCTTCTTGAAGAACGAGGTGTCTGATCCTGGGGGCAGGTATACGCTAGCCAAGGTGACCTGTGACCCATCTATCTCGGCCTACACTATTATAAGACATCCCCCTTTGTCCCTTACTGCCTTCACTTCCTGAAAGGAGAGACGTTGCGAAACCAGAATTATAACCCCTCTCCTTTTTCCCCCTTTGTAAGAAGAGGAGTACACTTTCTCATAACCGTATTTCATTAGTTTTGCAGCTTCCACTTGCATTAAATGCGATTCTTGTATCATAACTACTTTTGGTTTCCCCTTTTTTATTATGGATAGTGTTTTGGATCATTTAATTGGGTTATTAAACACATTTACATTAACTGAATAGATGTTTACCCAAGTTCCCATCATCGATATTTTTAATATGTTGAGTCCTACGTTTCTTCTGTTTCATCCCTCTCTGTGGGGATTCGTTGGCCTCTCTGCACTCACCCGTGCTGTGTTCTGGTGGCTCCCATCCCACTCAGAAATTCCCAGTTATTTCCTCAGGGGTTATCAGTTTCAACCTCCATGTGCTTGATCCATTTCTGCTCATGGTTTCTACTACATTTTTCTGCCCGTACAAAACACTCAACAACAACAACAACAATGCAACAACTATATATATACCATAACAAAAACAAACATTCTGATTTTCCTAGGTAGGGGCCCTCAGAGTTTGGGGGCCCTTTGAATCAGAGTGTGCTCTTGACTCTGGAGGCTGAGGTGACTCCCTTGTCACTTCCTCCAATGGTACCACTTGGGTCCCAGGGTAGAGAAAAAAAGAAGAACAGGAAGAGGTATGATGTGGTATACTCCGGGGGTCAGCGCTCCCAACGTGGGGTCTCATCTCTGAAGTAAACAAACTTGGGGGTAACAAGGGTGGGACTAGGATAGGGTCTGACAAAACTCTGTTAGATTGGTGTTGCTACCTCAGCAGCGTCTCTGTTTTTAAATTACATTCAGTCATGGGGATTCCCTTTATTATTTTATTATTATTATAATTTTTTTTTAAATCCCATCCTTCATTGACCATCTTTATGACCTGTGCCTGCCCTCCCTGGACCTTTACACCAACAACACCCTAATGAGAGCAGCGGGCAGTGCAATTTCTCCAACTGTTGGGAGTGGGGTAAATAATTCCCCTCATCCTGTTCAGTTTAAGTGGGTCTCTACTATGCACTTTATTTGCCCAACTACTCCCGTGTTAGCGTTGGTGTTTGCTTTTCTACCCATTAGGGAGTCTCTGCTAAAGCAGTTAGACTGTCCATCCTTCCGCTATAGGGTGTTCCCACATGTTAAGACACCACTTAGTCTCATCCTCCCATCAGTTTCATTTTCTTTCAGTTGCCGTTAGAGTGTAAGGATCTCTCCTCCACCCTCCAATTTCCCCACACTTTTCACCAGTCTTATAATGTCAATGGCTGGTCGATATTTCCCAGCCCTCTGGCTGATGTGTGTGTGTGTCGGGGGGGGGGGCCTATGCCTGTCGGGGCACATATTAACATTCTTCTGGTTAAATGGGTCAAGAGTCCAGGATGGCCACATTGCCCACCTCTATGCAATGCACGGCTTTCTGTCACCAGGCCCATCCTCACTCACCGCTTATTTAAACATGCACCTGATGATTTCATTGGCCGTGCGGCCATCCATGCAACTCTATTCCCCCCTTCTTTATTGCATCCCCTCTCCCATGTAATTACCCCATATACCTGACAAATCACTTATTTTTCTATCTGGTCAGGTCCAAGGGATCTTCTTGCCTGCTTTGGTCGAGATGCAGGTCATAGTCTGTATTCCTGTCTCAGCCAGTTAAGTCCACAGGGTAAAGAAATTCAAGTCACTTCTTGGCACCAAATGAGGGTAACAAATGGTAAAAAAAGGGGGAGAGACAGTTCTTACAGTTCCTTTTGTCTAGTTGCTTGAGTCACTGTGGATTCCCATAGTCATTCTGTGTAGAAGGGTGTGAGTCTCTCATTTTCACCCCAGGCCTGATGGTTCCTTGAATTTTTGCTGCGCAGCTGGACCAAAATCCCTCCATGTTCACCTGCACTGATCAATGGTCTCACCAGGTCCTTTCGGGGGTCTTGGTTCTTGTAGTCAGGCAATGATGTCCTGCTTAGCTTGCTCTGCATGCTATTTTTTGTTGCTTCTTTTTTCTTGCCATTCTTTGTTCCATTTTGTTGTGCTGTACCCTTCTCTCCTTTGTACTCTTGTCAGCAGCCCTTTTGCCTTGAGTTCCCTCTCTGCATCAGTGGCCGATTCGAAGACTATCTTACCCTCAGGGAGGAAAACTACCAGCTTATCAGGGTAGGGAGTCTGACATTTTAACTGCTGCTTTTGAAGAGCTTGGATGATTGGGATATAGGCCCTCTGTTTTTTCATTGTCTGGGGTGGGTAATCATTGTCAAGAAAATACTCTGTCCAGTTCCCATCTCACGTTCTTCATTCTCCAAGCTTTGGCTAGGATTTCTTGCTTAGTATTGTAGATGAGGAACCTCACTATTATGGAGCATGGCCTAGTAGTCGGTGTCATTGGTCTGGGCCCCAGTGCTCGGAGAGCCTGCTCAATTGCTATGCCCTTACTTGGGTCCAGCTGTAGTGCTTGCGAGAGAAAATGTTGCAGGAACGTTTCCATATCCTGCCCTTCTTTTTTTTCTGGAATTCCATAGATTCTCAAGTTCTGTTGCCTTGCTGTGCTCTCTGCATCTTCCTGGCAATCCTGCAGTTTCTCTATTTCAGCCTGCAGAAACTTGAGTGTGATTTCAGTATGATCCACCCTACAGTCCATAAGTGTTAGTTGCTCATCTACCACATTCACTTTTTTAATTAGGGATGCTCTCTAGGTCCCGAGCTCTGTAAATTTAGCATCTACATCAGCCTGGAAAGGCCTCAGCTCCTTCAGTATCATATCCAACTTTTTACTAAGGCAAGAATGGAGGAAGGAATAGCATAGGCTATTAAGAAGGGGGGCAAGACCTTCTTCCATAATATTAGCAAGAGGAAGAAGACGAGAAATGATATTGTTAGGCTAAAGAAGGGAGAGGTTGGGTGGGTGATGACCTTGAAAAAGCTGAGATACCGAACAAATATTTTTGCTCTGTATTTACCAAGGAAGAGGCAGGGGAAGGGCCAAGACTCACAAGGAAATATGTACGGGGGAGAGGTGGACACCAGCCCATTTATGGTGGATACAGTCTTGAAGGAACTAGGAAAATTAAAGACAGACAAGGCAATGGGGCCAAACAGAATTCACCCTAGAGTGTTGAAGGAACTCAGGGAAGTCCTAGCAGGTCCACTGACAATCCTCTTCAACCAATCACTAGAGATGGGGGAGGTACCTAGGGACTGGAGGAGGGCAGAGGTGGTCCCCCTGCACAAGACTGGAAGTAGGGAGGAGGCAGACAATTGCAGACTTGCAAGCTTGACCTCAGTGGTGGGGAAGCTGATGGAGTCCCTGCTTAATGAGAGGGTAGTGAAGTTCCTGGAGCCAAGCAGTGCAAAAGACCCAAGGCAGCATGGATTCACAGAGAGTAGGTCCTGTCAGACTAATCTTTTCAATTTTTTTGACTGGGTGATGAGGGTGGTGACTCAGGGAAGGGCGGTGGATATGGCCCACCTGGATTTCAGTAAGGCTTTCAACACCTTTCCTCATAGAAGGTTGCTTAACAAATTGGGGAATCTGGGTGTGGGCTCTAAAGTGATAAAATGAGTTGGAAACTGGCTAAAAGGCAGGACCCAGAAGGTGGTAGTAAATGGCATAAAATCAGAGAAGGGAGAGGTGACCAGCGGGTTTCCACAGGGATCGGTGCTGGGTCCAGTTCTATTCAATATCTTCATAAGCGACATTACAGAGGGACTAGACGGGAAAGTATGTCAGTTCGCAGATGACACCAAGATCTGTAACAGAGCTGACACACAGGAGGGGCTAGATAAGATGAGAAATGACCTAAGACTACTTGAGGAATGGTCAAGGGTTTGGCAGTTGGGTTTCAATGCTAAGAAGTGCAAGATAATGCACCTGGGACACAGAAGCCCAAGAGAGGAATACAGGATGGGAGCGGGGGGACAGGTTCTAGCCACCACAAGTCAGGAGAGAGACCGGGGGGTTATCATATCCAATGACCTGAAGTCAGCCAAACAATGCAAAAAGCAGTGGGGAAGGCAAACAGAATGCTGGAGGGCACAGGAGGGGGCATAACCAGCAGGAGGAGTGAAGTGGTGATACCACTGTATAGATCACTGGTGAGGCCTCATCTGGAATACTGTGTCCTATTCTGGAGACCGCATCTCAGGAAGGACATACACAGAATGGAAGCAGTCCAGAGAAAAGCAACAATAATGATACATGCACTGCACTACTAGCCTTATGAGGCAAGACTCAAGGAACTAAACATCTATTCACTGGAAGAGAGAAGGGAGAGAGGGATGATGATAGAGACTTTTAAATACCTTAGAGGAATAAACAGGGTACAGGAAGGGAGCATATTTCAGAGATCAATGTGCTCAAGGAAAAGGGGACATAACATGGGGCTGGAGGGAGGGAGAATTAGGGAGAATGTTAGGAAGTATTTTTTCTCAGAGAGGGTGGTGGATCCATGGAACAGCCTACCAGTGGAGGTGGTGGAAGAGAAAACAGTACAGGGATTCAAAAGTGCATGGGATAAGCATAAATGCATCCTGCTGTACAGTAGAGCAGGGGAAAGGCAGTCCAGATAAGATTAGGGATTGCCAAACCAAGTAGGGAAATGGGCAGACTAGGTGGGCTGTATGGTCCTTCTCTGCCAACAGATTCTATGTTTCTATGTTTCCTTTTAGGTATTGCACTTTAGCTGGAGAGCGTCTTTCACAGTCCACTGAGGCAACTGAGCTGGAGGCACATGAGGCCTCAGAGTTGTCCGGTTCCATTCTCAATTTCGTGGATCCGACTTTGCCCCTGCTTTTTTTTCCACAATTGGACTTCCCCATATGCTTTTTAAGTAATCCCCATGGTTAACAATGTTCTTTCTTTGATTAAGTGCCTGTTGCAGGGATATTTATCTCAATGGTGCTGCTGAGCAGTGGAACTAGGCAGCCATTATTATGATGATGTCACCGGAACGGTGTTGACTATTTTCGACTGCTCTTCACACAAGATACTGACTGACATGAAGAAACCTGACACTGGGCTCCACTGTATGACACTAGGTAGACACCAAGTGGATATAGAGTGTGAGAGAATTTCAAGGACATAAACACCACCAAGGCAGCCAGCCCACAGGAACCAAGAGAAGATGAAACAGGCAGGTGGCCAGAGGGCAGGATTTAATTCCTTGGCCAAAAACTTTAAAAAAATACAAACATGTTGGTGTCCAGGCAAAAGGCAAAAGGCCAGAGACCAGCAGGTTTGGTCTGGTAACTAGAGACAAAGAAAAAAAGATGGGCTATCCAGACAGGTGATCTAAGAGCTGCAATCTAGTGAACTGTGAAAAGAGGTGAAGTGAAAACTCAAATGAAGTGAGGTCAAGCAGGTGGTAACTCATTACACAAATGAAACAAGTGTCATCTGGGTGCACCAAAATGACGATTCCATATTTTTTTTTGGGGTATGGCAAATTCTTCTGCTGATCTGTATATATAAAATTATTCTGTATTATAAAATCTCAGTTGTTTTCCTTGTTTTCTCTGGGTCTAACTGCTACCGGTTTTTTTCTAAGAAGGAAGTGTCTCCTTTAAGTTAAATAATTCCAAGATATGGGCCAGCATAGACAAGCCACTGGTCTTGATGCTGACTTAAGAATAACAACATCACTGAAACCTGGAGTAATGATAACCACAACTGGGAGATGGCCATACCTGGCTACAACATATTCAGAAGAGACACGGCAGGCAGGAAGGGAGGAGGAGGAGTGGCACTGTATGTGAAAAATGACATAAGGGCCACAGAGATCCAGGAGGAACAAAATGGGAGAGAGATACTGTGGGTTAAGCTGGAAAGGAAAATGGGGACAGCCATCCGCACAGGTGTGGTCTACAGACCACCAGCCCAGGAGGAAGAATCAGATAGGGAGCTGATGCTAGCCATCCAAAGGATGGCAGACAAAGAATGAGGTAGTACTGGTTGGAGACTTCAATATTCCAGATGTGGACCAGAGCATCCGAGCAGCAGCATCAACTAGGAACAGATTTATCTGGACTCCCTTCAGGGTGCATTCCTCAAGCAACTGGTCATGGAACCAACTCGGCAGAAGGCAATACTGGACCTTGTGCTCACAAACAGGGACAGTGTGATGGGAGTAACAGTGGGGGAGCACCTGGGGAACAGTGACCACCAGTCATTGTGGTTTGAAATCACAGAAAAGCAGAACCAAACCATACAAAACACGTATCCTGGATTTTAGGGGCAGACTTTGGGAAAATGGGAGATACTTGAAAGAGGCATTAAGGGAATGGGACAGGAATCAGGGGTTGAGGAACAGTGGGCAGTATTTAAAATGGGGATTACAAGAACAACAGAATTATGCATTAAGCAGGTTAGCAAAGGAAGAGGAGACCATTATGGTTTTCAAAGAGGTAGCAAAGAAGTGAAAGCCAAAAGACACAGGCAGAAGGGATAGGGAGAAGTACCAGGAGAAGCAAAGGAGGCAGGGAGGTCAGTAAGGGAAGCCAAAGCTCAGACAGAAGAACACATTGCAAAATCAGTGGGTAGAGGGACAAAACCTTTTACAGGTACATAAGTGAAAAAAGAAAGACAAAGGGAGGATAGTGAGATTGAAGGGGGATGGGGCCACGTGGAGGATGACAACAGTAAAGCTGACATATTGAACAGGTATTTCTACTCAGCCTTTACTGAGGAAGAGGAGGGTAATGGGTCTGAAGGGGTAAAGGGGTGAGAATGGTGTAGAAATGGACACAAGTCCTTTACGAGAAAGGGTCCTGAAGGAACTGGAAGTAATAAGAGTTGATAAAGAAATGGGGCCAGATGGAGTGCACCCAGGGTCCTTAAAGAACTAAGAGGTGGTGGCTGAACCTCTGGCTATCCTGTTTAGCTCGATCACTGGAAACAGGAGAGGTACCCAAAGACTGGAGGACAGCAGATGTAGTCCCTTATACAAAAGTGGGAACAAAGAGGAAGCAGGAACTACAGACCAGTCAGCCTCACCTCAGTGGTGGGAAGATCATGGAAGCACTACTGAAGGAGAGATTGGTGGAACATCTGGTTGTCAATGGACTACAGGACCCAAAGGCAGCATGGTTTCACCAGGGGAGGTCATGTCCGACCAACCTCATTGAATTTTTGACTGGGTGACTAGGGAGGTGGATCAGGGAGGGCAGTGGACATGGTCTATCTGGACTTCAGCAAGGCCTTTGACACTGTGCCACATAGAAGACTATTACACAAACTGGGAATATGGTGTGGGCAGGACAGTAGTGTGGTGGGTGAGGTAACTGGCTGGGTGGCAGGACACAGAGTGTGGTGGTAAATGGCTGTCACTCCACAGAGGGAAGAGTGACCAGTGGGGTACCACAGGGATCAGTGCTGGGACCGGTCCTATTCAACATCAACAGCAGTGACATTGCACAGGACCTAGAGGGCAGAATTTCACTGTTCCTGATGACACAAAGCTCTGTAACAGAGTAGACACAACAGAGGGTGTAGACAGAATGAGAAGGGACCTGCAGAAACTTGAAGAATGGTCAGGGTTTGGCAGTTGAAATTCAATGCAAAGAAGTGCAAGATAATGCATATGGGGCACAAAAACCTGGCACAATATATCAGTTGGGGGTGAGGATATAGCATGCACCAAGCAGGAAAGGAAGGGATCTTGGGGTTATCGTCTCTGATGACCTCAAGGTAGGAAGCACAGTGTGACAAGGCAGCAGGTAAAGCAAATAGGATGCTGGGATGTATAGGCAGGGGCATCACCAGCAGGAAAAGGAGGTCATAATTCCACTATACAAGACACTAGTGAGGCCCCACCTGGAGTACAGTGTACAGTTCTGGAGACCATACCTATGTAAGGACATAGACAGGGTAGAGAAGGTTCAGAGGAGGGCAACAAAGATGGCGCATGGATTGCATCACAAGTCCTATGAAGACAGGTTGAAGGAACTGAACATGTACTCCCTGGAGGAGAGGAGGGAGAGAGGAGATATGATAGAGACATACAAGTATCTCACAGGGAGGAACAGCAGGAATACACTATTTTTAAGCGAAAAAGATGTTCCAGGACTAGAGGGCATGGGATGAAGTTGGAGGGAGGATGATTCAGAGGAAACATGAGGAAGAATTTCTTCACAGAACGGGTGGTGGACAAGTGGAACACCCTGCCAGAGGAAGTGGTGGGGCTGAAACAATCACAGGATTTAAGAATGCATGGGATAGACATAAAGGAATTCTGGAGGTCAGGGGTAAGGGGCAACAGACTTCTAGGAAAACATAAACTGAACTTACAAGCTCAAATGGGCAGACTGGGTGGACCATAGGCCCTTACCTGCCGACACTGTCTATGTATCTATGTATCTATGTCTGGAAAGGCAGAACTAAAGTACAGTTCCTCACTGTAACAGCAGATCTTAGAGAGACTCTCTTCCATTGGGTCACAAACTTGTAACTGTAAGCCACCAGCATCAGGACCACTCAGAAACTTTTGCTAGCTGGGGACTGCCCATGATGACATGCAACGTCTGTACCTATATAATCATAGTGGCCACATTGCTCCTTAGTTCATCACCAGAGATAAGCTTGGAGGGCCTCTTACCATGAAGAACCAGAACACCAAATCAATATAGACAAAAAGGGGAGGCATGGGACTGGAAATAACATTTACGTAGGTAAGACCCTTATGGACGCCTCCAAATAAGGCAGTGGACAAACTTGCCAGCTGATACCTCACAAAGAGGGAAGAAGGGTGGGTGTGCTGTGGCCCATTGGAAGAGATTCTCTCAAAGACCTTCTGTTACAATGAGCAACTGTTCTATCTTTATTGAGGATAGCAACTCCATTGGGCCATACCTTTGGAACAATCTCCAAGCAGTACACAAGGTACCCATGGAGGACTGCAAAGTCTGAATGCAGTTTGGACAGAAGGCATTGCAACACTGCAGGACCTAAACCCTCTCCAGAGAATAAAGCTGGCCCTAAACAAAGTCTGTAGGCTTGTCCTAGATGCAGCATGCCTTAAATGTACCTGCGATCTCTATTCCCAGTATGGGTGGTTAAATCGGCACTGCAGAACTCAATACCAGGTCTGCCTGCTGGCTAAAAAGTCAACGCTAGGTCTAACACCACTTGGTGTTCAGAGTCTCCTCTGCCCCACCAACAAGGCTATAATTACCAGAGGGACTAACAGCCAGCTACTTACAGTCCCTTCCCAACACACCTCCCAGGGTCAGCGGTCTTTTGAGTACTAGGCACCAACTTGGTTCAACTTGTTACATGGTGACCTACTTGCAGAATCTAAACTTGGCCACTTCAGATCTAAACTTCATAACCACCTAGCAACACTTAGTGGATGTGATTGTAACTTCCAATTTGCAGAAACCAACTCCTGTCTTTTTTCTGTTCATTATAGCTCTTACAATCTCCCCTATCCAGCTGCCTTGTTATTTACCCCTCTCCTCTACCATCCCACTCTGCCTTCATCCTCCATTCCATTCCTCATCCGTATTCTACCTCCCTTCCCTCACCATATCCTCCCACTCCAAAACCTAATGGGATTTTCTCCTTCCAGCAACCCAATGACAAGGCCCTATGGCTGCTCCTGCTTTCTTCACCTATTCTCCCTTATACCTTCCTCACCTACTCAGCACTCTCTCAGCACCCAGCCTCTGTTGCTATCAGTTTCTCTCCTACCTTTCCATTCTGTTCACACCTCACAATGTACTTATTGCTTAATGTGACTGAATTTTGTAATTTTAGGTACAAAGGAGTTGAACATCATTTTTTTATCCAATGTAATTTTGTAACCACTGACTGTATTGTTTTGCTGTATTTGTGTTGTTTGCAGTTGATGTGGAACCTTTGTAAATGAGCTTATAGCGTAAAGATATTAATCTGAGAACTGAATAATAAAAAAAAAGCCAGCATGTCAACAAGAGATGATATCTAGACTGTAGCGTTTAGTGAAAGTATGTACAGTGCTCTATGTGGCAGCAGCACGTATGCCAGCTGCAGAAACATTCTGAAAGCAATCAACAGAAATGGCCATACCACGTGTAGAGTGGCTACGCACAGCAGCAGGATGTTCCTTGACGTGCTTCTTTTAAAAGAACACAATACAGTTTGCCAGACATTTAGATATATACTGTGTAACCCCTAGGTGGTGCTATCTCAAAGACTACTACCCCTGCCTGCTTGGCTAGTAGCAGGTTAAGGGGCCAGGGTACTGAAATGGGTGCCTCCACCTGGAGGTCAAGGTTGTTAGTGGTCAAGCTAACCTGGACACAGCCCTCTGGGACACTGTAACCCCCCCCTTCCCTTCTAGTGGCCTGAACAATATACAATAATCACTTTCACAATGACCCTTATTCACCATGCAATTACGCATACTGTTTGCACTTACCACCAGGGCTGGTTCCTCTAGCTCGACTCTGGGGAACCCCTGTAAAACAAGGTTATGCAGAGCAAATAGCAACAGTACAGTACTCTTGGCACAGACTGGAACCACAGTCAAGTTAAATGCAGAAAAAGATCTGATTTATTCAGGGGACTTGGACAAGGGAGGGGCGTAATCAGGTTGATTGGCTTAAAGACTAAATCAATCAGACAGTTATGCATGCACTTCAGAGTCCCTACACGGTCACACACTCTGGGTACCCAGGTAGGAAAAAGGTGGGCTAGCCAGGACCATTGCCCCGGGAAGGCTGACATCGCAGCTGGTTGGGGCCCTGTGATGGAAGAAAGTAACATGCACAATACACACTATTTGTAATCTGGAGCCAGAGGGCTCAATTCGTGAAGGAAAAGACAACACTTCAGATTTAGCTGTTGTTGCAGGGAGCTACCCATATGTTTACTCATGATACCCAGTATAGGACACAGGAAGAACAAAATCGAGACTGCAGGTTGTTGAGCTGGAATGCCAAGAGAAGCAGGGCCCACACGGATCACCAAGGCATTGTTCCTGTTTAAGGCGTTGAGCAGGGGGCTGATCCCCAGGCAGGTCTCTCATCGATGGCTTTCTCTGTGTAGCGGGTAGTCTGGCTGGGCCAGTGCAGCAAGGCCCAGGCCAAATGGAGATGCAAACAGATTTAGTCCGTTGGAGCTGGATGCAGCCTCCAGCAAGCAGAGCACAGTTCAGCACACAGTGGGGAACCAAATCAAGACCCACTAACAGCACACAGCACATTTACATATAAGAAATTCCAATGTACCAGGCAGCTTGCTATCTGGTCACAATTACAGAGTCTCTGCACAAACCTGGAGTTCAAAGGTGGCTGGAAATCCTGACAGGCCAATCGCATTCAGCAAATCTTTGGTCTTCTTCAGGTTAAAGCCTGGTGACAGTTCTGTGGCTTAAATCATCCTCACAATTTGGATTCAGCCCGAATAAACTCTAATTTCCCTCTCAGGGAAAGCAGGCAGACAGGCAGGCAGGCAAGCAGGCCAAAACTCAGCCCTTTCACAGTTCTCCTGCACGAATCTATGCAGGATTACTACTCGAAAATCTCAAGCTGTTACTTCTTTCACTTCCCAACTCAAACGGAATTGAAACTGCAAGCAGTCTGGGACTTTCCCCAGGATCCAAAAGGTTTGGTTGGCTGATTCCTCTGTCAGTCACAACAAGAGCTCCCCCCTTCAGGTTCATTTAGGTGCCAAAAGCCCCAAACTACCATTCCTACAGAATTTTGCTCCCACAAAGCCCCTGGGGACAGGCTCCATTTTAGAGTCCCCAAAGGTACTGATTGGCCCATTTCAGCAGTCCAGGACCAAGATTAATTATGACTGCAATCCAGGCAGCCCTTAAAGATACAGAATACAGAGGCCATACGTGCACTGTCTGGCAATACATTTAAACTGCTAAAACGCAAGACACCAGCCTGGCAGTGAGCATTTAGGCAAGCTCACGGAAGACTTTTTGGGAACCCCATTTGTAGGAAAGATACACCTGTTTAGGCGCAGTGGTGTCCTCTTTCTCTGGGGCAAACTAAACAATAAGCTGAAAGGACTTTCCTTAGTCCATAGTGCAATCATAATAGAAATGCAGTGTTCTACGTAAGTGTGTGGAGCAATGCCTTATCCCCCTTAGCATGTTTGTGATAATTCGAAGGAATGTGTATGGTCTGATTCAATGTAAAATCTGATACCACCTTAGGAAGAAAACAAGGAGTGGTCCACAAAGACAACCTGTCCTTGTTAAAAATTAAATAAGAATGCTCATGCATTGGAGCCGGAACCTCGCAAATCCTACGAGCAGAAGTCTTGGTGACCAAAAATAGTGTTTTCCATGAAAGGAAACATCTCCCAGGAGGCTCAAGTTACAATTTCAGCTGCTATACGGCAGGTGGAAGGCAGGCAGAGGGGACAGTTAGCTCCCCAAGACAGTAGGCCGAGAAGGACAGCAAGGCCGAAGCCAGCATACCCACAGATCCCAAATCCAAACTGCACTGTACTGTTCAGTGAAAGATCTAACTCCATGTGGAGGCAGGGCATATGCAGCAGTGCATTATTACAATAACTCAAAGGTGATGTTATTATTTTGCAAAGCCGTTGGATGAACTTAAGTTCAGGAACATTATGGGTTCTAGAGATAACAGGCAAATGACACTAAGGTCCGTCCACTAATTAAGTTTTTTATTTTTTTGTTTGTATTTATGCAGTCACCCCCATCCAACCGACCCACAGCCCCTTCCCCAGAATTACTGGCGCTTACCTTGCCCAGTCTGGAAGCGGCTGCGGGGAGTCGGTCTTCTTCTTGCTGACCAGCATATTTTTCCCCTCTGATTTTTTCCCAGGGGCCCCAGGAGTATGCGCGCATGCACCATACAGCCCCAGTTCCAACCCCTTTCCCCCACTCCATAGCATAATGCCTAGGCACCCACGGACCCATGCCACCCCCAGCCTCCACTGGGGGTCACCATCAACCAAGGGATGCCATGCTTCCTCCCCGGAGAGGAGAGCTTGCCTGCCAGCAGCTCTATCCAGCTCCACCCTTCCTCATGTACTGATCTCTGACAACTCAGGCTCATTCCTAAACCCAGGTCATCGGCGTGGGTCGAGGTAAGGCACCAGTGCCTCAACTCTCTACGCCACCAGGCTGGCTACTAATTGAGTTTTATGTTTGTAATTTGTTTGTACTATATTTTGTACTAGTGGAGTCTGTTGTGTTCCCCTTGGGACTCATATGCCAGTGATCATTATTAGATTTTTGAAGTCATTATTTGCCTTGCGGTTGAACTGTTTTGTTTAATTGGCTGCCATGACAAAGTACTTATTGACCTGCTACTATAAGCAATAATGAACTGCCTTCCACCCAAACCTACTGAACCATGTGTAACCACCCAGTCCCCTGGGGTTACTAGAATCCCATCGGTTACAGTGCTAGGCAGGGAGAGACAGCTGGTGATTAACTGGTTAAATGGGGTTTTCACCTACTCACGCTTTTGTTTACTTGGCTTCAGCTGAGTTGGGAGTGATGAGCTTATTTGGAACTCTCGTAGCAGCATAAGCCACAGCAGCTGCGAGGAGGGAGTTTTAGAATCTTGAGATGGTAGTCAGTGTAAAGGGTCAGTGTGAGTCTGTAGTTGGAAGTGAGAGGAGTGAGTACTGCTCAGCTGAGGGCTTTGAGTGAGGGCCTTGCATTCTCACCCTAGTCCTGATATTCTCCAGCTTGCCAAGTGAAGTGGTAGAAACCGTTGTCTACAGCAGGATCTCTGATTTTCATCCTGGAGGAATGAAAAAGACTGCTAGTGGATGGATCTAGGGGCAATCCTTTTTTGACCCTGGATGTTTTGAAGCTGCCTGTAATTTCTAACAGTGAGTAGGATTTGACTTTTGCTGCCAAAAGGAAGTACCTGTACTGTTGTGTTCTTTGGCTAAGAGTGAAATACACAACTTTTCTGTTCAGAAGTTTGGGACTGTTCTCAGTTTAAAGTTGGTTGACAAGTGTGATGTCCAGAGGTATGACTAATTCACATTGTTCGGGACTTTAATTCTCACACTACCAGTGTTGTGTTTTAAATGCTGGATGTGAAAGTTTCATTCAATTAAGCATTTTCCAAGTGTGTTCAAGATGTTTAAGGTGTAACTCAGAAGAATGACAGGGTGTGGATTTGGGAGCAAAGGGTGGGCAGCCCCCATCTGGAGTAACCAGTTCAGGACTACAGGTTCAGTAAGGGTGCCTGGTTACTTTGGCCATGTGGCCAATGTCTGAGGAAGATTTTACCCCCTGAAGTGGGTTGTGCTAGTTACTGGCCAAATGTATGTTCAATTGTGGCCAGTGCCACTAGAAGCAATGTAATCGTCCTATGTTATATGGGAATACAAGTACAAGACGTTCAGCGTCCTACAGTGTGGGAATGCAGAAAGCCTTTAGGAGCCAATCATCCAGGTACTTGTATGGGAACACAGACAGGGTCTCTTGACTGGGCTGTGGCTACTACAGCAAAGCATACTAACATACTAACATACTATTTGCCAGCAGATTAGGCCTTACGTCTATCGAGTCTGCTCGAACCTTAGATCCTTAGTTGGGTGCCGAGGCCCTCCCATCCCTTGTGCTCCAGAAACCTCTATCATCCATCCTCACCCCTCTGGGACAGGCCATCATCTGATACATCCACTTTCTGTGTCTGTCCCAACCTCTCTTGAAGCTCTCCACTGTGGATCTCTGAACCAGCTCGCCAGGCAGTGCATTCCAAGGGTCCACCACCCTCTCAGTGAAAAACCTCCTCCTCTTTCCACCCTCACCCTTCCACCTTCCAACTTCAAACCATGCCCTCTGGTGATACCTCCCTGCTTTAGTCTAAAGATCCCTCCATGTTTACCCTATTTATTCCCTTGAGGTACTTGAAGACCTCAATCATGTCCCCCCTGTCTCTCCTCTCCTCTCCTCCAATGAAAACAGGCAGAGCTCCTCAAGTCTGTCCTCATCGTCAAATCCCCTAGCCCTCGTATCATCTTAGTTGCCCTCCTCTGTACCCTCTCCAGGAGCTGTTGTCCCTCTTCAAGTGTGGTCTCCAGTGCTGTACACAGTACTCAAGGTGTGGTCTAACCAGTCCATTGTACAGCGGCAGAATCACTTCCTTGCTCCTAGAGGTGATCCCCCTTATGATGCATCCCAACATCCTATTTGCCTTGTTAGCCACTCTCCTGCACTGCTCAGAGTTATTCATACATGCATCCACCATGACCCCTAGGTCTTTTTCCCCTATTGAGGCCTCCAGCGCCTCCCCTCCCAGGGTGTACCTGTGTTTAGGGTTTCCCGACCAAGATGCAACACCTTGCACTTGGTGATATTGAAATTAATTTCCATGTGTGAGCCCAGCTTTCCAGGGTGTCAGGTCCCTTGCAGGCCAACCTCCCTCTTCTCCCTCAACTACTGCTCCCATCTTGGAGTCATCCATGAAGACTCATTTCACACCCTATACCCTCCTGATGTCCGATATGTGCATTAAACAGGATCGGACCCAGGACTGAAACCCTCGGTACCCACTATCAACCTCACTAGGGTTGAGAGCTCCCCACAGACCACTACTCTCTGGGTGCATCCAGCTAGCCAGTTTTCAATCCATCTGACCATCAAAGGGCCTACTCCTAACCCCATCAGTTTCTCCACCAGACCATTGTGGGGACAGAGTCAAATGCCTTGCTGAAGTCCAAGAATAATACATCCACAGGCTTTCTCCTGTCCAGTTCGGATGTTACCCATGGTGAAACTCCACAAGGTTGGTTTGACATGATCTACCTGGCACAAACCCATGTTGCCGACTATCCAGACCTCCACCTCCTCCAAGTACACCCCAATCATTCCTTTAGTATACTCTCCATTAATTTTCCCACCACGAGGTCAAACTGATGGGTCTATAGTTACCTGGTACTTCCCTCGACCCCTTTATGGATTGGCACCACATGTGCCTCTCGGCAATCCCTAGGTACCCTCCCTGTCT
This sequence comes from Neoceratodus forsteri, assembly GCA_016271365.2. Taxonomy (NCBI): domain Eukaryota; kingdom Metazoa; phylum Chordata; order Ceratodontiformes; family Ceratodontidae; genus Neoceratodus; species Neoceratodus forsteri. The sequence goes on along the minus strand of CM057454.1, from coordinate 674,549,322 downwards.
CAAGTGACCAGTTGAAGAGCTCTGCCAGGGGTGCAGCCAGTATGTCCGCCAATTCCCATAGTACTCTTGGATGAATGCCATCCGGCCCAGGAGATTTGTCTTTCTTTAGGGCCTTGAGGGCTAACCACACCCTTTTGGCGGAGATAACATCATCCGTCCCCTCCATCTTACTGGCCTTTTTATCCTTATCCAGATGTGACACCCCTGGGGTACTTCTCCCTCCCTCTTGCTCCATTTCTGTTGCTCCCCTGATCCTACTTACTGCCACTTCTAGCCCCTTCATGCCTTGCTTTGTAGATATCCCATCCCCCTCCCTAGTGAACACAGAGGCAAAGTACTCATTAAATACCTCTGCCTGGTCCCTCGCCTCTTCCACCCACCCTCCTTCTGATCTCAATCTGCTGAGATGGCCCTTAGCTTTTCTCCACTCCCCAATGTACCGGAAGAACCCCTTTTCCCCTCCATGTATCCCCTGTGCCAGCCGCTGCTCTTTACTGGACTTTGCTCCCCTCACCATACAGGTGACTTTTCTAGATGCAAGATGGTACATTTCCTTATCCCTATCCCCTCTTGTTGTTTTATATTTTTTGTAGGCCGACTTCTTTTCTCTGACTGCTACCTGTACCTCACTAGACCACCAGCATGGTTTATGTGACCTTGCTCCCTTACGTTTCAACTTAGCGCAGATCCTGACTGCCTCATGAAGTCCCGTTTATGACCTCCATCTCCTTTCCATACTTGTCATTGATGTAATCCTTCAAGTGATCCTTGAGAATATTCCCCATGCCCACAAAGTCTCCCCCTGAAGTCCACTGCCAGTGTCCTAGATCTCACCCCTCCCCCATGCTTATTTGAAACCAGACAGTATTGTGGTGCTCTCAGTCAGGGGTCCTGTACAACCATGTCCCTTACCAGATCCCCATCTGCCAGAACCACGCCCAGGACATGCCCCTCCCTGTGGGCTCCATCACATGCTGTGTTAAGAACACATCCTGGAAGCAGATCCAGCAGCCTCTGCTCCTTGGCCACCTTAGAGGACATAGTTCCCCAGTTTGTACCTGGCATATTAAGGTCCCCATCAACACCACTCCTTCCCTTTTGGTCCACACTGGGCATTGATGTGGTCCAGCAAACCATCCTCTAGAACATCACTCATTCCGAGGGCCTATATACTACCCAGCTTGACCTTATCTCCTGCTGGGGATCGTGAGGTGACCCATAAGGCCTCTCACGTTTCCCTCTGCCTCTTCTACCCTAGCAATTTCTATGTCATCTCTAATGAGCGTAGCCACTCCACCCCTCTGCCCTCCTTTCTATCCTTCCTAAGCATTGTGTATCCCGTACGTTTGGGTCCCAGTCATGGTTTTGTTGTACGTCTCCGTGACCCCGCCACATCCACCCCACGAACAGCATGGCCTGGAACTCTGGCAACTTGTTTCCCAAGCTCCTGGCATTTACTAACACCAACCCCACCCTTATCCCTGATCCTCTTTATAGAACCCACCCAGATTCCTTATAATTCCATCCTCCCTCTGCTCCTCCTGAAACCTCCACCCCAGTCTGTTTCCCCTCCCCCTTGGGCTTGAAGGCTACCCCCATCTGGAGGAGGGCTTCTGGTCAGCCCCTCCCTTATCCCTTCCCCCCCTCACAAGTTTAAACCCCACTTTTCTTGAATGTAATCAGCCATCCCCTGTTTAAGGACTTCCTTCCCTAATGGGGCAAGATGAAGCCTGTCCTTAGCATATAGTCCCTTATCATCCCAAACTCCATTCCAGTTCCCTAACACCCCCAACCCACTCTCTTCGCCCCACTTCCTGAGCCAGCCATTTACCTCTGTGAGCTTCATTTTTTTCTCCACTGAGGCCTTTGGTACTGGCAATATCTCCGAAAAGGAAATGTTGCATCCATTGTCCTGACAGACTCTGGCAAGTTCTTGGAACCTTGCTTGGATTTCCAAAACGCTATTTCCCTCTAGATCGTTAGTTCCCAAATGCACCAGGAAATCCGGTTTCCCTCCACAATCCCTAACCATTTCATACACCATGAACTTTGCTCTGTGCACTGTCAGCCCAGAGATACTCACTACCTTCACCTGGCTATGGCATCCACCCCCCTGTGCCTCCCACTGGATACCCCTAATCATCGAGTCTCCCAATAACAGAACCTTAACACCGCCATCATCCTTATGGTTACCTCCACTATGCCCTCTCAGCCCCCTTCCCCCTTTATTCATGATCTCAATTCCATGGGAGTCTTCCTGCCTTATTAGAGACCCCCTTGTCACCCTCCCCTTTCTGCCTCCCTCATTATTTTGCCCACTTAACTCAAACCCCCTCTGAATAGGTGTCCCCTTTAACCCTCTCTTATCCAAACCATTTATCCTGGCCCTGATGGTTTCCCCTTCCCCCACACCACCATCCTCCCCCCTTGTAATAGTACCCCAGCCTCCAGAGGCTCTCTGTGGGTTCCCTTTAGCTAGGGCCCCATCCTTGGTACTGACCCCCCTGCTGAAGGGGGGCTCCTCTCCCACCTCCTTGTCTCCCAGTTTCTCTCCAATCATGCTCTCCTCCCTCATGTCTGCAATATGTTGCATCTCCCCCATTTGCTTAACATTTATGTTTCCCCTTCTCCCTCTGGGACTATTTCTATCCTTTCCATTGCCAGTTTGTGATGCCCTATGGGTATCCAACTCCCTCCCCCTGGCCTCTGTATAAGTTTCCTCATTTCCACCAACCCCTTCCTCCTCCTCTAGGTTGCTTAGTAGCTCAAATTTATTGTGACACTCTATGTCAGTCTCCATCAAGTAACTCGAGTTTCCCCTGACTGCACCTCTAAACTGCCCCTCTTCTTCCCGTCTTGCTCTGTTCACCTTAGGAGCTCCCTTCCCACAGTCTGCTGTTTTAGGCTTCCACACAACCACCCCTCCTGAATCTTCCTCCTCCACTCTCTTTGTATTCAGAATGTTCACCCCGTACGCTTTCCCCTTAGCGTCAACATCCCTATCTAAGGGTCCTCTGTCCCTAATATCCCCCCTCCTGCTTGCTGTAACATAACGTCCTGTAATTTCAGAGCGTTGCCCCAGCCTCCCCTCAGCCCCACCCTTCTGCTGCCCATATCCACACCCCTTATCCTTGGACACCCCCAGCTCCCCAGCTTACTCCTTAACCAATATACCTCACTCCTGATACAAGATAGCTGTCTACAGAGTGGGCAGCCTCCCTCTCTCCAGGCCCAATTGAGAATTATTGCCATCCCACAGCCTGTGCAGCCTACAACCCTTCCAAAGATGCCTGCCATGGTGGAATATGGCCACCCTGTTTATCCCCCTCTGTTTATAATGGCACACCCCCTTTTCTCAGTCCCTTTCCCCTGGAATACAGTTTCTCTCTATACTGACTGCAGTTATTTACAAACCCAATTTCAACCCCACCAATAAAGTTCCCAAGTCTCACAAACACATACAGTCCTGTGTGTGTTCAGTCCCACTAACAGTGTGTGTATGCAGACATCAGGTACCATATGATGTCACAGGCCCACCAGCTCCTGTTGCTTCGAATTTCAGTCCCAAACAGAAATACTCAGCCCTTCAATCCCAACCCCCAGTGGCTTTTCAGTATTTAACAACACATTTAAATTTCACTCTAATTATCACTGCCAAACAACTGTTCCCAAGCCTCCAAAGTTACAATATCACAGCCCAAGTAACAGTTCTAACTTAAGGTAATAATTTTTAACACATAAAACTAATTTCACTTACAAAACTATTCAAATATTTCAGTTAAAACAGAATATAACCCCAGATCTCTGTCCTTACCAGCCTTCTGCTTATGTTCCCAAGTGAACAAAGCACTTGGTAAAGATCCACAATGCTAAAGACAAGCCAAAGAGCAAGACACAGAATTGGTAGTGCTTGACCTTCAGAATGAAAGTACTGTATGTACCATCTGTGGCAGCTCCTAATCTTGATGTGCAGGTAGGCATCCTGCATATCCAGGGCACAGAACCAGTTCCTTGCCAATAATAGAGGGAAGAATGACTTAAGAGAAACCATCCAGACCTTTTTTTTTTTAATTAGCTTTATTGTGAGGAAGAATAATATTACAAGTTAAGCAGTTCATAGTCAACCAACACAGTTGTTTGTTACAAAACATTGCAGTTAGTAGCTGTTGAATCACAAAGTTATTTTAAATAATGTTTTGTAACTCACTTTGTACATAAAATCTTCCCACGAACATGACTTCCTCACAAGCTCTAAACTATGTAATAAACAAAAACACCTCAAAATATGTAAGTAAAACTCCGCCAGCTGTGGCGTAACAAGGTTTTTTTTAATATTCTTTTTCTGGCTCCGCTGAGCCCCGGAGAACTCTCTCAGGCATCCATACATCCTCGTCTCCGCCTCCGGGCCTGAAACTCTCCAGCTTCCTGGCACCAGCCCAGCTATCCCCTCGGCTCTGAGCCCTCCTGAGGTGGGGCCGCCCTATCCACCCAGGGTGCTCTATCTGTAATTTGGAATGGGCTGGGCTTGGCCCAGGAGCTGGAGGAGTCCGACCAGTGGACTGTGGTCGAGGGGGCGGTGACGTCACCTAGATCCAGGAGTGGGGATTTTTCTTGGCTGCATTACGTCCCTCCTCCACCCCCAGCAGAGCTCGGTCGTGCAATGGCACCAGACATGCCTGCCACAGCTCTGCATCCCCTCTAGCAAGCCCTGTGTGTTGCAGTGCCTCCGGTTACCACCAGGGGCCGCTGTGGTGCCAGGCAGGAGCCTGGATCCCCCCCCCCCGAGAGAGGAGAGCAGTCTTCCAGATGCTCGATCCTCTCTCTCCCCTGCCGACCCCCGGCAGCCAGGACTTATTCCCAAACCCAGGTCGCTGGTGTGGCATCCAGTCCCTCAACCCTCAGTGCCACCGGACCGGCTGTGGTGTAACAAGGTGACAGTTTATTTTCAATAAGTACCCATTCTTCTGCGAAATTGCAATCCTTCCTCCTATTTCTACCAATCCTCTTTAGGCCGTAGGGCATGACCTCAAGCCTAGACTTCAATGTGCTCTGATTCCCCTCCCCTCCCAAGAGTCTCATCTAGCCCACAGTTCTGTGTGCTTCTCCAGTGAGAGCCATAACTTAGCTGTAATATATTCCATACCTCTGACTTCCTCCACTCTCTTAACCCAGGACTCAAGAGAAGGAATAGTAGCCTGTAACCAGTTTACTGTGATTTTCCTTTAGGGTTTTCATGCATAAGAGCCTGAAAAAATCTTGCTGTCTAAGGTTCCCAAATTTTTTACCTTTACTCCCAGTATCGAATTCTTGAAGTTAAAGGGAATGTCAACACTCCACATTTTTTGAGTTTGTTATGTACTTGGGACCAGAACATATATATGGGCCATAGCCTAAAACTAGTAGGAGGGAGGTATAGAGGAGAAGTGAGGCGACACTATTTCACAGAGAGGGTAATTGCACCTTGGAACGCACTGCCAGAGGAGCTGGTGACAGTGGAATCAGTGGAAGGATTCAAGAGGGGCTGGGACAGATACATGGAAAGGTGCAGGAGGGGAGGGTAGGGTAGTGAAAAGTAGGGTGGCTCAGGGGGTGGAACCTGGGAACATGGGAAATAAAGGGGGAGGGGCAGCTACAGGGACAAAACTGGGAGCTGCGTCTCGAGCAGGTGAGATAGACAGTTAGGCCTAATCTGCTGGCAATTTTAGTATTTTATTTTTAATTATTATTTATTTTTATTCCATGGCTGGGCGTGAGACTGTGCCTTTGGTTCCTCCCCCCCACCTAGCCAGCTAGGTCACTGCTGCCCCGGTAATGGGCAGAGCTCTTGATCTCCCCGCTGTTACCCCACTCAGTCTCTCCGACCATCATGGAGACCAGGAGGGTGGACCCAGGAGAGAGCTACCTGGTGCAGGACCACAGCAGCACTGGCAAACAGCCTTTATCCTGCCAGGGATTTTTTTGTAGAGTAGTTCCCCTGCTGGAGGAGGCATGCAATGATGCCAGGGGATGGAACGTGCATGCTTCCGTATGCAGTCCTCTTGAAGACTGCCTCCTCCAGCCCCTTGTTTCTGCAGCGTCGGTGGTGTTGCCCCCAGCTTCCACCAGGGGGCAGCCATGCACCAACTGCTGATGTTCCCCCCCCCCCGGAGAAGGAGAGCAGTCCTCTGAATGCTCAATCCTTCTCCAACCCTGCCAACCCCTGGTGACCCGTGTTCATTCCTGAACATGGGTCACCAGTGTGGCGTGAAGTGTGGTGTCCCGTGTGATGCTTGGACAGCTGTTTCTGATTAATCTATGTTTTTTGTAATATAAAAATGTGTTATTGAGTGTCTCTCTTGAGACATGCTGTTTCAACTAAAAGATAAAAGCCAGGAGATAATTAAAGGCTAGAAGAAACCTAAATTAAGGATCTCCTGTTTATCTGGCTTTTTTTTTATACTTTATGTTCATTATTTTTCCAGTGACAAACCATTGATAACACATACAGCATACAGACCATAGTAATTTCCATCTGGTAACTAAATACCTTAATTCTATGAGACAAATGCACATTCTATATTGAGATACCACATTGAGGGAGTTACTAAAAACGGCTTGAATTCAGAATAAAACGTCCCAAATTGTGCTGCAGAAAGGGAATCCAAGAGCAGCATGGCATATACTAAAGTTGGAAAATGTCCAGCATCCAGTCCCACAAATAGCCTCACTCAAATTGAGCATTTGGCACCATGCTTTGTACCGAAAGCAACTAAATAAATTTAAATATTTAAACATTTGGAGCAGGAAACATCTTAAAGAATTTTAAAATGGAAAACAAGTTGGTAGGTGGCTCTTTATTTTCCACCTAATTACATAGCTTGACCAACAGAGTATAACTTTAACTTAGCAGAGTAGGACAGTTCCAAATGAAAGTGTTATTTGGTGGACTAGCCACCTCATAGTTAATTAGACTACTATCTAATAACAGTAGGAGAAAGGGCAAGAAAGAGTTTCAGAATAACAGTTCAAGTCTCTCCATCTTGGGCTGCTGAAGTACTCACTGGTTGTATGGCAAACCTCGTCGACCATTTTCCAGCTTCCACTGGGTCTGCAAAAAGGTAAACTTTCCCCTTGAATACAATATGAAGGCGAGCTGGAAACACTAGGTTGTGCGCAATGCCCGCTTCTCTCAAGGAACGCCGTACACCATCAAACTTCTTGCTGCGCTGCCGCATGGCAAAGCTGATATCAGAAAATAAATAAATTTGCCGATCCTCAACCATTAAAGGAGCCGTTCGACGAGCCAAAGATGGGATCCTATCTCTTTCCCCAATATCTGAAGTGACCAACATTAGGTTGCGAGGCTCTTCTGTTTGAAAGCAACCTCGAGGTGTAACGCTGTAAATTTTCTGTAACCCTTTGATTGAATCTTGACCTGAAGGAACCTACTTTTCATTAAGAAAGTCCAGTAGTGCCATGATCGGGTGGTCCCCTTCAAAACCTTCAAGCAGACCTAGTAAGTGCAAATTCGCACTCCTAAACTGGTTCTCCATCATTTCCAGCCTGGTACAAAAAAACTGCATCTCTTTAGACATTAAGGCAGTGGTCCCAGTGGCAGAATCAGCTTGTTTTGTTGCTTTCCCAAGTTCCATTTTTAAACCCTCCACCGATGATTCAAGTAGAACTACTCTGCTATTAAAGAAGTCCATTTTCTGGGAGATGCCAGCCACCGAAGTGATAAGAGTCTGCATTTTCGACCCCAGTGTCGCAAGGGATTCATCTGAACTTGCTGTAGTTACAGGATCCACCAGGCCGGACCACGAGGTCTGGGCCACACCACCACCTTTTCCTCGATCTGGAGCCCCTGGTCCTCTATCTCGTTTAGGATTTCCCATTTTTTAAATCAATTTGGTGCTCAGAAAAATGTTTCTGCGATCCAAAATAGCAAAATACCACTCAATAAACAAGTTATTTAAGATTTTGGTGAAGAAATAGTAGAGCAATTAGTTTCTTGCGTCCAACTAGCTTGGGCTCCACATCACCCCCTCCTTTTTATCTGGCTTAATTGTAGCTGCCAGCTGCTAGGCTGGAAAATCATAAACTTTTATGACGTTTAGAGGAAGGATACCAGTTATGTCACGGTGGTGCGAAGTCATAAAAGGTCCTTTGATGTTCTTGAGAGAGAAAACTGCTTATGGATGAAAGAAGGTACTGGAAAAAAGATACTAGATCAAAGGGCTCATGAGGAAAAAAGTTTTTGCTGATGTCACCTTCTGAATGATAAGACATCCTGTTTGTATAATTTTTAATAAACATAGGAGGAGCTGGGTGACATCATGGAGAAGGCAGGCTCTAGACAGTTGTTTCAATTATGCTGCGACTGTCCTTTAGACACACACACACACACACACACATGTTTGGACTCTGACACTACAACATCTCTCAGCACTGTAAGAATATAAGAATACATTAGCTAGGCAAGTCTAAGTGTATTATTGGTAGGAATTTGCACTTTTAACCTTATTCTTTTAAAAGACTGTATGGTTTTGTGATATATTGTTCTGTATTTACATTTTACATTTGTATCTATTTTTAAGTAAACATCTCATTTTAGAAACTACTTGGTGTGCCTTTGAAATTCTTTGACAAGTAAAGCTGACACTGTGCAAAGCTTACTGGTTTTACCAAACTGGGAAAAGGTAAGAGTTCATTCTGAGGTCTTTCATAGAGTTTTTAAGGATTCATTTTGTACACCTGGTTAGGTGCCCGTAGGTGAAAGATATCTACCCCCCCGAAGAGCAGAATTATCTAAGCCTGTACATTGGGTACGCTAGCAAGAGGTTCACAGTTTGAATCCCTCCAAGAACTTGAGACCAAAGGTTGATTCGAACCCACAAAACAGACAGGAGGGTTACCCTGTTCGGTTAACTGTTCACAATACTGCGCTCAGAGGTTGGCACTGTGGGAGCAGAGGGCCTGACCTGCTGAGCGGGATTGTGACAGATTGGTTGGCAGCGGTGTGCATAAGTTTGGTATTACAAGCTTTTGTTGTTCAGTGTGTTAGCTTGAGACTGTCAGACGACTTGCAAAGAAAGAAAAGGGCAGTGATTTATTTTTAAAAGGAAACAGAATTATATCACTTGGCTTACAGTCGAGTTCCTACCTGTTTTATTTTTTTTTCTAAAGTGCAAGTCAGAGTAGCCATAGTTAGGGAAGAAGATGGCTTCCAACTACAGGGGGCACACTGCAGACTACTTAAGGCAGTTGTGCAGGGACAGAGGAGTCCCGTTCGAGGTGAAAGCCACCAAGCAGAACCTCGTGGATGCCGTGGTGGTAGCAGATACCCAGAGCACTGAGTCACAGACAGCGACTGTAAAGGACTGAACCTTGAATGTGGAAGGGCTAGCGGCCAGTGCGGTGTCCAGATCGGCAGCAGGGCCACTGTCAGCAAAAGGCCACAGCAACAGGGAAAGGTCACCAGTATCCTGCAGTCAGAAGTACTCAGGCTGCAGATTGAGCTGCACCAAATGGAGCTGGAGTTCCAGGAGAAGAAAGAGCGAGAACAGCGAGAGGCGGGAGAAGCAGAGTGGGAACAGCGGGAGGCTGAGCGTGAGGAGCGTGAGTGCCAGCGAGCTGCAGAGCAGAAGCGGGAACAAGAACGCCAGGAGGCAGAGCGAGAATGCCGGGAGGCAGAGCAAGAACAGCGAGATGCTGACTGTGAGAAGCATGAGCGCCAGAGACAACATGAACTGGAGAAGCTACGACTCCAACCAGCGGCACCAGAGCAGGTAAGTGGCTTGGGTTTAACTGGGACTACAGAACTGGGTTACAAATTGAATTCCAAACTGATAGCCGAATTTAAAGAGGGGAGGATATGGATGCCTTTTTAAATTCTTTTGAAAAAGTTTGTATTCAGGCTAAAATTCCTACGGAGTCCTGGAGCTTCCAGCTATCCCCGCTACTTATCAGAAAAGCTTGGGATGCACTGGGTCAAATGGACAATGAGGACAGTGATGATTAAAGCAAACTTAAAGCTGTACTGTTAAAGAAATTTGAATTAACTGCTGAATCATACAGAGCTAAATTCTATAAGCTCAGGAGAAGTCCTGACATGAGCTATAAGGAGCTAGCCATGAAACGACATCAGTTTTTAAAACGTTGGTGGGAAGGAATTGAAGCAAACTCTGTTGATAAAATTGTAAATGTGATTCTGTTAGCACAGTTTTTCTGGGCATTCCCAGCAGAGCTGAAAACCTGGCTGGAGGACTGAGATCCTAAAACAGTGCAAGAGGCTGCTGAACTCTTGGACCGCTATGCCAAGAGCAGACCTGCTCTGAGAGCGAATGGGGCAGTCGTGGCAGCACAGAAAGGGAAAAGCGCGCCTTCAGGGCAGCTAAAATCCTCACTGCCTCCACCAAAACCAGTTAGCCCCAGGTTTCAGAGAAAAGATTTCTCTGAGAAAAGAAATGAATGTTGGTTGTGTAAAGAAAGTGGGCATATTGCCGGACAGTGTCCCAAAAAGGTGAGCAATATACAACAGGGGGCTAGAAAGGAAGTGGGTTGTTTGTGTGTCCCTGGAAGCATGCTAGTGAACATGAGGGAACACATGCACCCAGTCATGGTGAATGGTGTACAGACGCAAGGGTTAAGGGACACAGTGGCATCCTTGACCTTGGTGAAGGGGGATCTAGTAGAGCCGGGTCAGCTTATACCCAATAAATACGTCACTGTACAGGACTTCACTGGTGAAGAGAAAACATTGCCCCTCGCTAGTGTTCTCCTAGACTGGGGTGAAACAGGGGGAACTGTGCAACAGGTAGCTGTAGCCAAAACCTTAGCAGTGGATGTGATCCTGAGCAACAATCTCAAACAAGGGATGGTGTGTGCAGTTACCCATAGCCAAGCGGCAAGAGAACACTGTAGTTTTCTGGACCCCACAGCAGCCATTGTGGAAACCACTGGGAGGCTGGTTCCCCAGCCTGTGTCTCCTGATATGGAGATTAACAAAAAGGGGTTAGAAATTTACCCAGTAGCAGTTAACCACACAACTACAGAGGGTTGCTCTGAGGAGGGAGGGGTGATCCATTGTCAGAGGGTTGGGACTGACAGTGATCCTAAGTGCCCTGATGCTAGTGATAGGAACCCTAGTTTAGCAACTGAAGGGGACCTGTCCCATGCCTTGGGAATGTGTGAGAAGTTTGCAGCTGCTCAGAGAAGTGACCATAGTCTAGAGAAGCTGAGGGCTTGGACAGATCCCGATGGGGCACAGGGAGGTGACAGCAGACATAATGTTTATTGGGAAAATGGACTTGTGTATACTCAGGTTGTGCAGAGAGAGAGAGAGAGAGAGAGAGAGGGGGGTGCTAGGCAGGCAGCTTGTCATTCCCCAGGGGTATCGTGATCAGTTGTTCAAGATTGCACATGATATTCCCTTGTCTGGTCATCTGAGAATCATGCTCACTACACAGCGGTTGGTCCAGAATTTCTATTGGCTTAACTTCACCGAGCAGGTGACGGAATATTGCAGATCTTGTCACCGGTGCCAAGAAATAGGGAAAGCGGGCAAGAAAACCCAAGCAGCCCTGATTCCCTTGCCCATAGTGGAGGATCCATTCCGGAGAGTGGGAATGGACATTGTGGGGCCTTTAAATACCCCCAGTTCATCAGGGAAGAGATTCATCCTGACTGTGGTGGATTATGCCACCCGGTACCCAGAGGCAGTCGCCCTATCCTCACTGAGGACAGACAAAGTGGAAGATACCTTACTTGGGATTTTCTCCCATGTTGGGTTTCCGCAGGAGGTTATCACCGATCGAGGGGGTACTTCATGTCAGACCTGCTGAAATGTTTATGGGAGAAGTGTGGGGTGGTGCAAAGATGCACAACACCGTATCACCCACAAGCCAATGGGCTTATGGAAAGATTCAATGGTACCCTGAAGTCAATGCTCTGGGTGTTTGCCGAACAGCATGGAAGGGACTGAGAGAAATACCTTCCCCACCTGTTGCTTGCATACAGGGAGGTGCCCCAAGAGTCAACAGAATTTTCCCCCTTTGAACTCTTATATGGACGCTGGGTACATGGGCCCCTAGACTTGATCTGAGAGGACTGGGAAGACAAGCATGCCACCCAGGGAACTCCCATAGTGGATTAAGTCCTTAAGTTTAGGGAAAGGCTGAAGGAGCTTATGGGGACTGCCCAGAGAAACCTGGCAGCTGCCCAACAGAAACAAAAAGTGTGGTACGACTGCAGAGCCAGAGCTCGCTTGTACATGGTGGGTCATGAAGTCATGGCCCTTATTCTGGTCCAGAAAGACAAGCTGCAGGCTGAGTGGTCAGGACCATACAAAGTGGTTAGGAAGGTAAATGATGCGAACTATATTACAGAGGTACCTGACAAAAGACAGACAGAAAGGATGTACCATGTCAACATGATGAAGCCATATGCAAATAGGACTGACATGGTGTTTGCAGTGTGTAGTCCTGGGGAGGGGACGGACTAAGGAGAACCCCTTCTGGACTTGCTGGAAGAAAGTAAGCGGGAGTCCTCTGTGGAGGCAGTTAAATTGTCTTCCCAGCTGACCCCGGACAAGATTCAGGAAGTAAGGGAGGTTTTAGCAGACTTTGCCCCATTGTTTAGTGCCAAGCCTAGACTAACCCCCTTAACGACGCACAATGTGGAGACAGGGACACAGACGCCTATACAGCGGACAGCATATCAGGTGTTGGAGGCTGTCCAAAAGGACATTAGTGGACATGTTAGTGGAGGAGATGCTGGATTTAGGGGTAATCCAGAGATTCCACAGCCCCTGGGCCTCACCCATAGTCCTTGTGCCCAAGTCAGATGGCTCTACTTATTTCTGTGTGGACTATCATGGACTGAAAGCAGTCGCAAAGTCAGACACCCACCTGTTGCCCCAGAAGGACGAACTCCTGGACAAGTTGGGGGTGGCAACCTACCTTATGACCACTGACGTGACCAAGTGGTATTGGAAGGTAGAGTTGACAGACAGAGCTAGGGAGAGGTCATCACTCTGATAGGCTTATTTGAATTCAGAGTAATGCTGTTCAGAATGAAGAATGCCCTGGCCACTTTCTAAAGGTTGGTGAACCAAATGTTAAGTGGTGCTGAGGAGTACGGCGTGGTGTACCTGGATGACACTGCCATCTTTAGTGCCTGCTGGGAGGAACACCTGTCCCACCTTAGGGAAGTGCTGGGCAGGATACAGAGGGCCGGGCTCACTGTAAAAACTGAGAAGTGCCAGGTGGCCATGGGAGAAGTGGCATACCTTGGGCATGTGGTAGGCCGAGGACAGCTCCATCCTAACCAAATAAAGATAGAGGTAATCCAGGCGGGACCCAGACCAGAAATGCAGAAGCAGGTCAGGAGTTTTCTTGGGACAGCAAGGTACTGTAGAACATTTGTACCCAATTACAGTGCCCTGGCTGCTCCCCTAACTGACCTGGTAAATAAAAGGATGCCAAAGAAAATTACCTGGGGATCAGCCTGTGAAGAAGCCTTTACCAGACTGAAGGAGGCACCGTTCAGTGCTCCAGTATTGACAAGTCCTGACCATAGCAGACCCTTTATAGTTCAGACTGACACAGATGTGGGTATTGGGGCAGTACTGAGTCAGACATCCAGCCAAGGGAAAGATCATCTGGTAGCATATCTGAGTAAAAAGTTACTTCCCAGGGAGCAGGGATGTTCTACCATGGAAAAGGAGTGTCTTGCCATAGTGTGGGCCTAAAGTTGGAATAGCATAAGGGGCAGCATTTTGTGGTACAGACTGACCACAACCCCCTGGTTTGGCTGACCCATTTGGGAAAAAAACAATGGTGGATTGCTAAGATGGAGTGTTGCTCTGCAAGGGTATGACATGACAACTCTACACAGGGCTGGAGCGAAAAATCAGAACTCAGACGGGTTGTCTCGTATCTATGAGGAGTGAACTGATTTGGGAAGCTTATCCCATGCAGGGGATAGAACCCCCAAATTCAGTCTAGGTACGGAGGATTGTAACACTTGGACAGCTGGTTCTGATTAATCTATGCTTTTTGTAATATAAAAATGTGTTATTGAGTGTCTCTCATGAGACAAGCTGTTTCAGCTAAAAGATAAAAGCCAGGAGATACTTAAAGGCTAGAAGAGACCTAATTTAATGATCTCCTGTTTATCTGGTTTAATTGTAGCTGCCAGGCTAGAAAATCATAAACTTTTATGACGTTTAGAGGAAGAATACCGGTTATGTCACGGTGGTGTGAAGTCATAAAAGGTCCTTCGATGTCCTTGAGAGAGGAAACTGCTTATGGATGAAAGAAGATACTGGAAATGACACACTAGATCAAAGTGGTCATGAGGAAATGAGTTTTTGCTGATGTCACCTTCTGAACGATAAGACATCCTGTTTGTATTATTTTTAATAAACAGAGGAGGAGCTGGGTGACATCATGGAGAAGGCAGGCTCTAGACAGTTGTTTTGATTATGTTGTGACTGTTCTTTAGACACACACACGTTTGGACTCTGACACTACAACATCTTTCAGCACTGTAAGAATATAAGAATACATTAGCTAGGCAAGTCTAAGTGTATTATTGGTAGGAATTTGCACTTTTAATCTTATTCTTTTAAAAGATTGTATGGTTTTGTGATATATTGTTCTGTATTTACATTTGTACATTTTTATCTATTTTTAAGTAAACATCTCATTTTAGAGACTACTTAGTGTGCCTTTGAAATTCTTTCTTTGACAAGTGAAGCATATATGGTTAAAGCGGACACTGTGCAAAGCTTACTGGTTTTACCAAACTGGGAAAAGGTAAGAGTTTATTCTGAGGTCTTTCATAGAGTTTTTAAGGGTTAATTTTGTACACCTGGTTAGGTGCCCGTAGGTGAAAGTTATCTGGCCCCCCTGAAGAGCAGAATTATCTGAGCCTGTACATTGGGTACGCTAGCAAGAGGTTCACAGTTTGAATCCCTCCATGAACTTGAGATCAAAGGTTGATTCGAATCCACAAAACAGATAGGAGAGTTACCCTGTTCTGTTAACTGTTCACAATACTGCTCTCGGAGGTTGGCACTGTGGGAGCAGAGAGCCTGACCTGCTGAGTGGGGCTGTGACATCCGGCACCTCAATCCTCGGTGCCACCGGGACGGCCCTGCAATTTTAGTATGTTAGTATAAATCAAGGATGAAAATGAGAAAGAAAAAGTGTGGCACACTGGTAATTGAACCTCAGACCTCTGGTATGCCATTCCAGCACTCTAACCATTAAGCTACAAGCTCACATGGTCAGAGTGCCTGAGAAACTTCCTTAAATCCACATATTCCTTTCTCAAGTGCATTGCGTAATCCTGCAACTAGGAACATATCAGAAATACAAACAGACCACTTCTCTCAGTGCAGTTTAGCCTCTGCAAGGCATATTTTAAATCAAGGATAGAAATGAGAAAGGAAAAGTGTTTCCCACTAGGAATTGAACTTCAGACCTCTGGTATGCCGTTCCTGTGCAGGGGCTAAACTGCACTGAGAGAAGTGGTCCGTTTGTATTTCTAGTATGTTAGTATATAAATCTTTGGGCAAGCCCAAAGTATATGATAAAGAGTACCAACTTCCCCACATCCTCTCCAGCATAAGTTTGTGTTGCCTGCTTTAAGGTGTTGAGTAATGGAAGTGTAATCCCTCCCCACTGGCCACCCTTGTTTAACTAGCAGGGCTGCTCCTCTCACCACATGGTGCCCAAGAGAGGGATGGGGGTCATCACTAACAGTTAACAGTACATCTACTTCTGAGCCTGCCACACACAAGACAGGCAAAACAAGTATGGCAACTGCCTGGCATACACCTGGTGGGACCATTTACCATGGCAGCAACCCAAGTCCCTGGGAGAAAACATCTGCTCACAATTATGCTAGGTTTGCACTTCTGGATGGGGCACCCATGGAAATCCAGACACAGTGGAAGCAATAACAGTATTGTCCAAACCAGGTTGGGATTCTAGAGTGTGACTTTTATTCACGTAACAAAGTAGAAATAATCACAAAGCGAAGAAGGACCCCCACAGGGCTACACATACTGGTATTGCAGATTACTGAGGTACAGACATTCCTGAATTCCCATTTAGCATAGGCTTAAAGAATACACAGTGAACTCTCTAGTTCTGAAGTGGAGACTGGCACACATGGCCAGAACTGGTACATTTTCTCTCACCTAGACACACATGGCCAGTACTAGGAAACTTTCCTATATTTCATGAGGAATACTGGTTGCACACACGACCACCAAAGAGCACATCTAGGCTCACAGAAAATCCAACCCACATCTGGGTAACTATTTCCATCAGGTACTGGCCAAATGCACTGAATGAAAATTGAACTGATGCCCAAACTGAACCCGGAGAGGTAAACTGGTTACTCCAGATGGGGGGTCTCCCACTTTTTGCTTCCAAGTTTATACTCGGCCATTCATCTGGTTAATAACACCCTCACAGAAAACTTGTAGATGCTATTTTGAAATGTTTTTCACACTTAACATAGGTCCTTTTCTGCTGACATGATTCTATGATACTCAAGAGGGGTGAAAATCTGGATCTTCAATTATAATGAAGTGGGGCCCCACTTCATTTGGGGGGGGTGTGATCTTTCTGGACTGGACCAAGACCCTGAGTGTATGCTTCATCCACAGGTTGGATATATTATTCTAGACATTATGGGAGAGAGTGGCACGTGGCAATACAAACAATGGGATGTACTAAGATTGATGGACTTCCATTTGTAGGCAGCCTGTGTCCTCTCTCTGTTTTTTCCAGGACACTATGTGGGCTAATTGTACTGCCAAGTAATAAAGGAATAATGCACAATAGGGTGTGTGTCATGCTGGGATAATGTCATGCTTGAGGTGGTTGGGCACAAGGCCGCAGGCCAAGTGTATCCAACACCTGAAAAGTGACGTTATCTCAGCATGGAACACACCCTGTCACGATTATTCTTATTATACAGTGGCTCACTTGGTAAAATAAAATAAAAAAGCAGCTTAACAATGTGTTTAAAATAGTTTTTTAGTCAATTTTTACTGGGCAACTATACATACAGAAAAATAGTGCTGCTGTGTTGCTTGTCCAGTAGATGATGCTGTTGCCTTTTTTTTACTACAGTGAGCTTCTTCTATCTGTCTCTTCCCCCCCCACCCCCACTCACTTCTCTACGGCAAACTCTTGCTGCCAATTGTTTAACTGACCTGCTCTCAGTGCCTGTGCTGAGACTGGGTAAAGGTGTGTGTGTGTGTTTTCATAAACTGCTGAAACCACAGCATGACTCAATGAAGCCGTGGAGACTTCCTGTTTTGCGTTCTTGATTGCTGAGAAGTAAGTTACCCAGAGAGGTTCTTGGGAGGGTAGAGGGACTTAATGTGTGAGTTTTAGATGAAAAGCAATTAAAAAAATGAAAAGAAAACAGGTGCTGTGTGCAGCTTTCTGAAGAAATGGCCAAGCGGTGTGCAACAAAGCCGTCGGTTGGTCCAGTGATAACGCGCTGTTTGAAAGCAGTGCATGGTGTCAGCAAGCCGCTCAAACTGACAGGTTCACTTCTGTTTTGGGGAAAAGTAAAGTGAATAATTTAAACTTTGGGTGTGAGAAAAGAGGAGGTTCTACTGGTTTTGTTCTGTGGGGAATATGACAAGGAATTATTAAAGAGCAGCTTCTGAGTTCCCACCCCCACCCCCAACATATTGCATAGCATACCGGGTCCTGAGTTTCTTGCCATAAAAATTCCCATTTATTTCTGATGTGTTTTTAAAATATAACACTCGTAAAATAAGTCAGAGGAGAAAACAGCCATAATATAGGCACTTCCCGAAAGTGCTGACAAGCCCCCACGCACACACGTTTGCTGATGTCAGTAAACGAAAACCTCATGTGTGCACCCCATAGAATTCAATGGGGACAATTTTTATATACATTTTATTACCATGTAAAGTTGCGATTATAGCAAATCAATGCAACCACTCAACTAACAGGGTAGTCGTTAGTCGAGCAGTTGCTTTGACTATCCATGAATATGACTAATGCTAGTTCTGGGGATTTCCGTTGCCCGTGAAATCAGATTTAAAAGGCGTCTGGTGTTGTCATGTATAAATCTGCCATCAATGAAACCCGTCTGATCTGGGTGAACTAGGGTCCCCATGCAGCCCTGGTCTTTCAGCTAGAATTGAGGTGGATATTTTATGATCTACATTTAATAAACAGATGGGTCTATATGAGCTGCATAAAGTGGGGTCCTTCCCGGGTATAGGGAAGATCAAGATCTAGGCATGCTGCCAAGAGGGAGGAACTCCCTTCCCCTCCTGCACCATCCCCAATACTCGGCTCAACTGAGGAAGTAATGCATCTTTGTTTTATAAAACTCTGGGGTTATCCCATCTGGGCCTGGCGCCTTCCCCACATTTAATCCCCCCAAAGCCAACCTTATCTTTTCTGAGGATATTGGCACCTTTAACAATGCTACCGTGTCCTGCTCCAGTTTTGTTAATTTTTACCCTTTCAAAGAAATTATCTAGCTTCTCTTGGTAGTTAGGGATTTTGTCTTGTAAGTAGAGTTTTTTTTTTTTTTATAAAACTCAGAACTCCTGGGCAATTTTAACTGGGTTAATTTCAAATTGCTGGGTGGAAGCTTTCTTCCTAATGCCTAATACTAATCTACTGGCCGATTCCTTACGTAACTGACAGGCTAGGATTCTTTCAGCCCTAATGCCTGATTCATAAAATCTTTGACAACAATATATTAGGGTCCCTTCTGTTTTGCTCTTCAATATTTTGTTTAGTTTCTTCCTGTAGTCCTCTAATTTTGCTTTGACCTCCTCATATAGAGCTATTCTGTGTCCAGTTTCAAGGTTGAAAATTTTGGCCTCGAGGTCTAGCTGTTCTTTTTGCCTTACTTTTTTAAGGTTGGAAGCGAAGCTGGTAGTTCTACCTGTTACTATGGCTTTAAAGCTGTCCCACCATACAGCTGCTGGGGTCTTCCCAGGTGGATTTGTGGCTTTGTACTCCTGCAGGCATTGCTCTGTTAACTCTTCATACTCTTGGTTGTTCAACAAGGAAACATTAAGCCTCCAGTTCAAGGTTTTGTGTATCGGTGTTAGGGCAAGATCTAGTACCACTGCTGCATGGTCCAAAAGGGACCTGGGCTTGCTAACACTCTGTCCTATACAGTGTAACTACTCTAAGAAAATCAGAAAGACGTCTATGCAAGAGTAGGCCTGGTGTGGGGCTGACCAGCAAGTATAATTTCTAACTCTGAGATTTAGCTGGCGCCAGACATCCACCAAGCCCAGCTCTTTGAATATTCTCCTCAGACCTGCTGATGCCCGACTACGGGTGTCTGATTTTGTCTCAGACCCATCCAGCTGGATATCTAAAACTGTGTTAAAGTCCCCCTCCATTAAAAATAATTCACCAGGAGTAGGAGTTGCCATCATCAGTACCTTCTTTATGAAGTCAGTGTTTTCCCTATCCTCGTTTGGAGCACATACATTTAGCAATGTACAGGGAATGTTATTATATTTATCCCTCAGGATAACAAACCTCCCATCTGGGTCTTGTGTGCTTCCAGTTACCTCTGTAGGATAGTCCCTATGTAGTAAAATAGCCACCCCTCTCCTCCGCATATGCACTTGAAATGTAGAGTGATAAACTGCCTCCACCCAGGACCTCTTCAGTTTAGCACTCTCCATTCCATGGGAGACAGGTGTGTCTTTTTTTTTTTAATTAAATCAGCTTCATTGACTTTCAAGTTACAGTAAATACACAACAGATAACATTCAGTGACAAAACACAGACATTCACAACAACACCCCCCCCCCAACTCCCAAACATCCTCCCTTCTCCCCAGCATCAGAATGGTAACACACTTGAATGAGTCTTGCCAATTTATACAGTATCACTTGAACTGGTTTGTAAAGGGTATGCAGCCTGTCCCAATTTTTATCAAACCTTGTGAGATGGTTATGCAGGTTGGCAATCATCCGCTCAGTATGAAGATTGAGAAGTGGCTCTTGTAACTATTCAACATAAGTAATATTCTCTACATCTTGCCAATGGCACAACGCTAGTTTCTTAACTGATAAGGCAATTATAGTCATATAATATCCGCTGTCATGGACATCAACCCCTGCATAGTCTTCCACCAGATAAATGTCTGGTGAGAAGAGTACATCGATACCCAGTAATAGATTAGCCTTTTGTCTGATGAGTGACCACAGGGAAGCTACTCTGGGGCACTCCCAAAAAATATGAAAGAGGGTGCCTTCTGCCTGTTGGCACCTCACACATTGAGGAGATGGAGCTCTGCCCATTTTGAAAAGTTTGACCAAAGTAAGGTACATATTATTAAGGAACTGAAACTGCATAATCCTCAGTCGATCTTATGTGACATAGGTGTGACAATTTTTCCATACCTTATTTATTTATTGAAATTTTGGATAACACCTTTGAGAACAAGTTAATTTCATAGGTTCCACGTCAGACGAACAATACATATTGGAAAAGTATGAGACGGAGAACAAACAAAACAAGAAATTATATAAGACATTACAAGAGTGTATAACTACATAAGTTCTAATACATGTGGCATTGTACAATGTATGCCATGGTGCATATTTGATTAAAACCTGGAATTCAAAGGGTCATATTAGAGGGGTTGGGGTCTTATGAAATGACCCTTTACAGGAAAATGAGAACAGACTCAGCCTAATATCTAATAATCAACAAGGTAAGGGATGGCATCAGCCCAGGAGCCTTGTCAGAGGTGAGAAGGTATGGAACAAAGCATTTTAAAATGAGCAAGGGAGCTCAGGAGATATAATGGGGGAGGAGGGATAGGGAAAAGCCATAGGGGGGTGAGGGGAAAGAGTGGAAGGGATCAAGAGGAAATGTGAAAGGAGAATGATTAGCAACTTAGAACAGTAATTTACATGCTGAGAACAGTTACGCATAAGGTCAGGATAGCATAAGGTTAGAATAAGTGCTGGTCACAAGAAGGAAGGTTACTGGAAGCAGTCACAACTGGCATCAGCAACTAGCTGTTGCTTAAGTTTAACCTTGAAGGAGCCCAAGGTGGATGCTGAAGTGATGTCATGGTGCAACGAGTTCATCCATAGCGGGACACGGTAGGCAAAGGACCTTTGTTCCAGAGAAGTGCGGCGGGGGGGGGTATATTAAAAATCTGGCTAGTAGAGGTTCTGGTGCAATGACGGTTGATAGTGGGAGTAATAAGCTTTCGCACTCCTGGGGGCATTTTGCCTAAGCTTACTTTTTGGGACAGTAAACATGTTTGGTACATGAGTCTACCTTTGAATTGAAACCAGTTAGCCTGAGTATACATGTCGCAGGTATGGGACAGACAGGCTGAGCCGGTAAGGAGCCGGCATGCTTTGTTGAATGCAACTATGATGCGGCGAAGAGTTACTTCAGTAGCTGATCCATAGATTGGTAAGCCATAATCAATAAGCGATACAAGAGCTTTGGATGGCCAGGTTAACAGACTCTGGGGTCAACCATTGCTTATGCCTATAAAGTAGCCCAATGCCGGTGTTAACAGCCTTAGCAATGTTGTCAATGTGATAGGCATAGGTCATCGTTCTGTCAATAGTAATCCCCAGATATTTAAAGAGCAAAACTAGCTCCAGGGGAGAGCCGTTTTCGTTGGTGATAGAAAAACAGTAAGTTCTGTATCTATTTTGGGAGCTGGAGAACAGCATAGTTTTAGTCTTGTTGTAATTCATAACTAACTTATCCCAGTCAAACTCTGACTGTGGGAATTGTGAGGCCCAATACTCTGAGATACCAACTATAGAAGAGAAAGCTCTGTCATAGAGGCTAGTGTATATTTTAGACACAGCATGGGGCAATATAGCTAGTTTAATAAGTGACTACAAAAATTCTCCAGCACCTATATCCTGAAAAGGAATCTCCAAGTTATGCATCAACATGACAGAGTTTAAAGACCTTAAAAATTAGGGCTCTATCTATCTTATACTCCTGCATAATCTCGCCCAAAGTGAGACATACCCCATCCCTTAACAAGTCCCCTACTCCTACCAAGGCCAGCTGTGGAATCCAAGAGATAGGTATGAGCCTACGACCTATTTTAAAATTAGGGTTACCTAAAAGAGGTTGAGTGAGGTCTCAGTTATGTTTATATCTTAGAAAGGAACATAACTGGAAGTGGATCCTAACCGAAACCTCAGTCAAGGAATTGCGCAGGCCAGGAGGTAGGTTCCTGTGTTTAATATGCATAAGGGCATTTGGGGACACTCCAGTAGAAGCAATGAACTCCTTTTCTATAGTAAGTCATACAGGCACATATGAGAGTGTTCTCAAATCCTCTGCCATTGTAAGCCAGCAAAAATACTTACTGGCCTGGCTTGCCCAGTAATATAACCCAAAGTGCAGAAGTCTAAGACCACCCCCAGCTTTGGGGGCTGCCATTTTGTGGTACGCTGTTATCGGAGGTTTGCCCAATCAAATAAAATCAGTGATGACAGGTAAGGGGCAGCCACAAATTCAACAAGTTAAGCAGGTAAAAAAGACACGGGAGAATATTCATTTTCACTAAACTGACACGACCCCAAAGGGATAAAGGTAGTGCCTTCCAAATGGGCTAGATCCTGCTGCACTACCTGTAGTAATGCGACAAGATTAAGTTGTCGTAATCGGAGATCACTCCTGGCCAGGTTTATACCCGAGTATTTAAGACTTGTAGTAGACCAATTTAACCCTGATTCTAGTACATCACTTTTAAGTGTTCTGGAATTTAAAGGGAAAACTGAGGTTTTGTCTAAGTTTACCTTATAGTTGGACAGCAGACTATATTCTCTGATTGTCTCCACTGCAGCTGGAACATAGGTCTGGGGGTGTGAAAGGTGCTGTAATATGTCATCAGCATACACTGATAATTTCACCTCATGGGTCCCCAACCTGATGCCCTGGATCACTGGGTTCCCTTTGAGTTTGATAAGTAAAGGCTCTAGGTAAAGGTTAAACAACAGCAGCGATAGGGAGCAGCCTTGCCTAGTGCCCAAATATAAGGGAAATGTGGAAGAGAAGACACCACTACAATATATTCGTGCACTAGGATTCAAGTACAGGGCACGGATCCATTGGACAAATTGTGGGGGAAACCCAAAACAATGCAGCGACCAGAGCAAAAATTGCCAGTCAACCTGGTCAAAGACTTTCTCTATGTCCAGGGACATAAGCACCGCAGAGTAACCAGAGTCCCTGGACACAGAGAAAATGTGAGCCAGCTTACGTAGATGTTCTGAGGAAGAGTGTCCCACCATAAAACCGACCTGACAGGTGTAGCTCTTGTATGAAGGCGATTTCAGTTCTGATTTTCTTGAGCTTATTCAGGACTCTAGTTCTTTTTATAGGGCTGTTTAGGCCCTTAACATCGTAAGTCACAGTTGTCCCCAGCTCCATGTTACTATACTGTTTATAATTGTATCAATTTTGGTATTATCATGTGTTGGAGGATTGCAGTGTAGGAGGAGGAGGAGATCACCCATGTCTGGAATTAAGTGACTTTTTCTTAAAGTTTTTCAACCTCGTTGTCACCATCAAAAACATTAAACAGTAAAACCAACCTGAAACTACACTGTTATGAGTTAACTTCACATAGTTAATACGGCACCCTGTCAGTCTGCCAGCTGGAGTTCAGCTAGCAGGTGGGGCCTTGTCTGCACATGCCCTGTGCATGCTATGCACTTTGGAGCCGCCACCATACTGCTCTCAGTCATTGTGGCTCAGCTTATGTACTTGGAACCACAATCGTAACAAAATTTTATTCCAAAGAGAAAATTTGCAGAACAATGTTAAATGTGCACTTCTTCCCTCATCCTCGCTGACTGTCATTGGTGAACAAAACCAGTCCCAAGTCCATCAACCCCTTATGCAATGACCTTATTACCAGTTCAGAAGGGCTCCCCATCCACCCACCCTGGCTGATGTACAGTAGGCCCAATGAGGAAAGACCCAGTGGAGAACCTCATAGTTTATTCCTGTGGTCCAGAGTGCAGGATTAACCACCCTGTAGGGATCAACTCCTGTTGGCCCAGCACCAGCACCCCACAGACAGCTTAAGTCGTTAGGCAGTCCTATTCTTACAACTGGAAACTTCCTGCGGCTTCCATTAATAGTCAAGCGGCTCAGTCTTTTCCCCTTTCTTTCTATCTCTTTAATACCCTGGAGCATGACATGTAATTTATCTGCCTCGCGGTAGCCGGGCAAGCCACAGTGTGAGCCACTCCCACCTCGAGTGCCACTAGCACCGACTTGCCCCTACATATAGCCCTTTCCAAAATTGTATCTCACCTTTTGCACAATATTCTAGTATGTCCAGTTAACTCTTCCATCTTCCTCTCTCAAGGGCTACTGGGGTTATTGTTGATGTTATGTCTCCAGCGTAGGGTTTGAGGCAGGTCAGGGTAACCACACCATAAAAGCCAGCTGAGCATACTCTCGCCAGGTGCATCAAGCACTCTGTTGTCTCCACCATCTCGGAGCTTCAGGTCCTTCACCAGCTCTTCTCCACACCAGGTCATGACCTTATATAATTGGCCGGGCCACTCTAGCTTAAGCCATCACATCCTGGGCTAGACCAAAAACAATATTGGTTTTACAGGGGTGAAGGCCACTCACCTAGATCAACCATGCCTCTGTCTCCACTAATGTGGACCAGAACCCATTATGTAGTCCCAGTCCCACCATATCTTATTACTTTTGCCCCTGTTGACTCCCCTTGATTATCATTTCCTGATAAGTATAAGAAGAACAGAAAACACATTGTCAAGGTTCAGCATCCATGAAAGGATACAATTCAGTTGCCACTTGGCCTGTTTGGTGAGCCCTTAACTTTTATTGTATCTTCTAAATCTGTGGTTGATGACTAACAACTGGGCTATTCGATCTTTCCTGGTGTTCAGTTTTTTCTGCTGCAGCTACAGGGTTTGTTTTTTCATTTTTTCTTCCTCAAGCTACAGGCCTTCTTCCAAAGGGCTGGGTCGTTAGACAATTTGGTTGGGGAATCAGGGTGCGCATATAAAATCAGCCGGCACACTGAGTTTCTTCAAAGTCAGTTTAGTTTCAGCCAGCATTCTGATCTGGTAAAAAGATTTTGAACTGGGCAGGAGCTAAGAGGTGCATTTTAATATTTTTTGAAGACAGGTGCTTCCTAATTTGAAGTAGAGTTTTACATTTTGAAAGGTCTGTGTGGTGAAATCCTGATCAAAATACTGCCTATGGTTGCCATAAAGGAGTTCTTTTTTGCCCCAAGCCAGGTTTAATGTCTTGGGTTATGTTCTGTAATCTAAGAATTTTAAAACCACAGATTGCAGTTTGGCATTTGGGTCAGCAGGTTTGTTAGTGAGTGATCCGTGGGTATGTATTATGTTGAGTTGCTCATCCATCGGGGGGCCCAACAATTCTTTCAGGAGGGATTCTATAAACTCTTCCATTCTGCCCAACTCAGTCCCCTCTGGCAGGCCATAGATGCATAAATTGTCCCAGCAAGAGCAGAGCTCAAGACCATCTATTTTTTTCTGTTATCTCCCGCTCCCATCTTTGCAAACGTCTGACAGCAGAGTCGAGTTTCTCCACTGTTGCAGAGGTTTCCATTAAGCTGGCTTCAAGATCTATGGCATGCTGTGCCACCTCTGCTATGCCTCTGACAGTGTCTCTGACGACTTTTTCCAGATGGTCCATCTTGGAGCTAAATTTTTTAAGTTCACAGAACAACTTTTTAGACAAGATAGTGAAGTTTTCTTCCCCTTCATCATCACTGATGTTGCTAATATGTCCTGATGCTATGGAGGCTGAATGACTTCTATTCTAGGCCCTAGTATCTGGGGCATCTGTGACCGTATTTCTTTAGGTATTCAACTATCAAGTCCTGTGGCTTCATCTTTGCGGGCATATCTTTTGCCGGAGAATATAAAATGGGCAAGGAAATCCCTATGTTCTGATTGGCCAAGACGTGGCTCTAGACATGGTAGTAAGAGAGCACCACTAATGGCTATAATCAAGTCCCAGCCAACCTGGTTGTATAATGTTCCATATCTTAGTGCCAGCTGGACAGAATCCCCAGACAGATCTTTTGAATCTTCAATTTTAAACTGGTAGGCATTTTTTTCATTCTGTCTCTTCCCCACAGTTGCACTCACTCTTTCGACCACATCGTCCATTCTCCAATCCTTTTTTTGTTTTGTCCCCCAACCCCATACATCACATTTCGGAACTATGCTAAGTTACATCGTACTTAATTCAGGTGTACTGACAGAAGGTCGACACCACTGCTGCGAAGACCAGCACAGCGGCAGATTTTGCCTGAAAGTGGTGAGTCACCATGCTGGTCCATGCAGACACCGGTGGTGCAGCTCCCAGTGTTGCTCCCCCTCCCCAATCCAACTCCTACTTGGAGTTGGATATCTAGAGACCGGGGGGTTCAAGGGGCACAGACCCCTGACAGAAACACACTGGCATGCCCAACAGTACAATGCCGACACTCAGCATTGTGTCTGTTGCTGTCAGGGATGTCGGCATGAGTGCTGTCACAGTGCTATAGTAAAACCCTAAATTCATACAAGATGTATCCTTGATAGACTGGTACCCTCTCTATCAGGCTAAAGGTGCTGAAACTGCACTACACCTTTTTCTGTCTAGCTTCATGCCCATCCAGGATGATTGTGCACCATTTTGCACCAGAAGGATACATGGCAAGCAGACTAGATGGCTACATAAGGACCTGCTCCAGCAACTCCACTCGCAGGACAAGAGCTGGAGACAATACAGAAAGTCAGGCCTCTTATCAGATTATGATAATTACAGAGCCCAGCAAAACTACTGTAAACATCAAATTAGACTGGCAAAAAGCTCCTATTGCAAAGGCCTGCTCTTGGATGCAGCAGGTGACTCCAAAAAATTTTGGACTCATATAAAAACTTTTCTGGGTGCTACTCAGTCCCACACCACGAATGATATGGTACTTGATGGGGCCCACTGTAACAACCCAAATACCACTGCCAACACTTTCAACAGGTTTTCCTCTGACCTCTTTAAATATACATCTTCCTTTCCGAATGGCAGGGCTGTCCAGTCCTTCCCAAAACCACCATACTCTCGGTCTAGTCATCTCCCTTTTTACTTTAAGGCTGTTACCAGACTGGAAGTCCTAAAGCTACTTGGGCATATATCAGACAGTACCAGTGTAGGTTCAGATGGCCTAGAACACAGGCTCCTACAGTTGGCTGCACCCATCATTGCTTCCCCCCGGCCAGAATATTCACACTATTTATGTGCCAAGGCCACATTCCTGACATATGGAAAACTGCCAGGATTACACCAATCTTTAAAAAAGGGGATAAAAAAGACATTGCTGATTTCTGGCCTACTGCAATATTACCAGTCCTGAGTAAGATACTCGAGAAACTGGTATCGATGCAAGTGACTGATTTCCTCATCAAATATAATCTCTTGTCACCTAACCAACATGGTTTCAGGAAGGGCTACAGCACCTCTACTGCCCTGGATCAACTAACAAATGACATACTATGCGCCATGGATGACAGCCTTCTTACAGGTGCTATCTTTATAGAGTTGACAAACGCTTTCGATCTCGTTGATCACCCTCTCCTCCTGGAAAATCTCCTATCCCTTGGTTTCTCAACCCGATCTGTAGGATGGTTCCAAAACTGTCTGATAGAATACAAATGGTAAAATTCAGCAATGCTTGATCTGAACAAACATTTATTGTGTCCCTCAGGGCTCAATTCTGGGCCCTCTCCTCTTTACTATCTTTGTAAATAACATATCCCTTAGCATCCACCCCTGCATCTCTATCCTTTACACAGATGACCTGGTCCTGTATTCTAGTGCCAGGAATATGTCTGATATTAACCATGACTTCTCCACTGCCTTTCAGGAAATCCAATCCTGGCTAATTAGCTATACGTTAGTTCTCAATGTGGCCAAGACATAGGCTATGTTATTTGGATCAGCCGCCAAACTGAAAGGCTGCCGCAAGCATTTTACCATAACCTGTACCAATAGCTCCTCCCTCACGGGTGTTACCTCCGTTAAAAATCTGGGAGTTGTCCTCAATGCCACTCTCAGCTTTGACCTGCATATCCAGACAACTTGTAAGTCAGTTAACAGCAAACTGGGGGTGGCATACAAAACCTGTTATGTTCTCATGTCCTCAGCCAGACTAGCGATTGCCCGTGGTATTCTTCTTCCATCTCTATCCTATGGATCTATCATCTACATGAATGCTTCCAATGATACCCTCCATACATGGGATGTTATCTACAATAACATCTGTCATTATGCCTCTGCATCTTCCCGTCTAAAACACCATTGCCAGCGTTATGCTGACCTCAGTCGGCCCTCTCCAGTCTCCCATCAGCTGCATGCCCTAGGGTCCCTATTGGATGGTATCATTAGATCAAATACTCCTTTGTCACGTGCCTCCCTGCTCACCCCCAGACCTCACTGTATGGCCTGCGCTCCTTGGACTTATCTCCGCTACAAGTCCCCAGATGCAGAACTGTTAAAGGTACCAGTGCCTTTTCCCATGCTGCTCCCAAATACTGGAACTCCTTACTGCTCAAGGTCCATGAGGTGCCTAGTAATCACATCTTCAGAAAGCGGCATCGCACCCTGCTTGCTGACCTTGCCATATGCACTTGTTTTAACCCAACTTAGTTTCCCTGTCCTTAGAGCCCTGCAAATCTGCCTGGATTTCAGCCCCTCTACTTCTCTACCTAGCTCCCTCTCTCTCCCTGCTGTTTCTCTCAAACTTCTTTCCCCACCTTAGCTAACTGTCTATCTAACTTTTAGTAGGCTCAGTGCAGCCTCATTTTAAAACTCCTTTCATGTAACATTCCCTGCCCTGTCCCCAGCCTCTCCCCCTTTACCTCCCCCTCTCCTAGTTACATGCTGTAATCCCCCTGTCTGACCCTATCTCTGAACCTAGCACCCTACTGTACCACAGCTGCTGCAGTTTTTCCTACCCCTTGCTTCATATTCCCCCTCGCACTTATCAGTTATTTGTCATATATCTTCTAAGATCCATCTCTTGTGTCTTGCAGGATTATACCCGCTGTATTTTACTCTTTCTTAGTACTGCTTAAGTCTCTAGAACCTTTCTTCTGGTTTATCATTTAACTGCACTGCTGTGCTCTAGCCTAATTGGCAGTCCTGATGCTTTGATTTGAATTTTTGTTGGAATACTTTGACCTGAATTACATGTTGTCAATTACTGCACAACCTATGTATAATTACCTTGTTTCATATCCTGTTGTCACTTGTCATCTGCTATATCTGTAATGTTTTCTTTGTAACCTCACGGGTCGTGTCTTAAAATAGTCATCTCTATGGCTAGCGCACGGCGCACCTACCTGGTAAACAAAACCTAAATAAATTGTAATCTTGTTTTCTAAACCACAGCCCCTGCTAGAAACACCATAACAGGTCACAGTCTTTTCCGTGATCAGTGTGATGGTGGAGCCAAGCCGGCAGCGTGTCCCCAGCTGTGGTATCAGCAGTTAAGCAAGTACTGCTGCTCTAGAACCTCGCTGCCCGATTGTTCCTCAACACTAGCAATACTCTGATTTTGTTTTATGTACTCCAGCAGCAAAAGAGATGAGCTGCATATCAGTAAGTCTGCTTACCACCCAGCACAGCATAACCTAATATCCCATCAGAATCAAAAAGGCCAGAGCCTATCCCATGACCAGTGCGGTAGTGAAGCCAAGCCAGACACATGCCCCTAGCTGCAGTATCAGCGGGCAAGCAATTACTGCTGATCTGTTACCCCGCTGACTGATCGCTCCTCAACCCGACAGTATTTTGATATGACTTATGTAATACAGTGGCATCAAAAGTTGATTGTGCACAATATTTCAGGCAGTAAGACTGCTTACCTCCCCACACAGCAGAAACTAATCTCTCTAAAGGGTCATGTCCTTCCTCCTGGCACAGCACACTTACAGTTGTCTGATAACATAAATAAAAAAAAAAAAAGCTATTTTTTTCTTCTTGTTTTGGTTGATGTGCAATATAACAATATAGATAATTCCACGTGCACAAGGCAAACAACATATTCTCTGCCATCCCCTGCTGGCAGAGGAACTATTTTATGTTAAGTAAATTCAATTCACTAATTACTCAGCATTAATACAGCATGCTTCCAGATTTATGTAGGCCTATTTTATATAAGCAAAAAGGCACTCTGGGGACATTGGTGGTACTAGGTTTCCCCCACGGTCAGTGGGCTGAAGGCACTCGGCTTCGCCTTGTGCTTCACTACATTCCTGAGTGTGGGGGAAGCCTAGTACCACCAATGCCCCATCGTGCCTTATTGCTTAATTACATTGTCTTTTAGTAGACTTTGATGGCCAGATCAGGGTAGATTAAAGCAAGTTTTAGCACCCAGGGAGGAGAGCTGTCACAGTTCACAACTACTTGGGTGCCAGGCCCATCCAGACCTTTTTGTACTGTTATGATCTTGTTCAGATCTCAGAGGTCTAAGACAGAACAGAGTACCAATCTTTTATGAATCTAAAAAACATGAGGAGTAAAAACTGAGGCTGTGTTGGGGAAGGGGCACAGGCTGAGTTGCCCTTTTTGCTAATAGACAATACACCTTATTGTGTATGATTGATAAGTATGCTGGAGAGTAAACACACAAGCTGACAGGTTACACAGTAGGTTGTGCCAGTAATTCCAGAGCATGATCCTCCGAAATAATATCCAGGATCCACCTGTCTGACATGATCTCTTGCAACTTGGGCAAGAAAGCTAGGTTACCCACCTGCAACCGTGCTAGGAATGATACACAGTCCACATCCACACTCTGGCAGTTCCATTGGAGCAGGCTTTCTTTCAGATGTCTTTAAGCTAATGTCCTCTTACAACTCAGGCAGTACAGCCCCCCAACTCAACTCCATGATGTCCAATCTTTGCACACAGGAAGCAGGGATCCGTGTGCCACTTGGCAAGGGAGGCCGGGTGGGTTGTGTGGCTGTGAACTGTATACTTCCTAGAAAGTACAGTTACGTAAGACCTTACCATAACAGTAGATCTTTGAGGTGTGTCTCTTGCAGCAGGTAATACACTTAGGTCATCACCAGAGGTCGCTGTGGCGCACAGTAGCTCTTTTAGCAGTCTTTTCCAAGGGCTGCCTACACATGACAT
Source organism: Neoceratodus forsteri (assembly GCA_016271365.2). Taxonomy (NCBI): domain Eukaryota; kingdom Metazoa; phylum Chordata; order Ceratodontiformes; family Ceratodontidae; genus Neoceratodus; species Neoceratodus forsteri. The sequence continues at coordinate 674,518,099 of CM057454.1, read as the reverse complement.
CACCTTTCTGTTTCCTATATAAGTGTGGGAGGTCCCTGGTATCCTCAGTTTCCCTGCCTGATTCAGCTCACTAATCGAGGACCGAGGGGAAACCGAGGTACTACAGGTATCCCAACCCAAAAGTAATTGGACCAGAATTTGTACTCTTAGAGAAGGAGGGGGCGGAGAGTGGGATCGTACCTGCTACAAGAGACACTCCTCAAAGATCTACTGTTACTGTAAAGTCTCATGTAACTATAATATCTTCCATGGTGTGGTCTCTTGCTGCAGGTAATACACTTGGGATGAATCCCAAGCAGTAAACCTAAGAGTGGAATTATGACAGGAGGCCTTGTGGGACAGCTCGGACAAAGGCCGTCCTACGGCATGAAGCAATGTCTAAGTTGTAATGCTTCATTACAGTATGAATCATGGACCAGATTGATGCGCTGCAGATGACAGTAATAGAGGCCCCTTTAAAGCAAGCTGCTGTGGTGGCCATAGCTTTGGAAGAATGGGCTTGGACAGGTCCTGGTAATGGCTTGTATTTTTTGTAACAAAATGTTACACAGTGTGATAGCCAATCGGAGAGGGTCCATTTAGTGACCAGGAGACCTTCCCTGCTTGAGGTGAAGGTAACAAAAAGTTGAGAGGTCTTCCTAATTGATTTTAATTTGATTAGTATAGTATCATAATAGTAATATACAATGGACATCCAGAGTATGTAAGAGGTATTCACCTCGATTGGCTAGATCAGGATAATACACTGGTAACTCCAGAGATTGATTTAAGGTGTGTTCAGACACTACCTTAGGTAGGAAAGAAAGGGTTGGTACAAAGTGCCACTCTGTGAAAAATTAAATAAGGTTCTCTACACATGAGGGCATGAAGCTTGGAAATACGTTGAGCCGAAATGACAGACACTATGAATAGTGTTTTCCAAGAAAGAAAATAGAGGTCAGAAGTGGCCGCTGGTTCAAAGGGCTCAAGAGTTAATTTCTCTATTAGAAAATTGAGATCTCATGGAGAAGTGGATCTTCTGATAGGTGGCTTAATATGTAACATTCCTCTTTTGGCTAGATGATGTTGATACAGTAGTCTGCCATCAAGAGGTTCATGGAAGGCCAAGATAGCGGCCAAGTGGACTTTGATACAGGAATAGCTTAATCCTGTCTCGGCAATCGAGGTCAGGTAATCCAAGACTTTCATCAGTGGACAGGAATAAGGATTCAATGATCGGAAAGCAGCCCAGATGAAAAAGCGTTTCCATTTAGCATTATATGATTCCCTGGTCACTGGTTTTCGTGAGGCCAGTAAAATATGAGCAACAGGGGAGGACACTTGTAAATGTGCTATAAAAGCATCCTCAGGAGCCAAGCATCAAGGTGTAGAGACTTCAGGTTAGGATGTAGAAGGGTCCCTTGATTCTGAGTCAAGACATCTGGTCCTATTGGCAATGGAATGGGTTCCTCCACTGAGAACTGTTGAAGGAGGGGAAACCAGACCTGTCGAGGCCACAGAGGGGCTATGAGGATCATGGTGGCAGGTTCAAGTTGTAGTTTCAGTAGAGTCCATTGCAGGAGAGGGACGGGGGGAAGCATATAAGAAGAGTCCTGTCCATGGTTGGGACAGAGCATCTATAGACCATTCAAAACAAAGAAAATGCCATGCTACAGAGCTAGGGTGGGGTGAGGGTGAGGGCTGCGTGCCCTAAACAAATCCACAAAAACAAAACCACCCCACGCTCCAGAGCCAGGAGGATATTGTACCCCTCCAGTGAAGGTATTTTAAATAACACCCGAAAGTCCAAGCTGCTAAATGCAAAATACAAGGATTTATTCCATAATACTCCAGAGAGCATAACAATGGCACAACAGTCGTGTGCAAGGCCCCCGGCACTTTGCCAATTAAGACTTCATCAGGGGCATGGTCCTTGCAATCAGTAGTCTCCATTTATACTTAAAAAAATTAAATTCTATAACATCACATATGTCGACCAATCAGATTACAGCATAGCAAAAAAATACAATAAATGAAGACACAACAAAAAAACAAAAAAAGAAAATTCATTACCATGCCCCAAATACCATTGGCAATGAGACTTCAAGGAAAACTTTTGAGACTCATAAATTTTGTTGCAGCAGCCAATCAGATTGCTTGATTTTCATTTTGCTGAAATTATGATTACTTAAACTCAGATCTATTCTGGACTTATATTGCCAGTGTATTGGGGGTATTTAATTCATAAACAACTTTGTTTAGCATAGAATGAAGCCAAAAAGTGAAAAAAACACAATCTGATTGGCTGCTACAACTAAATTTATAATTTTCAAAAATTTCCATGAAGTCTCATTGCCAATGATGTCACAGAATTTACATTTTTGAAGTATAAATGGAGAATACTGATTGCAAGGACCGTCACTCTGATGAAGCCTTAATTGGCGAAGTGCCGGGAACCTTGCATGCATCTGTTGTGCCACTGTTATTCTTTCTGGAGTATTATGGAATACATCCTTGTATTTTGCATTTAGCAGCTTGGACTCTCGAGTGTCATTTACAATACCTTCACTGGAAGGGTACAATATCCTCCTGACTCTGGAGTGCATGGTGGTTTTGTTTTTGTGCATCTATAGACCGTCTCTTTTTGCTCGGGATAATGGAATAGTATCTGGGGAGACAGTGATTGACTGGGGAGGCAAACAGATCCAGTTACGGGGTCCCCCACAGATGAAAGATTTTTTGAAGCACTTGATGTTGAAGTGTCCATTCATGTGTGGACGACTGGCAACTGAGAAGATCAGCCAGGAGATTGTGATGTCCTGGTAGATGGATGGCTGTCAGTACAAGGTGTTGCCGTATGGCCTCCTGCTAGACTGCAAGCATCTCTTTGCATAGGGAATGGGACTTTTTATCTCCTTGTTTGTTGAAGTAGAACACTACTGCTGTGTTGCCTGATTGAATCAGCAACAGTCCTGGGGATAAGTGAGGTTGAAAGGCCTGGAGGGCTAAGCAAACCACCTTCATCTCCAGGAGATTGATGTGGAGATGAGGGACAGAACTGGTCTACTTGTCTTGTGTCCTGTAAGGACCCAGGTGCACCCCCAACCTTCCAGGGAGGCACCCATAGTCAATGTCTGCTGGGGTGGGGCAGACAGGAAGGGCATGTCTTGACACAGATTGTCTCGGAGGGGTCACCATACTAGGGCGGACCGCAACATGGGAGTGACTCTGATTTTGTCTTCAAAATTTCCTGTTCTTTGAGACCACTGGTTCTGGAGAACCCACTGGACAGGTTTCATGTGACGATGGGCAAGCACTACCATAGGGATGGTAGCGGCCACATGTCCTAGGAGGCATAACATACATCTGGCTGTGATTACTTTCTGAGTTTGTATTTGAGAAGCCAGGGATAGAAGTTTGTCTTGTCTGTCAGCTGGGAGATAAGCTCTGGTGGAGACAGTGTCCAGGACCACCTGTGTAGGGGTTTAATTGGACTTTGGACAATTTATAGTAATCTCTAGAGCCTGGAACAGAGTTAGAGCTGCTTGTATGGAGGAGAGCAGAGAGATTTTGGACCCTGCCTTGATGAGCCAGTCATCCAGATATGTGAAGACAAAGTGTCTGTCCTGTCACAGGGCTGCTGCCACTACCGCTAGGTACTTGGTAAACACTCTCAGGGCAGATGTGAGGCTGAACGGGAGTGCTTAAAATTGGTAATGTTGTCTCAGCAGGTGAAAATGGAGAAACCTGTGGTGGGCAGGATGGATTGGGATATGTAGGTAGGTATCCTTCATATCTAGCACACATAGCCAATCCCCTTGTTTCAACACTGGCATAATGGAATTTAGGGTGACCATGTGGAACCATTTGTACTGGACGTATAGGTTCAATTGTCTGAGGTCTAGTATTGGTCTGAGATATCCAGTTCGTTTGGGTACCAGGAAGAAATGGGAATAAAATCCCTTTTGGAGTTCTGCAGGTGGTACCAGGTAAACGGCCTTCTTGATTAAACAAGCCTGCAGTTCTTCCTGGAGAATAGGAATATGGTCGGGTAGGTAATGGACAGACTTGGGGGGGATGAGGGGGAGTCCTGGAAAGTAGTTCCAGGGTGCAACCCCTCTGGATAATCTGAAATGCCCACTCGTCGGGTGTGATAATTTTCCAGGCCTCTAAATGGAGGGCAAAATGACCACCCACATCTTCTGAGGTCTGGTCGAGGAAGCGTGGGCAAAGCCCCAGTTGGTCACTGGGAGGGGGGCTGACCAGCCCCACGCAGAGGGTGGGAGAAGGTGCCCTTGGCGGCAGAGGCAGTGGTTCTGGAAGACTGGGAATTACCTCAGAATCCACCTCTGTGTGAGCCTCTGTATTTTCCACCTCTTTTGGAAAAAAAAGGATTGGGGACAATACAATGGCTGGGATGTAGGATACATGCCATGGACTGTGCGTAGTGTTCTTCCTGAAGCCTGGAGATCATCTATCAGCGTTTGGATACCTGGACCGAAAAGTTTGGACCCATTAAAGGGGGCATTGGCTACTCTATGTTGTACATCAGGTGTAAAGCCTAAGACACGAAGCCAAGCATGGTGACGCAGTATAGTGCAGTGGGTTAAGGCTTTGAGCTGCAGATCTGTTGACCTGGGTTTGAATCCTATAGCCGCTAGGTGCTTACTGTGTTATCCTGAGCAAGTCACTTAACTTCCTTGTGCTGCCAGGTCACATCTGGAAACAAGTTTCAGCTTAGTGTGCTACTCCTGGTTAAACAATGTTCCCTTTTCCTATTATGTCACGGTAATCAAGTAGGGGCAGGAAGGTAGCCTGGACAAGTCTTTTTCTAATCTTAGTTGGGAAAAGAGATCCGTTTCTAAAAAAGAAGCCCAACCGAGCTCTGAGTCTGCAAGTGAGGCTGTCAATGTGTGCGTCAAAAGTGAGTTTACTGTCAAGCCACATGCCTAGGTATCTAAATTTGGGCACAACCTCGAGTGGTTTGCCTAAAGAGGTAAGAATGTGGTTTTGTGCTAGTGTTGAGTCCGAATGTACTGAGTTGCTAGGGGTGAAGAACATAGCCATCATTTTTTTTGCATTGAGAAGTAGTTTAGAATTGATGAGGTTCTATTCTAGTTGTGCGAAATCAAGTTGGAGTTCATTTCTGACTTCAACTGCTGTTGGTTTGGATGTATATACAACACGGCATCATCTGCAAAAAAGTGGAGTTTGAAGTTTATGATTTTGGAGTCAAGTCCATTGATATAGAGGGAAAACAGAATAGGGCCAATAATGGACCCTTGTGGGACGCCCTTACTAATAGGTAGGGAGCCTGAAAAGCGGCCCTCAGCCTTGACCTTCTGGGTTCTACACAATAGGTAGCTTGTGAGCAACTTGGCTGTTGTTGGCGAGGCACCTATTTTGAGGAGACTGTCAATAGCAAGGTTATGGCTGACTATATCAAACGCAGCACAGAGAACATTATCAGTTAAAGCAGAAGGAGGCAGGGAAAGCAGTCAGAATAGCAAAGGCACAATTTGAGGAAAAGATAGCCAACTCTGTTAAGAAGGGGGATAAAACCTTTTATAGGTACATTAGGGAGCGAAGAAAGACCAAGGGAGGGATACAGAGACTTAATAAAGGGGAGGGAACGTTGGCAGAGGGTGACAGTAAAAAAGCAGGAATACTGAATGAATATTTCTGCTCAGTATTCACAATGGAAGAGGAGGGGGAGGTACCTAAACCAAACAGGAGAAACACTCTGAATAGGGGGCTCAATACCAGTCCATTCACAGAAGAAAGGGTTTTGAAAGAAGTCTTGAAACTGAGGGTGGACAAAGCAATGGGGCCTGATGGGATTTACCCAAGAATTCAAAAAGAACTAAGGGTAGAACTAGTAATGCCACTGACTACTCTCTAACAAATCATGGGAGGATGGGGTGATACCTGAGGACTGAAGGAGGGCAAACGTGATTCCACTTCACAAAAGTGGGAGCAAGGCAGAGGCAGGAAACTACAGACCAGTCAGTTTGACCTCAGTGGTAGGGAAAATGATGGAATCACTTCTGAAGGAAAGAATTGTTGAGTACCAAGAGGCCAGTGGAGCACAGGACCCAAGGAAGCATGGTTTCAGACCAGGAAGGTCATGTCAGACGAACCTAATAGATTTCTTTGACTGGGTGACCAAAGCAGTAGACCAGGGAGGGGCTGTGGATATGGTCTACCTAGATTTTAGCAAGGCATTTGACACAGTCTCACACAAAAGATTAATATATAAGTTAGCAAGCCTTGGAGTGAGTCCCAAGGTGGTAGCCTGGATAAAAATCTGTCTGGACAACAGGACGCAAAGGGTGTTAGTAAACGGACTCCATAGTGAAGAAAGGAGGGTAACTAGCGGGGTACCACAGGGGTCAGTACTGGGATCGGTCCTCTCTTAATGTCTTTATAAGTGACATTGGAGAGCACCTGGAAGGAAAAGTATGTCTCTTTGCAGATGACACAAAGATCTGCAACAGGGTTGATACACAAGGTGGGGTGGAAAGGATGAAAAGGGACTTCGCAAGGTTGGAGAAATGGTCAAATATATGGCAGCTCAGATTCAATGCAAAGAAGTGCAAGGTAATGCATCTGGGAAACAAAAACCCAGGGGAAGAGTACACAATGGGGGGTGAGTTCATAACAAAAATCGAAAGAGACCTAGGAGTAATTATATCAGATGACCTAAAGATGGGCAAGTAATGTGAGAAGGCAGTAAGGAGGACTGGGGGATACTGGGATGCATAGGGAGAGGCATCAACATTAGAAAACAGGAAGTTGTTATCCCTCTGTACAGACAGTTGGTAAGACCCCATCTGGAGTACTGCATGCAATTCTGGAGACCCCATCTCCGCAAAGACATAGACAGAGTGGAGGCTGTTCAGAGGAGAGCAACCAAAATGGTGCAGGGTCTGCACCAGAAGACATTTGAGGAGAGACTAAAGCAGCTTAATATGTATACTCTTGAGGAAAGGAGGGAGAGGGGGGACATGATAGAAACTTTCAAGCATCTCAAGGGAATTAAAGTACAAGAGGGTAGCATTTTTCAGAAGAAGAGATGTGCAAGAACAAGTGGGCACAATCTGAAGATAGAGGGGGGGAACGGCTCAGAGATAATGTTAGAAAGTTTTTTTCACAGAGAGGGTTGTGGATGCATGGAATGGCCTTCCTGAGGAGGTCGTGGAGTCAAAAACAGTGGGGGAATTCAAGAATGCATGGGACAGACGACATAAGTCAATTCTAGTTGGGGGTAGGAGGAAGTAAGCTGTTGATTAACTAGAATCTGCAGCTTATCCATCAGGTAGAGAAATGGGCAGACTAGGTGGGTCAAGCGGTCCTTATCTGCTGTCAAATGCTATGTTTCTATGCCTTGCTGAGATGTAAATAAATGGCTCTGGTGACCCAATCATTTGTGACTTTTGCAAGGATGGAGATGGTGCTGTGGTTGGGCCAGAAACCTGATTGGGTCGGTTGAGGAGATAGAAGGATTCTATGTGGTGTCTTAGTTGGTAGTAGATTAATTTTTAAAGATTTTAGCTAGGACAGACAGGACAGAGATAGGCCTGTAACTGTCAAGATCGCAAGGGTAGCCAGTTTTGAAAAGAGGGGTGATATGTGCAGATTTCCAACATAAGGGAACCATGGCTGTGAAAAGGGAGAGGTTACAAATACGAAGTATGGGTGCTGTAAGATGGTAGTGGCCTAATTTTAGAAAGAAAGGTTCAAGCCCATCTTCGCCACCACCCTTGTGACTGTCTTAGTTAGTAAGGAGGTCTTCTACCTCTTTGAAGGAGACAGGTTGAAGCTGAAATGGAGAATGAGAGAAAGGAGATTTTTTTTTAACCTTGCATTTATGCTCCCTACTTGCCTCCTCTCTTCCACTCTCTCAGATATCCTCATCTGCAGGTTCCATTCTCATCGTGATCTGCCCCTAGAGCATCTGGTTCCACCCTAATTAGCCCCGGTATACCCCCCCCAGGCAAGGGCGAGGACGGAACCCCCATGCATGCCTCCTCAAACCAGCATGCTGTGTGTGGAATCGTTTGTGAGTCTGTCCAACGAGCCTGGAGATCCCCCAGAGAGGTGTTGTCGCCTAGGAAGAGACCAAGGTGTTTTTCCTGTATTCTTTCCCCCAGAAATCAGCGTGCAATGAGGGCCAATGAGCTTGGAGGTGTGCTGAGACGTGCCTCCTGCTCTGCCCCTCTGCCATTTGCCCAAAGCTCTTACTTCTTCTCCACCTACTGCACCTTCCATCTGAGCTCCCCCAGATGGCGGTATTGCAGCAAGAGCATGCAGCTAACCCCCCAGGAGAAGGAGAGCAGCCGCATGGTGCTCTATCCTTCTCCTCCCTGGCCGACCCCCGGCGGCCCGTGCTCATTCCCAAACTCGGGTCGCTGGCATGGTACAAGGTAAGGCATCCAGTGCCTCAGCAACACCAGGCCGGCAGAGAAGAGAGATTTGAGAGGATCAGAGTCCATGTTGGACTTTACATGGCCTGCATAGGGGGACGTGTCAAAAGCCATTCCTGTGGTGGTAAAATGTAAGTTCAGTTCTTTGAGGATCTGATCACTATTTTCAATGTTCATGCCTTTAAGCTGAATCTTAGATGGGATGGATGCCACAGCCAACAGGCCCAAGTCTCGGCAGGTCTGGAGGACCAGATCCGTGAACCTCTCGATGGTCTCCTTGGATGGCCCAGCTAACAGCCAGTTGCCCAAACAGGGATATGCTCGACACCCTTGTGTCACAGGAAGGCCACCACCACTGCCATGAGCTTGGTGGAGACCTTGGGCATGATGACAGACTGAAAGGCATGACCTGTAACTGGTACAGTACCTCTGCCAGAACTGAAAGTACCATCAATGCGACAGATGACTGGTGTGTAGAAGAATGCATCCTGGAAGTCCAGTGAGCAGAACTACATGCCCTGCTCCAGAGAAGAAATGATCCAATTCATAGTAACCACCCAGGAGTTATGCATACGTGTGAACTGGTGCAGATCCAGCATGGGGCACCACCCACTCATCCCCCCCCCCCCCAATTTCAGAAGAATGAAGTACCTGGACACATAACCCTGAGTTGCCCAGGCATCTGGGACATGGGCTATGGCTCCTTTCAAGAAGAAATACGCGATGTCCTCCCAAAGGGTGGACAGCATGTCCTGTGACACCTTGGACTCCCAAGGAGGCTAGAGTCAGTAAGACAGGACAACCTCAAAGTCCAGGGGCAGCACTCTGCCTACCACCTCTAACTCTCACTTGTCCGTTGTGATAACAGACCAAGGTGGCAAGAAATGAAGTAGAGACAGGGACAGGTGGAGGGATGACACCTCCCCCATCCCATCAAGGTGCAGCTTTTGTGGGGGTACCGGTCATTGTGGCCAGAGGGGCACTACCACCCCTGCCCACACTTCGCTCGTGGCCCTGGCCACCTAACTTGGGTTTCAGGTGCTAGGTTTGATATTGCCATTGCCGGGGCTGCTGCCAAGAAGGCTGTGGCTGAAAGGACCGGTACTGAAAAGAGTGTTATTCATCTGGAGTGGTACATGGTGCACATCCACACTTCTGGCAATCTTCCTTTCCCTTTAAATCCAGCTGGAATGTCTTCAAGCTAAGCTTCTCCAACCACCCAGGTGGTAACCTGATCACCACCACACCGTGACATCAGATCTTGTACGCTGGAAGCAGGGATCTGTGTGCCACTTGCCTGGGGACGTCAGGTGGGACATGTGGCTGTGCACCATATACAACTCCTAGAAAGTACAGTTGCGTACTTACCATAATGGTAGATCTTTGAGGAGTATCTTTTGCATCAGGTAATACACTTGAGTCATCACCAGAGGGTGCTGTGGTGCATGGCAGCTCTCTTCTAGCAGTTTTTTTCCAGGGGCCGCCCACACATGACATTATCATCCTGCTCCTATTTAAGAGTGGGCAGTCCCTGGTATCCTCAGTCCCCCGCCGGATTCAGCTCACTAAGCAAGGACAGAGGGAGATCTGAGGTACCATAGGCATCCCGTCCCATATATATTTGGATCAGAAATTCTCTTAGAGAAGGAGGGAGATGAAGGGAAGGATTGTACCTGCTGCAAGAGATACCGCTCAAAGATCTACCGTTATGGTAAGTACGCAACTGTACAATCTTCCACGGGGATAATCTCTTGCAGCAGGTAATACACTTAGGATGACTCCAAAGCAGTAAACCTAGAAAGGGTGGAAAGTTATGACAGAAGACCTTGCAGGACAGTGCAGCAAAAGGCTGTCCTATGGCAAGAAGCAATGTCTAGGTTGTAGTGCTTCGTGAAAGTATGTATTGTGGACCATGTGGCTGCATTGCAGATACCTGTGATAGAAGCCCCTTTGAAGCAGGCCACTTTAGTGGTCATGGCTCAGGTAGAATAGGCTTGAACAGGTCCTAGTATGGTTTGTTGTATTTCTTATAACAAAAGGTAATACAACGTGCCAAGCAGTTGGAGAGGGTCTGTTTAGTGACTGGAAAACCTTCCTGGGTTGAGCTTGAAGGTAACAAAATGCTGAGGAATTTTTTCTGAAAGATTTGGTATGATTTATATAATATCTCAAAATACGATGAACATCTAAAGTGTGTAGGAGGTATTGTCCTGGATTAAAGTGCTCAGGGTAATATACTGGCAATTCTATGGACTGATTTAAGGTGTGTTCCGAGACCACCTTAGGTAAAAAGGAGGGACTGGTATGATGAGCCACTCTGTCTTTGTGAAAGATTAAGTCTGGCTCTCTACACATTAGGACATGAAGCTCAGAAATTCGGCAAGCTGAAGTGACAGCAGCTAAGAATACTGTCTTTCAGGAAAGGAAGCGAAGGTTGCAAGTAGCCACCAGTTTGAAAGGGTTGAGGGTCAGGTTTTCCAATAGGAAATGCAAGTCCCGGGAGGGGTGGGACATCTAATTGGAGGTTTGAGGTGTAACATTCCCTTTAAGAACATCTTGGCAAAATGGTGTTGATAGAGTTGTCTCCCTTCTAAAGGCTCTTGAAAGGCCGAGATGGAGGCCAAATGATCCTTAATAGAGGAGTAGCTCAAGCCTGTTTTGGCAAGCGAAGCCAAATAATCCAATACCTTAGTCAATAGACATGAATAAGGGTCCAAAGACCGGGAAGCCGCCCATATGAAGAAGCGTTTCCATTTAGCATTATATGTTTCCCTGATAGATGGTTTGCATGAGGCCAACAGAATTTTGGCCACTCGTGAGGAGACTTGAAGGTGGGCTATGAAAGCGTCCTCAGGAGCCAAGCGTGAAGGTGTGACTTCAGGTTGGGGTGAAGAAGGGTTCCATGAATGAGTCAACAGATCTGACCTGATTGGCAACGGGATGGGATCTGTTACTGAGAACCGTTGAAGTAGGGGAAACCACACCTGCTGAGGCCACAGAGGGGCTATGAGGATCATGGTGGCAGGTTTGAATTTTAGTAGTTTCAGTAGAGTCTGTTGCAGGAGCAGGACAGGGGGAAAGCATATAACAAGAGTCCTGTCCACGGTTGGGACAGGGCATCTATAGACAGTTCCTTTCTGTTCAGGATAATGGAAGAGTTTCTGGGGAGTCTGTGATTGTTGGGGGAGGCAAAAAGGTTGAGGTGCGGAGTCCCCCACAATCGAAAGATTATCTGAAGAACTTTGTGATGAAGTGTCCACTCGTGTGTGGAGGTCTGGAGACTGAGAATGTCGGCCAGTGTATTGTGGCGTCCCGGTAGGTGAAAGGTACTCAGTGATAAATGCTGAAGTATGGCTTACTGCCAAACTGCCATCATCTCCCTGCAGAGAATGTGGGACTTGGTACCTCCTTGTTTGTTCAGGTAATACACCACTGAGGTGTTGTCTGACTGGATCAGTAGAGGCCCAAGGGAAAGGTGGGAGGTGAAAAGCCTGAAGGGTGAGGTGGACTGCTCCAATTTCCAGTAGATTTATAAGAGGAGGGATGGAGAGTCGGGGCCACCTGCCCTGTGTCCTGTAAGGGCTCAGGTGTGCCCCCAGCTATTGAGGGAAGCATCCATGGTCAACGTCTGCTGGGGAGGAAGGGACAGGATAGGCATGCCTTGAGATAGGCTGGCACGATGGGTCCACCAGTCTAAGGCCGAGCATAGAATGGGAGTGACCCTGATTCTGTCTTCGAAGTCCCCTGTCTTTTGCTGCCACTGATTCTGAAGAGCCCATTGGACTGGTCTCGTGTAGACGGACAAAGGCCACTGTGGGGATGGCTGCGGCCATATGTCCCACGAGACATCTGGCTGTGATAAATTGTTGAGTTCGTATCTGGGAAGCCAGAGACAGAAGTCTGTCATGTCTGTCAGCAGGGCGGTAAGCCCTGGTGGAGGTGGTGTCCAGAACAGCTCCTATATACTGGAGTGACTGGGTAGAAGTTGGATTGGATTTGGGCCAGTTGACTGTAATTCCTAGAGACTGGAACAGAGTGAGGGTCGCCTGGGGAGATAAAAGCAGAGAGGTTTTGGAGTCTGCTTTTATGAGCCAATCGTCCAGATACTGGAAGACAAAATGTCTGTCCTGTCCCGGGCCACCACCATTACCACTAGGCACTTGGTAAAGACTCTCAGGGCAGATGAGAGACTGAATGGGAGTGCCTGGAACTGGTAATGTTGTCCTAGCAGGTAAAGCAAAGGAACCAGTGGTGGGCAGGGTGGATGAGGATTATGTAGGTTGGCATCTTTCATGTCTAATGCGCATAGCCAATCCCCTTATTTTAACATTGGCATAATGGATATTAAAGTGACCATCTGGAACCTTTTGTACTGAATGTATAGGTTCAGTTGTCTGAGATCTAGTATAGGTCTGAGATCCCCAGTGCGTTTGGGTACCAGAAAAATATGGGAGTAAAATCCCTGATGGTACTCCGAAGAAGGAACCGAATAGATGGCATTCTTGTGAAGAAGTGCCTGACATTCCTCTCGAAGAATGGTGATATGATCAGGTGGGTAATGGACCAAGTGGAGAGGATAAGGGGGAGGCACTGAGGTGAATTCCGGCGTGTGCCACCTCCTTATGATCTGAAGCACCCACTCATCTGATGTTATCACTTGCCAGGCCTCTAAATGGAGAGCAAAGCAACCCCCCATGGCTTCCAAAGCCTGAGCGAGGAAGCCTGAGCAATGCCCCAGTTGGTCACTGGGAAGTGGGGTGACCAGCTCCACCCAGCGAGGTGGGAGTGGGACCCTGTAGAGGTAGGAGTAGCAGTTCTGGAAAATGGTTGAGAACAACCACAGAATCCACCTCTGTAGGTGTCTCTATGTTTACTGCTTCTCTTTGACTGAAAAGAGGACTGGGAGTGGTACATGCCATGTACTGTACGTAAGGTCCAACCCAAAGCCTGGAGATCATCCAGAAGTGTTTGGGTACCTGGACCAAAAAGTTTAGATCCACTGAAAGGGTCTTTTACCACTTTATGCTGTAGATCTGATGTAAATCCTAATACATGTAACCAGGCATGTCATTAAGGGCAACACCTGTGACCAGCATACGAGCAGAAGTATCCACCGCATCATACTTTGAGTGGAGTAGGCATCGAGAGATGAAATTGCCAGTGGAAATTTTTGCCAATAACTGGTCCTTCTCCTAGGATGGAAGAAGTTTACTGACTTGTTCTATAGCAGAGGACCAGAGGGTACATTGGTATTTAACCATGTGTCCCATATCGTTTAGAATTCTGAGATTCATGGTGCCCACCTGGAAGACTTTCTTCCCAAGGTAATCGAGATGACGTGATTCTTTATCAGGTGGCAATGAGCTCATGTGTTTTAGTCATTTGGTACAATCATGAGTCGTTGTGATCACCACCGAATCTGCCTCAGGGGTAGTGGAAAGAAAAGGATGGTCAAGAGGAGCCTGGTAAAGGCGATCCGCCTTTCTAGGAATGGCAGGAACCATTGAGGGTTGGTTCCAAGCTGTCAGTACAGCATTTTGATAAAGTTTGTATAAGTGGGGGTACCACTACTACAGGCTCTTCAGGCACTTTGAGATAATCTGCCATATCCTTTCTTTGTTTATCATGTTCTGTAGTTGAGAATCCCATGATTTTTTGAATTTGGACCATCATCTTGTGAAAGGATGGGTCATCAGGAGGAGAGGCAGCTGCATTTCAGGAAGCATCCTTGTGCAAGGAGGAAATAGTGGAGAGAAAGGAGGGAGGACAGGAGTCCAAGTTCTGAAACTCAGTGTCACCCAGATCTCCTGGAAAACCTTCCAGGAATTCTGCCTCTTCTGAAAAATATTCTTCTTTATAGGAAGGAGGGGACCAGGGCAGAGAGGGTTTCCTGTCACCTTGGAAGCATTTAAGTGGAAGGGTGGGAGAACAGGAAGGGCGACCCACATCACCTGGAGTAGGTAGTTGAGAATGCCTCATCATATCCAAAACCTGTTGTACCACTGCAGCTACGTCCAATGAGGTAGTAGTAGAGGGTGGGGTGGGTGGCTTCTGAGAAACCAGAGGAATTGTGGAGGATATTGGATGTGAGATATAAACAGGTCTAGCCCCTGGATGTTAAAAAACAGGGTCTCAGTCCCTATCTGGTTGGCCCCTTGAGAGAATGGTTCTGAAGGAGAAGGGGCAGTGGAATGGCAAAACCAGTAGTTTTCCCCATGACACACTGGTCCATCATGGACAGGGCATTAAAGTGGGAGGTAGTAGAATGTTTAAAAAGACACATCGTTGATGGGAAAACAAACCACCATTGATGGAGAGTCATGAGCACTCACTAAAGGTTCCAAGAAAGTGCTGAAAGGGCACCAGAAAGTGCCATCGATGAGAGGGTGTAGACTCCCATCTACAAGGAAGCAGTTCCGGAGGGCATTGTCAATGGTGGTTCTCCACCGTTGATGGGGAGTCCTGAGCACTCACACTAAAGTTTCCATAGAAACTGCTGAAAGGGTGTCAGAAAGTGCCATTGACGAGAGGGTGTAAACCCCCATCGATGAGGAAGCAGTTCTGGAGGGCATCGTTGACGGTGGAGCACCAGTAACGGTGGCTGTCGATGAGTGTCTGCCTGAGGACGATGAGGATGATTTTTCCTTATCACATTTATGCTTCTTGTGTGAAGCTGCAGCATGGGGCTCCTTGGGATAGGCTCCCTTCTCCAAAAGAGAATTTCTGCTCCGTTAAGTTAGCTTCAATCTCCTGTAGCTGTCGTTGATGGGTTGCCTGGTTAAATTCCTGGCAGTGTTTCCAGGAGGTGGTGTCATGTGTGAGACCCAGACACCTAACACAAATGGTGTGATTGTCATAATGGTATCTCTTCCTACCACAACGACATGACCAGAATAATGCTGATTTGTTAAAGATTCTTTGGACATTCATCGATGAAGATCAGAAATGGATGAAAACTCTGTTCCCAGCTCAAGTTCTTGTCGATGACTGCTTCACATGCGCTAGTTGCTGCATGCGAGCTGAAGATGGCAGAAAAATGAACTGAGGATAGCAGGAACCACCCACTCATATAGGAGCAGGATGATGATGTCATGTGTGGACAACCCCTAGAAAAAGACTGTCAAAAGAGAGCTGCCGTGCACCACAGCACCCTCTGGCAATGACCCAAGTGTATTACCTGCTTCAAGAGATTATCCTCGTGGAAGATCTGTGGTTACAGGTGAGTAACCCTCATTTCTAGAAATGTAGATACGGTGCACTATCCACACTTCTGGCAGACTCTTAGCAGCTCTGTGGGAAGGGGGAGGCAGGCACATACCCCTACTTGGGGAAAAAGGGATTGGAGAACAGAGGGCCCAAAACCAGCATCCCGGCTTGACTCTAGGTCAATGTGGTAATGGGAAATGAAGATGTGTGCTGACTTCCAGGTAGCAGCCCTGCAGATTTGTGGACTGAAAGTAGCCACCAAGGCAGTGGTATGTTTGGTAGAATGAGCCCTAAGCACTATGGGAGGCTCCCCACCAGCAAACCTACAGCACAGGTTGATGTAGGATACAATCCACCCGCCAACTGTCCGCTTAACTGCTGGTCTGTCAGGTGCAGCTTCAGCGCAAGCGACAAAGAACTGGTGAACCTCTCCCTGAACTCCAGCCATGTGCTCCTCATAATAAGTGAGTGCTCATCTCAGGTCCAAGATATGGAGCCTGTGCTCAGCCTCTGAGGTTATGCTGATGAAGTACACAGGGAGAGTGACCATCTGGTTAAGGTAAAACTCTGAAACCACCTTCAGGAGGAGCTTCAGGTTGGTGTGGAGGGAAACCTTGTTCTTGTGGAACACTAAGTAAGGCAATTCCACTGAGACCACCTTGAGCTCACTGATCCTTCTGGCAGAGGTGATAGCCACCAAGAAGGTGGTCTTTCATGACAGGTATGAGTTGTTGCACCTTATACATTGGTTCGAAAGGTTTGCCCATGACCTTTGCCTGTACCAGCAACAAGTACCAAGGTGGTGGTGGTTCATGCACCAGTGGGGACAGGTGGTCAAGACCATTAAAGAACTGCCCTACCACTCTTTTGCTGCACCACCATCAGCATACCAGCTCATATGCAGTATGCCGAGATAGCTGTCAGGTGCACCTTGAGGGTCGACTACCTCAAGCCGACAGAGAGGGACCATAGGTAGTCCAGAATGCTAGCCACAGGGCAGGACAGGGGGTCTAGCTTCCTGCTATGGCACCAAATGGAAAAGCACTTTCATTTGAAGGCACAGCACTGGTGGGTCAACCTGTTACAGCAGGCTTCCACAATCCTGAAAACCTCCTTGGAAAGACCCAAAGCCTGGAATTCTAGCCACTTAGGAACTAAGCTGTCAGGTGCTGGGACTGAAGGTCTGGGTGTGAGAACTTCCCCTTGTGCCAGGGGAGCAGGTCCAGGTGTAGAGGCAAGCACCACGGAGGCCTGATGCTGAGGCTGAGGAGATCTGGGTACCAGAACTGGCGTGGTCAGTCTGGGGCCACCGGTATCACCTGTACCTTGTCCCTCTGCATCTTGACCAGCACCTAGTGGATTAGAGGAAGGGTAGGGAATGTGTAGAAGAGACTCTGGGTCCAGGGCCTCACGAAGGCATCCATCAACAGTGTCCTACACTGTGGGTGGGAGGCAGGCACAAAATGGTCTCAGCTTTGTGTTCTCCCAGGTAGGAGGCAAACAGGCTGACCAGGGGAGTGCTGCATTGGGAGAACAGGTGGTTCTCCACCTCATGATGAAGAGACCATTCATGAGATGCTTCACCCACTCGGTTAAGGGCATCTGCCAGCTGGTTAGTGGCTCCAGCCACGTAGGTCACCAGGAGCTCGGCGTCCAGACTGTGCACAAAGGTCCAGTTGTGAAGGGCTTCCCAGCACAGCTGGAGGGAATGCATTCTGCCCTGCTTGTTGAAGTACTACATGATCATGGTGTTGTCCATCTGGACCTGCACGACCTGACCCCAAACCGAATGACCGAATGCCATCAGGGCTAGGTGCACCACACAGAACTCCAAGTTGATGTGGTATTGGGACTCCTTGGGGGTCCAGAGTCCATGGGCTCTGTGATCCCCAAGTGGGCTCCCCATCCCACCAGAGATGCATCAGTCATTAGAAAGACCATTGGCTCTGGGTGGACGAATGGGACTCCTTCCTGCAGGTGTTTCAGGACCAACCACCACTGGATGGCATTCCACGTCGGCTGTGTCACCACGGCTGGCAGGTCAAGGTGACCAAGGCACTAAGACCACTGAAGGGCCACCTCCCACTGCAGGGGGTGCATCTGCCAGCAAGTCCACTGGACCACATTGGTGCTGGATGCCATGTACCCCAGAAGCCGCAGGAAGTCCCAGGCAGGGTGCGAATGTGCAACCTGAAATGATTGGGCAAAGAAGGTAAGATCCACCGCCCAGTCTGCTGGGAGTTGGGCCTTGGCCTGGGGGGAGTCAAGCTCTGCCCCAATGAAGTGTATGGTATGAGAGGGGGCTGAGTTCTGACTTGGCCAGGTTGAAAAGACGACCCAAGGCCAAGCAAGTTTGGAGGGCCAGATCCCTGGACAGGCTGTACTGCCTCCCTGGATGGACTGGTTGCAATCAGTCAGTCATCCAGGTAAGAGTAAAGCCAGACCTGTGGTGCCTCAGGAATGCTGTCACCACTGCAGTGCACTTAGTGAAGATCCTAGGGGCCAAGGAGAGGTCAAAAGGCATAATGCAGAACTTGTATAGAACCCCTTCCACGTGGAACAGAAAGTACCACCAGTGGGATGGACAGACTGGGATGTGAAAGAAGGTATCCTGGAGGTCCAGAGAGCAGAACCACATGCTCTGCTGCAGAGATGGGATAATCTGGTTCAGAGTGACTATCCTGAATTTGCTCGTCCTCAAGAACTGGTTCAGACTGTGCAGATCCAGTATGGGGTGCCAACCACCCGTCTGTTTGGGGACCAGGAAGTACCTGGACACAGAGCTCTGGCCAGCTGTGTCATCCGGTACATGAGCCACAGTGCTTTTCTCTAGGAGTTGGGCAATGTCCTCCATGAGGGCGGACATTTCCAAGAAAGCCATGGACTCCCATGGGGCATGGGCTTGATAGGGCAGGAGAACCTCAAAGTTGAGAGGCAGACCTTGAGCCACCATGTCCAGCACCCATTTGTCTGTAGTAATAGTGGACCAGGCATGCCAGAAATGGTGAAGCCAACCCCCCACGGGAAACTGAGGCATGGGTGAGGTGGACGGGAGGCACATGCCCCCCCAACCCATCACTGACCAGCCTTGGATGAGGAGGATCCGGCGCTGGTCACTGGAGGAGTGCTGGTGCTCCAACCTCTAGAATTTTTTGAGCGCTGGTTGGCCAACTTGGGTTTGGGTCACCAGACCTGGGACTGCCCTGACTGGGGCTGCTGGGGCTGAAAGGGCCAAAGCAAAATGTCTTCTTCGATCGCTGGCCCTTGGGGTCCTTTTGCAAGGACGTGACAGAGTCCAGGGTGGCACTGGACTTCTCAAGCCTCGTAGGGTGGCCCACTACACCTGGCCCAAAGAAGTCCATGCCAAAGAACAGGACATTCGTCAACGTAAGCTTGGTATTCGACGTACAGGTATAGATCTGAAGCCAGGCTCTGTGGTGCACAGCTACTGCTACTGACACTGACCAGGTAGGTGCAGGAGTTGACTATGTCCAAGGCCATCTGAAGGTGATGCTTAGCCAGAGAACAGGCTTAGTCACAGACCACATTTACCGCAGACTGCAAGTCCGCGGAAAGGTGAGGGATGTCATGGTCAAGGTTCCCCAATGAGCTTGTGGCCTAAATTGGCCATCATTATGGCAGAGTTTGCCTGCTTGAGAACCAAGGAGGATGCAGCTTACACACCTTTTTGGCAACATGGTCCAGCTTCTTTGACTCCTTGTCAGGGAGGGTCTGTTGACATCCCTGACATTAGCTGTATGGCAAAAATTTGAGTCTACCACCAGCCCCTCGATCAAGCGGTGATCGGAGAACCCAGGAAGGTACCCGGTTAGGACCACATACTTATGGACCATATGGGTGGAAGGCACAGGGCAAGAAGAAAAAATCACTTACCATAGTAATATTGTTTCTTCCAGGGATCCCTCAGTATGCTTGACTAACTCAGTTATGCCAGCTGCCTTGGAGATGGAGTTTATGTTAATGATGCCAAGAGTTAGCCTATCAGATTGCAGTAAGAGAGTGCTGCCTGCAGGTGCTGCTGTAAGCCAGCCAGATTCATTTCATAGCCTGAGGGGCAAAAGGCCCCAAATCCTACATCTAACCTAGTATTATAGAAAAATGTGAAAAAGATCAAGGAAAAAGAAATTGCCTATAGGAGAACTATATACACCATGCTTCACTGTGAAACATTACACATGTTAAAGCTCTCCAGTAAGAAATTTGGCCTATGGCATGGACTGCAGAACTATTCTCAGCAAGGTTATGTGAGGGGAGGATGGGTAGGAGGTCAAGCATACTGAGGGATCCCCTGGAAGAAACAATACTACTATGGTAAATATTTTTTTCTTCTCACCCCAGGAATCCCTCAGTATGGTTAACTAATGCAGACTACAAAGCGGTGTCATTGGGAGAAGGGAACAGAACCTACTTTGGAAACAGGCTCTGCAGGACTGCAGTGTCAAATTTGACATCTGATCTGAACTGTACATCCAAGCAGTAGTGCTTTGTGAAGGTGTGTACAGTCTTCCAAGTAGCTGCTTTGCAGTTGTCGAGCCAGGGTATGTCCCTTGTTGTTGCCACTGAGGCTGCAGTGCCCCTAGTGGAGTGGGCCCTGAGGCCTTGAGGTGGCTGTCTGCCAGCCTTACTGTAACAGAACTGGATGCAAGACACTATCCAATGAGAGATAGTCCTCTTAGAGGCTGTCCTGCCTTTGCCCACCTCACCATAGGTGAGAAATAGGTGGGTGTGCAAGGATCTGAGCTGCTTGGTGTGCTTCAGGTAGTAGTTCAGTGCCCTTTTGACATCCAAGCTGTGAAGAATGCACTCATCAGGAGTGGATTTGTATGTAAAAAAAAGACAGTGCCCGGTCCGGTGGTGCTGAGGGTTGAGGAACTGGACGCCACACCTTGCGCCACGCCGGCGACCCGGGTTCAGGAATGGACTCAGGACACTGGGGGCTGGCAGGAGAAGGAGAGGATTGAGCGCCCGTAGGGACTGCTCTCCTCTCCTGGGGTGGGTAGTGGGCTGGTGTCGCTCTGCAGTGGCCCCTTGTGGAGACCAGGAGCACTGCAGAGAGTGACGTATGCGGAACAGCGCAGAAAAGTGGAAATCCACCTGGCGACTGACCGGATGATGGCTGCTGGTCCTCCATTACTACCGATGCCCTGAAAGAGACCCTCTGCTTCAGCAGCACCCTGGGGCCAAGTATGTGCTAGCTGCCCCCTCTAGTACCTTCCCCCTCGGAGGAGGGGGACCTGCCTGGTGAAGGGTTATGTCTGGGTTACCCAGGGGTGGCTGTGATGTGAAGCTGGAGGGGGTTCAGGATGGGACCAGCAGAACGGATGAAAGACCTAGGTGGCCCAAAGGAGTGGTGGGTTGCGAGGCATGAGGGGAGATAAAGAAATAATACAAAAAAAAAAAGGAAGTGTTTTAGGTTGATTAAGGTGAAATTCAGACACCACGTTGTGAAGAAATTTCCTGTTGGTCCTGAGAACTACTTTATCCGTGTAGGAAATAATGTAGTTTGGCTCAGTGCAAAGAGTTTGCAGCTCTGATATCCATCTGGCTGAAGTAATTGCCACTAGGAAAACAGTTTTCCAGGTGACATATTTCATGTCTGCAGTAGCCATGGGCTCAAATTGAGACTCCATCAACTTTGCTATACACAGGACACAGGTTCAAGTACCAGGGAGAGACAGGTTCCCTAAGTAGGGGCTGAAGTTGCAGCAGGCCTTTAAAGAATTTCTTGAAAACGGAATGAGAAATGATGGATTTCTCCTTGCCAGCTGAAATTAGGCCGAAATGGCTACCAGTTGGACTTTCAGGGATGAGGCCCTAAGGCCTAATGTTTGCAAGTGTACCAAATAGTCTAGTATGGAAGACAGGGTAGCTTGCAGTGGGTCAACCTGCTTGTCTTTATACCAGAAAGAGAATCTCTTCCATTTAGAAGCGCAAGTCTTTTTGGTACTTGGCTTTTTGGCTAGGCAAAGAATTCTCAGGACTTCCTCTGAATGCTGAGAGTTTGGTAACTCTAGCCCCTCAAGTACCAAAGTTTGAGGTGAAGGGACTCTATGCTGGGGTACGTTATCCTCATCTGAGGCAGGATCAGGAGACTGTGGGTCAAAGGCAGACAAAATGGTCCATTTGGCAGAGAGGGCGAGGAGCAGGGAGTACCATGGCTGCCTTGCCCAGTCAAGAGCCACCAGAATCATTGTTATTGGCTGGCTCCTGAGCTTGAGTAGCACCCTGAGGAATGGGGAAAATGGGGGGGGGGAGGCATACAGGAACTTCCCTATCCAATCCAGAGACAGGGAATTCACTGGCACTGAGCCCACAGCAGTACAGAGGAATATGATGACTGTGATTGGAGGAGAAGAGATCTCTCTCTCTGGAGTGCCCTACCTCCTGAAGACTGTAGCCAGCACTTGTTTGTTTAGGGTCCACTCGTAATAACCCTGACTGATGTGGCTCAGGGAGTCTGCCAGCATATTATCCTTGCCTGACAGGTGAATAGCAGTGAGCTGCATGTCTAGGGAGTAGGCCAGAGACCAGATTTTCACAGCTTCTCTGCAGAGCTTTGTGGATCTTGTGCCCCCTTGCTTGTTGATGTAGAACATAGCAGTCATGTTGCCTGTCCTGATTTGGACAGATTGACCATTTAACTGGGGAGCAAAGCCAGGTAGCACACCTCCAAGATCCGGAAATCCAGAAAAGAAAGACGATATCTGAAGAAACTTTAGCAACAAATGACTGATTGACATAAGGGATTAACATATGAAAATGCTGAAACTAAGCTGATAACTGATTGTGATTTTCTTTCAGAGCAAGTTAATGATGTTTCTCTCCAGGGTTATTTTAAGCAGTTGGGAGTGAAACCAAAACAGGGCACCAATGTTTAAAAAATGTAATGGGTTATTGTACAGAGTTTGGGTTAAGCCTCAGACACAGGAACAGACAGAACAATTGGCTATACCACAGATGTATAGAACAGAGATGCTATAGATAGCACATGATAGTCCTATGGTTGGTCACTCAAAGAGGGATTGCACCCTTGCCATATTGTTGTATAGATTTTACTGGCCTGGAATTCATGAAGATGTTGCTACCTATTGTAATTACTGTGCCAAGTGTCAGAAAGTAGCCCCAGTTACTAGGAAAGACAAGGTGCCCCTGGTACCCCTATCTTCGACAGATGTGCCTTTTGAAAGAATTGCAATGGACGTGGTTGGTCCTTTAGACAAAAGTAAAAAGTGTATAGATTTATCCTGGTAGTATGCAACTATGCTACTCGATATCCAGAAGCAATTCCAATGCGTTCTGTCACAGCTTCAAAATTGGCAGGAGATCTTGCAAAACTTTTCAGCAGAGTTGGCATACATAAAGAAATTATTACTGATCAGTGTAGTAATTTTGGTGCTGCATTACTTAAAGAGCTGTACAGACTACTTGGTATCACTGCCATAAGAACCTCTCCCTATTACCCTCAGACAGACGGTCTTGTTGAGCATTTTGACCAAACCTTAAAACACATGTTAAAAAGGTTTGTAAAAGGGGAAGGGAAAGATTGGAACCAATACTTGCCTTACCTACTTTTTGCTTAGAGAGAAGTGCCACAGGCATCAACAGGGTTTTCACCATTTGAAATGATGTATGGTAGGCAGTTAAGAGGGCCATTGGATGTGATAAAAGAAACATTGGGTGATAACCCCACCCAGAAACAATTTGTAACTTCTTATATGTGTGCCCTAAGAAAGAAGCTGGCAAAATATGTTGAAATTGCCCATAGTAATCAGGAAGAGGCCCAAAACCAGCAGAAGGTATATTATGACCATGGAGTTAAAGAAAATGTTTTTGAGCCAGGTGAAAAAGTTTTGCTACTGTTAACCCACAACAGAACTGTTAATGAAGTGGCAAGGGCTTTATAAGGTTCTTAGACATACAGGTACTAGCACCGTTTTAACTATGAGATTGAGACTCCAGACAGGAAAAATCCTAAGATATACCATGCTAACCTCCTCAAGAAATGGGTTGACAAAATGCCAAAAGCTGCATTGCTAGTTTTACCAGAAATTGATAAAGAAGATATTGATGAAGCTTATGATAAACTGGAACAAACTGTAAATGCTGATGCTATAAAGGTGAATGTTTCCTTAACCTCCAAACAAACTGCAGACATTCATAATGTGCTAAAGACGTTTAACGGTACTTTTACTACAGTACCAGGTCGAGCAAGTAATAGTGCCAAAGAATGCTTGCCCTATTAGGCAAAAGACATAACAGGTTACCAGAGCGGTTAAGAGCTGACGTGGTTAAGGAAACGCAAAAAATGGAAGAATTGGGTATCATAGAAGAGTCAAGGAGTGCTTGGTCATCTCCAATGGTAATTGCAAACAAAAAAGAAGGGGGTGTTAGAATCTGCCTTGATTTTAGGAAACTTAATCATGTCAGAATTTGAGTTATCCTAAGCCCAGAATAGATGATTTGGTGGACAGTCTGGGGAGTGCAAGGTATATCAGTACCCTCGATCTCACCAAGGGTTACTGGCAAATACCGTTAACTAAAGAATCCAGAGACAAAACTGCATTTGCCACTCCTGTTGGATTCTATCAGTTCACCACCATGCTATTTGGTTTACATGGTGCGCCAGCTACATTCCAGCTTTACATGGTGCGCCAGCTATATTCCAGCAGTACATGGATGTAATTCTATCACCTCACACTGGTTACTGTGCTGCATACCTGGATGATGTCGTGGTGTACAGTGTAGCTGGAAAAGCCACCTGAAGCACCTTTGAGCAGTTATTCAAGCTTTCAAAAATGCAGGTCTGTCTATTAATCCTACCAAATGTCCATTGGGTGTGCAGGAAACCAGATACTTGGGCTACGTGTTGGGAAATGGAGAAGTTAAGCCAGAGGTTTCTAAAATAGAAGCTGTAGCTAACAGCCCTGTCCCTTAAAGAAACATGTCAAGTCATTTTTAGGGCTGACTCGTTATTATTAGAGATTTGTTCCCAACTTTGCCGAGTTAGCTACTCCCCTCACTGAACTCATGAAGAAACGGTTCCCAAATAATGTGAAATGGACCCCTGACTGTGAGGAAGCTTTTCAAGCCATTAAGGCTGCACTATGTTCAGCCCCTGTTTTGAGAAGCCCAGACTTTGAGAAACCATTCTTGTTACAAACAAATGCATCATAGGTAGGCCTAGGTGCAGTCCTGAGTCAAAATATAGATGGGAAAGAACATCCTATTCTGTACATAAGTAGGAAGTTGCATGACAGAGAAAAGGTACTCCACTATTGAAAAGGAATGTTTAGCAGTAAAGAGGCCATGGTGTCCCTTAAGTTTTATTTACTAGGAACTGACTTTGTACTTATAACAGATCACAATCCTCTCTATTGGCTTAACCAAATGAAAGATAAAAATTCCAGAATCACAAGGTGGTACCTGGCACTACAGCCATTTAAATTCAATGTGATGCACAAATCTGGTAAAGAAAACAGCAATGCTGATTTTCTTTTTTTTGTATATTCATTTTATTAAGTTATTCCTTTATAACTTCCATACATATGGTATCAGCATTTTCTGTGACATTCCATTTGCAGTTAATACTTTATCAAGTTCATGTCACCCTGGTGTTTCTAAAAGCGTCCATCTGATACTGTCCCAGTATTCCATCAATCACTTTAAGAACACATGTAATTCTAACCATAAAAACAACTTAAGTAATCAAAAGGAAAAATATAATAAAAATATAACAGACACTGTGCATGTTTATTCTTCTTAATGTCTTAAATATTTTCCCTTACTTTATACTGGTTCTGAGTTAAAGCTTATTTTTGGCCTCCCCTCCCCATCTGGTTTCATCCATCCTCCATTCCCTCGTGCAGTGTCTGGACCTCCACTGGTGAGATCGTTGCCAGGAATGGCCTCCATGTATTAAAGAAACTCTCCCCCCTTCCTTGCACCCTGAGCGAGAGTTGCTCCAAGAACAGCTTCTGAATGGACAAAATTCTCCACTGGCCTACCATTGGTGCTGTGTTGAACACCCATGTATTTTGTATAGTGTCTAGCATGTGCCAACAACACCCTTGTCCACCTGTTCAGAGGTATCCATTCCCCTTCCACACCAAATATCCCTACCAGTGAAGCCACCATCAGCTGCTTCCCCATCATGTTCCCCACCTCCCTCAGCACTCCCTTCCAGAAATGCTGTAATACCGCACATGAACAAAAACTGTGGTAGTACTTGCCCACCTCAGACCTGCACCTTCCACATATCGGGGATACTGCCGGGTGAAACTTATGCATTATCTGGGGAGGACAGTACAGTTAGTGTATAAACTTGAAGGAGGACTCTTTAAACCTGTTGCAAATCAGTAGGCTCGTGCAATTTCAATACTACCTTCCAGTTACCGTCCCTAACCTGTATGCCCATATCCCATTCTCACAATGCTTTGGTTTTCCCCGTAAGTTCTGAGAATAATTTTCTGCCCAGTTGTGCTGCCTTGCATATAAGTCCTCTTTGATCCCTCCTAGCATTGTGAATCAGATGTTTCACTTGCTCCAATGTCTCACTATTTGTACCATTTCATTCTAGCTTCTGGGTATATGCTCTCACCTGTAGGTATCTCAGGAAGAGCGTGTTATCCAGACCCAGCACTCTCCATAGGTCTGCAAATGAACATAGCCTTCTCCCCGAGAGGAGATCCCCTACACATTTAATTCCCTTCTGCTGCCATTCCTTAAATCCAGGATCCTCTAACCCCAGCAGAAAGGATGGGTTCCTCCTCACCAGAAGCATATGCGTATCCTGTTCTCCCATGCCCCTTGTTTGCTGGATCTGTGCCCAACTCTCAAGTACTGTCATCACCATGGGGTTGGTCCCACCCCCATTTATATAAGTTATCCTACCTTTTTTAGTCAAATAAGCTGATAACCTCCCAGGGCAGCCCTCCTTCTCCTCCTCTAAATCTAGCCAACTTGCAGCCCTCAGGCAGTATACCCAATCCTATATGTACCGATGCTGGATTGCCAAACAAGTAATTTCTTAAATCTGGAAAGCCCAATCTTCCCTCCTCCCCACTCATCTTGAGCCTTTGCAAGCATGTTCTGGGTCTCTTCTCCTTCCAGATAAACGTAGAAAAGGCCGCTTCCAGTTTTTTAATGTCCCTTCTGGTCCAACCCACACATACCATCTGCATTATATACGGTATATGTGGGAGGATATTCATTTTAATTAGGTTGATTCGACCCAACAAGGATATGGGAAGGGTACACCATCTGCGCAGGTCAGTCTCCACCATTCTGAGCAGTGGGGCATAATTCAGTTCATAAATTGATCCCAAACTTTTCCCAACCCTGAATCCCGAAGTATGTAAATGACTTGGTGACTTCAAGTCTCCATGGTTACCCTCGCCCCCTCCCCACGTACTGTCAAAATTTCAGACTTTCTTATATTTATTTTATATCCAGAGAACTCCGTGAAGTTAGCAATAGTCTGGAGCAATGGAGGCATAGATTCCTTTGGTTCTCTTATAAATAATAGCATGTCATCTGCATATAATGCGACTTTATGCATTCTACCCGACACACCCTATACCCCTCTTATCTCCTGCTTTTGCCTAATGGCCACTGCGAGTGGTTCCAGCACCAAGGAGGAGAGGGGGCATCCCTGTTTGGTTCCCTGAACAGCAGGAATCTTTTAGACCAGGTCCTATTGATCAGGACTTGTGCTGTGGGGGAGCTGTACATTGCTCTGACCATACCCACAAATTTGCCACCCAGACCAAACTGGGCCATGACTTCAAATAAATATTCCCATTCAATGCAATCAAATGCCTTCTCAGCATCCACTGAAAGTACACAGGTACTCCCCTTCCCACGAGCCGCTCCCCCAAATCACATTCAGTAGCCTCCTAACAGTATGATAGGAGAGCCGCCCTTTAATGAACCCAGTCTGGTCTTGGTGGACAAGTTCAGGCAGCACCTGTTTCAGTCTATCTGCCCAAATCTTTGCCAAGATCTTTAGGGCACAGTTTAGGAGGGAGATAGGTCTAAATGACACGCAATCTTCTGTATCCTTACCCGGTTTTGGTACAAGGCATATTGTTGCATCAAAAAATGTCTCAGGTAGCCTCCTCTTATCTTGCCTGCAATACCTCACTCAAAGGGCCACTGACATGCGCCATCATAAAGCTATAGTATTCAATGGGATACCCATCTGACCCACTGGCTTTGCCTTTTTGGAGCCCTCTAATCACTTGCTGGACCTCCTCTGAGGAGACTGGGGCATTCATACGAACATACGAAATTTGCCAGCAGATAAAGGCCTAGAGGTCTATCTAGTCTGCTCGAATGTGCAGCTAGCACCTCTTATTCTGCAGCTGCCCCTCCCTTCCACCCTTCCCCTTCATTAACCTCCCCTTGTCCTGTCCCATCCTCGTTTGAAGCAGTCCACTGTTCTACTGCACTCCACTCAGCAGGTGGCATTCCACCCAGCCACCACCCTCTCTGTAAAAAGTGTCTCCTCATCTCCTCCTGAACCTTCCTCGCTCCAGTCTCATATCATGGCCCCTGGTGGCCTCCCTCCTTACTTTGAACAGCCCTCTGTACCCATCTTGTTTATTCCTTTCATGTATTTAAAGGTTTCAATCATGTCACCCCTGTCTCTCCTCCAGTGAGTACATGTTCAACTCCTTCAACCTCCTCTCATATGATAAGTCCCCAGCCTCTTGATCATCTTTGTCGCTCTGCTCACCCCTCCAGTAACCAAATGTCCTCTCAGATACGTGACGCCAGTACTGCACGCAGTACTCAGGTGTGGTCAATGGCCATACAGTGGCAGAATCACCTCCTCCTCCTCGAAGATATACCCTTGCAATACAACCCAGCATTTTGTTGGCTTTGCAGCTGCCTTCCTACATTGTGCAGAGTTGTTCATTGACCCTGTAATGAGCACACCCAGATCCTTCTCCTCCTCCTCTGTCTGGGCTAGCTGCACTCCCCCTAGCTGGTAACTCCAATTCAAACAGCTTCACCAAAAACACATCAAAATAGGCTTGGAATTAGAAGATATATGTCTCCAATTCAAAGAAACAGACCCAGTTAAATCACACCAAATTATATTTTAAAACAGAAGAAATAGGCCTCTACAAATGCAGCCTGCCACACTGTGAATCAAACAAATGATCCCACTTATAGCTACCAAAACAGGTTTCAAAATTCCAACAGCCCCAAACAATACCCTGCTAGCCCCTTAGTAGTAAGAAAGAAAAGAAATAACCTTCTACCAAGTAGAATCCACAAGAAAAAGTGTAAAACAAAAATAAGCTACTGTACTGTAGATCTGATCCTGTCCCCCTTCTAGTTCCTTCTGAGAAGCCAAAGCACTGAGTTCCAAACTCTGATTTCCCTTGTGCTGCTTTCAAAATCAGACAGTTCCAAACTCTGTGATTTCCCTTGTGTTGCTTTCAAAATCAGAATTCCAAACTCTGTGACTTCTCTTGTGCTGCTTTCAAAATCAGAATTCCAAACTCTGTGACTTCCCTTGTGCGGCTTTCAGAATCAAACAGTTCTAAACTCTGTGACTTCCTTTGTGCTGCTTTCAGAATCAAACAGTTCCAAACTCTGTGATTTCCCTTGTGCTGCTTTCAAAATCAAACAGTTCCAAACTCTGTGATTTCCCTTGTGCTGCTTTGAGAATCAAATAGTTCCAAACTCTGATTTCCCATTCAATTCCTCCCTCTGTTTCTGTGTGACTTTAGGTAGCTTATACAGGTCCAGGAACTCCCTAGCCTTCCCTATTGTTCCTCCACATTCCGCCTGATATAACTGTTGGTAAAATCTTCTAAACTATTCTTGTATCTGCTGTTTGTCTCTCACTATCTTCCCCCTTCGTCTCTGATGCCGTAATCACCGTTTGCTTTCTCCCCCCTTCATTAATTTCACCAGTATGGGCCCTGGTTTATTTTCCCATTCAAACATTTGTTTCTTGATATACATCCAGGACTTTTTGGTCTCCTGCATCAGTAGGGTGTTTAGTGCGGCCCTGGCCATTTCTAGGAGGGCCCCTGCCCCCCAACCTGCATTCCAGTTCCTTAACTTTGTTCTCTTGTTCTATTCTCTTCTCCTGTTGCTGCTTTTTATGTATGGCCACAAAACTAATTATAGCGCCTCTCATATAGGCTTTCCCAGTATCCCATATGACCCTCTTAGGCAGGTCATCGTTCTAATTATCCTCCATGAAGTATTTCCACTGCTCCTCTAAATATTCCTTAAAGTTCTGAATGCTCAGTAAGTAGCAGGGAAATTTCCAGAGGGGTGGCCCCTCTCTTGGCTCATTTACTGTGATAGTCACATACACCATGGCATAGTCTGATATCTGGATAGGGCTGTGCGAAACATCCTGAACTCTTGCAAACCAACTTCCGGGGATGTACAGACAATCAATACGTGACCACGTCTTGTGTGGGTTGGAGTAAAAAGTATACTCTTTGGCCCCAGGATTTGCAGTTCTCCAGCTGTCTATGATATCCAAATCACATAGTCCTATCTGCCACTGTTTCATTGCCCCCTTTCCTTCTGAATGACCCATTTTCGGGTCCATGGTACAATTAAAATCTCCCCCATTGTTCCCTGATCAGCAATTCTGACGCACCCCAGTAAAATTGTGGGTCAAAGACCACAGGAGCATAAACATATCCAAACGTGACAGGTTCCCCATACATCCCACCGCCCCCCCCACCTTTACAAACACAAACTTCCCTTCTCCAGTGTCCTTTACCACTCTATGAGCTTTGAAGGGTAAACTCTTGTGTATTAGAATGGCAACCACTCTCTTATGGGAGGAGTAGGATGCAGCATAACATTCTCCCACCCATCCTGCCACTAATTTCACATGTTCTGCATCTGTTAGGTGTGTTTCCTGCAGCAGTGCCACCTGCGTTCCTTGCCTTTTAAGTGCTTTCATTAAACTAGCTCTCTTAACTGGTGTAGTGAACCCCCTCACATTCCAGGATGTCAAGTTTAAATTCTTATATTTAGCCATTGTTCCCTTTACCCCCCCTTTACCCCTTCCTCTTGTTATATTTTCTCCAGTATAAACCTTTACAGTTGTCCCCAACCGCACACTCAATCTTTCGTATTGTGCACGTCAAAAAACCAATATAACATTCATTACAAACAATAACCTGTGTAACTATAGTACAATTCCATTTCCCCCTTCCCTTACTGTATCACCCACCGCCCTCAGTGGTGCGTAGATGGATATCCTCGTCTGGTGATTGTGGTCTACCCCAGTGTAGACTTATCCCCTCCCTCCCACTCCATTTACATTTCTTTAAAGTAGCATAGTCTTCCCCTCAAGTACTGATAGCAACCCATGTTTCTTTTCCACCCTCCTTCTTGTGCTCCCACAGAGTT
Organism: Neoceratodus forsteri; assembly: GCA_016271365.2. Taxonomy (NCBI): domain Eukaryota; kingdom Metazoa; phylum Chordata; order Ceratodontiformes; family Ceratodontidae; genus Neoceratodus; species Neoceratodus forsteri. The sequence goes on along the minus strand of CM057454.1, from coordinate 674,487,068 downwards.
ATTTTCCCCCCCTCCATACCATTCTCTTAGTTCCCTTTCACCCTCTTCAGCATTCCTTTATAGTAATACTGGCACAGGAGCGCCACCCCGCGCTTCTTTGTTACTGAGGACTGTTTTGCCTTTCCCCTTTAAACCTCCCTTAAGCAGTGGACCCCCCCCCCAACACACACACACACACACTTCCTCGAGAAATCAGGCACGAGTACATAACCTCCCCATTCCTTTTCTGGGATCTTTAGGCATACCAGGCATCCAGCTTGTAGTCTAGCCCTCACATTAACCTCCCCAAAATATTCCAGTCCATCCTTATGTCCCAGGAGAGCGTTTTATTCAGTGTTTTACCCAGTCCAAAGTCTCTGATTCATGTCATACAGTATGCAATAGAGCCCAATATTTCTGCACTTCCAGGTTACATCTTCGCCCTTCCATGGTCCCTAGTCCCGCCCTGTAAATCTCCAGTCCAGAGACAGGGCAACCAAAGAAAGAAAGAAAAGCCAACAAAATGTTCACAAAACTGGTCTGCAAACTCACTCAGGCTCTCATTCCAGCTTCTGCTTCAGCTCTTGTACAAAAGTTGTCACCTTATCCACCTCCCAAAGAGTATGTTGTGCCTTCATTCTTAATTTTCAACTTTGCAGGATGCATCACGAAATTCTCTACTTTAAGTTCTCTTAGCTGTGCCATCACTGCATTAAACTGATGCCTTTTCATGAGTAACTGTAGTGAATAATCCTGGTTCAGAAGCAGCCTTGTACATTCATATCTCAAGGCTGCCACTGCTCTGTATACTGCTAAAACTGCTTCCTGGTCCTGGAAGGTGTGGAAGCGCAGTATGATCTGCCGTGGACCTTGGCATAACTGCGCGTTATGCTCTTTTGAGCTTGATTCAGCAGTTTTTAGGGGTCATGTCCAGCAATTAAGGCAGTTTCTTTGCGTAAAAGTCCAGCACACTATTTCCCTTGTTCCCCTCAGGTAGACCCTGAAGTCTGAGGTTAAGGCACCTATGATAATTTTCTTGGCAGTCGAACATCTCTTTGTATTTTTCCAGTTCTTGCTGCAGGGCCTGTAGCCGCTTTCCCATTGGGGTCATCGCATCCTCCAGCGTTGAAATCCGGTCCTCTGCTTTTGCCAATGGAGCTGTGTGCGAGCCCTGCAAATCCAGCACCTCCTGCAGTTTGCACTCAAATTTATTTTCAAGTTGCCCAAGCCATGGCTCCAGCACCACTATGACCTGGCCTGTCACTTTGCGGCCTAAGGCACTCATCTCGGCTGCTGAGAATGAGATTGGTTGTGGATTTTCGGCCTGTGCACCCTGCCGTTGCTTTTTACTATTTTTGCCTCCAGTTCATGTCGATTTTTCAGCGTTCTGAGTCAGATACTCATCCATCCTCTGTTCAGGTATTGATCTTCAGCCTTGCAAGAGAGTTTTATGTTGAAAAATAATTACTTTTAATACTTTTTTTTATAGTGATTGAAGCGGAGCTCGGGAAGATGCATCCTTATTCGGCAGTGCTCATTAGTGCCTCCAAATGCCGATTTTCTATCAAGATATGGATCAGGAATTGAGGGTTCTGAATGCTGAAAAACAAATGCATGGGTTTAAACTTTACTGTTTGCTGTACTGTTACAGAAAAAAGGATACGACAAATGTGCTTAATTTCTGAAACTTAGAAGCTTATGTCAGAGAATTAATAGAAAGTTTTGAAAACTAGTTTGATAAAACAGGTTCCCTCTTATGAAGGATGGGTGTATGTGACAGGGTGGAATAGGACCCTATCCCAGTTGTTATGGAAAGTGTTTAAATGCAAGGATCTGTCCTTTCCTGTCTCTCATCTCTCTGGTTGCGCAACCAAATTTTCCTGTGGGACATAGGATTTGATCACCCCAACAGTCTCACAATTATTTGCCTCTCGCTGTCTCTCAGTCTTCCCTTGCTGTTTGTCTTTTTCTCTCTTATATATCTGCTGATACAAAAATATATGCAAAACATTATGTGGAAATGTAACTGATATTGGGATCCCTTTGTTTAGGAATTATATTGTGTTAATTTTTGAAATGTATATAATTATAGTTTGAGATGATTGCAAAAAGCTATTGGAAACTCAAGAGGTTACCCGAGTACATTTTTTAAGCCTTTTGCAAGAGCTGTGGAAAAGGGGGCCTCTGTTCTGGGACACTGTGTTCTAGCAGCACCTGCCTGATACATACAAGGACATTTTAGAAAAAAAGGGATACTTGTTAAGAATGGAGGTTGGAAGGACTTATAAGAGAGCTGAGCTGCAATTGCTTGAAAGAGAAAAGGGACATGCAGAGACTGAAGAAAAGCTCTGATGAATCTGCTGTTTATTCTTCCTTTGTAAATAGTTATTCTGAACAAGTTTATTTTTTTATGTTACCGCTAGTGTAGATAAATATTTTTTGCAAATTTTACAACTGCTCCTGTTTTTTTTCTATGCTTCCTGACCTGTGCCTCGATGACACCTTAGGCAGGAATTTTCTGTTCATCCTGAGCTCAATCTTATCCCTATGAGGGATTATGTAGTTGGGCTCAGTACAAATTGCTTGTAACTCTGAAATCCTTCTTGGGAAGGTCATGATTACTAAAAATAGTTCTCCAAGTGACATACTTGAGATGGGCTGTAGCCATGGGCTCAGATGGTGGCTCCATGAACTTGGCAATACAGAGGTTCTGATTCTAAGGAAGGACTGGTTTCCTGACTGGGGATGGATACGGAGGAGACCTCTAAAAAAACTGTTTAAACACCGGTTGAGAGAAAACAGATTTATTCTTTCCCGTAGAAAGACAGGACGAGCTTGCAGCCTGATGAAGCTTCAGGGAAGACCTCAAGACTGAAGCCTGCAGCTGCACCAAATAATCCAAGAGATTAGAAACTGAAGCCTTGAAAGGATTAATTTGTTTCTTCTTTCACCAGAGGGAAAACCTCTTCCGTTTGGCTGCATAGGTCTTTTTAGTGCTAGGCTTCTTGGCCATCCTCAGGATTCTTAGGACTTGTTCAGAGTACTGAGTGGCAGGGTCTTCTAACTCCTCCAGAGACAGGCTTTGAGGTGAAAAGACTTCAGGACTAGATGAATTACTCCTATCTGAGGGAGAGTCAGAAGGGAGTGACTGAGTGGAAGGTGAATGGGCTTGCTGCAAGAGAGGGTTAGCAGGAGGGGATACCAGGCTTGTCTTGGCCAGTCCGGTGCCACCAGAATCATTGCTGCTGGCTGAGCTTTGAGTTTCAGTAACACTCTGAAAATCAGAGGTAAGGGGGGAAAAGCATAAAGGAACATCCCTGACCAATCCAGGGCCATGGCATCTGTTGGGAGAGCTCCCAGCACTGGTTGCCTGCAGCAACACAAAGAAAGTTGATGGTTGAAGAGAGAGGCAAAAAGATTTATTTTTAATTTTTATTACACATATCGGAATTACAACCCTTTGAGTCAAGGACTCGTTTCCAAAGGCTCCACGTCAGTTCCAACAGATTCAACACATAGACAGCAACACAGATGCAATATGATAAACAGGTTACAGAAGTGTTGTTACATACCAAACAGCGAATAGCAACAGTATTCATATATTTGTAGGTGTCAGAACAAACAACATACAATATCGAGCCATCCAGTGCCCAGATAAGAAGTATAGTTTAAAATAGCAGTACAGAGGTCTATACGGTGCAATAGCTAGGCTCCAAGAACAAATACAGTAATTCAGAAGTGCAGCCTGAGATAAGGTGATTGTCGTCATGAGTCTAGAAAAGGGCCCAGAGAGGGAGCAGGGGCACCTATGGGCTAGGATCCTGCTTGTGGAGTGCATTCGCAGCTGTGGGTGGAGAAAATGAGGCTCTTGAGAGCTGCCTTAAAAGGACCTATTTTAGTGAGTGAGGAGATTAAGGAGGGGAAGGCGTTGAACCAGTGTGGTGCCCTGTAACAAAAGGATCTCTGGGCGAGAGATGTCCGCACCCTCGGGACTCTGAGAGTGGCCTTGGTGGAGCCACGAGTAGAGGCAGAGGGGGAAGCAGGGTGGAGGGAGGCAGACTCCCCTGGGGGTGGGGAGACCTAGAATTTTTTTTTTTACCAGGAGGCAGGTCTGATATTGTAATTGCTCTTCTAGATTGAGTATGTTGGCCAGCGAGTATAGAGTGCATGCAAGAGTCCATTTGTCTGCACCAGTGAGGAGCCTACAGGCCTTATTTAGGGATAGTTGGATTCTTCTGAGGGCGTTGGCATCAGCAGCAGCATAGACAGGGAGGCCGAAGTCTACAAGAGACAGGACAGAGGAGGAGACAGCCAATCTGAGGGCAGCCGGTGGGAGGCAGTCCTTATGACGGTAGAGAAGGCTTATGCACATGTTAATTGCTGAGGTGAGCAGGTTGATATGCGAGTGAAAGGAGAGGGCAGAATCAAAGGTAATGCCCAGGTATTTGTAGCTGCTAACTTGTTCTAGTGGGTGAAGTGAGCCGGACAGTATATGAAGGGGACAGTTTTTTGCCTTAGTTTGATGACGGGCAAACAACATGGCTTTTTTTTTTTTTTATGTTAATGACCAGCCTGAGGTTGTTGAACCAGTTTCCAATTTGACTAAAAGAGTGCTGGAGGGAGGCCTGAAGAGAGGAGGGGTCAGGGTGGGAGGGGAGAAGAGGAGAACCGCATCATCTGCATGTAGCAGGACCTTGCTGGAGCAAGGGTTGGGTAGGGCATTTACATAGAGACCAAAAAGAAGAGGGCCCAAGATGGAGCAATACGGGACCCCGGAGTGAACAGGGCGGGTGCTGGAGAGGTTGTTGTTTATTTTGACACACTGGGACCTTGAAGAGAGATAGCTAGAGAACCAGTCTAGCAGGCCTTGGGAAAAGCCGAGTTGAAGGACAGTGTCCAGTAGGAGTGGGTGACAGACCGTATCAAAAGCCTTGGAGAGGTCGAAGTAGACAGCCCCTGCAAGGTGGCCTTTGCCAAGGGTTTCGTGAAGGAAGTTTGAGAACTCCACGAGAGCAGTAGTCGTAATATGACCTGGATGGAAGCCATACTGCTGTCTGCATAGAAGATTGTGGGAGGCAAGATATTCAGATAATTGGTCTGCCACTATTTTTTCCAGGGCTTTTGAGAGAGGAGGGAGAATAGAGATCGGCCGATAGTTTCTGGGGGAGAAGGTGTCACCACTTTTGAAGATGGGGGTGATCACAGCCTTTTTCCAATCTGGGGGAACTGGTCCAGGCAGAGGGAGTGGTTGAGTAAATCAGTCAGGGGGTTAAGTACCACATCAAGGACCTGCCGTAGGATCCTAGTATCCAGGGGATCAGAGGAAGGGTTGGTAACACTGAAGGCTTTTGTTAGATAGTGCCAAGAGTTTTGTGGTGAGATGGTCCTCAGGTAAAAAGGTGGGCGAGGGAAGGGCTGTGGCTGGGGGGGTAGGGTTGAAGAAGTTACTAGGAAGAACTGCACTGAGGTCTGAAAAGGCGGTGTTGAGGCAGTCTATGACATTAGTGGGGTCAGTGACAGCGGTTCCATTAAAGTGGAGTAGAGATGGAGGCAGGGAGTGAGACTTCTCATTTAGCTCCTTTATGTTGTCCCAGAAGTTCCGGGTAGACCCCCAGAAGGAGGCACATGTGGATCTGTAGTACTCCGCTTTAGCCTTACGAGTAGCCCATGTACATCTGTTGCACTCAGCATTGTAAGACTGCCTGTCCCCAAGCTTGCCTGAGGAAATGGCTCTATGCCAGAGATTGTCTCTGTGGCAGAGCTGTTTGAGCAGTGATGGTGTGATTCATGGTGCACTACACTGCTTAGTCCAGATTTTCACCAGCGGGGTAAAGATGTTGCAGTCCTTATTGAAGGAGTGGGTAAAGTAGTCAAGTGCTTCATCAATACTAGGGGCCTGGTTGATTAGCAACCAGTCCCACTGGGCAAGGTACTGCTTAAGCCTAGCGAGGTTACCTGGTCGGCTAAGTTTGCAGGAGAACTTGCTGGGCACAGGTTTTGGTAGACAGCAGGACCATGTGAAAGTTAATGGCGAGTGATCACTCAGGGAGTTAGGATGGACAATGATGTCCACAATTCTGTGCGGGCGGTTGGTAAGGATGATGTCCAATAATGTGTAAGAGCCGCTGGATAGGTTCAGACGGGTAGGCTGGGTTACCAGCTGTGTTAGGTCCAGGGCTACAAAAGCATCCTTGGCAAGGGCAGATGAACTGGCAAGCCAGTTGATGTTAAGGTCACCCACTAGTATCTGCTTGCCCTCATGTGGGAGGCTGGAAAGGTAGCCAGGGATTGGATTGCTTGGGTTTGTTTCTGCGGGGGAATGTATGCTACTGAGACAGTCAGGGGACCCTGGAGGGGTCTGGGGTGATCCTAAGTGAAACAGCTTGGGTACCGTGGTCGAGCTTGGGGATTGGTAGAGCGTGGCCCATTAAGCAGTCACGCAGACAGACAGCGCAGCCGCCCCCATGCTTACCAACTCTATCTTCCCTAAAAAAGGGAGTAGCCAGGGAGAGTGATGGCAGAGTCCAGGGTAGACTTAGATAGCCAGGTTTCCACGATTGCCAGAATGTCAGGCTGATGTTGCACCATCCAGCACTGGAGGGCAGCGTTTTTTGTTTTTTTAAGAGGCTACAGTTGTGCATAGAGGCTATGCGTAGCCCCGATGTGGAGTGGGGGTCTGAGTTTGGCAGGGAGAAGATGGGCCCAGGTTGGGATGAATGTTGCCGGATAGGAGAAGGAGCAGGGAGACAAACATAGAAACATGGGGCTGGATATTCAAACTGCGCCATTCTGAGGCGCAAGCCCTTGCGCTGAGCAAAATAGTTGGCGAGGTGGTTCGGGCGTATATCTGTGCGAGCGCGCCAGCCGAGCAACCCTGGAATATCACCCCCAGCCACAGCTTTCACTGTGCATGGCGCAGTGGAACTTGCACCACCGCAAGTGGTCAGAGTGGAGCATTCAACTTGGCGGTATGTTAGCACCATTGCCATGCGATAAATTTCGATATATTCAAAAGGTGACATGCAATGGGGCCATAATTCATGCAAGGCGCGGGGGCCATTTGCATCTGTTTATGGCCCCATTTGCATGCAGGTGCGCCGATCCCGAGGACTTGCGCCTGGCGCCCTGCCAGGCAGCAGCCATTGGGGACCAACGCCCCTGCAGCCTGATCGTGGGCAAATAGTAAATAATCCCCCACCGCCCGATCGCAGGCAAAATAGTAAATAATCCCCCACCCCCCCACTGGCCCGATCGCGGGCAAAATAGTAAATAATCCCCACCGCCCCACTGGCCCGATCGCGGGCAAAATAGTAAATAATCCCCCACCCCCCACTGGCCCGATCGCGGGCAAAGCATTAATCTCCTCCCCGACTGGCCCGATCGCAAGGCAGCAAAGTGTCTCCCAAACTTATCCCTGGTGGTCCAGTGGACCGATAAGCCCGATCGCGGGCTGCATAGATGTAAATAACCCCCGAACTTATCCCTGGGGTCCAGTGGACCGATAAGCCTGATCGGGCTGCAAGATGTAAAATAACCCTCGCCCCCAAGACCATATCCCTGGTGATCTAGTGTCCCCCACCCCACCCACCCACGAAGCCCACCACCCCGCCCCCCGCAGCTGGCAGGCGGCAGCATCCCACCCGCCTGCCTGCCCGCCGTCCGACTGCCCGGTAGGGCTGCACGCCCATTGGCTCTTGCTCTGTCCAGCCAATATTTTACCCAGGCTACCACCCTGGGACCCACTCCCAGGCTGGTTAATCTGACTATGAGGAGAGACCTGAGGATAAAACTGAGGAGAGAGGACATACATTGTTTGTGTGAGCCATGGCGGTAGTAAGCTGAGCTAAGAAGAAGAGCATGGGATGGGCAGAGCACGTATGGCGGGGATAGCATGTTAAAGCATTGGCAACAGTGTGTTGTGGGAGACCAGATGTAGATGGAGCTGGGAAGGACGGGGTGGGGGGAAGGGATGGGAGCGTGGATAGAGGGGTAGGGAGAACCTCAGTGGGTGGGAGAATGGATAAAGGGGTGGGGAGAGCCTCAGGGTTATTAGCAGTTGACGGTGATGGAGATAGGTGGAGAATAAAGACTGCTAGGACCAGTAGAGGGACTGATAGATGTGGTCTTAGGAACAGGCCCATGATTGTCAGTGGGTGATGCGAGTTCATAAGGAATAAAGTTGGCTGAGAGCCACTCAGATACTCCCTTACTAGTAGAGGCCAATCAGAGAAGAGCAGGGGCCGAGATACAGAGTATTTAATAAAGGAAGGGGGTGGGCGCGAAAAATCAAGCAGGCAGGAGCTTAAACTAGAAGCTCCCTGATTTAAATTACAGTGCTGCCTGAAAAAGGTGCCAAGATTTAAAAACAATAATGTCTCATCTGCAGTCTGATGCTCAGAGTCCCGTACCTTCCAATGTGGCAGTTTTCAGCTGCTTGCAGTGAGGGGCTGGGGAGGGCTGTAAAACATCAAGCCCTCAGACCGTGGAATGTAAAAGAAACAACAGGGTCAGCCTTACAGTAAGGGAGAAAGCAATCTAGAAGCAGGGAGCTGCAAGGGGCGGGATTTAGAGAAACGGGAGCTGGCACTAGGGGAAGGGAGAGGGACAAGCCAGGCTGGGCTGCAGTAACTACAGCACAGGTTACAAAGCCAGGAGGAGCCCAAAAGAAAAATAAAATCAGAAATTCTATGAAATACTACAAACAGGGTCACATAGGAGACTTTTAAAATCTATAATACTGAAAAATCAAGCAGGCAGGCTTAAACAAGAAGCTCCCTGATTTAAATTACAGCGCTGCCTGAAAAGGTGCCAAGATTTAAAAACAATAATGTCATGTCTGCAGTTTGATGCTCCGAGTCCCGTACCTTCCGATGTGGCAGTTTTCAGCGGCTTGCAGCGAGGGGCTGGGGAGGGCCGTAAAACATCAAGCCCTCAGACCCTTCCGATGTGGCAGTTTTCGGCAGCTTGCAGCGAGGGGCTGGGAAGGGCCATACAACATCAAGCCCTCAGACCCTTCCGATGTGGCAGTTTTTGGCAGCTTGCAGCGAGGGGCTAGGGAGGGCTGTAAAACATCAAGCCCTCAGACCCTTCCGATGTGGCAGTTTTCGGCGGCTTGCAGTGAGGGACTGGGGAGGGCTGTAAAACATCAAGCCCTCAGATTTATTTCTGGTGTGCTCCACCTTCTGAACACTGTGGCCAGCACCTGCTTGTTCAGCTGCCATTCACTGTGCCCTTAGTTGATGCGACTGAGGGCATCTGCCAAGGTGTTGTCCTTGCCAGGGAGGCGAATGGCCGAACGGCTGACATCCAGGGAGTAGGCCAAACTCCAGATCCTCATGGCTTCCAAACACAGGATGCTGGATTTTGTGCCACCCTGCTTGTTTATATAAAACATTGCAGGGTGTTGTCTGTGCTGATTTGCATTGTGTGGCCCTTTATCTGTGAAGCAAAGGACTTCAGTGCCAGGTATATGGCCCTGAGTTCCAGCAGACTGATGTGAGCCTGTGATTCCTTTGGAGTCCAGGAGCCACTGATGGAAAAGCCGACCATATGAGCTCCCCACCCCAGCAGAGAAGCATCTGCAGTAATGATTCTTGTGGGAGAAGATGCTTGGAAGGAAATCCCTACCGAAAGATTGCTCATTTCCTTCTGACCAGTTTGGACAGTGAATTGTTTCTTTGGGACCAGTGAGACCTTAGGTGGTACTGTTATGTCCCTCACTGTGAATCTGGCTCCAGGAACCACAGCTGTCATGGACGCCGTGAGCCCTAGGAGCCTTAGAAAGTGTCTGGCTGGCCTAGGCTGGACCAGGACAAAGGAATTTGCTACTGACAGCAAGTTTCGTATTCTTTCCAGAGGAAGAAAAGCTCTGTTCTGCAGTGTGTCCAACTGTGCTCCTATGAAAGTAAGGAGCTGGGTTGGTTCCAGATGGGATTTCTTTTGGTTTATGAGAAAACCCAAAGAGTGCAGAGTGTTCCTTGTTAAGGAGAGGGTATCTTCTACTTAGGGTAGCTGGTTCATTCCACTGGGGTGTCAAACAGACGAGGCATACTAATGAGTCCTGGTAGGACAAAACATGTGTCTATGTCATCTGTTAGCACCCTTTGCAAACTGTGTGAGAGGCCTTTTGGCACCATGCAATTCTGCTTAAAGTTGAACCAGCATAACATTCTGTGGTGATTTGCATATGCAGCCCATGATGCTTTGCATTGTGTGGGCATGTGTGATTTGTATTTTCTTGAAACTTGGCTTCCCAGCCAAATGCCCTTTGGTAACCCCTTGCCTCAGTGTTTGTGCACAGAGGCTCTTTGTCTTTAAATAGTTTTTATTTTAATAGGTTCACCACAACATAAACCAAGACACACTGCCTTAGGGTAGCTGGTTCATTCCACTGGGGTGTCAAACAGACGAGGCATACTGATGAGTCCTGGTAGGATGAAACTCGTGTCTATGTCATCTGTTAGCACCCTTTGCAAACTGTGTGAGAGGCCTCTTGGCACCATGCAATTCTGCTTAAAGTTGAACCAGCATAACATTCTATGGTGATTTGCATATGCAGCCCATGATGATTTGCATTGTGTGGGCATGTGTGATTTTGTATTTTCTTGAAACTTGGCTTCCCAACCAAATGCCCTTTGGGGTAACTCTTGCCTCAGTGTTTAGCACAGAGGTTTCTTTGTCTTTAAATAGTTTTTTATTTTAATGGGTTCACCACAACATACCAAGACACACTGCCTTAGGGTAGCTGGTTCATTCCACTGGGTTGTCAAACAGATGAGGCATATTGATGAGTCCTGGTAGGACGAAACACGTGTCTATGTCATCTGTTAGCACCCTTGCAAACTGTGTGAGAGGCCTTTGGCACCATGCAATTCTGCTTAAAGTTGAACCAGCATAACATTCTGTGGTGATTTGCATATGCAGCCCATGATGCTTTGCATTGTGTGGGCATGTGTAATTTTGTATTTTCTTGAAACTTGGCTTCCCAGCCAAATGCCCTTTGGGGTAATCCTTGCCTCAGTGTTTGTGCACAGAGGTTCTTTATTTTCTGCTTATTGAGGGGTTTTGCCCACTATGAGCCCAGATAAGGATAGACTGAGATTCCCCTTTTCCTTAGATGTGCTACCACTACAGCCAGGCATTTGGTGAATACTCTTTATGCAGATGTCAGGCCGAAGGGTATGGCTTCAAACTGGTAGTGTCCTGAAGGAAGTTTGAACCTCAGAAACTTTCTGTGGGACTGCCTTATTGGAATGTGTAAGTAGGTGTCCTTGAGGTCTAGGGAGGCTAGCCAGTCTCCCTGCTGAAGAAACTGTATTACCATTTTCAGGGTGACCATTTTGAATCTGGGTTTCAGAAGATGCTTGTTTAAGTATCTGAGGTCTAGGTTGCCACTCCCCATTTTTCTTTTGTGTCAGGAAGTATCTGGAATAGAGAACTTTGCTCCACTGATGAGCAGGTACCCTCTCTACCACCCTTGCTGCCAGAAGGTGCTTTACCTCTAGTTCCAAAAGAAGCCTTTCTGTTGGAGTCAGAGATTTGGACAGCTGGGTGCACGTGAGGGCTGGCATCTTTTTGAACTGAAGTGGCAGGCCCATTTCCACTACCTCCAGGACCCACTTCTCTGATGTAACTAGGGTCCAAGACTGGAGGTACCGGGAAAGCCTGCCCCTACAGGTACAGGGGAGGTGACCTGGACAGAGAAGTCAGGGCTTTTGCCGAGTAGCAGAAGCAGGGGTAGAGGTAGCTCTCCTCTGACCTCTCCTGCCTCTTCCTCTGAAGTAACCTCTCATTTGAGTAGTAGTCAAACTGCGGAAGAAAGGAAAGTTAGGGCTTAGGGAAATATCCCCTGCCCCCATTTTCCCTTTGTTGAAGTTTTTGAGAGGCAGAATCCATTCCTTTTGGTGTATTAATCTTTAAGTTGTTTTATATTCATCAGCCTTTTTCATGTAATCATTTGTTCTGGAGTCAAACAGAACATTCTTGTCACAGGGAAAGTCTATGGTCTTGGACAGAGTGTCCTGCATAAGATTAGTTATCCTCAGCCATGCAAATCACCTAAGGGAGATAGCAATGATGCAGTCTCCAGGATCATGGCCCAGGCTATCATCTGCCATATGGAACTGGTACTTTGTGGCTTCTAGGGCAGTTTTAGCCGTCTCTACCAATTCCTTTGCCATAGAGTCAGACCTCTGCTTAACTATGATCAGAACCCTTCTGATACTTGGCTGAGGTATAAGTTTTCTTAACCATAAAATCAAGTCTTTTAGAATCCTTCTCAGGAGGCTCGGAAGAGAGAGAGAGGGAATCCTGCTGTCACATGCTGCCTGCTGCACCACTCCCTCATGACTGGGGTGCACAGATAGAAAATTTGTTCTGTTTTGAATAACTGATATTTCTTGTCTATCTCCTTCTCAACACCTGGCAGGGATGTAGGGGTCTGGAGAAGCTTCATGGTACTCTTCCTGAAAGGTTTGTAAATAGGAAGTGCCAACTTCTGAGGAGGAGGACCTTTCATTTCTCTATAATCCTGGTCTTCCTTTTCTTCCTGGGTGGACTACTGAGAAAGGTCAAGAGTGTCCACCATATGTTGTAAAAATGTCAGCATGGAAGAAGTATCCTCCTGATCTGTAGGGGATGCACCAAAATTGGGATCAGGCGACACATCAGGTTTTGGGACCTTTTTCTCTGACAGGTCATGTAGAGCATCATAAAAAATCTTCAACCTCACCCCCCTCACAGGCCCCTGTATCAAAGGTAGCTGCAGAAGGGACTTGCCTGGGAAAGGCAGGGGTACCAAAAAGAGATACCATGCCCTGTACAGCTTGATAAATATGCCAGGCTTTAGCCATATCCTCCACAGAAGGTAAGTCCCCCTGTGTATCCTGGGGATTACTATCCTAGAATTCTGTGTCTTTGGATTTATGTTTCTTACCTACTGCTGCCTTACCTTTAGCACCACCTGGAGGTGCAGTGGTACATTTCTCTTTACAAAGCTTCTTAGCAGCCACCCCATCAGTGACTTGGTCAGGCTTTCTTTTTTGAACCAGGCACCTCATCAGCACCTTTACTAATGTTTGATTTAGAAGGAACTTCATCAGCCCCTTTAGAAGGCTTATATTTAGCAGGTACTGTATCAGCACCTGAATGTGTTTTTCAGTTTTGAAGGCACTTCATCAGCACCTTTATTAGGCTTAGATTTTAAAGATGCCTCATCAGCACCTCGATTATTATTCTTATTGTTTGAAGGCCCCTCATCGGTAGTTTTGGGTCTTTGCTTTAGGACAGAGGAAGACCCTTCTTCAGCCATATTTGTAAGCCATTTTGCTCTACTCTTAAGGTCTTTAAACAAAACTTAGAGCAAAGAACACAGTAGTGGTCTGGACCTAAAACACAGGTCATGCGTATCAACTTTAGCCAGTATTTTGTGGCAGTGTAAACCATTTTTAAAATATGTGGGTCCAGCCCTTTTCTTAGGGATTTCTGACATGCAACACCACAAAAAAAAAAAAACCCTGTAAAATTAAAATCCATATAGGGTTTAGTACAGAAATGCAGTTGGTTTCCTCGTGGTAAAGAACCGCGACTTTCTGAGGTAAAAACTGAAGAAAAATACCAGTTACTGCTTAAAAAAGGGAACCGCCATAAAAACAAGAAAGGGAACTGTCGAACACACAGACGTGGTTACTTTTTACTACAGAAAATAAAGGGAAACACAGAACTGGCTGAAAAAAGCAGTTCCCGGGAATGAAGGGGAACCTCAAAAAAAAAACAGAAAACAATACTTGACACACTATAAAAAGGAAAATAAGCAACACCTTAAAGCTAGCAAGTAAAAGAAACTTTTTCCTTGGCCAGGAGAGAGACACTTCAGAGGCAGTGTAGCTCAGGCAGGTAGAGAAAAAATTCGGGAGCCTTCCTAACTTTCCCTGTTCAGCACACCCTGAAGCTTCTCTCCCCGATTGGATAATTCATAAACATTACCATAATCTCCACCTCCAGGGCAGTACTACCTAGTCAGCTCACTGCAACAGTTACTGATGCTAAAGGACTCCTGGGGTTAAGAAGTAGATGCTTTCTCTTTAGCTGCATTGCTCTAATAGGTGGTTTTGTATTCCTCCACCTTTTTGTTATGTATGTCTCAGTTTTGTCCCAAAAATGAGAATTATTCTCACAGGGGAAGTTCATAGCTTTCATCTGGGTGTCCTGGGAGAGACTGGCAGTCCTCAACCATGCAAACCTCCTGAGACAGATGGCCTGGGTCATAGCCCTGGAGGCAGTGTCACTGACATCTACAGCCATATGAATAAGAAGGTTACTGTACGTAAGAACTTACCGTAAGAGTAGATCTTAGAAAGGCTCTTGCAGTAGGTAATTACATATAGGACTGATGCCAGAAGGCGTTAGGACCTCACAGAAAAATTTCTAGCTATCAGTCTCTGGCGGGGGACTGCCCTCCACGTCGGGTGACCAACGTCAGTATACAGGGGCAGTCCCCCACACCTGCCTTCCAGTTCTTTCCCACCAAAGGCCAAAAGGAGAGACGAGAGAGAAGCAGATATTTCCCATCCTGGAAAAGGAGCTGAAAAAGCTTAGTGGGATGGAGGGCGGGAAGGTATTACCTACTGCAAGAGCCTCTCGAAGATCTACTGTTACGGTAAGTTCTTATGTAACTGTACTATCTTACTTCGAGAAGGCTCTTGCAGTAGGTAATTACATATAGGACTGAGTCCCAAGCAGTCTGGAACAAGAAGAAGCAAACGGGAGGAGGAAAACTACTCAGAAGTAGATCCTCTGGCTGTGAAGGCCTTAGGAAAGGAGACCTTGCAGAACAGCCAACCCTAAGCCTGCTCTATGGCGAGAGGCAATGTCCAAACTGTAATGTTTCATAAAGGTATGGACAGAAGTCCAAGTAGCGGCTACGCAAATGTCAGCCGCTGACACATTCTTGAAACAAGCCACAGAGGCAGCAACTCCTCTGGTGGAGTGGCCTCTGACCTGACCCGGCAGGGTCGTCTTGTACTTGTCGTAACAGAAAGTGATACAATGAGCCAACCATTTAGACAGGCATTGCTTGGAAACAGCATTGCCTTCTCTTTTATGAGCAAAAGAGACAAACAGTTGATCAGTCTTTCTGAGATTCTTCGTTCTGTTGGTGTAGTATCTCAGAATCCGGTAAACATCCAGAGTATGCAGGAGGTACTCCCCTTGATTGGAGTGTTGCGTAAAGAAAGCAGGTAACTATGGATGTATTCAGTGTAGATTCCGCTACCACCTTTGGGAGAAACTTAGGGTTGGTGCGCAAAGCCACACTTTCCTTGTGAAAAATCAAATATGGGATTTTGCACATAAGGGCCTGGAGCTTGGAAATCCTTTGAGCAGAAGTAATGGCCACGAGGAAGAGTCTTTCATGAGAGGACTCTCAGGTCTGCTGAGGCTGCCAGCTTGAAAGGCAGCAGAGTAAGCTTCTTGAGAATAAAATTCAGATCCCAAGGAGGGGCAGGAACCTGGATGGGGGGGGGTCTCAAGTGGAGGACCCCTCTAAAGAAGGTCTTGGAGACCTCCAGCTGAGAAAAAAACATCCTGTCTGCAAAGGGGACATGGTAGGCCGAAATGGCTGCCATGTGAACCTTCAAGGATGAATGACTGAGACCCAGATTGAAGAGGTGCCGCAAGTAATCCAGAAGCCGCCCAACAAAGCATGAGAAAGGCTTGAAATCTTTGGAGGTGGCCCAGATAGTGAACAGTTTCAATTTCATGGCATAAGTAGATCTAGTGGAGGGCTTTCTGGCCTCCACCAGAATTTCAGCTACTCCGGGGGGGGGACCCTGAATCGGGCTTGAGCTATGTCTGCAGGAGCCACGTGAGCAACTGAAGGGACTTGAGGCCTGGATGGACCAGGGTCCCCTGATCCTGGGTCAGCAAAAGTTGAGACACAGGAAGAGGAGGTTCCTCTGAGTACTGTTGCAGAAAAGAGAATCAAACTTGCCTGGGTCAGAAAGGAGCGATCAGAATCATTCGAGCTCCTTCTGAACAGAGTTTCTGTAAGACCCTTGGAATCAATGGGATTGGGGGGGAAAGCATAGACAAATCTGCCCTTCCAGTCTAGAGACAGAGCGTCTCTCCAAAAAATGCCACGCCCTGGAGCGAGCAAGCAGAAGTCGGGAAGTTTTGTGTTTTGAGGGGATGCGAACAGGTCTACCTGTGGTGTTCCCCAACGTAGGAAGATGATATCTGCGAACCCCTGATCCAGTTCCCACTCGTAAGCGTGAGCAGACGACTGACAGTCTGTCTGCCAATGTGTTCTCGACCCCCAGGATGTGAATTGCCATGAGGTGAAGTTTGTGCTGCACTGCCCAATCCCAAACTTGCACTGCCTCCCTGCAAAGAGGGTAGGAACGAGTTCCTCCCTGTATGTTGATGTACCAGACCACACACATATTGTCCGTCTGTACAGCCAAGTGTCTGGGAAGCAGATGCAGAGCCTGAAGAGCGTACAGGACAGCCCGCAGCTTGAGCACATTGATGTGGAGAGATTTCTCGAGCTTGGACCAGGAGCCCTGGGTCCTGTGAGGCCAGAGGTGGTCTCCCCAACCCTTGCCTGAGGCATCTGTAGTTAGCATCTGAGGGGGGAGGAAGACAGAAGGGAACTCCCCTACAAAGGTTCATTTGAACCATCCACCATTGCAAGTCCCAAGCCATGGGGGTGGAGACCAGGAAGAGTCGATCCAGGTCGTCCACCAGCCGATCCCACTGAGACCGAAGCGTCCACTGAGAAATTCTCATGTGAAGCAAGCGCGAAGGATTGTCAGAATCGCAGTCGCCATGAGCCCGAAGAGGTGAAGGACCCACCTTGCGCTGACCTGCCTGTGGCTGGACAACAGGCTGACCTAAGCCTGTAGTGTGGCCGTCCTAGTGGGACTTGGTCTGGTTGACGGTAATAACCAGGCAGGCAAAAACCTGTAGGGTAAGGGAAAAGAAGTGTAGGAGTTCCTCCCTGGATGGGGCTGCCAGGAGCCAATCGTTCAGGTACGGGAAAACCTGCACCCCCTGGGTATGCAGGTAGGCCGCTACCACCGACAGACATTTAGTGAAGACTCAGAGTGCCGAGGAAAGACCAAATGGGAGGGCCTTGAACTGGTAGTGGTCCCCCTGAAACACAAAACGCAGGTATTTGCAGTGGGAAGGGTGAATATGGATATGCAGGTAAGCATCCTGCATATCCAGAGCACACAGCTACTGTCCCGGCCGAACAAGGGGCAGGAGGCCCTTCAGAGAGAGCATCCTGAACCTTTTGTACTCCACGAACAAGTTCAAGAAGCTGAGGTCGAGAATCGGCCTCACGTCTTCCGACTTCTTCGGGACCAGGAAGAAATGTGAATAGTACCCCATCCCCTGAAGAGGAAGGGGGACAGGTTCTATCACCTCCTTCAAGAGAAGGGCGGAAATTTCATCCTGAACCAGAAGATGATGTTCCTGAGAGTACGATGACCTGGGAGGGGGGTTTGCGAGGAGGTTTCCCAAGAAACTCTATTGAGTGTCCTTCTGCAATCAGCCGGAACACCCAAGTGTCTGAAGTTATCCTCTCCCAACCCAGAAGATGGAGGGAGAACCTCCCTCCTACCGGTTACTCTGGGGACCCCAGAGGCTGTGGGAGAGTAAAGGAGTCAGGTGGTGTGAGGCAGCGTCGCAGCTGAAGCCCCCACTGCTTTTTTGGGAGGGGGGGCTTGGCAGCCGGAGGGGCCCGGCATTTATTGGCCCGCTTTCCCTGAGGTTTCGCCTTTTGCCAATTCCATCTGCTAAAGGGATGACGCTGCATCTGAGGGGGTTTGTACATGGAGTCCACAGACTTCAGTGCAGTCCCCCTTCTCCTGCAGATCGGTGACAATGTCCTTGACAGCCCCACCAAACCCCGGAAAGGCACGACCTGGATAGCAGACTGCACTTCTGGGACCAATTCTGACACACGGAGCCAGGCATGGCGCCGCAACGCCACGGCGAAAGCTGAGCTCCTACCAGCGGCGTCCACTGCATCGTACATAGCACGAAGAATGTGCCGACTGGCCAAACGTGCAGAGCGGACAAGACCAGCCACTTCCTGCTTTACTTGAGATTCAGGAAATGAGTCCAACTTGGATTCCACCTCACTAAGAATCGTCTTCTGGTAATCCCCCATATAACCGACATAATTCAGGGCCCCGATACCCAGAGTGGAAAAAAGCAAAGACCTTCCTCCCATACTGGTCCAGAAGATGGGATTCCTTGTCAGGTGGCGATGAGCTCAAGTGTTTCAGGTTAGCTAGCTGACCGACCATGAGCAGCGCTAATCACGACCGAATAAACTCGAGGGTGAGAATTAAGGGAGTCAACACCCTCAGGAGCCTGATATAGCCTATCCGACTTCCTAGGAAGGGGGGCTATTGCTGACAGTTGCTTCCAAATAGTGGAAACAAGGTTGGCATGAGGCTCAATCCAGGGTGGCACCAAGGTCGGAGTGGTCTCTGGCAGATCCAGGTGTGCAGCGAGTTTTTTACACTGTGGATCCGGCTCCAAGGAGCACCACTGATGAACTTCCTGGATCTTGCGCAGCAACCCTGTGAAGGAAGGATCCTCTGGAGGAGACTCCGGAGGATTTCTCAGCCTGGGCTTATCCAGAGAGCGGGGCTCATCATTCGGGTCGGAAAAACCATCGGAGTCGTCTGAGGTATCCGAGGAGGAAGACGACTCCCCCCTCCCGGTGCGGGGGAAGGAATGGACCCCTTGGAAAGCCCTTGGGGAAGCATATCCTGCCCAGCCCTGGAACTGGAGGGCTCTCCTCTGGTATCCAGAGGTGGGGAGGGAGTCTCATCTTGGACGTACGGGAACCGGAACCGTTGCCGGGAGACAACTCTCCACCTCCTCGGTGATCTGAGCCTTGGCCTCAGCCCACCAGGAGGCTAGAGTCTCCTTCAAATCCACCAGCGGCTGAGGAGGAGGAGGAGGAGGAGGGGGATACGGATATTGAACATATCCGTACGGAGCGTATCCATATCCCGACGGTGGGAAACCTGACGTCAGGTAATAAGGCACCGTGTACTGCGGTGTTGGATAGGCCGGCATCTGGTACTGCGGACCCAGATATGACAGCGTCGGATACTGAGGAACTGGGGGGTCTGCCGGGGCAGATGGCCCAGGAGGGTGCCCAGCAGGCGGGCCTGGAAATCGGAGGCCAGGTGGGCAGCAGGCCCAGCGTGGGGGCAGCATCCGGGAGAAGGATGTCACCCGGCGGCAGGAGGACCGGCATTGGAGCCGGCATCCGGGGAACTGACGTCAGGTCATCTGGCCCGGCGGGAGGCAGACCTGACGGGAGCGTAGTAAGATCCCCAGCATCGCCCAGGGAAGGAGGGGAGAAATCTCTGGGGTCAGGCTGAGGAGACGCTGGTTCCCCAAAAGGCAGTGAAGGCTGCGGGGAGCCGGGAACGGCAGACAAATTAGGGTCCGGCATCGCATCTGCCACCGTGCGAGCGTCGGAAGGCCCGACGTCTGACTTACTGGCAGAGTCCTGGTGGGCATCGAGGAGCCGACGTCCGACTTAGCGGATCCATCGCCCGAGGCAGGCCGCGGGCGGAGGAGCGTCTATTCGGTGGAACAGGGCCGTGGTGCTGCCCGGGCGGGTTGAGCGACTTAGCGCTTTCTCTCGGGTGGCATCAGAGGAGCTGATGTCCGCTTCATCGAGCCACTCGCACCAGTAGCTACACGTGTGGTGACTTACCGAAGTGGGGCCTCCTTTGCTTCAAGCACCTGAAGAGCCCGAGCGTGAGCCAGACGGCAGTCGCGGAGTGGTCCCCCGGGGACGTTACCAGCAACATGGCGACTCCAGCCGAAGTTGCGGTGGATGAGGAGTCCCGGTCCTTCCCCTCATCCTTCTTATGGCCTTCAGGGGAAGTAGAAGCCTGCCGGAGCTTTTTCAGCTCCTTCTCCATGGAGGTCATTTTCTTTTTAAGGATGTGGGCCTCCAGGGACTGCTGCCTCAGTCTGTGGGTGGCGGCACTGAACTTCAGGCAATGTTGGCACTTCTCCACTTGGTGATCAGGGCCCAGACAGAAGAGGCACTGGGAGTGACCGTCCTTGTGCGGGAGTTGGGCACTGCATGAGTCGCACTTATTCTTGTGCTCGGAGGGTGTAGGGGACGACATACACCACTGAAAAAGTTAACTTTTATTCGAATAAATTGAGAAAAAAACGGCAGAAGAACTACCGACGACAGACTGATGAGCAGTGAACTTTACCATGAGGTACTGGCACGAGCTAACGGTGGGAAAGAACTGGAAGGTGGGCGTGGGGGACCGCCCCTTTATACTGATGTTGCATGACGGTCACCTGATATAGAGGCAGTTCCCCGCCAGAGACTGCTAGCTAGAAATTTTTCTGTGTGGTCCTGACACCTGCTGGCATCAGTCCTATATGTAATTACCTATTGCAAGAGCCCTCTCGAAGTAAGATCTGATATTTTGTGGTTTCCAAGGCAGTTTTAACAGTTTCAGCCAGGTCCTGAGTCACATTATCTGGAGCTTTCTGGCTGACAGCCAAGACAGAGTTCCAGAGAGCCTTCTGATATTGGGCTGTGTACACGATGTACATAGAGAGGTGGAGCAGCACAGAGGCTGTGGCGTAAGATTTCTTACCCATAGTATCCAGTTTCTTAGACTCTTTCTCTGGGATGAAAGGGGCACCTTAGCTTTGTTACAGGCTACAGCCTGCACCACTCCGTCATGGTCTGGATGTATGTAAAGGTACCCAGCAATTAACTTTTATAGCTGGTTCATTTTTTTCTATTTTCTTATCCATCCCTGGGATGGAGGTGGGATTCTGGAGTAATTTGAAAGTAGCCCTGCAAAGGGACTTATGAACTGGAATGAGTACCTTTTTAGAAGGAGGGAGGCCCATCATATCCAAAAAGGCTGCCTCCTTAGCTCTTCAGTGGTCTCCTGAACAGAAAAATCAAGAGTGTCCACCATGTGTTAGACAAATGTATAATGAGAGGAAATATCCTCCTGGACCATGGAGAGGGGAGCCATCAGGCACTAGGGGGTTCATCCTCACCTCACTCAAAGTAAATGCCCTGGCTGGAGTCAGGGTCAGAAGGGACAGTTGTGGAAGGGCCAGCTGGGGTGCCAAGGAGACTGCCCACAGCTTGAAAAGTTTGATATATAGTTGCCAAGCCTTTGCCATTTCCTCTGCAGAGGGTATATCTTGTTGTGACACTGGCATCTCCTTTTGCTTTTTAGAGGGAGGGGGCAGTGATATGTTGTTTCTTTTTAGCAGGCATGGAGTCAGGAACCTCCTTGGAATGTCTGTTCTGCTTGGCTTTGTCATTTTTATCAAACTTATTTTCTAGGGGGTCCTTGGAGGACCTGTCTTCAGATTTCTGATGAAAGGACGACCCCCTTCTGAAGTTTTATTAGAGGGGGAGGCAGACTGAGAAGCCATTACTTCTTGCCTTTTTTCTTAACTTTTTAAGCAAACTTTAGTGCAAAGTTCACAGTTAGCAGTAGTGTGACTTGGACTCAACCACCTTAAGCAAAGGCCATGGCAGTCAGCCTTGGCCACTATTTTAAAACATTTAATACAATTTTTAAAAGCTGTAGGTCCAGTCCTCTTTTTGGGTCTATAGGACATGCCAATCTCATCAGAAGACCTTTAAAATGAGAGGGGAGGGCGATATAAGGCAGGTGGCAGAAGCCGTGCCACATAACAGCTTACTGCTTGGATTTGATCCTGTTTGCTGGCATCCTCAGGGGCAGGGATGGGACAACGTAGCTACTTTCCACAACCACGGAAATCCCACACCACTGCCATGCAGAGTGATCCTTGATCGGGGGAGAAGGAGCCCCAGATAGGCGGTATGCTGCCACTGATCTGTAGCCGGAGCAGGAAGAAAAAAGATAATGTAAAAAAAAGAAATAAAAAATAAGACCTTTAAAATGGTTCCCAAAAGGGAAAAAACGTAAAGTTTGTGATTGTTTCCTAAGTGCTATGCAACCGTGAGAAACTGTTCCTTTATAAAGTAAAAAATAGCCCTAAACGTGGTTCCCTTAAAACAAGGGAACCAGTAAAAAGCTAAAGCTAAAATGTCGCAAATGTGAAAATTTTATTTCAGAAACAGTATTGTTAGAATAAAAAGTGCAGGAAACATGGAAAAGACCGCTGGGAGGAGAGTTTCCTTGGAACTGATAGGAAACACACTAAAAATAATACTACAGACAGCACAAACTTTAAAATAATATCAACTTCAAAAGAAATAAATCCCTACAAGTGAAGCTGGAGAGAGAGCACTCTAGGGAAGACTTGTCCAGTCAAGCCGAGAAATGAATCTGGCTGGCTTACAACAGCACCTACAGGCAGCACTCTCTTACAAAGAGTTAGCCTATCTGATTGCAGTATCATTAGCATAAATACCACTTCCAGGGCAGCTGAACACAGCTGGCATAACTGCATTAGTCAAGCATACTGAGGGATTCCGGGGTGAGAAGCTGGATGCTGCCACAGCTCTAGGGCCAGACCCAGAATGTATTCTGCCAACAGGAAGGCCACTCCTGGGGAGTCACCCCTATCCATGATCTCAGTCGGGATATTTGGCCCTCTTCTGGACCTGCTCCAGCGGAATCCCCATAGACAGATATAAGCCAGAGCAAGGCCCTGAAGGACACATGGCCCTGGTCAAAGGCAAGGTCCTTGGAGGACTCCTGATCAAAGCCTGAGAACCTTGAAGAGTGCACCGAGATGTTGTCTGTATCAGATGACTCCTTAAACACCGCCCTCAGTGCTCAGTCCCCATTAACCTCTCTGGATTTCCAAGAGTGGGTAAACCTGAACTGAAAGTCAGTCAGGGAGACCGGTGGCTGACGGAGTAGTATTGGAGGGAGCCCCGTCTGACAGCTGTTTGGGTGGAGGCTCCACTAAATATGGGTGGAGAAGCTGGAGAAGGTTCAGCCAGCCTAGGCTGAGCTGGAACCGGCCCCAGCGGGGTGGACCATGGAAACACTGGAGCCTGCTGTAGTGATTGGTCCTGTCCGAGGACTCACTGTTCCCAGGGGAGCTCTTTGTACCACCGACAAAGCCTGCAGTGAAGTCTTTCCTCTGTGATGAGGAACAGTGTCAGCAGCCCTTCCAAGAAGGTGAAGAATGGGAACGGTCCAAATCCCGAGACCAAGACAGAGTCCTTGACTTGGACCCCGACCAGTGATGGGAAGGCCGCCGTTGAGGGGACATGGGAGGAGAAGCCATGTAAACCACATGGATTGGGTCCTGCCGCGAGACCCCTGAGGGGGGGAATCTCCTGGGAGGAAACAGCAGGCTAGGCCGACCTTTCCTGCCCTCCTGGGAGTGGGCTGCGAAATGCAGTTTGGGAGAGAAAATCATCCGCCAACTTGTCCGACAATAAGTTGACTGGGTGAAGAAACATCTCAGCTGGCTGGTTGACCTGTGTCTCAGCCAGCAAGCCTGACATTGACACCAAGAAGCCAGCGACCTGCCCTTCAGCTCTGGTGGGTTCAGCTGAAGCAGACAGCTTTAAGACCATCAAGCAGTCAAAGGAGTCCCAAGCATGGAAAGAACGAGCCTGCTACCAGTCCCAAGACCTACGGTGGGACTTCTTAGGCTGCGCCCTAGAAGAGTGATCCCCATGGGAAGGGCCCTACCAGAGGGTTTGAAGGGACATACACAGATCCTTGAAGAACCCAGTTAAGAAGTCCTCTGCAGAGGTGCCCACTGGTAGTAGCGCTGAGGCAGAGGAAGAGACTGTCACGGCCTGAGCTGCTGCCTCCTTGAGGGCTTCCAGTTGTAGGACAGAGCCCACTGCTACCAAAATGGCCTTGTGGGCATCCTTGGACTGGAGGATTCTGCTCATCCAGCCAGCCAGCCAAGCAAAAGGTGGGCATGCCAGCCCTCCAAGGAGGAGGACGGAAACAGGGTCTTGCACAGACTGTGGGCCTGTGGGTTGTGACCCGCACCCAGGCAATAGACGCCATGAGACATGTGGATCTGTGCATGACATTTTCTGATTTCAAGTTATGCACTGTTTAAACCCGGAGGTGGCGCAAGAGTCGTCATGCTTCATGCAAGTGGAGACAGAAAGGAACCGGCCAAAAATTGCAATTTTGATGAATAAATCTGCCTGAAGACCAAGGGAAAAACCACGGCCTACAACACGCGCAGAGAGCTGCAAAAGGAGGAGACCAGACTCTTCCAGCAGAGAGGAAGATCTGAAATCACAGGGCGGAGCCAAGGAGGATAGCACCCGGATCAGTGGTAGAAGCTTAGCTTGGACACATTCTGGCTGGATTTAAAGGGAAAGGAAGACTTCCAGATGTATTGGCAGTGCACCATATCCACATCTCTAGAACAGAATTTTCTTAGGCTTCTGTTTCTGGAACAATGCTACACAGTCAAGGGTGGCAATGGACTTCTCTGTGTGTCCAAGATCTACTTCCACCCCAGGGCCAAAGAGGTTGGTGTCAATGAAAGGAGCATCAGTCAGCTTGTGCTGGGAATCCACCATAAAGGTGGACATGGGCAGGCAGGCCCTGCGATACAGTAACAAAAGAAATCTCCAGGTCTCTACTTCCCTCTTAGAGCCTGTGGCTTAACTTCAGCCAATACCTGAGTGCAATATCCTTCTTACACTCTTTTCCGAAATATCTGTGTGAAATACTCAGCACACAATACAGGTCCTCCTCCTTCACTGTCAGTACACCAACTGACTAGACTCTATCCATCTCCCCTAGTGGTGAGCTCTATTTATAGCCCTGGGGATTACATCACTTTCTGTGGGGAAGTTCCCATTGGTCATGACATTACATAATAGGGGGAGTTTCCATATTGTCCCATGCCTTAACATGCAAGGGCTTTTTATTTGGCCCTTTTTGCCCAAATATGCTTTATTCTACAGGCAGCCCCAGTTACAACCTCTCTGGGGTTGTCACAACACTGTTTTAATTATTTTAAATACTGGGGACACTACAGGACTGTCATTCTTCTGCCACTAGTGTCAGATTCAGGAAGTTCTTCGTATACCTGCCGCACTGCACAGTGATTTCATTCATTACTCAGGGCACCAGCGCTCTTTAAATTAAAGCATGACCTGCGTTTACATAACGCCTTTCATTTCAGCATTTTCCTCGGTGCGATGTGCGCTTTTTTTCTTTAAACTCCCGCTCAGGAGCATTACTAGTAATGTGCCTCGTGCTACAAAATTATCTCCAATTCAGAGATTAAAACAAGTGTTTCCAGCACTATTGTGCACAGTAAAGGGGTCTTTATGAATTGAGGACAGCAAAAAAAAAAAAAGGCTAGGGTTTTGTCAGGTTGGCCACTCTGACAAAGAAACAAGAAAAGAACAAGAAGGAAAACGAGAGGATAGAAAAGGGTGAGAGAAAGAACACAAGAGGGACAAGAACGGGCACATAAGACTCTATTTCCAGGGTCTGTATATTAATAACAGGTAGCATCCTGTTGCACAGTTCGTCCCATCTTCCAGGGATTCTGGAAGCATGGAGTGGCAAAGACCGCACCCAGCCATGTTGTGCTGCCCACTCAGGCAGTACAGCACATGTTATGTGGGTTGGTGACAGACGTCTGCTGCCAGCACAAAACACAGGATTTAAATCCAGGCTTCCATGATCCTTACATGAGGGTAGTCAAAAACATGAGAGAATGAAAATTATTAAGCAGATTGCACAATAAACAAGCAGTATCTGGCGAAGGAGATGACCTGTTTTTCCAGCAGAAAGAAAGATCTGATGTCAAGGGGTAGACTTGAGGGATATACCACCCAGGTGAGGGGGAGGGGAGGAGCTCAGCTTAAAAATATCTGACAAAGAGCCTGTTCCAGTGGAACTGCCAAAGTGTGGATAGTGAATTGTATCCATGTCCCTAGAACAGGGAAATCCTGCCTCCAACCTGAACCCAGTGCAGCCAAGCAGCACAGTTTGGGGGAGGGTGTCAGAAGCAATATGCTGTCTTTTAACTTTGGGGTCCTTAATGGAGGCAGCAGAGGACTACTGTCTTCAGAAAGACTGCAGGAATGGCCGACCTCTGAATACCACTGGAGTGAAAGCCCCTACAAAATGAGTCATCACCCCTACTGCAAGTGGGCTGAGAATCAAAGACCTGAGAAACACAGAAGTGCACCAGCAGAAGGCCTTGCAGTCTATCAAATGTGCCCAGTGTGGAAGCACATGGCCCTGAGGTTTAATTATTCCCCCTGATAGAGAAGACACTGGTTACACCCCTGGATTCCTCCTGAGGATCCTCTTTGTAAAACCTGCATAGTGATTTTTGGATGACTGTAAGCCCAGAAGTGTCTTTTCCACATTGTGGCCAAACAGTTTAGAGACAGGGAAGGAAAAGTTGCACATCACAGGCAAAACCAGCAAGATGCAGCCAGGAGTATGGACAAAGGCAGATACCAGAGGCTGCAGCACAAGAATAAGCATCAGAGGTGTCATACACAGAAAGTAATAAATGCTTGCCAGTTTCCAAGCCATAGGTAACACATTGCTTAGCTTCCATTTTGGAGGTGCCATCAGGCACGCTATCCACAATGGTAGACAGACTTCCATAGGCAGTTCTGGTATTTAATCAGATACAATGGCAGTCATGCAAAAGTTGACTGGTAGTGCAGAATAGCATGTGGTGCGGTATCACTGTAGCCACTGAATAACATGTATTGTGCTACTGCAAATACTTGATCAGTCAACTTTAATGCGACTACAAGTGTATGCCTAGTAGCTGGCAATATGGAGGTCTAATGAAGAGGCAAATGTCCATTTGCCCATGGTATCCAACCTCCTGGATTCTTTGTCAGGGGCTTACTGCTCATATGACAAAGTGCTTTGGACCTATCTTGAGCTGCCGTAATAACCACCATGTCCGTTTTAGACTAACTCATATAGTAAGACTTGGGAGTAGGCAGGATATTATCAGTCTTCCTAGGGACCACTGGCAGAGTAGCCAGCCTATGTCAAACTGCCATGGTAGATTCCTCCAATGCAGGATAGTGGGAGGAATTATTTTAATTCTTTTAGATAGGAGGAATCACAAAACAGGCAGCAGGAACTTTAAAGAATACAGATTCTTTATGGTGGAGTCATCCTCAGTGGACAACTGGAGTTCTTCCTGAAAGCGGCATACCAATGCTTGAAAAATAAGTATCCTTAGGAGAAATCCAGGGATCATAAACCAGTGTCTTTTCTACAACATAAAACAGCTGAACTAGTATCAAAACCATGATACAGTATACAGAAGATAATCATCCTCTTCCCCCTCCTCCTCCAGATCCAGGAGGTCTGGAGTATTCATCCTCTTCCTTCTTACTAGGTTGAGAAGTCTGGGGAGGAACCACAGAAGCCACATTTTGGGGAACAGGCAACTGTGGAGGAGGAAACAACAATTACATACTTACTGTAACAGCAGACCTTCAACAGAATCTCTCACCAGGCCACACCTATGGAACACATAAGACGCCAGGCACTAGGACCACATGGAAACTTTTACAAGCAGTCCACTAGGGGCCACCTATGATGATGACCTCCTCAGGAAGAGAGAGGAGAATGGTCAATTCTCGTCCTCCTCGATCTCTCATCAGCATTTGACACCGTGGACCACATTGTGCTTTTGGATCACCTTAAGGGTGTATGGTGGACTCACCGGAATGGTCATTCAATGGTTTGAGTCCTCTCTCTCCGACAGGAGGCAAAGAGTGGTGATGGGGAATTTCTCCTCCTTCTCAAAGCCCGTCTTGTGGAGTTGCTCAAGGTTCGATCCTTTCGCTGATGCTGTTCGTGGTGTTTATGCTTCCCCTGGGCGAGTTCATTAGACAGTACAGTCTGGGTTTCCACTGCTATGCAGATGATACCCAGCTGTATGTGTCTTTTGCCCATGGAACGGAGGGTGCTGTAGAAGCGCTAAATAAATGACTGTCCGAAATTCAGAACTGGATGTCCTCTAACTGGCTGAAGCTGAACCCCGACAAGACAGAGGTGCTGGTGATTGAGCCTGGTCACTGGTGTGATGGGGTTGCCTCCGGAGTGGTGACAGATTTGGTCCTGGGATCCACCCCGTTGATGGCGTCCCCCAAAGTGAAAAATCGGGGCATAATCCTTGATGACAGGCTGACACACGAAGCTCAGGTGTCTGTTATCAGAACTGGTTTTTACCACTTAAGGAATGTCACCTGAATTAGATCTTTGATTCTGTTAGAAGACCTGCCATCACTGGTACATACCTTTGTGACTTCCATGCTGGACTACTGTAACGCTCTGTACTTCAGGGTCAATGGAGGTACCCTTCCGCTGACTGCAGCTGGTGCAGAACGCGGTGGCCAGGTTGCTGACAGGCCTGTCATGAAGTGATCGGGCAAAAGAAGTAAGCTCCTGTGCCTGGTCCTCCAGTAGGTGGGCCTTGGCCTGCAGGGAGTCTAGTTCTGCCCCTGATGAACTTGACCACCTGCCTTGGTACCAGCTCGAACTTGTCCAGGTGACCAACAGGCCCAACTCTTAGCAGGGTGGGTCTGGAGAGCTAGGACTGTGGATCTCGCCACAGCCTGTCTGGATGGACCGGATATTACCCAGTCATCCAGGCAGGGGCACACACTGACCTCAAGGCACTGCAAGTGAGCCGCCACTACTGCCATGCACTTGTTAAAGACCCTGAGAGCTGAAGTGAGGCCAAATGGCATGACCTGGAACCAGAGGTACCGGCAGTGGGACCTGTGGTTATGGGAATGTAGAAAAACACGTCCTGCTCAAGGGATGGTATAATCTGGCTCAGAGTAACCATCTGGAAGTTGCACTTCCATATGTACTGGTTCAGATCATGAAGAGCCAGTATGGGGCGTCAGCACCCCATATGTTTCAGGACCAGGAAGTACATAGACACATAACCCTGATTAGCCAGGATGTCCAGGACACGGGCAATGGCTGCTTTCACAAGGAGCTGAGTAATGTCCTCCCTGAGGGTGGACAGCATGTCCTGAGACACCCGAACTGTCGAGGTACATGGAGGCAGTAAGGCAAAGAGCCTCTACATTGAGAGTCAGTCCTCTGCCCACTAAGTCCAACATCCACTGTGACAGTTGACCAACATGGCAAAAAAAGATGTAGCCTGCCTAAGACAGGGACAGGACAGGTGAAGAGATGACACCCCCCAACCCTTCACAGAGTAGCTTTTGCAGGAACATCGGTGGCTGCTGGTGGAGCGGCACCACTACCTCTGCCCCACATTGGACCTTAACCATCGGACCTCTTGGGGTGCCAGGTCTGAAACCATCCCTGCTGGGGCTGCTGCCAGGGAGGCTATGACTGGGAGGACCGGTACTGAAAGGCCAGTTTCTTAGGCTTTTTCTTCAGTTTCTTCTGGGATGACATCACAGAACGCAGGGTGACACTGAACTTCTCTATCCTCGTGAGATGCCCTTCCATCTCAGGGTCAAAGAGGTTGATGCCCAGAATGGGGACATCTGCAAACCTGGACAAGCACAACCAAATCCTGCAACGCATGGAGACAGACAATGTCATTACAGACAGACAGACAGACAGACACACACACACACACACACACACACACACACACACACAAGTCACACTTGTTCAAGGCTTCTGGAGCTGAAGTTTAGCCATCGATTGACTGTGGTCTCTGATGAACTCCACTGCAACCTGCTGCTCTGGGTGAAGGTGGGGGAAGGCAATATTGAACATTTCCAGCATGGAATGCCCATAATTTGCCATCATGGCAATATAGCTAGCCTGCTGGAGACCCAGGGTAGCCGCAACATACATCTTTTTAGTGGCATGATCAATCTTACAGGACTCATCTGAAGTCTTGTCCACGTTCCCCTGGTGTCCTGACTTACAGAACACTAAGTTTGTAACCAGACCTTCGGTCAAAAGGTGGTCGGAAATCCCTAAAAAGGAGCCTATAGGGACCACGTAATTGCAGACCATAAGGGCTGAGGGTGCGAGGCAGGAAGCTGGATGTTGCCAAAACTCCAGGGCTGGCCCCGAGATGGCCTCAGCCACAGAGAAGGCAACCCCCAGGATTTATCCTGGTCCAAAATGTCCTTAAGAGAGTACCTGACCCTCTTCTGGATGGATTCCAGTGGGATGGATGTGGACTCTGCAATCAGGCGGAGCAGTGCCGCGAACAAGATCGACCCTTGGCCAGTGAAGGGCTAGTCAACTGTGCCACGGTTGAAGACATGGACTCCTGATCCAAGTCATCTGATGAGTTTTTGAAGACAGCCCTTGACTGTAGTTTGGACTCATCACCTGTGGTGATCTTCGAGGACAACTGGCCTGGCAAGCCAGGAGCTGAATGGCCGGCCTCCTTGGTCACAGCACCGAATGGCAGCAGTCATGGTAGTTGCTCCACCATGCATGATGAGAGAAGTAGGTGTTGGCAGCACCCGCAAAACTTAAGCCAGCGGAGGAACCACTGGCAGCTGCCAGAGGACAGTAAGTCCTTGGGTCAGCCCTCTACCCTGCCCCGCAATGGCCTATTGCTGTCAGAGTAACTCCTTGTAGTACCAGCGCATTTTCCGATGTTGCCTCTCCTCACCCGAAGATGAGGAGGACATGGAGCGCTGACAGTTGCACCTCCCGGTCGAGCGGGGTCAAGAGCGCGAACACCTCGACCACGACCTCTACCGGCCTGTCGATGGTAAGTGGGGTCTCTCCAGTACTGGCCATAAATAATGTGACAGTCCACATTCAACAACATGGGCATCGAAGACCCAACCTCAGCTGAAGGCTTGTCCAGAACAGGGTCGACCGGGGACATCGATCGAACCACACTGTCCTGGTGAAGATCAGGAGCACCGAGGCCTGACAGTCCAAATCCTTGGCCTCGTCCGACAATGGATTGAGCGGGTTGACAAAGATCTTGGCAGGTTGGTTAACCGAAGTCAACCGGTTCACCAGTGGGGCTGATAAACCTTTGACCTGCCCTTCAGCCAAGGGGTGCGCATCAGCTATTGAATGGTCAGGCGAGTTGAGGCACAGAGATCTCTCCCCATCCCATGGCTGGCGATGGTGGCGAGAAGATTTTTTTTTGCTTGGACCTAGTCAGAGTGCTATGGTGGCCAGGGCTCTCCCCCATTGTGTGGAGAGGCTGATACAAATCATGGAACTGGTCTGTAAAGGCCCTTTATATGCTGGCCCCAGGTGGAACAGCACGGAGGTGCCCACTGCCACTTCAAAGGCACAAGCTGTGCCACAGAGCTGGCAGCTGACGAGGCCTTCTTGCCACCTTTAGAGTGATCATTCAGATCCTGTTCTGAAGGCCAATCCAGCGTTAGCCAGAGCTTCCGATCCTCGAGTGACTCCAGAAGCATGGATAGGCAAAGGCCACACTCAACCATGTCATGCTGCCTGCACAGGTAGTAAACACACACGTTGTGCAGGTGACTTGACATCTTCTGAGAACACAAAATTAGAATCCAGGCTTCTTGCGATCCATTGTAAATCCAGACATGAAGTCGAGGAAACTGCAAGAAAAATCACTACTTTAGCTTCTAAATCTTTGAAATAACAGTTAACCAATGGCGCAGAGAAAATCCTAAGCCGAGCATGAAGGAGGTGATCTGTTCGTCCAGCGGCTAGATCTGCCATCATCATGGGGTGGAGTCAGGGGGATATATCCACCCAGGTGGTGGAAGGAGCTTAGCATTTAAGCTATCAGGCTAATCATCACATTTCCATGGAACTACCTGAGTGGGGGCAAGTGAACCATATCCACACCCCTAGAACAGAGGGTGCACTATACATAAATTATGCAGTACACATATTTATACAAAAAGCTAATAACAAATAAATATCAGTTATGCAAGAACTTTCCGTAACAGTAGAGCTTCGAGAGAGGTTCCTGCAGTAGGTCTTCACAGAATAGGACTGAATACCAAGAGTCAAAGAAAAAAGAAAGTCAGAGACCAAGTTTCGGGAGGAGGAAGCGTCTACCAACTAGAGGTCTGCTTAGGATAGGAGGCCTTGCAGAACTGAGAGCCCGAAACTGGCTCTGTGCCTAGATGAGATGTCCAGACTGTAATGCTTGGTGAAGGTATGGACGGAAGATCAAGTGGCCGCTGCACAAATATCCCCAGTAGACACATTCCTCAGGAAGGCCATCGAAGCAGCCATGCCACAAGTTGAGTGGCCTTTCCCATCCCCCAGAAGGGGCTTCTTGTACTTGTGGTAAATGTACAAGATGCAGTTAGCCAACCATTTTGACAAACCCTGTTTGGAAATTGCCTTGCCCTGACATTTGGGTGTGAAGGTGACAAACAACTGGTTAGACTTACGATCTCCTCTTTGGTCCTAGAGATATATCATCTCAGAATCCTATGCATGTCTATGGTGTGCAAGAGGTATTCCCCCCTGCTGGAATACTCTGGGTAATATACCGGCAGTTCAACATTCTGATTCAAAGTAAATTCCGAAACTACCTTCGGAAGAAAAGAAGGGTTAGTCCGTAGAGCCACCCGGTCTCTGTGGAAAATCAAATATGGCTCCTTACAAACTAGAGCCTGAAGTTCTGCAATCCTTCAAGCAGAGGTAATGGCAGCTAAAAAGAGCGTTTTCCAAGATCAGTAACATGTCGCAACTTGCTGCTGGCTCAAAAGGGGGCAAAGTAAGTTTTTTCTAAAATAAAATTTAAATCCCAGGGGGAACCGAATAACAGACTGGAGGCTTAAGGTGGAGGATCCCCTTAAGAAATGTTCTGGAGGTCTCCAACTGAGCGATAGTTTTGCCCTCCACCGGAAGGTGGTAGGCGGAAACCTCAGATAGGTGGACCTTCAGCGAGGAATAACTGAGACCCGAATCAAACAGGTGCAAGAGGTACTCGAGGACCTGGGGTGCCGAGCAAGAAAAAGGGTCCAGCCCTTTGGCTGCAGCCCAAATAGAAAATCTCTTACATTTCATAGCACACGTGGATCTCGTGGAGGATTTTCTGGCCTCCACAAAGACCTGAGCGACTCTGGAAGAGACGCCAAAGTGTGAGACTCCTATGTCCAAAGGTACCACACATGCAGGTGGAGAGACTTGAGGCTCAGATGCACCAGGCTGCCCTGCTCCTGAGACAGAAGGTCGTGTGAGAGAGGAACAGGTACCAAGAGTTCCATCGTCAGCTGCTGCAGCAGAGGAAACTATATCTGCAAAGGCCAAAGAGGGGCAATGAGAATCATGTGGGCCCCCTCTGCCTGGATCTTCAGCAGAACCTTCTGTAGGATAGGAAAGGGAGGGAAAGCATACAGAAATCTCACTGTCCAAGACAGGGACAGCGCGTCTCACCAAAAAAAAACAAAAAAAAACACCACGCCCGGGAATGAGCGAGAATAAAAGCTGGGTAGTTTTGCATTGGATGGGGAGGTGAAGTGATCTATTTCTGGTGAACCCCACTGAAGGAAGAGATCTTCCACTACTTCCTGCTTTAGCCTCTGCTTGTGAGCCTGTGCGACAGCGCAGCTGAGACTGTCCACCAGGACACTGTGGATTCCTCGGAAATGGACTGCTATCAATGTCAGGCTGTGCTGGACTGCCCAGTATGACACCCACATCGCCTCCCTGCAAAGGGGTTACAATTGGGTGCTCTCTGTTTGTCGATGTATCGGACCATAGCAGTGTTGTTGGTCTGCATCAGAAGTGTTCCCGGGAGCAAGAGGGATTGGAAAGCTTGGAGAGTGTAGAGCACTGCCCTTATCTTCAAAATGTTGATATTCAGATGCTCCTCTAGGTGAGACCATGTTCCCAGAGTCCGGCAGTCTCCCCAAGTATGGCCAGAGGCATCCATCATGAGGGTCATGGAGGGGGGCAGGAGATGGAAGGGAACCCCCCAGAGAAATGTTAGATAGATCCTGCCACCAGAGGAGATCACTCTTCAAGGTGCTGGAAACTAGGACCCTGTGATCCATGTCATCCATGCGTTGATCCCACTGAACCCAGAGGGACCATTGGGTCACCCTCATATGCAGTCTGGCCAAGGGGACTGTGGGTATGGCAGCCACCATAAGACCCAAAAGGCAGAGAATCTAGCATGCTGTGGTCCGATTGGAGGAGGACACCAATGCGGCTTGTTCAATCAGTGTTTCCACCCTGTCCATAGGCAAGAAGGCCCTGCCCTGGACCGTGTCCAGCACCGCTCCAATGAACTAAAGGCGCTGGAAGGGAGACAGCTGAGACTTGGGATAGTTCACAGTGATGCCAAGTCTGGAAAATAGGTCCAGGGTGGTGAAACGAGAATCCATCAGACTGTCCTGAGAAGGAGCTGACAGCAGCCAGTCGTCCAGGTAAGGGAACACATAAATCCCCTTGTGGCGTAGGGCCGCAGCCACCACCGCCAGGCACTTAGTAGAAACCCGAGTTGCCAAAAAGAGCACAAAAGTAAGGGCCTTGAATTGATAATGGTTCTCCTGAAAGGAGAATCTCAGGAAACTGCAGTGGGCCAGGAGGATAGGGATGTGCAGGTAAGCATTCTGCATGTCCAGTGAGCACAGCCAATGATTTTGTTGGAGCAGGGGAAGGAGTCCCTCAAGGGTCAGCATGGGAAACCTCTTGTACTCTACAAAGAGGCTGAGCAGACTAAGATCTAGAATGGGCCTCTGATCTCCCATCTTTTTGGGCACTAGGAAGAAGTGGGAGTAATATCCCCTTCCTATCTGCCCTGGCGGAACCGGCTCTATGGCCGACTTGGTCAATAGAACTTAGATTTCCTGTTGGATAAGGCTTAGATGGCCTGATGGGTAGTGGGACCTTCCCGGCGGATTGCCTGGGGGTCTCTCTCGAGGAACTCGATGGAGTGCCATCTTACGATATGCTGGAGGACTCAAGCATCTGCAGTTATCACCTTCCATCCTTCCAGGTGGAAGGCGAACCTTCCCCCCACTGGCTCCTCCAAAAATACGTGGAGGTGGAGGGAACCCTCTTGAGACAGAATGCAGAGGGAGAGCCGCTTTACCGCCAGTGGTGGCCTTTTGGAACTTCGCCCGAGGAGTCTGGGTACCGGAACAGGTGGCACGACGCTTGCCCTGTGGTCTGTCCTGGTTCTGCCTATTCCACCTCTTCTCAGGACAATGAAAAGTTTGCTTGGGTTTTTGGCCAGCGTGGTACATGGAGTGGACATCTTTAAGAGACCTCCTACTCTCCTGTAGCTCCGCTACTATGTCTCTGGCGTCGTCCCCAAAAAGGACAGAACCCCTGAAGAGGGCCGGGCGTCCAGCAGGGTGCTCTGGATGTCTTGTTCCAGTCCCGCAAGATGGAGTCAGGCCAGGCACCTCAGGCAAACTACAGTAGCAGTGCAATGAGCCACAGAATCAACTGAGTCATAAGTGGCCCGTAAAGCATGGTGGCAGGAAGACTTGTTAAGTCTTACTTTCTCTAGTAGCCTATTCCTGAGGTCCTCGTCTGGAATGACCTGGAGTTCTTTTTCTAAATTGGATAGAGCCGACTTCTGAAAGGACACCATGTGGACGACATAATTTAAAGATCGAAGGACACAGGTAGAAGAGGCATAGACCTTGCGACCATATTGGTCCATTTGTTTGGACTCCTTGTCCAGTGGGGAGGCACTCAGGTGTTTAGGCTGGGCCGATCTATCGTGGGCTGCTGTAATGACAATAGAGTCACAGCTTTAGGTTGGGTAGTCAAATGGCAAGCCCCTTCTGGGGGTGGTAGGTCCCGTCAGCTTTTTTAGAAACTGCAGGAATAGATGACGTCTGTTGCCATATGGTAGAGGTTAAGTCCTCGTTCGGTCCTATCCATGGAGGAATGGGGAGGGATCCGCATTGGTGAGGTCCAGATGTTCTGCCAGCCTCTTTCTCTTGGGGTTCATCTCCTGGGATGCCCAACCACATGCCTGTTGAAAGGACCGCAGGAGTTCCGTGAAGGACAGATCCTCCGGTGGAGACTCTGGAGACTCCTTGGGCTGAGGCTCTATCGGGGAATGAGGTTCTGAATGGCCAACTGAGTCTGAGTCCAAATCTGGATTGGAGGACTCCGGTCTGCTGGGCAAGGAAGTAACATCTGGGGCAGACTCCGTGACCCTAACACCCAAGGAAACCCCTATTGGATGACTGTCCAAATCCCAATTGGACGTCCGGTCCATAGGGGATGGGCTTGTTCTGTGGGTTGGGGTGGCCACCATGACTGGTTGTGGTTGGCCCTACTCTTGCAAAAGTTGGGACTTAGCATTCTTCCGCCAAGCTGGGATAGTCTCTTGGGGTTCCGGCTGGGGTAGAAGAGATGGAGGTGGTGGAGGATGGTAGCCTGGGTACCCCGTGGCATAAGCGGGGGTAAGCCAGGTATCTGGTACCAGTAGTGGTATGGATTGTATCTATGGTACATGTGACCCTGACCCAACATCTGGTACCCTGGCGTCGGCACTTGCAGCAGGTAACCTGGCAATGACCCTCCCGGTATCAAGTAGTAGGGAAACTGAGATGGCAGATAGCTGGGATAGTTGCCCGTGGGGCCCAACGGAGGAGGGGCGGAAGGCCCAGGTAGCAGTGGTGCAGAGGGACTGCTGGGGGTAGTAGGGTCCATCCACAGGTCTTGGATCGGTGCAGGAATCCCTGAAGGGCCACAGAAGGGTGCTTCAGTGTTGGAGCAAAAAGTCCCTGGTCCAAATCTGAGGGAGTATGAACCAGGGAGTAGCCTGGCGTCGGGAGCCTGAAGGCACCCATCAGAGTTGAGACAGGCGAGGGGGTAAAGTGATGGGAACCCCCGTCGACAGGTCTGTCGGGGAGGCAGGAGTCTCAGCAGAAAAGCCCGATGCAGGAGCGGTCTCCTGGACAGCAACACTTGATTCCCGCGGACTCAGGGGAAAAGAGACATCAGGCTGGGTCAGTGAGGCCAGAGAGAACCCTTGCCGGACCAAGGGGAGCCTGGAAGCTCGCTTTGCACGATGTCTGAAACCACGCGGGTACCTGACGGGAAAGCAACTGCTGAGCAGACGTCGGGTGAGCCGGCGACCGACTTATTGGTGTCAACCTGGCAGGAGTCGGAGTGGACATCGGACTTACAGGAAGAGGTTGGGCCAACAACTGGGAGGCTGGAGTCTGGCTGGTCAATCAAGGATGTTCACCTGGCAGCGGGTCCGGAAGGAGACTTATTGGCTGAGCTTGCAACAGGCCCCGAAGGAAGGTCCTCCGGAGAGGAGACCCCTGACCAAGGCAGGAGGGAGGGGGAGGTGTCCGATCAGCTGGGGCAGATGGGGACTTATGATGTGGAGTACTCACCGATGTGGAGGCCCCACCCGATGTGGTGTCAGCTGTCTGGTGATGTTGAGTGGAGGGAGAATGGTCCCACTCCCGGCACTTCTTTTTCTCAGGGGGTGGGTGAAGAAGAGCATTCCCTCAGCTACTGAAGCTCTTTTTCCATCAATGCAAGGCATTGTTTTAGAAGGTGAGCATCGATGGCCTTCTGGCAACAGGAGTGCATGGCATGGTTAACGGATAGGCAGATTTGGCAATCCGCTACCTTGTGTTTGGGGCACAGGCAGAGAATGCAGCGGAAGTGGTCGTCCCTGTGCGGGATCTGTGCGCCGCTCTTCGAAAACTTTTGCTTCAGTCTATGCGAAGACATACAGCACGATGTTTAGGAAAATTATGGAAATGACTAATACTTATACTGATAAAGATGGCGGATGACTGAAGCTGCTCCACCACGAGGTCCAATGATTCAGATCAACAGCGGGAAAGAACTGGAAGGCGGGCGTGGGGACTGCCCCCTTTATACAGTCACGCTGACATCAGTCATGTGACACCAGGGGTGGTCCCCTACTATAGATTGCTAGCTAAAAGTTTGCCATGTGATCCTGACGCCGGGGTGGGGGGGTAGTCTTATTCTGTGAAGACCTACTGAAGGAACCCTCTCGAAGTAAGATCATCAGTTACATGCTCTCTGGAAGGTAACATCATCATCAAATGGAGATAAGAGTGATAGGGTTTGTGGAAGCCAGTTTCTGTATCTGATGGGACCCCGTTGCAGAACTAGAAGTTATGTGTTTGGCATTCTCCGTCTTTTGCAGAAAGTTCTCCAATGACTTTTAGGGGTGTTGCTTTATGGCTTCTTGAAACCTTGAAAGATAGTATAGGACTGCAC
Organism: Neoceratodus forsteri; assembly: GCA_016271365.2. NCBI lineage: Eukaryota > Metazoa > Chordata > Ceratodontiformes > Ceratodontidae > Neoceratodus > Neoceratodus forsteri. Next base: position 674,448,960 of record CM057454.1, on the reverse strand, counting down.
ATTATATTAAAGTCCCGGGCAGTGAAAACACAATTCCCAGGCATATTACCACAAAATCGTAACACAGCACCAGCATATGAAAAAGCGGTGACACTAGTAAGGTAATAAAAGTGAACTTCAGCGATTGCACTTGACAAAGGTGTTTCCTCAATCCGATGAGTTGTGGATGATGGGGGAAAACAATTTAGGTGGTATGTGGTCACCAACATTATATATATGTACCACTGACTTATCACAGTGGGAGACCCTAGCCAGGCAGATGTTTGAGCAGTCTGGATGCTGATGACCTGTAGTTCAATAAGCGTCACTTTATGGAGAGAAATGTCCTTGAAGATCATACATTTTTACCAGTTCAATTAGAATTTTTCCTTTTCGGACTTTTAAAACTGGTTTGTTTCAAATTTCCAAGTGAGTGTATTCCCCATTAGTTTGCTGTATATCTTGAAAATGTTGTCAGTATTTAATATATTTCTGTGACTGAAGTGGGTTTAGTAAGTGCAGGTAATTATTTTATAGGCAATTTTGATGATCCACCTAAAGAAGACTACAAACTTGAAAACAAACCTGATTCTGATACACAGCAAGGCTAAGGTGTACCTGTAGCAACTAAAGGGGTTCATGTGTCCAAGAGGCCTTGCCCTGTGCGAGCAGGAGCCTGGCCTTGTTCTGTATGAACAGGAACCTGTTGGGTAGATGGGGGAGCAGCCCCAAGCGAGTTGTGACCAGGGTGGTGGTAGCACTGATAAAGTAAGAAAGCTACATTTGACCACCCCAGAGGGGGCCTTGAGTGGTTTTGAGACAGGTCCTGTTTAACAAAGCTTGCTGGCAGCACATCACCCCGGGAACACGTGTCTTTTTTATCCCAATGAAAACATGCTCAGAAATATGAAAAAAGTCTCTGGACCAAGAAGTAGTGCACAACATACTGAAGTCCACACCTGAGACAAGACTACAAACTAAGCAGAAGCAGTACAGAGCAGGGCAACCAAGACAGTTCAGGGTCTGGAGGCAAGACATCAGAGGACGGTACGCAGGTCTTGGACATATATGTGGCTAACATGATAAAAATGTCTAAGTACCTGCACTGGATAAACAGGGGTTCATGTCAAGGACATTTTTTCCTTAAGCGCAAATACAGGGATGTGGGTCAATTTACTAAAACTAGCAGAATAGAGATTCATAAAGGATATTTGTAAAGACTTTTTTATGGAAAGAGTGGTGGATAAGTGTAAAAAGCTACTGGAAGTAACAGTAAGGGAAGAATTGGTGTGCAGTTTCTGGAGAGGGTGGGACAGACAAATGGGCTTAGAGAGAGGGAAGGAAAATAAGGGTCAGGACAGCCAGTAGGGTCTGAGTTGCCAGGTAAGATAGGCATACTGGATGGGACAGCATGTCTTTATCTGTCGTCACTGCTTCAGTCTCTGAAATAAAAGAAAGGATTCTCCACAAACAGACATTACACAATAACTTTTATTTTTTTTCTCTAAAGTGCTTAAAATGCATACAACAGCCATTTATAAAAGTTAGTTGCATTTATATATATGTATAAAAAAACAGATATATATGTATGAGTAAAGCATAATATAACATAACCCTCCATACAAATCCCAGGTACAGAAACTGTAACAGAACAAAAGAAACCCATCACAATTAAGAACAAAGTAAACAATTCACCTCTCAGATAATACTTATGCATTCTTAACTGACCTGCTCACATTTTCTTTTTAATTCTTTCCCATCCCCCTGCCTCCAGTTTGCCCTATCCACCACCTGAACTGCAGACTGCAGCTGCCACAGCTGGACTCCTCCTCTGGCTAGGAGAGCACACAGGTAAGCAGCTGCATTCTCAGCTGACACCAATGGTGCTCTGTGATTGGCGTGTGTGTGTGTGTGTGTGTGTGTGAGAGAGTTTGTGTGAATGCAGAGTGGCCCGTGCCTGCCATTGTGGATATTGAGCGCCAAGCCTTCCAGTTTGTTCCCATGCAGGATTACAGGACTTGCAGGAAAACCTTGGTCTCCCAGGTGGCAATGCAGTGTTCTATTGCTCCACAAATGGGCTGTTCCCCTCCCTAATTTTTTTTTGAGGCCCAACAAAAGCAGCATGCATATCTTGACCTATAACATTGGGCCTATGACCACTGGTGTTTGGTAGGGGTGGAGGGGGATATACTAGGTACGAAAGGAAAGAAGGTGGTGTTCTGAATATGATTTAATGTGGTCATCAACACAGATGTTATGTTATAGGAGGGTGACGTCCAGCTGGGCACAGGCATGTAGTGTAGGTCTCATCTTTAGCCTTGTTTTCCCAGGTACTGTACTTCTTATCCCACCCCCCAAAAACAAACACTTTTTAGGTTATACTTAGTAATTCTGTTCACATTCTATAGTGTAGATTTTTTTTTTGTAGACTGACCCCGAAACATCTCAATGGCATCAAACCGCAAATGGTTTCATTAAACAAATGACAAAAAGCAAACAAAAAACCCCCAACATATATTTGATCACTTTTATGCTGGTGAGTGCATGAGATCACCACAATACTATTTAATTTCATTCAGGTGTGTTTTCAATGGTGTTAAAAGCTTTCACTCCATTTATTTATTTTTTGTAGCTTTGGCTAAATTCTGTGCAATAAAATGTATTTCGATAAACAAAAAAAATTAACCCAACAGCCATGACAGCAATATAAAAGAGAGCATTGTAACAGAGGTGAACTATTACCGGCACTGCAGGGAGCTCAGTGGTTCGAACACCGATCACCATGCATCAATGATGAGTGACACCACAGGTTTACTCAGTTCCACTTTCCCTACAGTAAAACGATCACCATACCAAGGTTTTCAGTTACCCAAAATCTTGTTCTTTGCTGCTAACATACTTAAAAAATGTAAATGATTAAATGAGTTTCTGTGCAAGAATGGCATCTCTCAGGAATACCAAAGACAAGGCAGCAAGCATGAGGCACTGGGACTAAATCATAGCCATACTGGCAGCATCTCATGACACCCTGACCCAACCTCGTCACAACACTGCTTAATCGTTGCTGAAATAAAGCCCGCCTCAGAGTGAATAGATAAAAGGTGCAACTGAATGCATGCAATACTAGAGCCAGTTCCAGTTCACTCAAACCATACCTGCTCACCGCAAAGCTGTGCAAAATGTTTCAGCACCAAGTATAACACGGGTAAGAGCATTCTAGCCACTTGACTGGCTAAAAGACAAGTAGAGGAGAGTAATTATTTGTTCATAATTACACTCCTGTACTTGCTTAGTCTGTGCACCAGGTTCTGCTGCAATATCAAAATGCCTCAACTGGAACTGGAACTATATTTGTGTCTTCTCATATTTCATACAGAAAACAATACTGTACTAAAAATATATATTTTTTTTTTAACATTTTAAGTCCATGTTATCAGTGCAATAAGACACTACAGGGATGTATAATTTTGGTCAATAATCACTCTTTCCTCTTGTGTGTTTAAAGGCACTATAAGGTGTGCTATTACTGACCCACAATGACACACCCTGGCACATCTTACTGCATACATACAGTAGTTAAGACTAATACTCTCGCCAGCAGGGATGGCGCTGGCACCAGTCCACTAACTGAATGCTGGTACATTTTGTAAGAGGTCATTATTTATTTTAACTAGCACAGCTGACTAGTAGTGTAGGAGGTAACATTTCAGTATGTACACTAGCTGGGTCAGTGTAACGTTTGTAGGGCCAGCAGATTATCCCATCCACCAGTCCTTCTGGTTAGTGGCTGATAAATATAATTTTGAACTCTGCCAGTGTAATCCATCTGAAATAGACTTCTAAAAATATGTACCATAAATCTGCTCATCTCCTTCAGACTTCAAATGACCATGTTTTCCTTTAAAGATGTTTGCAGTTCTAAATTTCAGTTTAACAAAGACTACAGTTATCACCCCACCTTCATTATATTAGCTCATCCATCATTGGTATTGTACTGCTCATTTTGTTTCTTCTACAGTCTAATCATTCTTGTGTAATGTACTTGCTCTTTCAGGACCTCCTCGAAAATTAGCCTTGCTCAGTGAAGTATTATCCCGGTAACAAAGAAATGCAAATAGCTGTAAGGTTTCTTTGATGCAAAAAAAAAAAAAAAACACTCAGCGCTGTGGATATGAATAAAAGATCTGCTGACTCTGATCAGCAGGCTCAACATGCTGATCCTGGTACCCTACAAGCTGCAGATGCTTCACTGTAAACATATCACCATGCTGGATTAATGCAGCAGTCCTTTCAGTGTTAACCAATCTTTATCCACTAGTGCAAACAGAATGGCTTTACATGTGTATCTGCTGAAGTCATTTTATATTAAAATAAAAAATTTTATTTTAAATTTTATAAAAACAAAAAGTTACGTTTGTAATACAGTAGGAATAAGGATGTCCACTGTGGGCCTTTACCTATATTAATTATTTGCTATTAAAATGTGTAAGCACCTTCCATTTCTATTCGGTCCTTAAACTACTCCATCTAGTCATAAGTGGTCTGATCTGAACAGCTCTCTCTTGTTTAGCCATTTCACTGTAACAAAAAAAAAAAAAAAAAAAACCTAGACAAATGAAATCTCATTGTTTAGCAAACATCCAACTATGTGAAAGATCTTTCTCTCCCCACCACCTTAGCTGATCCAGAGAGTTGTGATTACGACACAGGTTATGTAAATGTAAACCAATCAGCTGCAGCAACCGACAGATTCATCTTTCTCTAGGACACATAGAACTCACATTCAGCTGTGCTAGTCTCAGTGATGGCAGAGAAAGCTCCTAGACTTTTGCAGGATCTTTCAGACAACAGCATTGGGAACAGTTTGTGTATTTTGGGGTTGCTTTGTGATCCACATTCTGACAATCTTTGGTTTTGCAGCTGTAATCTGATGGAAAACGGCAAGTAAACAAAAGCTTTGTGTTTTTTTTGTTTTTTTAATTACAGTAGGGTTTGGATTCTGTAGTTTCAGTATTGAAACTCATGAATAAACTAAGCCAATAATTTCTGTACCTCCTAAGGAAGACGTATTAGAACCCTGAGATGGTCTACCACCATGTTATAAATCATGCTTGTCTAATAGTGAATGTTGCATTTTTACAAAACAAGACCCTCTCCCCTCCCAAATATCTAAAGTATATGGTATTAAGGCAATAAAATATGATGGTGTGCACTACTGTGAGATAAAGCAGTGCTTCGAGAAGTAGTATTTGCTCACAGCATCTGTACAGCTGTTCATTTAGGTCCCTAGAAACAAAAGATGCAGCTATGCCATGTTGCATTACTGCTGACACACAGTGCTTTTTATTTACAAATGTTAGTTCTGACACAAGTTTATTGCTCTTCTTACTTGATTCTGCAGTGGTAAAGAATGCTCAAAGCTCATTAGCAAACTAATGGTGTGTGTTTAACTAAATCTGATTCTGAAACAAAGGACACTTCTTGCATGCTGACGGACATGAGACCAGGAGGAGGTACTGAGGAACTGGACATGTGTCCAAAGCCTAAGCTGCTTTGGTGTTTGTATCGAGCTGGAGAATTCAAGGAGTGGGGCAATAACATTGACAACCTGTTGCTGTACGACATGCCCAAGAACAATGAGCAGGCTCCAGAGTGAATTACCTTTCAGATGCCATTCTACTGATGGAATCAGTAGGGCTTTCGAGAAGCCTGGAGGCTGGCATGAAGGCCATGCAAGGCAGAGTTTTATTTTTGCTCACTAATACATATCTGAGCAACAAAGCTAGCAAAAATCTGACCCCCACTTTTTAATTATTAAAGAACCTACACATCTTCCAGTTTTGTTTACTTGTAAAAGAAATTCTAGTACTATCAGAATTTAAAGAGCAACTGACATCTGCAGGGCAGGAAGCTCATTACAAGAAGCTGCTTGCCCAAGGACATAATGCAGCCACCTTTTAAATTTTTTTTTTCTTAAAGAGGGTTAGTTAGATATTAAATGTATTGCCTTACCAGCAATACTTCCTAGTTGGGTCGAGCTGCTGATTGCAAGTTGCAGCCCCGCCCCTAAAAATCATGTTATGACGACACGAAGCAGGGAAGGAGCTGCAATGTAACTAATAGGCATCCAATAGGTTTCAGGTCAGTGAATGCCTTTATAAGTTTATATTTACATGTGTAAGCAACTGTACATGTAAAAGAGGTAGAATACTATAGTGTACTTTCCTCTTAATTACACATACAGGCATGCACTGACCCGAAATCAATTAGACGCCTACTAATTACACTGCAGCCCTTTCTCTACTTTGCCTCAACATAACGCAGTTTTAAGGGGCAGGGCTGCTGCTTGTGATTGGCAGCTCGGCCGAACTAGAAAGTATTGCCAACAAGGTAATACAATATCTAAATAACATGCTAACAAATTTTAAAAAGTGGCTGTTAGGTCCTCAGGCAGGCAGCTTCTCATCATGGGCTGCCTGCCCCAAAGACGTTTGTGTCAGCAGCTCTTTACAGGGAAAGCACGGTGGCAGACATAGCTTGAAAACTTTTGAAAAGCTCTTTCAAATGTGGTACTGAGCTCACCTGTAGCTGGAAGTACTACAGAGATATAGATTGCCGAGTTTGTTCAATATTAATATTACACTGCAGTCATTTGTAGAGGGCTGTGATGTCACCCAGAAACAAGCTGTGCTTGACTTGTTTGTCACTGACATTATAATGTTCTAATGATGGTTGCGATCTAGAATTAAAAAGACTCAGTAGACTATCTCTGGAGTGCTTTCAGCTACAAATGAACAAGATACCTTGTTTGAAAGAGCTTTTTGTGAGCTTTCAAACTATTATGGCCACTGGGTATGAATGTGCACCTTTAAACATTTTTCCCCCTAATTAGTCCCCCCCCCCAACCAAGAAAAAAGATGGCCACTTCATTGGTCTTGAATAACAATGTGGACCTTATAAGGGTTAGGTTTAGGGTTAGGATAGAAAAATAGTTCACAGCATAGGAAGCACCTAGAAAAGCAGAGTTAACAGATATGTTAATGTTTACATTAATTGTAGCAGGAACTGCAAAATGCATTTTTTCACTGCATCTTCCCAATGAATTTGTAACTGGGTAGTTTACAGGTACCAAGACTGATGTGTTATGACAAGCTGTTCGATGATGTGATGTTTCAGGTTATAAAATAGAAAAATCCTGATTTGCCAAGTTCTTTTCTGGCCAAGATGACACCCCAATGGCTTTGAAATACTTTTCCCCCTCTCTTTCAGGACCCATTTCATAGTCAAAATAATGCACTCCAGGGAGTGAGCAGACATTGGATATCAACACTTTTAAGACAGTACCTACACACCCAAGGCCTGACGATATCCCACAGTAAACATATGCACGGATTCTTCATGTCTGGTTGCTAGACTGAAGGATGCTGGGAAGCACATATATGCACCTGCCACATTTAATTACTCTAAGTGCTTGATAAATATAGCCTTTCCCCCCATATTGTTAGACATGGATGTTTGATCATAAACTAGTGTCAGTCCCAAACTATATACAAAAATTCTCCCTGAACAACTTTGGGCTGTTTCAGTCAAACATGCATTATACATTTCAGAAAAACCTGCAAACAGAGGCAGACTTTGGAGGCCATTTAATTTCTGGCCTAAGGTGGTAATGACAAGCTGGGAAGGGTGAGTCTTTACACAAACAGCCCAAACAGAGGACTATTTTGTTTTGAGCAGTCACTGCTGTGCAAGGAAGAGTGTGCTTAGCCAGCATACTGTGTTCACATGACAGCAAAGCACCATGCAGCATGCTCAACCTGCAGTACGCAGCGTTCAAACGACCACGCATTCTGTAAACTGCTTTACAAAGATAACAATTACAGCTTTTTTGGTGAAGTATTAGCCTTTGCTAAGCAATTTAAATCACAAACTGTAGTGAGACGTAAAGTAAAGCAGCCTATGGGGAATCTGGCAATTCCCAGTGGGCCACATTACTTTCTGTCTCACTACAGTTTGTGCTTTACAAAGAGTTTTTGAAAAGGCATTCTAGCGATTACAACACCCTTGTCTTCCAAGTTCCACATTTTTTTTTTTTTTTTTTTTAAGCCAACTGGTCAGAAAATTGAATCTCATCAATGTGGAGAAGCTTGGCAAGCATACCAGAACTCTGTAAGTTTTGTTTCTCTTTTGTCCTGATCTGAATGGGAATTTCCATGAAATACCAGGCACAGTGAAGGTTTAGGTGTGGCACATGGATGCTGACAATTGTGATGTTCCACTGTATCAAGAACCATGGTCGTGGACATGATCAGCTGGCAGTCTACATCAGCACCACACTCATCGACAAAGCGAATACCTGACTGAGTGTTCATTAGGGTACTATAAAGATGCTGAGAGGCCACTCAACTGAATGCAATCCTCTCTAAAAAGTGGGGCACATGCCTCGATAAGCTGAATTACTTTTTTGGCATTTTCTTGATAGATGGCTCGCTGCCTATATGAAGAATACTGGGGGTCTGCTCTATGATGCGGACTAGTAATGTGTCAATGTAATCCTCCAGGTCATGGATGCGATCCTCTTTCTTCAACAACTCTTCCTCCCTCTGCAGCAACATCTGGATCAGTTCATCATGAGTAAGATGATAATACTTTGCTGCCAGGTCTGGAGATACAGATTCCTAAATGTAAAAGGGCACAAAATATCTTAGGTTAAATATTTTAGTGATTAAAATGATATTTACACAGCATGGCCACTAAGGTTATACAGGGAATTTGAGAGAGAACTAAGCAGCACCGTGATGGCAGAAAGTCCAACAAGATCAATGTTGGTCCCTTCTCCACCGAGAATAGAATTGTATCCACTCCCCCCCTCTCCCTGTTGCTTACTGCAGCATGCTGGTCCACCTCCCCCTCCCCCGTGAAGACATAGAAGAAATCATTCAGTATTTCTGCTTTCTTTTTATCTTCCTCTGCGCAGTCCCCCTGCCCTCCTGATTCTCACTATCCCTCCCCTTGTCTTGCTCTTTCCTCCACACACCTGAAGGTCTTGTCCCCTTTTTTGACCTCCTTCTAGCTTCTTCTCTGTTGGTGCTTTAGCTGCCATCACCCTTCTTCCTGCTTCACTTTGCTTTGCCAGCTATACCTCCCTGTCATCATCCTTCTGGGTCTCCTTGCATTTTCTAAATGCTGTTTTCTTCTCCTTCACTGTCACTGCCATCTCCTTAGAGTAATGTAGTGACCTCTTCCTCCTCTTTCCTTTGCTCACTTCCTTCAAACAAGCAGCTGTTGTCTGGGCTATACCCCTCCTTAATTTTTCTCCACAGAGTCTCCACTCCTCTGCCTTCCCCCTCATTTTTGTTGCCTCAGAGAGGATAGGACACTCCACACCAGGGCTTTTAACAATCAGTTGAAGGCATGGCACATAGAGGAGGGCTTTGACTATATTGGGGACTGGGGCCAACATGGGAGGATATGGGCCCCTATGGGAGAGAGAGAGAGCCTGCATCTTTCCAGAAGGGGGCCACAGTCCTTACTAGGACATTTAAATGTTACCCGGATGAGCATTTTAACTAGCCAGTGGTGGGAGGCTGTGAAACCAAGGGAGGCAGCAACTGCCCTGCACCACACAGATGAAGCAGCAGCAGGGAGGGACAGCCAAAGCTGCCCAAGGGCATGGGATGCAAGAAGACAGGGTTAGGGAAAAGGGAGGTATAAACCTGGAAAGCAAGAAGAAATAAATAAAGGAGACTGGAAATGGAGAAAGTACCAAGGGAAGAGGGGAGGGTAGGTGGAGTGTCAGGGAACAGCACAAGCAGGAGGAGAAGTAAATTGGCACGCAGGCAGGGTGGTAGTAAGGTGTGGAGAGCCATGTGCACTAATGCAAGGAGTCTGGGAAAGTACAGTTACGTAAGAACTTACTGTAACAGTAGATCTTCGAGAGAGGCTCTTGCAGTAGGTAATTACATATAGGACTGATGCCGGTAGGCGGCAGGACCCCACGGAAAAATTTCTAGCTAGCAGTCCCTGGCGAGGGACCGCCCCCCACGTCAGGTGACCCGGCCAGGAGACGTAGGTATAAGGGGCGGTCCCGGATGCCGCCTTCCAGTTCTTTTCCTGCCACAGGCGAAAGAGGCGGATGAGAGGAGGCGGATATTTCTCTATAAGGAAAAGGAGCTAAAAAGCCTAGGGGGATGGAGGATAAGAGGTTATTTACTGCAAGAGCCTCTCTCTAAGATCTACTGTTATGGTAAGTTCTCACGTAACTGTACTATCTTACTTCGAGAGGGCTCTTGCAGTAGGTAACTACATATAGGACTGAATCCCAAGCAGTCTGGAACAAAGAAAAGGCACCGGGAGGAGGAAAACTAATCCAAGAAGTAGTTCTAGCCATGCAAGCCTCAAGACAGGAGGCCTTGCAAAACAGCCAGCCCGAAGCCTGCTTTATGGAGAGAGGCAATATCCAAACTGTAATGTTTCGTAAAGGTATGGACGGAAGTCCAGGTGGCGGCAGTGCATATGTCTGCCGCAGACACATTCTTGAAACAAACTGCAGAGGCAGCTACTCCTCTAGTGGAGTGGCCTCTGACTTGACCCGGGAGAGTCTTGTGGTATTTGTCATAACAGAAAGTGATGCAATGAGCCAACCACTTAGACAGGTATTGCATGGAAACCGCATTGCCTTCCCTTTTGTGAGCAAACGAGACGAACAACTGATCAGTCTTTCTGAGATCCTCCGTCCTGTTGGTGTAGTATCTCAGAATCCAGTGAACATCATAGTATGGAGTAAATATTCCCCTTGATTAGAGTACTGCATAAAAAAGGCAGGTAGTTCTATGGACTGATTTAAGGTAGACTTTGCTACTACTTTAGGTAGAAACTTAGGATTCGTGCGAAGAGCAACTCGTTCCTCGTGAAAAATCAAGTAGGGGATTTTACACATCAGGGTCTGGAGCTCGGAGATTCTTTGAGCCGGAGTAATGGCCACCAAGAAGAGCGTCTTCCATGAAAGAAACTTCAAATCCGCAGAAGCTGCAGGTTTGAAGGGAGGAAGGGTAAGTTTCTCGAGAACAAAATTCAAGTCCCAAGGGGGGTCAGGAGTACGGATGGGGGGCCTCAGATGGAGAACCCCTCTGAGAAAGGTCTTGGAGACCTCCAGTTGAGCAAAAGCCTTGTTTGAGAAGGGAACATGATAGGCCGAGATGGCCACCATGTGAACCTTCAAAGAGGAATGGCTGAGAGCAAGGTCGAACAGATGACATAGATACTCCAGCAGAAGCCCCGCTGAACAGGAGAAAGGTTCCACGTTCTTGGAGGCGGCCCAAATAGTGAATCTTTTCCACTTCATGGCATAAGTGGATCTGGTGGAGAGTTTTCTGGCCTTCACTAAGATCTCCACCACTTTGGGAGACGCACCAAAATGGGATTGGGCTATGTCTGCAGGAGCCATGCATGCAATTGAAGGGATCTGAGGCCTGGATGGACCAGGGTCCCCTGATCCTGGGTCAACAAACCTCGAGACAGAGGAAGAGGAGGAGCCTCTGAATATTGTTGTAGAAGAACGAACCAGATTTGCCTGGGCCAGAAAGGAGCGATCAGAATCATTCTCGCTCCTTCTGAAGCTAGTTTCTGCAAGACTCGTGGGATAAGAGGAATTGGGGGAAAGGCATAGAAGAATCTGTCCTTCCAGTCCAGAGACTGGAGCGTCGTTCCAGAAAGTGCCTCGCTCTGGAACAAGCGAGCAGAAGGTGGAAAGTTTTGCGTTTTGGGGGGATGCGAACAGGTCGACCTGTGGTGTTCCCCAAAGTTGGAAGATACTGTCTAGGACCCCCTGGTCCAGTTCCCACTCGTGAGTCAGAGCAGAAGAGCGACTTAGCTTGTCTGCCAGGGTGTTGTCGACTCCTGGAACATGAATCGCCGTGAGGTGAAGGTCGTGTTGTGTTGCCCAATCCCAAACCCTCACTGCCTCCCTGCATAGGGGGTAGGACCTAGTTCCTCCCTGCTTGTTGATGTACCACACTACGCACATGTTGTCCGTCTGGACAGCCAGGTGGCCGGGAAGGATGTATTGGTGAAGGGCTTGAAGAGCGTACAACACTGCCCAAAGCTCGAGCACACTGATGTGGAGAGTTTGTTCTAGCCTGGACCAGGAGCCCTGGGTCCGATGAGGGCCTAGATGGGCTCCACAACCTTCGGCTGAGGCGTCTGTGGTTAGAGTCTGGGAGGGGGGAGGATGAAAGAAAGGAACCCCCCGAAACAGGTTCTCTCGAACCATCCACCATTGTAAGTCTCGCATCATCAGCAATGAGATCAGAACTGAGTGATCTAGGTCATCCACTAGTTGATCCCACTGAGAGCGTAGAGTCCACTGAGAGATCCTCATGTGGAGTCGAGTGCGAGGGACTGTCAGGATAGCAGCCGCCATGAGCCCGAGAAGGCGAAGGACCGACCTCGCCGAGACCATCCTGCGGTCGGATAACAGACTTATCTGGGTCTGAAGGGAGGCCGCCCTGTCCGGAGGCAGGAAGGCCTTGCCTGTGGTCGTATCGAGGATCGCCCCAATAAACTGTAGCCTCTGGGAAGGGTCCAGATGAGACTTGGAATGGTTGATGGTAACACCCGGGCAGGCAAAAACCTGTTGGGTGAGGGAGAGGAAACACAGGAGTTCCTCCCTGGATGAGGCCGCCAGGAGCCAGTCGTCCAGGTAAGGGAACACCTGTACTCCCTTGGTACGCAAGTGGGCCGCCACCACTGCCAGGCATTTGGTAAATACTCAGGGGGCCGAAGATAGACCAAATGGGAGCACCTTGAACTGGTAGTGGTCCCCCTGGAATGCAAAACAAAGGTATTTGTGATGAGCTGGGCGAATGGGAATGTGCAGATAAGCATCCTGCATATCCAGGGCACAAAGCCATTGACCCGACCGGAGGAGGGGCAGAAGGCTCTGCAGAGAGAGCATCCTGAACCTTTTGTACTCTACATAAAGATTCAGGGAACTGAGATCTAAAAATCGGTCTGAGATCTCTAGTCTTCTTTGGGACCAGGAAGAAATGAGAATAGTAACCCGTCCCCTGAAGATGAAGGGGGATGGGCTCTATCGCTTGCTTCAGCAGAAGAGCCGAGATTTCCTCCTGGACTAAAGGAAGGTGTTCCCATGAATATGACAACTTCAGAGGGGGGTGGCGGGATGGTTTCTGAAGAAACTTTATGGAGCGTCCTTCTGCTATGAGCTGGAGCACCCAAGAATCCGTGGTTATCCTCTCCCATCCCGGAAGGTGGAGGAAAAACCTCCCTCCTACCGGTTCCTCCGGGGAGTCCGGAGGTAGTGGGAGAGGAAAGGAGTCAAGTGGTGTGGGGAAGCGCCGCAGCTGAAGCACCCACTGCTTTTTTGGGCGGGAGGGCTTAGGAGCCGAGAGGTCCCAAAGTTTTGTGGCCCGCCTTCCCTGGGGTTTCGCCTTTGGCCGATTCAATCTACGAAAGGGACGGCGCTGCTGCTGATGGGGATGGTACATGAAATCAACTGATTTCAGAGCCATCCCCTTCTCTTGCAAATCGGTAATGATGTCCTTGACATCACCCCCGAAAAGCATCGACCCCCGGAAAGGTGCTTCCTGGATAGCAGATTGCACCTCCGGGACCACACCTGACACGCGGAGCCAAGCATGACGCCGTAGGCCTATGGCGAAAGCTGAGCTCCGCCCAGCAGTGTCCACTGCATCGTACGTCGCATGCAGCATGTGGCAACTGGCTGAACGAGCAGAGCGGACGAGATCAGTCAACTCCTGTTTGACTTGGGAGTCAGGCAAGGAGTCCAGCTTGGCTTCCACCTGAGTAAGGATGGCCTTCTGTTAATCCCCCATGTGGCCGACATAGTTCAGGGCCCTAATCCCCAGTGTGGAGGAAGCGTAAATCTTTCTCCCGTACTGGTGCAGAAGGCGAGATTCCTTATCAGGTGGTGACAAGCTAAGATGTTTTGGGTTCGCCGACCAGCCGTGAGCGGCGCTAATCATGACCGAGTCGGCACGAGGGTGAGAATCCAGGAAATCAACACCCTCTGGAGCCTGATATAGCCTGTTTGACTTCCTAGGAAGTGGGGCTAAGGCCGACGGCTGTTTCCATATCGTGGTCATAAGGTCGACGCAAGGCTCTATCCAGGGTGGCACTAATGTAGGAGCTGTCACAGGCAGATCCAAATGTTCAGCGAGTTTCAGACGCTGAGGATCTGGTTCCAAGAAGCGCCACTGATGAATCTCCTGGATTTTGCTAAGCAACTCCGTAAAAGAAGGATCCTCCGGAGGAGACTTCGGAGGAGTCCTTGGCCGGGGCTTCGACGGAGAGCGAGGCTCGTTGTCTTTCTCGAGCAGCCGTCGGAAGAGTCCGAGAGTGAAGAGGAGGAAGAAGAAGTGTAAGACTCCCTTTCCCGACCTGGGGGGAGGAATGGGTCCCTTGGGGAGTCCCCAGGGACTCATGTCCTGCCCCTCTTTGGATCCAGACAGAAGAACCCTGGAGTCCGGAGTAGGTGAGGGAGTGTGCCGCTTGGGGCATATGGGAATCTGGGACGGCACTGTCGCCGGAAGGCGGCTCTCGACATCTTTGGTGAGTTGAGCCTTGGCCTCAGCCCACCAGGAGGCCAGAGTCTCCTGCAGGTCCACCGGCCGCTGCGAGGGCGGTGGAGGAAGACTAGGCGGGGGATAAGAATATGGGCTATACCCACATGGAGCATATCCAAAACCCGGCTGCGGGTAACCCAGCGTCTGGTATTGAGGCATTGAGTACTGCAGTGTCGGGAAGCCCGGTGTCAGGTACTGCGATGCTGGATACGGCGTTCCCGGGTACACCGGCATCAAATAAGACGGCGGATACCCGGAAGCTGGGGGGGCTGCCTGAGCAGACGGCCCGGCTGGGAACCTCACAGGCGGGTCTGTAGCGGACAGCCCAGAGGGTGGAGGGTCTGATGGGAGCAGAAAATCTCCCTGAGTCGGTAAGGCCGACGTCAGCACCGACGGCAGAGGCCCTGACACTGGAGGTACCGACGTCGGAGGGGCCGGCGTCGGAGCCGACATCCGGGGAGCCGACGTCAGGTCCATCGTTCCAGATGGAGAAAGGACTGGCGGAGGCAAAAAATCCCCAGCTCCGCCCGGGGATGGAGGGGAAAAATCCCCGGGTTCAGGTTGGGGGGACTCTGGCTCCCCAGACGGCAGCGAAGGCTGCGGTGAACCGGAAAGACGGATGTTGGGGGTCCGCTGCCTGTTCCTCACCGCCGGACGCCGGACGAGCCGACGTGAGGCGAGGCGAAGCTTCGGCGCGCGAAGAGCCGACGTCCGACTTACAAGAGCCATCACTGAAGACAGGTCGAGAAGAGGGTCGGCCTGGTCCGTGGGAAGAAGCCGCGCCCGGAGGGTCGGAAGTCTTACCTGCCCTCTCGGGCGGACGTCAGAAGAGCAGATGCCGGCTTGCTTGGCGGATGCGACGTGGTAGGCCGCAAGCCTGCGGCGAACCAGGGGCGGAGGCCTCAACTGCCCAGAGCGCGGGCGCCCTCCAGAAACCTCTGAGGCGCCGTCGAGAAGCGATCCCGGAGGGTACCTGAGTGCCCGCGACTCCAGAGGGAGACGCGGTGGAGGAGCCTTTGTCCCAGTGCCTCTCCTTGTCCTTCTTTTGACGGTCTTCGGGGGAAGTGGACGCCTGCCTCAGCTTTTTAAGCTCCTTCTCTTCTTAAGAATATGGGCCTCCAGGGATTGCTGCCATCTTTTTCGGGTAGCTGCGTTAAAGCTGAGGCAATGCTGGCACTTCTCGACCTGATGATCAGGGCCCAGGCAGAACAGGCACAGGGAGTGGCTGTCCTTGTGCGGTAGTTGAGCGCCGCACGAATCGCTCTTGTTCTTGTGCTCGGAGGGTGTAGGGAACGACATACACAGATGTTAGTACTGACGTTACTCAAAATAAAGTTTTTGCTAAAAAAAAAACGAGCGAAGGTAGGGCTGACGAAGCACAAACTTTTCCATGGCTACATGAGCCAGCGGGAAAGAACTGGAAGGCGGGCGTCTGGGACCGCCCCTTTATACCGACGTCTCCTGATGCCGGTCACCTGACGTGGGGGCGGTCCCTCGCCAGGGACTGCTAGCTAGAAATTTTTCCGTCGGGTCCTGCAGCCTGCCAGCGTCAGTCCTATATGTAATTACGTACTGCAAGAGCCCTCTCGAAGTAAGAGATACAATTCCAGACCCGAAGGCCATCATGGCAGAGGCTGGCCATAATGGAGTTGTGGTGCACTAACAACCATGACTGGGACATGGTCATACTGGGCTACTCTGTTCAGAAGAGGGAGGAGGGACTGTACTACATGTGAGGGAAGAAATCAAGGTTATGGAAGTACAGGGACACCCGGAAGAAAAAGAAGAGCTGGAGGTGCTTCCGGTCATCCTGGAGACAAGTCCTGAGGCAGGAATACAGATGACCAGAACAGAGAAAGGAGTTCGATAAGGCACCTGGGGAAGCTATCAGAATGGCAAGTAAGAGGGAGGTGACGCTAGTTGCAGACTTAAATCCGTCAAGTGTGGATTGGAGCCTCCCAACTGCAGCTTCCGCAAGGAGCAGGGCCATCCCTGAATCCCTAAAAGGGCCTTTCTCAAGCAGCTAGTCCAGGAACCCGCTAGAGATAGGGCACTGCTGATGGAAACAGACAAATCACACGAGAATGAGGACTCTGTGCAGAAGAGGATCACTAAAAAGCAAACATCCTGAACTTGTATTTCTGCTCAATCTTCACAGTGTGGAGGAGGGGGACAGACCACCAGGACGCAGCAGGAATGAAGAAGGTGGTGGTGATGGACACAGGTCTGTTTTCAGAAGAAAGAGTCCCGAAGAGACTTGCAGCTCTAAAAGTGGACAAGACTATGGGATCAGACGGGATATATCCAAGGGTATTAAAAACTCTAGGAAGTGCCAGCTGCGCCACTGACAGCATTTATTCAACAGTTCACTGGGATCAGGCAAGGTTCTGGAGGACAGCAAATGTGGTTAATCTCAAGAGCAGCAGCAGAGAGGAGGCTTGCAACTATAGGCTGGTCAGTCTCACATCAGTGGTGGGGAAATTAATGGAGACCCTGTTAAAGGAAAGGCTGGTAGAGTACGTTGAATTCAGTGGGCTACAAGATCAAAAGAAGCATGGATTCACAGGGAAGGGGGCATGCCACAAATCTGATTGTTTTCTTCACCAGAGAAATATACATATCAGGGATGGCAGTGGACGTGGTCTACCTGAACTTCAGCAAGGCCTTCCACACTGTGACACACAGGACACTGATAAAGAAATTGAGCAGCCTAGAGGTGGGATCCAAAGTGGTAAACTGGGTAAGGAACTGGTTAATGCATAGGTGACAGCGGCTGGTGGTTAATGATGCTCATTCTAATGATGGGAAAGAAACCAGCATTATGCCGTGGGGCCCAGTACTGGAACCGCTCTTCTTCAATGTCTGTCTTCGTAAGCGACACTGCAGAAGAATTGGAAGGGAAGGTATGCCTTTTTGCAGAGGACACCAAAATCTGTAATAGAGTGGACACTCATGAGGTAGTAGACAGAATGCATAGGGACCTTGGGAAACTTGAATAGCGGCCAAGAGCATGGCAGTTGGGGTTCAATGTCAAAAGTTGCAATATCATACACCTAGGGCATAGGAACCCAGGAGCTGAGTACAGGATGGCGGGGGGCGTACCGACAGACACCAAGCAGGAAAGGGACCTTAGGGTTATATCTGATGACCTCACAGTGGCAGGGCAATGCAACATAGCAGCTGGTAGAGTCAGTGGGATCCACAGGGAGAGGGGTCTCCAGCAGGAGGAGGGAAGTGGTGTTGCCACTGTATCACTCGCTTGTAAGACCCCACCTGGAGTATTGTGTCTACTTCTGGAGGCTGTACCCCAGAAAGGACAGAGAGGGGTGCTGGCCCAGTGACATGGAGGGCTGAGGTGCTATGCATCTCACTTCCCGCCACACCAGCGACCTGGGTCCCTTGGGGCTGGCAGGGGAGGGAGGACTGAGAGTCTACAAAACTGCCCTCCTCCCTTGGGGAGGGGGGGTTGGTGTGGCTTGCTGCTTGTCTGCCTCCTGGAGTTGACCGTGTGGCAGCGCAAGTGAGAGCACATGTAGAGGGAAGGGATACCATGCACAGGGCTCCAGGAGCATCTCCGTGGAGGCAGAGCTCACACATTAGGCCCACTGCACGTCTGTGGGCCTGGGAAGAAAATGCAGTGGAGAAAACAACAACCCGACTGCAGGATGATGATGAACCCTCACAGGCCCTGCACCAGCAACCGGGGCCTTCCACAGTCCTGTGGCAGAGGATGGAGAGAAGGCAAATCCCAGAGAAGTCGGGTGATAGGTCTGGGGGTCTAGAATGGGCTGGCCAGGACAGCTCAGGAGGATAAAAATCCATAAAAGAAAAGACAGAGTGCAGGCAGTCCAGAGGAGGGCAACTAAAACGGTGCAGGGGTTGTATTGAAAGTCCTATGAAGAGAGGTTAAGGGATCTTAACATGCACACCCTAGAAGAGAGGAGAGTGAAGACGGGACACAAATGAGGACTACGAGTACCTCACAGTGGTGAATAGGATGCAGGAGGGGAGTCTCTTTCAAATGAGACAGAGCACTAAGACCTGTGAAGACAGAGAACAGGAATGCACAGGAACTCCGTTCCTGTACTTTTTTGTAACAGCTGTACTTCTTCCCACTGATGGTGGAACGAACCCACATTAGCAACATAATGACATTTTCTAGGCAAGTGACCAGAAATCAAAGATTTCAAATCACAAAATTCTAACTTTCACAACAATTAATTTTTTTTAGAACTACTTTTGACATCTCTGACTGGATCTATACAATGCATCTTAATTGAAAAGTTATCCTTCAGAGTAAGATTCATTTTGTTTCGTATTTGCCAGTTTTTCAGCTCCTGCACTTCTTGTCCACCACTTTAATCACTGACCAGGACCAGAGGGTATGTGATGAAGCTGGGGGGGAGGGGGGAGTTTAAGAGGGATGTGATGAAGCACTGCTTCACTGAAAGAGTGATGGATGCCTGGAACAGACTGCTTGCAGAAGTGGTAGAGGTGAAAACAACAGGAGGCTTCAAGCATGCGAGAGAGAGAGATATTAGAAAATAGGCAGGGAGGAGGGAGGGTCACCGGAGACCAGTTAGGGTCTGTGGAGACAGACTAGGCAGGGACCATCTAGGCAGAATGCGTATGCTAAGTGGTCTTTTTCTGCTGACAAATTCTGTTTTTATGTTACTTCTACAGGCATAGTTGGGGAGGGTAGAGCATTGTGGTTAGGGCAATATGAGTTGGTGGGGAGGAAGGAGAACATAAATGAAGGGGGTTATAGACAGTTGCAGGAAAGAGTAGAAAAGTCCTGGAGAAGTGACATTATGTAACCTATGTGTACTCTATGTTTAATGTTCTGCACCTGTACTGTTGTAACCACACCATGTAACTATGTCTACCCCTGCGATGAGGTGCCTTTGTAAATGAGTCCATGACTCAAAGGTTGTAAATCTGACTTTTCTAATAAATAACTGAATAAATAAAAGTGACATGAGGGAAAAGGAATAACAGGCAGAGCAGACTGACAACGTGTGGACAAGAGGTTAGGGAACCAATATGAGAAGACAGAGTGACCAACAGTAAATTTCCTAGAAGATTCACTGCCTAGTTGTTTTCTGCCCCAGAACACTGGGCTAAAAAGACAAAGGCATGAGTAAATGGGGGAGAGGAAGAAAAACATTTGAAAATGGGGCTCTTGAGGTCAAAGATTTTCCACACATGAGAAAAATAAAACAAAAAGAATATCTGTCAGCTTATTAGAGAGATCACATTACCGTCCATCATATCACTGTGAGGGGAAAAATCAATACAAGGCACTATAACAAATAATCCCTAAAGGACTCATCAACACACACAAGTGTCTCATGGCCGTGCGAACAATTCAGTTCTGCAAGTAACATCAAGGAATGGCAGTGCCTCGGCACAAAATTACTGACAGCAATCTTATCCCAGCTTTATTCACAGGTATTTAAAAATATAGCAGAAGGTACAGACCAGTTATACAGAAATAAGGCTCACTATTGTCAGAATAGCATCCACCTTATGTCTCTTGGCTATTGTACCTTTAATTGGCTCAGACCTTTAACTAGCGCAGTGCTCGGCATCGCCAGCGTAGCCCCTCTAGATTAGTTACTCTTCACCTCTCACTCTGGGCCCCAGCCTCCCTAGGTATCGCAATGCTGAAGGAGTCCCAATAAGTTCAGTTAACATACCCTGTGACTGGTTATGCTGAAATATATTTTATTATGTACACGTTTGTTATCAAGTTTGCTAACTGTAACTCTCATTGCCTTTTCCCCCGGGTTGCATCTGGAGACGAGCCTCAGCTCAGTGTGCCTTTCTCGGTTACCAAATTTTCAATAAATAAAATAAAACATATCCACTTATTTTGACTGACTTCATGACAGTCAGGAGTATTTCTCTCAGCAGAGAAGTCTTCCACACTTCGGTTAATACTCCCTTTGTCATGGAGCTACTCCAAATTAAATATCATGCCAGGCAGTGTTGACAATGGAAAAAATTTAAACTGGCAGAACCCACCACCTTTGATGTAGGACTGTACAACTCAGACAGTCTGTGGGCATGTTTCCTCATTATATGATGTATTTTTGCATTTCATTGGTCAGCTTTATGCCTTTATTGGGGTTCATTTTACACATGTACACACCATCCCCCTTTCTGCTTCTGAATGGAGTCTGACTTTGCAGTATGTGTTTGCTCAGACTATACAACAACTTTTAGTGTATTCCCCTCAGCAACTCCCTTAGAACACTTACTAGGAGAGTGCCCTGTCCTTCACACCTTAAGTCCAGCAAGTAAACTCGTGGCACTTTAATGAGTAGCCCCAGGGGTGCTGATAGAAAGTTCTGGGCCCAGGACACACCTTTAGGACTGGGCACTTCCCATCCTCTCGTAAGACATGTATAAATCAATAAATGAGTAAATTTATATTTAAATTAATAATGTGCTGCCATGCCGCTTAACGAAAGACTATAAAAATAACAATTAGTACTTTATTTACACTTCCAGGCAGTCAGTTCTACTCAGAAGAACAAACGATAATCAGTTAAGCTGCTTAGGTTCACACAACTTCAAGTTCAACAGCTGAGTTTCAAATTCTAATATTAATGTAACTCCTAGGTGGTGCTGTCCCAAGGGCTACTACCCCTGCTTGGCTAGTAGCAGGTTAAGGGACCGGAGTTCTGAAACGGGTGCCTCCACCCAGAGGTCAGGGTTGGTAGTGGTCAAACTAGCCTGGGCAAAGCCCTCCGGGACACTTTAACCCCCTTCTTTCCCTGCTAGTGGCCGAAACAGTACACAGTAATTACTTTCACAATACCCGATACACCTTGGAAGTACCCATACTGTTTGTACGTACCACCAGGACTGGTTCCTCTGGTTCGACCCCGGGGACCCCTGTAAAACAAGGTTAGATAGAGCAAATAGCAACAGTACAGTACTGTACTTCGAGCAAAGATTGGAATCACAGTCAGGTTGAATACAGGAAAAAGGTAGATCTTATTTATTCAGGGGATTTGAACAAGGGAGGGGCGTAATCAGGTTAATTAGCTTAAATGCTCTATCAATCACAAAGCTGTGCATGCATTCAGAGTCCCTAATACAGTCACACTCTCTGGGTACCCAAGTGGAGGAAAGGTGGGCTAGCCAGGACCGTTGCTCTGGGCAGGCCGGCATTGCAGCTGTCGTGGACTGTGAAAAAAACAACTTGCACAATACACACTATTTGTAATCCGGAGGCAGATGGCACAGTGAAGAAAGAGAAATAACAAATCAGATGACACACTTAGATTAAACTGTAGTTGCAGGGAGCTACCCTGATGGTTACTCACGATACCCAAGACTGGATGGACAAAAATCAAGACAGCAGGTGGTTACTCTGGAGTGCTAGGAGAAGCAGGGCCCACACGATTCGCCGAGGCATTGTTCCTGTTCATGCGTGGAGCAGGGGGCTGATCCCCGGACAGGTCTCTCATTGATGGCTTTTCTCTGTGCAGTGGGGTAGCCAGGCAGGGCCTTCATGGCAAGACACAGTCACATAGAGGTAACTGCAGATTCAGTCGGTTTGAGCTGGATACAGCTTCCAGCAAGCAGAACACAGTTCACCCAGTGGGGAACCAAATCACGACCCACTTTAAATACACAGCACATTTATATGCAAGAGATTCTACAGTACCAGGCAATCCTTCTCTGGTCACAATCGCACTGTTTTCTGCACAAATCAGAAGTTCAGAGATGAATGGGATTTCTGGCAGGCCGATCGCATTCAGCAAAATCTTCAGTCCTCCTCAGGTATGTTAGCCTGGTCACAAGTCAGTGGCTCACAGATCAGATTTAGTCCGAATATTACTCTAGATTTCTCCTCAGGGCAGCAGGCAGACATGTAGGCTGAAACTCTAACCTTTCCACAGTTCTCCCGCGCGAACTACGCATAACGGCTGCTAAACTGCCTGGAGCTGTTGCTTCTTCAGCTTCCCACTTAGATCTGTCTAGACAGCAGCCAGCTCAAGGGCTTTCCTGAGATCCAAAAGGTTCGGTTGGTAGAGTCAGCTGTCAGTCACAACAGGCTCCCCCTGCAGGAGTAAAAAGGTGCCAACAGTCCAAAACTACAATTCCCACAGATTTACTCCACATAGCCCCTTCAAGCATGCTCCATTTTAGAGTCCCAAAGTACTGATTGGTCCAATCCAGCAGTTCGGGACCAAGATGGTGGAGATCGGCAGAACATCCCTCGCTGCAAAAAAGGCAGGTTAGAACAATCTACAATATTATTACTGCTCTAATAAATAATCAATAAATGAGCGCATCTGCTAACAGAGTTCCCTCTGCGTAATTAGCGATGGCAGTAACGGAGTGATCAGGCAGCTTGGGTGGGACTCGAGCAGGGATACACTCAGCCCCCCCCCCGATCCAATATAACTATAAACGGGCAGCTTTTAAAGAGACAGTACCCAGAGGCTTTACAGGCACTCTTGGGCATTACCATTTAAACAGCTAAGGCGCCGGACACCAGCCTGGCAGTGAGTATTTAGGCAAGCTCACGGAAGACTTTTCGGGAACCCCCATTTGTAGGGGGGTTACAGTAATAGTAGGTGGTAGTAGAGAGTGAGGTACTGGAGGAGGTAGACAGACTAGACTTAAGAAGTACAACAGTTACAGTACTGCAGCAGTTAGCCGGCCCCACCTGCCTGGCCCTATGGCCTGCCTTAATAATTCCAAGTTAACCAACTCCCTACTTAACTCAAACACCAGGCTCCTTTGGGCTCTGGAGTCTGGTGACTCCACACACGTCCACGTCCCGGGGTTGTCCGGGCTGTCCACTGTAGCTTGCCTAGCCCTAGCAGGAATGAGGAATCCTGCTCCAGCCTCCTTTGTCCTTGTCACTTCCAAATCCAACTTTTACATGGTCGGTAGGTTGATTCAAATGATTGGGATGATTTGAGAAGTTAATTAAACCGAGCAAGTCTGCGACAGTGTGACTAAGCAAGCGAGTCCTGTGTACCGTCTCCTTCTCCTGCCACAATGAGGAACGAGTGAGCAGCAACTGAGCAATACACACGACGTCACAATGTGGCGTGGCCCAATGACCTGATGACCGCTGACTCGCTGAGTGACCTCCGGTTCCTGACCCCCTGGCATTGTTGCCATCTTACTGATTCATCCAAGATTGAGAGAGGAGACTGCTGCTGTCAGTCAGCAATTGGGTTGGACCATTGGAGACCATCTAGACTGGAGACAAATTGTGTTGTAAAGTTTTTGCTGTTCAGTCTGACTCCAAGCCGAGGAGGAGTGGGCTGGGGAGGGATACTGTAGGGAAAAGAGAACAGGTGGCAGCTGGCAGCAGCAGAGACAGGCAGCCAAGCCAGGCAGAGAGAAAGAGCTGCCACCTGCCTAGCAGCCTAAAGAGGAGACGTGGAGGAGCCAGTGGGTGACGGGTCGGAGAACGTGTGGAGGGAGCCTCAGCCGAGCTAGCAGCTGCCGTCCCGCTCTGTCAAGCAAGCACAGCAGTGGCGAGGAGCAGGGAAGGTGGCTCAGCATCCCTACCGTGCTTACACTTCTTAACCTGTCGCCAGCTGCTTCACTTAATTCGCCAGGGGGGCGGCTCCACTGGGAAACAACTGAGAGATGGCCAGGCCCCCAAGCCACCACGCTCAGGACAGTTGTCCCAGCTGTCTTCCCCCACCCCCCGACGGCACCCCTGAGTAGCACAACCACTACCATACAACACACTACAGCTTGTAGCAAGCTTCCCATAAATACTAGCACTCCTCTGCTTGACCAGGATGTGGGCCCTTAAACTTCCTTATCTCATTTATAATAAATAGTTCCAATCTGCTAGTCCTCCCCTTCCTGCACTTCTCCTCTAACCCAGGCAAGACTGAAGCCACTCAAAGGATTTGTTAGTGCTGTAAATAATTTTGGACAGCATCCTAGATGCCACAATCCCATCAGTGTACTTTTATTAAAATTCTCTAGCACATAGAGCTGTGCTGGAAACCTCCCTGGATGACTGGACTAACTGCAGTACTCCACACACATAGGCACAAATAGCTAGTGACTCCACACAATACTTTATAAGCCTGTATTAAACACCTGAAATCACTGATGCCTTGCACAGACCGCATCAAGAATACATCAGGCATCCAAGGTAAACTAAGTCACCCTTAGTCCACACCAGTATGGAAGATTTTTCCAGGAAGTAGACCAAGCCCAGGACAAGGAATCTTAACCCAGCTGGTACAATGTAACACTAGTAGGAATTGGCAAGCTCCTTTTCGGCTGACTAAATACCCAGACAGGGCAGTTGTGTTGGGTGTCAGGATCCAGTTTTCACAAGGTTTCAGATTACAGTATCAAAGCCATCATGCAGTCAGACAGGCTAGCAATTTAAAATTGATTCAAGTGAATCTCCCAGTGGCATGGTAAAAAAAAAAGACAAAAGGAAGTAGAAGCTAGAAAGCCCACTTTGCTGTCACCTTCCATTTCCGTACATACAGGTCTCCCACTGGGATTGATTCTAGTGTGGGAGCATACCTCTCAACTGTCCCCGATTTCCAGGGACGTCCCCGATTTTGACTCAAAATGTTCCTCTGCCCTCGTAAAATTTGTGTTTTTGTGACAGAACAGTGGGCATTGAAAGTACAAAATAATGCCAAACATTAAAGTTACAGACTACTTCTTCAGAAAATGCATCTTACTCTAATCCACTTATTCTATCAGCTTTCTAAGTGAATAGTGCCAATTTTTAAGATATGTTCCTGATTTTGGGTCTTTGTCCCTGATTTTTTTTAAGCTTTGTCCCTGATTTACGAGTAAAGAGGTTGAGAGGTATGTGTGGGAGCCTGGCACATTCTAATCGATTCACAACTTGTCCCACCCTGCAGGGCAGTTGGAGGACATCATCTTGAGAGATAAGTGCAAGGGTGGCCAACAGCGATAATGAATACACCTTCCAGCTGTTACCCGTGCACCCTATGGATTAGGAAAGTACAGTTATGTAAGAACTTACCGTAACAGCAGATCTTCGAGAACAGCTCTTGCAGCAGGTAACACTATTAGGACTGAAGCCGGCAGGCGTCAGGACCCCACGGAATTCTTCTAGCTAGCTATCTTCAGCGGGGACGCCCGACATTGGTCCGCCTCCAGCGCCAGGCGAGGTAAAAGGGGCGGTCCCACCAGATTCCCAGTTCTCCGCCGGAGACTTTTTGGCTGCAGGATGACATCAGAATGGGAGACCGAGGATCCATCATCAGAAGACGAAGGGGCATAAGCCCTGCCAAAGGCTCCGAAGCCATACCTCTCCTCAAGGGGAAGGTGGGCGGGAAGGTACCTGCTAAGAGCTGTTCTCGAAGATCTACTGTTACGGTAAGTTCTTACGTAACTGTACTATCTTACTTCGAGATACAGCTCTTGCAGCAGGTAACACTATTAGGACTGATTTCCAAGCAATAACGCTTGTAAGCATTCTGGGAGGAGGAGATTAGAAAATATCCATGCCAAGTCCTGACTCTAGGACAGGAGACCCTGTAGCACGGCCAGGTCGAAACCGGCTCTTCGCCATGAAGCAATGTCCAGGCTATAATGCCTGATAAAAGTGTGTACAGAGCTCCAAGTAGCTGCAGCACAAATGGCAGAGGTGGAGACGTTACGAAGTGCTGCAAAAGAGGTAGCCACCCCCCTTGTGGAATGGCCCCGGACGGGGCTTCTGTTTGGTATTGTAGCAGTATGATATACACTGGACAAGCCAGCGAGAAAGTGACTGCTTTGAAACTGGTTGGCCCATCATCCTCTCATCAAAGGAAACGAAGAGTTGCTCCGACTTACGAAGCTGTTTCGTTCTGTTTAGGTAGTACCTTAGACAGCGGTGAACATCCGGGGTGTGAAGCAGCGCTTCTCCTCTACTGGAGTACTTAGGAAAACAGACAGGCAGGTCAATGTCCTGATTGAGAGTGAGGGCGGAGACCACCTTAGGCAAAAACTTAGGATTCGTCCTTAAGGAGACACTGTCCTGGTGGAAAATCAAATAAGGTTCCTTACACATAAGAGTGTGAAGCTCGGAAATTCTCCTTGCTGACGTAACAGCAACTAAAAATAACGTTTTCCACGACAGAAAACGCAGCTCGCAATCCGCGGCAGGTTCAAAGGGGGAGAGCGTGAGTTGTTCCAGGACAAAGAGTAAATCCCATGGGGGAACAGGGTCCTTAATAGGTGGCCTAAGGTGTAATACCCCTCTCAAAAAGTCTCGAGAGACGTCAAGCTGCGCCACTGTGCGCTGTCCCACCGGGAAGTGGTAAGCAGAAATAGCGCAGAGGTGCACCTTAATAGAGGAGTAGGCGAGACCCGACTGGAAAAGGGAGAGCAGGTAATCTAACACCGCTTTCACCGGGCAACCTAGAGGGGAAAGGCCGCGTGCTTGCGACCATAAACAAAAACGGCGCCATTTCATGGCGTACGTCGCATGCGTTGCCAGCTTTCTGGCTGCAGAAAGGACTTCTGCCACCTCTTGCAAGACCCCGTGTCACAAAATGGCTATGTCTCTAGGAGCCATGCATGCAGGTTCAGTGAACGCAAGTCCGGATGGACCAGTGATCCTTCCTCCTGAGACAAGAGATGGGAGCTGAAAGGCAACGGGAGCGGAGGTTCCCGGGACAGCTGCGTT
Organism: Neoceratodus forsteri; assembly: GCA_016271365.2. Lineage (NCBI taxonomy): Eukaryota > Metazoa > Chordata > Ceratodontiformes > Ceratodontidae > Neoceratodus > Neoceratodus forsteri. The sequence goes on along the minus strand of CM057454.1, from coordinate 674,421,711 downwards.
AGCAAGGGGAACCAGATCTGCGTGGGCCAGAAAGGGGCTACCAGGATCATTGTTGCGTGCTCCTCGCAGTTTGAGAAGAACTCTCTGGATCAACGGGAAGGAAGGGAGGGAAGGCGTAGAGGAATCTGTTCGCCCAGGAGAGGGACAACGCGTCTCGCCAGAAAACACCAGGCCCTGGATCTAGCGAGCAAAAATTGGGCAGTTTTGCGTTGGATGGGGAAGCGAACAAGTCCAACTCTGGAGTTCCCCATTGTAGAAACAGATCCTCCGCTACCTCCTGAAGGAGTCCCCATTCGTGGACTCTGGCCTGGGAGCAACTCAGGCCATCTGCGATTGTGTTGTCCACGCCGGGAACGTGAACTGCAATCAGGCTCGCGCCGTGTCGGATTACCCAATCCCACATTCTCATTGCCTCCCTGCAAAGGGGGTAAGAGTGTGCGCCTCCTTGTTTGTTGAGGTAATACATCACCGCTGTGTTGTCTGTCTGAAGCAGAAGAGTACTCGACGGGATCTCTGACTGAAAAGCGAGCAGGGCATATAGGACCACCCTCATCTCCAGGACGTTGATATGGAGGTGAGCCTCCTGAGGGGTCCATGTTCCCTGGGACTTCACCCCGTTCAGGTGTGCACCCCACTTCAGCCCCGAGACATCTGTAGTGAGGATTACCTCCGGGGACGGCGCTATAAATGGGACACCTGTTGAGAGTGTTCCTGGGTCTAGCCACCACTGCCAGTCTCAAATCACGGCATTCGTGATTCTGACCGGATGCTGCATGTGGTCTTGCCTTTGGTCCCACTGCACCTTGAGCATCCACTGAGTCACCCGCATGTGGAGCCTTGCCAAAGGGACGGCTGGAATGGCCGCAGCCATGTGTTCGAGCAAGCGAAGGACCGACCTGGCGGGGACGGGCTTCTTCTTCGAAAGATCCCTGATGAGGGATCTGATGCATTCTGCTCTGTCGTCGGGGAGAAAGGCTTTCCCCTGCAATTTCTGGGACGGTACGAGGAGTGACTTCTCGTAGTTGATGAGGATGCCCAAGGACTGAAATAGTTCCTGAGTGCTCTGAATAGCCATCAACAGTGCCTCTTTGGAGGCGGCCATGAGAAGCCAATCGTCCAGGTATGGGAACACGTAGTGGCCCTGTCTCCTTAGAAACGCTGCCACGACTGCCATGCATTTGGTAAAGACCCTGGGGGCCAATGACAGTCCGAACGGAAGAGCTCGGAACTGGAAATGGTGGCCGAGAAACTCGAAGTGCAGGAACCTCCTGTGCGCTGGAGCTACAGGGATATGTAGGTATGCGTCCTGCATGTCTAGGAACGCTAAGAAGGCGTCCTTCTTTAGCATGGGAATAAGACCTTGAAGAGTCACCATGCGAAATCGCTTGTTGGCAACCGACAGATTGAGGTCGCTGAGGTCCAGGATTGGACGGAGGACCCCTGTTTTCTTCGGAACCAGAAAGAAGTGAGAATAGTATCCGAACCCTCTCTGGTTCTCTGGGACATACTCTACCACTCCCTTTTGCAGGAGCGCAAGTATCTCTTGCCTGATAAGCAGTTTGTGCTGACCCGAGTAACGGGAGAGCAGAGGAGGCCTCGATGCTGGCTTGTCTGCGAATTCTATAAAGTGGCCTCTTTCGACCAACTGAAGAACCCACCTGTCGGTAGTTATAGACTGCCATCCTGGCAGGTAATTCGCAATACGACTCCCGACCTTGGTGTCCCGCTGATCCTGAGGGGCGGGGGCCGGGAAGGAGTCAGGCTGTGGCGGCTGAGGGACCCGCGGGCTGGGCCGGCTTAGCTGGGCGCTGACTTCGGCCCGCAGACTGTCTACCCTGGGCTCTGCGGGGACTGGAGCCCTCTGCTGTGGACCGGTCTGGGACTGTTGTCTCTGCGTCCGTCCACGGAAACCGCTTTGGTTCCTATGAAAGGAACTAAGCCTCAGTCAGTACATTGCCTGGACCGACCTCACCGCCTTCCCGGCCTCTTGGAGCTTGGTGAGGACTTTCTCAGAGGGCTCACCAAAGAGAACTTCTCCCTCGAAAGAGGCGTCCATGATATTCTTCTGGACGTCTGGGGTAAATCTGGAGACACGGAGCCATGAGTGTCTCCGGAGACATACGCCTGAAGCTGCCGCTCTGGCCGAGGAGTCCGCGGAATCATACGCGGCTCGCAGCACCTGGGTTCCCATGTCCGAACCCGTGCGGAGGAGCTGCAACATCTCCTCCTTCTGCTCACCTTCTGGCATTTTTTCTGCCAAATCCAGTCCCTGTTCCCACAAGGCGTTGTGAAACTGCACCATGTGGGTCAAGTAGTTCAGGGATCTGACAGCACAAGTAGCGGAAGCATACGTGCGCCTGCCCACAGCGTCCAGCTGTTTGGACTCCGGATCCGGTGGCAGGGTGCTCAAATGTTGCGGTCTCTGGGACCGGTCATGAGAGGCTGTTATGACCAGAGAGTCAGCCAGAGGATGTTGAGCCAAGTACTGGTCCTCCTTAGGAGCCTTGTACAGGCGGTCAGCTTTCTTCGGCATCACCGGGAGCGAGTGTGGACGCTTCCACGCTCCCTTGGTGACGTCCACAAAAGTGTCCACCAAGGGTGGTACCACCACAGGCTTAGGATCTTTCTGCCGAAGATACCTGGCGAGGCGTAGTCCCTCGGAGTCTAATTCTTCCGCATACCAGCCCATGTACTCTTGGATATGTCGCATGATCTCTGAGAACGATGGGTCATCCGGAGGAGATCTAGGAAGCTCACGTGGGTCCGGAGAGGGGGACCTGGATCGGAGAGGCGGATCTGGATCCTGAGAATTCCGATCCCGTGTCCTCCGTCGAAGGCGAAAGACGGTGTATTCTGGGTCTCTTGGGGCTGGGCGACCCTGAAGAAGATCTAGACGGAGGTCTCCTTTTGTCTGGTCTCCCCCTAGGAGGACCCGTAGGCTCCTGGGGGGAAGGTACTTGGCCTGCAGCCCCAGATGGTGTGGGGGGCGCAGGAGCCGGAGGAGTCGCAGGAGGAGGTGTGGGAACCATATCCTTTTTAATGGTATCCCACCAGTAAGTGAAGAGCTCCTTAACCTCAGAAATGCAAAGACCCGACGACGGACCGGGCGCCGGCTCCTCAGGGGCCTCAGGTTGAGGAGAGGGTTCCCTGGGAGGTGTGACAGGACCGGGTTCGCCCGTCTGGTCCTCGGGCTGCGTCAACTCCTCCTCCGTGATAGTCTCCTGACCGACCTCGGTAGGAGGCGTCTAGGTCCTCTTCTCGACATGTACTGGTGCGGACGTCGGCCCCCCTGCCGACGACTGAGGGGACGTAGGCCTGACCGGCGACAGACGTCTGGCGGTCGATGGCTCCTGGGATCTGTGATGAGAGGCCGACGTCGGACGAGCTGACGTCGGATCCAACGGTCTCTTGAGAGAGGTAAGCTCCTTGGTCTTCCGCTGGGGAGGAGGAGGCAAGGAGGCAGACCTGACGTCGGGTTCAGAATGGCGGGAACCTGACTTGTGGCGATGATGATGGTCCCCAGACCTAACCAGGGCTTTGGAGGACGAAGATGGGGCCTAGAGGTCTTGGCCTGTGAGGAGGAAGAGGATCCCGAAGGTTTCTTCACCGCAGCAGGGGAAGGCTGAGAACGGGCCCGGGAGGGCGAACGGTCGGACCGGGAGCTGGAGCTACGAGAGTCGGAGGCAACCTTCTCCCTGTGCTTTCCAGAGTGTTTCCGGGCCTTCTCTGCAGATTCCCCCCTGGAGGTGTCCATGGCCTTGATCCTCTCCTCGAGCAAAAACGCCTGCAGAGCCTTCTGGTGATGGATCTGGGTCCGGCTGTTGAATCCCTGGCAGAACGTGCAGGACCGGGTGTCGTGGTCTGGGCCTAGGCACCAGACGCAGGCCGAATGTGGATCCTTAAACGGGATTTGCTTCCCACAGGCGCACTTCGAGGGATGGCCTTCAACGGAGGTTGGAGAGGACATCAGACAACAGTCGAGCTAAAAAAACGAACGTTTCCCGAAGGAAGAACTTAACCATGCGTCGCGCGCTAACAAACGAGCCGAAGGGTCGAGACATGCAAGTCGACCGTGGGAAAGAACTGGAGTCTCGGCGGGGACCGCCTTTTGTACTACGCCTGACGTGGAGGCAGGACCGACGCCGGGGCAGTCCCGCTGAAGATAGCTAGCTAGAAGAATTCCGTGGGGTCCTGACGCCTGCCGGCTTCAGTCCTAATAGTGTTACCTGCTGCAAGAGCTGTATCTTGAAGTAAGATCTGCTCAGTTTAAAGTTCGAGGTGAGTTATTTGACAAAGCGTTGGCTGTGGGTTGTGCAGTGGCCTGCTTGTGTTCTTCGAGCAGGTGAGCACGTTCTTAGTTGGTTTCCTGCAGGCATCAGATCAGGGCACTGTAGTGCATTACCTGGAAGATTTCCTCTTTATGGGGGGAGGTGTCAGACATAAAAGAATGCCATAAATCCAGCCAGTTTTCAACAGGTATGTTCTGATTTAGGAATCTCTCTCTAGTATAAGGCAAGATTGAAGGGCCTAGCACTACATACAGCATTCTTGGGCACTGAACTGGGCACAATGCAGATGTAGTTGAGACTGCCCTGGAACATGATGAGCCTTGCAAGCAAAAGAAAGCAGAAATGTTGAGTGACCAAGTCTGACATCTAGTGCAGGTAAATACACACCTGAAATGCCAAGTGCTTTCTTTACACTGATGCACTGTCAGGGGGCATGCACAAACAGGACTGTCAAAGGAATTCTTAAATGTCTGTCGCTCCTTTTATTTAAAGGTTCTTCGGTAGGTGTGACCCTCCAGAAAGGTGGGCAAACATCAACACAGTAAGGTTTACCACCTTTTCAGACATTTCATAGACAGACATGATTTTTCACCAGGCAGTATACAAGAAACCTTGAGAAATGTAACCGATTTGTTTTCTGTAAATTAGAGGTGGGCAAGCAAGGAATATTTCACCTAGAGCCAAGCCAGAGGTCTGGCTTGACTCTATGAGCTGAGCCCCGGCTACTGTAGCCTGTCCTCTACATGGCAGTTGAACGATTCAGACACTATATTAACTGGTAAGGCTGACAACTTTGACCATAACTGGCTCACCTTGACTTTGGCTCTCAATTGCTTATAGAAGAAGAGTCGAACAGAGCCAGGCACTGCTCTGGAGTCAGGCTCGAGCCTGCTCCGACTTGCCCACCTCTACTCTAAATAAACAAAATTAAAACTAGGTGTTTTAGATTGGTAGATGTTCTTAATGTTTCCTGTTTCACAGTATTATATTTAAGGTACTGCACTAGTTTTCTGCAACTTGCAGAGGAAAATAAAAAATGCAGTTTCCTGTTCTTGTTTTGTTTTAGAAGGACACAGACTCAACTAGGACTGTTCTGAAACACACCCCAAACACAGTTGCTGGGTCCATAGTTCAGTTAGATGAGGAGGGGGTGGCCCAGTCCACCAACAGCTGTTCCCAGGACACAATCTTTCTTGGATGCAAAGCACAAGACTAGTGCTGCACTTTCTAACAGTGCCCAATAAATTATGTTACTCTGGCATTTAGCTGTCCTCACCTTGTTTTTAATTTGAGTATTCCACTTTTGTGCTTCTCCACAAAGGATGCCCACTTCAGTGCCATTTTCTTCACAATTAAGCTGAAAAGGGTCCCTGTGCCATAGCAGTCTATGGTACTTCAGACGACAGAGATTGGATGCAAAGTGTATATGTGTGTATGTGTGTTGGGGGTGGGTGGGTGGAGGGGCATGGGGAGATGCCTATATAAGCCTACCCATACAAGACATAGTGCAGAGCCTATATGGTGTCTGTGCATCAGCACATGAAGCCAGGCTGTTCGTGGTAATATTTATTTTTCTAGTCTTTCAGAGTGTTCAGATAAGTGCTACGTCAAACCTATCCCAGACTAGTGCGTTAGACATCAGCATTCTAGAAATGGGGGACATTACAATGTAGCCAAGGAAGGGTTCAGTTTAAATGTCAATGTTCAAACACTGACCAGGCGGGTGAAGGAGTTCAATTCATATCACCAAGAGAGAAAGGCGGATCTGCCCAATACAAGACTGGGAGGAACTTTTCAGTCAGACCACTAGATTTGTGTTCTCTCATTGATGAGGATGGAAATCAATTGCAAGGTATCATGTGTTAGTCTTAGGCCAGCCCGTCAACGCAGTGGAAGCACTGCAGCTTGTGAAACCAACAGCTCAGAATTGGGAATAAGCTGGAGTCAAGTGGCCAGCAAGGAGATGAGGCTTGAAAATCCCAGAAGATGCTCTCCTCCTCTAGAGGAGAAGGGAGGGTTATGCAGCCCACTGTATTATGGCCACCTGAGTCACCACAGGTAATGGTGCCATTTTGGACGCAATGGTATGCACGGGGAGGGGAGAGAAGATGTAGCGTCACAGCAGCAGACACCTAAGGCTGATGCGTATTCTCAGGGGTGGGGGGGGAGAGAATGGAGCCAGGAGGACAGGTAACACTGTCTACCCCATAATCCGATCAGGCTCCTTCCTTCTGACCTCTGAGATGGCCCCAACTGGGGGATGGACATGCTGCTGCAAAGCAGTAGGCAGGAACCCACAGGGGTGGGGGTGGCAATACAGCAGCGTGTCAAGTACAACTAGAGTATAAGAGCCAGAAGGAGCATCGAGGTTGGGTACAGTGGCACTGGCAGCAGCCAAATGAGGATCCAGTTAGAAAAGCCACAGGAAGTAAAAAGAATTGGGGGAAAGTGGCAGCATTCTTCAAGGAGGCCACTGCCTTTTTGGGAAGGGATCTGGCCCAGCACAACATGCACTCCTTTAGGATCGGGGCTCCGTCCATATCAGTGGAAGCCGAGCTGGAGGAACACTGCATGATGGGAGGCTGGCAGGTAGTGGTCAACCAGGATCGGGGACCTATGCTTGGAAGCTACACGAATCTCTACCTACTTTGTCTCCTCTGTCTCACAGCAAAGACAACAAATATGGATCAGTAGACATACACTAGGCCGAGTTCTGGGCACAGTAAAAGAGTGGGTTTAGGCAGCTAGGTGTTGGTCCTGCAGAGGCCAGATGCAAATGGTTGGGTTTGAAGGGAATAAGGTGGGCCCACGTGATCGCCCTACTGCATAGGAGGAAAAGATGGGCTAGTTCCTTGGATGTCATACTCCTCCCCTTTTAAGAAAATGAGCTGGGGACAAAGTCTTTGAAGAGGCTGTGGCTGTAGAATGTTGGGGACATCTGGTGTATCAAAGTTAAATGACTGCAAGTTCTGGTAGTAGTAGCAGCATTTTATTCATGAGACATGAACATGTACATATCCCTTGAGCTAGCACTCATTTTCAAGGGACACCCTGGCAGCAGAGAATATTACAGTTTCTTAGTTACAGGGTTACATAGTTATATATTTACATGCATTATATAGTTTACATGGTTGCACAGATTACATTTTCCTGGTTACATAGTTTATTTATGTACAGTGACAGATAATGTAACAAGAATCTAGATAGGGAGATGTAGAAGAGTCAAAAAATGACAGAGGCTGCAATCAGGCAACAGGAGCAGGTCAGATATCCTGCGGTGGGAGTGGAGGGGTGAAGGATGGCAATGAGGGAAGGGGTTTGGCATGTCTCTGTAGAGTGGAGAGAGAGGCAGGGAATGGGATTAGGATTACCTGGGGGCAAAGCCTGGGCAGCATGATTTAGGCGAGGATACTATTGACTGGAACCAGGCTTTGATGTTATTCCACGAGACAGATTTTCAGAGGGGTCTCAGGTGTTTTGGCAAACTGTTCCAAATTTGGGGTCCTTTGTAGTATAAAGATGAGCGACCTATTCTGGTTTTTAATACGGGGATCTCAAGTTCTAGGGTAGAGGCTGATCTTAGGGCTACTGTTTGGTGATATCACTTTGATGTTCTTCCTTATACAGTCCAGCAGCCTTCCCTTGAAGCACTTTGATATTAGGTTTGAGGTGTGAAGTTGTCACCCGAGGCCTAGTAGAAGCCATTTTAGGTTTTGGTATAGGGTACTGTGATGGTCGGTTCATCTAGGATGAGCAGGCAGTATAGCGTAGTACGTAGTGGTTAAAGGCACTGAGCTGCAAACCTGGAGACCTGGGTTTGAATCCCATCTGCCTCCACCTGTATACTGTGTGGTCCTGAGCAAGTCACTCAACTTTCTTGTGCTCCCAGGTCGCACCTGGAAACAAGCTTTGGCTTAGTGTGCCTCTCCTGGTTAAACAACTTCCCCTTTCCCTTACCTTGCCAACCTGCTGTACAGCACATCCAATCTGGCAAAGTCCATGCCAGAGGCCCTGCTGTATAACAAGCCCCCATAGTCTATGATAGGGATGATCATATCAGATGACCTAAAGGTGGGTAAGCAATGTGAGAAGTCAGTAAGGAGAGCTGGGGGATACTGGGATGCACAGGGAGGGGCATTACAAGTAGAAAAAGGGAAGTGGTTATTCCTCTATACAGACAGTTGGTGAGACCCCATCTGGAGTACTGCCTGCAGTTTTGGAGACCTCATCTACGCAAGGACATAGACAGGATGGAAGCAGTCCAGAGGAGGGCAACTAAAATGGTGCAGGATCTACATCAGAAACCATATGAAGAGGACAGAGAGCTTAATATGTATACCCTTGATGAAAGGAGGGCGTGGGGGGACATGATAGAAACTTTTAAGTACCTCAAGGGAATCAAAGTCCAGGAGCGTAGCATCTTTCAGAAAAAGATGTGTAAGAACAAGGTGGGACGGCTCAGGGGTAATGTGAGGAAATTCTTTTTCACGGAGAGAGTGGTAGACGCATGGAACCACCTTCCTGAAGAGACTGTGGGGTCTAAAACAGTTGGGGAATTAAAACATGCATGGGACAGACATAAGGCAGTTATAGTGGGGGGGTTGTAGGAAGTAGGCTGTTGGTTAACTAGAATCTGCAGCTTATCCAATAGGTAGAGAAATCGGCAGACTGCGTGGGCCTTATCTGCCGTCCAAGTCTATGTTTCTATCACTGCATTGACTACTTGGAGTCTTGGTCCTTGGGGCAGTTTCCTTCTGATTCTGTATAGCATATCCAGCTTTTGGCCTAGTTTCTTCACCAGATTGTTTATGTGGGTGTTCCAGCTACAGTGGTCGTCAAACCAGACTCCCAGGTATTTTAAAGCATCCACCTGTGGTACGGTCTGATGCAAGAGAGTAGTGGACAATGCCAGGGAGCATTTTCACTAGTAAACATGGTCAATTTTCCAAGTGGTGGGGGCTCCATACTGCAGCTCCTGGAGATCATCACAGACTGCGCTGGATATTACAGGTTTGATGCGGTGCATCTGTCTGACAGTGAGATGGACACATGGGAGTTCAGGACATACTGGAGCGCTGCACTGGGGGGAAGCCTGCCTTCCAACATTGAGAACTGTAGGCAGGCTAGTGGCATAGGGCTGAGGGGTGTGAGGGGATCAGACAGGAAGGAAGGCAACCTGTAGCAGGGCTCAGCTGCTACTCCTAAAAAATTCCAGTGACAGTTGGTATAATCATGGACCTTAACAAGAGGCCAGGCCCAGACAAGACATCACTTTAACACATGGTAAAGGATGCCTGGTTGGTATACACAGTCATTGTGAAGGCTGTGGTGCACATCTGAGCCATAACTTGATTTGGTTTAGCAAGCTGACCTCTTCCTCCTCCTCCTCTGGGTTCTCCTCCTTCCATGAGATACGCAAAATTTTACAAGTTAAAATGTTACGTTTTGGAGTGATGCACATAAACATTGCCATTAATATTTGTTTCAAAATTTGTAAATAAAGTCGTGGTAGGAACTGAATATTGAAATTTTTTTTCTATATACATTTTGTCACCTGGCTTGCCCTCGGCAGCCCCCATTTAACCAACTCCCCAGCCCTGCTACCTGGCTCCCTTGGGACTTGCCTACATCTTTGATCCTCTGCCACAGGACCCTTGGTTGTGCCCGGCCACCGGTGCAGAGCCTGCAGGAGGTCAGTCATCATCCTGCTGAGTGTGTGTGTGTGTGTGTGTGTGTGTGTGGGGTGTTTTCTCCTCGGGCCCATGAACGTGCAAGGGATGCAATGTCCAAGCTCTGCTTCAGCGGAGATGGCCCTGGCATCCTGAACGTGGGGGTCTCTTCCTGTGTGTGGATGTGTGCCTGTGCCGACCAATGCGGCTCACCCACCCCCTTCCCGAGGAAGGAGAGCTGTCTGTGATGCTTGATCCTTCCCCACCCTGCTGGCCTCCAAGCAATCCGGATCTGTTCCCGAACCCAAGTTGCCAGTGTGGCCACTGGGATGCTTTCTAATATTTAAATTTAATTTATGTTTAGAGTCTCATCCAAGTGACAGCTAGGTATGTATGCTTGGTAGGACAATGGTACAAACTGAATCGAAACTAGGGTTGGGTGTGTTTATTCTTTAAAAGAACAACCACTAGTATCTTTCAATGTGAACACTTAACATTAATGTACTCATGTTGAACTGTTATCGTGAGTAAATTACATTGTCGCAACTACTGTATCGATAAAAAACATCAAAAAGGTTTTTGTTCGTTTGTTTTAAATGCAATAACCACTACTGTATTTCAAAAATGTTTAAGCAATTGTGGCTCAAATTCTCTCCCCACTCCCAAACTATTTTTCCCTCCCGTCACTTCTGGCTGGGGCCCCATCGGTCATCCTACCTATTCCCCTCCTCCTGAGCTGTACACTTGATCTCCCCTCTCCACCTGCAACACATATCTGGAGAGTCCCTCTTGTCCACACCCCCTGGAGAGGGGGTGCCTTCTGCTCATCGGCGCAACCTCTTCTGATGCTCCTTGGGAGGAGGTGGAGGGCGAGACGAGATCCAGTGAGCAGAGTCCAGAGTTGGAGACTGGGGCAGGCAACGTCTTCCTTCCAGCTAATGGGTAGGTTCCTTGTTCATGGCGTGAGCCCCGGAGTATGGACATGCAATGACGTCCAGCGCGGGCTGAGCGCGCTCCCACACCCTTCCCGGAGACATTCGCCCATGCTCCCACCCAACATCAGCATGATCCCCCGGCTGTCACACCCCAGCCTCCGCTGGGAGTCGCTAGCACTGGGGAATCATCCACCCACCCTCACCAGGAGAGGACAGCTGTCCTCCGGACGCTCAATCCTCTCCTCCCCTGCCAACCCCTGAAGGCCTGAACTCATTTCAGGACCTGGGTTGCCGGTGTGGTGTCCAGCGCCTCAACTCTCAATGCCACCGGGCCAGCAGGCTCAAATTCTTTCAGTTTAATAAATAACTGTGCTGGTTATAACCATCAAACCCCAAATTTTAAAGCCATTATGGCACCATGAACATTTCACTCTCCCTTCTACCAACCCCCTACTTTTCCCTTCTTTTCCAGGCTTTGCCTACGAACGCATTGGAAAATAATAAAACCCAATAATCCTAGCAGTGGTAGGGGAAAGAGCAAGAAGAAATAATCTTCTTGGTTTTTGTTTTGTTCTTTTTTTGAAAAGGGCATGAAGGAATAGTAAACTTTTGAAGAACCAAAATGTGTACTGTATATTTCAATTTATCTGTCATTATAGCTTGAACTGTAAATTATTTATATGATGAGATATGTTAGTGAAGAGAGTTGGGGCAAAGAGGATCACAGTTTTAAGCCCCTTCCCAGACCAGATCCAGATCCAGACATACACACACACAAAATCTTTCTTCCTAGTTACCAGGTCTGATGTGCCATAGACCAATCTCCTTTCAATGCATCTAGAATAATCTAGAAAATTATTATATCAGCAAACATGGTGTATCTGCATGATTCTCTCTGATTTGGTTGTCTTACCTTCGTCCCATGTTGCTCAGCGTGCCCATGCTGAGATGGATGTACTGGCTGCACATTGCCTGGAGAGACAGTTTTGAGTTTTTCTAGTCCACTGGTTAGACTGGACTTGCCGTGCTTCTTGTCAATGGAGCTCTCTGGTGCTGTTGTGCTCAATGGCTTAACTGGGTGAGGACTGAGGAAGTAGATAAACAGAAGAATGTTCTTTATAATCTGTAATTCAGAATCCTCCTATCCCCCTAATCCTTCTCTTGCAGATACCAGCTGCCATGGGAACAAGTCAGATTATGGAGACTGTAAAGTACAGTTGTGCAAGAACTTACTGGAACAGTAGATCTTTGAGGGAATCTCTCATCGGGTCACACCTATGGAACCTAGCCATCAGGCGCTAGGATCCTACAGAAGCCTTTTTCTGTAGCAGTCTATCAGGGCTGCCCATGCCAACGTCACTTTCCCTATACACTGTAGATGTAGGCAGCCCTGCTCCCTCCTCAGTTCGTTCCCGCCCGAGAGACCCTTTCCATCCAGCTATCTCTGTGGAACCAAGGAGAGTGATAGAGTGCCTGGCCCTATAAGGCTGGAATACTAAATAACCAGTCTGGAACAGAAAAGACCCAAAGGGGGATAGAGGGTGGGACGGCATGACCTGATGAAAGAGATTCTCTCTAAGACTTAATGTTACGGTAAAAGTTGGTCAACTGGGTAGCAAACTGGTTGACAGGCAGAAAACAGAGTGATCGTAAATGGTATACAGTCAGAAGAGATGCAAGTCACAAGTGGGGTACCTCAGGAATCAGTCCTGGGGCCAGTCTTCTTCAATATCTTCAGCAGTGACATTGCAGATGGACTGGAGGGTAAGGTTTGTCTGTTTGCAGATGACACCAAGATCTGCAACAGAGTAGATGATCCAGATGGGGTGGGCAGAATGAGAAGAGAGCTGGATAAACTGGCAAAATGATCAGAAGAGTGGCAACTGGGATTTACCGCAAAGAAGCGCAAGATCATGCACATAGGGAAGAGAAACCCTGAAGCCACCTATAGGCTGGGAGGGGAGTTGCTGGCAGTCACAAGGGAAGAAAGAGACTTGGGCATAATCATCACAGATTACCTGAAATCATCCAAGCAGACCACTAAAGTAGTAGGTAAGGCTAGGGGGATGTTGGGGTGTATTAGTAGGGGTATCACAAGTCGTAAGAGGGAGGTAATAATCCCCCTTTACAAGACACTGGTTAGGCCCCATCTGGAGTGCTGTGTGCAGTACTGGAGGCCACACCTTCACAAGGACATTAACCAAATTGAGGGAGTCCAGAGAAGGGCAACCAAAATGGTGCAGGGACTACATCAGAAAACATATGAGGACAGATTAGCGGAGCTCAATGTGTATACCCTAAAGCAAAGAAGGGAGAGCGGTGATATGATCTAAACATTCAAACACCTTAAGGGCATTAACAAGGGGAAAGAGTCTAACATGTTTCAATATAAGAAAAAGAGGACACAGCATGAGGTTAGAGAGAGGCTGATTAAGGGGTAATGTAAGGAAGTTCTTTTTCACAGAAAGGGTGGTGGATGCATGGAATGGACTACCTCAGGAAGTGGTGGATATGAATACAGTGCAGGGCTTCAAACAGGCATGGGACAGGCATAGGGGAGCAATACAGACGAGTATGAACAGATAGATCATTGACAGAGCAAAGGCCAATGGCACATTCATAAGGTAGAAAAAGACATGGGCAGACTGGATGGGCCTTGCGGTCCTTATCTTCTGTTATCTTCTATGTTTCTATGTAAGTTCTTGCACAACTGTAGTATCTTCATCGGTGATATCTCTCATCAGGTCACACCTATGGAACAAGTCCCAAGCAGTGCTGACAGTAAAGCAACTATGGGTGGCAGGAAGTTAGAGGTCTAAGAAAGGAGGCTCTGAAGCATGGCCAGATCAAACCCTGCCCGCTTGCGAGAGGCAATGTCCAAACTGTAGAGCTTGATGAAAGTGTGGAGAGTACTCCAAGTGTCCGCAGCACAGATGTCTGCAGCTGACACATTCTGGAAACAGGCAACAGAAGTGGCCATACACCTGGTGGAATGACCCTTGACAGGCCAAGGAAGTTCCTTACTGTACTTCCTACAGCAAAAAGAAATCCAGTTTGCCAACCATTTGGACAAGCACTGTTTTGAAACTGGGGTGCCCTGTTTTCCTGGGGCAAATGAAACAACTGCTTGGACTTACTGCAGTCCTTAGTAAGGTGTGTATAGTAGCGCAGAATTCTATGCAAATTCAAAGTGTTTCCCCGGATTGGCATGCTCTGGATAATCAGGTGGATGGACTGATTTATGGTAAACTCAGAAAGCATCATAGGAAGAAATTTGGGTTAGTACGCAGGAAAACCCTGTCTTTGTAAAAAAAAATCAAATAAAGTTACTCACACATGACAGCCTGTAGCTCTGAAATTCTTTGAGCGGAAGTAATGACAACTAAAAATAACACTTTCCACAACAGAAAGCATAGCTCACAAGACACAGCTGGTTCAAAAGGAGGCAGGGTCAGCTTCTCCAACACAAAATTCAAGTCCCAGGACAGGACTACGACTAGGGGGCTTCAAGTGAAGAATGCCCCTCAAAAACGTACAAGCTACCTCTAACTGGCCTACCAGACGGCCATCCATGGGCACATGGAATGCAGAGATGGCAGACATGTGCACCTTAACAGAGGAATACTTAAAGCCCAGAGTCTGATAGGGACAACAGGTACTCCAAAACCTGATTCACCGGACAGCTGAAAGGGTCCAAGTGGCGAGAGAGCAGAGGCCCAAACAGCAGTGTTTCCATGTCATAGAATACGTGGCGCTGGTGGAGAGTTTCCTGGCAGCCACTAGGACATCAGGTACTCTCTGAGAAACCCCAAAGCGGGCTATGGCTACATCCTCAGCAGCCAAGCATGCAGACAAAGGGACCCGAGGTCCCCGTAGGTCCCGGCAGAGTGGGAGAGGAACTGGAGGCTCCACTGCCAGCTGCTGCAATAATGGAAACCAAATTTGCAGAGGCCAGAATGCTGCCATCAGTATGAGGGAGGCCCACACAATCTGCAGTTTTAGGAGCACCCTCTGGATCAGTGGAAAGCATAGAAGGCATACAGGAACCTCCCTTTCCAGGAAAGGGGACAATGCATCTCACCAGAAAACTCCAGGTCCTGGATCTAGCGAGCAGAAAAGCAGTAGTTTTGTATTGAGTGGGGATGCACTAAGGTCAAACTCTGGGCATCCCCACCTTTCGAAAAGGCCCCATAGCTATGGAAGACAGCAGTTCCCATTCGTGCTTCCATAGTGCACCACACTGAGGTTGTACGACTGCAACAGCAGGTGACCCAGGGACAAGTGGCTCTGAAAGTCCTCGAGGGCGTACAGAACCACTCTCATTTCGAGTATGTTTATGGTGGCCTCCACCATAGACCAGGACCCCTAGGTCAGAACAGGACCCAGATGGGCTCCACAACCAGTGCCTGAGGCGTCCATAGGCAGGATCTGCTCGGGAGAGGACATGAAAAAGGGGGCTCCCCGCAACAGACTGAGATGGTTCTGCCACCTCTGCAGGACCTTGCAAACTGGAGAGCACACCAGGATCAATTTATTCAAGTTGTCGGAGTGCTGGTCCCACTGAACATGCAAGTTCCACTGGGGCACTCGCATATAAAGTCTGGCAAATGGCACCATGGTTATAGTCGCTGCCATCAGGCCTAGGAGCCAAAGGTAGGATCTTGCTGTAACATACCAGCCCCAAGCCACAAGGGAGGCCATTGCTATCAGGCAGTTTGCCCTGTCCTGAGGCAGAAAGGCCTTGCCCTGGGAGGAGTCCAGAATCACACCTATGTACTGAAGGCGCTTAGATGGGGACAGGGTGGACTTGGTTAAGTTCACCATGACATCCAGAGAATGGAACAGCTGCAGGGTCCTGTGTACGGTGGCCAGCAAGAGCTCCCTGGATGGGGCTTTTAACAGTCAACTATCCAGATATGGGAACACATACAGGCCCTCGCGATGGAGGGCTGCTGCCACTAAGCACTTGGTAAAGACCCATGGCACAGAGGACAAGCCAAAGGGCAAGACTCTGAACTGGAAATACTCCCCCTGGAATGAGAAACTGCAGTACCTCCGGTGAGGGGAATAAACCAGGATATGCAGGTACACGTCCTGCACATCCAGAGAACAAAGCCAGTCTCCTTGCTTGATCAGAGCAGCAGACCTTGTACAGTGACCATGTGAAACCACTTGTACTGAATATACCTGTTTAGCTCTTGAGGTCCAGGATGGGACTAAGATCTCTAGTCTGTTGGGGCACCAGAAAGAATCTGGAATAGAGGCCCTTGTTTCTCGGTTCCTGCAGGACAGGCTCTATGGCCCTCTTGCGCAGAAGAGTAAATTTCCTCCCATAAGACTGGAATGTGATTCAGAGGACAGCCGTTAGGCCCTGGGGGAAATGACAGGAGGCTGTTCCAGAAGCTCCAGAGTGTGGCCCCTTTGAACAAGCTGCAAAATCGAAGCATCCAAAGTGATGGCACTCCGCTGGTCTAAATGGAAGAAAATATGACCACCTACTGCCTCCTCCTGGCTTGGAACAAGGGGGGGCAGCTCGAGCGAGGAGTCAGGCTGAAGTGGGGCCAGAGGCCGATGCAGCACCTCTGACCCTGGGAACTTTGGCAGAAGCTCCTGAAGAGGAGGAAGGGGTTGGCAGAGAGGAACCGACTCTGCGCTTTTCCTGTGGATGGGAGCCGAAGCTTGACTTCTGAGACTCTTTTCCGAAAGGAAGGTCTCGGGCGGCTTTTGTGCTGGGTATAGTACAGGGAGTGCCCAGATTTCAGGGCCTCCCGAAGGCCTGCAGTTCATTAATAATATCCTGAACCTCAGGGCCAAAGAGCTTGAAGCCCACAAATGGGGCATCTTGGACCTTTTGCTGCACATCTGCAGCACACCCACAAACCTGGAACCAGGAGTGATACCTGAGGCAGCTGCACTGGCCATAGTGCCAGACATGTCATAAATGGCGCGGAGGAGCTGCTTATTAACATCCTCAGCCAAAGAGTTTAATGGATTTCCCGTCTCTGGGACCCCTCCAAGAGGACCTGAGCCACGGCTTTGCCCTTTTCCAGCCAGAGTGTGTTTTGGTATTTAACCAAATGAGACAAGTTGTTAGAGAACCTGAGGCCTAAGGTAGCGGAGGCAAATGTCCTCCTGCCCCATAAGTCCAACCTCCTGGACTCATCGGGGGGGAGAAACTAAGATGCTTGGGCGCCTTGGAACGGTCATGGACAACCTTAATGACCACAAAGTCTGTCTCAGGTTGGGTAGAGTAGAAGGGTTTCCCCATAGGGGTGTTTTACAGCTTGTCTGCCTTCCTGGGCATGGCAGGCACAGAACGGGGCCTGCGCCAGACCACCCGAACAACGGCATCCAGAGCTGGGAGCAAAGGAGGGATGACTTTAGGGAGAGACTCAGGGATCTCCAGGAAGTCTACTAGGTTCCTCCAGGTGGCATCATTCTCTACAGTCTGGAACCCTATAGCAGACTGGAGCTGCTTCATAATGTTGTAAAAAACTGGAGTCCCCAGGAGGGGACTAGGAAGTCTGATGCTCCAAGCCTCTGCTCCTCGAAGAGACAGTGGACCAATCAGAGGAGTAGGCCCATTCTTCCCCTTCCTCCTCAGGTAGGAGGAAATCAGGGCAATATTCCCCTTTGATGTCGGCCTGGTCTGAGCCACAGGCCAACACAGTAGATGCTGACAACACCCGGGAGGGTGCTGGGTGAAAGGATCGAACTGGCAACGAAGCCGTAGAAGGGCTCAAAGGAGGCGCAGACAGCGTGGCAAGTGCAGGGGTGAATTGCTTGGCCAGTGACATGGTAAGGGAAGCAAGAACAGTGTTAAGGTTGATGGGTTGAGGAATGATAGTTATGACTGGAAGCAAGGGTGAGAAGCCCACCATCGAAGGGCCAGAGCTGGGGAAAGCCCGGCTGTCTACAGTCCTGCGGAGCAGGGCACAATGGGGCAGAGATGAGGCCAGCTGTCAATGATCTGCTGTCCTGAGAGGAAATAGTGGCGCCCAGCGCCTGGGGAGCCTGCAAAAAAGCTGCCAGAGCCAGCAGAGTGGAAGTCGATGGCTGGGCTTCCAGCAAAGCAGGAGAAGAGTCTCCTGCCATGATCGGCCTGGAAGACCCCAAGGCCGAGGCAGTGAAGGGGCTCAGTCACGGAGAAGCCAATGAGGAAGTCCCAGAGGACCGACGGGGAGCACCCAAGGACCTGGATTGGTGGCCTGGGGGACAGTCTTTATGATAGTCTTTGTCCTTGAGCTTCCCCCGAGGACTTTGCCCGGGCCGTAGCTGCCTGTGAACCTGAAGAGCGTGACAAGAGACAGGGAGGAAGAAGCCCTAGAGACCCCTGTTCCAAACTGGCTGGCTGCTGCTCCGTAGGGAGAACTGAGGGCCTTCTTGCGGTGCCGAAGAGTGGTCAGGTTAAACTTCTGGCACAGGGTGCAGGCCTTAGGGTTATGAGTAAGCCCCAGACAGCAGAGACAAAGATTGTGGTTGTACTCCCAAAAAATCTTTCCACAGCAGCAGAGATGGGAAAATAGAGGATGAGTCGATGGTTCTAGACATAAAAATCGAAGAAAATAAAGAAAAAATAAGTTTTGGCAGTCGACTGAATGACGAGGCTTCCGAAAGAGGCCATGCGAGAAAGTCAACAGTGGAAAAGAACTGAGGAGGGAGCAGGGCTGCTACAGAAAAAGGCTTCCGTGGGATTCTAGCACCTGATGGCTAAGTTCCATAGGTGTGACCTGAAGAAAGCGATATCCCCAATAAAGATCTACAGATGGAAGCAATGCAGGTTTCTGTTCCAAGCACTGGTTGCCACTCTTAGTAGAGGTGGAGTAAACGTCTCCAAGGACACTCTCCAACTCTGTGCTGGAGAAAGAGTCCTGCATGGTTCTCCATCCATCTCCCGGTGAAAAAAAAACTATTTCAGTTATCTGTTAACTAGCTTTCCATGTATCCCCTGGTGTATCATGGAGTGCAACAAGGGTGGTGGCACATGTACTGTACAGGTTGGGTGGGTGGCATGAAATAGCAGTTACATAAGAACTTACCGTAACAGTAGGATCTTCGAGAGAGGTTCCTGCAGTAGGTCTTCACATATAGGACTGCGCCCCCTGGCGTCAGGTTCCAACGGCAAACTTGTAGCTAGCAATCATCAGTGGGGACCACCCCCAGCATCAGGTGACGCGACGTCAGCTAGACTATAAAAGGGGCAGTCCCGCACCCGCACTCCAGTTCTTTTCCACCGGAGACCTAAAGAAAGGTAAGTAGAAAGGAAAGAGTAACAACTCCTGGGACCTTGTGCCCTATCTAGACCTATGGCCTAGGCAGGAAGGAAAGGAAAGATTTCTAGGAGCTGGGGGAAGGTGGGTGGGAAACTAGACCTAGTGTAGGAACCTCTCTCTAAGATCTACTGTTACGGTAAGTTCTTATGTAACTGCTATATCTTACTTTGAGAGGGTTCCTGCAGTAGGTCTTCACATACATAGGACTGAATACCAAGCAGTCTAAAGAGAAGGAGTCGGAGACGAGGTTCCGGGAGGAGGAAAATGTCCGCCAACTGAGGTTCTGCCTTAGGACAGAAGACCTTGCAAAACAGCAAGGCCGAAACCAGTTCTATGCCTAGAGGCAATGTCCAGACTGTAGTGTTTAGTGAAGGTGGGGATACAAGACCAAGTGGCTGCTGCCCGTATCTCTGCAGTTGACACATTCCTGAAAAAAGCGGTAGAAGTGACCACGTTTCTGGTGGAGTGGCCTTTAAACACCCCCGGAAGGGTCTTTCCATGTTTCTGGTAAGTGTAGTGAATATAGTTAACCAGCCACCTAGATATAGTCTGCTTCGAGATAGCCTTGCCCTTGCACGGGGGGGCAAAGGCCACAAAAAGTTGGTTCGCTTTATGAACCTCCTTAGTCCGGGAGGTTTAGTACCTCAGAATCTGGTGCACATCCAAGTTGTGCAACAGATATTCCCCCCTGTTGGAATGCTAAGAATAACAGACCGGCAGTTCGAGACTCAGAGTGGTCTCAGAAAACCACTTTTGGAAGAAAGGAAGGAAGGATTAGTCCTGAGGACCACCCAGTCCTTGTGAAAAATCAAATAAGGCTCTCTACACACAAAGTCCTGAAGCTCAAACTCTTCGGGCTGAAGTAACCGCAACTAAAAATAAAGTCTTCCATGACAGGAAGCGCATATTGCAACTTGCTGCCAGTTCAAAGTGGGGTAATGCAAGTTTCTCCAACATAAAACTGAGATCCCAGGGAGGACAGGGGTTCCGGCCCAGGGATTTAATATGAAGGATGCCCTTCAAGAAAGTTTTTGAAACCTCTAGCTGCACTAGGGTTTTGCCCTCCACCGGGAGGTGGTAGGCCAACACCGTAGAAAGATGGACCTTAATGGAGGAGTAACTAAGGCCCAACACAGAAAGATGTACGAGGTACTCTAACATCTGGGAGGCCGAGCAAGAAAAGGGGTCCAAGCGTTTAGCTGTGGCCCAGATGGAAAATCTCTTCCACTTCATGGCATAGGTAGATCTGGTAGAGGGTGTTCTGGCTTCTACCAGGACCCGAGCGACCTTACAAAGAAACTCCATAGCGGGAAACTGCTATGTCCACAGGTGCCACGCATGGAAGTGGAGAGACTGAAGACTTGGATGTACCAGGGTGCCCTGCTCCGGAGACAGAAGGTCGCGAGATATTGGCAGAAGGACCGGTGGTTCTAGAACCAGCTGTTGTTACAGCGGGAACCAAATCTGCCGAGGCCACAGAGGGGCAATCAGGATTAAGTGGGCCCCTTCCGCCTGAAGTTTCAACAGAACCTTTTGAATAAGAGGAAAGGGAGGAAACATGTATAGAAACCTCCCTGTCCAAGAGAGAGAGTGCATCTCACCAAAAAGCACCATGCCCGGACACGAGCGAGCAAAAGCTGGATAGTTTTGTATTGAATGGGGAGGCGAACAGATCTAGGTCTGGCCGGCTCCATCGAAGAAACAGGTATTCAACTACATCCTGCTTTAATTCCCACTCGTGAGTCCTGGCTACTGATCGGCTAAGACTGTCCGCCAGAATATTGTGCACACCTGGGACATGGACTGCTGTCAGAAACAGATCGTGCTGAATCGCCCAGTACCATACTCTCACTGCTTTCCTGCAAAGAGGGTACGACCGGGTTCCTCCTCATTTGCTGAGATACCAGACAGTCACCATGTTGTCTGTCTGTATCAGAAGTGTTCCCAGGAGGAGTAACGACTGGAAGGCCTGAAGAGTGTAGAGTACCGCTCTGGTCTCCAGGACATTGATATGGAGCTACTGCTCCTGGGGGAAGGGGGGGCCACGAACTTTGAGTTTTGTGATCCCCCAGATGGGCTCCCCAACCCATATTGGAGGCGTCCGATGTGAGGGTCTGGGTAGGGGCCAGAGAGTGGAAAGAAGTTCCCGCTAACCTGTTGGTGAGATCCTGCCACCAAAGGTGGTCCTTCTGCAGGCTGCTGGAGATCATGACCAATTGGTTCATGTCGTCCAACCGTTGGTCCCATTGGACTCGAAGAGACCACTTGGTGACTCATGTGCAGTCTGGTCATGGAGACAGTAGGAATTGCCGCTGCCATGTAGCCCAAGAGATGGAGCACAGAGTGTGCTGAGGTCCATCGAGACTTGGCCATCAGAGTGACCTGGAAAGCTAAGGTTTCGGCCCAATCCAATGGCAATAAGGCCTTGCTCTGGACTATGTCCAGTATCACCCCAATAAATTGGAGGTGCTGAGAGGGTTCTAGCTGGGACTTGGGGAGGTTGACTGAGATGCCCAGCTTGACAAACAAGTCCAGAGGGAAACAGAGAGACTCCTTCAGACTGTGCGGGCAAGGGGCTGAAAAAAGCCAGTCGTCTAGGTACAGGAACAGGTTTATGCCCATGTGGTGGAGAAACGCCGCTACTACCGCTAGGCACTTGGTGAAAACCCAGGGCACTGAAGACAAGCCAAAAGGAAGTGCCCCGAATTGGAAATGGTTCTCCTGAAAGGAGAATCGGAGGAAGCAGCGGTGGGCCGGGAGGATGGGGATATGTAGGTAAGCATCCTGCATATCCAGGGAGCACAGCCATGTGTTTGAAGCTGGGATAGAAGTCCCTGAAGGGTCAGCATGTGGAATCTCTTGTATTCCATGAAGAGGTTGAGCGTGCTGAGATCCAGGAGAGGTCGCAGATGCCCAGTCTTCTTTGGTACCAGGAAGAAATGGGAGTAGAATTCCCTTCCTAGTTGATCTGGAGGGACGGGTTCTATGGCAGCTTTTTGCAGCAAGGCATGGATTTCCTGGTGGTCGATGGGGATCTAACCCGCAGGTAAGAGGACCTTCCCGGAGGGTGTGGCGGTGGAATCTCCAGGAACTCTATAGGACTGACTGCGTTGTATGAGCTGAAGAACCCATACGTCTGTGGAGACAGACTTCCACCCTTGCAGGTGGACGCTGAATTTCCCTCCTACTAGTTCCTCTGAGGGGAATGGAGGTAGTGGAAAGAGGGGGAGGAAGTCAGGATGCCGAGGGTAGGGGAGCTGAGCTTTAGCCCCCGAGGCTGGTTTGGCAAACTTTGCCCGAGGGGTTTAAGTTCCAGAGCCAGTGGTGCATCTTTTGCTTGACGCTCATTCTGGGTCTTATTCCATCGGCTCTGGAGACGAAATGGCTGCTTCTTTTGACCTGTCTGATACATCAAGCGTACATCTCGAAGAGACTGTCCGCTCTCCTGCAGCCTGTTATAATATCCTTCGCATCGCTGCCAAAGAGGATGGAACCCCTGAAGGGTTCGTCCAAAAGGGATGACTGGACATCCTGTGCCAGGCCTGCAATACGAAGCCATGACCGGCGACGAAGGCAGATCCCCGTGGCCGCAGCCTGAGTTACTGAGTCCATGGAATCATACATGGCTCAGACAATGTGACGGCAAGAGGACTTGTTCATACAGACTTTGTCCAACAACTTGGTCCCGAGATTTTTGTCAGGGATAGCCTGAAGGTCCCTCTCCAGCTCAGCAAGGGATGCCTTCTGGAAGGCCACATATGGGACACATAATTTAGTGACTGTATAGCACAAGAAGTGGATGAGTAGCTATTTCTACCAAATTGGCCCAGTTGCCGTGAGTCCTTGTCTGGTGGGGGATGAACTCAGGTGCTTGGTTTGAGCCGACTGGTCATGCGCAGCCGTGATGACCATGGAGTCGGCTAAAGACTGTGCCCCCTCGTGATATGGTTGCCACTCAGCTCAGGGACATTCCTTATCAACATTATTTATCCCTTTCAAGTACTTGAATGTCCCAATCATGTCCCCTCTCTCTCTCCTGTCTTCCAGGGAGTACATGTTCAGTGCCCTCAACCTCTCCTCATATGCCTTGCCCTGCTGACCGGCCATCATTTTTGTGGCCCTCCTCTGTACTTTCTCCAGCAAGTTAATGTCCTTTTTGAGGTGTGGGCACCAATACTGAACTCCATACTCCAGATGCGGCCTTACCAGTGCCCTGTACGAGGGCAGTATAACCTCCTCTCTCCTACTACTGATCCCCCTAGCTATGCATCCCAGCATCTTGTTTGCCTTTGCTGCTTTCTTGCACTGCGTGGAGTGCTTCAGGTCACTAGTGATAATCACTCCCAGGTCCTTCTCCTCCTCCTCTGATGCAGCTACTCGGACTCCACCCAGGTAATATTCTGTCCTGGGATTCTTGGCTCCAATATGCATAACTTTGCATTTCTTGGCATTAAAGCCAAGCTGCCAGATCCTGGACCACCTCCCCAGCTTTTCCAGATCTTCCTGCAAGTCCCGTATCCCTTCAGCAAACCGCAGTGACCATGTCCTCATGAGGACCCATCCAAGGGGGGATGGGTAGAGATCTGCAGTCACTAGATCAAGGTGCTCAGCCAATCTTTTGCGCTGAGGATCTATCTCCTTACAAGGCCAGCCTCCCGCTGCCTGGATAGTTCTCAACAAATCCCCGAATGAAGGGTCCTCTTGAGGGGATTTAGGCGATTCTTTCGGAGGAACTCTGACTGGAGATCCAGGGTCAGGATGATCGATGTCCGAATCTATGTCCAACTCAGAGGGCTCGGAGCCACTGGTAAGAGAAGGGCCCTGCCTAGTGCCGTCCACTGGAAGTGAACCCTCAGCTCAACCCAGATATACCGGGGGGGGGGGTAAAGGAATAGCCCCCAACGGTCAGGACTGTCTAATTTCAGTGATGAGCTGGGTCTTGGCATCCAGCCACCGCGCTGGAAATGACTCTCAATCAGGCAGCAGCGGTGGAGGAGGTGGAGGAGGCTGGTACCCTGGATACCCCTGGTAAGTCGGGTGGTGCCAATAAGGGTACTGATACCCGGGCAGCCCCAGCGAATAGCCTAAAGGGGGACACCCAGGTGCTGGATACCCCAGCGTGGGGTATCCGGATATTGGGTAACCCCGCAGGTTTGCCGGCATCGGCAGCACATTGCCCGGAGTCTGATATGATGGATCCGTGGGAGGGCCACCCGGTGGCAGAATGTGGGGGTCAGGCCTTGGAAAACCACCCAAGGGTCCCGCAGGACCAGCCGGTGGGGGTGCCACAGGTCCACTGGGAAATGACAGGGGATCAGGAGTGGCACCCAAGGGTCCCAAAGGAGAGGGCTCCATGCCTAACAGATCCCGGTCTGGTGACGGACCTCGGAGGGGGGAGGTCCGGAGTCAGAGTGAAGCCTGGTGAAGGGGGGGAGCTCTGGGAGAGACCCCAGTGACAGGTTGGGTAATGATCCCGAAGGCAGAGACAAGTCAGGACCGGGTGACGAATCCCTTGGAGAAGAAACCAGTAGGGATGAAGGGTCTCCAGCGATCACACTTGTGCCATCGTCTGGGTCCTCGGGGGGAGCAGGAACGACTGTGCAGTCCACGGGTGGTCCGTTATCTGACTCAGTCGTGACCGGGCTGTCTGCAGCAGAGGAACCGCAGACATGCTGATCGGTCTGGGCAGGGCAACTCAGCGACAGTGCTATGTGAAGGAGAAGTAACAGAGACCTCAAGAGGTTACCCCCGTCTGCCAGCTCACCTCAGCAGGAGGGGAAGAAGTCGCCTGGCCTGCAGAAGCAGATGGAGGGCCTGAAATAGTGGTACTCACGGTCTTAAAGGTGGAAGGCCTTCCTCGTGGCGATGGGCTCCTCTCCCGGCGCTTCTCTTTGTCCTTCCTTGGGGCCAGCGACGTCGACCTCTCCCTAAGCTCCTGGAGCTCCTTTTCCATAGAAGCTAGCAGACGGGTGAGAAGGTGGGCCTCGAGGGTCCACTTGTGTCAGGTCCAGGTGGCCTGGTTGAATCCCTGGCAGATGGCACACTCTGCCGAGTTGTGCTTAGGCCCCAGGCAAAGGACGCAATGGGAGTGGTCGTCCCCGTGTGGGATTTGGGCACCGCACTTGCACTTTTTTGGATGAGCCGACATACACTCGTTCGAAAACTGTGGAAAAAGTCATGAGGAAAAAGACTAAAACATCGAATATAAAGCGGGCGACTGATCATTGTTCTAACACGTCTGCCGAACGAACTGAGGCAACGGCGGGAAAGAACTGGAGTGCGGGCGCAGGACTGCCCCTTTTACAGTTGGACTGACGCCACGCTCACCTGACGCTGGTGGTCCTCGCTGATGACTGCGAGCTACAAGTTTGCCGTTGGAACCTGACGCCAGGGGCACAGTCCTATATGTGAAGACCTACTGCAGGAACCCTCTCAAAGTAAGATCAACCCTTTCGGGCATGTCCTAGATGCACAGAAGAGACAGGAGTCCAATATGAGGCATTGTTGAGTAGATGATGTGGCAACTCACCAGACCACACAATGGCTGCTCTGTCCTCCAAGCCCCACCGCCTGGATCTAATGAGTTTGTTATATTGGCCAGTCTGTCTGGGAGCTTGCCTGGTTCACCAGTGAAGACTTGTGTTTGGGAGAAAGTGCAGATATTTTGACTTTTATTTTTATTACTATTACTATTTTCTTTCTCAGTCGGGCCCACCTTCCATCCCTCACCAATCTCATAGCCTGTCACCCCTTGAGCACTGTTATTTGCTTCCATGTACCCTTGATACAACTCCTTTTGCACTTCCCAGACTCTCCCCTCTGCAAAGGCCAGCTGGCAAGGGAGTAAGCAGACTGAATTATCTAGTTTAGTAGTAGTGGTGCTAGCGCAAGAGTGTGTGTGTGTGTCTGTGCATGTGTGTGATGGGGAAGGGGGTGTATGGGGCTTAAAGGTCTCCACTGGGCAACTAGAAGGGGGACAGCATGGCAGGTCTACTTGTTATCAGAGTTCAGAATGAACTCGAGAGTTCCAGGGCTGTGAGCATTCAAGCAGGTGGGTTGTGCTTCCTGTTGCTCTACCAACACCTGGATGCCCACAGGCGGTGGTGGTGCAGCAGCAAGGACTACAGATACAAGCACGGGATGGGCGGTTATGCAAGTGTTAGTGCGTCAGGCATGCCAGTACCAGATGACACCATTGCATGCTCTTGGGCGTGGGACATAAGAAAAAATGAGCCACTGGGTGGGTACATAATGGCTAGCCTTGACTCCACACCCCCCCCAAAACAGCCTGGGTCATCTTTCCTCATTTCAGAAAGCTATTGAAGCTTTGCTACCAATAAGTGGTTGGCTAGGTATGAAAAGAACAGTTATGCAAGAACATACTCTAACAGGAGATGTTCAAGAGACTCTCCTCCATTAGGCCACACTTTTGGAACTGCAAGTCACCAGGCGCTAGGACCACATGTAAACTTTTGTCAGCCAGGGACACCCACAATGATGTGCAGGGTTTACATGTATGTAAACATGGGTGGTCCCATCACTCCTCAGTTCTCCACTGGGGATTAGCCTTGGAAGACCTCCAACTGTGGAGAACCAGGTGATGAGACCAGCACCAGGCATACAAGGAGAGGCATGGGGCTAGAGACAGGATACATGGAGTAGGTTTTAGGCACAGCATCTGATATTACCCCCGCTGAAAGCAAAATGGGGGAAGATAGGAGGGATGTCATGAACTAGTAGAGGGCATACTCTCCAAGATCTACTGTTACAGTAAGTTCTTATATAACTGCTCTAACTTCTTCAAGAATATCTCCTCTATTAGGCCACACCTCTGGAACAATTGCCAAGCAGTACAAAGTACACTGAGAGGATGGCACAGATGTATACGTAATCAAGACAGAAGGCCTAGCATTACAGCAAGCCCAAAGCCAGCATGTCTATGTGAGACGATATCCAAACACTATAATGTTTAGTGAAAGTATGAACAGTGCTCCATGTAGCTGCAGCAGGTACATTTCTGAAATGAGCAACAGAAGTGGCCATACCCCTTGTGGAGTGACCACGAACAGCACCAGGAAGTTCCTTACTGTACTTCCCATCACAAAACAAAATATAATGCGCCATCCACTTGCATAGGCATTGTTTAGATACAGAAGCACCCTCCTTCCCTGGGCAAACAAAACAAAAAGCTTTGGGATATGGCGTGTGTATATATGTAAATACTGTTTTATTTAAGGAATACATTATATAGATAATGTCTACAGTAAAAATAAAATGTTGCTAGGTAAAGGATAATTTGAATGATTTCTTGAGCACTTTGTAGGTATTAATGAAGGAGATTAGTTGGATCACATAGGTGGTGTTTTGGTGTTGGGAGATTACATGAAGAAATTGCAATACTTATAGGAATCACTTTTCCAAAATGTATTTTAGGATAATCTTTTGGTGAAATTTCAATAAGACTTCTACAAACAGTGGCAAGCACAATCAGCAGTAAATAGTAAGAAACTCTGTATTTGAGATTATTCATGAAAACAGAATTTAGACGAACAGCGTGGTTAATTATATTTATGTGTTTGCTAACAGGTTTAAAGGCATTCTCCTCATGAAGTCTATAAAATCAGTGAAACGCTGAGCATTTTAGCCGCATGAACAATAAAGTGTAATTATCAGCATCAACAACTGCTGTCTGTCATCATTTACACACACCCCCACCACACCCGCTTTATTTTGATAATTGGCAGATTCATTACATAGGGGGTGGCAGCACTGTGAAACTAGTTTTCATTTCCAGTGGACCTTCTAGAATTTTCCAGAACTGGCTTAATAACATTTCTGAAATGGCCAACAGAAGTGGCCATACCCCTGGTGGAGTGACCACGAACACCACCAGAAGTTCCTTACTGTACTTTTCCATCACAAACATTATACAATGTTTCCTCCATTTGCATAGGCATTGTTTAGATACAGGGCACCCTCCTTCCCAGGGTAAAAGAAACGGGGTGAGCGTGAGCTAGCAGCCTAGCCAGCAACAGCATTTTTCTGGAGCTCCCGACAGAAGTCCTATCAAACTATAAAATAACCTAATTCCCTACTTAAATTAACTGGGAAATCGACTCAGTGTTTGGAGAATCAGCAACTGCTCCTTTGGATGTAAAATTCATTTTAAAATAGGTCGAACTAAAACAACTAAGCAGGATTTCTTCCACCTGTGCACTCTGGCCGCCAAATCACCACATCACGTGGACGGTTCTCTACCTACTATAAGTGTGGAAACCGATGCACCTTCCCTAACCTCACTGCAGCAATCCGTTAATACACTTATCAAAACGGTGCAGAAAAATGGACCAAAAGTTTGATGTTTTCTCACGCTTTCTTGCTGTAGAGACCTGATTGGATGCGATGGAGGAGATTACCAAAAGTGCAGAGGTGACGGCAGGGAAGGCTCTAGTGGCTACTAACACTTCTCTTAAACAGCAGGCCGCACTTTGGAGCTGTGTGGAACAGTTAGAAAACACTGTGTGGGCGGCGAATATCCAGATCCTGGGTCTCCCTGAAGGGACAGAAGGAGAAAGCCTTCAACAACACCTCACGCAGTGGCTTGCTGAACTAACTGGGACCACAGATTTTTAAATTTCTAAAGCTTACAGGATTTCATCCAGACTGCCTACCTCCACTGCGGACGAACCCCATACTGTCCTGGTAACCCTTACCTCCTCGGCGAAGTGAGACCTCATACTGGGGGCTATCCATAACAGAGGCCTTGTATTTCAGGATGAAGCTTGTGTGCTCTTCTTCCCGGACCTCTCGTACGCCACTAGGACAAGGCGCAAGGCTTTTGACGGGGTCAAACATCAACTCAGGGACCTGGGTATAACATACTCAATGGCTTTCCCAGCTCGGCTGTGTTTCTCAGAGGGCCATAGACAATACCATTTTACGGATTCGAAGTAGGCAGGAATCTGCATAGATAAGACTGCAGCAAAGTGGTCCCAAGATGACTGGATCAGCGAAGAGGAAGACTGATGAGGACTCAGCGATTCATGGGTCACACTTCTGAACTTTTCCAATAAACTGGTTTGAATTTATTATATCTTGGGGACACTAAAGTGAAGCGCTTACACGATTATCAAGTATGAATGAGGGTACGTTTGTTCTTTATTTCAGGGGAAATTAATTCAGTAAGCACAAAACTTTAAGCTGCAATTAACGGTCTTTTCCCTAAATGTTCATGTTGTTTGGTACCAAAATTTGATAAATGTGGATAACTATATATGTAAGTGAGATGTTCAGTTTCTTTTCAGGTGTCCCATTATAGTGCCGGTTTTGATGTTTCCCCTCAGCTCCTCTACCAGTTGTTTGGAGACCAGGAGAAAAATATTAATTGGTTATAACACTGGGGTAATAATGGCTGGGTGCGCCCCCACCCACTACTGTGTCTTCTCATAGCCTAATTTTGAGAGACCTTGGTTCTTTATGAAAGCCTTCTCATGGGACTGTAAGATGTTATGGGCAGGAACTGGACTCTAGGCCTGTATGCATTGAAGTGTCTGTTACACACGAGGGAAAATCTTATACTTTGGTAAGTCTCTCAGGGTCTGGATTGGAAAGATATAGCGCCATTTTGGCTTGGATGGGGCTTTAGCAGCTCCGTAAAGAGGGACGCTTCTTTCAAAAAAATGTCAGATTTCTCAAGAAGGACCTTTTAAGTTGGTTACAGAAATAACCATTCATCAGCCCTGGATTTTCAATAGGAAGCACTGGCTGCATTATAGCTCTATTCATTTTATTAAAATGCTAAGAAATAAGCAGCTTGGTTATGCCTTACAATGCTGTACCATAAAAACATGTAGCCTTCATCCTTAGAAATGTATAATGCTTATACGTCTGTTACGCTTGTTCAGATAGGATATATTTTATGCATATGTACGAAATGCTACAAATAAAAAAAAAAGGGGGGGGGACAGAATTTTTTTTTTTTTTTAAGAGTCCTTGGTGCGAGAATTATAGTATCTTAGTATTCTATGTACATTCAAAGTATGGAGCAGTGCCGGACCCTGGTTGGCATGCTCAGGATAATATAAAGGAAAGTGTACACTATGATTTAGTGCATGTTCAGATACCACTTCCAGGAAAAACTTAGGATTCATATGCAAAGTAAATTTCTCAAGCACATAACTCAAGTCCCAAGGCAAGTCTAAGGGGCTGCTTCTGTACACCCTCCCCCTTCCCCCAAAATCTCCATGCTAGGATGTGTCTCTGCCTCATCGGCCTCAGCCCTGCCTCCTTGACCACTTTTACTTGAAGGCCCCCCTCCTCCCCTACCTAAATCCTGTCCCTACTGACCCCTCTGCTCAACCCTAACCTCCAGTGCCTCTGCACCTTACCTGCACTTGTAATCAACTAAAGTTGATGTCCATATGCTGTATAGTGTTTTAAATGTCTAAGAAACTCTGGGATCTTGTCCCGATTGTTGTGCTGTTTAAGTGTCTCAAATGTCCTAAAACTCTGACCTTCTTGACTGAACGTCTATACTCTGTTCACATGAAGTGGAACCTTTGTAAGACAGCCTTGGCTCAAAGGTTATTTTCAGAATACCAAATAAAAAAAATAAAATAAGAGTAGATTACAGATACAAGGTTTCATATAAAGGATACCTCTCAAAAGCGTACCGGTCACCTCTAATTGGGCAACCGTATGACCCTCAATAAGGACATGGAAAGCTGATATAGCAGCCAAATGCACCTTAATCAAGTAATAATGTGGGTCAGAGTAAAGAGACTTTGATGGCAGATGAGGACTGCTTGGGGTCTGCCCATTTCCCTACCTATTGGATAAGCTGCAGATTCTAGTTAACCAACAGCCTACTTCCTCCTACCCCCCCACATAACTGCCTTATGTCTGTCCCATGCATTCTTGAATTCCTCCACTATTTCTTACCCCATGACCTCCTCAGGAAGGTGGTTCCATGCGTCCACCACCCTCTCCATGAAAAAATACTTCCTCATGTTGCCTGAGCCATCCCCCCTCTATCTTCAAATTGTGCCCCCTTGTTCTTGCACATCTCTTTTTCTGAAAGATGCTCTCGTCTTGGACTTTGATTCCCCTGAGGTACTTAAGTTTCCATCATGTTTGTCCTTCCTCTTCCTCCTTTCCTCAAGGGTATGCATATTAAGCTCTTTAAGCCTCTTCATATGGCTTCTGTTGCAGACCGTGCACCAGTTTAGTTGCCCTTCTCTGGACTGCCTCCATCCTGTCCATTTCCTTGGGGAGATGGGGTCTCCAGAACCGCACTCAGTACTTCAGATGGAGTCTCACCAACTGTTTGTACAGAGGGATAATAACTTCCTGTTTTCTACTGGTGATGCCTCTCCCTATACGTCCCAGTATCCCCACCCCCCCAAGCCCTCCTTACTGCCTCCTCACACTGCTTGCTATCCTAAGGTCATCTAATATGACTACCCCAGGTCCCTTTCCATTTTTGTTGTTGTTAGTACCTCCCCCCCTTGTGTACTCTTCCCCTGGGTTTATGTTTCCCATGTGCATTACTTTGCATTTTTTTGCACTGAATCTAAGCTGCCATTTTTTGATCATTCCTCCAACCTTGCCAAGTCCCTTCTCATCCTTTCCACCCCCCCCCCGTGCATCAACCCTGTTGCAGATCTTTGTGTCATCTGCAAAGAGGCATAGTCTTCCTTCCAGCCCCGCTGCAATGTCTCCTACAAAGACATTAAAGAGGAACAGTCCCTGTACTGAACCCTTCGGTACCCCACTAGTACCTACCGTTTCTTCAGAATGTACTCCTCTGCATCCTATTGTCCAGCCAATTTATTACCCAGGCTACCACCCTGGGGCCCATTCCCAGGCTGGCTAACTTGTTTATTAATCTTTTGTGTGGGACTGTGTCAAATGCCTTGCTAAAGTCAAAGTAGGGCATATCCACAGCCCCTCCATGGTCTACTACTTTGGTCACCCAGTCAAAGAAATCTATTAGATTCGTCTGATATGACCTTCCCGCTGTGAATCCATGCTGTTTGGGTCCTGTGCCCCGCTAGCCTCTATGTACTCAACAATTCTTTCTTTCAGAAGTGATTCCATCCTTTTCCCTACCACTGAGGTCAAACTAGCAGGTCTGTAGTTTCCTGCCTCTGCCTTGCTCCCACTTTTGCTTCATACTAGTAAGTTTCACACTAAGTGGTTAGGAGCTATGGGGGCCCCATGTTAGGCCCACTGCTGCTCCTGTCCTCTTTACCCATAATATGTCAGTTTGTATCCCTTCACAATATGGGAGTCCAAGTTACTTTTAAATTGGGCCTTGTTCTTCGAGCAGATAATCTCCTCTGGTAACTCATTTCAGGAGGCAACCACCCTCCGAATGTAGAAAGCCTTCCTCCTATTTGTGTTACATTTGATACATCTCAGCTGGAGAGGGTGGCCCCTGGTGCCATTCTGGTCATTTTTAAACTGTAGATTTAATTCATTTAACTTACAGTCATCCTCCATTATATCATAACACATCAACAGGTCCCCTCTAATTTTTCTGGTCTCCAAGGACATCAGGTTCAATTTACTTAAATGTTGTTTATAGGGATACCTTTGCAGGTTGTGCATCATTCTAGTGGCCCGTCTTTGCACCCTCTCAATCCCTGCCACTGCCCCCTTTGTGATGGGTCCCCACACTGGGGCACCACAGTCCAGTATGGGTCTTACATAGGCTCGGTACAGTGGCGTGATCACTGCCCTACTACAGCTCTTTGAAGTTTCTCTTTGTATTTGACAGCACCCTTTTTGCTTTTATAATCTGATTATTACATTGGGTTTGGTAAGTAAGTTTGCAGTCTACCAAAATACCCAGGTCCCTTTCCACCTCTGAGTTTAGTAGCATTTGCCCATTTATTAAATAGTTTTGCTCAGGGTTCTTACTGCCCAGGTGGACCACACAGCACTTGTCTATGTTAAAACTCATTCCTCTACCATTTGCCCAATTATAAGTGCTGTCCAGATCCTTCTGGATTTCCTGCACAACCCCCCTTCCCCCCAGCACGTGTCAGCAGACCTGCCAATTTAGTATCATCCGCATATTTACTTATCCAGTTATGTACTCCCCTACCCATTTGTACCATGAATATTCTAAACATCACCGGTCTCTGGACCAACCCCTTGGGGACCCCACTAGTCACCGGCACCCATCTGAATAGTAACCATTTATACACACCCTTTGTGACCTATCTCCCAGCCAGGCCCCTATCCAACGGCTCACCCTATAAGCCATACCAATTTCTTTTAGGCTACGTAATATTTCTATGTGTGGAACTTCATCGAAGGCCTTCGCGAAATCAAGATACACACAATCCACCGCCTCCCTCTATCCAGTGCTGCAGAGATTTTTTCATAGAGGAATAGCATGTTTGTCACACGTGACCTTCCTGCCACAAATCCATGCTGCTCACAGTCTTCCTGGTTAGTTTCTATTAAATATGTATTTATCACGTCTTTTAGTACAGATTTCATCAGCTTGCCCGGCACTAAGGTCAGGCTTATGTGCCTATAGTTTGTGTGATCAGCTCTATCACCTTTCTTATGTATGGGTATTGCCTTTGCCACTAACCAGTCCCCCGGTACCTCCCCGCTATCAAAAGAATGCTGGAAAATAAGTGTTTGAGGGGTTGCCATATTAGGGGAAATAATTTAAGGATCTTGTTTGAAATCTTATCTGGCCCAGCTGAGTTTGTATGTTTTAAGGCTTTTATTTTGTTTAGGACCTTGCCCGGTGTTATCTTTATGTTAAACTCCTTATTTGGTGTGATGTTTACCAGTCGCTGGGATTTATTAGAAGAGACTGTACTAAAACATCTATTAAAAATGTTAGCTACCTTAGTCGGATCAGAAATTAATTCACTCCCCTCTAATGCAGCATAGGTTATTTTTTGTTTTCCTAAGTGAATTAACATAGCTATAAAATTGTTGCATGTTATCCTTCCTGGCTGTAGATGCCAGCTGGATTTCCATCCTTTGTTCATTTCTTTTTATCACTTGCTTAGATTTAACCTGAATTTGTTTATACTTTGCCCAGGTGTAAGAACTGTCACTTTTTTTTAAATTAATATGCAACCGTTTTTTCTTGTTCCAAAGCATAACTATTGCCTTGGTTAGCCATCTGGGTTTTTTCTCTTTATTATTACACACTCATCTTTTGTATGTGCTTACTGCAGTAAGAATAGTAAGAATACCCCACATCTCCAACTGTTTTGTTTGCTAACATGCTTTCCCTGTTTATGTTGTGCAGTTATTTCAATATTTTTGATTTGTCTGCAGTATTTATACTATACATTTCCCTACATCCTTTATCAATTGGTATATACTGCTGAAATGAGAAGGCTACCCCATTGTGGTCACTGTTTCCTAATGGTGACACTGTATTTTTTGAAGAAGAATCACATCCGCCCTCCTCCAGTCGTCAGGTACCACACCATCCTCCTATGATTTATGAACATACATACGAACGCACAAAGAAACCAGCAGAAGAAGGCCATTTGGTCTATCAAGTCTGCTCGTATTGCAGGGTCCACAGCATGAGCTACTGTCCCTGCCCCTTCTCCTACAGTTGTTAAAAAGGGTAGTTAGTGGTGTCACTAGGTGTCTCTTTAGTTCTTTAAAATTCTGGGGTGAATCCTGTCAGGCCCCACTGCTCTGTCCACCTTGAGTTTTAGGTGTTCTTTCAGGACCCCTTTTTCTGTGAATGGACTGGTATTGATGACCCCCCCGTCCAGAGTGCTTCTACTGTTTGGTTTAGGTACCTTCCCTTCTTTTGTTAATACTGGGCAAAGTATTCGTTCAGTATCTCTACCTTTTCACTGTTATCCTCTGCCCACCTCCCCTCCCCTTTATTATGCCTCAATATCCCTCCCTTGGTCTTTCTTCACTCTCTGATGTACCTATATAAGGTTTTATCTCCCTTCTTAACTGAGTTGGCTATCTTTTCCTTGGTTTGGCCCTTCGCTCTTCTGACTGCCTTCCCCGCTTCCTTCTGCTTTAACTGATACAGTTCTCTGTCCTGCTTTTTCTGTGATTCCTTATACTTCCTGAATGCTATCTTTTTCTCCCTAACCTTCCCCGCCAACTCTTTTGAGAACCATAGTGGTTTCTTACATAGTTTTATTTGCTTCACACAAAGGCTTATTGCCTCTGTGATGGCAGTTCCAATTTTTCCCCATTTATTCCTCCACCCCTCCTTCTTGCCCGTTTGCTAGTGCATTCCTTAAGCACTCACCCACTTTGCCAAAGTCAGCCCTTCTAAAGTCCAGCATCTTTGCCTTTGTATGGCTTGACTCTATGACTGTGTTTATCGTGAACCACACTGTTCGGTGGTCGCTAGTTCACAGACGGCTACCCACTTCTAAATCTGTGATCCTCTCTCCATCTCCATTTGAGAGTACCAGGTCTCAGATTGCTCCCTCCTAAGTGGGTTCCAACAATAGCTGCCTGAGGCATGCCCTTCGCAGGGCATCGAGAATGACCCCGCTCTTGGATGTGGCTGCAGCACATGTGCTCCAGTTAACATCCGGCATATTCAAGTCTCCCATCAACAATATTTCCTCTTTTTCTGCCATTCTAAGGATGCCTTCTATCATTTCCTTGTCCATTACCTCCCCCTGAGACGGGGTTCTGTATACAACACCCTTGCGGATTGTGGTGCCACTGCCGGTCTCCAAGGTGACCCACAGTGCCTCCTCTCGTCCCATCCCCGTTTACCCTTTAATTCGGTTGCTTTGATCCCTCCCATTACGTAGAGAGTTACTCTTCCTTCTTTTAACCTCGCTGTCCCTCCTGTAGATTGTGTACCCTGGTATGCCGACATCCCAGCCATGGTTCTCTGTGTACCATGTTTCTGTGACTGCTACAATATCCAGGTGTCCCTCTTCCATCAAGGTCATTAGTTCAGGAAGCTTGTTACCCAGACTACGGGCATTGGTACTCATCACCTTCCATTTTTTTGATGGTCTTACCCCTTTTAGCCCCCATCCCTGCCCTTACTGTCTTTGCTTTTATTTTCCATTTACCCATTTTGTTCCCTATCAACCGCTCTACCTTGGTGTTTACCTCGCTATCTACCCTGTTTTGTGGGGAAAGGCTGGGAATTCCCTGCTTCTTATCAGTGCCTCCCCCCTTGGCTAGTTTAAAAGCGTGCTAATGAAGCATTAAAACCCATCACCTAGGAGCCTGATTCCCCTCCCGGACAGATGCAGACCATCATGCTAGTATAGGCGTGTATCCCTCCAGGTGGAACCCCAATCACCAATGAAGTCAAAACCCTGGGTTCCGCACTAGGTTTTCAACCATTCATTGAAATTGCATGGTGTGGAGTACACTAGCCTCACCCATGCCATAGATGGGCAGCACCTCTGAGAAGGTTACGTGTGCTACTTGTCTAAGGCCCCTCCCGAACTCCACCTGCACTGCTCTGATCCCATGCCCAGCTAAGTTATTTCTCCCTAGGTGGACAATGACATCCGCTTCCTGTCCCTCCAGGCCATGGCACCAGGCAGGTACCTTACCTCTCTCTCTACCCTTTCTCCTCCAGTTTTACCCCCCCCCCCAATAACTGAGTCCCCCACCAGGAGCCGCTTCTTTCCCCTGTGGTGTCCTGTGCCACTCTCCTGTGGGTCTTCCTTGTGGCAGTTCCCAGCAACCTCCTTGGTCTCCACTGCGGGTGCCTCAATAGGGGAACTATGCTCCACCAGAATGGTGTATGGATTGTGGAGATGTACAACTGGAGAGATGCACCTATGTTCCACCACCCTCACCCTCCCTGAGCCCACCATGGTCCAACCACTTCCACTTTCTTGGCAACCTCTGAGGCAGCGAAACCAAGTATTCCAACACAGTATTCACAAGACACGTAAAAGCTGGCTGGCTAAACTTCCAAGATAGGGTGAAGTATCATACCTGTCTTTTAGCAAGAAAGATACTACACCAACAAGCTCCGATAGGCCTCTACCCTCTTATTCAAACAGCCTCACTCAGAAGGGCACCAAGACACTCTGCAAACACCCCCATACTAGTACTACACTGTAGAACCTCCCTTGGGCAACAGGTCTTTCCGTTATTGTGCCCCTCTGTGACTAAACAACCTACCGTCCACAATCTCCCTTATATCCAGTTTGGGTCAGTTTAAAGCTGGTCTTAAGACACTCAACTCGGCAACCTGTGACTGTATATATAACTTTACAACCAGGTTCCAGTGCTACAAATATGGGCCTCCCCAGCACAGGGACTTCCTATTCTTTCCCTAAGCTAGAATCCTCAGTCTCACTGTAATCTTTTCTTGACTCTGGGCCTATTTTTTGTAAGACCCTCCAAAGCTGAAATACTGTCATATGAACAAAAGTGTTGACCCGGGATCTTTTTTTTTTTTTTTTTTAAAGATCCCAGATGATGTAACCCTACATCATACACGGTACCAAATGTTTAAATCCTCCATCAATGTTTTAAGTTTGCACTGTGCCAAATGCATAACAGTTGTACCAAATGTTTAAGTTTGAGATACTTAATGTATGTTCTTACTGATGTGGAGCCTTTGCAAATGAATCTATGACTCAAAGGATTGCAATTCCTATATCTTTCAATAAATAAATAAAGGGTCCATATTCCGGGAGGCAGCCCACAAAACGAAACAATTCCATTAGGGAATAAGTATGTCTGGTCATAGGCTTCCTAGTCACAATCAGGACATCAGCATCCTTAGGGAATACCCCAAAATGTGCAATGGCTGTCTTCAGGAGGCATGCACACAAATGTTAGGACTTCAGGTCAGGATGGATCGCAGATCCATTGTCCTGAAACAACAGACCCGGTCACAGATGTAAGGGGGCAGGAGGGTCCACTTGCAGATGCTGAAGGAGCAGAAACCATATCTGGCAAGGTCAGAATAGAACAATGAGGAGAGAAGTGGCACTCTCCACCTGCAGCCTTAGCAGAATCCTCTGTATTAGAGGAATGGTGGGAAATGCGTATAGGAATTTTCCTTTCTAAGAAAGGGACAATGCATCTTGCCCCCCAAAAAGGCCCTGGAGCAGGCGAGCAGAAACATGGCAGTTTTGCATTGTGTGAGTATGCATAAAAGGTCCAGCTTTGGATACTCTAATTTAGCTAAGAGTTCATTTACCACCGAGGCCAGCAGTTCCCATATGTGAACCAGTGACTGATCTGTCAAAACGATTTAGAGACCTGGAAGAAACATGGCAGACAGCTGAAGGCCATGAGACAGAGCCCAGTACCGCACTTATATTGCTTCCCTGCAGATGGTATAAGAGTAAGTGCCCCACTGTGTGTTGATGTAATGCATCACACTTACTTTTGTAGGTCTGGTTTATCAGAGAACTGGGGCACAGATGATTCTGAAATGCCTGAAGACTGTACGGAACAGCCCTCATTTTCAGGACATCTGTATGCAGCTTGGCATCTACCTTGATCCATGACCCCTGTGTCTGGTGAGGGGTAAGTTGAACACCCCAGAGACCCAGGCGTTCATGGTGAAAAGCTGATACAAAGAATGGAACGTCCTTCAATAGGTTTTTGCGATCCATCCACCCACCCTAATACACTGTGAAGAGGAGACTTGAGTTGTTTGGTCCAGCCTGAATGTCAACTTAAGCCACTGGACTCTGTGTTCACTGAAGGATGCTCATACGAGGACATAGATTCTGCCAGCAGATAAGGACCTCTTGGCCCACCTAATTTGGCCATAAAATTCCCCCAGTAGTGCTACCCAAGCCACTGCATGACAGTGGTATGGTCACTATGGCCTCGGCTACGTCTGTGTCCAAGACCTCCCCCCTACATACTGCACACTGGAACTGAATCAACACTGGCTTTGGCACATTTACTGAGCCCCCCTCCACATCAAACAACTGACATGACAGAGAGGGATGTGTAGCACAGCTTTCCTGAAGCTGGCTGTCGTCGAGGTACAGATCAGGAAGCATAGGAAAACCAGGAGCAGTTTCAAAATTCATAAATAGCATTTTATTTTTCTCAATAACAGCAAAATAAAAATGTGTTCAGTATAACTATTTACAAAGGCAGTACAAACATAAAACAAAGTCCTTCTTCTGAGGGTATCTCAATTCCAAGTTTCAGTCTCTCAGACTCTCACTCTCCTTGTCTCTCTAACAAAAGCATTGCTGCACTTTTTTATAAGTCTTTGTCTCGTTGTCATCCTGCTTCTAACAGAATGTTCTTGTCAGTGTCGTTCCTTGCTGGTGCAGCAAAACAGTACATGGTGTCCCAGAACTGACCTCTTATTTATAGCTCTGCAAAAGGCTTAAAGACTGCATCTCACGTTAACCCCCTGAGTTCCAAACAGCTGTTTGCAATCATTTCAACAGTATGACTATATACAGTTCAAACCAAGAGATCTCAGTTTCACATACAGTTTTACACAGCGATTCACATATAATTTTTATAACTGCAGATATGCAAGGGGGAAGAAAAGACAGAACAGCAAGGAAAGGCAGAGAGACAGTGAGAGGTGGAGAACTGCAAAACCGTTGGATTGATCAGTTCCTAGGTCTCACAAGAAAATTTGGTTGTGCAACCAGACAGACAAGTGACAGAAAAGAGGAGGATAGAACATACCCTTGAGTTTAAACTCTTTCTGCATAACAAATGAGGTAGGGCCTTATTCAACCCTGTCACACTGGCCACCATGTGCCAGTCTTCCAGACAAGAGACAACATATAGACCTTTCCTGTGAAAGGCTGCTGCTACTGCCAAGCATTAAATAAAGACCTGTGATGCAGA
Organism: Neoceratodus forsteri; assembly: GCA_016271365.2. NCBI lineage: Eukaryota > Metazoa > Chordata > Ceratodontiformes > Ceratodontidae > Neoceratodus > Neoceratodus forsteri. The sequence goes on along the minus strand of CM057454.1, from coordinate 674,381,743 downwards.
AACAAAGCCAAAGTGCAATACTTTAAACTGATAGTGTTCTCCCCCTAGTATAAAGTGGAGGTGTTAATCTGTAGGATGTCCTAATCTTTTATGAAGGTATATGCCCTTCACATCCAGAGAACAAAACTGCAAAACTCACTTGACCGTAGTGAGCCATCACTCAAAGCCTGAGTAGCAGAACGAGCAGCTTTCCACAAGCTGTTCTGATGTCTGATCACATGGGCCCAGCAGTTTGCAATCCTAATGTCTAATGACGCTAAGGCACAAGTACATTTGTCCACCACATCTAGCCTCCTAGATTCCTTATCAGGAGGCAAATTAGTCATGTCTAGGAGCTCTAGACCCATCATGAGCACCCATGATGACCACAGAGTCAGTTTCTGGCTGCTTAACATAATAAGGTTTAGCGGAAGGCACAGGACAATGTTTATCAGCCTTTCTAGGGACTGCAGACAGACTTTGGTCATACCATGCAGCCAAAGTAGCACCCCCAAATGCAGGATATATAGGTGGATCAATAATGGAGAGGAAAGAGGACACCTCTAAAAATTCCTTGATATTCCTTTTAGTGGAATCTTCCTCTACCACCTCAAAGCCCATGGCAGACTGCATTTGCTGCATCATGGCTTAAAAAGATGGGTCCCCAGAAGGAGGTCTCGGGGTAAAGAAAACAGACTCCTCACTGCAGGACAAGAGGGTAGATCTGGAGTGAGGGAGACCATCCTGAAAATGGTCACCCTCAAATTCCTCCACTAAATCCTCACCCAAGTGCAGGAGGTCAGGATTATCTTCCATTTCGTCATCAATAGCCCAATAGATGATGAGAGCCGTACAGTAGACAGGCAGTGGCCGACAGGTAGGTATCTGTGGTATGCTACTGGAACCCATCGACTAGGGCTGAATGAAAGAAGGACCAGTTGGTGGAATAACTACCTGCATCGGTAATCCAGGTAGAAAGCACTGAATCATTGCAGAAAATGACTAGCATAGCCTGAGAATTGAAAACACCCTGCAAAGGGGCTGGGACTACCTGCATCAATAAGCATTGGTCCAATGACGACGGCATCATATCATCCACTGTATGCACCTAAGCCAAGCCCTGAGCTTGGTGCATCAGTAATGGTTGGGGGGTGCCTGTAGTCAACACTGTCAGAGAGGGCAGTGACAAAAGTTTACCTTGTCTCAACAGTGACTGGGACCTCGCCAACTAAGCAGACTTCTATTTCTCTGCGTCTGTGCTTATGGCCAGACAAGAAAGGCCGTGATGACGACCGTTCCCCATCCTGATCCTTAGACTTCAATGGCCACCTGTCGGCTGATGGCGAGGAAGAAGCAGATGGAGTCTTTTCTTCTTCTCCAAGACTTGCAATGTTTTCAACGTAAGGAAATTTGCTAGAACTTTCTTATGGTGTTGCCTTGCAGCCTGGTTGAAGTTCTGTTAAATCTCACAAGTCCTCATGTTGTGAGACAGGCCCAAACAACACATAAACCATGCATGCGTAGAGCCAGGGTTAGTCAGAGAACCAAACCCAAACTATTAGTGTTTCACCTGATCCGAACAGAACTTAAACCCTAAAATAAAAATAAAAAATTGATGAACCCGAACCGAACCCAGCCCATCTGAGATGTGGAGAACCCACATGGAGGCAGTAGGGTGAATTCACACGTGGAGGCAGTAGGGTGAATTCATTAGAACTCTGATAAATTACACACAAAAAAACCTCAAACCGAACTTGAATCCAAATTTCTACTTATCAAATCGAACTGAACCATACTAACTATACCCTGCTGAACCGGGAACTGAACTAGAACCCTAAAAATATGTCAAACCCTGGCTCTATGCATGCGTCCTCTTTGTAAATGTCATCTCTGCACTTACAGTACCAAAATAAAGGGTCTTTAGACTTCAGAGGCATACAGAGACAACAACAGACAAACAGTAAAAAGAATAAATGACTAAGTCGACGGTGCTTCCTTCTGCAAATCCGACAAGGATAATCAACGGTGGGAAAAGAAATGAGGAGTGATGATGCTGTCCATGTTTATATACACGTAGACACTGCATGTCATTGTGGGCAGCCCCCAGCTAGCAAAATTTCCCGTGTTGTCCCAGTGCTGACAGCTTATAGTTCCAAAGGCATGGCCTCATAGAGGAGATATTCTCGAAGATGAGCTATTTATGCCACAACACTGAAGGCAGGGCCCCACACCAGGGGGCAATCTGAGGAAGAATCAGAGCTGTGACTAGGATTCAGGGTACCAGTGGAGGTATGGCTGGATGGGACTCAGGGCATGGTAGGTGCTGACTGGGGATTACAACAAGAGGTCTTGATTCTTGAAAAATGAATAGAAAATCTTATTTATTGAAATTTACTTTTTATGTCCCTGCATCTCTATCTGGCCTTCCCCAGGCTTTGCATCCCAATCCTGTCATTCTGTCTGCCTACACAGAACCTTGGCATACACCCCCCCCCCCGGCATGGTTCTGGGCTGGGGGGGTATGCAACCTCGATAGGGCATCATGTCCTGCAACAGAGGCAGCAGTGGGGACCACACTGGATATACCAGTTACCCTGAGGTGCCAGAGCAGGGTCCAAGCTTTTTGTCCTGTTGCAGAGTACGACACATGCATCCCTGAGGGACAGTGCACTGCGTGGGTCCATGGTCTACATCCTTGCCTCCCACTTGGCACCCCCAACTGCACCTGTCACCTATGGTTACCCTGGTGGTAGTATGCCAACAGATATGGAGTTCCTCCCTCCACAGAGGAAAGCGTCATCCAAGACACTCAATCCTCCTCCTCCTCCTCCCTGCCAGCCCCTGATGGCCCAGGCTCATTCTGAACCCAGGTCACCAGCGTCACAAGCAGTAGCGCTACTAGTGTGCCAACAGGCCGGCAACAAAAAAATCTTTTAAAAAAGAAAGCGTGGGGACACAGGCTACCCAAACTCCACCACATTTTTCATACCCTTACCTACTCTAATCCCTCCGATCAGGGTATGGCCAATCACATACCATTTGAGTCCTGTCCCCATGGCTATGACATCAAAATATAACTAGATGTGGGGCAAGCAACGCTTATACAGAGCCATGCATCTCAAAGCACTGTACAGAGCAGGGCTACTGATGCTGCAGTGACCATGGGCAGACAAACGGAGCAGCCATTTATGTTTGGCAAACCCAACACAGTCACATATAACCACATTAGAACCAGCTGAAAAGTTGGCCATGACCTCGGGGTTATTACCTACTGTGTTTCAAGACTGCAATGTAGATAACCAACAGAAAGCACCTTGGTTTAACGTTTTATCTAAAGGGCAGTGCCTGTAAAAGTGCTGCCAACCCCAAGTGTAGCTTGAATCTATTCCTCCTAGCACACAAGTTAAAGTGAAAACTAAGTAGCAGTTGCACAAGTGTAAGAGAATCTGGGACTCCGCAATGACCCTGCTGTGCACAGCAGAACTTGTAGTCTGCCAGCATCAGTGCTAGTACAGAAACTGCTGTTTCAGATATCTGATGAGTAGTTGTGCAATATGAATTGGAAGGCCATTCACTAGAAAAAAAACAAAGTGACTTGCTGAGTCAGAAGAATGCATTAAAGGAGATCTAACTGAAGATTGTTTTTTCTTCTTGGCTTTGGTTCTGTCTGCAGGTGTACACTGCGCTGGGCTACATGAAACAGATGTCTTCACGTTCAAGGACCCAGGCTTCCAACATTTGCTGGTAAAACAGCCACAACAGGGGAAAATCAACTAGTAAGAAACGAGGATAACAACTTGGTGCATACACCTTGGAATCACACATTTTCAAACTCAGTTTTTTCCTTTTCAGTCAACGTAAACTTCATCTTCCATATTACAGCAGTGGTTTGAACAGTGGCATGTTCTTACTGAAGTCTGGCTATGCTATCAGTGATAGAGACAGTGACACTGGCCTTGCCAGCAACAGAAGCCACAGTGGCACTACTTCTGCTAGCAGCAGAGACAGTAATGAAACTGGCTCCGACAGCAGTGGAGACTGCAGTGGCACTGGCTCTGCCAGTAGTGATGAGAGTAATGACACTGGCCCTAGTAGCAGAGAAGGCAAAAGTGGTACTACTGTAGCTCTGCCAGTAGTGTGATGGTAATGACACTGACCCTGCCAGCGGTGAAGGCAGAAACAGCACTAGCTCCATCAGCAATTGAGACAGCAGTGACACTGACCCCATCAGCAACAGAGGATACAATGGCCCCACATCTAGTGAAGGGAATGTCAATCTTGGCAATGGTGTTATTAGACATTTCAGACATAAGTAATGATGCCACTGGCCATATAAGCAGCCAGGGCAGTTAAGCATGGAGTCTGATGGTCTCATCAGCAGCAGAGGTAACAAATACTGCCTGTCCTGTCAGTAGCTGGGGTACTAATAGCATCAGCTCAGTCAGTGTTAGGCATTTTGGTGCAGTTATCCCACTCAGTGGTTGATGTAGAGGTGCAGGCAAAGGCTCATGCAGCAATGCAGCTGATTGTGTCCATAGTAAAGGCAATGTAAATAGCCGTCAGCAGTAGGGGTAGCAGTGCAGCTGGCATGGTTTCTGGTGTGGACACAGTGGAGGTGGTAAGATCAGCTACGTATGAGGTAGGGGTGGTGGTACTAACATCCCTGCTTTTTTTTCTGATTTATGTTTATTGCTTCCTCAAGTCACATCAACAGACGGCCGCAGTATCATGTACAACAGTGTTATCTTGTACCAAGATGGACACTGTACTATCATCATCCTTCCATTCTTTGTTATCAGGACTTCAATCCATGTAAAATTGTCTAAGGTACAAAATCATTATGTTTTTTCATTACATATAAAACCGATTTTCTCCATAAGAGCTGTAGAGAAAAAAAATACAACAAATATGTTGCACGTGATACCTTTTATTGGTATCACCTGCAACATATTTGTTGTATTTTTTCTCTACATTGTTGACTGGACTAACACGGCTACCACATCTCTCTTTTTTTAAAAGAGTTCAAATTTTGGAAATGCCTGTGACACACGTGCAGCTAATTTTTCCATTTCATAGGTGGCTATCACTAATTTGTGTCATAATTCTAAGGTTGGAAGTTTTTTTTTTTTTTTTTTTACGAACATACGAAATTTGCCAGCAGATAAAGGCCTAGAGGTCTATCAAGTCTGCTCGAATGTACAGCTAGCACCCCTTATTCTGCAGCTGCCCCTCCCTTCCTTTTAGAAAGCCAATTTTTAGTAATAGCTTTCCCAGCCATCCCTGCCTATTTTGTATCCCATATACTGATCGTCTTCCAGCTCATCACCTTCAGCTGTCTAGCACCCCCCGCCCATTGGCCTTATTATGTCTTTCCTGGGGCACCAATTCAAAGCTGCCTGGTGTGTACTGAGCCCATACAACCAAGTGCGCTTCAGATCAAGTCCCAACTTAAAAGTTCAGGGACACCAGAAAAAAGCAGAGCTCCGATTTCCTGGGGCTGGTGATGTTATTTTGCAGTATGATTAACAAATCAGGAAACTTCGGTCCACTTTGTGTCCCTATCTCTTCCCACTTTCCACCGCTATCAAATACCATGTCTGACCAGGGCTGTATCCAAACAGGGGAAGCAACCATTAAAGCAAAGTTCCCTAATCACATCTATAGAAGAAAAAATAAATTGTACCGTCTGTTATGAGGATGATTGAGATCAGAAGTTGGATGCCTTCACTCAGAAAGCTGTTGTGATGGAGCAGTCAGATCCGAGCAGGAGCTGTGCAACAGCATTATCCTGCTTGGATTCTGGCTTGTGGACATTATTGAGCATATGAAACTGATTATACTGTGTTTTTAAGTACCCAAAAGAGAAGTGGACAGCAGGGCATGAGAATGTGGAAAGGAGGTGCTATATACCGAGGAGTGTGGGAATTGTAGGCTTCTAAGATCTGTGACGTGGGACTTCAGGTTCTGCGAGGCAGGACTACTTGCCCTGAATTTAATAATTTTACTGGACTGTACACTGAAGTGTGGTTCCTAAGGGATCGTCTGGCTGCAGGCAACAGAGTTTTTGTCTTAACATTTTAAACAACTGAGTGTAGAGCGCAACGTCGGGACTGTAACTTCCGGGTTGCTGACTATAAACAGCAAGCCCCTTTAGTGAGCGGGGTGAGCGTGCAGAGACGCGAGTGGAGACAAGCGCAACAGCGCGTGTCTGGTATGTCCAGAGGGGACGGGAGGTCAGAGGCCAGGGAGGAAACCAATCATACAAGAGAAGGTATACGTAACAAACAACAACTAGTGAGATAGTGTTTTTTGAAAGTCAGCTCAGTGTATGGGAGTGGGGATCTGCTTCTGTAAGGCTATACTGCAAGGTTGAAATACGAACTAAGACAGGGTGGTAAACCTACGGGGAGAGTATTATCAACATAGTACATCAGAACTCTATCGGAGGGAACAAGCGGCTTACACTGTTGTTCAGGGTATAGATTGGTCTGCCCTTTAGAAAAGTCAGGCACTACTGTTGTCTGAAAAGCAGGAAATTAGTTCAGTGTTACTACTCAAATCAAGGGCATAAAAAAGCCTAGGAAAAGCTTTTCCAGTTACCTCCAGAACATATAATTAGCAGCAAGCACTGATACTAATTCATAGTACTTGTATTAGGTAATGCAAGATATGGAATCCATGACTTGTGAGGCGATTACAGTGAAAGGGTGGCGCAAGTGCACGTCTTGTAACATGTTCATAGCTATGAAAAATTGATCCAACTATACCTGTGAGAAATGTATACTCGTATCGGAGCAGCAAAAGGAAACAGATGAATGAAGGTATAGGCTTGACAACTGTGGGACATTAAATGGATTAAACAGTGCAACAAGTATAACAGGCTGTCATAAGGAAATACAAGATTTGGAGAACTTTATAGATGAAACCGTCAGTTCAACTGAAAAAGGGGAGTCTGAAAATACTAACAGTATCAACAAAAAAGTGGTATGTAAGAAAGAGGGAAGGAAATAATAGAATAGATAAAGCTGATGAGGGTACAATAGAGGATTGGTTTAAAATGATGGGGAAGAAAGAGGAGAAGGTGGCACTCTCTGTGAGTGGTAGATATACCCTTAAGAAGTAGCTTTTCGACCTGGTGGCGCTGAGGGTTGAGGTGCTGGACGCCACACCTTGTGCCACGCCAGCAACCCGGGTTTGGGAACAGACTTAGGCCGCCGGGGGTTGACAGGAGAGGGAAGAGATTGAGCGTCCAGAGTACTGCTCTCTTCCCGGGGATGGCTCTAGGGGCTGCATCGCACAAGCGCGACCTCTGGTGGTGGCTGGAGGAAGTCAAGATTGTGTTGCCATGCATAGTGAGGGGCAGAGCTGCGGCAGGCGTTAGCATTCATGCCAGAATGCCATAGCATGACCGAGCTCCGTGGGAAACAGAAAAATGGGGAAAAAACCTCTGGAGGATAAGCGAAGACACCACCGCCTACACCACACTCCCAATGCTGGGCACCTCACTTTCCCCGTGGCCAACACTCAGATTGGCACTCTAAACTATAGATAGGGTGCCCTGGGATGATAGGGCAGCCCTTCCCTCTAGGGGCTTAGATCTGGGGGCGTTGCTAGTCGAAGTGAAGAGAGTAGATGCGGTTGTCACAGCAGGAGGTAGAGAGCAAGTTAGGTGGATGCTGGAAAAAGTTCCTCCAGAAGGGGTGTAGAAATAAAGTACAAAAAAAAAAAAAGAAAAGAAATAGGTTTTCAGTGTTGACAGAACACACAGAAACGAGCTGTTTGAATACCATTAGTCAGGAAGGCAGTTGTGAACAGGGAAGTAGTAGTAACAGCTTGGGTAATTCTACTACCACAGAGAGTTAAAAGTGTAGTACCAAAGGGGAGAATATCCCCGAGAAATAATGTTGAACCAATGGCAGGCATAAGAGGTATTCATTTCCACACAACATATGAGCAAAGAGATACAATAAGTGATAATTCCACTCGTATCCCCCTTTCAGACTATAGAAGTATCCAGCAGGCACAGGAATTCCAGTCAGTAGAAAACATGTAAATACATGAAGATCACAGAATGGAAAATCCATCACAAGAAAATAGGTACATTGTTGTAATTGGGTATTCTATGCTAACGTACACTGACACAATAATATGTGAAGGTAGAAATGAAAATACCCAGGTCACTTCCCTGTCAGGAGCACACATCTCAGATATCAAAAATATTATCAATGTATATATACAGAATTCAAGTAATCCTTTAGTAGTAGTGCATGCTGGCACTAATGATGCGGGTAGAAGAAGCTTTGAGAACGTAAGACTTTAAAGTATTAGGCAACACTTTGAAGAGAATTCAATGGATAGTAATTATATCTGAAATCCTACCTGTATCTAGAGCTAGTGGAGATAGTGGAAATTACTGGACCACCAATGGACCTACGTAAACAGCGGGAGGTCAAGTTACACTATTTTCTCAAACCAGTCTTTGGGTTATTTTTCAGTAGTTTATTTGAGTTGGTGGGCTTCACCCCCAACATTCCACATAAACAAAAAACAAGGGGGGATGGGGGGGCAAAGCCCCCCCTTCCCCAACTCAAACAAACTGACAAAACCAACAACACAACAGTAAGCACACGCATGCGCTGTATTCACTAAAGATTCACAATCTGTCTTAGGTACTAGTGTGCAAAGGAAAACTTTACTTTCCCTAAGAAATTGGGCAGCTTTCCAAAAAAAAAGATCTATTCGGTACTGATGGGTTACATTTAAATAAATATGGAACAAGGCTATTTGTAAACTGAATTAAGAAAAGCATCAATGTGCATTTAAGCTAATGATGTTTGGGGGGGGGGACTGTAAATATAATTTACCTGAGAAATCTACAAAAAATGGCATCTTCACCAAAAAATAAACTCATCACAGACATGAAAAATGAAACAGAATGGAAGTGTCTGCTCATAAATGCAAGAAGTCTAGTAAAGAAAAAGGAAGATCTTGAATTATTACTAGCCACAAACAACATACCACTATGTGCTATTACAGAAACATGGTGGCAAACAGGTGATGACTGGGATACAAACATTCTTGGATACAATCTCTGTAGTAGAAACAGGGGAGACAGAAATGGAGGCGGAGTTGCTATTTATGTAGACGAAAATATCAAGGTGGAAATCTATGGAAGTACCTGATGAGTTCAATGATCTTGAAACTATCTGGTTAAAAGTGATGCCTAACAATGAGAAAAATATTCTTCTGGGTCTCGTTTTTAAACCACCTTCGTACACACCAGAACAGAATGTAAAATTAATCAAACAAATCAATAATACAGACATGAATAAGAGGATTTTACTTTTGGGAGAGTTCAACTTCCCCACAATAGACTGGAGGAATGGTACTAGAGGGATCTATGATAGAAAAGGATTTTGTTAATATAATACAGGAATTAGGATTAGAATAATATGTTGCAATGCCCACAAGAGGACAACATCTATTAGACTTAATAAGTAATATGAGAGAAGATATAATTAACTGTTATACCACATGTCCACTAGCAAATATCGACCATGACACAGTCAACTTTAATATGAAGGGTTACTCTACAACAACTAACGGTAGTTCGACATAGAAAAGCTTCAAAAATGCAGATTATGATTCTATGAGAAGGGCATAGAAACAATGTAACTGGGCAGCATCTTTTGATGGAGACTTTAGGTGAAATGTGGGATACATTCAATGATAAGATAAATGGTTTGCTAGATATGTATCCACAAGGAATAAGTAAAATAAAAAAGGGAGAATACCACCCTGATTTAGTAGAAAAAAACATCAGAATTATTAACAAGAAGAAGAAATTATATAAAAAAGCAAAGAAATCACAATCAGTGAACGATGTGGATGATTATACAAGTATAGCAAGAGAATGCAGGAAATTAACAACAAAGGAGAAAAGTAAGCTCAAACTAAACTTAGTTAGCAAAATTAAGGATGATACAAGTCCTTCTACACCTAAGTAAGTGCAAAAAAGAGGAGGCACCCCGAGTGTAGGGCCCTTAATAGATAATGACAGAGTACCAACAAAGTGGAAAAAATAAATAGTTGAGTTATTAAACACTTACTTTGCCTCAATATTTAATGAAAGCAATATGTCTCCTACATAAATTAACACAAATAGTGACACAGATGGATTGAGAGTAAATATTTAGATGTAAAAGATAAGAGTAAAAAAAACTTGATAAAAATAAATTGCCCGGATGGACTACATCCTAAAATACTGAGGGAATTAGCAGATGTAATAGCTGGTCCCATCACAAGGATTTTTAATGAGTCATTACTGACAGGAGAGGTGTTGAAGGCCTGCAGGGATGCTAATGTGGTCCCTATATATAACAAGCATTTGTCAATGCCTAATGTTTGCTTGCTGGTATTAGCACTGGAAGTGCAGGAGTTAGATAGATGCAGAATAGGAATGGCAGTGAAGTACAGAATGTCACGCCAACCCCACCTCTACCCTGCAGAGACGGACAGTCATTGGAGTATGCCTTTGGGTTGTCGCCCATAACACTAACGCCATTTCACCTCATCCTATCCTGCCGACAAAGACAAGTGTTGAGGTGTGCCTTGGGGTGTTTGGCTTTAAAGTCACCCCATTCCATAAGGACATACGCTGAAATGGGTGCAATATAGTAGAATGGGGTGAACTCTGGGGCCTAAGAGTCCAAGGCACACCTCGATGCCTGTCACTGGCTGAAGGGTGGGGGTGGAATGGCATAAGCATTACAGCCAGCAATCCAAAGGCACACCCCGACACCTGTCATTCTGTAGAGGGTGGGACATTATGGTTAGAAACCTGTAACGCCCCGGGCATTTGTTGATACTTGCACTACAAAATTTTAAATGGCCTTTTTGTGCCCCCACCTGATGAAAGTATTTTGACCTCTGCTCATGAACAGTAGCACTGTGATTTTGTTAATCTGTCCCAAACGTTGATTTCCCACAGTGACCGCACCATTCTGTGCCAGATGTGCGAAACCACAGTTCGGGCAGGATGTGAAAAATGACAGTGGCACCATTCATAAGGAGGTGTGAAGAGAAGGCAAAGTTGGAAATCTGGAGTGAAAATATTAAAAATTCTCAAAGTTATGAGCATGCATGAAAACTTCGGAATGCACGCTCATAACGCTCAGAAAGAACTGGAAGGGGACAGGATCAGTTGTGTTCCAGGACAGTAGCTGCTGCTGCTGTTTTCACAAGGTTCTTGTGGATTTTACTTGGTATGTTAGTCCTTTTCTTTCTTACTTCTAAGGGGCTAGTAGGGTATTGTTTTGGGTGCTGTTGGATGTTTGTAAACTGATTTGGTGGCTGTAAGTGGGGCTCATTTTGTGGATGTTTCACTGTGTAACAGGCTGTGCTGGTAGAGGCCTATTTCTTCTGATTTAAAACCTATTTGGTGGAATTTGCTTGGGCCTAGTTCTTTGGCTGCTGGGCTTGGAGGGGAGACACAGGGCTGATACACTTTCTCTCGAGTCAGGTGTCTGCCCAATACCCACCCTCCCCCACCCCTCCCTCCCCAGAAGTCTGCAAATTTATAGGGGAACACCTGCCCTGCAATTGGAGGAAAAGGCTGCAGGTGCAGCTCATGTAGTTCTAGCCACTGGGGGTAGGATTTAAAGGCTGGGAGAGGAGCTTTGGGAGTAGTTCATTTCCTTATAAGTTTAATGTGTTGTACTGCACCTAGTAACAGGGTTACTGGTGTACAGTGGACTGTCTGTAAGATTAGTGGGTGACCTGATTAGGCAGTAGGGGTATCTTGGACTAGGGGGAACCTGGTGGCTCACCCAAGGAACCCTATTTGGAAGTGGATGGAACCACACATCATTAGGGCGGCATCTTTGGAGGGTGGTGGGTGCACAGGGTGTGGAGCAGCCATGATACTGGACTGGGCTTGGAAGTTCGGTGGTTGCCCAGTGTGCTACCAGCTAGCACAGCTTAGGGAGGAGGTTGCGGGGATTAGGAGAAAGCTGGGGGAAGGGGGGTGGTATGGTTGGGGAAGGGGGCTGGGAATCTCCCACAGGGTTGCACCAAGCACTGGGGGTGGGGGCATAGGGAAAGGAGTGCAGGAGAATACTCAGGGGTCACATAGGGAACCTGGCAGAGGGGGTCCAAAAGGACACTACCAAGGAAGCAGGCAGGTAACTGGGGGCCCTCACAAAGGGGGGACGGAGGGACAACATTCTCAGGGAAGTAGGCAGATGGCCAGGGCTGGACAGAAGGAAGCAAGGCGGGGAAGTGGATCAGACCTTACACTCAGTAACCGCTTCAATTCTCTTCTTCTGCTCAAGGATGAGGGGGGTGATGTAGCCATGACAGGGGTAGTTAGAGATGGAAAGGGAGTGGGAGGCAGGAGGCAGGGGCCAGATAGCAGGAAGAACAGGGGGGGACCTGGAATGCAGGAGAATGGGGGGAGCAGTGAATCAGAGCAGGAGGGGCAGGGGGAAGAGGGAGGAAAGCACAAGGAGAAGGACCAGTTGGGAGGAAAGGTAAAGGAGAAGGACCAGAAGTACAAGGAGGATTCAGTAAAGGGAGCTGAGGGTTTAGGCCAGGGGAGCACGACTAGCAAGGAGGAACTAAATGGAGACAGGAAGGAAGGGAGGATGAGCCAGGCTAGTTTAGCAGATGGGGGAGAAGGACCAGTTGCAAGCAGTGAGGGGGGATTGTAAGGAACAGAAGGATACTCAGGAGGAGGAGAGGCATAGGATTGGAGAGGAGGGGTGGATGTGGCACCCAGAAAGGGGGAGGAACACGGAGCCAGCTGGGTGGAGGGGCCTGTAGAAAGGATGAGGGACATGGAAGGGGGGAATGGAGGAAAAGGAGTGGTCAGAGTGCTCCTGCTGGGGGATTCTATGATCAGGGGTATCAAATGGGATAGGGAGGGAGAAGCCTGGCTAGTTAGAACAAGATGCTTCCCTGGACTAACGGTGCACAGGGCTAAGCATGAGGTATATCAGCTGGCAAAGGATTGTGGGGGTTCCCCAGACATACTGGTCCACCTGGGCACAAATGACATTGAGGGAAATAGCGAGCTAGAGATACAGACAAGATTCAGGGAGCTCGCCAGGGTCTGTCATGACATAGGATGCACAGTTTCCTTCTCAGAAATCCTGCCAGTGCCAAGGGCTAGTGGGGAACACAAAAGGAAAATTAGGGAGATAAACCAGTGGCTCAGGGAGTGGTGTGAGGCCAGAGGGTATGGGTTGATGGGGAATTGGGGGGAGACCTGGGAGGATAAGGAGCTGTATGCTAGAGATAGACTACATCTCAATTTGGAGGGGAGGGGAATCCTTAAGTTGAAAATAGAGGGGTTCATTGGTGAAAAGTGGGGTTTAAACTTGTGAAGGGGGGTGGGATGGGAGAAAAGGCTGTCAAGGGGGTGCCGATAAAGGAGGGACTTGTCTCCACCCCTGGGGACCAGGAGGATTGCAGGAAAAGGCCAACTGGCAAAGTGCAGACCAGGGAAAACAGAATCCCTATGGGAATAGTGAGCAGGGAAATGGAACTATAGGGAAAGGGTGGAAGGTAGTCCTGCTAAATGCCAGGAGCTTGGGCAATAAAATGCCTGAGCTCCAGGCAATGCTAACTGAGGGAGCAGTGGATGTGGCAGCGGTCACTGAGACTTGGGCCACTGCAAGACATGACTGGGACCTGAACCTGGAGGGATACACTATGTTCAGGAAGGACAGGGGGAGGGAAGGGGAGGAGGGGTAGCAATGATAGTCAAAAACTGCATTGGCATAGGGGGAGTAGAGGAGGCGGAGGGAACCGTGGAGGTGATTTGGGTCACCTTGATAACAAGGGGGGGCAAGAGAGTAAAAATAGGAGTGGTGTATAGACCCCCTGCCCTGGCGGAGGAGCTGAAGGACAGTCTGGTGGCAGATGTTAGAGACACTGCAGACTGGGCAGAGGAACGGTGGTGGTGTTGGGGACTTAACATGCCAGGAACAGACTGGGAGACTATGACATCCTCTGTGACCAGGGAACAGAGGTTGTTGGATGTCTTTCAAGACGCTGCTCCTAACTCAGCAGGTAAGGGAACCACCAGGAGGCACAGGTACTGGATGTGGTCCTGGCAGACAGTGACCAGATTGGGGGCCTGGAGGTAAGGGACCCATTGGCGGGGAGTGACCATGCCACGGTCTGGTTCTGCCTGGACCTAGGAGGGGTAGAAGGCTGCACAAAGACGGAAGTAACCGACTTCAGGGGGGCGGATTTTAAGGAAATGGGAAGGATCCTTAAGGAGCATTTGGATGGGATCGGGTCAGACATGGATGCTGATAGTAGGTGGGAAATCATCAGGAGAGGGGTGCAGGATGCTACCAGCACCTGTGCAAGAGTAAGACGAAAATGCGGTAGGGCCCAAAAACCCTGTTGGTGGACCAGGGAGGTCCAGGAGGTGGTGCGGGGAAAGAAAGCAGCCTATAAGCAATTCAAGTGCTCAAGGAGTGAAAGGGACTCGAGGAGTACGAGCTGATGTACAGAAGGGCCACTAGAGTGGTGAGGGCGCTAAGGCAAGGAAGGAGCAGAACCTGGCCAGGGAAATTAGGAGAGGAACAAGGGGTTCTTTAGATACATTGGGGAAAACGAAGGGTGAAGGGCAGATTAGCAGGATTAAATCAGGGAGGGATGGGCACAAGACCCGGGGAGCAGGCTGAGGTACTAAATGAGTACTTCACCTCAGTTTTCACCAGGAAAATGGGGGTGCCATCATACATGGGAGGAGACAGATACTGAGGAGGGGGACCCTTACCAATCGGCAGGTCTGGGGAGAGGGGAAGGCATCACTGGCAGGTGGGGGGAGGGCTAAGCAGGGAGAAGGGGTACCGGAAGTGGAAAACACAGCTGAGAGAGTGAGGGAAGCCCTCAGCTCCCTTAAGACAGAGAAAGCACTGGGGCCGGATAAATTACATCCCAGAGTGCTGAAGGAACTTGCAGATGTCCTGGCAAAACCCCTGGCAGAGCTTTTCACCATCTCTGAGGACAGGGTGGGTGCGCCAAGACTGGAAGGTGGCGCATATAGTGCCTATCCACAAGGGGGGATCAAGGGAGGTGGCAGGGAACTACAGGCCTGTCAGCCTGACCTCGGTGGTGGGCAAAGTGATGGAAGGCATTGTCAAGGAGAGGCTAGGGGGGGACCTGGATAAGTCAGGGTGCCTGGACGATAGACAGCATGGATTCATCCCGGGGAAATCGTGTCAGACAAACCTGGTGGAGTTCTATGACTGGGTGATGAGTGCCTTGGACCTGGGTAGACCAGTGGATGTCCTCTTTCTAGACTTCAGCAAGGCATTTGACTCTGTTCCTCACGTGGCCTGTTGGATAAGCTGGGAGAAATGGGGGTGGGGAACCAGATGATCAGATGGATAGGCAATTGGCTCCAGGACCGGACCCAGAGGGTCGTAGTTGGTGGGATAGTCTCATCCCCAAGGAGGGTCATTAGTGGGGTCCCACAGGAATCAGTCCTTGGGCCCCTTCTGTTCAACGCCTACGTATCTGACATAAGGACAGGAATCAGGAGTGAGATGAGTCTCTTTGCAGATGACTCAAACTGGGGGCGTGGTGGATGGGGAGGAGGGAGGGTGGCCCTACAGGGGACCTGGAGGCTCTGGAAAGATGGTCTAGAAAGTGGAAGCTGAGGTTCAATGCAGGAAATGCAAGGTACTCCACCTGGGGCCAGAAACCCAGGTCAAGTGTACACCCTGGGGAATGCTACAAGTCTCGATGGCTGAGAGGGACCTGGGGTGGTGGTGGATGTCAAGATGAACAACTCTGAGACTTGTAGGAGGGCAGCAGCCAAGGCCAACAGGATGCTGGGATGCATCGCTAGGGGGATCACCTCCAGAAGGAGGGAAGTGATACTCCCTCTGTATAACTGCTTGGTGAGGCCGCACCTTGAGTCCTTGTGCAGTTTTGGAGGCCACACTTAAAGCGGGACATTAACCTCCTGGAGAGGGTCCAGAGGAGGGCAACCAAAATGATTTGGGGCTTGGGGGACAGGACCTATGAGGAGAGGCTCAAGAGCTAAATATGTACACATTGGAAGAGAGAAGGGACCGGGGGGACATGATAGAGGTCTTTAGGTACATGAAGAGGGTAAATAGGGGAGGAACAGTCGGGGTGCTTCGAAGGAAGGAGGAAGGGGCCACTAGAGGGCATGGCTGGAAGCTGGAGGGGGAAGATTCAGGGGGAGAAAGAGGAGGTGCTACTTCACTGAGAGGGTGGTGGAGCCATGGAATGCACTGCCTGGGGGCTGGTGGGGGCAGAGACAGTGGAGGGGTTCAAGAGGGGTGGGACAGGTACAGGGAAGGGTTCTGGAAGCAAAATCCAATGCAGCAAGAATATCCGAACTGGGAAGGAGAAGCCAGAGAAGGCGAGGGGGACAGCAAGGTCAGCACCCAGGTTGGGGACTGACCAAACGAGCAGACACGAAAGACCGTTAGGCCTATTCTGCTGGCATTTTAGTATGTTAGTATAACAGTCATTTTTTCGAATTCTTCCAACAAATTTTCAACATAGGTATTTTGGGACATCCACTCATGAACAGTGTCACTGTGATTTTCTTAATCTGTCCCGAACATTGATTTCTCACAGCGACCACGCCACTGTGCGAAAACACATTTTGGGTAGGATGTGAACAAGGACAGCTGTACTATTCATAAGGAGGTATGTAAAAATAGCAATGTGGAAAATCTGGAGTAAAAATCTCAAACATTTTCAAAGTTACGAGCATGCGTGTAAACTGCTTAATGCATGCTTGTAAAAGTAATTTTCTGGAGTTTTATCACCAAATTTGCAACACACTCTTTTTGGGAGCCCATCTCATGAACAGTGGCACTGTTGTTTCGTTAGTCTGTCCCGAAAGGTGATTCCACACAGTGACCGCAAAATCACCTTTCGGGACCGAATAATGCCATGACAGTGACTGAACTCACAAGGAGGTGTCCCAAGAACCCCATGTTGAAAATTAGGTGCCAAAAGTCAAAAAAATGGCCGATATCCACACAAGTTGAAAAAAACACTAATTTATTCCATTATACAGCTTACCGACATTTCTTCCGTTCGTGGTCAGTTTTGAAGAGTGCAGACGTGTTCCCGGTCCACTGAAGATCATCATGCCCGGCTCAGGAGGTAAGTAAGGGGTGGGGGGAGGTGAAGTGCGTAGAGGGTGGGCGTGGGTTGGGTAAGGGGACCCGACGGCGAGGGACCATTTTCTTTGTTTCAGGGAAAAATACACACACACACAAAAAAAAAGACGTTGTGGGAAGGTTTTTTTTTTTTTTGCACTCTGGGGTATGCTCCCAGTGTGCCACCTGTGTTTTTGGGGAGATGGAGACTTAAGCTGATGGGGGACTGGGCCTCCCTGTCAGCTAAGGAAGCCTGTTGGAGGGGGTATGATGCAGAGGAGAATTGCGCACCCCCCCATGGCGCACAAGAAATGGGGGGGAAGGAACATTATACCGACGCAGATTGGGCCCCCCATCGGGAAATGAACTGGGATTGGGGCATGCTGACAGGGGGACTGGGCACCCCCATCAGCTTTTATGGGGACTGTGAACGGATGGTGACAGCAGTCGCCATCTTGTTTTGAAATGTTACACCAGGCAAGGTACGCCCTGCAATGACGGGTCGCTCCCTCATTGCAGCAGTCAATTCATTTCAAGTTGGTGGCACGCTGGCTGAACTAGTGTCAGTAGCAGTGTGCCACCACATTAGGAAAGGAGGGCCAAGCCCAAGAATGCAGTGGTGGCATTGGCCGCCTCAGTGCCGCACCTCCAAAGCCCACTTCTCTCCTAAGCTGCCACATAATGTTTCTTGCACAAGCGTGCAAGCAAACATAAAAAGGGTAACAAAGAAAACTGTGCCAACTACAGATCGGTTAGTCTAACTTCGGTCCTGTGTAAGCTACTGGAGGGATTTGTCGAAGAGGCAATAGAGGGACATCTGAATTTATCTGATGGTTGGGACCCAACACAGCATGGCTTTAAAACAGGTAGGTCCTGTCAAACTAACTTGCTCCAGTTCTATGAGAAAGTGAGTAAGCAGACAGGGGCTGCTCAGTGGATGAGGTATTTCTAGATTTGAGCCAAGCATTCAAAAGAGTGCCACCAAAAGAGCTCAATGATGAGCTACATAAGATCAAGTTGAATAGTAACATAATAAAATGGATTAGAGCATGGCTGGTAAACCGAATACGGTCAATATTAGAGGCACAATGTCAGGATAGCAGGGGGTGGTCAGTGGAGTGCTGCAGAGATCAGTTTTGGGGCCAGTATTATTCAACATCTATACTGCCTCAATGAATAGTGGGAACCACGTTTGGCTGTCTGAGTTCGCGGATGATACCAAGCTTGGTTGTACAGCTGAAAATGAACTAGATGTCGATAAACTACTGAACAAACTTGATAGAATAGATACATGGGCATTAGAATATAAGCTGGCCTTCAACTTGGTAAAGTGTGCAGTTATACAAATAGGACATTCAAACATCATTGCATCATACTCTTTATGGGGGCAAGATACTCAGTCACTGAGGAAGAGAAAGACCTGGGAGTCATTATTACAAAGGACCTCAAAAACAGTAAAAACTGCCAAGTGAGAGAGCACTTCTGTTCCAGGAAGACTGGAAAACAATAAGGATGCTTTAAGGTAGAGAAACATAATGGTCATGGGAGTTCCATTATAGGAAAACTGAACTTCTAGTTTAACTGAGATGCTTTTAGCTTGTGGTGAGAAAAGTACAGTTATGTAAGAACTTATCGTAATAGTAGATCTTTGAGAGAGGTTCCTGCAGTAAGGTCATTACATGTAGGACTGCACGGCAAACTTTTCCAGCAATGCCTGGTGGGGAACTGCTCAACCGACGTCATGTAGCCGACGTCAGCGTGACCCTATATAGTGGGTGGTCTCCCACACCCGCCTTCCAGTTCTCCTGCTGGAGATCCTAAAGACAGGAGAAAGGAAACAGGTTCTGGAGTCCCAAAAGAAATCTGGGGGAAGGAGGGAGGGGAAAAAATACTACCTACTGCAGGAACCTCTTTTCGAAGATCTACTGTTACGATAAGTTCTTACGCAACTGTACTATCTTACTTTGAGAGGGTTCCTGCAGTAGGTCATTACATGTAGGACTGAATCCCAAGCAGTCCCTCACAAGACAGCCCGAAAGAAACACAAGAGGAGGAGCAACAGAAAGGACAGAACAGGACAGCCTAAGACAGCAGGCCCTGCAGAACAGAGAGGCCAAACTCAGCCCTATGCCTAGAAGCAATGTCCAGACTGTAATGCTTGGTGATGGTATGGACCGAACTCCAGGTTGCTGCCCCACAAATCTCTGCTGCAGAAATATTATGAAGATAGGCCACAGACGCAGCCATGCCTCTCGTGGAATGACCTCCGATTGCCCCTGGAAGAGGTTTGTTGTACTTCTGATAACAGAAGCGAATACAGTTCGCTAACCATTTTGAGAGGTATTGTTTGGAGATGGCTGCCCCCTAGTATTTGGGACGAAGGACACAAAAAGTTGGTCGGCCTTATGGGAACCCTTAGTCCGATGGACATAGCATCGCAGGATTTGGTGCACATCAAGAGTGTGCAGAAGCGCCTCACCTTTGTTTGCGGGAACTGCATGGTACACTGGAAGTTCCACTGACTGATTTAGTGTGAACTCCTAAACCACCTTGGGCAGGAACTTTGGATTTGTTTTGAAGAACGCTTGGTCCTTGTGGAAAATCAAATAAGGCTCCTTAAACAGCAGGGCCTGAAGCTCGGAAATCCTTTGAGCAGAAGTAATGGCAACTAAAAACAGTGCTTTCCAAGAAAGACAGCGCAGATCACAGCTGGTTCAAAAGGAGGAAGCGTGAGCTTCTCCAGCACAAAATTAAAATACCAAGGCGGTGTAGGGTTATGGATGGGGGGTTTCAGGTGGAGGATCCCTTTCAGAAATGTTTTTGAGATCTCCAGCTGAGGCATGGGCTTACCAGCCACAAGCACGTGATAAGCTGAAATGGCAGAAAGGTGAACTTTGAGGGAAGAGTAGGCTGACCCGGAATTCGAAAGATGGATCAGGTAGTTCATAATGTTTGGGGCTGAACAAGTGTAAGGGTTTCACCCCTTAAAAGCTGCCCAGATAGAAAAACGCTTCCACTTCATGGCACAAGTGAATCTGATGGAGGGCTTCCTCACCTCCACTAAGACCTGGGCTACTTGTGTAGAGACCCCGAATCGAGACTTGATTATGTCTGAAGAAGCCACGTGTGAAGATGCAGGGTCCCGAGCTCTAGATCCACAAGCCGGCCCTGGTTCTGAGTGAGAAGACTGTGCATCAAAGGAAGTGGAACCGAGGGTTCACTCGCTAGCTACTGTAAGAGCGGGAACTATATTTGCTTCGGCCAAATGGGGGCAATCAAGATCATTCAAGCCCTCTCTACCTTAAGTCTGAGGAGCACCCTCTGAAAAATGAGAAGAGGAGGGATAGCGTATGAGAATTTCCCTGTCCAAGAGAGTGACAATGCATCGTGCCAGAAAGCACCATGCCCTGGAACAAGCGAACAAAAATTTGGAAGTTTTGTGTTGGATGGGGAGGCGAATAGCTCGAGTGCCGGTCGCCCCCATCTCTGGAGGAGAGAATCTGCCACTTCCTGATTTAATTCCCATTTGTGAGCGAGGGTGTAAGTTCTGCTGAGGCTGTCCACCAGGACATTTTGAACTCCTGGAACGAGACCGACTGTAAGAGACAGACCGTGCTGTACTGCCCAGTTCCACACTCTCATCGCCTCCCTGCAAAGAAGGTACGATCGAGTGCCTCCCTGCTTGTTGATGCACCAGACGATCGACATGTCCATCTGGACTAGCAGTAAACCTCTGGGAAGGATGGACTGAAAGGCCTGAAGGGTGTACAGGTCTGCCCTCATCTCCAGGACATTGATGTGCAGACACATCTCAATGTGAGACCATAATCCCTGAAGCTGGTGGTCCCCTAAATGGGCACCCCACCCCAGACTGGAAGCATCTGTTGTCAGCATACAGAGGGGAGCTGGCCTCCAAAACGGGAGGCCCTGAGACAAATTCAGGGGATCCCTCCACCACTGCAGATCCCTCTTGAAAGCAGTGGAGATCAGGACTGGTTGGTCCCGATCATCTCTGAACTGATCCCACTGGACTCGCAAGGTCCACTAAGCAAACCTCATGTGTAGCCTTGCCAGGGGAACCATGGTGATGAAGGCAGCCATCAACCCCAGCAGTCGGAGCACAGCTCTGGCTGGGAGAAAACTGGAGGAGACTACTAAGTTAGCCTACTCGAGAAGGGCTTCCCCCCTGTCCAGATGGAGGAAGGCGTTGCCCTGGATCGTATCCAGCACTGTTCAAATAAACTGGAGCCTCTGAGAGGGAATCAGAGTGGATTTGGGGATATTGACGGTTATCCCCAGACAAGAAAACAGGTCCAAGGTGAGCGAGAGAGCCTCCAGAAAGTTGTCCCTGGATGAGGCTGAAATCAACCAGTCATTCAGGTAGGGGAAAACTGCAATGCCTGGATGCCTCAAGGCTGCAGCCACCAACGCTAGGCACTTAGTAAAAACCCTGGGTGCAAAGAAGAGATCAAAGGGGAGGGCCTGAAATGGAAGTGCATCCTCCTGGAAAACAAAGTGCAGGAAGCGGCGGTGACTGGTAAAAACTGGGATATGCAGGAAAGCATCCTGCATATCCAGTGCACATAACTAGTGAGTCTCCTGAAGAAGAGGCAGGAGGCCCTGGAGAGTCAACATTATGAATCTCTTGTATGCGATGAACAGGTTGAGTCTGCTGAGGTTGCGTATGAGTCTTAGGTCGCACGTCTTTTTTGGAACCAGAAAGAAGTGCGAGTAAAGCCCCTGCCCTCTTTGACGAAGAGGGACCAGCTCTATGGCAGCTTTCTGCAACAGAGCCTGAACTTCCTCCCCTACAAGCAGAATCTGGTTGGGGGAGCAAGACAAGCGGACCAGTGGAGACTCCAGAGGGGTTTCCACAAACTCCAGGGTGTATCCTTGGACACCAATTGCAGGACCCAGGCATCGGGGGTTATGCCCTATCATTCCTGCACATGGAGGTCAAACCTCCCCCCACTGGCTCCTCGCTCAGAGGCCGAGGAGGGGGTTGGGAGTCAGAAGGTGGCCAGATGGGTAGGGGGAGGGCCCCCTGATCGTCCATGAGTCTTAGAGGCAGGAGAGAAAGAAAAGGAAGTGCCTGTGGCTTTTCTCTTGCCTTGGTGATAATTTTGAGCTTGTCTGCCCTGCCTCCTGGTCCGTTTCCGAAAGGGTTGTGGTCTCTGCGTGGCCGATCGGTACATGGACCTGAGGGCCTGACCTCTGTCCTGAAGGCCCGTGATAATGTCTTTGGTGTTCCCACCAAAAAAGCACTGAGCCCCTAAAGAGGGCATCTTGAATTGTAGTCTGGACGTCGTTAGCAAGTCCAGAAATGCGAAGCCAAGCATGCTACCACAGGGAGACAGCGGTCGCCGAGGTAAAAGTCACTGAATCGGAGTCGTAGGTGGCAGGTAAGGCATGCCTGCAAGAAATTTTGGACAGGCGAAGGTCCTTGGCGAACTCCTCCTTGAGGTCCAAAGGCTCCATGGACTGGATGCAGGCCTCCAGTTTGGCTAAGGTCGCTTTCTGAAAGGAAACCAAATGGGCCATGTAGTTAAGGGAGCGCAGCGCACATAGCCGAGGAATAAACCTTTTTCCCATATTGGTCAAGCTTCCTGGACTCCATGTCCGGAGAAGAGGTGTTCATGAGCTTCGTGGCCACTGAGCGATCATAAGCCGTAGTAATGACAACGGAGTCCACCTTGGGGTGCGTGTCCGGAAAAGAGGCACCCTCTGGCACCAGGTAGATCCGGTCTGCCTTTTTGGGGACCAGCAGGATGGAATGAGGCAGTTGCCAAATAGTGGTGGCAAGGTCTTCATGCAGTCCAATCCAGGGAGGAACTGGGATCGGGGAGAAGGACTCTAGGTCGAGGTGCTCAGCGAGTCTCTTCTGCATGGGATCCTGTTTCTCAGTCTCCCAACCATAAAACTCCTGGATGAACCTCAACAGGTCCGAAAAGGAAGGGTCCTCGGGGAGGCGCAGGGAGAGGCCCTTCCCTTGGGGACTGGAGACTGCTGGTCGGAAGAGTCCCCCGAGGTGTTATCCATGGACCAGCACCCCTGATTGTACCCCCACTTCACGGACAGCAACACATATATAGGTATATGTACTAATTTTAGGGCATAGACACTTATCGTATAAGCATAAGTGTCAGGATCTGAGTTCTACTGTACTTCTGCAATGCATGTTATGCTCCACTATATTCTCACAGTACATTGTACCACTGGGAGATGTTTTCCATTATATATCATTGTATAATTATTAGTTAGGCAACAGTTCCATCTTTAGTGCTTGTGCAAACTAACTACAAGTGATCTTGGAAGCATCACAGACCTTATTATTCACTTTGATCTTCTGCTAAGCTAAGCAACTCCTTATGTTAGTTAGGATAGTTACTCTGGCCACCTGTGTTTGGCCAATTATATGCTTTCTATGCATCTTCTTTAGTTGTTGTCATGGTTATTATCAGGGTACAAGACTTCCTGCCTCATGTATTTTCTCTCAGAGAGACTTGACTGCACCTATAGGTAAAGAAACTGGCTACTCTCCCAGTGATTACACTGTTGGTTGTAAGCCTGTAAATTTATTTTTATTTACCAGTAATGCATTACATTCATTATCTGGACACCACTTGTCTGTCGTCTCTTCCCTTTGTGCAGTTCCAACAAGAACCTGAGAAAGGTAATCTTATTACCAAGTTACAGAGGTATCCTCCCCCGAATCCGGACTGTCCTGGTCATCTGGAGTTTCAAAATCTGGAAGGCGAATATCGTGAGCAGTAGTCCCCAGAACGTGAACAGCTGAACAGACCGAAATCACAAGGGATGGAGACCTGAGGGGAGAGTGTGCTGGTGCTGGGAGATGACTCTCCAGGTCTATGACCAGCTCAGTCCTAGCCTCCTTCCACCAAGACTGAATGAGAATCTTAAAATACTGAGGGGGAGCCAGAGGAGGAGGAGGAGAAGATGGTGGAGGGTGGGGAGGAGGTGGCGGAGCAGGAACATGGGTAGAAGGGTAGTGATAGCCATGAATTCCAGGGTAAGGGTGAGATGGGTACCCTTGATAAAGGGAATAATCCTGACAGTGATGTCCTGAGGGGAGGGAATAAGCCCAATCCTGATGGTGACCTTCTGGGGGAAGGTCCAAAGGAAACTACAAGGGGTAGTCCGGGACATGGAAGGGTCTCTGAAAATGCATGAACGTCAGGGGACCTGATGGGGGAACCGGCATAAGCCCCACTCTCGTATACACAGGAAGCGGGGCAGACATCAAAGTAAAAGTTGTCAGAACCACCGGAATCAGAACCGGCGCTGCCAGGCCTGGCATCGGAAATGGGTCTGGTGTCGGGGGGGCTCTGACAGCAGAACCGGGTCTGATCTAGAGATAGGCGCCGGGATCAGACGCGAGGGCTCCGGCATGAGGATAGGTCCGGATGTCATAGGGGCTGGCTATAACAGAGGAGCTGGGTCTGGCGCCAGAGAAGGTAGTGGAGCCAAAGGAACCCCCTCCGGGGAACCCAGAGGAGCCTCTGTCATAGGGACAGACATTGGCGGAGGAACCTCCAACCCAGAGACCCTTTTGGGGTAATGATATATGGAAGTTGGAGTATTGGAAATGTTCAGCTGTTCATTGCTCTCTTCCCGGCCCGGGGTAGCCTGGAGCAAAGCCAGAGCTACAGGGGAGAAGGGGAAGAGGGAAGACTGGCAGTCTTCACTGGGCTCGGCCAGATGTCGAATGAATCGGCGGAAGCCACTGATGGGCGAGCAGCGTCCAAGAGGGCAAGGGAAGAACCCCCTTATGTCTTATCAGCCAAAATTGGGCGAGACCATGGGGGCTGGGGAGGCGACTTATCGGTACCCGGACGATCTCTGGAGGGGCCAGGAACTGACGTACTGGCTGCTGCTGACCAACCGCCAGAGGAGCCAGTGGCAGACTTACCAGCTGAAATCGGAAGCAGAGCCATGGATGGTCCAGAAGTATCCCCTGACGCAGCCTGGACTACCACTACTGGAAAAGGTGGGGGAGGAGCCTTGCTGGCCTAAGGCCTACTGGAATCGGCCCAAGATCCATCCTTGTGGCGCTCCAACTCCTTTTCGGGGAAAGGTGAAGAGGCATACTTCCTAAGATGCTCTATCTCCTTCTCTAGTGAGGCCATCTGCGACTTCAAGAGATGGGCTTCCAGAGTCTACTGCCTTCTCTTGTGAGTGGCCTGGTTGAAGGGATGGCAGTCTGGGCAACTTGGGGTATTATGGTCTGGGCCTAGGCAAAGAAGGCACTTTCAGTGGCAGTCTGTGTGAGGAATCTGAGCCCCACAGTCTTTACACTTCTTCGGTGGTGGAGAAGACATACATGCAGAGAAAACATAGAAAACACTAAGATTTGGTTTGGAAGAAGAAACTAAACGGCGATCGACTGGGCAGTTTACTGCGAGGTACTATGCGCAGGATGACAGCGGAAAAGAACTGGAAGGTGGGCATGGGGACAGCCCACTATATATGGTCATGCTGACGTCAGTCACGTTACGTCGGGTGAGCGTTCCGCCACCAGGCATTGCGGTAAAAGTTTGCCGTGCGGTCCTGATGCCAGGTGGCGCAGTCCTACATATAATGACCTACTGTAGGAACCCTCTCGCGAAGTAAGATCCTAAATTTCTGTAAATAGTGTGGAACGTGAAGATTGCTGTACCCATTTCTTATCCTTCTGGCACACAGTAGCTGCTGCAGACTGGACTTATTCTGTTGCATCATTTTTAGCTCACTGTTTTCTATGCTTTTGTCAGTATAATCTCTATCTTAGGTTGTGTTACTATTGTCTAAGAAGACAGTCTTACCTCACAAGATAGGGAGATTTGCACTAACAGCGCCAAATACAATGCATCATTGTGAGACACTTGGAAGATTGGGTTGGCTTCCTGTCCCCTTGAATTACATGCTTACCTTTTCCTGACTTGTTTACAGGATCCGGAAGGTAGAACCCCCCCCCACCGCCTACTCTAAGTCTCTTACGTACCATGTACCAAGTTTCAACTCACACTCTTCACAAGACCAACACCTTCTAAATGTACCATTTGTACATCCTCTAAGTGGCCAACGAACAGTACTTCTGCTCATTTGGCAGCATCCACTTGGAATGAAGTACCCCCTAACATCATGTGTCTATCTATTTACAATGCTTTTCCTACACCATTATCAACCCACCTGACTAGTCTATCTAAATGTGAATGTTTCTAATACTTTGTACCAAAACTGTTGTATGGCTTACCCGACGTGGAACTTTATTGTCCCCACCTATTAAAGTTTTGTTGTACCAAACTGTTGTATTGTTTAAATGACATGGAAAATTAAATAGTCCCTATTTATTACCGTTTTGTTGTTGAATCCTTTGAATCTGACCTTGGGTCGTACCTGTAAATGGAACTGTATTCCAGTGTACTTACCCAAACAACAAAATAGTCTTTTGTTGCGTTACTGAAGGAATAATTCTCAGCTTTTCATATCAAAAGAAAAATTAAATATCAGTTTATGAAAAATGAATTGACAGCACACTGGTTAGTTTAAAAGCTTTAATTCAACTCCAAGATATTAATGCAGAAATCAATCTGATCAAAAAGCTGGACACAAGCCCAAACAGTATTCTCCCATCCCTATACACGCCCCCCATGTCAGGCTTACCTGGTCAGGCTCCGGCCCCAACACTGCACCCTGTAGCATCTCAGCAGACTCAGTGGCAGTCCAGACTATGGTCAGCGGCTATGGCTGTTTTGGATGTCTCGGCCCAAGGTGGAGTGGGGGCCGACCTCCGATTGCTGCTTCTGCATCTCCAGGCACCAGTAAATAATGTTTAAGGTCCCAGCTCTGAAGGAAAGCTGGACTGAAAGTGTGAAAAAACAAAATGGCACTGGCATGCGTGGCTGCCGTAAAGTAAAATTTAAAGTCACCACTGCTCCCAAGGGTATTTCTAGTTACTGCCACAAAATAAAAGTACCCCTAGCTCCAGGGCATGCAGCAGAGCCGGGGACTGAGGGGAAATAAAACTGTAGTGCCTGTGGGCGCAGAGTGAGTGAGTTTCTGCCCTTGCAGGGACCAAATAATAAAAATATGGGCTGGACTGCTTTGTAGCTTAATGTAAATAAAGATGGCAACCTGGCTGCGGGGAAAGTGTAAAACGGCATTGAATCTGCCTGGGACTCCAGCAGCCAATCAAATGGGGACCTTTGAAGAGAGATAAAAGGGACTGGTTTGCCCGCCAAAAGGGGATTCGGTTTGAAACTGCTGAGAGTGAGTGCAGGGGAGACTGTGGAGGGGCTATCCAGCCCAAGGCTAGCATTCAGGACCAACCAGCTAGTTCAGCCCCAGCCTGTTACAAGCAGAGAGAGACCCAAAAGCCTGTGCAGTGCAGAGTGAAGGGGATGACTGGAATTTTTCTGCTGAGGAGGCAATCGAGGAGTTTCACAGCCTGAAGCAGAGAGACACAGCGCAAGAGAGAGTGCGAGCGAGATTCATTACAGACCCAGACCAACAGAGAAAAGACCCAGCAAAGAAGATGGCAAGAGGCCTGCCTCATGAATACCATATACAAAGCCTCAGAGAAGAAGTTGGCAAGGCCAGGCAGGTGAAGACCAGCATTCTTCAACTACTTCAAGTCATTCGTGGCTGCTGTGGTGCACCACAAGAGATACCTTCATGGTACCGTGACTCATCAGATCCAGTCTGCTGGGACCCCTGTTTGATCTGAAAAACTAAGTACCTCTGGGCTGCGATTCAGAGGGGTTTTATTAGCTAGCTAGGTTACAAAACAAAAAAAAAAAAAAAACAGGGAGTTAGGTCCTGGACAAAACTGCACCCAGGCCTGACGTTAAAGCAAAGCCTTGTGTTGAAAAGTATTGACCCCAACGAAAGATCCCCAGTTTCGACGTCAGCACCATGGTGAGGTACCCACCACCAAAGAGACTGGACATTTTGAGCAGCTGCCAGGGGACAGCCGGGTGCACCTGCAGGTGGGGGGGTGGGATTACAGTGGGGTCATACTGTTTAGCCAGTTTTTGCTTTTGTTGCGTTTTGTCTCCGCTTTTCCCTCTGCCCTAAAATAAAATACTGTTATTGTTCATGTTATATGTTGTTAAAGTTAACTACTGCAGAATGGGGGATTGCCATTGTGTGTGGTGGTGTTTTTGGGGGCACCTTATGTGTTTTCCTGAGGGGGGGGTGGTAACCTGCAATTTGTTCACAGATATTCCCTGCTGCTTCCCCAGGTGAAGGCACCGTGCCACTCTATTACTCACTATCCAACCCAGGCTGGCTCCCTCAGAGGCATGTGCAATGTGGACCCAGAGGGCGCCAGGAGCAGCCAAGGTTAGCGAAAGGGCTGTTACACCTGTGAGATAAGAAACTCGCTTATCTCCCCCCTTCACGCTGCAGTATTGACTGGGTAAGAAAAAATGCCCTTTAAAAATTTCAAAACAAAAGTCACTAAATTCTGTGTCCTTATGATCCTCAACAAACTGCAGCATTCATCAGTCTTGGGGGGAAAAAAAAAATACATCGAACCACAGTGTTGTGGCTGTCTCAGATGCCCAACATCTTTCAGTCAGTATAGCACAAAACTTAATTGCAGATCTTTAATGTTACAGTGTAAGACATAACATCGCTCAGACACACCCACCCAGATTCTAGCTGACAAAAGAAAAACAAGAAATCAAAGAATTACCATAATCCTTCACTTAACTCTGCAGAATGAATTACAATAAGAAATGCCAATATTACTGAGCCAAACCAAATTAATTGGCTGTGCCTCAAAAACATATTTCCCATGACTTTCCTGGGGGAAGTGGATAATCTTTTTACTAGCAATAGTTACGGCAAACCATCCATTAGCTCTGTATGGGCTGCAAAAACATTTTCTGAAAAAAGAAATTGATTTTTTTTCATGTTACCACTAATCATGATGTGTAACTCTCAATGCAATTCTCCCTCAGGAATATGTCTTGTCTTGCTTTTAAACATGAACGTGTTACCTTCCATAATCTCACCAGGGCCAGGATATTGAAAGTGCTTATGGGGCTAGTGCCACACAACCCTAAAGAACAGGACACAATAAATGTGACACGCAAAGGCACAGTTAGAGACACTAACCAGTTAGTGAGCAGTGCCTGCCACAAAGCCAAGGCCAGCAGACCCCCTCCGACAGTACTCTAATGACCACAAAAGACCCTATACCACTGTGATCTGGGCACCCTGCCACTAAGCCAGGCCGGTGAAATCCCACCCGGAGCTCCAGAGCCCGAACTTATGTGACAGCACTGGTACAGATGTCACCAGCTGAGAGAGAAGACTGTCACCACTCCCTTCATCATGGAACTCCAACACATCACCACTACCCCCTGCCAGTACCTGCCTTTTAACCCTCTGCCCTAGACTCCGACCCGCCATCAAAAGGGCAAAACTCCTGGTGCACTGGCATCTAGTGCTTTGATGGATGTACTGGAAACAACCCACCCTTTTCAGGCTAAGGGTTGTTAAAGTCAACCCTGATCAACTATATGAAGCTAAAAGAAAAGGTGATGTGAACTACACATTAAAGGATTATCAAGGGCGGGTTGAGGGGTGGTCAGGGGACCTTGGAACGAAAAAGAAATTGGGAGTTAGTAAATGATTCTGAAAATGTAAATTAGAAGTGTTGTATTTTATTACTATACAGATCTGTGCAAGCCTGTCCTGGCAGCTTGCAAGCCGATTCCCTAAATGATGTCCACCATAAAGTAAGCTGATATGTTTAAAAGCCCACATGAATATCTGCAGCCTTTGCTCTAAAATGGCTGAACTAGAGGCCTGGGTCACTCAAAAGTCCCCTGACATACTCTGCATCTCAGAGTCATGGTGTAAACCTGATGTCAAACAGCATGAGGTGGCACTTCCTGGATACAACTGCTTTAGGAAGGATAGGCTAGGCAGAAAAGCTGGAGGGGGTCCTTATATACACCCATGCTGACTGGGATGCCATCGATCTGCCTATGCCAGACTCTGGAACCCTCTCCATAGAATCCCTATTCCTTTCCCTGACTCGGTAACGTTAAGAAACTTATCAATGGATATGCCTACTTATTCCCTAGTAAGGCTCCTTCTACCCTTCCCTATTCCTTGCCTCCCTTGCTAACCTCCCTCACCAGGACCTAGTCCTCAGTGAAGACTAACACTAATTGGCTTACCTCAGTGGCTGACAAAGCGTGCTCATCATTAGCAGACTCCAACCTAACTCAACTCATCCTTGAGCCTATGTGGATTAATATCAAGTCTGGAAATCATACTCTGCTGGACTGGATGGTTACCAACTGCCCGCTTAAGATCAGAGTGGTGGGTGTGTTATCCAATTGTATAAGTGACCATTCTCCAACATACTGTGTTTGGAGGAATAACTACCCCAACCCCCCTCCTATGATCTCCCTTGTCCGGGATATGTCCAGGTTTGACCATAATAGCTTTATTTACTCTATTCACAACACGGACTGGAGCCCCATCAATACTCTTCCTGATATCAATCAAGCCCTGGATTTCTTTATCTCCACTTTCTCCAAAACTGTTGACAGCCACGCTCCCCTGAAAAAAATGTAGATCCAAGGGTGTAAAGGCTCCTTGGATCAATAAAGACCTATGTCTGCTTATGTCCTCCCGTGACCGGGCCTGGCGCACTTACAAAAAATGGGCTCCCCTCAGATTGGCAGTACTAGACACAACTTAGGAATAAATGCAAAAAACTATCTCCTTAAAGCTAAACGTCATCAGTTCAAAGCTCTACAAACTGAACACCTCTGCAACCCCAGAGAGTTCTGGAGGCAGATGAATTCGCTACTCAAAGGGAGGGAGGGCTGCTGAACTACCCAATTCCATCACGGCCCAAGGCAGCTCCCTTGCTGAACCCTCGTCAATTGCTGCTGGATTTAATGCCCTTTTCACTGACCTTGATAAATACAAGTCACTTTTCCACAATACTCCTGCTCCCCCCTCCTGCCACTTGTGACTCTGGGGTTCAGCCATCATTCCATTTGAAGCTGTTCACCCTTAAAGAGGTCCAGAGAATCCCTGCTGCCTTTAAAGTGGAGAGTTCCACTGGACATGACACCCTTGAGCCTAAATTTCTTAAACTGGGTGCATCAGCCCTTGCATGTCCTGTTCTGTGACTTATTTAAACTCAATCTTTTCTCTCCTGCACTGTGCCCGACTTACGGAAGGTTGCCGTAGTTGTACCAGTGCATAAGGGGGAGGGGGACACCCCCCCAACACTGCTGCTGAAAATTTCAGGCCCATCTCTTTTCTATGACATCTGGCTAAGATTCAGGAGCGTATAGTGTATCACCACCTCCAAGACTGTCTTGAACTCAATAACCTGCTTTCTCACTTTCAACATGGCTTCAGAAAGAACCATAGCACCCTCACTGCATTAATAAAGGTTACATCATCTATCAGGCCATGGACCAAGGCTCTGCCACTGGAGGAATTTTTGTCGACCTCACAAAAGCGTTTGATGTGGTGAACCATGATCTACTGCTTCAGCAGCTTGGGATCCTTGGTCTTGATACCGGTGCACTCCAGTGGGTCCAAAGCCATCTCTCCAGTCGTTACCAAAGAGTCAAATGGGCTGTCTCTCTCTCTCTCTCTCACATCTTCGTCCTATAACACATGGGGTACTGCAAGGCTCAATCCTGGGTCCTTTGCTGTTCTCCCTATTTATCAATGATCTACCCAAAAACTGTGGCGGGGCCTCTGTGCACCTGTATGCAGACGATGCAATTATCTACCGTTCCTCCTCTAACTTTGATAGGATTAACAGTGACCTGGCATCTTACTTTTCTGACCTTGAAAAATGGTTTAGTAGTATGCAACTAGTTCTTAACACGACAAAAACAAAAAGTATGCTCTTCTCACACCTACAGCCTGCTTCCCGCACCCCCCCCCCTTTAGTATTATCTCCCTCAATGAGGATTCCCTAGACTCTGTCAGTACCTTCAAGTATCTGGGCATCACCCTTGATAATTCTCTCTCCCTTAATGCCCATGTCTCCATCCTAATAAAAAAAACTCTCAATCGTAAAATAAGTCTCCTATGTCGGATCCACCCCTTCCTTACTTCTGCCTCTTGTATGAAGACAGCCTTATCTCTTCTTCCATTCCTTACCTACGGTGCTCCACTACTGCTCTCTACTGGTGCTACCAGTCCTAATACTGAACCCTGCGGTACCCCACTACTAACCCCCCTTTTTTCAGAGTGGACTCTTTACTATTACTCTCTGTGTCCTATTCTCCAGCCAAATCTTTACCCAGGTTGTCATCTTGGGACCCACTCCCAGGCTGGCTAACTTGTATATTAATCTTCTGTGTGGCATTTGACACAGTCCACACAAAGTTAGCCTGGTTAACAACAATAGATGGAGCCTTGACAAACAACTGGAGATCAGTATACAAAAAATAAATGGTAGCACTATGGGAGAGGTCTCCAGGTCAATATTAATTCCAGTCCTCTTCAATGTCTTTATAAGTGACATTGCAGAGGGACTGGAAGGAAAAGTATGTCTCTTGCAGATGACACAAGATCTGCAACAGAGTTGATGCACAGGGTGGGGTGGAAAGGATGAGAAGGGACTTGGCAAGGTTAGAGGAATGGTTAAATGTATGGCAGCTTAGATTCAATGCTAAGAAGTGCAAGGTAATGCACCTGGGAAACAAAAACCCAAGGGAAGAGTACACAATGGGGGTGAGATACTGACAACAAAAATGGAAAGGGACCTGGGGTAGTCATATCAGATGACCTAAAGGTGGGCAAGCAATGTGAGAGGGCAGCAAGGAGGGCTGGGGGGATACTGGGATGCATAGGGAGAGTCATCACCAGTAGAAAACAGGAAGTTGTTATCCCTCTGTACAGACAGCTGATGAGACCCCATCTGGAGTACTGCGTGCAGTTCTGGAGACCCAATCTCATAAGACATAGATAGGATGGAAGCTGTCCAGAGGAGGGCACTAAAATGGTGCAGGGTCTGCACGGAAGACACATGAAGAGAGACTTAAGGAGCTGAATATGTATAGCCTCGAGGAAAGGAGGGAGAGGGGACATGATAGAAACTTTCAAGTACCTCAAGGGAATCAACAAAGTCCAAGAGGGTAGCATCTTTCAAAAGAGGTGTGCAAGAACAAGGGGCACAATTTGAAGATAGAAGAGGCGGCTCGAGGTAATTTAAGGAGTATTTTTCACAGAGAGGTGGTGGATGTATGGAGCAGCCTTCCAGAGGAGGTTGTGGAGTCAAAAACAGTGGTGGAATTCAAGCATTCATGGGACAGTCATAAGGCAATTCTAGGGGGTGTGGGTAGGAAGAAGTAGGCTGCTGGTTAACTAGGATCTGCAGCTTATCCATCAGGTAGGGAAATGGGCAGACTGGGTGGGCCAAGCGGTCCTTATCTGCCGTCAAATTCTATGTTTCTATGTTACCAACCCATCTGTCCTTTCTCAGGCATACCACAGGGTGGGAAGGTTTGCCCTGGGTGTACCTGCTTGCCACCATACCTGCAATGTACCTTCCTCGTTGGGTTGGCTTTCCTACGATTCTCCACTCTAAGCTTTCTGCATAAGCTTGTCCATACAGTAAATATACCCCCCCATGCCTTAGAGAAGAAATCCACCTTAGACAAGCTGCTTGTCCACTCAGATCGGCCTCCCTCCCCCTCCTCTCTAAGCATAATTTATGTCTAGCAGTTGCTTGCAAGTCCTTTTTCTTTGCAGCAGCATCTGACTGGAACTCTCTGCCCCATTCTGTGCTGTCCTGTTCTACCCTGCCTCAGTTCCAAGCAGAACTAGTTACCAATCTCTCTGCCTCTATGATCTGCTTCTGCTTCCATTAATTCCTCTTGTCTACTCCTCACTCCTCTGTTGCTCCCCAGCTCCCCATCCTTCTTTCCTGTCTTCCACTATCCTCTTCCATTTTTCACAACCCCCCTACCACTCGTCCCCCTCTCTCATGCCACTCTTCTCCCAAGTATTATACACTCTCATGGCTCGCCATCTTACCATGTTTATGCTAATGTAAATATTGTATCTAGATATCTGCTGTAAGTATTGTATCTTACCTGTATTTTACTGTATGTCAACCTTGTTGTGATGAATATGCTCCTATTATTGCTATCTTGTTACCTCAGATGTATATACATTATGCACCCAGCTTGTATTGTAATTATATGGCTGAATGCTCCGGGTCGACCCTGAAAAAGGGACTGTAATTGTCTCAGTAGACTTACCCGGTTACCAAAACTCAATAAATAAATAAAACATGTATGTTAAGAACGGACATTAAACACATTTTTAAAAAAAACTAAGCTTTTTGCCTATGTGCTTTATGTTAGGTTGTTTGAATGTGTTAACTTTTTACTGAACAACCCTGGCAGTCTGGAGACTTGCAGAACTTTTTGCTAAAGATCCTTGTTAGTCGAGTGGGTCCTCCCCCAATTGGTTTATAAAATATCCATGGTATTGTAGTGGTCACCCCACAATGCTACAGATTATGAAACCCATATTCCCTGGCAGTCTAGTGCCCCCACCAGCTATACCAATAATGAAAAAATGTATTCTCCATCCCCCGATCACTGGTACACGTGACATACATACATACACACATCCACCCACTCAGCACAGCACCACCACCACCCTCCGTCGGCCCCCAACTCCACAGTCCGTACTGTACATAGCCACTGTCGTGTGGAATATGGCGACCACCACAGACCCACCGCTCACCATCTCGGCGGGCATCCTCGATTAAGGAGTGAACTAGGCATGGGCAAATACCTTATTTTGAATATGTGGCCGAATATTTGTATTCAGTGCACCAAATATTTGGACTTTGGTATTAACGGATCGGGGGGCACCAAAGAAGAAAGCTCCCAGCTCTTCTCCCCAGCCCAACAATGTAAAAAACAAACCCCGGCCCCTCCACCCTCTGGAGCAAGTCCACTCCCCCCTCCCTCCAGAAACTGAAGCATTCATAGAAAACTCCCACAATAGGCAGCAGGTACAACCTGCCTGCCTCCATGGCCAGTCACCATCTCCTCTTCTGATTCTGACAGTGTAAACAAAATCACCCTCCCAGCCCTGGCAGCAGCACCCATATCCCACCCTCCCCTCAGCACCCAAACCAAATCAATTGCTGTGCCACAAACATATTTCCCATGGGGAAGCAGAGAATCTTTTTTAATAGCAATAAGTTATGGCAAGCCATCCATTAGCTCTGTATAGGTTGAAAAAAGATTTTCTGAAGAAAGAAATTGCTTGAATTTTTTCATGTAAACCCTAATCATGCTGTGCAACTCTCAATGCAATTCTCCCTCAGGAATCAATCTAGTTTTGCTTTTAAACATGAACTTGTAAGCTTCCATAACTTCACCAGGGCCAGGACATTTGAGTATTTTGCAAGTGCTTACGGAGTTAGTGCCTCACACCCCTAAAGAGCTGGACTCGATAAATGTGACACACTGAAAGGCACAATTATAGAGACACTAACCAGCTAGCGAGCAGTGCCCTGCCACACAGCCAAGGCCAGCAGTCCCCCACCAACTCCCAACAGTACTTTAATGACCTCAAGAGGCCCCACACCACTGTGACAGAAGCAGAATTTTCTGGCAGATAAGGACGGCTTGGCCCACCTTATCTGCCCATTTTTCCCTGCCTACAGTATCACCGCAGATCCTATTTGATCTGTGGCCAATTCTCCCAACCCCTTCCTTTCCTCTAAGATCCCCTTATATGTATCCCATGCATTCTTGAACCCCACCCACTGTTTTCACCCCACCACCTCCACTAGAAAACTGTTTCAAGAATCCACCACTCTTTCTGTGAGGAAGTACTTCCTCACATCTCTCCTGAATCTACCACTCCAGCTTCATATCATGTTCCCTTGTCCTTGAGCACCTTTTTTCTGAAAAATACTTCTCTCCTGCACCTTATTTACCCTGTGAGGTATTTAAAGGTCTCTATTATATCCCCCCAACCCTCCCTTCTTCCAGGGTGCATATATTTAGGTCCTTAATCTTCTCTTCATAGGGCTTCTGATGCAGAACCTGCACCATTTTAGCTGCCCTACTCCGGACCACCTCCACTTTGTCTTTCTGGAGATGCGGTCTCCAGAACCAAACACAGTACTCCAGTTGGGGTCTTACCAGTGATTTATACAGAGGACACCACCTCCCTTTGCTGCTGGTGAGAACCCTCCCTATGCACCCCAGCATCCCACTAGCCCTCCTATCTTGCTGCACTGCCTGGCCACATTTAGGTCATCAGATGTGATTATCCCCAGGTCTCTTTCCTGCTTGGTGGTCTTCAGTAACCCCCTCCCCCCCCCAGCCATCTTGTACTCCACCCCTGGGTTTCTGTGATCCAAGTGCATTATTTAGTATTTTTTTCCACATTGAAACCCAGCTGCCATATCCTTGTCCACGCCTCTAGTTTTCTCAGGTGTCTGCTTTCTGCCCCACCCGGAATGTCCACCCTACTGCAGATTTTGGTGTCATCCGCAAAGAGGCAGACCTTCCCTTCCAGCTCCTCAGCAATGTCACTTACAAAGACATTAAAGACAAGTCCCAACACTGATTCCTGAGGCACCCCACTGGTCACCCTCCCATCCTCAGAGTGA
Organism: Neoceratodus forsteri; assembly: GCA_016271365.2. Taxonomy (NCBI): domain Eukaryota; kingdom Metazoa; phylum Chordata; order Ceratodontiformes; family Ceratodontidae; genus Neoceratodus; species Neoceratodus forsteri. Next base: position 674,344,945 of record CM057454.1, on the reverse strand, counting down.
ACTCCATTAACCACCACACTCTGCTGCCTATTTCCTAACCAATTTCAGCTAGTTTACCACACCTTTGGACCCACTCTTAAGCTACCCAGCTTGCTTACTGGTCTGCTATGTGGAACTGTGCCAAACGCCTTACTGAAATCTAGGTATGCTACATCCACCACTCCCTTGATCTAGTTCCTTGGTCACCCAGTCATAGAAATCAATCAAATTCCTTTGACATGACCTCCCCTCAATGAATCCATGCTGCCTCAGGTCTTGTAATCCACTAGATTCAAGATACCTCACAATCCTTTCCTTCAGCAGTGATTCCATTAACTTTCTCACCATCGATGTCAGGCTGACTGGCCTACAATTGCCAGCCTCTTCCCTACTATCACTTTTGGGAAGTGAGATTACACCTGACCTCTTCCAGTCCTCTGGAACCACTCTTGTTTCCAGTGAGCGGTTAAATAGGACTGGAACAGGTGCAGCCAGTACCTCCCTGAGCTCCCTCAATACCACTGGATGCACCCCATTCTGGTCCCATTTTATGTATTTTTTTTTTTTTTTTTTTTTTAAGTTTTTGTTGACCGAGTTAAGTGCACTAGACAAATTCTGACTATTTTCAGGCACGACCCGGGGAGGGGGATACAGATGAATGCCAAATGACCTTGAACCAGATTAAGCTGTTGGTGGTGGGGTTTTTTTAGTGAATGGGGGGAAATTTGGCCAGGGCACTGAGGAAATTCCCCTACTCTTTTCGAGAAGTGCCATGGGATCTTTAACATCCACCTGAACTACCACCAGAACAGGCAGCTGGGACCTTGGTTTAATGTCTCATCCGAAGGACAGCACCTCAGGAGTGCAGCATCCCCCCTCATGCTGCACTACAGTGTCAGTATTGGGATTTGACCCAAGTGCCTGGTGTGGGGATAGAACCCACAGCCTTCTGATCTCCTGGCCTCAGAGACGAGTGTGCTACCTGTTGGGCCACTGACACTGCCATTACTTTGTCTACCTTCAGATTAGCGAGTCCCTTTAGAACACTGTCCTCTGAAAATGGACTAGTGTCCACCTCCCTCCCTCTAGTGCTCTTGTTACTTTTTTGTGGTCCCTCCCTTCTCCTTCCTCTGTGAACACTTAACATAAATAAATATTCAGGATGTCTGCCTTTTCCTGGTCCCTCTCCACCCCCCCTTTTTTCTTTTTAATCTAACAATCTTACCCCATGTCATCCTCTTTTCATTTACATACCTAACAAATGTCTTGTTCCCCTTCGTTACTGCCAGGGCTATTCTCTCTTCATTTTGTGCCTTTACACTCCTAATTGCTCTCCCTGCCTCCCTCAGTTTCCCCAGAAAAACCTCTCTGTCCTCCCTCTGCGTCTCCTTATACTTTCTGAATGTTATCCTTTTAGTTTTCACCTTTTCTGATCTGGGCACCCTGCCCGATTCAAGCCAATGGGATCCCGCCAGGAGCCCCAGGACTCGAACTTGTGTGGCGGCACAAGTATGGATCTTACCTGTTCCCCGAGAAGACTGTCATCACACCCTTCATTGGGGAACAAACCTGCTTTTCTATCCCTCTGCTCCTCCTCCAAAAGGGCAAAACTACTGGCATTGGCACCTCTATGTTTATTAACAAAATGAAGAGAATTGCATTGGCACCTCTATGTGTATACATTTATAATTAAGACTCTTCCCTTATTTTTATTGAATATGTTGCAAATTAGGAGTTGTCTTCATTATGGTCTAAGGTTGGACAAATTCCCCTTTTATAGTATCCCAAGGACTAAAATCAAAATTTGTGGATCTTACCTTAGCAGTTAATGTACCTCAAACTTGGGAAATAATGAAGAAAAAGTGTAATGTATATATGCTACTTCTCAATTCGCTTTTTAAGGCATTTGATAGAAAGATCTTTACAAAGTGTGACTGTTTTGGATAGGTTATTATAATAACCCTGATTACATGCCAGAGAATTTACATTTTATGTAATGTGTGAATGATTATGCAACTTTATGTGTGTATGTATTTGTATTTCTATTTTGTGTATGTATTTATGTATCTATTGGACACAACTGCAAAGGAGAGCTTGCTCTCAATTTGCCATCCAACTAATAAATGATGATGTACTAGTAAAAACCCACTGTTTTCAAGGGAAGGGTAGCTGCATTTAACCCTGATCAGCTATATGAGTTTAATCAACAGTATCAAGAACAGAAAATGCGACATGAACTAGCGTGAAAGGACTGCATGGGCAGGGGTGTGTGTGTTAGGGGAACCTAAAACAAAAAGAAACTGGCACTTAGTAAATGATGACTGTGACAATGTAAATTACAAGTGTTATACTGTATTACTTGGTGTGCTTAATACAAAGAAAAATGGATGGGCAACTATGCACAACCAGTGTGTTCTGCCACAGAGGGGGTTCCGATTCCCTCTGACTTTGAGAGCAAAACTCAAGAGATCCGTGGGAATCTGAACCCACATGTGGCACAATGCACTGGTTGTGCATAAGACTCATATATATATATATATATATATATATATATATATATATATATATATATATATATATATATATATATATATACACACACACACACACACACACACACACGCAGACTGGTTAAAAAGTTTAGTTTTTAATTCTGCCCACTTTCTCTCACGACCCCCTCTCCCTCCCTGCTCCAAACTCATTAACTGTAGATTTTATTTCTACCTTAACCATGTTTAAGAACTGCTGTTTACTGCCTTGTTTGCAGCTTCGTTTTTGTCTGTGTGAACTGCCGCACCAGTAAGTCAAGTGTGAATGCGGCAATTCTTTCCCTTTCAAAACAAAATTGACGCAGTCTCTAGAGGTTTCAGAATACTATAGAAACACATAAGAGTACACTCATATTCCATGAGCTTTGAGCTGTGGTACAACAGCAATTTTGAAAGGGATGGAATTCTATGCAGAACAAAGCTCTACTACTGTAAAACTACTGTAGAACTGTTTATTCTCGTACAAGTTATAGTTAGCGCATGGTGCTAACTGGCCACAATTGTGTAAATTTAATTTCACACTCTGCAATTAGCTCCTAATTTATGACCATTGAAAATATGCAATTTTGGCCAATTAGTGCCATTTTATATTAGTGCAGTTATCACTTAAGAGAATATAGCTGTAATTATTTTACATCAAATTTAACCTGTTTGCCGGCCTGGTGGCACTGAGAGTTGAGGCGCTGGATGCCATACCTCGCGCCAGGTCGGCAACCCATGTTCAGCAACAAGCATGGGCTGCCGGGGGTCAGCAGGGAAGAAAAAGGATCGAGCATCCCAGGGACTGCTCTCCTTCTCCGGGGAGGGGTTTTTTAAGGGTCGGCGAATGCCTGGCCCCTAGCGGAGGCTGGGGGCGGCATGCCAACACTGCCAAAGTGGGCAGAGATGGGGCAAATGCCTGGTGAAGCGCGTACGGGAACGTGTGCTCTGTCGCTGCTGGCATCATTCCATGCTCTGCTTCTGAGGGGAGTATACTGGAGGAAGAAAATGATTGCTCCGGCGGATGATGGAGGGCACCTCGCAGGTCCCACCCCCGAACAGCCACGGCGCTGGCCACACTAGATCAGGTCTTCGTCTGGGTTCGGGGAGCCCCAACGGCTTCGCCGGGAGGAGCCCTGGGGGTACTGGTCAGCGTCGGCTGGTGGATGTCGGGGACGGAACTGGGGACCTCCTTCCAGAGATAGGGCTGGAGCAACAGGCATATAAAGTGACAGCAAAAAAAAAACAAAACCCGTTCTACAATATTTCATGCAAAATAATTTTTGTGCAAACCCAAACGCTACTATAACTGGGTAAATTTAATCTGGCGTGAAGGCATTACTGCCACATTCACTATAATTGAAGAAAGTGCTAATATCACCAATTAACGCAAATGTATTTTAGTGCAAATTACTGCTTCAGCTGGAATGAAAATTATCTGACAGTAAAAGTTTCTAGTTTTACAGTATACAGCACATGTATGTTAAAAAAACAGTATGCTTTTTGTGTGTTTTATTTCAGGTTGCCTGAATGTATTATGGTGTGATCACTTGGAAAACACTGACGGTTTCTTGATTTGGGGGGAAAAAAAAAGATGAACTGTGACTCTATCCCATGATTCTGACGACAAATTACTTGAAGTTTTGCTCTCGTGGTTTGTGGTGTAATCAGAATGCCTGAATTTGAGTAACAGTGTTGTTGTGACTGTTTCCATCCACATTCTATATGTTGTCCCCTAGGACCCTCATAAAAACAAGAAGCTGTATCCCAAACAGTAATTCAAGTTATAATTAAAAAAAACAGATTAACCTGTTAAAATGCCAGTGCCAGTATACTGGAAGGGCCTTAGTGAGTGGTAACAAGGTTGGTGACTCACTAAAAGTGGTTAGTGCCCCTAAAGCAGGGAACTCACTAAATGTGCCATTTTTAAAGGCACAGTTAGCTAGGCACTAACCCACAAGTGAGCAGCGCTTACATATGCCAGGGCGCCTATACAAATCACATGGCTACACCTTGCATACAGGCAGTCTGGCATACTGAAAGGTTTGTGGAGGATTAAACAGCTCTTAGTGCCACACTATTTAACGCCTCCAGAAACCTGTTTTTAACTACCGTGGAGATGTCCCCCCTCCCCGCCCCATCACTATTCTGATCACTGTGACATACACAGGTATATCCCTGGTAGTCCAATGGCCCCACACCACTGATCGCCATTCTGATCTGTTAACAAAAGACCCCTGTTTGTTTAGTGGCGCCCAGTGCCATTCTGATCCATTTACAAAAGATCCCCTACAGTCTAGTAGTGGCTCCCCAACCCCATGATCACCATTCCAAACATTTTTTTTTCCACTAATAGTGGTGTTCAGACAGTGCTTTTGTGGATCTGATAATCCTCCATTAGACAGCACTGCTATCCAACCTAGGATCTGGCAAATGTTGGATTTCAGGTCTATAGTCAGTTTTGGATCCGACCTCGGACAGTTGGATTTAATGGTCAAATACCAGGATTCGAAAGCTGGATCCAGGTCAAAGCCACAGATACCTCGGATACTTACCGTGGATTCTAGCAGGATGGATCCTTCATCGGATGTCTGTGCCAAAAGATACTATCCGATATTCAACCAAAATGATGGTATCCGACCTGGTAGGATACTATCCAAGCAACACTATTTACTAAAGATCTTTGGTAGTCTAGTGCCCCATCCCCAATCTGATCTGCTTACAAAACATCTGTAGTGGTCTACATGGCCCGGCCCCAGGATTGACAGGCTGAATTCTTTTTTACTAAAAGATTCTAGGTAGCCTACTGGCTCCTCCACCCCGTGCCATTCCAAAATGCTGGAAAAAGATTCTTAGTAGTCTAGTGCCCCAGCCTGATCTCCATTCAAAACTTTTTACTAAAGAGTCCTGGTAGTCTAGATGCCCCACCCCGGATCACCATTACAGTTTTTTTGCTAAAGATCCTTGGTAGTCAAGCAGGCCCCCTATGCCCCGATCGGATTACAAAATACCCTTGGCAGTCTAGTGGCTCCCCCAACGCTGTATGGATAATGAAAACCCATATTCCAAGGCCTTCTAGTGGCCCTTCCCCATTGCCGTACTGATAATGGGGGAAGAGACATTCCTCTGCACTCTATTCTCCAACCCTATCACTGCACTAACATCGTGCCCACCACCTACCCGCTTAGCCGCTGTCATGTGCAATACACTGACTAGCACAGACAGCAACCTAGGGTTGGGAGAACACCTTATTTCAAATATGTAACTGAATATTTGTATTGAGGCCCAAAACATTCAGAATTTGGTATTCGTTTACCTGTTAGGGTGGGGAGGGGAGAGTGGGGGGGGACCAGCCCAATCATGTTAAAAAACAACTCTCATCTCCCAACCCTCTGCAACAAGTGCACTCCCCCTGCACCCACAACTGAAGCGTTCATATAAAAAAAAAAAAAAACTCCCACGATGGGGGACCGGTAAGGCACGCCCACTTCCATGGCTTGCCACTGTCTTCTGTTCCAAATTTGTCATTGTAAAAATCATCCCCTACCCACGCCACCCTGGCAACAGCACTCAAGTCCCACTCCCTCTCCCAGCACCCAAATTTCCTAGCATTTAAATCCCCTCAGGTACGAAGGTGACCAGCAAAACCCATCTTCCTCCATGGCCAGCTGCCTTCCCGTGAAAGGGAAAGCACTCCTGTGCTTGCTTGTGTGGTAAAACAAGTTGACCATTCCTCCCTGGAGACTCCTAGGATCGAATCATCCAGGCACGGGTACATCCTGAAGGCTGCCACCACTGCATGGCACTTGGCAAGATCCCTGGACCCAATGTCAGGCAGAAAGGAATGATCCTGAACTGGTACAATACCCCTTCCACTTGGTACATCCAGCAGACAGACCTGTGTGATTCCCACAACCTCCACCGGCATACTGTGTGACTCTGAGCAAGTCACGTAACCTCCACAGTGCCCCCAGGTCACCCCTGAACACAGGCACCTGTGCCTAGTGGGCCTTACCTGGTTACCAAAGAATTAAAAAAAAAAAAGTGACCGACTATATGGAACTTCAGCCAATTTCGCTTACAGAAGGAAAGGTGGCGGTCATCTTTCTTTTTTTTTTTGTTAACGAAAATGGGAGAAATATGTTACGGTTTGGAACAACTGTATCACTTCAAAGGAAATAAAATAAATAAGGCAGTCGACTGAAGCTGGTGGAGTCTCCTGTAGGCCCAACGTGGAATGGTCAACAGCAAAAAAAAAGAACAGAGGAGGATGTGGGGGATGCCCACTCTTATAGGTTAGAGCGATGTCGACATATGCAGTGGGAGAGGCGGCCCCCTGGAAGACTGCTAGCTAGAAAAGTTTCTGCGTTGTCCTAGTGTCTGGCAGCAACAGTTCCATAGGTGTGGCCTGCTGCCAGAGATAACCCCCAATACCAGATCTTCAGTTTTCACACAAATTTGTTCAGGTCAAACAAATCCAGTATGGGGTGCCAGCCCCCATCCACTTTGGCACCAGACAGTAGCAGGAGATGTATCCCAGCATAGCCAGCACATCTGTGACCCACTCTACACACACACATACCAGAAGCTGCACAATCTCATTCCTTGGTCGGGTACCTTGAATTCCTAAGTAGCCTGAGGTCCGGTACAGCTGGAGAGCCTCGAAATCCAGAGGTAATCCAATGCCCACCACTTATAAAACTCACCTGTCTAGCTATGGCAGACCACTGTGGCAAGGAGACAACTGACTGGGAGACAGGACAGGTACTAGACAGGAGGGGGAATGGCACCCTTCAACCCATCACTTAGTCTTGGTTGGGGCTTCAGCCTGCTGGGCCTCAGATGCACCCCTGTCCCCACTTATTTCTTGTGCTGACCCTTGAACTTCTATTTCAGATTCCAGTGCTGAAACTGCCCCTGGTGGGACTTCTGCTCAGTCTGCTTTGGCTGGATCCTTTGTGGCTGAAAGGACTTTTCTTGGCCCTGGTCTGCTTACTGTCCTTCTGGGACAAAGGCACAGAGTCAACAGTGGTGCTGGATTTCTTAAAATGGGTGAGATGTCTCTCCCCCCCCCCCCCAACGGGCTGAACAGGTCAGTGACCACAGAGGGCACATCGACCAACTTGTGCTGCGTGTCCGCCATTAAGGTGGACAACCTCAGCCAGGCCGTATGGCACATGGGCACAGCAGCAGCAACTAAGTGCACATAACATTCGCCCAGATCCAAGGCCATATGGTGCTAGTGTTTAGTTAGCATGCAGCACTGATCCCAAGGAGCTTTAGCGGCATCTTGCTTGTCAGCCAGAAGCAAGGGAAGGAGTTCTCCAATAAATTCGAACAAGGAATGGCTAAAGCAAGCCACCATAATGGCATAGCTGCACTGCCTGAGACCCAGAGAGGAAGCCACATAGACCTTCTTGGCCACATGATCCAATTTCTTGGACTATGCCAGACAATTAATCAACAGCCGCCTGGCCATTAGACTTTCAAAAGGCTGAGTCGGACACCAGGCCCTCCATGAAGGGATGATCCAAGAACCCCAAGAGGCTCCCAAGAGGGACCGTGAACTTGCAGACCATACGGGTTGGGGGTGCCAGGCAAGATGCAGGGTGCTGCACAGGTCCAAGGCCACTCCCATAATGGCCTAGGCCATTGGAAGGGCCACCTAGGGGCAATCGTCTCTGTCCAGAATGTTGAACAAAAGGGACCTCCATGGATTCAGACATCAGAAGCACATCCCCAAAAGAGGTCAAGCCCGACTGAGAAGACAGACTGTCTTAATCTTGGTTGGAGGCTCCAAACTGAGGCCATAAAGGACTTGCCTTCCAAGTCCAACTGGTCCTCAAAGACTGCCCTGGTTCATTTTGCAGGGGTGTGGACCACCCTAGAACCCGGGGTGACCTTGGACAACCAAATCGGCAAACAGCAGGACTCCTTGGTAGGGGCCCCAACTTGAGACTGCAATGGAGGGGGCTGCAACACCAGTGTAGGAAATGCAGCAGTCTTGCAGAGCCACTAGCTGGGGGACCTGGATGACCAACTAGCAGTGGACCACTGTTGCCAAAGAAGATCCTCGTAATGTTGATGTCTCCATTGATAGTCATCTAAGGACAATGAGTCCACCCCATGACTGTACTGACAATAGGGATCGGGACCATAGGTAGTGCTTCGATCTCGACCCTTTGGCAGACGACCGAAGTCCAGCAGAACCAAGTAGACCACATTTTTCAGCAAGGAGACCATGATGGATCTCTGAGTGGATCCTGAGGGGGTGACCGCTGGGTAGGCACAACCCTCAATGACTGAGCCGGGCCACTGGCTGGGCTGGTTCCTCCTAACTAAGGACCGTGAAAATGGGGGTCTGCAGGACAGACAAGTCCTCCTTGATCTCCAAACCACCTCTGGAAATAATGACTCACTCACCAAACAATGTAGTCAGCTTTTATCACGTTTTATTATGCCCCAGTTGGTGACAGTACTGCTAAAGGTTGCCTTGCCAATGTTTCAAAGGAAAAGCCTTCATCCTCAGAATAAACAGTTACTGCCCCAAAGGCTTCCTTTCTTCAGGCTCTATTAAAATGCATTTTAAATTCATTCATTTCCTTTGTGGTAAGTAAATACAGCCTTGTTGGCATTTGTCTGAAAGGCAACTTTTAATAGTACTGTCACCAAATGGGGCATAATAAAATGTGATAAAAGCTGACTGCATTGTTTGATGATTGAGTCATTATTTCCAGAGGTGGTTTGGACAAAGGTAAGCTTTGTCTGGAGCAGACTCCTCCCTGCTGTTTCTCTTCACAGAAGGCAGGCCATACTGGATTCCAGTTCGTCCTCCTAGATCTCCTCCAACAACTGGTTCATTGACTTGAGAAACATCCTGACCAGCCACTAGATCAGAGTTGACATCATAAGCTCATATTAGATCACCATGGAAGCCTCATTCTGTCCCTTGACTGATGGAAGTTTCGCCAAGGAAGACTGGTTGGGGGAAATGAGGGCACTTCTTGTGCTTGCAGGGGGGCTCTCCCCAAAGGTCTCCAGGGCTGAACACATTTCATGAAACTCATTCATGAAAGGCCCTCTGATGGTGGGTCCAGCCAAGATCACTGCCAAGACCAAGGGCGAGCCTGGCCATGCCACTGCCACCTCCCTTTTCTAAGGCTGAAAACTGGGCCACTTACCCAGTGGTCGCCGAGGACAGTTTGCGGTCCTTAGGCTTACAGAGATAGAAACGAGCCTTCCATTTTTCTAACAATGTCAGATGCATTCCCTGGCATGAACAACACTTTGGCATGTCGTGATGCTCTCCCAGGCAATACAGACATGTTATGCAGATCGATGCCCAACATGTTATGGCCGCAACACACAAAGGGCTTAAACTGGGTTTGTTTTTTTCATTCTGCAAGTGAACAGTGTGTGAAACAGAAAATGAGTTTTGCTCAATGAGCCAAAAACATTTCAGAAAATTTGAAGTTCACTAGGAATTTAGCACTTGAAAATTAGAATACTCAATGTATACAGAGCCAAGGAGGAGCAACATGTCCCTTCCAATGCAAAAGATCTGATGTAGATGGGGTGGAGCTGAAGGATGCCACTTGACTGTCAGGGAAATACAGGTTACGCACCTGTAACAGGAGTTCTAGGAATGGTATATGTTGTTCATCCACACTGTCTGTCTGGCAGGTTCCTTGCCGCTTTAAATCTTGCCGGAAAGGTCTTCAATCTGGCTCCTCCCACCCACCGAGGTGGTAAAACTCTCGGCTCTGCCCCATGGCGTCAGATCTAGCCTGCTGGAAGCCAGGTTGTACGTCGAAGCCAGGGAGGTCGGGTGGGTCGTGTGGATGAACAACATATACCATTTCTAGAACTCCTGTTACAGGTGAGTAACCTGTATTTCTAGGGACATGGATATGTCGTTCATCCACACTGTCTGGCAGACTCCTAGCAGTTCTCCGGGAGGAGGAAGGCAAGGCGCACACCCCCTACTTGGGAAATAAAGACTGGAGAACAGAGGCCTCAAATCCAGCATCCCGGCATGACTCAAGGTCGATGTGGTAGTGGGTGAAGGTGTGTGCTGACTTCCAGGTAGCAGCTCTGCAGATTTCCTGGATAGGAACATCCCTGGAAGCAGCCACCGATGCAGCGGTATGGCGGGTAGAATGAGCTCTTATCCCTCTGGGAGGCTCCATGCCCGCCAACCTATGCAGAGATCTATGCAGGAGGTGACCCACCTGCCTATTGTCCTTGGCTGCAGGTCTGCCAGGTGTGGCTTCAGTGTAGGTGACAAACAGCTGGCGAACCTCTCCCGAACTTCCAGCCGTCCGCTCCTTGTAATAAGCAAAGCGCTCTTCTAGGGTCAAAGTATGGAGCCTATATTTGGCCTCCGGTGTGATTGGGGTAGAACACCGGCCAGAGTCAACACCTGGTTAAGGTGAAACTCAGACACCACCTTCGGAAGGAATTTGGTGGAGGCACAGGACAACCTTGTCCCTGTGGAAGACCAGATAAGGAGACTCGATGGAGCCAGGAGCTCTCCCATCCTTCTGGCTGATGTGATAGCCACCAAGAAGGCGGTCTTCCACGACAGGTGAGAGATGTCACACCTGTGCATCGGTTTATGAAAGCTTGCCCATGAGCTTAGCAATACCAGCAGTAGATCCCACGGAGGTGGAGGTTCTCGCACCAGGAGATATGTGATCAAGGCCCTTGAAAAGCGCCCGACCACCTTCTCCTGTGCCACTCCGACTGCTTCCCGGCCCGCGCCCGTAAGCAGAGATGGCTGCCAGATGCACCTTAGGGTCACGCCGAAGCAAGCCCTAGCTGAGAAAGGGACCACAGGTAATCCAGAATGCTTGCCAAGGAACAGGAGGAAGGGTCCAGGCCCTTGCCCTGACACCAAATGGAGAATCTCTTCCATTTGAAAGCGTAGCATTTTCTGAGTCGACTCCTCAGGGATGCCTCATGACGTTGAGGACCTCGTCGAGAAGACCCAAGGCCTGGAACTCTAGCCGCTCAGGAACCAGGTGCGTCAGGTGCAGGGATTGAAGGTCGGATGGAATACCTTCCCCTGGTTGACAGAGGTCAAGTCGAGGCGGGCTGGAAGCCGCCTCGGGAGCCTGGAGCTGAGACTGAGGAGATCTGGATACCAGAACTGGTGGGGCCAGTCTGGGGCTACCAGAATCACCTGCGCCTTGTCCCTCTTTGCCTTGAGAAGCACCTTGTGGATCAAGGGAAATGGGGAAAAGGCGCAGAAGAGGCCCGGGGTCCACGGACTCGAGAAGGCATCCCCCTGCAGCGAGCCCTGCTGAGGGGGGCAGGCATGAAACAGTCTCAGCTTCGCATTCTCCCTGGAGGCAAACAGGTCCGCCTGAGGCGTGCCCCAGTGGGAGAAGAGCTCTTGTACTACCTCCGGCAGGAGAGACCACTCGTGAGACGCAGCCCCTATCCAGCTTAGGGCATCGGCCAGGGTGTTGGAGGCCCCTGCCACATGAATGGCAAGGAGATCCGCCTCCGTGCTGCGCACAAGTGACCAAATGCGGAGAGCTTCCCTGCACAGAGGTATGGAGCACGTCCCGCCCAGGCGATTTAGGTAGTACATGGTCGTGGTATTGTCTGTCTGGACCTGAACCACTTGACCCCGTAGAAATGGAGCGAAGGCGGTGAGGGCTAGATGAACCGCTTGAAGCTCCAGCAGGTTGATATGGCATCAGGACTCCCGAGGGGACCAGAGGCCGTGCGCTCTGTGCTCCCCCAGCTGGGCACCCCAACCCATCAGAGAGGCGTCGGTCGATAGCGAGACCGTCGGCTCGGGGCGGACAAACAGGATGCCCTCCTGCAGATGTGCTGGAACGGTCCACCACTGGAAAGCGTTCCATATCCCCTGGGTCACTGTCACTAGCAGATCCAGCGGATCGAAGTGCTGTGACCATTGGCTGGCCAGCCCCCATTGAAGGGGACGCATGAACCAGCGGGCCCAACGGACCATGCTGGTGCAGGCCGCCATGAGGCCCAGGAGGTGCAGGAAGTCCCAGGCAGGGCGCGACTGCCCAACCTGAAATGATTGGGCAAGGAGGAAGAACCTCGGCTCTGTCCGCGGGTCTGTGCTCTGGCAAGTAAGAGTCGAGCTCTGCCCGATGAATTGTATCACCTGCTTTGCACGAGTTCCGACTTGGCCTCATTGATGAGGAGGCCAACCTGAGAGCAAACCTGGAGGGCCAGATCTCTGGACCGCTCCACCTCCGCTCTGGAGGGGGCTGCAATCAGCCAGTCATCCAGGTAGGGGAACACCCGGACCCTTTGGCGCCACAGGAATGCTTTCACCACTGCCATGCATTTGGTGAAGACCCTGGAAGCTAGGGAAAGGTCGAAGGGCATGGCCTGGAAATCGTAAAGGGATCCCTCTGCTCTGAAGCGGAGGAATCTCTGGTGGGACGGATGGATTGGGACGTGAAAGAATGCGTCCTGAAGGTCCAGGAGACAGAACCACACGCCTCGTTCCAAGGATGGGATTATCTGAGCCAGAGTGACCATCCTGAAGGTCCGAGACCTTAGGAACCTGTTCAGGTCATGCAGGTCAAGAATGGGGCGCCAGCCCCCCGTCCGTTATGGGACCAGGAAGTACCTGGACACAAACCCCAGGTCTGGAGGAGGATCCGCCACCTTCTTGATCACCTCCTTTTCGAGGAGCAGGGCAATATCGGCTCGGCGAGCCGACAGAAAGGCTGCGGACCTTGTAGCCCCCCCGAGGGGCAATGGCTCGGAAGGGCAGGGCCTCCTCGAACTCCAGGGGCAGGCCCTTTCCTACCACCTCCAACACCCAACTGTCCGTGGTGATAGCGGACCAGGCGGAAAGGAAGTGGCGGAGCCGTCCCCCCACGAGGGGAACCCGGGGGGGGAGAGACGATGTTGGGGGAGACACCCATCAACCCGTCACTGGGCAGCCTTAGAGGAGGGACCGGCCGAGGGACCTCCTGGGCCTTTACCTCCCTGCTTCCTGTTGGAGGAAGCTGCGGGCTTGGGATGCCAAGCGCGAGCCTGCTAGCCCTGGTGCTGTTGGGCCGGACGTGCCGCAGGCGCAGAAGGACGAAAGGACTTGTGCTGCTGCTGTCGGTGGCCTTTGTTGTCCTGGGCGGAGATGACCAAGTCCAGAGTGGCACTGGACTTTTCGATCTGCGGGAGGAGATCTTCCACTCCAGGGCCGAAGAGGTCTGTCCCCAAGAAGGGGACATCCGCCAGTTTGTGCTGGGTATGTATCCGCTGTGAAGGTGGATATCCTCAGCCATGCTCTGCGGCACATGGCCACCGTGGCCGCAACCGATCTGGCACAGGAGTCTCCGATGTCCAGAGCCGTTTGGAGCTGCTGCTTAGCCACTGCCCTACCCTGGTCCCGCACCTGCCGGACCGTGGTCTGCAGGTCGGCCGGGAGATGAGGGATCACCTCATCCAGGGAGCCCATGAGGGCATGGGAGAAGTGTGCCATCAGCACGGCCGAGCTGGCCTGGTGGAGGCCAAGGGAGGATGCAGCGTACACCTTGAGCCCGGCGTAGTCCAGCTTTTTGGACTCCTTGTCGGGGGGGGGGGCTTGTCCACGTCCCTAGCGTTCCCGGAACGCCGGAAAATGCTGTCGGTGACCAACCCCTCAGCAGAGGGGTGTTCTGAAAAAACGGATAAAGAGCCGGTAGAGACCGCATACTTCCTGGCCATCCTGGCTGAAGACACAGGACAGGAAGCAGGCTGCTGCCAGAGCTCCAAGGCTGGGCCAACAATGGCTTCAGCCACTGGAAAAGCCTCCTTGGGTGAATCCCCTCGATCCAGTATCTCCGTGAGGGGATACTTGGCCCGCTTGGATACGGGCTCGAGCTGCATCCGTGGACTCGAGATGAGCCAAAGCAAACCCATGAAGGGCGATGGGCTTTCGTCCATCGACTGAGCTCAGAGGACTCCAGGTCAATGGGCCTGGAGAACAGGGAGGAGTCGTCATTGGACTCTGAGCAGTCCACGAAGAGCTGCCTGGGGCCTAAGCCACCCTCCACCTGCCGAGGACGGTCGGGAGTGAGGGTGACCGATAACCTGTAGGGCAGGCCCTGACCCAACCGAGAGTCCTTGGTCAGCGCCCCCGATTTCGGTTGTGGAGGCGGAGGTTCCACCACAATCGGTGGGGCAGCTGGTTTCAACCGGCCCAGGCTTGGGCACCTCGGGTACAGAGAGGGGTTGTTTCGGCCGCTCGCGTGACAGCCACTTGTTGGCTGGGGAAGGCGACAGCGTCTGCTTGTTCCTGGACAGAAGTAACTGATGCCACATCAGGTCCTCGTAGTGTCGACGCAATTTGCGCCGAAGCCTCTCCTCTTCCGAGGAAGAAGACGAGGACGACCGGTGGCGCCGCTTACCTCGGTGCCGAGACAGAGACAGCTGATGTCGGCGGGGTCGGCGGGATCGGCTGGACCGAGATGATGTCAGAGACCGAGATCCTCGGCGTTTCCGAGGACGGGTCTGGGAAGGGGTGGGGGACGCCCGCTCTTCCCTCGGCTCGGAAGTCTTAACCAGGGACTGCGGTACCAGGGGCGCAGGCAGGTCCTCGGTCTCCACCGGGGGAACCGGTGAAGAAGGGTTGTCGGCCTCACCAGTTGACAGCCCGTCCGACGAGTTGAGAAAAATCTCGACCGCGTCGACGGGTGTCTCAGCCGGCTGGCCTGACGGGGACGCTGTGAAGCCAGCGGCCTCAGCCGCAACCTCGACTGAAGTCGACAGTCGACTGTCCAGGGAAGGGGACCTCTCCCACTCCGAGGAACGCCGACGATGGGACTTACCCTTTGAGTCCTTTTTGGACCGAGAGGAATGTCCCGATGGCCCCTCTCCCTTCGTGGAAATGGATTGGCAAAGCTCCTTGAAAGAAGCTGAATACGAGGTACCCAGTGAGAGCGGGATAAATGCCGCGACTGAGGAAGCGGATGATGTGGCCTGAGCCGCCTCCTCCTCGAGGGCTATCATCTGCTCGAGTTGCTCCGCCGAGCCAGCCGCTGCGGTAACCGCCCAATGGGCCTCCTTCGACTAAACCAGTGGGTAGCGCTTCTCGAGGCGTCAAGCTGTAACCGGGCAGCGCGGTCCTCCAGGGCGTTGGCGAAAAATGAATGGCATGACTTCGCCAGGCCTGCGGGTGATGTTCTGGGCGAGCAGTAGACTCCGCGTGTAGATGCGGGTCCGTCCTGGACATCATCTGCCCACAAGGGCACCCCGAAATCGGAGTCGATTTGTCCCCACGGCCGAGGAAGAAAGATAACCAAAGTCTTGAAAATTTTAAAATAAGTTCCGAGTGAACCGAAGAATTAGGATCCAGTCTACACGCAGAGCGTTAAGGAGGGAACCTGAGCTTCCAAGCGGTAAGGAAGATCTGGCGTCATGGCGCAGAGTCGAGTGTTTTACCACCCGGGTGGGTGGGAGGAGCCAGCTCGAAGACCTTCCGGCAAGATTTAAAGCGGCAAGGAACCTGCCAGACAGACAGTGTGGATGAACAACACACCCATGTCCTTAGAATATGTGTTTCATTACTGATCTGGCATAGAAACAGACTTTGATGGCAGATAAGAACCACCTGGCCCACCCAGTCTGCCCATTTCCCTACCTACTGGATAAGCTGCAGATTCTAGTTAACCAACAGCCTACTTCCTGCAACCCCCTACTATAACTGCCTTATGTCTGTCCCATGCATGTTTGAATTCCCCCACTGTTTTACACCCAATGACCTCCTCAGGTAGGCGGTTCCATGTATCCACCACTCTCCGTGAAAAAAATGTTCCTCACATTACCCCTGAGCCGTCCCCTCTCTATCTTTAAATTGTGCCCCCTTGTTCTTACATATCTCTCTTTCTGAAAGATTCTACCCTCCTGGACGTTGTTGATTCCCTTGAGGTACCTGAAAGTTTCTATCATGTCCCCCCGTCCCTCCTTTTGTCAAGAGTATACATATTAAGCTCTCAGTCTCTCTTCATATGGTTTCTGCTGCAGACCCTGCACCATTTTAGTTGCCCTCCTCTGGACTGCTTCCATCCTGTCTATTTCCTTGCATAGATGAGGTCTCCAAAACTGCACGCAGTACTCCAGATGGGGTCTCACCAACTGTCTGTATAGAGGGATAACCACTTCCCTTTTTCTACTTGTGATGCCCCTTCCTATGCATCCTAGTATTCCCCTGGCTCTCTTTACCGACTTTTCACATTGCTTACCCACCTTTAGGTCATCTGATATGACTACCCCCAGGTCCCTTTCCATTTTTGTTGTTGTTAGTACCTCCCCTGCCATTGTGTACTCTTCTCCTGGGTTTTTGTTTCCCAGGTACATTACTTTGCTCTTCTTTGCACTGAATCTAAGTTGCCATATGTCTGACCGTTCCTCCAACCTTGCCAAGTCCCTTCTCATCTTTTCTACCCCCTCTTGTATATTAACTCTGTTACAGATCTTTGTGTCATCTGCAAAGAGGCATACCTTTCCCTCCAGACCCTCTGCAATGTCACCTATAAAGACGTTAAAGAGGACTGGACCCAGTACTGAGCCCTGAGGTACTCCACTAGTAACCCCCCTTTCTTTGGAATGTATTCCATTCACTATTACCTTCTGTGTCCTGTTGTGCAGCCAGTTTGCTACCCAGGCTACCACCCTGGGACCCACTCCCAGGCTGGCTAATTTGATTATTAATCTTTTGTGCAGGACTGTGTCAAATGCCTTGCTAAAGTCTAGGTAGGCCATATCCACAGCCCCTCCCTGGTCTATTACTTTGGTCACCCAGTCAAAGAAATCAATTAGATTCATCTGACATGACCTTCCTGCTGTAAATCCATGTCGCTTTGGGTCCTGTGCCCCGCTGGCTTCTAGGTACTCAACAATTCTTTCTTTTAGAAGTGATTCCATCATTTTCCCTACCACGGAGGTCAAACTTACAGGCCTGTAGTTTCTTGCTTCTGCCTTGCTCCCACTTTTGTGAAGAGGAATCACATCTGCCCTCCTCCAGTCCTCAGGTCCCACCACATCCTGCCATGATTTGTTAAAAAGCATGGTCAGTGGTGTCACTAGGTCCTCCCTTAGTTCTTTTAGGATTCTGGGGTGAATCCCATCAGGCCCCACTGCTTTGTTCACCTTGAGTTTTAGGAGTTCTTTCAGGACTCTTTCTTCTGTGAATGGACTGGTGTCAACCCCCCCTACCCAGAGTGCTTCTATTGTCTGGTTTAGGTAACTCCTCATCTTCTTTTGTGAATACTGAGCAAAAGTAATCATTCAGTATCTCTGCCTTTTCACTGTCTCCCTCTGCCCACTTCCCCTCTCCTTTATTAATCTTCACTATCCCTCCCTTAACCTTTCTATGCTCCCTGATGTACCTATAAAAGGTTTTATCCCCCTTCTTAACTGAGTTGGCTATTTTTTCCTCGGTTTGGGCCTTTGCTATTCTGACTGCCTTCCCCATTTTTTTCTGCTTTAATTGATACAGTTCCCTGTCGTGTTCCTTCTGTGATTCCTTACACTTTTTGAATGCAGCCTTTTTCTCCTTAACCTTCCCTGCCACCAATTTTGAGAACCATAGTGGTTTTTTACTCTGCTTTGTTTTCTTTGTTTCACACAAAGGCTTGTTGCCTCTATGATGGCAGTTTTGATTTTTCTCCATTGTTCTTCCTCCCCTCCTTTTTGGCCATTTGCTAGTGCATTCTTCAGGTATTCACCCATTTTGCCAAAGTCAGCCCTTCTAAAGTCCAGTATCCTTGTTTTTGTACGGCTTATTTCCATTTTTGTGCTCATTGTGAATCACACTGTGCAGTGCTTGTTCCCAGATGTCTACTGACTTCTAAATTTGTGATCCTCTCTCCATTTGAGAGTACCAGGTCTAGTATTGCTCCCTCCCGAGTGGGTTCCAACACTAGCTGTCTAAGACCTGCCCCCTGCAGGGCATCGAGAATGACCCTGCTCTTGGATGTGGCTGCAGTACATGTCATCCAGTTAACATCTGGCATATTCAGCAATGGGGGTGGGGGCCACTAGACTACCAAGGATATCATAACAGCCATTAGGTAGGGGGTTGACACAATTTTGGGAGCACCAATTTGATCCTTGGCCTGTAATGAGACCACAAAGGAATGCTAATGACCCCACAGTGCCTTGCCTGTGCTATGGGGTCATTTGCATGGGGACAGTCCAATATGGCAGACTGCTCAACAGGAACAATCGCCTTTGAGAGTGCTACCAACTTGTTTGCTACTGGCATCCCTGTGGCTCCTGGCTACATACGTAATGTGATCAGTAAGGGGGTGTGGTTTGTGAGGAGCATACTGGCAGCCCCTACATCCTTTGGCCGGTATACTAGAAACTGCTTTTAGCGCTCACAATGTGCTTCAAGCATGTATACCTGTAGTTTACTCTGGAAAGAAATCAGGAAGCTCAAGGGGCTGTGGGAGCACCGCTGGCACCAGCACTCTTAAGAGCTTTTGAGAGGACACCTGAAGGCCCAGAGAAAGTACAAAAGGGAGTGCCCTCCAAAGGGCCACTGGGGAATACAATAAAAACCCTGCATAGAAAAATGATGGCTATGGCTACAACCTGTAGAAGACTGAGTTGTGAGAAACTTCAGGGAATAAAGCATCTTTCTGGAAGACTGCAGGTCCTTAAGAATGAGCTTTACATTATGACCAAAAGGTTTCTGGCATGGAAAGGGGAGTGAAGAACAGACTGCTGCACATAGATGCTGTCGGCAGATAAGGACTGCTAGGCCCATCCAGTCTGCCCGTTTAAGCCGCCTAATGAAGCATCCAGGGACCCTATCTGATCATTGGTTTTAGCTTTTTTTTCCCCTATCTCCATTATGCCTTTGTTTCTGTTACATGCATGTTTGAAGCCTGCCACTGAATGGGCTTCCACCACCTCCTGGGGCAGGCTATTCCATGCATCCACCACCCTTTCTGTAAAAAAGAACTTCCTGACATTTCCCCTTATGCAGCCACCTTAGTCTCATGTCATGTCCTCTTGTTCTGGCACTACTATTAATCTGGAATATGTTGTCCCCTTCCACTGTGTTAATACCCTTGAGGTACTTGAAAGTTTCTATTAGGAGACCATTATGGTTTTCCAAAGAGGTAGCAAAGAAAGTGAAAGCCAAAAAGATTGCATTCAGGCAATACAAAAAGACACAGGCAGAAGGGGATAGGGATAAGTACCAGGAGAAACAAAGGGAGGCAGGGAAGTCAGTAAGGGAAGCCAAAGCTCAGACAGAAGAACACATTGCAAAATCAGTGGGTAAAGGGGACAAAACCTTTTACAGGTACATAAGTGAAAAAAGAAAGACAAAGGGAGGGATAGTGAGACTGAAGGGGGAGGATGGGAGCCGCGTAGAGGATGACAACAGTAAAGCTGACATATTGAACAGGTATTTCTGCTCAGTCTTTACTAAGGAAGAGGAAATGGGTCTGAAGGGAGTACAAGGGTGAGAATGGTGCAGAAATGGACACAAGTCCCTTTACACGAGAAAGGGTCCTGAAGGAACTGGAAGTAATAAGAGCTGATAAAGCAATGGGGCCAGATGGGTGCACCCTAGGGTCCTTAAAGAACTAAGAGGTGGTGGCTGAACCTCTGGCTATCCTGTTCAGCCAATCACTAGAAACAGGGAGGTACCCAAAGACTGGAGGACAGCAGATGTGTCCCTTTATACAAAAAGTGGGAACAAAGAGGAAGCAGGGAACTACAGACCAGTCAGCCTCACCTCGGTAGTGGGAAAGATCATGGAAGCACTACTGAAGGAGAGATTGGTGGAACATCTGGTTGTCAATGGACTACATGACCCAAGGCAGCATGGTTTCACCAGGGGAGGTCATGTCAGACCAACCTCATTGAATTTTTGACTGGGTGACTGGGAGGTGGATCAGGGAGGGCAGTGGACATGGCCTATCTGGACTTCAGCAAGGCCTTTGACACTGTGCCACATAGAAGACTATTACACAAACTGGGGAATATGGGTGTGAGCAGGACAGTAGTGTGGTGGGTAGGTAAATGGCTGGGTGGCAGGACACAGAGGGTGGTGGTAAATGGCTGTCACTCCACAGAGGGAAGAGTGACCAGTGGGGTACCACAGGGATCAGTGCTGGGACCGGTCCTATTCAACATCTTCATCAGTGACATTGCACAGGATCTAGAAGGCAGAATTTCACTGTTCGCTGATGACACAAAGCTCTGTAACAGAGTAGACACACCAGAGGGTGTAGACAGAATGAGAAGGGACCTGCAGAAACTTGAAGAATGGTCAAGGGTTTGGCAGTTGAAATTCAATGCAAAAGTGCAAGATAATGCATATAGGGCACAAAAACCCTGGCACAATATATCAGTTGGGGGTGAGGATATAGCATGCACCAAGCAGGAAAGGGATCTTGGGTTGTCATCTCTGATGACCTCAAGGTAGGAAACAGTGTGACAAGGCATCAGGTAAAGCAAATAGGATGCTGGGATGTATAGGCAGGGTATCACCAGCAGGAAAAGGGAGGTCATAATTCCGCTATACAAGACACTAGTGAGGCCCCACCTGGAGTACAGTGTACAGTTCTGGAGACCATACCTACGTAAGGACATAGACAGGGTAGAGAAGGTTCAGAGGAGGGCAACAAAGATGGTGCATGGGTTGCATCACAAGTCCTATGAAGACAGGTTGAAGGAACTGAACATGTACTCCCTGGAGGAGAGGAGGGAGAGAGGGGATATGATAGAGACATACAAGTATCTTACAGGAGGAAAGGGTGCAGGAAAACACTATTTTTAAGCGAAAAAAGATGTTTCAGGACTAGAGGCATGGGATGAAGTTGGAGGGAGGGCGATTCAGAGGAAACATGAGAAAGAATTTCTTCACAGAACGGTGGTGGACAAGTGGAACACCTGCCAGAGGAAGTGGTGGGGCTGAAACAATCACGGATTTAAGAATGCATGGGATAGACATAAAGGAATTCTAGAGGTCAGGGGTAAGGGGAAATAGACTTCTAGGAAAACAAACTGAACTTACAAGCTCAAATGGGCAGACTAGGTGGGCCATAGGCCCTTATCTGCCGACACTGTCTATGTATCTGTGTATCTATGTCACGTCACCTCCCTCCTTTGTTCCAGTGTGTACAAACTGAGGTTCCTCACTTTCCTCACAAGGCTTGTGATGTAATCCCTTCACCATTTTGGTCGCCCTCCTCTGTATCGTCTCAATTTTGTCAATGTCCTGTCAATAGTGTGGTCTCCAGAACTTTACACAGTATTCAAGGTGAGGTCTCACCAGGGTCTTGTACAGCTGAACTATTACCCCGCTCCTTCGGCGATTCCCCTTCCAATACACCCAACATCCCACTGGCCTTTCCCACCGCCTCTGCCGACTGCCTAGCGGTCTCCTTCAAAGTCATCTGTGATTATGCCCCCCAAGTCCAGCTCCTCCTTGGTTACACCCAGCAGCCCCCCCCCAAAAAAAACCAAGCATGATTTTGCACTTCTTTGTATTAAATGTTAGCTGCCATGCCCCTGCCCATCTCTCCAGCAGTTCCAGGTCTTTTCTCATCCATTCCACCCTCTCTGGAGTATCTACCCTGTTGCAGATCTTGGTGTCATCTGCAAACAAGTAAAAGTTTCCCTCCAGACCATCTGCAATGTCATGGATGAAGATACTGAAGACGACTGGCCCCAAAACTGACCCGTGGTACCACATCAGTCACCTCTCCTTTTCGTCTGACTGGGTTCCACTCACCACTACCCTCTGTTTTATGTCTTTAAACCAGTTTCCAATCCAGTTCACCACCTTGCGTCCCAACCAGTCTCCTATGTAGAGCCATATCAAAGGTTTTGCTGAAATCAAGGTAGGCAATTTCTAACCCCCAAGTCTACTGCCTTTGTCACCCAGTCAAAGAAATTTCAGATTAGTCTGACAGGATCATCCTGCAGAGAACCTAGTTGCCTGAAATTCACCAGTCCATTTGCTTCCAGGTGTTCCACGGTTCTTTCCTGTAGGAGTGCTTCCATCATCTTTCCGATTACAGAGGCTAGACTAACTGGCCTGTAGTTCCCGGTTTCTTCTTTACTACCACTCTTGTGAAGAGGGACAACGTTTGCCATACTCCAATCCTCTGGGACCACTCCAGTGCCTAAGGACTCACCGAACAGGGCTGCCAGAGGGGCTGCCAATTCAGTCCTCAGTTCCTTTAGGACCCTGGAATGTATATGATCTGGATCCATGTTTTTTTCTACCTTTAGCTTCACCAGTTCTTCTAGGACCCTCTCCTCTGTGAATGGACTGGTGTTTACCTCATCCTTAGCACCTCTGAAGTCCAACTGTGGGCCCTGGCCATCCCCTTCCACAGTGAAGACTGAACAGAAATATTCAGTTCAGGATCACTGCTCCCCCCCCACCATCTCCCCCTGGACCCTCTAAGCTTTGCTACTACCCCCGCCTTCATTCTCTCACTAATTTACCTGAAGAATGTCATCTCTTTTTTTAACCAACTGAGCTATTCTCCCATCTGTTTTGCACTTTAGCGCTCCTCACTGCCTTTCCGCCTCTCTGACACTTCTGGTACATTTCCTTGTCCTCATCCCTTTGTGTCTCCTTGTATTTCCTGAAGGCTAGCCTCTTGGCCTTACTTTTCTGGCCCCGAGAACCAAAATGGTTTTCTTCTCCTTTTACTCGTCTATTGACCTAATGCACTGTTTTGTTACCTCTGCTGTAGCCTTCTTGATGTGTGCCCATTTCTCCTCAACATCCCCGTCTATCTCCCTCTTTTCTAGGGTTTCTTTTAGCTATAGTTCCATACTGGTAAAGTCCACCTTTCTAAAGTCTAAGACTCTTGCCTTCGTATGGGATGACTGGATCAGTGTCTACTTGGAACCACACCATATTGTGGTTGCTGGACCCGAACTGACCTTCCACCCGAAGGTCTGCTACCCTGTCCCTGTTGGTCAGCACCAGGATTGCCCGGTCCCTGGTAGGTTTCTGAACCAGTTGCCTAAGGCCAGCCCCCTCAAGGGAGTCCACAAAGTCCTGTGTCCTAGCTAAGGCCTCTGCTAGGATGGACCAGTCTACCTCCAGCATGTTAAAGTCTCCCATTAGCAAAGACAAATCCAGCTATTCTGAGCCAAGAACAGCACCTGAGACGACTATCAGAGGAGGTCACATGCACCAAAGCAGCTGAGGCATCATAGATGGAGAACAGCAGATGCTTATTAGTGTACAAACCACAAGTGACAGTCCACTGGATCTTACTTTTAACATGACCATCAGACAATTCCATCAAGGACAGAGGACAAGGATTTCCACAGGATATTGTAGTACATCATGTAGGCCTGATAATTAATGACATGCAGGCTTATCTTGTAGGGCTGATAATTAGCAACATGCAGGCCCAAAGAGACAGACGCATGCCTCCTTTTGTCCAGAACATCCAACTTCCTGAACTCCTTCTCAAGAGGCAGAAAGTTCATGAGAGTGAGCCTCGGACCTGTCATGAGCCTCCATAATGACAACAAGGACAATCACTGGCAGTGAGGCATAAAAGGATTTCATAGAGGTTGGGGGGGAGAGAGGACACAACTTTTCCACTTTATGGGAAAGCAGGAAGCTAGCAAGGCTATAACAGGCAGCCATGGTGACATCCTAGAAAGCTGGATAAAGATGAGCAACCACCACAGACCGGGTGGTAGCCACTTCAAGGAACTCAAAGACCAGGTTTTGAGGAACCTTCATCCTCCTCAGCAGCAAAGCCAAGACATTTCTGCATTTGGTGAAGCAGAGCCTGAAAATAAGCATCCTCCAGAGGGGACTTGGGTGTATATAATACTACAGTCCTCACTGCAGGAGGACAAAGCGGAGCTGGATTCAAAGCCTGCAGGCAACTCAGTTCATCATCACCCCTCATAATCCTCCTCAATACGGAAGATGTCAAGATTATAATCCTTCTCATCCTCCTGATGAGGAAGAAAAAGCACAGGGCCTAACTGCTGCCTTAGGGACAGCAACAGGGGAGGCATAGGGTCAACAATATGGCTAGACACAGAAGAACCCAAACTAGACAGCAATGGTAGTGATGGATGGGAGGGAGACCTGACAACGGTAATACAACTGATGAGTGAAAGCATTAGCTGCTTAAATGTCTCAGACAGTAGCCACAAGTAACTGAGGGTCAACAGTGGACACAGGAGACAACAGGGCACTGCCAGTCATCGAGCTTTACACCACTGTCAGTGGGAGACACACACTCCAACCCCTGGTGTTGTGATGACAGTCCGGGGGGGAGGGGCGGTTGACAACCAGAAGCCATGGACGAGGACCTGCCCCCACTACTGGAGCGAAGAGGCAACTGGGAACAAGAGGGAGGCTTAGCAGCCTTCTCCTTGGATTATTTGCTATGATGTTGGTACAACAACAAGGGCTTCTGATGCTTGTCCATTGACTTAAAAGAAGAGGAAGACTGCAGGTGCAACAGCATGGCTACCGGATGAAAATGGCTGTTTGATCACCACTGGAACTTAATAGAGGAACTGAAAGCCAGCATCATGTGGTGGATGTTCTCCATTTTCCGCAAGAAGGCCTCCAAAGCCTTGTGATAGCATCTCCTCATGGCAAATGGTGCAGTTCCTTCCATCCTGCTAGAGACCCAGGCAACACATGTGCACGGAGTAAGCATCATCCTTCAAAAATCTTTTTTTCATACAGTTTTCTTCCTTATTCATGCGCAGGTCTCATCTTCCACTCTGGCCACCCAGACCTGTTGCCCCCATTCCAGAACTTACCTAGGGGAGAAGGAGAGGTCCCCCAGGCATTTCCCCCCATGGTGGGATCAGAGGGGGGAGGTCCGTCCTCCCCAACTGAAGCACAATTCAGATACCCCCCACCAGGGCTCTGTGGGTGGTGCGGGGGCTGCTGTGGCCAGATCATCCTCCTGCAGCTGCAGTGGGCATTTTCCCTATGCTCTCTCCACCCCGCCCACCTCCCTGACGTCACATTAAGTCCAGACAGGCCTCATACATTCTAGCATGCTCCTGTGGGAAAGAAAAGCAAGCTCCCAGTCCCACCAAAGAAGTCACCAGAGTGGAGGAACCACATACCATCCCTCTGCATCTCGAAGTGCCTCCCCAGTTCTCAGGATCACCTGGCCAGCTTTCCAGACTTGCTTCCCAGGCCGGGTTGCTGACATGGAGCATGCAGCACTACCCACTGGGTCATCTGGTGGCCTATCCCTGAAAATCTTTATGCCACACAGATACTGGCGAAAAAGTGATTCCGACTTCTTTGTAACAACTGATGACGGCATGCAACAGCGCAAAGATAAAAAGGCAAAACGAAGATGGCATTTTCTACATGAATCTGACGAGTGGTCGACAGTGAGATAAAAAGAGAAGAGAAAACATCCATATGCATGTATCTAGGCCCTAGGATGAGGACAGAGACCATCTAAATGGTCACAAAAAACCCTGGGAAATCAATGAGAGAAACGTTCCACAACATGTCTGGAGGACTTTGCCGTGTCTAAACTAGCAATAAGAAGAGGTGTTTCAGTGGAAGTTGCATCATAAATAATAGGTAAAAATCTTTTAACACTACCTAAGGTTTGTATGTCATGGACAAAACCGGTCTGGTCTAAGAATTACTGAACACAAAAGGGAGTCTAACCACTATGTTATGAGGGACGTAAAGATATTGTATTCCACTTTCAAAACAGACAGAGGTGAGTAGGAGGGACAGCGTTCTGGGGTCTTTCTAGATTTAGGGATTACAGACAGAAAGGCATATGTCCAGGATGGATGAGCCACACCCCTGCCAAGATCTCATTACAGGAGCTGGCCTGGTGGCACTGAGGGTTCAGGTGCTGGATGCCACACCTCACGCCACGCCGGCGACCGGGGTTCAGGAGCAGACTCTGGTTGCCAGGGGTCAGCAAGGGAAGGAGCAGATTGAGCATCCGGAGGACTGCTCTCCTCTCCTGGGGTGGGTCTACGGGGATGCATTGCTCTGCTGTGGCTCCTGGTGGAGATCAGGGGTACTGCAAGGAGCGAGATGCACTGAGGGGAAGTGCCAGTGAACTTCAGCGGAGGTGTATCCTTCGCGCAGACATCATTGCATGTCTGGCATCTCCGGGGGCAACAAACATGGAGGAAAAACCCGGTTGGCGGGGAGGTGACTGCGAATGCTTCAGGGCCACTCCCACATGGCCAATGCCAGCCCCAATCTCGACAACTCTCCATGGTCCCTGCCTCCCCCCGTTCTGAGATCATTGGGGGGGGGGGGCAGCACCCGATTCCTTGTGCGGGGGAGGGGTTCGGGCAGGTGGTAGAGGGGCGGCTGAGTGGGCCCTGCCAGACAGATGCCCAGTCACCAGTGACCGGAATGAAACAAAGTTTAAAAAATCAGACCTCATTACATACTGTACCTCTAACAGGAGGGCATGCAAATGACCACTAAAGAGTTTAAGAAACTTAGCAGGGTACTCACCTGGGCCAGAAGACTTGTTTATCTTAAGGGCAGGAATCCTGCTACTAACTCTTAGTCTGAAATCCCCATTAATAGTGAGTCACCCTCTGCCTCTGACAACCACGGCAAGAGTAACAGAGACAAAAATAGTGCATGTTCGTTTCAGGGGGCTGCAGTGCTTGGGCACAAAGGGATTCATAATAAGCTTGAAACCCCAAATCTATCTGGTCAATACCAGTCTATTCAGCCTCTCACTAGGTGCTGTAACTTCACAATCACCACTCGTTTAAGGGTAACTCACAGATAATGAGCAAGCAGGCAGGGTGCACTGGGCCCTCCTTGGTAATACTGGTGTTGAAGGTCGTGCAAGGCTAGGGGCTTAGCATCTTGCATCTCTAAATCCTATGTTTTTCCCCTTCAAATATTGTTTATGCTCCTTCAACTACTTTGAAGTGTGGTTCCCTCCCTACCAGAGACCCTACTGTGACTA